>CM060678.1:50883401-53310901 GCA_030686995.1 Artemisia argyi | reverse complement strand
AAAAAGAAATTGTCTCATTATTAAATTCTTTAGAATCGAAAATAGATGCAGGTCAAGCCTCGGCTGAAGATCGTGCAGAACGTATTAATCTTTTACACGAATATGATGAAATTGAAAAAAAAAAGGATGCTTTGGACCTGTGTCAAAAAGCTCGTATCAAATGGGACGTAGAAGGAGATGAAAATTCAAAATTTTTCCACGGGATTATCAAGCATAGAAGGCGGATACAAACGGTTCAAGGTTTAATGATCGACGGGGTTTGGGTTTCGTCTCCTCATCAGGTTAAGGAGGCTTTCTTGACCTTTTACAAAGAGAAGTTTTCTAATCAAGACAATCTTGTTTCTTTCCCTGTTTTGACGCCATCTTCGGTTCTTAATGAGGCTGATATTATGTCCTTAGAAGAAGCGGTTACCTTAGACGAAATTCGGGCGGCTATTTGGGGTTGTGGTAGCAACAAGGCTCCAGGTCCAGATGGTTTTTCCTTTCTCTTCTTAAAGACATATTGGGATCTATTCAAGTCTGATATTGCTGAGTTTGTGGTGAGGTTTTTTGATTCTTGCTCGATGCCTACCAGAGCAAACTCCGCATTTATTACCCTAATCCCAAAGGTAGCTAACCCATTACACATCAGAGATTATCGGCCTATCTCTTTAATTGGAGTTCATTATAAAATTATTGCTAAGCTTTTAGCTAATCGTCTTTCTAAAGTGATCGATAAAATAGTTAGCAAGGAGCAATCAGCCTTTATAGCAAGTCGTCAAATTCTTGATGGCCCGCTCATGCTAAGCGAAGTCATTGATTGGTATAAGAAGCGAAACAAGAAACTCATGATATTCAAAGTTGATTTCGAGAAGGCCTTCGACTCGGTAAGTTGGAAATATATAGAGTTTATTCTTCAAACTCTTGGTTTTGGGTTAAAATGGCGAAGATGGATTCAGGCGTGCTTACATTCGACTAGGGCATCCATTCTTGTTAATGGTAGCCCCTTGTCCGAATTCTCTATATCTCGTGGATTGAGACAAGGAGATCCGTTGTCCCCGTTCTTGTTTATTCTGGTAATGGAAGGTCTTCACCTTGCATTAAAGGATGCGGTTCATGCCAATCTTCTTTATGGAGCAAAGGTCGGCGATTCTGGTTTTTGTATATCTCACTTCTTTTATGCAGATGATGTGGTTATTGCCTCTGATTGGAACCATCGAGATATGGACAATATTATTCGAGTTTTGCAGGTGTTTTATTTAGCTTCAGGTCTTAAAATCAATATTGATAAATCTAATGTTTATGGTATTGGAGTATCCCCCGAAGAGGTTTCTGGCATGGCCCAAGCCACGGGATGCGCTGCAGGTAGTATGCCTTTTACTTATCTCGGTCTTCCCATCGGATCAAATAAGTCTCCTGTTGCCAATTGGAACTGTCTGGTAGATAAGTTTTGTTCCAAGCTTTCATTATGGAAAGCTAACCTCGTATCTATTGGAGGCCGGCTAACTTTAATAAAAGCGATTTTGGGAAGCATCGGTATTTATTATATGTCGATTTTCAAAGTTCCGGAGTCGATAATTAAGATTCTTGAACGGTTTCGGGCTTCATTTTTTTGGGGTGGGAATGAGGATAGAAACAAATTATCTTGGATTAAATGGGTTAACGTTTTGGCTTCTTTAGATAAAGGCGGTTTGGGTGTTGGTAGCTTGAAAGCTTTTAACTTTGCGCTCCTTCAAAAATGGCGTTGGAGGTTAGTTCATAATCCGTTGGCTTTGTAGGTTCAATTAATTAAAGCTATCCATGGTCCTGAAGCATGTTTCGATCAGAAGGGGTGTAATACTAGAGGTTTGTAGGCTAAAATTGTTAACTCCTCTAACTATCTACACTCTAATGGGATAATTCCTTTGGACACTTTAAGGTTTAAGGTAGGTTGTGGTTCTAACGTTCGTTTTTGGAAAGATACATGGCTTGGAGATGGGCCTTTAAACCGGTGATACAAGCGGCTTTTTAGGCTTGATTGCAACGAAGACTGTTACATTCTTGATCGGATCTCAAATGGTGAATGGTCTTGGAATTGGAGTAGACAGGTCCTTGGAGGTAGAAATGCGGATTCATTGAATTTGCTTTTAGCCGAAATTGGTAATGCAAATGTAGGTACTGGTGAGGATTCATGGCAATGGACATTAAGTTATGACGGTGTTTTTTCTGTGGGGGTGACAAGGAAGTACATTGATGACATTATTTTACCGTCGATGAGTCCAAGTACAAGATGGAACAAATCTTTGCCTCGAAAGGTAAACATTTTCATTTGGCGTTTACTCTCAGATAGGCTCCTTCATCGTGTAAATCTCTCGTCTCGTGGTCTAGAAATTCCGTCGATTGTTTGCCCGGTTTGCAATGCAGGTGTGGAATCATCCGATCATATATTTTATGCTTGTGAAACAGCTGCTAATGTTTGGCGTCTAATTCGAATTTGGTGTGATGTTGGTTTACCGTACTTCTGCTCTAATATGGATTGGACTGTCTGGCTAGATAACTGGCACGCGTCTAATGACAGAAAAGATAGAATATTTGTGATCATTGCTACTTCTCTTTGGTTTCTTTGGCGTTATCGAAATAATGTTATGTTTAGTTCTCAAACCATGAGGCAACGTGACATTATCGATAATATCCAATTAGTTTCGTTTTCTTGGTTAAAGTTTAGAGGTGTTAAAAACTGTAATTGGTCTGATTGGATCAATTCTCCTTTGTAATTGTCTCTAGCTTCTTGTTGGAGCTTTGTTTCTAATATATTCTGCCGTTCAAAAAAAAAGCAAACCATTTAAGCCACAATTACTAGCCACCCATCTGATGTAATTTATGCGACAACAGTAGAAGACAACAAAGAAATTTATGATAAAGCCGGACACACCCACAAACTCTACCCTAAAGCCTTTTAAAATCTGCACTGCAGCCCCATTTAATAATCAAGAATACCAATATATTGAAAAACATTGCAAATGTTACCTAGTACCACGTACTGTAGCCAATATGCCCACAGATCTCACTCCTGATTAATTGTTGTAGCAGTACATACACAGAATGCTCTCACTGTAGCCGAATATTTCGAGGATCCCGTAACCATTGTTGCCAATCTAACCCTTTATAATTATTTGATCTTCTCACTATCCATTCGAAAAACTTGAGTTGGATATCTTGGATAATCTTATTAGTACTTGAAACTTTATTACCGAACACTCGATTGTTTCTTTCTTTCCAAATATAGTACTCGGAAGTCCAAATTACAGCTTGCCATACTTTCGATAGAGAAGTGGGAACGCTAACATTTCCACTATAAGAAAATAATTCATCTATAGTGAAAGCGTTAACAACCCACACCTTCCACCACATTAATATTTTAGACCACACATTCATTGCTAAGTCACACGTAACTAAGCAATGAGTACATGTTTCCACTTAGCATTACCGCACACACATAGAACCGTATCCAAATCGATGCCTCTCCTATCGAGTTTCACCCGGACCGGAAGTCTACCTTTAAGTGCTCTCCACATAAAAATGTTGACTTTCTTAGGTATTAATTTGTTCCAAAGCGTATCACGTCCACCACTTTCCACTTGAATAATCTTCTCCTCGATCAATCTTGTGAGTATCTTGACTTTGAAATCGCCATCTTCACCAAGTGTCCACCTCCATCTATCCCTACAAGAATTAGAGACAACAACATTTTGCAATACCTCAATTAACTCATCGTACTCCCTACACACCCTACCTCTAATACTTCTACACCAATCCCAAGCCCATTCCCACCCATTATTTACCCAAGACCCCTTATCCATCACACTACCCTCATTTCTATTCTCCAAATGGTAAAGCCTAGGAAATCTATCGCAAAGTCTCCTACTATCCACCCACCTATCTACCCAAAACTTAATATCCCTCCCGTCACCCAACACCCCCTCATAAGAGCAAGTAAAGTCAATCCCCACCCCATCAATCTCCTCACCAATCTTCATAATATCGTACCATATCCCTCCCCCCCCCTGACGTCATCCCCCTCCCCTCTCATTGATGCCCCCTAAACCTCCACATTCACCATGAATACTTTTTATAACCCTAACCCATAATCCCCCACCCTCCGTCTTAAATCTCCACCACCATTTTCCTAACAACGCCAAGTTTTTCGCCCTAAGAGACCCAACGTTTAACACCCCCCCCCCCCCCCCATCCCCATGTGGCGCAAGATTCGAATCCCATTTGACCCATGAAAGTTTTTTACCCTCCCCAACCCCACCTCAAAAAGAAGAAAAAAAAACGAATTCTCTCAAGAGTTTTTATAACACTCAAAGGCACACGGAACATCGAGAAATAATAAAAAAGCAAGCTACCGAGAACCGATTTTACCAATGTTAAACGGGCCCCATATGACATCGTTTAGGTTTCCAATCGGCCAACCGATTTTTGAATTTATCCACCACGGGTTTCCACGAGTTCACCCGACCCATATTTTCGCCTATCGGTAAACCCAAATAAGTGAATGGAAATTCACCAATACCAAACTATATATTTTATTAAAATGTCTTCTTTATTCTTAGCCATTATATGAAAAAGAATACAAATGTGGTGATCTTGCTATTTGATATTTGAAAAAAGTTAATCTACAATGAACCAAACTATAAGTGGCATTTTTCCTACTGAAAAAATCATCCCGACCAAAAGGCCTTCTCATAACTAAAGCCCATTCATATTTATTCTACTGAAGAGTAGAGGTGCAAGTTCGAACCCGGTTTTTTTTTAACCGGTGGGTAAATCGGACCCAGTTTTTCTTATAACCGATTATAATAAAACCGGTCCGGTTTTTTTTAACCGAACCGGTTAGACCGGTTATGGGTTTTTATACCCAATCGGGTTTTTACCAGTTATATAACCGGGTATACCCGGTTTTTAAATAAAACCGGTTATATTTATTTATTTATTATTATTATTTTTTAGTGTATATATATATATATATATATATATATATATATATATATATATATATATATATATATATATATATATATATATATATATATATATATATACACGTTGCCCATTTAAAAAAATAAATAAATAAAAGTTACCGTTATAATTTAACCGGTTTTACCCGGTTTTGTCCGGTTATTTTTAGTCATTTTTTATTTTATTTTATTTTTTTTTTTAAAAAAAGTAAAATGTTACCGTTAACCGGATTTAACCAGTTTTTTCCAGGTTTTTTTGGGTTTTACCGAGACTAACGGCTATATAGCCAAATAGCCGTTTTTTTGGATTTTTTGAATGTTTTTTAGAGTGTTAAGCCACTATAAATAGAGGTAATGAGTTGGGGTTGAAAACACATAAAAAACAATCTTATTTCTTTCTTTAATCTCTCAAAAACTCTCTAATATCGCTAATATTTCGCTATAATGGAAAACGCACAATCACAACAAGCTTCCACTACTCCTTCCTCCGTTGCTACTAGCCGAAAACAACATTACACAAATGATGATGTTGAGAAAATTAAACCAACTACCCGAAAAGGTGATGTGTGGGCTAATTACGATTTGTGTCTTATGAAAGATCGTAGTGAAAAGGCGCGTTGCAAGAAATGTGGTCATTTTTATGGCGCCGGGTCTAACACTACACTTAGGAGTCATTTGGGTAGTTGTAAGGCTGTTCGAAATGATATGTCGCAAGGTACTATTGGTGCGGATGGTCAAGTTTTTATATATGATGCGGATGCGCTTCGACTTGATTAAGTTTGTCATTCAACAAGGGCTTCCATTCAACCAATTCGATAACGTCAAGCTTACGGAGATCATCAAAAGGAGGCTACAACCGCGGTATCAACATGTAAGTCGTACTACTCTTAGAAGTGATGTTTTTAATTTATGGAAAACGGCTAAAAAAGATATTATTGATGGTTTTCGTGATTATAAATATGGTGTTGCTATAACTACGGATACTTGGACCGCACCACATGGTACGGCAAATTCTTTTCTCGCCATTACGGCTCATTGGTTTAATCCCGAATCTTGGTTATTAATGAAACGGACAATTGCTTTTAAACTATTTGGTTATCCTCATACAGGATCTAATTTAAGAAAAATTTTACATGACGCTTTAATCGAATATAATTTAGATGATAAAGTTTTTACGATTTCACTAGATAATGCATCAAATAATACTAAAGCTATGAAATTGTTAAAATTACGTGTAAAACCTATTTTAGATGGTGCTTTTTTTCATTCCCGTTGTGTTGCTCATGTTATAAATTTATCCGTACAAGCGGCTTTAAAAATATGTGATAGTTTAAAGACGAAATTTAGGAATTTATTAGTAACTATATATAGTGTGAGCAACGAACGACATACTAACTATAAACGTTTTCGTGTTATGTGTAATGAACAACCCTAGGACCTTGCTTTGATAATAATACTAGGTGGAATTCTACTTGCATAATGTTTGAAAATATATTACGACAACGAGCAACTTTACATGCTTTTAATATTAGACTTTTTAATAGAAATTGGTCCACTATAATACTATCCGACCAAGATTGGGATCGACTAAATGAATTAACTATGTTTTTACAAGTTTTTAAAGAGGCAACAACTATATTATCGGGTGTTTATTACCCAACTAGCCCGTTAGTTTTAAACCAAATTTATGCTATGACGGAAAAATTATATGAATTTAAAGACTCACCTACTCGAATGTTTAGAAAAATGGTTAAAATTATAAAAAAGAAATTTATAAAATATTTTGCTAGTTTACGTTTGGTTTTTACTTGTTCCGCCGCACTTAATCCATGTTTAAATATTGGAGGTGTAGAACTTTTAATAACAAAAATAATGAAAAATTTAGACTTATCTTTTGGGGTAGAAGGTGAAGACCCCAACTATATAACATCTCAAATTTTTTATTTTAACGATAATTTTAAAAAATTATTTGAAATTTATGCAACAAAATATGGTCAACAACAAAACCAAATTGTTGACCAAATGCGGGCCGGATCGTCCCGAATGACAAGAGATATTAACATAAACCTTTATAATTCTTTATTTGAAGACGCTACAAAGCGTCAACGAACATCGGCTCCAACAAGCGAATTGGGACAATATATGGCTACAAACTTTTTAAGAACTTTAAGTCCCGATGAGTTTGCAAACTTTGACATTTTGGCTTGGTGGAAAGAAAGGGAAATCCAATATCCAATTTTATCCGCTATGGCTCGTGACTTATTAGCGGTCCAAGCTTCGACGGTAGCTTCCGAATCGGCCTTTTCTACTAGTGGTCGACTTATATCGGATAGAAGGACAAGACTAACCCCCGAAGCCGTGGAAGTATGTGTATGTTTGAAAGATTATTTGGACGGAGTAGATAGGATACAACATGAATCATCGTTGAAAGGTCCAATATTAGATAAAGAAGTTGAAGAAGGTATATTAAGAGAAGAAGATGAAATGGAGATATCACCTTCGAATACCGAAGGCGAATTAGATGAAGGTGAGCTTGAAGAATTTGATGTTGAAGATGTAGATGTACAAGATTTTTTGGAAGAAAATGATCTTGACGATAGTAGTTGAGTATAACGGGTGATGGCAATGCTGAAGCTCGATATACTTGATTACACTAATATGTTTTCGGGTGATGGCCATGCCGAAGCTCGAAATGTATTAGTATTTATATGTTTTTATGATTGTATTGTTTAAATAAAAATTATGATTGTATAATTATATTGTTTAAATAAAAGTTATGAGAATATTGTTTAATTATATGTTTGATAATTAACAATTTTATTAAATAAATGTTCGAAGTTTTTAGTAAAATTCCGGAAAAAAACGAGCCGAAAAAAAACGAATCGATAAAAAATCCGAATCCGAACATTTTTAACCGAAAAAAGCGAACCGGTAAAAAACCGAAAAAAACCGATTCCGAAAATTTATAACCGAAAAAAACTGATTCCGAGCATTTATAACCGAAGAAAACCGATTCTGAAAAATCGAAACCGAACCGAAACTGGTTATTAGAAAAACTGGTTTTTTTATAACTGGTTATTAAAAAACCGAAAATCGAAAAAACCGATTTTTTTGCACCTCTACTGAAGAGTAGGTAAGATTCACGATTGGACATTTTTCCTTAAACATTTATTAAACCAAATAAAATTAGAGAGTTGGTAAAATAAGCAACTATCTATCTTAACAATTGATGGTGAATGTAACCTAAGTACCTAACCACATCAACATTACGATACACTAAATTTCAAAACCATCGTTATCACGTTGTTGAAAAAAAAAATGTAAAGAACCTTTTCTTGCATAGAATAGAATAGGCAACAATTCAATATATCGTAGTTTCTATTGAAATTATCATTGCATCTTTTAGATTCTTTGTACATTTTTAATATATTTGCTACATGTTTTCATGTGTTTACTGACTTAAAGTATCAAACAACCCATGTTTTTTTCCTTTACCTACAATAAAGGGATGATGCCAAGTTGTTGCTAATTACCGAAAGTATATAAAGAAAATTAAACAAAAATAAAAGCATCTAAAAAGCAATAGTCAGTTTGGGTTTGGACTTTATAGAGCATATAATCGATATGCAGTGAACATGGAACATACGTTTGTATGGAGCAAATCTGAATTTTTCTTCTAGAAAAAAAAATGCTATTTTACTACAAAAAGACCCTAATGTAGAGAAAGAATAATGACAAACGTTCTAACAAATTCTCATAATAGATGACAAGATAAAGGAAAGAAAATGCATCAACAAAAATTTTACATTTTTTTTTCTAATGACATAACACACATTGATAGGAAAATATGAATTTAAAAGGAAAAAGGATTGACTAAAATAAATTTAATTGATGATAAGTTTATTTTGTGAATTTTTTTAACAAGCGTTTTATAGACGTAGCATTTTCCAAAAGAAAATACATGATAAACTTTGTAAATCTCCAAAAACCGAAAGCAATAATCTAATCAGATATCTTACTGATTCAACTAAAGTCCCTAGCAAAAAGGATATCAGTACGTAGATAACATATAATAATGGTTTCAGTTACTCTTTCTTTCTTAAAATTATTGTCAAAAGACAAAAGTCATTTAGTTTAATAAAAGTAGAGTCAATTTAAATTTTAAACACTCAAATAAAATAATACTCACATAAATTCTCTAGTTTGTATTTGAAAAAAAAAATGAACAATTATTTTGTGACGTAAAAGAAAATTGGACTATAATTTAAAGACGGATGGAGTATATTTTATTTTGTTATATTTTCTTGACTTATGACCAAAAAATTTTAAAATGAAAAGGTTAGAAATAAGAAATTTTGAAATGGAGTGGGAGTAGTTGTCTCTCTTTGGCGTTTAATAACTGCGTGGACCAAGGACACAACAGAAAAACAGAACCTTCCTTCTTCCATGTTTGATTTTCTTGCCTATAAATACAAGTCATAATTGGCTTCATTATCTCTAGCTTCTTAAACACTACTAGTTGTACTCAACTCCTTAACTTTCAACAACCAAAAGGTACCAACTTTCCTATTTTTTCATTTCAACATTCCATCGTTTTTATAAACATTATCTTTTTTTAATCTTGTTTAAGGATTAATGATTAGGGTCTCTCAAGATTTTAATATTTTTAACTAAAATTCAGGTTTTTTAAGGATGATCTTTGCATATTATATTTTCCTATATTGGGTTTTGTTTTTTATGTAATCTTGTATAATTCTGGTTTGGCTATCATTGTTTGCTTCAGTTAGTAGTATTGGCTCATAATAGTAAGTTAAGTTGTTTTTGTATTTGTGTATCATTGGCTATTAATAGTATTGGCTGATTATAGTAAGTTTAGTTGTTTTCGTATTGGCTGATCATTGGCTATTAATAGTAAGTTAAGTTGCTGCAAATTTGCTTATGCTATGCTATGACTGATCCTGATTCAATTGAAATCACTATTAGTTGTGTTAATCTCTTTGATTACCAGTTAGGGGATGTTTGGGTAAAGCTTAAATTAAACTGGTTTATCAGCTTATTGTGTTTTCATTATACTAATAACGGAGTAGCACTTTTGAGTGTTTGGATAGAGCAAAATGGTTTATATAAGCTGTTTTTGGACAAACCTATTTGAAATATAATGAGAAGCTTGCATAAGCTAATAAGCTGTTTTTATAGATATGCATAAGCTAACAAGTTAATATGAATAAGCTGTTTTTTAGATTAGCATAACCTAATTTTTGTAAACAAGCTGTGTTTACAGAGTAATTATGTTGATTTGTTTTCTATTCACTAACAGCAAATATCTTTTAGCTTGTATGCAGTTAGGATTCAATCTAGGTCTGAAAAACTTTTAAGCTGTATCTAGGTCTGAAAAACTTTTAAGCTGAATTCTTACGATAGACTTTAGTGCGAGAATTGAGGCTTCTAACCAGCCGTGTTATTGGACGACGCCTACACAGCAGCGCATGGATCAGAATCTATACTTGGGTGATGTAAGCCAAGGAAGCCACTTTTCTGATCAGACACCTGAACTCGCAAACAATTCTTCTTCTTCAGTCAGCTTCTCTTCAAATGGCAGCCCGATATCATTGCAAGATTCTCACTCCTTCCAACCCGACCCGTATCATTCACCTGACTATACATACACCTCTCATGTAAGTAAGGCTGGTTTTGAAGAAAACGTCGATGATTTGCAGCTCAGGCTTAGTGAGATACAAACTATACTGGATACTGATCAAGATTTTGCAGAGTCATTCGATGTCTCTTCTTGGGCTGAGACTGGTTTAAATAATATACATCCAGTAAACGATCAATACAGAATAATGAAACAGATTATTGCTAAAGGAGATTTGAAAGAAGGGCTTTTTGCTTGTGCTAAAGCAGTTGCTGAAAACGATACAGTAACTGCTGAATGGCTAATATCATTGTGTCGCCCGTTGGTTTCTGTTTCTGGTGATCCTGCACAAAGATTGGGGGCTTACATGCTAGAAGGGCTTGTGGCTAGAATGTCGTCTTCAGGTAGTTTTATCTACAAAGCTTTAAAGTGTAAAGAGCCAACTGGTGGTGAACTCTTTTCGTATATGCTCTTACTTTATGAAGCCTGTCCGTATTTCAAATTTGGATACTTGTCTGCAAACGGGGCGATTGCTGAAGCCATCAAGAATGAAGACAAAATCCATATAATCGATTTTCAGATTGCACAGGGTGGTCAATGGGTAACCCTTATCCAGGCTCTAGCGGCTCGACCCGGTGGTCCACCAAAGCTAAGGATCACTGGTCTTGATGATTCTAGAAATTCATTCGCTAGGGGTGGAGGGCTTAACATTGTTGGGCAGAGACTCACGAAACTTGCAGAATTATGTAAAGTGCCATTTGAGTTTCATGCTGTGCCAGTTTCTGGTTCGGATATTGAGCTTCACCATTTTAAGGTTCAGCCTGGTGAGGCATTGGCGGTTAATTGTGCATTTGTGCTGCACCATGTACCAGACGAGAGTGTGGATCCTCAGAATCATAGAGACAGATTGTTAAGGCTTATAAAGAGTTTATCTCCGAAAGTTGTGACTCTTGTTGAGCAAGAAGCCAATGTCAACACTGCTAAATTCTTTCATAGGTTTCAAGAAGTGTTCAGTTGCTATTTAGCTATGTTTGAATCAATTGATGCAACTCTAGAAAGGGATCATAAAGAACGAATCAACGTAGAACAACATTGTCTTGCTGGTGAAATAGTTAATATATTAGCATGTGAAGGGGCCGAGAGGGAGGAGAGGCATGAGCTTCTTGGAAAATGGAGGTCACGTTTTACAATGGCGGGATTTACTCCATACCCTATGAGCTCGTATGTGAATGGTACCATAAAGACTCTGCTTGAGAACTATTGTGATAAGTATAGACTTGAAGAGCGAGATGGGGCTTTGTTTCTTGGATGGATGAATCGAGATTTGGTGTCTTCTTGTGCCTGGAACTGAGTCAACTTTGTAAGTTTAAGATAGCAAGTATAACAGTGTAATACCTTCTCTTCCTGCAAGCAATGTATAATATGTAAATATAGTCAGTTCTACTATATCACTGTGAAATTACATTGTGTGGTAATAAATGATTTTTTCTTGCGACGATATCTATGCTTGTTACATGTTCTAGGATCAATGCATGAATCATGCATAGCCACTGATGCAAATATACCAATTTTCATGTTTTCCGTTAATTGCACTTGCAACTATCGAACTATCATTACTCATATGACATATGAAGATATACTGTGAATCTGTGATAATGTGTAAAAATTTATGTTATCTATCGTGCAATGCCAATGTTATTACTCTACTTGGTACCATGTGCTTGAGCTTATAGAGATTGTTTTATGTAGTGATAAGATTTCCTGAATATATTTTTGGTAAATCATTAACACCCACCTATACCTAATTAGTTCAGATATACAAACTAGTACCAGAACACATCAATTTCGTATATCTTATTGCTCAGTTGCTTATACATTAGTGTCTGTCAACAAGTTATGCTTTCTAAATCTTATTGCTCAGTTCCTCATACATTAGCTCTCTCAGTTGTATACAACCCATACACGTACACGTGTGACCCATCAAATGGCGTCCAACATTAGTTAACTCAACTATGATCCAGGAATGAACAATCTTCATCAATACTAAAGAACACAAGATCTAGTTTAAATGATATGAACTTTGTGAAATTCTGAATGGTCAAAAGGAAAAGTACAGATGCGCGTTAAACAGATTATGTGATTACAAGTTACAACAATAAGATGACTGTAAATGCAAACACAACCAGAAGCAGTTATTACTCACTTATTCCTTTAGCCTAAAAAAAGTAAGGATACTTACAAACTTCTGCATTTCTAACTGCAAGAATATATATGGCTAGCTGACCTATTTGTATACATGGGTAAGCATTAAGTAACATAACACATATGGTGAGTAACTGAGCATACATTTCTAAAACGCTTAGAAATTTAGAATATGTGTCAAGACAATAAGCTATCGGACCTATTTGCTATGATGCATCGATTTTTTTTTGCAATGGATTCTCTTCATATGCATTATGATACAAACCTTTAAGGTGACCAGGAAGCTTTTGTCAAGGTAAATTTACACAGTGGTATTGAAATGAAAAATAGTTGCATAAAGCCATAAACTGGTAATTAGCTGTCCTATTGAATTACGTAATGAAAAAGGTGGCACGATTATGCAACAAGTTGTTTTCGATCTCTATAAAAATATGACAAGAATTATACTGCATAAGTACTTGTTTCTGAATGAAAAGTAGGTAAGATCTTTATGAATCTCAACAAGAAGAAATCCAACTAACAATTTCAACATCAAGAAGTGATGAATCATGAATGGATTCAAAAGCCAAAGTCAAGCAAGCGCATACGACAAAATCACAATCGCGTTTTCTCATTTAATCTCTTCTGAGGTATGTTTCTTTATTTATTATTGTGATGCAATTTTATTGCTTTTTATAGAATGTAGAAGAAAAGAGCTTATTTTTAGTCTTTTAAGCTTCTATTTAGTCTGAACATTATTCAAATGATATATCATATTTGCAATCAGGGCAGTAGCCAGAAATTTGTTTTTTGGGGGGCCAAAAAAATTAAAGAACGTTAGCAAGTGCAAAAACAAAACATTATAATATATAACTATGTAAAAATGTTGAAACAAATTTGTTCATTTAGCGCTTTAGTTGTACACGGCGCTCATTTGCATCATTAAAATCATCTAAAAGTGAATCTAATGTATTTTATACACGAATTAATAAGGGGCTACAGATCAGTTTTACAACAATTAGTATTCTTACATGGACTTTATGAGTATATAAGATAGGCAAAAAAAAACAATATTAGTTACACTTTACAACATTGGTCTTTTTACATAATACCTATGTACAATTTTTAGGGCTTTGTGGGTGGGCCATGGCCCACCTTGCCCCCCAATCACCCCTTTAGTGTATGATAACACAATAAGCTAATAAGTTCAAATGAGCTAAATAAGCTTACCCAAACTTCAAGTACTACTTTAGCTTATAGTGTATGATAACACAACAATCAATATTTTACATCCAGCCAAAAAAAAATGGTTATACAGGATCAAACTCAAAAAAAAAATGTTTTTGTAAAAAGATACCACATCCAAATAGACAAAAAAAAAAAAAAAAAAAAAAAAAAAAAAACACCCCCTTAGTTGTCCATCCATTGTCTACTACATGGAGACTTTGAGAGCAAAGGTATTATTCTTTTCTTGTATGATTTTTGTCATTGGCTAAAAATAGTACTTTTAGCAACTAAAACAATCTTTGGGTTTTATTCAGATTATTCTAGCTTGTTTAATTTGACCAAGTTAAGTAACGTTGCAAGTCATTTTCACTACATTAGTAGTTGGCTCTGTTTGTCAACTTGAGTATTTTTCAAGAAGTTTCTTACTTCTATGATTCTATCAACTGACAATTGGTAACACTTTTTGAAACATTTTTGCATACCAAAACTGCTTACATGGGCAGTTTTTGACCCGACAGAACGTTACAGCACTTAGTAAGAGTCGTCACATGTAATTGCACAAGCAACACAAAAACTTAAAATAAACACATTCGTACAATGACGAAACCAGGATTAAAAGCGACTGAGTGTACATAAGTAGAAAGAATAACTAAAAAAAGTATAATTTAGTTAAAAATATTTAACATAACTAAAATTGAGTTTACTTTTCGACCACTATGAACTAACTAGACACCGACTAAAATAAAGAACTGTTTTTTGTACCGACGTGAACTAATCTACATGTTTTTAAAACGACAAGTTCTTTTACCCACCTAGACAGAAACTGAATTTACAATCTCTTGATTTATAGGTCACTCATCAAAAAACCTTAGATTATCAACTACTTTTCATAAAGCTAGTCCAAATAAGTAGCAAAAACTAACAAGCTTTACTCATAAGTCACAAGCTGCTTGCTTAGAATAAGCTTCACGAACAGTTACACTGTACTACGTAATAAATATGTGAAACGGAGGTAAAAGTTGAGTCAAAACTAGTCAAACTAATAGTGCGATTGATAGATATAAATATTAAAATCGCGTTAGGGGACCATCGGAACAATAATCAAATCTTTAGATATGTTTCGCTCGGGTTATAAAAGGGTCAAGCACTCAAGCCGCGTGGACCATCAAACGTTCAAAACACGCTCACGTGCGCCTATTTTTTTATATTAACATGCCAAAAAAAAGAAAACAAAAACAATGTGGGAACCTCTGACACACACGACAAGAATATATACTTCCTCTCTCAAATCTGTTATGGCTTAGTTTATGTAAGCTTCTATCTAAATGGATAATGGCATCCTTTTCTTTTGTTATTTTATAAAAAACTTGAATCTTGTTTTTATTATAAAATTACATAACTGAAAACACAGAATAAGAAAAGTAAACACTGTTTTTCTTTGTTCACAAACTCATAAAAATGACTTAAGAGAGGTGCCACTAACTTATAAGATTGTACCTGGCCATAGCTACACAATTTTTTATTGTATGTCTAAATAAATAATTGATCATTTTATCTTGGAGATCTTATTCTATATATTTATCTTTCTTCTTTTGTTTCTTTCCGGTTAAAATTCTTTTTTAAAAAAACTTGTTATTAAAAGCAAACATGATATCATCCATGTTGTGTTATTTGAGGGTATGTTTAAGACTCTTAAGTACTATTACATGTCTTATTTGAAAATTTTAAATAAGATGAATTATTTGAAGGGTTGTTTAAGTACTAATCCTTAGCTGAAAAATCTAAAATAATACTCCACGAATTATTCCTACGCTTTAGTTGACAATAAATACAAAAAAGTATTGACTATTGAATAATGAATTTGTATTATATACACAACCATTTCCTTAAATTGACTTTTAATCACAATTCAAGTTTCCGTTCTCTATATTATTTTTTTGACTTGAATTCCGACTACCAAGATTGTCAAGATCAGGATCCTACCTAAAATCGTTTTCAGCTTTGCAAGATCGTAATCATAGGATCGGATCGGGATCGTAACATCCTATAAAAATACATATATTTTTGTATAGGTGTTGTAGTTTTATATTTATATTAATATTTCATATGATAAACGAATCTAAATAGATTATAAAAGAAAAAGTTATATTTTCAAGTACCGTAGTAATAGAATATTAGATATATTGCAATGCATACTTGCACAAAGTTACAACATACGTGCACCAACTTCTTGAATTACGATCTTGTTAAGATCATGATCGTTTTTTGTGTGTGGGATCGTAGGATCGTACGATCCTACGATCAGGATCATGATTTTGATAAATATGCCGACTACAATACAAGAATATGTTGTGTTGGTGTATATGCAAGATATAACATAATAATTAACGTTGCTATTAATATGAGAATGAGGTAAAATTACTCAATTTTGTGACTTAATGCTTGTACTAATAGTTGTGATAACCTATATTGATTACCAAAATGTAACTTTTTAAAATATTATTCTTGACATGTCCTCAACTCCATGAGACACTGAATTCTACAACGTAACTCCTCAAAGTGATAAGTATAGTGTGAGTTGTTAAGAACCAACTTATGTATTTATCGATCTCACACCAATAACAAGATAGCCAAATCTTAATCACGATCAATAAATGCCTATACAAATTATCTTGAGACATACAACCAACCAACCAACCATCCTGTCTCTAAGATAAATAAGTACACGCACCTGTGAAATGTCACTTCAACCTCAAATAAGTAATATTGTACAAAAACCCCGTAGTCACAAAAAAAATAATACCGAAACTGGCATTTGTCATTTGTTTTGAATCTTGATTCGGATCGATCATGTGAACCGAAGGTTATTATTTTGAAATGGTATAAATTGGTGTTAATATGATGAAACGATAGGATGAATCATGTTTGATAAGTGTAAACTTGTTAGTGCAAAAAATGTGATGGGTTGAGATTGGGTTTGATAATGCTTCTAGGCTACTTCGGACGGGCGTCACTAGTAGTAGGATATGCACTAATTCAAGTAACTGTTTGATCCCTTCACAAATGAGAAAAACCGTTAGCCTTACTGTGGGGACAGACCCCACGATTAAGCTCCGGCGTGAGAGTAAGTACTCATGTTTGTCAGAAAAATATGAGAGTATTGGGATGAGTGAGAAAATCGTACCTCGAAAGTGTGAATTGGGGTTTCCTTTTATTGGTAGTGGAAATATTAGGGTTTCCTAATATCTCGTACATTACTGTAATGGCCGGGGTAGGACCCTTGTCGGACAAGGATCCGCAGCTTAATCTTGTTTGTGGATGTAGGCGGGTTTTCGGACCGAGGTCCGGTCCGCAAGCGTTCTTCAAGAGTGCCGCTCGTATGTGCCCTAGTTTGTCCGGATTGTGGCATGCCCGTGTCATGGGCTTTAGCCATATATGGCCTTATTGACTTGTCGGGCCGAAGCCCAATTTGTTCATTGGGTCGGAGTCCGTTTTGCTTGTAGGGCAGGAGCCGGTTTCGTTTGTGGGGCCGGAGCCCGTTTTGTTTGTAGGGCCGGAGCCCGATTCGTATGAGATAGTCCAGGCCCAGTAGGCCTGCTATCCGTACTATACGTCATCACTAATGATATCCGATGCGTTCTTGGTGAATAGTGAATCAGGTTTTGTGTTTACGTTTTAATTCTCCTCAATGAGTGTAAAACCAAATAATCTCCATAGTGTTTTTGGTGAATAGTGCTGATTAGGTAACCCCTTTTGCAGCGCGCCCCCGGAAAAAAATGGGACCTTGTTACACAAACTCGTTAAAGTTGGTATGAATTCGTTAAATGCACGAACCCTAACTCGGTAAATTGGGGTTTCCATGAACTCGTTAAAACCATTTCCATTAACTTGTTAACTTTGGATGAAATAGTTAAAACCAAACTAGTTAAATTTGTAACTCGTTAATCTAACTAGTTAAATCCCAACTCATTAATTTTGGGCCCTAAGTCGTTAAGTACCAACTAGTTAAATCCCTAACTCATTAACCCTTTGATGCCCACAACTCGTTAACTGTGAAACCCAACTCGTTAAATTAGCCTTTCCCCTAACTCATTAAAACCTGGACCTAACTCGATAAAGTAGTACAACCCTAACTCGTTAGCTTCTAACTTATTAACTCAAGTCCAACTCATTAATTTAGGTTTAAAGGAAACTCGCTAGTTTAGGGTTTTTGTCTAAGTATATAGTTTGAGGGTTTTGGTAACTCGTTAACGGGATGATGAACTCGTTAAACGCTAGTAACAAACTAAAACACCAAAAACAACCTTAAAAATGCATTTTTTTCGAAGATTTTTTTATTTTTTTTTATCATTCTTTTTGCATAGACGTCCTCTAAAACACCCAAGACATAATAAAAATTAAACCTTTCAAGATTTGAACCGTTAGAAATGAGTGTCTGAAGAAAAAGTACACGTCAAGTCCTAAAAACATGCAAAAGCAAAAAAGAATCAATTTTTGATGTTTTTAAACATGTGTTTTTGTAAGATATCCTTTGTAAACGTAAACCTTAACCTAAAAATGTATGCTTTTAAGTTTAGATTCACGAAAACTAGGTTTTAGAAGTGAAAAAAATACACCTTTTGGACTTGTAGCTATCAAACTCGTTAATTTTCACACCAAAAACAAATTTTTCAAAACAAACACCCCCAAATCACACCCGTGAGCTTTAATACCAATTAATAGTATCAAATTTAAGGTGTTCGGGAGGTCTAGGTTGATCAAAGAGACAAAATTATACATTGTTCTAGAGAGAGAAAGTAGAGAGGGTGAGAGTGTTTAGTGAGAGAAGCCAACTAGTTAAAATTAATTAACTTATTACACTCACACCCTCAAGTGTAGTCTTAAGGGGTATTTATAGGCTCAACACATCATAACTTTACCTCGTATCTAGTCCAATCCCGTACTGTCGTCACTTTTATAATGCTAACATATATTTTCAACTTAGGAGAAGAAAAATATGTTGAAACACAAAGCAGCAAAAGATAAAACAGAAAAAGAAAAAAAAATCCTAATAACAAGTATAGGAGTGGCAAGCGAGTCGGTTCTGGTTTGCTGTTTATGGGTCAGTATAACTTCAACCTAAACACACTTCATTCACTAGAAATGTAAAGAAACCCAACCACCCGAATATGTATAACATGTATAACCTATTTGTGAGCGGTGTGACTTGTTTAACTAGTTATATTGATTGCTAAGCTCACATGTTAAGAGCGAGTTAAACTAGCTCTCAAAATTATATAGTAACTAAAATTAATGAAAATATAAATAAACTACGTATAAACTTTAAAATCAAAAAACAAAACATATATTTAAAACTCTCGTTCATCATTTTCATTTTTTATTAGTTATGTATTATTTTAGAAGACTTGTATAGTTAAACATGATAACGGGTCTACTCAACTCGAATCTTACCTGTATTTTTATTGGGTTAGCGAGTTAGTACGGTTTTTTCTTTTACATAAACTCATCTATTTGTACCCAAAATCTAGTGATGGAACCAAAATTGAAAATGACTAGATGCACATATCCTTTTAAAGTGTTCTATAATATAAAAAGAAAAAAATGCGGTTTTAATTAAAATAGGTGAGTTTAAATCTAAGTCTATTTTTCATATACTAACGGATCCATTAAGCAAGTACTAAGGAATATAATGCCTTTAGACATGATGCATTTAAAGATACTTAGCATTTTTTTTTTTTTTTTACAAAAATTAGCACTATGCATAAATTTTCATTGGATCTCGTGACACCGCCACGAGATCCCCTGTAGTTTCATCACTACCAAAATCCAATTAATTCAATTCAGTTTTGAATAATCATGTCGTAATCATGTCATCTCTACAGTCGTCACCCTAAAACGATTATAATTTAATGAATAGAATAATCACAAAATTATATTTATATAAACAATATGTGTTTAAACAACATGATGCAAGTGAGTGGCATATTTTAATCTTAGAGAGTAGTTGTCATTTGTTTTGTCTAAACCACTTGCACTTTAAAATATTAAATAGTTTATTGGTATCTTTTAAAATAATTGTAATATTTTTACTTTTTATAATTTTTATTACAAAAGTGTAAAATAAAAAATAGAGAATATAAAATTTGATAAGTTAAAAGTAATAAAAGAAAATAAAAAAAAACAAAAAAACAAAAAAGAAAGTAGAAAACTATCAAATAGTGTTTTATCTTGTTAATAAAGTCGATAAAGCTATTAGAAAAACTACAATACATAAAATATAAAATTTGACTAACTAAAAATAATCTCCCAACATATATATTAGAGGAACTTGCCAAGTCATATATGCCACTTGGCATGAAAGAATTAGGTGAAAACCCAAAAGAATGCGATCTTGTCACAATTTAATTAGCTGACATCCTAATACACGCTCCTCCCACACTCCTCCTTGCTTCACATTCATTTCTGATTTTCATCATCCCAATCAATCTCATTCATATCACCCAAAAATAACCTACATAATCAAAACACGCCTCCCATGACTCCCAATTCAAAATCAAACTATGGATTGATCCACTTAATCAAAATACCAACTAAAAACACGCACAAAAATCGCACATAAAAGCAATCACAAAGGATGTTTCATTAGACATTCATAAAAATTAAGATCTCTAACTTATCAAAAAACACACACACAAACGCATTTAAAGACCTTCACTTGCTTTCCACCATTATCGGAAGTATCTTTTTAATTAACATCTTCTAAGGTATTTTTTTAATTTTTGTTTTGAACTTTTGATTGAATCGAATTATGCTCGCCGATCAGTTTTAAGGTATGATAATTAGACCATTGATTTACGTTAACAAGGTAAAAAGTCATATTTATGTTATATTATTAAACCGTTTTTTAGTTTTCTCTTTATGTTCTCTATGAAATAATCATGCACACCAATTGTTTGATGAAATGTCTAGAATCCCAAATTGCTTATTATTTGAAATATACATATTTTTTTAATTTGAGTAATTAGTAACTGTATATTTTTTGATGAAAGTCTTGCAAGAGTTTTTTGTATAGTAAGTGTTTGATGTGTCCTCAACGAAATTGTTTTAGTGGTTCTGCGAACTAATAAGATAAAGGCTTATAGTGTATTTCTAGTTGGAATTTACAGGTCTTCCATGGCGGGAGGAAATATAAGGATCATGCTGAATGTATCTTCTAACTATGCTCGAGAAAGCTAATCCACAATGAGTCTTTACATAGCCTTTAAGAAAATGGTGTTCAAGAGCTAAAAACGCTATTAAGGTAAACATGTTTATAGTTACAAGACACGTACTACAGTAGATTCACAAAGCCATAATAAAAAGGACATGTATGTTTTAGATGGTTATATGATGAAAAGGGACCATTAGATCTTGATTTCGACAATAATATGCATGTATGTTTATAGTCCTATCTTTTCATATGCATTCATGTATGTAGAAATATCAATAATTTACGGGAGCTGGCATATTGCTTTGATCTCTGTCTTCTTTAGATGTCGATTAAATGACATGATAATGGTGTAAATTGTGATAACAAGACTTGGCATAGTGTTTAACTTGATACAACCAATTTTCATCATTTATTAACATACCACCACTCTTTAATGGTAAAATTTGTATTGTGATAAAAAAAAATGTTTCATGATTTCTATGTAATTTGACTAGCTGGCTGGTAAAAAAACTTGCAATAAAGTTGCAACCACCTTGATGCAACTTATGTAAGTAATTTATCTTTGCGTTTCATGTATTCAGGTGATCTAATAAGAAGGATTCAAATAAATAAGGGATGATGGTGTCTAAAGATCATGTACAGATACAAACTATCTGTTTAAATTAAAACCCTTTTCTAACATGTTATCTATCTTTAATTTTTATGGTGACTATTCCGGGCCCTAAACTTGAAGAGACACCAGCAACAAATCAAATGCAGGTTGTTAATCATTTGAAGAAAAAGTATGTGAACCTTAACCCATTTTATGAGGAATTTCTTTTATAAAAAATATAATATGCCATGTGGAGCTGTGAGACTTATAAGTACCGTGCTGTTAGCCATTTGATATTTATACGTTAATAAGTAATGTGATGGCCTGTTTGAGGAAGCTTGGTTATAATTAAGGTTAAAAAAGGATGAATGATTAGAGTCATACTTTGGGATAGATGCCAATTGAAATGGTACAGTTTAATTACAGCAGTATTCATCAAATACTGAATACTTGAATGAAAAAAGTTATCCTTTAAACCTTAATAAGTTTTTTCCACACCATTTGAGTGCACAAATGTGAGGATTATAAAGGTATTATTCATTAATTTTCACCTGAGCCTGATTTGACCCATTACCCAACCCGCTAAATCAAGGGCTGCCATCATTCTGCTATGTTAATTTTCAGTTGTAGCTAAGTTAGTGGATGGCCATAGTTCTACATCTTAATTCAAGGGCTGCCATCATTATGCTTCTTTCATAAGTGTAAGAGTTGAGGTCTAATTAGAACCCTTTTATAATAGTGTATTCTTCTGTTCCTTTGGCATGAGGTAGACGATCACTTATTTTCGACATAAAGGCATAAAGAGAATGTAGGAAACCATGGCTTTATTGTTAAGCAAGTGTTATCAACAGTATTCTTGATAGCGACAAATGAGCCTCTATGATGAATATTGTAAATTTAAGGAGATACGTAGCATGTCTAATTTTAGGTCTGTGTTGTGTGAAACCAGAAATTGCCCGGAAGCAAGCAGCAACATAAAATGCTCGAAGGCGAGCTGAAGCTGAAGCTAAATTGGAAGCAAATCGAAATAAGTACCTCGAGTGGGAAGTACCACCACAGACATTATTGGAGGTATTGAAAGATTTATTTGTCATGATATTAAAAATAAATAGTCGGAGTAAGTTAATTTCTTATGTTATTGTTAAATTCTTAATATGTTACAGTTACGTAAAAGACAACAAGTAAAAGGATGAAATTGCTAAGCTTGCATCCGAAAAGAAAATGTTCCAAGAGAGACTTCATGATGCAGAGGCACAACTTTCTCAGTTAAAATCCCAGGTAAGTGATGAGTTGAAGGTTTTTTATTTATTTTTTTTTATTTTTTTTATTTTTTTATTTTTTTTTTTTTGTACTCTTACTTTGGTGGAAAGAGTTTCTGCTTCGATGTTTTGTTTATGTAGCTAAAAAATATGTAGATATCTCTCCACCCATAACCCTCCTATCTTATATCTTGCCTGGTGCTGACCAAAAGATGTGGCATTTTTTTTACAGGTATTTAGGTCTTAAATCATCTTGATTTTCTATTGATATGGGTAATATTTATGAGATGAATAATATGTAAGGTTCTGATGTTTTGATATAGATTAGTTTGAGTTGTTCTATTGGAATCCGAATGCTCATTCCTTGATCGTGACTAAACTTTTCTGTTTGCAAGATTTATTTGTCATGATATTGAAAATAAATATTCGAGTAACATAGCTTTGTATAAACATTGATTCCTTGGTAATGTTAACAATGTGGCGGCTGCTCGGACAATATAGGTTTTTTTTTTTGAACCGCCATTTTGACTTGGAATGTAAGTCAATACATCTTTTATAGTTTAAATGCATTAATCGAATTTTATGTGATAAAATACTATTCGATCCAATAGTGGCATGTTGCTTTTAGAAGTCAAAGTGTACATTCAGCATAATAAAACGTGTGTTTTTGTATATTGTTCAGGTTATCTACATAGATGTAATAGATTACTTAACAAAACTGGAGAAAATGAAGTTTGAAAAATAAGAGGCATAGAAAGCAAAGAAAGGCAGGAAGAAAAAGACAGTAAGAACGAGAGCAGGGCCAAAAGGATTTGGACAAAAGATCAATGACGAGGATGACAATTTGTAGATGTAGATATTTTGAACAGCTCTTGATCATTTTAATTCCCATGTTTAGGTGTAACAACAAACATTGTATTTTATTAATCACATCAATATGTGTTTGCCAGACTATTTTTAAATGAGTTGAAACGATTTGACAAAATGTAAATCTTTATATTTCTTCTTCTTTTCTCTCTCTCTCTCTCTCTCTCTCTCTCTCTCTCTCTCTCTCTCTCTCTCTCTCTCTCTCTCTCTCTCTCTCTCTCTCTCTCTCTCTTTTAATATTCTTTTGATTGTTATATAAGCCAATGCATTGCATGTCTACTATGTACAAAATATATGCGGCAAATTACTGCTTGACCAACCTTAGTCTCTAACTCTTTAAGGCTATATACCATAATGAACAGTCCATATAGGACCATGAAAAATATAAGGCTTAAAATCTTCTAATCTGAACTTTTGGTTCAAAGTAATATAGCACTAAAGCTTTGACTGTCACATCAATACTAAGCTGAAAACTTCATGTTAATGATTGATATTGCTCTATGTAATCATCCGTGTGACCCCATTTATGTGAGAAGGTGACTTAACTGCCTAGACCTACTTGACATTTCATTTAGATAGTGATCGTTTTTCAAAACAAAAGCGTAAGAAAAAAGAAGTAGAAACATGAAAGTTAGCCATGAAAGGCTGCATTTTTACTCCATATATTCTGGTTTATATAAGCTACATAAATAACTTTTATTGTGCTATCATGTGCCTTCATTCATTTCTTTGCATGCAGGTACAAGTGAAGGAGCCAAATTCATCTGGGAATCCGCAATGAAACTGTCACAGGTTAGTCTTCCATTCATTAACAATGATGTCTGAAAATCCACACAAGCAATTAGTTGTGGTCACACACACAATTTAATATATTTAATTAGGGCTGAGCATAGGCGACCAAACACCGAACCAGACCGCAAGACCTGACCAACCCAACAAACCTACACCAACCCGACTACCCCATGGTCCGTTGTCGGTTTCATTTTCTCTTTATTTTTGCTGTAACAAAAGCTTGGAACAAATGCAACACCCATTTTTAGATTTGTTGGTTAGTATTTTGTTACTGTGACAATTTGTGCCTTGGACAAAATTTTGTAGCAGACGCATAGAACAATTGACTGTGTTTGTGACAATATGGAGCAAATCACGTTTGTTTCTACATGTTCAAAATCGAAGACCTGAACAGATAGACCCGGCAAAGAAATGTGCTAATAGATTTTGGTATGTATATTTTAGAGAAATGTTTGACAAAGAAAGGATTGCTTAGTTGAACAAAGGGGTATATATTGTTAACGATGCTCGAGGAGCTATAAGCCTATAATTGGTGCTCGAGGAGACGTAAGAAGCAAGTTATAGCATGCTCTTTCATTCAAGGGTTCCAGTGACATCGGACAAACATAAAAAACGGGTGTTCAAGTGACACCGGGGCAAAGCATAATACAAAGCTTCTATGGATTGTTTGAAGTGGAAGTAAGTACCTAACTATTGTATGTTATGTAGTATATTATAATCGATGCATTTATTACTATAACCATTGGCATAAAAATTTGCTAAATAAGAAAATTTCCAGCAAAAACCTAAGCAACTGTGAGTGTAGAAATGGAGTTGATTTCAATGATTACATAATAGAAGTTTTGATCAGGCCGCCAATTATGATGGAGTTTCAGGTACTTCTTATTCCCTTTTAAATAACTTGATTAAACTTCATACATCCAAGATATATCAAGTGTCTGTATAATACTCATTCCGCCCAAAGCGAAGAAGCTTGTCCCTAAAACATAAAATTTATTTATTAAAATTTGAACCATTACAAATTCTTGTGCTTTTGTAGGATGATAGGATCCTATGTTTACAAATCCGGATTAAGACTTAGGTGGTACATTTTATCACATTATTTGCAGTTCAGTTCTACATGTAGTAAAATCACATAATTCTTATATCATTGATGGTTAATTTGCTTGCCTCTTTTGCAGGTATTGGAGAGGCACGGGATATGATTGGCTACAAAACCGTTGAGTTGGTCAAGTATATTAACAAAGAAGGTTCATAAGAGATCACTTAGTCAATTCAAACGGAGTTTTACGGACTCTCATGATGAATTGGTGACCCACCTCGAGTTACTTATAATCAAGCTTTTGTTTGATTTGTTGGTCCTATCAGAGGATGCAAAGAGTCAGCATAATGGATGAAAGGGAAGAGGGGCGGAATATGATCTTATATGACCAAAGACTACAAGATATTTGAGAATTCTGAAGTTCTTTATATGCTAGAATCCTATTAAAAAATTAATGTCTTAATTATGTTTTAATTTTATTTACTGTTTTTATCAATTTGTTTTTATCAGTTTAAGTATTTATGGTTAAATTTTTACAATGCTAATATGCAATTAGACAATTTTGAAACGATCTGTTTATCATTAACAAAATAAATATTTAACTTTAAACTGACCTAATAAGTAATACTCCCTCCATCCCAATTTATTTGTCCATTTTTGACTTTTTTAGTCTTTTTTTTTTTTCTTTTCAAATTTGACTTTAAATTTTTTTGTTTTTGTTATATAATATTTGATAAAAATTATATCATATGAAAATACATTTAAAACCAAATTTATTAAAATATTTTGAATCAAGTATTATATAACACAAAAAATAATATTTAAGGTCAAATTTGTGAAAGAAAGACTTCAAAAGTCAAAAGTTGACAAATAAATTGGGACGGAGGGAGTAATATTTTTAAATTTACATAACGCTAGCCCATCCATCGAACGGATCAGGCGACTAGTACAGTATAAGGCAAGATATAAAAAAATAAATAAAATAAAAATAAAAATTGTCTCTAACGTCATCAAATAGGTAAGAGCAGTAGCATAGGGTACCAATAATAGTACCAAAAGTTAATCAAAGCTAGGTAGCGCGTTAAACTGCTTTCATTCTCACTATAAAAACCAAACTCCTAACAAGTGGACTGAACTAAACCATCCTTCATAACAAGGAAACTTAACAAAGGTACTATCATCTTTCTTTTTTATTTCATTTTAAGATTTTATCTTTATCTTAATCTCCTGAATATAATTCATTTTTAGAACAAGGGTTTTCCTAGATTTTGGTTTCATCATTAGGGTTGTTGCTGTTGCTGTTGTTGTTGTTGTTGTGTGTGTTTTTTTTTTTTTTTTTTTTTTTTTTTTTTGATATACGCGGCTTAACTGGTATTTCCGTGACGGTTTATGTACTTTTTCATTGTCATACCAGCACTAATGCACCAGATCCATCAAACCTCCGTAGTTAAGCGTGCTTCTGTGACCACCTGAGAAGTCCTCATGTTGCACCCTTTTAAGGGCCTTCAGAAGAAAAAAAACAACAAAAAAAAAAAAAAAAAAAAAAAAAAAAAAAAAAAAAAACCCCTGAGGTTTGTACCCTGGTCTCGTCTGAGACTTTGGGGACACCTTGCTACTAGGTCACTGTGAAAATGGTTATGTTTATGTTAATATTGATTAATCTTGCATACTTTATATAGCCTGAGCTTTATGGTTTGCTTCAAATCTTGTATGCCTCAAGTTAAGCTGACTTTGTCTGCTAAGCTAGAAGTAACATGCCTATGTTGTTTAAATCTCTTTTCTAGCTAGTTTTTTTAGGTTAAAAGTTTCATCTTTAGGTTTTGGTCAACTGTGAAATTGTTGCCTATAGATCTGTTCTATTAGGAGAATATCAATTGAATGTGATTTAGTGCATATCATTTCCAAAATGATACTTGGGGGGTGTTTGGGATTGCGTTTTCAAAAAGAATTATGCATTTCCAAACTTGTTTTAGAAAAATCAAGTTAAAACCTGCTTTTTCAAAGATTCATGTTTTTTTTGGAAGAAAACGCCACTTTTTCCAAAATGTTTGCTGAAGGTTTTTATTAATTTTTGGGTTTTGCAAACGCGATAATTTAATATATTCCTACAAAATGCAATCTTAAACACCCTCTAATTGTGTTCTCAGCCAGACAACCTGTATGTTATTCAGTTACTCACAGTTATCTTCCCAACTTGTATGCAGATCTGAACAACCCATAGCCGAGATCTGAAAGTAGTATTTTTTTACTAAATCATAGTATTGGTGGTAGAAGAATGGGGGAATCTAACCAGCCGTATTACTGGACAACATCTACAGAGCAGGACACGGATCAGAATTTATATTTGACTGATGTAAACCAGTTTTCGGTTCAAACACCTGAACTCACTAACAATTCTATTACAGCCAGCTTCTCCTCAAATGGCAGCCCCACATCACTTCAAGATTCTCACTCCTTCCAACCTGAACCGTATCATTCACCTGACTATACTTATACCTCTCAAATAACTAAGTCTGGTTTGGAAGACAATGTTGATGATTTGCATCTCAGGCTTAGTGAAATACAAGCTATACTTGAAAGTGATCATGATTTTGCAGAGTCGTTTGATGTGTCTAGTTCCTGGGGCGTGTGTGACACACATAATGTGATACCAAGCAACGATGAATACCAAATGATGGAAAGGGCGGTTTCTAGAGGAGACCTAAAAGAAGGGCTTTTTATATGCGCTAAAGCAGTTGCAGAAAACAAAACACTAACTGCTGAAGGGCTAATATCAATGTTACGCCCTTTGGTGTCAGTAGGTGGTGCGCCCACAGAAAGATTAGCAGCTTACATGATGGAAGGGCTTGTGGCTCGGTTATCTTCTTCTGGTAGCGTTATCTGCAAATCATTGAAGTGCAAAGAGCCAACCGGTGCTGAACTTTTCTCTTATATGATGTTACTCTATGAAGCCTGTCCTTATTTCAAGTTCGGCCACTTATCTGCAAATGGAGCGATTGCTGAAGCCATTAAGAATGAAGACAGAATCCATATAATTGATTTCCAGATTGCACAGGGTGGTCAATGGATGACACTAATCCAGGCTCTAGCAGCTCGCCCCGGTGGTCCACCAAGGCTAAGGATCACTGGTATGGATGATTCTAGAAATGCATTCGCAAGGGGTGGAGGACTCAATATAGTTGGCCAGAGACTAGCAAAGCTTGCAGAATCGTGTAAAATGCCATTTGAATTTCATGGTATACCTGTTTCTGTTTCAGATATTCAGATTCAACATCTTAGGGTTCAGCCTGGTGAGGCATTGGTGGTTAATTGTGCATTGGTGCTGCATCACCTACCAGATGAGACTGTGCATCCACAAAATCACAGGGACAGAGTGATAAGGCTCATCAAGAGCTTATCTCCAAAAGTTGTGACTCTTGTTGAGCAGGAAGCAAATGTCAACACTGCTAAATTTTTTGACCGGTTTCAAGAGGCGTTCAGCTACTATTCAGCTATGTTTGAATCGATTGATGCAACTCTAAAAAGGGATCATAAAGAACGAATCAATGTAGAACAACATTGTCTTGCTGGTGAAATAGTTAATATATTAGCGTGTGAAGGGGCCGAGAGGGAAGAGAGACATGAGCTTCTTAGCTCGTGGAGATCACGTTTTACTAAAGCTGGATTCACTCCATATCCTCTGAGTTCATATGTGAATGCCACCATCAAGACACTGCTTGAGAACTACTGTGACAAGTACAGACTCGAAGAGCGAGATGGGGCTCTGTTTCTTGGATGGATGAATCGAGCTTTGGTGTCTGCTTCTGCTTGGCAATGAGCTAACTTTGTAAGGTTTAGGTGTAGCAGTTGTAGTATCTTTCCTTCCCGCAAAATGTGTAATATGTAACAATGTGTAATATTACATTAAGTTGTAATAAAAAATAGCAATGTTGTGCTTGGAAGTCGGCCCGTATCAACAATGCTAAAAATTACCTGTTTTAATCAGCATTTTAAAACACAAATATTATCCTCTAAAACATCGGTAAGTTTCATTTGTAGAACCAACATATATCTAAGTTTCATTTGTAGAACCAACATATATCTAAAATTGTAAAATGCTATTCATACAAATAGTTAACCCATAATATATACAATTAAAAAAAAGATATGTAGTAGTCAGTATTGACAGGTACAGGTTCGCTAACAGGCGTTTCAGCTAAGCAAATCAAACCGGTAGCTCCTCGAGTTCCCGATGTCAGTCTGGTTCTAAAAACAGTGGGTTTAATCTGATATCCAACCATTGGAGTTATTAGCAGATGGAGGATTTGGTTGTGCAACATAAAAGCCACACCCAACATCAGCGGGCATCTGGTTACCAACGAAACCATAATTTACTACTTTAAACCCATACGAACTTGCAATCGGGCCTGTATCTGTGGGACCAGACCCACCCGGAGAACTGTGGTCCTGACCAACATGATCGGGCACCGAATCTGATTCCTCTGAATGGGATTCTTTTATCTGCATATCATCTTGTACAGTTCTCGCTACAGCAAACACTTCAGTTGGAGAAACTTTATTTACTTTTGGTTTCTTGCATACATGTTCACTTGTAGGTTGTTTTCTGAATCTGGAATCGTCATTTGATATTTTTACAATAGCTTGTTTACTCTTTTGCACTTCACTCTCGAGTTTGTTCACAAGTGCAACCAGACCATCCTTTGGGTACTCTGACTGTAAGTTATGCTCATCAATGCATTTAATAATTGACTTCAACGTGTTAATTTCTTTCATCATCACTTCATTCTACATAAGAAAAAGAGATATGAAAAGATAATTGACGTTGATAGTAATGTTTAGATTCGAAACAATGGAATAGCTGAGGGGTGAAATTACACAAATATGAGGATCGTTTACACTAGTGTGTCGTGTGTCCTCAATAACCCTCAAAGACTTTAATTTTTGCTCTTCCAAGAGACGAACTGGTGGAAAAACATCAGTTTTCTGAAATTCAATGCTGAATTTGACAGCAGTAACATGCATTTCTTTGTTTATCAGTTTCTGAATAAGATCTGCAACCACAAATCAAATAAATAGCTATAAAGTTGATATAATGATCCATAGCCATTGCAGGAATGAAATAATAACATTTGGATTTGATGCATTGACGATACTGTTAAAACAAACTTAAAGATGCCAAAATTTCCATAAATTAAAAATGAATCTTGAAACCAATTTTATATTAAGAGTTGACGAGGTCCAAAACAAGCTATTAGTAATGCATTGAACATATAAGTAAGACATAAAAGATTTGTTCATAAGCACACATAGAACAAATGGGGACCAATGGTCAAATATTGACTTTTGGTAAAGATTTGGCTCCTTAGTGTAATACAAAACGTAGAAGTTAGGAGGCATTTGGCTAAGCTTATTTGCAGTGCCCGGTAGCTTATTGTGTTATCAAAACACAATAAATTCTAATAAAGGTATTCAGGTAAGGTTTATTCTAAAGCTTATTTCTGATGAGAAAAAGCCAATAACTAAGCTCTAAATTTGGAGCTTTTTTAAAATGCACAAGTCCTTACGCTATTGCTTACCCAAATACCCCCTTAAATATCAAAATTTAAATTTATAACTTTGTTCACAAAAGGTTGGTTCGACGGGAACTCTAACCCGGACTTTGACTTTTGGACCCGATTCAACCCTTCCCCGAGGACGGATCGTACCTCTAGCAATGTTTAGGTGTTTACCGTGAACCAAGGGAAGTTAGGATCAAACCCATTACCTATTTCAAATACCCACCTATTCCCGGCCCACAAGACATTAGTGCTCAGGACAGGCACCCTGAAGGCTGGCAATAATTCACATCACGTTATAGCTTTGTTGGCATATGCTATTCACATCATTCCCACCTAGTTCCTAAATACGATACTCGCAATCTAAAACAAACATGCAAAAATCACATATTCACACAACAAATCAGCAATGATAAACAATTTCACATAATAGGAAACAATATCTCTAAAAACAATACCATTGATCTTATCACTCGGAACCATCCGTCTACAAAGCTCAACCGCTTGTCGTCTCCTAGCCACAACAACAAAACAATCAACAACCTCATCATCCCGAAACCTATCAACCAACCCATAAACCCCAACAAGAAACAAAAACCCCAACACATTCCCCTCCCTAACCTCCTCATTCCCCAAAGCACATCTTCCGAACCACTTTTTCGCAATCTCCATCGCCTCATCTCCAACACCAAAACCAGCCAAACCCTCCAACATAACCAAACAAGCACCCCTAACCAAACCCAACTCAGTTGCTTTCTTCCCACCATTGCTGTAAAACCCTTCAGCAACAGCTTCAAGAACCATACTAGCAGGGTCAGGCGCGTGACCATACGCGCCAGGGAGTTGAGTCAAAAGGGCAAGTGGGTCATCTGCATTAGCAATGAAGCCTCTTAAACCCGACCCGTTTGAGTCTTGGCAGAAGGAAATGAGTTCGGGTCGGGTTTGAAGGAGGGTGAGTTTGGTTTGGAGGGAAGAGTGGAGGGAAGTGAAGTAGGAATCAAAGTCAGGCCAGTTGTTGGATATGGGAATGATAGTTTGAAGGTTTTGGAATGATTTATGGAGTGTTTGTTTCTTGATGTTGATTTGGTTTATGGCGACAGAGATGTCTTCCATTGTTGACATGATGATGATGATGATGATGGTGATCAAACCCTAGTCGGTCACTTGTGTGGAGCATATGTTCCGGAGATATCAGGCAATGAAGAGGAGAACCTGTAAGCCATTAGCTGCGCAGGTTCGAATCCAAGCCGGCCCCGGTTTTTATCCGGCCGTTTCTCCAGCGAGTAATCTCGTGTGGAGGCGGTACGGTTTCCGGGCGAAAGCCGTTTAAATCCTCACTGCGCCAGCATGGGCCCGGTTCAGACAACATAGTCTGGGTATGTGATGGATGAGGGCCTGCTATTTGACAAGTGCGATTCTAAACCATATATGGAAAAAATCACCTTTCAAAAAAAAAAAAAAAAACCCTAGTCGGTCATTGTTTTGTGTTCATGTGTCAACATCTCTTCTCTTGTCTTTTGTTTTCAACGGTTTTGCGACTTTTTTAAAGGATTTTCATTCCCTATTATTACTTATTATTATTATTTTTTTTTTGAAAATTGTCTTTCATTTGAGAAATCCAAGTCCAATTTGAAACCCGATGGGGGAAAACCTTCAACTTAAGCCACCCGAAGGCACGACACTTAAATTGAAGTAAACCCTGCCTTCTCCAGATTCGAACCCTTGTGGGTTGAAACCTTCATTGAAGGACTTTGAAATCGTACCGACAGGGCAGTGGTCCACAAGAGAGGACTTCCCGGTTTAGTCACCCAAACCGGTACTACTCTCCACTAGGCACGCTTAACTGAATAAGACATTATTACCGGTCAATTCCATATATACCTAACTTAAATATTATAATTTCATATTTCTCTAACACATGTTTTAAAAGTATTCTACTTGTACACTAAAAACTTGTGTTTTAGATAAACATGGAATTTTGATATTTAAATTAGGTAAATATAAAATTATCCCTATTGTTTACTACCTACCTTTTAAATGGTTTTCAAAAAAAAATATAAATAAATAAAATAAATAAATAAAATGCAAGGTTTAAAAAAGTTTAATTCACCTTACTCTTCAACTAATTAAATATCATATTCACTCACTAAAAACTCTTTTTATTGTTTGTTATAATACTTTTTGAAAACTACTTTAACAAGTTTTTGATATAAAAGACACTAACAAGCCCGTAAAAAGTTCTCGTCCATTAAAGTTTATCTTAACTTATTATTTTATAAAGAGTATATACTAATAGCGTATTTGAGCTCTAACCCAACTAGCTAAAGCCCAAAAACTTAAAATAGGTCCAACACATGCCTGTTGAGGCTAAGGCCCGACATAACCTGCCTGGGAAGCGCCTTCCCATGCCAAACTCGAACAAAGTCAGACCTGATAAACAGATACGTGATATCGTGCATGAGACATTCCATGAATCTAAACCCAGGATGACACGCCACTTTCATCATTGTCCCCTTCCTTAAATGTCCACCACATGGATCATCCTAATTCATTGGATAACATCTGTGGGTTGCACTAAACCCCAAATGCATCCCTATAAATATGGGTCATTTCCTTAAAATGGACCAAGTCATTCTCGACCAAAACTTTACACACATTAGCCACCTCATGAGCGTTACCTCAACTCGTAACTCCGCTCACACCTTGGGGTCCTTACCGAACGTGGAAAACCAAAAAAGTGACTACCTTCACCCCCAATACACGCCTTAAGTAAACATGGCGCCATATGTGCTATATGAAACATAATACCAAGTCACTACTTTCATTTTTCGTTCATCAGAAAAATTTGTGTTTCACTTAATAACTTCACTGTTTGTTCACCAAACTACAAAAACAAAAGTTTTAACGCGAAAATCCCTATTTTCCCGACGAAAAACTTCAAAAGATTTAATCTCTCTTTCGTAGAAAAATATGCGAAAAACCTTCATTTTCACCAAAAACTCTGACTCACGGTTACAAATGTCGTTTTACAACCACGACGATCAACACAACCATCCGAAACTCGAAAACAAACATGATACTCAACAACCGTTAGACGTCTACATGATCCAAACATGGAACCTAGGAAAAAAGGGAACAACGAGGTACTTGAAAACTAGACTCTGACAGACAAGGATACATTTCCTTGGAAAGAGTTTCATCCTTCTGAGTATCGAGTAGTCATTACAGCAATAATCACCTCACATAATATTAGCAGAATCTACATTGGTGGGGGCAGTTCAATCAACATCATGTATGATCATCCTTGATGACATCAGAAAGCTAATATGTCCGGCGACTATTCCACTCATCGGATTCTCATCTGAGAGATCAATACCTGATGGAATAATCCACCTGGAAGCAACATTAAGATCTCATCCACTGTCTCGTACAGTTGTCATGGAATTCCACATAGTTAAGTTGAGTTCCAAGTACAATACATTGTTCGGTAGAACATCAACACAATAACTATGTGCGCAAGTGTCAACGATCAGGTCACATGTGCAATTCCCGACCAAGTCATGGTTAGCCACAGTCAAAAGCGACTATCTAGGCGAGGATGCAGAGCTAACATCAACATTGAAAAACATGACGATCAAAGAAATGCAATGGGAAGATCTACCTTGAGACAACGAAAACGAAGAAAATGTGGTAAACAACGAGAAGCACCTTAATCAGCCAAGCGTCATTGAAAAACACCTCCCACCACAGGTAAAACAATCAACTCATTCAACTGCTATCCAATAGCCTTGATGTTTTTTCCTGGATACCAGCCTATATGGCAGGCATTCCTAGAGAATTCACCAAAGATGCCTAGGGCTTAAGCAGTACGCACCACCAATTGTGCGCACCACCAATTGTGCAAAAGAAAAGAACCACCTCCCTTGAAAGATCAAACTCAATCTCAAGTCAGAGAACTTGTCCAGGAAAGAATCCTTCGACCTGTCAAATTTCAAACCTGGGACTCAAACCAAGTAATGGTCAAAAAAGGTAACGAGACATGACACATGTATGTCGAGTTCACAGACTTAAACAAAGCATGCCCTAAGGACAAATACCCTCTACCCCCAATCAATTGGAAGTTAGAATCGCTCTTTGGCTTCAAATATAAATGTTTTATGGACGCCTACAAAGGCTATTCACTGGATAACCACAAAGAAGTCTGACGAAGACAAAACAACCTTTTACACAAATTTAATTCAAATTTTTATTGACTTACAATTCTTGTGTTTTCATAAATAAGTTTTTTTTTTTTTTTTTTCCATGATTTAAGAAATGAGAGTAGGGTGTGTTTCTTTTTACTCTTAGCTAAGAGTTTGGGTCCACAAAATATTTAAAAGTATTTTTGTTAATTGGGATCTATTTATTTCTCTTACTTCATCTATATCCTCAAGTCATAAAATGTTAGCTCTTCCCCATTAAGTGGCTCTAATAGAGGTGGCCCACACATATATTTATAAACCTCTTATTCTTGAGAAAAAAGAAACACCCACAACCCTTTATGGTCATGTTTGGCAACAAGTATTTGGAAGCGTTTAAGAGCCACAAGTGGTAAGCATTTTAGATGAAAAGCTTGTTTGCCAACACCTTAACAAGCGTTTGAATATTATGTTACTGCTCCAATTTAAATGCTTCTTGAAGAAGCATTCCAGAGTTGCTCCAAGCATTTGGTTTCTGAACTTACATATATACCTTCATTTATTTATCCAATTTTATTTTATTTTAATGTGTATATGATATTTTTGTAATTTTATATTTTATAAATTAAATCTACGTTACCAAACACATTTTTTAAACAAACAGTAACATAGCCTATATGTAGTATAGATTAGAACCTCTTGAATCAATTTATTTAGAATTTTCATCTTATCATTTTAGTGGCATAGCATATTTACAAACTTTTAAATAAGGCACATACAATTTTTTTCTAATTGACGCAATCTATTTTGGCATGCATTATATATGTTGTTGATCTCATATTTCGAAATTGTTTTCAAGATTAAGACAACTATATGTTGTCGTGTCTCGTGTTAAAACCAAAATGGGCGTGACGATTGTCATGAGGAAGATGGCTGTTGTGTATATAAGGTGTATTGCTATTAGAGACAAATAAACAATGACATGGAAACATAAAAGTATAAAGAAACGATACCGTAAATTTGTTTGGATGTGGAGACTCAAAAAACACAAACAAGTAAAATGTTGAGGCATGTGATGCTCACACTTTCCTTAAGACAGATTCGTCCTCTCCACGGTGCTTGAGAATCGTGAACGTCTATCTCCCAGGATACAACAACAACGGATAACTCCGTTAGCACAAACAGGTTATCAATGCGAACCAAAACCGTGCCTTCCCTCTATTACAAACGGATATACATGAAGTCAATATGAGTGACAACAAAAGGAGATGAGTAATTGAGTTGTGTTTTTCGGTGTATGGAAATGAGAGGAGAGCTCTTAACTTATAGTGAAAGGATGTCAAGAAAAACGGTCAACTAATAAATCATACTAATGGCTCATGAACACAAAATTAATACAGTCATTACATAAGACCACACATTAACTTTCGTGTTAATATCCATTAGTGCATTTGATGACCATCAATTTTCATTCAAACCCACCATTATGACCAATTTTTCCAAGAATCCCCCACATGATTGAAATTGATAACGGGAAACACAAATCTATGAATCGATGTTGTAATAGAGTTTTGCAGTTGATATTTGCAAAGGATAGGTAGGTGTTACCCTTTGAACCTTCCCTTGCGAAATATAGTTAGACTCCTAGCAGCCAGTAGAGCTCGATGTCTTTGAACTGTCCGCTGTTTGTGGAGACGACAATATATATTCACACAAATATCTCCTTGACACTTTTTGGTTCTCATAGTTATGTTCATTATGGTCATGAACATTAGCCTGGTTCTGCGAGAGCTGTTAAGAATTGCGCCCCAACAATTCCCTTAGAAGCGACCCCACTTCTCTCTCACATAGGTGATTCTCGATTAATCATTAAAAGCCATATGCTTAACCTCATATTGCCACTGTTATAGGAATGGACTAGGAAGTTTACTAACTCCTTTAAATGAATATGGAGTTTATTACTCCCCCACAGTGACCTCAGTTTATACAAGTAGGTTGTCCTATTGAACCCAGATCTTGGGATCTCCAGTCAGCTGGGTTAGGTTTTCCTTCATATAAACTTTTCAAGGGCTTTAGTCTCATTCATCTTCACGACTTTATAACTAACTCTCACATTTAGCATTTCGCAAGCGGATCCACAATGTTATTCTATGACTTCACATTGTCAATAGGGATAACTTATACTGAGAGTAGTTGTCGTATTGACATAATATGTTTGTACAAAATCGAGTTTCGTTCAACTCTTTAAGTATATCATGCTCCAAGTAATTCTTGAGTATTCCAAACAGGCAAGAACTTCATGTTTGTTGATGTCCTTTTGAACTCTAGCTAGGCCGGAATTCCCCACATGGAATTTATCTCAAGAATTTTGTAGAAAGGTTCTCCCTTTCAATATATTAATCTTGTTTATAAGATTTTTCTCTCGTGGATATGACATCAAGATCATTAGTAATTTGTCACCTCACAAGTTTTATACTAGTGCATGCACACCTTTGAATGTCTTATGTTAATTATTTTCCATATCATAATTAACAGATTCCAAATCTAGCATGCTATAAACCAAGGAATCAAGCATATGACAGAGGATGCATCATTCTGATTACTCATAGCTTCATCTACTAACATTCTTCTTTTAGACAAATCACCACCTTAAACCACACATGTTTTAGAAGGATCCCATAAGTTATATGTGTAAGTCCTACACTTATATCATGTCATTCCAATTCACTTGTGATTATATATATAATCACATTTAATCTCTTATCATTATATGATTATCACAATTTATTATGTGATTATAATCACATAAAATCCATGTGTTATCATTTTACACAATCAAACTATGTCTAACTTAGCGAATGGACAATAGCTCACATTGGATGACAATCACACCATTCAAGTTAGTTTCATAACCAACGTAATCATTGTCATCTATATGTTGGTTATTTCTTTACATTTCACAATGTCCAACATGGTTATATTCAATACAGTCATTTCTTACATATGACAAACCGTTCGATTATTAGCAATATGAGTTATACCAAGTCTTGACGATTATTCATCTTTCTAGAATAACAAGTAGTTTGATTATTTGCACCAATATTCACAACAGAATATTTGCAACATCCATACTTCCAATATTCGATACAAAATCGAGTGACTTGTTTATTCTCATGTTCAAAACTAGTTGCACAAAACCACACCAAACAACTTTAAATAGGCACTATACTTTGCCACAATATTTTGCACCAAATGAAACAAAAAATTTTGCCTTGAACATTATACAAAATAATACATAATTTTGTATTATAACAGCTAGAAAATGTTGTACCAAAAAACATCCAAGTAACACAAATATCAGCATTAAAAAAAAAATTATAAACCACTTGGAAAAATGTTGTGCTAAAATAAAAATTGCGATAATCTAATACTTCCGTTTAAGCTCAACATTTTTTTTTTCAAAATCAAGTTTAAGATGTTTCATTGTTACCTAATCACCGAAAAAAATTTGATGCAAAACTCATTTGTTACCATGCGAAAAAACACAATTTTCCATGACATCGCGGTTGTGACAACATACCAGTCCAAATGGAAATGATGTACCAAAATAAATAATGTGACCAAATGGTTCACCCATTTAATGTTTACCACGTGAACAACGCATTTTCCATAGATGCGCAGTTGTGACAACAAATTCTCCAAAATGAATTGTTGTACCAAAATATTTTGTGACCAAACGGTTCACCTATTTCGACTCAAACTTTCCAAAAATCAAGTTTAAACTCTAAGAGTGCAACATAACGGAATTGGAATTAAAAAAAAAAAAAAAAAAAAAAAAAAAAAAAAAAAAAAAATCATATGTTTACTATGAGAAAAACACATTTTCTCACAACAATGTGGGTGGGACAGCAACCTATCCAAGAAAAAAGTTTATGTACCAAAATAGATATCACGATTAAACAACTCACCCATCTAACCTTAAATTTTTCAGCAATCAACTTAATGCTTTAGTACGCAATGTAAAAACATTTGGTACAAAAACTGAAAAGTTACTATACAAACAATGCATTTTCTCACAATTGCGTAGTTGTGACACCAAGTACTTTGGATTCCAATTAACACCAAAGTCCGCATTCCGCAATCGTGTTTAATCTTTACGATCCAGTCATGATCGAAAAGCAATACTAGTTACACAAACTAGTACCATGACATGATTTTAGTCAACATGCTTTGAACACTATATTGTTCTATCATTATGTAATGATTCAAAACCTTTCGGCTTTCATAAAATACAACTCAATTGTATTGCATGTTAGTATCAAAAAATATATGTGTCATAACAATAATGAAACCTTTCCAAGCAAGAAAAAGAAATTCATGCCAATTTCTTTAACTGAGGCAGAATAACTATTTTACTCATGACACATAAATTGTATAAATGGTTACATAATCAAATGAAGCATTTCGTACAGTCTCATAATCAAAGAATTGAAACCTACTTTATTATTTCATGTTGCATATTAATATTCAAAATCGAACCATTTCTATACTCAACCCTTCACATTTAGTGGAGAGATAACGGTCTATCAAATAATAAAGTTACATAAACAAATGTAACCAACATTAAATAAATGCTAATGTAAATATTCACATTAAACTCATAACTTTTCATAAATTTACGTATACATAGATCCTTTTATGATACTATTATCATAAATTAGTTATTAGCAATCAAAATAGCAAGACCAAAACCGTCTAAACATTCAACACCTAATTGATCGATCGTATACCATTTATTGATAGCTAATATCATTAACAATACAATATAATATTCATTTGGTGATTCAACTAAGAAAGCAAATACAGTTTAAGTTCTCTTCAATAAAACCACATCGAAATATCTTTCAATATAATAAGAAGCCATACAAGTAGACAACGAATGTTAAGCAACGAGAAGCCATACAGTTTTGTGACATGATCACACCAATATCAAAATTTTATAGCAACGAGAAGCCATACAAGTAGACAACGAATGTTAAGGTCAGAATATATAAACAAGTTACGAATCGTATTGCTTATGATCTTTTTCTACCATAAGTCACCATGTGACGCATACCCCAGTTTAGGAAATTATGTCTCCACTTAAACCGTTTTCAAATCATTGTTTCAGATACTATATATTCTTGTGATTGCCTCTAATAATAATAATAATAATAGATAAAAATCTGTCTTAAGATTGTTGTGTATATAAGGTGTATTGCTATTAGAGACAAATAAACAATGACATGGAAACATAAAAGTATAAAGAAACGATACCGTAAACTTTTTGGATGTGGAGACTCAAAAAACACAAACAAGTAAAATGTTGAGGCGTGTGATGCTCACACTTTCCTTAAGACAGATTCGTCCTCTCCACGGTGCTTGAGAATCATGAACGTCTATCTCCCAGGATACAACAACAACGGATAACTCCGTTAGCACAAATGGGTTATCAATGCGAACCAAAACCGTGCCTTCCCTCTATTACAAACGGATATACATGAAGTCAATATGAGTGACAACAAAAGGAGAGGAGTAATTGAGTTGTGTTTTTCGGTGTATGGAAATGAGAGGAGAGCTCTCAACTTATAGTGAAAGGATGTCAAGAAAAACGGTCAACTAATAAATCATACTAATGGCTCATGAACACAAAATTAATTCAGTCATTACATAAGACCACACATTAACTTTCGTGTTAATATCCATTAGTGCATTTGATGACCATCAATTGTCATTCAAACCCACCAGACCAATTTTTCCAACAATGGCAACATTACAAATCACACAACAAATGTTGTTTATAAAGAGGTCATATAAATTAAAATCTTCGATCAAAGATATAGCAATATATTCAAAAATTGTCACCTACTTTGATTAATCAAATATTTTATAGGCTTATTAACAACCCTAAAACTTACATGTGCCACATTTGATTTACCAACTTGAAGTGGAGGTGCAAATGACTTGCTCTCTCTTAGTGACAAATTTGTCTACCAGGATTTATGTTCATCGACACAAGGAATGGGCAACAGGAGTCGTACAATATGAACTTTCTGTTATTTTACGTTTATGTAAACAATTAGTTAGATCTTTCACCATGTTATCATTGTCAGATGATTAGGTTAGGCCAAGCCTAATTGTAGGGTCGAGGTTAGATTCCTTGTTCACAAAGCTATGTGTTGATTATGAATACACATGCAATTTTTATTACGTAATGACTAAAATACCATGTTATCATTTTTAGATAACTAGGTTAAGGCTCAAGCCGAATTGTAGTTTAAGGTTAGATTGTTTGTTCACAAAGCTATGTGTTGATCATAAATACATGGTATCGGAGCTTTAGGTATAAACCACCACGAAATAGTTATTCGCTGGTCATCGGCTATTCGCCGATAATTCGGAGGGATCCCGATCTATTTATCTTTTATGGCTTTACTGTTTTCATTTTTAAGGTTTAGGGTGCAGGTTGCAGGGGAATTTTAAATAACTAGGTTAAGGCCTAAACTTAATTGTAAGCTTAAGGTCTATTAGGTTTAGGGTTAGATTGATTGTTCATAAAGTTATGTGTTGATTACAAACACATATGCAATTTTTTTTTGGTAAAAAACACATATGCAATTCTTCTTAACATAATTAGGGCATGTTTTTTTTAGCTTAATGGGCCATTTGAAGCCAGTTCACTATCCATTTAAGATTTTTGCATGTTTATTTTTAACTTATTAGATAAAGAAATCCTGGTTGTGGATGTGGTCAAAATGAATACCCTCTTCCACTTAGGACACAATTGCCTTATCTTTTTCTCTTTCTTCTTTCAATATAATCACAATAAACCAAAAATTATAAAAACTTCTCTCATCATCAATCTCATTTTCTGTTACATGTTACCAATTTTCCACACAAGATCCATCGAGTTACATCATCAACCTCTTTCTCTGTTTCGATCCATTTTCTGTTACGTCGTCAATCCCATTCACCGTGTCGATCTATCGAGTCCGATCTAGAACAAGATATTGTATATACTTTTTCATGAAATTGATTTTTTTTTTTTTTTTTTTTTGGTAAGTGATTGTTTTGATTAACTTTTTAAAGAAGTATGAGGTGATAGATCTTTGAAACTAACGAAGATGGGTAAAATTGATTAAAGGTTTACCATATGAATGGATCTGTATACAACTATTAATACAGTTCATATTTTGTCAATCTTTATTGCTTAATTATTGATTTCATCAAGTCGTTCTTCCTTTGAAGGGTTGTAATTTTGTTTTGTTTTTATCTTATTTTTGGATTGAAAGTGATTAAAATGAGTAAAGTTTGGTGATTTTAGTGTTTCAAATGGAAGGTTAAATTGTACGCCATATAATTCACCAGGAAAAAGAAACAACATTTATAAATTAATTTCTTACTGGCAGGGGTACCCGCGCGATGCGGCGGTGGGTACCCTGTGACTATATTTTCTTGTAATGTGATGTTATACGGTCATATTTTTTTAACGATTAATTTACAAATAACAATAATTTTAGGGTTGGATAAGTTGGAAAACCCCTTGCATCTTAACCTTTAGGTCAATGGTTCGATCGTCACTCCCTACAAAAGGCCGGAGGTCCTTTCCTATCTTAGATAGAACTTGAAGCAGCCTCTACCTTAGGTAGAGGTAGGCATAGTAAGGTAACCGACATTTATATTTAAAAAAAATCTATCTTTTTTACACGATATATATCCCCTACATTTTTATTTTTAATATACACTATTCACACGAACCGAATATCAAAATTAGCCAAAAATCAACTATACCATACAAATAATATACGGCTCAATTACTAATTAGTCTAAAACCATTTTTCGCCTAAACAAACTTTAATTATGTTAAAAAAATAGTAATTAGTCTAAAACCATTTTCAGCCTAAACAAACTTTAATCATCAATATCTATTAAGGCCCATGATAAAACTACCAAACGATTTGTGATATCATTTGGCCAGCCCAATTAACAACCAAACCGTTATATAACCCAAATGTTAGGACTTATAAATACGTTTACAAAACCTAAATTACCTTATTCTTGCCCTAATTTCCCTCACAAAAATACGCAGCTATGATTTGCAGCCACACAAACATCACATACTCTTCCTTTCTTTCTTATCTTGATAAATGAACAAAACCAACAATATATGTTTGCAAGAAAATGAAACCCTTTTCTTGAATATCAAACGAAAACTCTCTCTAAGGTTTTATGTTGTGTTGAATGTGAGGGTGATTTTGAGATGTGGTTAGAATTGAGGTAGATATAGATGTTGGGTTTTATTGTTGCTATATACTTTCTGTTCGTGGACCATAGATAGAATTAGTTTGATGTTTGTTTTTGTTTGATTGATGATTGTTCTTTTCTTCTTTTGTTTCATCATCGTTTTTGTTTTGATATGTAACGGTACATTTTTTTCTTCTTTTGTGGAATGCATTAATTGGTCGAGGGGGTGACTGGTTTGTGAATTTTGGAGCCGTCCGACCTTCATCGATCTTATGGTTGCAGTGGCGGCGACTCGTCACCGCAGGGCGACCGGTCCGGTCGACTGACCACTGTGCCCAGCCTAATGACTTTATTTTTAAGTACTTGGCTTAGTTGCTTAATTAGCTTGTACATTATGATTAAATAATTGTATATTTTGGTGAAGAGGTGAATTAATTAGTGTATTAATTATATGTGTTGAATAGATTGTTGACCTTAAAATCATTGTGCATTAAATACTTGTGTTTTGTGTTTTATGACTTGTATTTACTTAAAAGATATTGTACATTATGCTTAAATGGTTGTAATTTTTGGTGCAGGGATGTTTTTAATAACATTAATGTTGTTTGGTAGAATTTTGGTCTTAAAATGACACCACGTTATTTTTTTGTTGTGCAATATGCTTACTTTGTTGTAATTCTAAAAATTGGGTGCATTAAAGTGTTGTAAACCATGCATTATTTCTTGTAAATCAAAATTTTTTGAAAATAGAGCGCTTAATGCATTATATATAGTATATAGATTACAGACATGTTGTATGTATGCAAACAAGAAATATATCCAAACAGGAAAAAAAAAGGAAACAACCCCTTAATAATACTCCTATAGTCCTATTTATCTATTGTTTTGCAATCATTTTGCAAAACACATATTTTTCCTACCTGGACTTATGTCACATGTTTCGTGTTTATTACTCAATGTATCTGCATATTTTATTGTTAAACTTTTCATTAAATTGTCCGTGAATTTTACAGGTTTTTTTAGCGAGTATATGTATATTTGGATAACTAAAAAAAAGAAAAAAAATATATAAGTAATAATTGAAAACTTTAATGAAAAAAAGTTCAAACATTAATGATTAATATAAGTACGATGTTATTAATGATTATATTATTATTACTGTTCATTTAGTGTATACTGGTATTTAATATTCCTCATAAAAATAAATTTAGAAATATGAAATAGTTTTGATATCTTAATGTTTCTTTTCCTTTTTTCTCATAAAAGGCTAAAAAACATAAAGTAAGTTAATTACGACTAGTGTTTGGTTGGAATGAGTGGCTTAAAAATCATTTTCTTATTTTTTTGCAAGTCTAGCTCCTTGCTAGTTGCTAATGTTTGTTTGAATAAAATCGCTTTTTAAAAAAAAAGTTAATTACAACTAAGATTCAATTAGTCAACTCAAACAAATTTCTTCATGACTACTTAACCAATAACTTCTAATATCATCACATATGACATTTCTACGTTTTGCAATTTATAAAATAGAAAAACGTTAAAAACTGATAAAGGCCTAAAAGGACAGATCATAGAACCCAAACGTCTACCGAAACGTCCTCGTAGAAAATAAAACTAATATAATACATTTGCGTCTTAATCAAACGTCCAATATTTGTACAACTTGTTATGTGACGCATCTTGGTTCGTAGAGATACATGCTAGATTGCTAGAAGATCTATGATATGAATAAATTTTAGATGTGACGACCTAAAAATATTATTGGTCTCTTTAAGAGCATGGGGAGCAACAACGCCTCTCCAGCGTTATTTATATGTGGCACGAAAATAATTTGGTAACTTGAGTTATCACCATTTCCCGCTATCTCACGTTGGTTTTACGTTTCAACTTGAGTTGTGGAGCAACTCAAGTTATAACTTGGCAACTTAAGTTGCAACCATTTTCCACCCGGTGTTATTTGGTGTTAGGCTGGTTTGCGTTTTTTTAGTGGGTCCCAAAAAGTGATGTTATTGAATGTTAGGATTTTCTAGTGTTTTTTGATGTTATGTTATTTGGTGTTGAGATAATGTGACGCTGAAATAGCGCTGATGCATGATTTATGTCATAATTTAAGTTATGACTCCTCATGCTCTAAAGTTTGAATGAATAAACATAACGTGCAACACAACGCCAATTATATGGATTTATGTATTCAGGGTCGATTCGATTTTTCTTTTTGTTTCACATCACCTTTATTCAACTACCAAGCCGTGTCAACTATTTTCAATTTACAATATGTTTGGTGTTCAAGTAACTTTAAAATTATTATTTTTTCAAATTAAGTTTCGTTAAATGTGAAGTTTGCTTGGCTACCAAGATTTAAAAAAGACAAAAATATTAATCATGGGATATTTCAAGTAGCAAAATTAGAGACAAATTCTGCTTGGACTTTTGGCTAGTTTAAAGATGCATATGATAAAAGTTTGAAGAGACACATTTAATAGTGAAAGACAAAAAATGACTTTTTCACAAAAATGAAGTGTGCTGATTCCAAATTGTATAAGTTCAAAACATCTAAGGGGTTGTTTGTTTATTACATTTTGAGAGAATAGAATGATTTTTAGAATCATTAATATTTGGTTTACAACAATTAAAAAAATATTATCTCCGTCTCAAAATTATTGTTCATATTTTTTTTTTTTTTTATGTCTCAAAATAATTGTTCACTTTCTTTATTGAGTAAAAACTAGAGAATCTAATGGAGGAATATTCTATTTTAGTGGTTGAAAATGAAAGTGCCCCCACTTTTCTTAGGGTCCGTTTGGTTTGTTGCTAGAAATGACAATGAGTATCGGATTTGGTATGAGGTAGAATGACAATGGATATGAAAAAGTGTATCATTACGATTGTTTATGTTTGGTTGATAAAATATGGTATGAAAAAGTGTATAGATATTTGAAGTTTGTAGTGGAAAAAAGAGAGGCCCGCGGGTATGGATTTCATAGATATCAAATTGGTAAGTAATGAATTTATGACTATGATATACCATTTTCATTACCGGACCCACAAACCAAACACCCACTTTAACTTTGAAAGTCATAGTCTCATTCCGATACTACCCAACCAAACAGGCCCTTAAACTTTGCGATTTCTCTCTTATGACAATAATTTTGAGACAGAGAGAGTAGAATGATATAACATCATAGATTGATTCCACTATAAAGTGGTGGGATTTTGTTAAAAACTTGTCGGCCATGTCTATGCATAAATTCCTACCACAAATTTATATTATTTAACATTCTTTTATATTATAAATATTAATTTAAAATCATAAAAAAATTAATATTTCATATATAATAATTATTATCTTCTATTGTTACCACCATTTTTCTCTACCATCATTTTCTTTCATTATATACCAAATTCAAATCTTATTCTAAACCCGTGATTATACCAAACGCATCCTAAATGTATTTTTTCTCAAAATAAGCATACAGCATAATCCGTTTCAATAATCTAATTGCCATAGACTTAAAAATAAACAGATAAATATAGATAAAAAAAAAAAAAAAAAAAAAAAAAAATCAAATGTGATCAATTTTTTGAAAATCTAAAAATATTTTAAATCTTTATGTCTAAAACCACATACAGTATTTCTGTTTTATAGGCATATAAAAAAAGTAAGCTTTCTAGCCGCAGTTAACAGTATGTTAGCATGAATATATTCAACATAACATTAGGGCTGTAAACGAATCGGACGAACACGAACGGAGCTCTGTTCATGTTGGTTCATTTAATTTTAACCGGACAAATAAACGAACTCAGACGCTTAAACGGACGAATTTTCTTGTTCATGTTCGTTTATCAAGAAAATGAGTTATTCATGTTCGTTTATTTTCGTTCATTAAGACACTAAACGAACGCTAAACGAACATAAACGATCGAACATAAGTGAAAATAGATAAACAAACATAAACTTTATTGAATTCTTCACAGTCTAATGTTTTATAAGTGTTGTTTTGTTTAAACAAACCAATTTTTAAAATTATAAAATTAAAAGATATGATATATGAACATAAATAGATAAATAAACATAAACGAACGCATAATCGGACGTTCACGAACATAAATGAACGGACGAGACTTTTGTTCATGTTCGTACATTTAACTAAACGAACGTAAAATATTGTTCATTTAATAAACGAACGAACATAAACGAACTTTTTATCGAACGGTTCATGAAATGTTCATTGAACATTCAGTTCGTTTACAGCCCTACATAACATTATGCATTTGTAAGGTCTCAATCTTTTCTTTAATTCAAAAGTACAAAATTTACATCATGATTGCTAATTACGGGAAAAGATCCGGTAAAAAAAAATTTAAAAATAAAAATAAAAAATAACTAATGAGAAGAACGAGAAAAATTTCTAACCATATATTTAAAATAAAAAGAAATTTTTTAAAAAATGTGAACATATTTTTTTAAATGCATCTGAAATATATGATTATAGTTTCTTCTCTAATTTTATTTTCTTTTCATTCGATCATACCTTTACCGAATACATCATTTTAAGTGTTTTATAATGATTGAGATCCTCTTATGTTCAATTTGAACATAAAAGGTAATGTTGAGTATTTTTGTGACTAATAATAATAATAATAATAATAATAATAATAATAAATTGTAGGACCTCTAACTTATTAAACTTTAAAAATCCAACTCACAAATTGCATAAATCATCCCTGTGGTTTGATGAAATTGCATTTTCATCCTTACTTTTTCGAAACTGTAGATATGGTCTTTGTTCCCTGTTTCAAAATTAAATGACTAAAATACCCTCAACTTTATACCCTTTAACTTCCCTATTGATTTTTTTTATTATACAAGCAAATGACAAGAACATCAAGAACAATAAATAATCTTATCATTTTATAAAGAAAAACACCATCAATTCTACAAGTACATTTAAAATCAACACATAAGAACCTAAATAACTATATAGTTACATATCAAAAAACCTAATCTAAAAATCACATATTAACAAACTTTATAGTCCCAAATCAAAAATCCCAAATCAACATAACGCCAATTCCTTGTTCTTAAATCTGCTACCACAATCAGTTTTTTGCACTTGCAATTTCTCACCCATTAATTTTTTATAAACTAATACCTATAAGCAAACTTCACAACAAACCATGTAATTGAAGTTACCAGATCTGACACCCACGACAGTATTGTATAGTAATATGCTGACGGCGATGAATGAGACTGACGACAGAGAGCATGTTTGTTATTGTTGTGTTGTTGTTGAAATTGGTTGTTTGTTCTAACACATAAAATATTTATTTGTTGTGGGTTTTGTTTTATGATGATTTATGAGATAGAGTGTATGTTTGACAAAAGTAGTTGTTGCTGGTGCTGCTGATAGTACTGTTGTTGGAAAAGACTTTTTTTTTTTTTTTTTTTTTTTTTTTTTTTTTTTTTTTTTTTGTGGCAAATCAGCTGTAATTGTAAAGTACAAGTATAAAATGATATAATTGGACATACAAATAACAAACCTAATATAAATAGAAATAATAACTAAAAGGGTAAATCAGTAAATTTATGAAATATAATCTCAAAACATGTTTTTATAAAAACTGGTTTATGCAACTTATTTTTTGCGAACTTCTTTTATTTTTAATTAATTTATTTATTTATTATTTTTTAATTCACAATCTTTGTCATCTAAACAATCTTGTGTTTAAACTTCCTTTAAATTTTGTGTAATTTTCATGTTTTCAATGAAAAGAGGCATTATTATTATTATTATTATTATTATTATTATTATATTTATTTATTATTATTATTATTATTATTATTATTATTATTATTATTATTATTATTATTATTATTATTATTTTAAAACATCACTGTATTATTATTATTGTTGTTGTTGTTGTGGCATCTTTTTTGACAAAATAATTTTAAACTTTTATAATCTTTCATAATTTGATGCGCCAAACACACCCAAAAATTAAACTAAGCATGCGTGTTTTTATTAGTGTTTTTATTAGGATAAGCAATGGTGTGGTGGGTATTATAATCTAAAAAACAAAAGTAGGATGCCTTATATCTTTTTTAAAAAGAAATTTAAATATAAATTAAATGGGAAGAAAAACATAAGGTATTGTAATCATTTAACTTTAAGTCATGAACAAAATATGCAGTTTCGGAAAAGTAAAGATGAAACATGCAATTTTGTCAAAAACCACAGGGACGATTATGCAATTCACTCCTAGCCAAAAGTTCTTTATAGATACAACTTTTACCATAAAACCCATCAAGTAATATTAGCAAATCATTTTTCTTATTAAAATAAAAAAATAAACTTCCACCCTTTTTTTAAAACTTAAATATTTCGCAAACCGTAAATCGTCAAGCTACAAAAAAATACGATCGCGACGAGAATTAAATTATCTTTCTATAGACATGCATTGTTATATACTTTCGACGAACTTTTTTTTCAATGAACTTATTTTTTTTCGCCCAGAAAAATCATATATGATTCGTAAGAATCATATATGATTCAATTTTAACAAATCATATATGATTCTTACGAATCATATAATTATATATGATTCTTGAATCATATATGATTCGTAAGAATCGAATCATATATGATTTTTTACGAATCATATATGATTTTGACAAATCATATATGATTCTTTCTGGGTGGAAATTAAAAAAAAAAAAAAAAATCGTCAAAAGTATATAACAATGCATATCTATAAAATGATCATTTAATTCTCGTTGCGATGATATTTTTTTGTAGTTTGAAGATTTACCGTTTGCAAGATATGTTGTTTTAAAAAAAAAAATGTGAAAAATATAAATGAGTGGCTATGATTGGTTGATAGGTTTCATGGCATGTATGGGTTATTCATGAATCTCAACTCATGTAATTATACAACGACTGTAATCATTTCATACAAAAAAAGCTCCAAAATGAAAAAAACAAATAATATAAAATAGCAAAAAGAAAAGTAAAAGCAAAAAAGAAAAAAAAGCAAACGGCCACCATTCCCACCTACCATTCCCATTGACATTTTAACTTAACCATAGTTATAATAAGTTATGCTCCTTAACCCTGCCGTTATAAACACACAACCTCGTACGTCATCATATCATGTTCTTCTTCTTATATATATATAGATGCTTCTTAAACACACAAAATCTTCCTTTTGTTCTGTTGGCCGACACATTCCCTACGCGTTTGCTTTGCTTCATATATGGTACATGATCTTTTTATTCACCGCCTTTCTGTTTCCTTCATTTTCTTATTTTTTAAGATTCTAAACATATATCATTTCACATGTTTTTTGTAAGATGCCTAGCATGGAATCGTCGGATCAAGACGACAAGGAGCCGTTTGTCGAATTGGATCCAACGGGACGATACGGGCGCTACAACGAGCTACTTGGTTCAGGTGCCGTGAAAAAAGTGTATAGAGCCTTTGATCAAGAAGAAGGTATTGAAGTTGCATGGAATCAAGTTAAGTTAAGAAACTTTTGTGACAATAAACCTATGATCGAACGTCTTTATTCTGAGGTTAAGTTGTTAATGTCGTTAAACAACGTGAATATTATTCATTTGTTTCATCATTGGAGAGACCCTGAGCGAAACACTATGAACTTTATTACGGAAGCTTGTACATCTGGGAATCTTAGAGAGTATAGGAAGAAACATAAACATGTGTCGATGCAAGCGTTGAAGAAGTGGTCGAGACAGATATTGAAAGGGTTGGATTATTTGCATAGTCATGAACCGTGTATTATTCATAGAGATCTTAATTGTAGCAACATCTTCATCAATGGCAATATCGGCCAGGTATTTATCCATCCATATCCATTATCATGCTTATTCATATGACCCAATGACCATAATCTTCTTTAGTCATGATTTAGTTTTGATTTTGATTTTGACTTTGAACAAAAGAATGGTGTTTGATGCCTGATTTACTACATGTCGAATTTATTAAGTATAGTCGTATTTAGAATAAGATATGAACAACGAAGGTAGCATTTCTGAGGTGCTATATTAGTCATAGTTGGAATAAGTTATGAACCACATGCTTCGAAAATTCGAATATTAAAGTGCTATAGCAACCAAGAGGTTGTTAGCAGAGACGGACACAAGATTTTTGAGAGGGTGTTGCAATTTATTTTTATGATTATGAGTACTAAAGTTGTCATTTAAAGAATTTATTTGTCAAATTGAGGGTTGCACGTGCCGAGAAAAGACATATTTTGTAAAATGTTACCTAAATTAAAGTGTGGCCCGTGGCACACTCGGCTCCCATGTGATTCCGTCCCTCGTTGTTGGTCCATGTGTTTACACAGATGAATGTGTGCGATTATTGGATTTAAAGTAAATACTGTATTAAGTTTCAAATGGGAAACACCCAGAAGCCCAATGATTATTTGTTTGACATTGTATGCCTTTTTCTAAGCAATGGTGCAATATGTTTTAAATGTTTTATATGTCATCAACTAGCATTCATATTAGGCTTCAAATAAGTGTTCTTTCTTAGAAACTTTCATTGGTTGGTGGAGATAAAGTTGGCATAAACTAGAATCATCCAAGTTGTTGTATTTTGATTATTTTGGTCATTGACTTATGATAATTATACAGTTATAAAAATAATATGGAAACAATCTCTCACCCTTTGATGTCCAGAAAGGGGTTAATTTGTAGGTGCTGTGACTCAAAATCTGCAAGCTTAAAAGATAGTGTCATCACCAAGAATATACTATAATCAATCTGCAAAGTTTGCCATTTTGCGTAGATTTTCTGGTTCTGGCTCATGTGCTTTTCAGTTTACTCATGTTTTTGTTAACATCAATTAGGTGAAAATTGGTGATTTGGGTATGGCTGCAATAGTTGGTAAGAGTCATTGTGCTCATTCAATACTTGGGACACCTGAATTCATGGCTCCCGAGCTATACGATGAAGACTATACAGAGCTAGTTGATATTTATTCTTTTGGCCTGTGTTTGCTCGAGATGGTCACTCTTGAAATGCCTTATAGCGAATGTGACAATGTCGCTAGAATTTATAAAAAGGTGACTTCCGGACTAAGGCCAGAAGCCATGAATAAGGTAAAAGACCCCGAGGTCAAGGCCTTTATTGAGAAGTGTCTAGCCCAACCAAGGGCTAGACCTTCTGCCGCCGACCTTCTTAATGATTCATTCTTTGATGGTATTTATGATGATGACGAAAGCTGAAACCGACTTGCCTTTGCGCTAGTCAAATTGATATTATAATGACGTGTGACATGTTCATAACTTCTTTTTTTGGCCTTTTTAGTGTGTTATTTGGAGACGACGGCTTTGAATTGTTTTTTGAAGTTTGAAAATGTAGTTGACAACTATTTATTAGGATTTGGTTGTATTGGAGGAGTTGTTTGTGATAAATACTTTGTACATAGACATTGGATTGTATTTGTAATATTCTTTTTATTTATTATACTAAGCAATATACAATATATTTGTTTGACTATGTTTTTGTTGACCTATTAGTAAATTGTATTTGAGAGACTAGTCTTACATTACAACTGTTAGGAATATTTAGAATTAAATTAGCCCTTATTTGTCAAAATGTTTAGCATTGAATTTATCCTTTTTTCATGGAGGGGTCATGACGTCATCATATTATAATGGTAATTCTGAACAAAAATACTGGAAATTAAAAGAGATATAGTTGTTTATTTGCATATGAAAAAAGTCAATTCTAATATGTACAACTCAAAGTTGTTGTACAAGACAACTAACTATGGAGTATGTAAAAATGATTATTCTTTTAGTTTTAAATTATCATTTAGTTTAAAATAAGTTATCTAATTTAAAGAAATGATATGATGGGTCATAACACTACCCAACTACTAAGGCACTAAGGGATTAAGCAGTTAACAAACATGTCTTACCAACCTTTTTCATAAACAAAATCATTTCATTAGGGGTTGTACATTGTTATGTTATGTTACAAAGATGCCTTGCTGATAAGGTACATTCTTGTTCTCATCAATGTGTATTAAATCTTAAGACATCTACGGTTTGGTTGTGATGAGTTTTTCTTGTTTATGCCGTTATGATCTGTATGCGAAAACAATGCAAAAGCTAGTCAAACCTTAGTATTTTGGCCGGCCTTAATCCCATTTATGCCCTCAGCAGACAACAAAAACTAGCAGACATGACATGGCTATGAAAGGGTCAATCTAGTCATAAAATTTCATGTCCTGAATGTTTAAGGCAGACATTGTTTGTCTCAACGATTTTTAGAGTCTTCTTGTTGAGCCGTTGGGCACTATGTTGTTTTTTCGTCTTTACTGAACATAGTGTAACAAATTAGTAAAGATGAAGTCTCGTGTTCTTACGTCTAATCAAGTTACCATTTTAAAACCACATAGGGACGCACGTTTCCTGTTCTGTACACTCCATTTGCAAGCTGTTCAAGATATCAATTATGCGTGTTAGGAGATATCAGGACCCATTTCTGAGGGGACTGTTATGCTGCCTCATAATGTTTGCTCTATCTGTCAATGTAACTGGTAGACGCGTGTTTTTAACAGAGTGGAATGCACATAATTCAATAGCCCAAAATGATACTGCATCTGCTCCACCAGCAGATAGTGAGCATCACACGAAACAAAGAACGGTTCATTATGTGCTATGGTCGGTACTACTTGTTCTTGCCATAGCATTACTTTGCCTGATTGCATGTGTGGTGACAATGAGAACTGCAAAATCAATGAATGTAAAAAAGAGCATGAAGAACATGGTTCAGTCTTCCCCTAAAACTTCCATAGCCTTAACTGAAGTAAAAAAGGAAGAACAACATCCTGAACTTGTTTTCTTTGTCGAAGAAGAGGAACGATTCAGATTGGAAAACCTTCTTGATGCTGGAGCTGATATGCAAAACCAAAACTTCTGTAGTAGCCTTTACAAGGTTCAGCTTAACGACAACGTTTCTTATGCGGTTAAGAGATTGAAGAAATTGCAGGCATCTGCTGAGGAATTTGATCGCACGATGACAAAGGTTGGGAAGTTGAATCATCCAAACATTCTTCCGCTTATAGCTTATAACTTTCAGAGTGAAGAAAAGCTTTTGATTTATAAATATCAGAATAACGGGAGCCTTCTATCAGTTATGGAAAGTAAGCCACCATGTTACACTTTCTTTCTTGAATCAAAAAACATCTATCTAATAAGGTGTTTGAGATTTGCTTATATTTTCTGCTCATCTGCTTATCTTTAAGTAGATAAGCGATTTGGAGTTTTCGATAAAACAAACTTATTTGACTCATCTACTTATTTTGGGGTAGAATAAGCAGGTAGAGGCATGCTTATTTCAAAGTGCTTATTTGAGATGAAGTTAAAATTACTTTTTACCCCCATAACTACCCACAACCCTCATTTCTAACAAATTATATCTTTTTTCGTGTCTAATTGCATTCCTTAACAGCATAAGCAAATCCAAATACTATTTCTCGAACTACCACCTTTTATGCTGCTATTGTGCTCCTGCTTATAAATAAGCAATCCCAAAATTCTCTAAATTAGTATATCCAAATGCAGGATATGTTGAGGGGAAGAGGAATTTCCCATGGAAGCTACGTATGTCTATAGCGGTTGGTATAGCACGGGGTTTGGATCACATATACAGAAGCTTTCAAGACTCGGAGATCATTCCTCATGGAAACCTCAAGCTTTCCAACATTTTGTTAAATGAAAACGAGGAAGCTTTAATAAGTGAATACGGGTACTCAAATTTGTTTGATCCCAAGAGTGTTTGTCTCTTTAGAAACAATGGTTATACAGCCCCTGAGAGAGCTTTGTCAGAACAAGGTGATGTGTTCAGCTTTGGAGTGATTCTGTTGGAACTACTAACGGGAAAAATAGTGGAAAATAGGGGGTTAGATCTTCCAAAGTGGGTGAAGGCAATGGTGAGAGAAGAGTGGACAGGCGAGGTATTTGATAAAGAAATTGCAAAAGTCGGAATGTATGCTTTTCCTCTGTTAAATGTTTCACTCAAATGTGTGGCCCATTTTGCTGAGAATCGACCTTCCATTGCTGAGGTTTTGGAGACGATAGAAGGGGTTGTGGATGAAGATCTTTCGTGTTCATCTGTAGAATCCAGCCCACGAGATGGCCACGTGCTTTACTCAGTGGCAGAGGAGAGTTGAGATCAGTTTATTACTTGCTTAGTTGATTAATGTATAGAGAGAAACGAGATTAGTGCTTGTTTTGTCCCCAATAACAGACCATGCATTGGCAACTAAATTCTTGTTCTAACGGGTTTTTTGGCGAATTTTTAGTAATTCTTCTTATTTGCTTTTCATTTCATAGATCTGTTTTTTGACTGGTAGATATGCGGTTAATAAACTCCACAACACCTAATTCTTGCCTTAAGCTAGTGTTTTATGATAGTAGATGACTATACCATAAACATGTTTCTCAATTATTTCACTCGCTTATCTCATGAACCAAACTCGATTGGGAGCACATCAGGAAAAAAAAAAAAAAAAAAAAAAAAAAAAAAAAAAAAAAAAAAAAAAAAACTACATATTTCAGATTATTAATCCTTAAATGGATGAAACACACAAGTAGAGACTGAACAACTATTGAACAGCAATAGAAGCTGATGAAACTAGGCTGTAACTACGATTACAAGATTCTGTGACATACGCTAAAACAATTACAAACGAAATCAGCAAAGTGTTGCCTATAAAACTATGTTCTCTCATAAGATAAAATAACGCGATAATAAGATCCTTAGGATATATAACTGACATATCAGTTTCCTAGGTTACCTTTTATAGTTCATCATTTTGTTCCTATCCCATGTGGTGGTTTCTCAAAGACACTAACCTTGTATCATCCTGACACTAAGACTTCTCCTCATCTGAATTGGAGCACGGCGGTCCAGGTACAGAGTCAGCAAAGAAATCTTCCACTGAAAATCAAAGAAAAAAAAATGTTAATGACACCATTTCTTTTGTTGCAAGCATGAGGACCCATCCTGCAAAAATCAAGTTTTTAGACCATGGGTATATCCTTATACTCCCTTTTGGACCCGTTCAGTTGATTGTTTTCCCATTCTTTGGTTCTACACTTCTACACCATTAGTTTGTCCTATCATAAAATTCGGTACAGTATGGCCCTTTTCAATACCAAAAAATTGTTTTTAACTTGGTAATGGTGGCCAAGTCTGATATATTTCCATGGCATGCCAGAACAGTCACAAAATGGATCAATCTGATAACATTTTGTTAGTTATCTAAATGCAAGAGATCCTAATGCCATAAAGCAAAAGGAGTTTTAATTAGCACGCCTTTTTTATCTGGAAGTATGAAGCTAAATAAACATAGAACTGGGGATATAGTGTTCTTACCAATGTCCTCTTGTTCAGGGGAATCAAGTAATATATCTGAATCAGATGGCAGAAAGGGGGAGCCAGGATAGTTTCCAAGAGCTCCGAGATCTGGTAACAATGAATGCAAACCCGTAACTAGTCAATCCGCAAAAAAATGGAAAAGAGGTCGTGAATGACTAAAAGTTAGCTTTCAAAGCTTAGAGCTATGCATTCTTCAGTAAAAATGTTAGACATGTCAAAACTACGTTTTTTAAAATTTTAAGATCAAGCTCACCAGCCTTACAACCGTCTGAAATTCCCATAGAATAATAATGCTTTTCTAACTATTTTCTATCGATTTCAGCAAAAAACGTTTACCAATTATATATGTTAACTATATATACAACCAGTATACCAAGACTTTTCCAAATTCTGTTTTTCTGTTATATTCCTAGTTGGTGTTTTAACGACAAGGTTATCCCAACCAAATCTTCAAGAAACATGGAAATCTTACAAACAAGTATTTTGCAGGAACATAAAGAAAAGGCTTTATGTACCTCCCAAATTTGACAAATCTGCTGTAAGATCTGAAAGGCTGAAATTCCAAGGGATATGACCAAAAGCTCTAGAAGTTCCATTATCAGGTTGCAGATGCAAGTCTACAGAACTTGCCACGTCAGATGTAAAAGCTGTATCAAGAGCTGATGTGTCTACTCCCATTCCCGATATTTCGGATGTAGTAAACGGGAAATGGTCACTGGATGCTGATGTAGGGCTTATAGGCATATCTGACATGGGTGATATGGCCCCATTCCCAGGAATAGCTGGTGTGGCATCAGCTGCACTACTATCCATCCCCATACTTCTGCAAGGATAATAAATGAAATAACGCTCAGCATTGGCCCAATGATAATTCAATTCAAGTAATAGAAGTGGCACTACTGTTATACGTTTTCATATTCTTTGTCGTTTTTAGTTTCTTTTAGGGAGCACGAGATGAAGTTATCAGTTAACCGTTGACTTTAAAAGCCTTTGTTATAGATAATGGTGTTCATTATCTAACAATTACATATATATCAAGGGACCAAAGACTGTTGCTAAACATCCAAATAGCATGAGAAAGAGAAATTGCTATCCATGTAGCTTATATTACCAAATCAACTAAAAAAATGCAGGATACTAACACAGTATAAATAAGATACAAAGATTCTTTTACATGTATGTATGTCTAGTCCTAATCTGAAAAAAATAGCAAAAGAAGCATTTTCTTCTCGGTTATGGTTGGCGTTGGAGAAAATGATATAGAGAAAATAAATAGAAAGAAACTCACCCATTTCCAGAGTTCATCCGCATTGGATGGAAGTTACTTGAAGCAGGCACTCCATTGACTACATGACAATTGGACATACCCATGGCATTCATATGAGGTTGGCCAGTAGTTGCCATTGAAGGTTGTGGTAGAACAGGGTACCCCATTGGTAAGTTGTTAACTGTACTGCATGTAACGTAATCGATTAACAATGATATCATTAAGTGTGTCTAATCTCCATATAGTGCATCAATAAGAAATATGAGCTCCACTCGTTTTACAAATGACTTGAAGCCTTTTTCGCTAAAATACCAAGAGGTAATATGCTAAAGAATGATTAACAGGAAAAGACATTCACAAAGTGATTTGAATATAGTAATCCAGTCATATAAAGGCGAATAAGAGTTGTAAAAAGTGTGGTGCAAAAAACAAGCCAATCACATATATAGTCATATTACAAGCCCCCAAGGGTTTAAATGTGAACTCAAAAAAACATAATAGTAGTGTCTCTCCCAGTCTCCCTTCAGTGACATTATATATGAAAAGAATATATCAGTTCAAGAAGCCGATGCTGGTGTATTAGAAATGTGTGATTGATAGATAACTTTTTCAACACCAGGAAATAGTATAGTAGCAAAAAGAATTCACCTGGCATGGGATGGATGCCATTTTGTATAGGAGCAAGAGGAAGCCTTGGATGAACTGGATGCTTGGTGAGATGGTACTGATGTTCAAGCAAATGATTAAACAGGATGATCTGCTTCTTCAGTTTCAGCCTTATGTAGTAGGCTCTGAAAAAGTCTGCATTCTCTTCTTCCAATTTCTGCCAAACTGTCTTACAAAGGTGAATATCGAGTGGTACATAAATATGCTGCTGGCATTACTTCAGTGACTTAGGAAAAATCTAGTGTTTTTTACAGGTGGCTGATATTCCATCGTATGTACTGAGTAGTCATAGAATAATCTATATAGGTTAAAAAGTTGAGATCCAATATGGCACACTGATAAAAAGAACAAAACTGAATACCGTCAAGAGCTAAGAAGTTTTGTACCTAAAGCTGTAAATCCAGGATCTATCCTTGCACGATTTAGTAACGTTTTCACCACTTCATCTTTGTTCATATACAGCTGTAAACAGCGTTCTATCAAGTTCTGGACCTACAACAATCAAGTATATGATCAAAATCTGCATAGTACAAACTGGTGTTGCAAATATATAAAAAGTTTATATATAGTAAGAATAAGAAAAATAACCCTTACAAGTTCAATATCCTCTCGAGAAACTTTTCTGTTGTCATTGCTCGAAATGGAGGCTGAACCAGTGTCAGGAACTGGAGCCTCTGTAGCATCGTTATGTTGGTCACTTGGGGACTCCTGCGAAGTTTGGGTTTGTATTTCTGGCTTGCTCTTGGTTACCTGAATAAAGTCTCAGTTACAGTTAAAACATCATTTTAAGTTAAATGATAACTTATAGCCGGTTTCAGAAGACCAGTCAAAATAAATCAGTGACAACCATATAGTTTATTCTTACTTCCACTCCGCAGCCGTACTTTTCCTCTTTAGCATATTGCAAAAAGAAGTGTAAGTTTGACGTTAACTAATGGCATCCGAAATTTTCAGCACTCGTCATGCAGTGTACATTCACAATATTTTAGGGGCGTGTATTATACTTATGGATCGTAAAGACATTAGCCAATTCTTTATCATCTTAGATTTTTCTTAAGTCCAGTCTTCCCATATCACATTCATAATAAAGCCGCTCGAAGGCTAGCGACTACGGCAAGCCATTTAGCATTGCATAACATCAAAGAAAACTAATTCAAATAGAATAATATATTCATGGTATAATTCAAATAGAATAGAAAACAGCACTCCCACGGCCATCATAAGAATAATATATTCATGGTATAATCAAATTTTAGTAGTGCTGAACGGTAAACAGATGAGGTTGTTCAGGTTAACCGGGGAGGGTGAGTCTTTGACTCAGATATACGCAGCCTAAACGGGATATCCTGTGACAGTTTCTGAACCATTTCCCTGGTCATCCCCAAGATGTAAATTTAATCGCTATTAAGTTTGGCTAATTCCCGACATCCATATAACTTCAAGGAAGGGGCAGAGCCAAAAAATTTTGCTCGAGGGGGCACACTTTGATAAATTTTAGAAACTACACTACAAATTGGTTCGTCCCGTAAATTTTAGAAACCACACTTTGATAAATTTTCTGGGGGCAAATTTAAAAAAAAAGAAAAAAAAAAAAAAAAAAAAAAAAAAAAGGCAGATATTTTAGAAAATTTACACTACAATTTTTATTTATTTATTATTTTTTTTTTCTTTTTTTTTCTCTTTTTTAAATTTGAGGTTAATCTCGCAAACGCTCCTAAGCGCCGAATATAACAAAACAAATAAAATTTTCAATAGTATTAGACTCAGATGTACGCGGCCTAACCGGGTATCCAGCAAACAAGTACATCTTTGCAATATAACAAAAAAATTAAAAAAAAAATTGTATCTACAATATATAGAAATGCTCACCTGATTGCTCTTAGTCTTCATCTCAGTTCGATGACAATTGACACATCTCCACACCTAGTACATATATGTTAATTCGACAAATTTAACCTGAAAACTAACGACAACATTTGAGCTAGTATACAAAATAACCTCTTTATATATTTATACTGGATCTGAGCATATATAGATTTATAAAAAAAAGGTTGAATGAGTTGAGATGAGAACCTACCTGTTGAAATGAAACAAAAAAAATATCAGCTTCACGAGCAGCTTGAGGTAACTGCAGACTGCGAGTGTTTTGTATTTATTTATAGGAGGACAAGATGGTAATTATTGCTTACTTGAGGGGTGTTTTGTTTTATATTTTGGATTTCATTTGACTAATGACCTGATTTATTAATTTAAGGTGTGACTTTTGTGTTTTTAAAGATAAAAGTGTCTGACTAGTTGGATACTTGGATTAACATCTTACCTAATTTGTGCCAACACTAATTATTGTTACAGTGCCATTAATAATTGCATTTTTTTTTTTTTTTTTTTTTTTAACAAGTGACGGTGCCAGTAGTATTTACTCACTGGTCATTGTCCAAGGTGTCGAGTTAATGTTATAGCTTGATTTAATATTTTCATATTTATCTATACTGCTTATGGGAATGGATCCGTTAAGAAGAGAAAATAAAATAAGAAGAATGAGAAATGTTTGTAGCCACATATTTCAAATGAAAAAGGAGAATTTTATGAGAGATGCATCTTATTTTATAGGTGCATCTGAAATGTGCGGCTGTGGTTACTTCTCATTTGATCCTTACTCTACTACTTATAATAGATGAAGGACTCTCTCTTCAAAAAAAATTCAGATGTACACAAAATGATGCATAGTTTACAACACTTTAAAGCAAACAATTTTCATAATTACAACAACCAAAGCATTGTATACAACAAAAACTAGCATGAATCGAAATTCAGACCACTTTCCTTATAATTCTACATTAATAGCATTAAAAACACCACTACACCCAATATTACAATTATTTAAACACAATGTACAACCCTCATTCTACATTAATAGCATTAAAAACACCCCTACACCCAATATTACAATCATTTAAACACAATGTACAACCCTCATTCTACATTAATAGTATTAAAAACACCTCTACACACAATATTACAATTATTTAAACACAATGTACAACCATAATTCTACATTAATAACATTAAAAACATCCCTACACCCAATATTACAATCATTCAAACACAATGTACAACCCTCATTCTACATTAATAGCATTAAAAACACCTCTACACTCAATATTACAATCATTTAAACACAATGTACAACCCTCATTCTACATTAATAGCATTAAAAACACCCCTACACCCAATATTACAATCATTTAAACACAATGTACAACCCTCCATGTTAACCTAGACATGAACCTGTGACCAAGACTTGACTCAATAAAACTCGACTCGATACACAAAGCTGTGACCAAGCAAATTCAGGTGTCGGAATGACATCCCGTGACATTTTTATAAATTCTATTGAAAAATTTTATTTCAAGATACCCGCCGCTGCAACGCGCGGGTACCCTGCTAATTATGTAAAATGAAGAATATAAAGCATTTAACGAGTATTTACTTTGATTGTAAAGTTTTATGAGAAATATTAGGGTTGTGCCTTGTTCGGTTTCAAGACTAAAATGTTAGGGGATGATACTCACGCTATTTTTTTTTATCACAATTAATCAATGTTGTGAAAAAAAATCTACAAGGCCGATTAATCGCCGCCTAGGCACTACAGGGCCATCAACCTTGCTTATTTATGTAACTGGGTCAAACAAATAGGTCAACCATGGTCAACGGAGATCAACGGCGGTCAATGGAGGTCAAACTTGCCTGGAACCTACAAATCCTAAAACTCACCGTAAACTTGTTTTGATCACTTATAGTAACTATTTAACTCCATTGAAAGTTGTTTTTTAGAAAAAAATCTTGACGAAAATACCTAAAACTTGCTGAAAATACACAAAACTTGTCGAAAATACCAAAAATTTGCTAGAAATGTCAATCCGATTAATCACCCATTAATCCCGCCTAAACCAATTACAAGCTACAAGGTGGTCGACCGCCTCACTACCGATTCACGATTTTTGCAACCTTGACAATTATACATATCTCACTTTGTAACATATGCATTACTAGTATAACATTGTAGTGAAAGAATAAAAAAAAATAGTGTGAGTATCAACTCTCAAAATGCTAATGATGAATCTTATATTTGATTATTAAGAAAAATTATAAGATAATGCACATGACAAAAAAAAATTAGGGCTAATGGTTTGAAAATACATCAAACTTGTCACATTTTCTTTTTGTATGCACTAAACTTTTAATTTTCCTATTATAGCATCCAACGTTCTTAATTTTCCTATTATAGGCATCCAACTTCTTTAATCATCCTATTGTACGCATCTAACTTCCTTAATTTTTATAGGATTAATTTCATATATCACCCTACTTTCATGATTAATTTCATATATACCCAAAATGTTGTAAACTAGGTATTGTGCATATTTCGTATCTGCATAATGTTACAATCAATGAGTATATATTGTACAAGTAATGGGCCTACTAAACATGTAAACTAAGCTAATAAGCGGGCCTATCAAATATGTCTGCTAACAGCCCCCTACAGTTGGAGCGGGAGAGGAACGAACACTCAAACTAGAGCGAGACTCATCAAACAACGTTGTAGGCAAGCCTTTGGTGAAGATATCTGCATACTGATAACGAGACGGAACATGAAGAACGCGCACATGACAAGTAGCAACCAAATCACGAACAAAATGAATGTCAATCTCAATATGCTTCGTGCGTTGATGCTGCATGGGATTCGATGAGAGATAGACTGCACTCACATTATCACAATAAACAAGCGTAGCCATAATAAGTGGTATATGAACTCCTGTAATAAGTTACGTAACCAGCAAGTCTCAACAACAACATTGGCAACACCGCGGTACTCAGCTTCAGCACTGGAACGGGAAAGCGTAAATTGACGTTTAGAGGACCAAGAGAGAAGATTGTTTCCAAGAAAAACACAATATCCTGAAGTTGACCGGTGTGTAGTCGGACAACCAGCCCAATCGGCATCTGAGTAAGCAATCAAAGATGATATCGTAGATGAATAAAGCTGTAACCCATAAGTCAATATGCCCCGAACATATCATAATATCCGCTTGAGAGCCGATAAGTGAGGCTCTCTAGGATCATGCATAAAAATGCAAACCTGCTGAACAACATAGGAGATATCCGGCCTAGTAAAGGTAAGGTACTGAAGAGCACCTACAAGACTACGATACAAGGTAGGGTCAGAAACCGGATCATACAATGACAGTAGGCTGCGGTCCGGTGTTTGCATTGGGTTGCGGTGGTAAGGGTGGGCCTTGGTTAGAAGGTGGGGAGTGTACGGATGGTGGGCTGTGTAAGGTAGGTGTTAGGTTGGGATTATGAATTGGTGAAGGCGGGTCGGTTGAAACAGTGGACGAGACCACTGGAGGTGTATAAGTGGGTGTAGTGAGAATATGTTGTTGTATGATGTTAGGGGATGTATCTAGAAAGGTGTAGGAGGACAGGGTATTTGGAGTCATAGACCCGTAAGGAAATACTGTTTCGTCAAAAGTCACATGACGGGAAAGTATTATTTTATTGGTGTTTAAGTTAAGGCACCGATATCCGCAGTGATTGGTCGAATATCCAAGAAAAATGGAAGGAGTGGTCCGGGGTTCAAGTTTGTGGTTGGTGTGAAGATGTGGGTAGCAAAGACAACCAAAAATACGGAAATCCGTATAATTAGGTGTTGTCTTAAATAGGCGGGTGTGAGGAATCTCATTATGAATGGTTGTAGAGGGTAAAATGTTTAAGAGATGGGCGGCATGTGGAGAGCTTCAACCCAAAAAGTTGGCGGCAGGTGTGCTTGAAACAAGAGGGTGCGGATAAGGTTGTTTATGGTACGAATCATTCGCTCAGATTTGCCATTATGTTGTGATGTTTTTGGGCAAGAGAAATGAATGGTTATACCATTAGTAGCAAATAACTGGTGTAAGGCATTATTGTCAAACTCGCCCCCATGATCACATTGCAAAGATTTAATGTCACAGTTAAACTGATTCTTAACATAAGCACAAAAATGAATAAATTTAGATAATGCATCAGATTTATTTCTCAAAGGATATACCCACAAATAATGCGAAAAATGATCAAGAAACAAAACATAATACTTAATACCCGAAAGACTCGGAAGTGGAGAGGTCCACAAGTCTGAATGAACAATATCAAAAGCAGATTTAACAATTGTCTTAGAAAGCGAAAAAGGAAGTCGCACGTGCTTGCCAAGCTGACAAGCATGACAAAGCATGGGAGACTTAGTCTTATTACATGAAATGAAATTATTAGAAACTAAAGAACGTAACACGTCACTTCCAGGATGACCAAGTCATTGGTGCCGCGTTTGTTGACTGACAAGAAATGCTTTAGGAGTAGACGGGAATGTGACTAGATACAGATCACCCGTGCTGTCACATCGGAGTAAAATTTGACGGGTCCAATAATCCTTCACAGAAAAACCAAACTCGTCAAACTCAATGTTGGTAATTATTTGTAACCAGACTTAAGTCTGGAATAGTTAGTTAAGTCGGGTAGATAGTTAAGTCTGCCAGTACTAAGTTAAGTCTAGCATATACTAGTTAAGTCTATTTATGTTTAGACTGTTAAGTCTGTTTTGCTTAACAAGTTAGATATCTTTGGAGATATTATAGGAAAGGATATGCACACGGTTAGATATCTTAGGAGAAGATATGCATACATCCTTTCACACGTTTTGTAGAATTAGGGTTTCCTTGTAGTATAAAAGGAACCCTACGACATTGTGTTCTATGCCAAGTTTTCTAAATTTTAATAGAATATAAAGTTAGTAAATCCATGTGTTGTTCTTACTGCTTGTGTTAATATTCCGCGTTAACATCAAGTATACATTGTTCTTAAGAGTTTCTCATATAAATACTTTGGATTTTTCAAGGTGTTTATTGTCTTACAAAGGCTACTTAGATCCAAAACTTTGGACCTACAAGTGGTATCAGAGCTGTGTAGAGGGACTCTGAGTAAGAAGAAACACAGAAACCAAACACTCAAACACTCACCAATCTCATAAGATGTCTGAACCTGCTGCTGATGAATTCTCTTCACATAGTGATTCTGAAGAATCACAGCATAATGATGCTGCATCAAAGAATAGCAAACCTAAGCAGCAACAACAATTGGTGTCAACATCCACTACCATATCCAATATCAAACTCCCAATTCTCAAGAAGAAGGAGTATGATATCTGGGCTATGGAGATTGAGCACTATTTGCAATATGTTGATAATGATGTATGGAAGGTGATTCAGAATGGAAAATCGAAGAAGAGGATCTCTGTAGGCAAGGATGGTACTGTCAGGGTACTTCCAGCAGTCTCTGCTGCAGAGATCCGTACTATGGAGAAATAGAGGAAAGCAAGGACCATCCTTTTGATGGCCATACCAAAGGAACACCTAAGAAGGTTCCATGGTATGGATGATTCTAAATATATCTGGGAAGCCATTAGGACTCGCTTTGGAGGGAATGCAAACTCTAAAAAGATGCAACAGGCTGTTCTCAAGCAGCAATTTGAAGCATTCATCATTTCTAGTTCTGAAGGTTTGGAGAAAGGTTATGACAGATTCCAACATATGCTCTCTCAGTTGGAAGTACATGTGTTAATACAAATATCGCCTAAAAACGTTATTTATATTTTATGGTCTTTGCTAAGTTTTGTTAACGACAAAGTATAAACTTTAATTCTTAGCAAATCATAAATCTAGTTTAAGTCTTTCATAACTAGAACTTTATTTCATTTAAACATCACATTTGCTACATTTACATTTTGCATAAAACATAACATTTTCATATTTCTATAAATAGAAAATGTGGTATGACATCATGACATACATCATGTGCATTTATGGAAAGATTTCCAAATCTAGAAGTTGACTTTCCATAAGATTTCTTACACACTTGGAAAGATTCTTACTCAATATATCTTTTTGTTGACCTTAAGGATCTTGATTAGACATTGCATAGATATGGAAAGATTTCTTGAGCTTTTGACTGTCAGACTGGCGGAACCCTGTGGATACAAGGGCGGAACCCTTGTTTTGGTTCCGCCGGATCCGTCAGCCTACTGTCTTGTTTGGCTATAAATACCAAACCACTCTCAAGAATTCTTTCATCACTTCTCATTATATTTTACACATACATTCTCATTACATTCATCTAACTTATTAACATTTCATTTGTGTGAGATCTTTTATAGCAAAGAAGATCACAAAGTTCACACCAAAAGTTACAAGTCTCAACACTACGTTGCAAGTCTTGATAGCTTAGCATAATGTAAACTTGTGAAGTTTATACTTCATTTCATTGTGTAATTTCAGTAGTGATTGGTTAGTATTTTAGGCCTTAAAATACATAGTGTGACAGGAGTGGTTGTACCCTTGTAAAAGAACTCGACATCTAGCTTTGTGTCGAAAATCTTGTGTAAGCGACGTGTAAGGTTTTCTCCGCCGGTGAAAGGAGCTTGTTGACTAGTGATTGAAACTCTCGAGTTGGATACTCGGGGCGTGGAGTAGGTCAAGAACAGATAATGGAACTGAGTTCAAAAACACCCCAAGGACCTGAATAACGAATGTCATCAGGATCCTCCAAGGGGCAGGGAACCATGTTTTGATGATGGAGGCGTTGTTCAGTAGGGCCCCTGGTGCAACATCAGGATGATTCTTATCATAAGGCCCTAGTTCTAAGAGGAGTTGTTTAACCTCCTCTTCAGTGGGTGGGGCAACAAAAGTCTTAGTATAGTCAAGGCCAGTGGCTTTGACAAAGGTTTTGTAGTCAAGAACAAGGGACTTTGTCCCATTTTCACTGAGAACTTAATTTTGGCCTCCTTTGGCGCATCAGGGTTTTCAACCACCGCTGAGCACCAAAATTCCCTCAAGTAGTCATGATAGATGACTGAGGGGGTCTTTGTGAATGTGGTGGTGAGAAAACAGTTTTGTAGGAACTTCACCACATCCCTGTAAGCAGGGAACCCTTCAGGGTAGGCAAAGTTCCCCACCACATTGTTTTTGGTGAGGTCTACGCTTTCCATTTGGAATTCCACATTGGGTGCGTATTTTATGACCTTAGAAGATGCCATTTTAGTTTTTAAAAGGTCTGGTTTTGAATAAAGAAGAAGCACACACAGATTTTGAAAGCTAAAGTTCTTGAAATAATTTTGCAAGAGTTTTGTTAAGATTTTTTTTAAAGCGTGTGTGTGTTCTTCTTTGTGGGGGTATTTATAGGGTGGGAATTAGGGTAGTGATGTTGCGGATACCAAAGGTTTAATTTATTTAACCGAAACGGCATAATAATGTTGGTTTGATATCCGCATTAAATATCACGATTCCCATGACCCTAATTTCTCTCACATCGTGGGTGAACAGTTGTGCGGCTCTGCAAATAATGCACTTTTGCAGAGTAAAAATCATCACAACTTTTGTGTGTGAGGGAGCATTTAATGCTCAGTGGTGTTTGGTGAGAGAGATGTGGGGGCCCAAGGAGTGGATTCCAGTTGTGTAAGTGACATATATTCCTATATTTAATAGGATTCAGTTACCTACCTGGGACATTAACTAACTAAGTACTTAGAGCATTTAGTTAGGGTATTCAATGCCATTTTTCATCCTGAGCCCCCTGAATGAATTTTCATTCAAAAAAGGGTTTTCAGGAAGGGTGTGATCAGGGACCTAGAGAATTTACATCAGGTTGGAACACTTTTGATCAGTTTCCTGATTCTATGTCCAACATGCCCAATTCAGCTTTCAATCTTGTGAAAGTGGGTTCATCCAGAGGTTTTGTGAAGATATCAGCTAGCTGATATTCAGTGGGGATGAAATGTAGTTCAATTTCACCATTAGTGATGTAGTCCCTGATGAAGTGGTATCTGATGTCAATGTGTTTGGTTCTTTGATGAAGTACTGGATTGTTTGAGATGGCTATGGCACTTGTATTATCACAAAAGATAGGTACCATCTTATACTGAATGCCATAGTCACTCAGTTGGCTCTTCATCCATAGTACATTTGCACAAAATCCTGCAGCAGCCATATATTCAGCTTCAGCTGAGGACATGGCCACTGACTGTTGTTTTTTTGTACTCCAACACACAAGTTTACCACCAAGAAATTGGCAGGATCCTGAAGTACTTTTCCTATCCATATTACATCATGCATAGTCAGAGTCAGTGTACCCTTTGAGATCAAATCCTGAACATTTTGGGTAATACAAACCAAGGTTTGGAGTACCCTTCAGGTACCTGATGATTCTCTTGACAGCAGTGAGATGTGATTCTTTAGGATCAGCCTGGTATCTGGCACACAGGCAGACTGAGAATTGGATATCAGGCCTTGAGGCAAGTAAGTACATCAGGGAGCCAATCATTCCTCTGTATTGGGTTTGATTCACTGATTTTCCAGTGAGATCAGGGCCAAGGTTGTTTGGAGGAACCATATGAGTTTTTACTGAAGAGCAGTCAGTGAGCTCATACTTCTTCAGTAGGTTCCTGAGGTATTTTTCTTGGCAAATGGATATTCCTTTTTCAGTTTGTTTAATTTGGAGTCCAAGAAAGTATGTGAGTTCACCCATCATGCTCATTTCAAACTTTGTGGTCATCAGTTTCTCAAACTATTTGCAAAGTTTGTAACTTGTTGAGCCAAAGATGATGTCATCAACATATACTTGGACAAGAATGACATCATCCTTTGTTCTGTAGATGAACAGTGTGTTGTCAATTCTTCCTCTAACAAACTTGTTTTGGATCAGGAAGGCTGAAAGAGTTTCATACCATGCTCTGGGTGCTTGTTTCAGTCCATAAAGGGCTTTGTTAAGCTTGCATACATGGTTAGGGTATTCACTACTTTCGAAACCAGGAGGCTGTTGTACATAAACATCTTCTTTGATGTTACCATTCAGGAATGCACTTTTAACATCCATTTGGTAAACTTTAAAGTTCATGTAAGTTGCATAAGCAAGGAAGATCCTGATGGCTTCCATTCTAGCAACAGGTGCAAAGGTTTCCTCATAGTCTATACCTTCCTGTTGATTATATCCTTTGGCAACCAGTCTTGCTTTGTTTTTGATGACTGTGCCATTCTCATCGGTCTTGTTTTTAAAGACCCATTTCATACCAATGATTAAAACACCCTGGGGCATTCAACAAGGGTCATGCCATCATTTCTGTCAAATTGTTCCAATTCATCTCTCATGGCCTGAACCCAACTTTCATAAATCAGGGCTTCTTTGACATTTTTAGGCTCAATCTTTGAGAGATAGTCAGCATAAAGACATATATTGGCAGTGGCAGCCTTGAGTTTAGCAGCCTTGCTTCTTGTGAGCATGACTTCAGTGGGTTCACCAATGATGTTCACAAGCTCAATGATTTTGGATCTAGTCCAGCTATCTTGAGGTTTGGGATAGGAATTTGAGCTTGTAGGAGCCTGATTAGGTTCAGACTCAGGAACATGAGGTAACTCATCAATATGTACTTCAGTGACTACTGTAGGAATAATTTGTTCTGAGGGTTCCTGAACAATTTGTTCAGTGGTGTCAGTCTCATTTGAGACAGGCTGAGTTTCAATGAACTCACTGATAGGTGGTTGGGGTAGGTTGTGAGGGATAATGTAATAGGAGACGTCAGCATCAGCTTGGTATTGGGTTGAGGGATTGTTCTCAGGATGATACTCATCAGGAGGATACCTTGATGAGTCATCAATACCAATTTCTTCTACTGAGAAATTTGAGAATCTGATGGATTCAGTGCTCTCATCAACAGTAATGTGATAAGTTTCCATAGTTTGTTGTCTCCTTGTATTGAACACCCTGAAGGCTTTAGAAACCAGAGAATATCCCAGGAAGTATCCATCATCAGCTTTGGCATCAAATTTACCCAAATGATCCTTGTGATTATGTATAAACACAGGACACCCAAATACATGAAAGTAGCTGATGTCAGGAATCCTTCCTTTGAATATCTCATAAGGAGTCTTGTTATGCCTTTTTACAATGATTGACCTATTTTGAGTGTAGCAGGCTGTTTTAACTGCCTCAGTCCAAAAATGTTTTGAGAGGACTGAGCCATTTAACATGGTTCTTGCTGCCTCAATGAGTGTTCTATTTCTCCTTTCAGCTACTCCATTTTGTTCAGGAGTATAGGGAGAAGTGAAATTTTGAGAAATTCCTTTCTCATCACAAAAACACTCAAGGTCTTGGTTTTTGAATTCAGTGCCATTGTCAGTCCTGATCTATTTAACTTTGACATCATTTTGATTTTCAATGTTCCTGACAAATGACATGATGGTTTCAGCTGCCTGACTCTTCTTGGTCAGGAAGTAAACCCAAGTATATCTTGAGTATTCATCCACAATGACCAGAGTATACTTCTCATGGTGAATGGACATTGGACTGACAGGTCCAAAAAGGTCCATATGAAGAAGATGTAGGCAGCTTTTGATGGAAAAGGTTTGTTTGGTTTTGAATGATGCCCTGTGGTGTTTTCCTTTTTCACAAGCAGAACAAGGCTTGTCTTTGGTATATACCAGGGATGGAAGGCCCAGAACTTTGTTCTGTTTGGCCAGGTTGTTGATGTTCTTAAAGTTGAGATGAGAGAGTCTCCTATGCCATAGCCAGTTGATTTTCTCACTTGCCTTTGAGAATAGACAAGTCCCATTATGAGTCAGGGATGACATGTCAAGGACATATACATCATCCCTTCTAGGGGCAATCAACACAACTTCCTTATTGGCATTAAAGATGGTCCCTCTCTTGTCATCAAACTGAACTATGTATTTAGCATCACATAGTTGGGAAACACTTATCAGGTTGTACTTGAGACCATTAACATAAGCTATTCTTGTAAAAACTATACCATTGCAGTTTACTGAACCATAACCTTCAGTGGGAGCTGATGAGTTATCACCAAATACTACTTTGGGTCCTAGTTCGTTCACATATTTGTGCAGAAAACTTTTCACACCAGTCATGCTTCTGGAGCATCCACTGTTTAGATGCCAAGTAGGATCCTTGATGTGTTTCTGCACAAACAGTAAACTGGGTTAGTTTTTCTTGTTGACCCACTTTCTAGTGGGCTTGGTCCTCAGGGACTTTTTGAACTCAGTTAGTGAATCATGGTCTGAAGTTGTGTGACTTGAGCTTCCACATGTTTTACATTTTATGGAGGTTGATGCCTCAGGTGACTGAGAAGTGTTGGTCTGGTTTTTCCTTCTGGACTGAATAACTTTGTCATGTCCCCTGGTTTCATGGGAGGGATCTCCACAGATGTCACAGCAATCTTTCATCATACAATCATCAGGAAGATGATCATTGAAACCACAGTGAGGACATGGTGAGAAAGGCTTAGCCTTCAGTCTTTGTTTGGAAGGTGTGGCATACTGATAGCCTTGGTTTTTGTATAGACCCCTTGCTTTTAAAGAAACAATGTGGGGGATGTGATCACAAGTTCTGTGGTCCTCTTGTTTGCATATCATACAAAACAGGACTCTGTAGCATTTATCAGTGCTGTGATTTGGATAATTTCACAGTTCACATCTCCCTGAGGGTCTGGGTGTGGTTTTTGGTTTGGAAGAACCTGGGGATACTGAGGGCTTTGTTGATTTTGAGTCAGAGTTTTTCTCAATAGACTCGATTTTCTCACTCAGCATCCTAACAAGTTCAGTAAGCTGATCAACTTTTGAATCAGTGCTTTCATGCTTCACTTCTGTGGGTACTGAAGGTTTTTGGTGTTCAGTGGGTGCAGGAGTAGGTCTTTTCAGAATAGTCTTTCCTAACCCTGATTTCTCTTTGGGAGAATGTGGTTGATAGACTAATGGTGCAAGGTCAGAATTGGGTTTCGCTCCCTAAAGTTGTTTCAGTGGAGGGAGTGGTGAATCAGACTTAGACTCGGTGATGGACTCAGTAGGACTAAGTTCATCAGTGACTCCTAGCAGCTCCTTGATAGCCTGACTTTCAGGCTCCAGAATTCTTCTAGTATTAAAATTTGGCATTTTACTATCAGGATTGTTTCTTTCAATCCAATCACTGGGTTTGGGAGCAAGTTCTTTGCTAGAGAGTATGTTGGTTAATAGAAAAGTTGTAGAATGGCTACTCTCCCCAGAAACTTCAGTGAGTTGATCATCACCCAGACCTGCCTTTTTGGGGCTGGGTGTGAGACTCAGTGTTTCATAAAGTTTGGGGTTTTTCTGAGTCCATTTCCAAATAATTTCCTTTTCTTTCTTAAGTTCTTCCTGAAGAGCTTGATTTTGTTTTACAAGTTCAGAGTTTTGAATTTGAAGTGTAACACTTTCAAGCTTGGCTTGTTTTAAAGCAAGTAATTCATCTCTACAATGATTTAATTCAAAACTCAGTTTGTTAAATTTTGAAAACAAATTAAGTCTTTGCTCTTCAACATACTTAAGATCAACATTAATATAATCTAAGTAAGATTTCCAATCATCATTATCATCCATAGAAAGTAAAAGATTTACCTTCCTCATAGTGATGTTAACCCATTCACCATTTCTTGCATGACTCTTCCCCACAGCAAGTTTGTTATCATCTGACAGAGCCATCAGGGCACTGATGTGAACTTCATCATCATCAGAGGACACTTCAACCTCATCCCAGTCATATGTTTCAGCAACAAGCCCTTTGTTCTTGGCTTGAGAAGGCTTTGGAGCCTGAGGAGGCTGAGAGACTGTTGAGGATGATTCAAGAAGGGCAAGTTTAGCTTTTGCCTTTCTGTACTTGGCTTCAAAGTCAATTTGAGGGACTTTTTCAAATCTTTGACTAGACTGAATCATTTTTGGTTGAAATTTGCTGGGGCCTGAAAAAGAGTTATTTCCTGAAAATTTGAAGGATGGTTCTGAGGTTGTTTTTGAAAAACAATCTTTAGGAAAATGGCCCATTTTGCCACATTTAAAGCATTCAGTGTTGTCATTTGCTTTTGAAGGAAATTTGTTTTTCTTAAAAAACCTTTTTGAATTAGCAAGGAGTGCTCTTTCATGAAATTCAATTTGAAGATCATTTAGGTACTCCTCAATGGTTCTTTGGTCAACCTCATCATCAGATCCATCATGAAAATCCTGCACAACACCTTTTGAATAGAAAGCAGTTGATATGAGTGAAATTGTCAAGGCCTTTTTGGTCTCCTGAGCTTTACCAGGGTATCTCCTGGTGATAAGATTGTCTTCATAGACAAACTTCCCATAGATGGCAGGGAGCTCAAGGTTCTGAATGTGGTTTGCATTTCTCAATCCCTGAGAGAAGTTTAACCACTTCTCAGGGAGACTGTTGACAAAACCAACATTGATCTCATGTTTTGACAGTATAAAACCATCATTGGTCAGCTCATTCAGGAGGGTCTTATACCGAGTATAAGTCTCAGAGAGACTTTCAGAATCCTTGGCCCTGAAGGTATTGAATTCAAGCTTCAGGTCCATGATTCTATTCTCTTTGGTATCATAAGGCCCTTCATAGCTATGAACCAGGTCAGTCCATGTCTGCTGGGCAGTGGGACAATTGATCACTGATTCCATTATATCATCAGGGAGGCATGATATAATGATGCTTTTTAGGCGCTGGTCTTGATTGACCACCCTCCTTTCATCTGGGGTCCACTGAGCTTCAGGTTTAATTAAACCTTGGGCAGTTGTTGGGACATATGGACCATCATTAATCAACTTAATGTAATATGGTTCCATCCCAGTTAAGTAGCAAAGCATTCGATTTTTCTACTTATTAAATTTGCCAACTTCTAGTCGAGGGGCAGTTGCTGAATAACTTCCACCCTTTTTGTCGACAAGTTGGGGAACATCTATGTCAGTCATAGTGGGATCTTGATTTTAAAAACTTGAGCACTCTTAAGTTTTGAAAACAGGTTTAAGTTTTACAAATCAGAGGCTCTGATACCACTTGTTGGTCCCTTTTACTTGGTTAACTATAACTACAAAGCTAAAGTAACCAATTTCTATGACATTAAACAAAGATGTATAAAAAGATTAACAATAAAGAAACGTAAATATAAGAGACAATATTTTCCAACGTTTAATTCTTTATTAGAAGTTAATCAAAAAGAATCGTACCCAAGTGTTTGCGGAATAACACTTGGGATTGAAAACGACAAGTATGGTATTGACTCCATACTAAACTCAATCTATGTTGAGTGACAACTTTTCAGGACCCACTGAGCTATCTCAGGGGTTATGTTGTTCTTTGGAGGAGTAAAAGTGGTTTGTGAATGCTTTGCATTAATTGCACAAACTTGTCAACTTTTACTCCTCTCTTATGCTACCTATTTAAACACAAATGTGAACAACTCTATTATACACTGGACCTAAGTGTTCCTCAATAAAATCTTGATAGATTTTATTCTCTGGCAAGGGAAACTTCTTTGGGTTAAGTCCAAAAGGCACTTTCTGATGACAGCCTGGTTTTAGCCATTTGAGGAAAGTTTGACCTTAAAGTGATAAAGCACTTTAGTGAAATAGATCAAAAGTGTTCCAACCTGATGTAAATTCTCTAGGTCCCTGATCACACCCTTCCTGAAAACCCTTTTTTGAATGAAAATTCATTCAGGGGGCTCAGGATGAAAAATGGCATTGAGTACCCTAACTAAATGCTCTAAGTACTTAGTTAGTTAATGTCCCAGGTAGGTAACTGAATCCTATTAAATATAGGAATATATGTCACTTACACAACTGGCATCCACTCCTTGGGCCCCCACATCTCTCTCACCAAACACCACTGAGCATTAAATGCTCCCTCACACACAAAAGTTGTGATGATTTTTACTCTGCAAAAGTGCATTATTTGCAGAGCCGCACAACTGTTCACCCACGATGTGAGAGAAAATAGGGTCATGGGAATCGTGATATTTAATGCGGATATCAAAACAACATTATTATGCCGTTTCGGTTAAATAAATTAAACCTTTGGTATCCACAACATCATTACCCTAATTCCCACCCTATAAATACCCCCACAAAGAAGAACACACACACGCTTTAAAAAAAATCTTAACAAAACTCTTGCAAAATTATTTCAAGAACTTTAGCTTTCAAAATCTGTGTGTGCTTCTTCTTTATTCAAAACCAGACCTTTTAAAAACTAAAATGGCATCTTCTAAGGTCATAAAATACGCACCCAATGTGGAATTCCAAGTGGAAAGCGTAGACCTCACCAAAAACAATGTGGTGGGGAACTTTGCCTACCCTGAAGGGTTCCCTGCTTACAGGGATGTGGTGAAGTTCCTACAAAACTGTTTTCTCACCACCACATTCACAAAGACCCCCTCAGTCATCTATCATGACTACTTGAGGGAATTTTGGTGCTCAGCGGTAGTTGAAAACCCTGATGCGCCAAAGGAGGCCAAAATCAAGTTCTTAGTGAAGAATGGGACAAAGTTCCTTGTTCTTGACTACAAAACCTTTGTCAAAGCCACTGGCCTTGACTGTACTGAGACTTTTGTTGCCCCACCCACTGAAGAGGAGGTTAAACAACTCCTCTTAGAACTAGGGCCTTATGATAAGAATCATCCTGATGTTGCACCAGGGGCCCTACTGAACAAAGCCCCCATCATCAAAACATGGTTCCCTGCCCCTTGGAGGATCCTGATGACATTCGTTATTCAGGTCCTTGGGGGGAATAAGTCCTCAACTGAGCAACTGAACACTACTCAATCAATGATAGTGTACTGTCTCATTGAGGGTAAAAAGATTGACCTTGGAGAAATTATCTTCAGGGACCTCATAGGCAAATTAGGTGGGAAGTCTAGGCAAAAACACATGTCTTACCCTAGATTCATTTCCTGCGCCCTGAATGACCTACTAGGGTCTGAGTACTTCAAGCCTGACAGTGTCGGCTTTGAACCTGATGTCTTGCATAAGGCAAACTACTCACGTGACCCTAATGAGGTTACACCTGTCGCCCTGACCACATATATGTTGACTGCTATCCAGGGTGACAACATTATTTCACCTATTCCCTCTCCCACCAAAAAGGTGAAGAGGAAGAAGGGACAGGGGTCCAGGAAGGTGGCTCAACCCAAGCCACTTGCCACTGAGACCTCTGCCCTTAAGTCTGATAAAAGGGGGCAACAACAACAGACCCTGACTGCTGACACCCTCAGGATCATAAGCCAGTCATTGGCCCCAAAACAAAGGCCAACGGAGGGCACTGAGACATCACACTCAGTGTCCTCCGGCGAACCCGTTCCCAAAGGCCCTGCTGGCATAAACAAGTCAGTAGGGTCGGAACCAACTAAACCTTCACATCCTGCTAAAGACTCTGGCAAATCACAACCAGAGTATCAGGGAGTAAGGGGTCCTATACCCTCGGTGGGGCAGCACTACTCCACTGAGAAGGGGACCCACAAACACTCACATCCTGCCAAAGGCTCGAGTAAATCACAACCCAAGCAACAGGGAGTTCTCGCCCCTAAATCTTCGACAGGCCAGTACAAGCCTGTTAGAAAGGGGGGCATAACCACTCAGATGCCTGATGAGGACATTCGCCAATCAAAGCTTTTGTCTGAGGGCACAACAACTCATCCCAAAGACTCAGAGGGAAACATACAACCCGCTGATAGGGACACAACAATCACGGATCCTAGTGATGGTACTGAGAAACACCCATCAGTGCCTGAAGGGGTCACGAGGGACAAAGATTCAGAGGGACACATATCACCCGCTGATATGGAACTCACACCCAACCCCGAAGGTGCGCATAACTCGGGAACTGACCCTGAAGACCAGGTAGATAAAACCCACTCTACCGGATTTGAGGGGTCAGGACCTGGCCAAAACAAAGGCGAGTCTTCTTATGAAGAGGAGCCGGCTAACCTTTCTTTTTAGATTCAGTCCCTAGCTGAAGCTCAGGCAGTTTTGTTCTCTGATGATGAATTCAATAGTGATGAGGAAGTCTTCAAGGCCGGAGATGATATGGAGGTTGAGGAGACAGTCCCTGAACCAATTCACCAGTCTCCTCAATCTTCTGACCATGACGATGCTGACACTCAGTCCAAGCCAGAGTCCTCAGGAGATGATCAGGCTCCTCTCACTGTGAAGACCTTCACCAAATTCATCAAAAAGATTACTAACATTTTGTACAGGGGGATCACTGATGAGGTCTTTGACATGCACACTGAACAGGCGGTTCACTACCATAATCTCAAAGATGTTGTCGAAGACTTCGATGAAGATGTCAGGGAACAAAATTCCTCAGTCAACCACTCCCTGACACAGATGATCACTCGCCTGAACCAGTTTTGGATAACCCTCAACCAGCTGAATGTAGGGGTTCAGTCGGTTCAATAATCAGTCAAGGATGATCCTGAACTCACCAGGAAGCTACTTCAGGCATCCGAGACATATCAGGTAAACTCAGTGGCTCTCACTGAGTTACTTGACTTGCTGAAGGGTTCTAATCTTCAGGGTCTCACCACTACGGTGGAGTCTCTCCAATCCTCCTTCATCAAAATGGAGGAATCAGTGACAGCTCAGTCCCAAAGGTCTACTTCTCTGGCATAGACCTTGGGATCCAGGATGACAGCTCTTGAAAATGCACAGGCTGCACTTGACTCTAGGGTGTCCATCATTCAGCAGGATACTCAGGAGATCAAGTCTATGATGACTGAAATTTTTCAAGACTTCAAGGGTGCATCTACTTCTTCTTCAGTACAACCAACACTTGCCATCACTGACGCTCAGGCAAATGTTGAGGGGGAGAATGCTACTGAAGCCCCTAATACTGTTGAACAAGAAGCTGGACAGCCCTCTCACACTGAGGGGGAGCATGTCACTGAAGCAACACCAATCACTGAAGTTCCACCACAGGAGGAACCAGTCTCCTCTTCTCTCGGACAGGACAGAGGCAAAAGTATTGCTACCACCTCTAGTCCTGAAAATGTTCTCAAGCCAGCCTCAACCATGGTCAGATTTGACCTTGATGCACCTATCAAGGTCCCGTTTGAAATCAATGGGGTAGTACATCTTCTCACTCATGACTAAATTCAAGCTCACATGGAAAGGACTGAGACACTACTCAAGGTGGCTGAGGAAGAGAGAATGAGCAAGCCTACTATCATTAAGGTTGTTCATGAGGAAGCTGAAAAGATTGGTTTGAATACTGAGGCACTAGCAACTGTACAAGTTGGTGCTGTCTTTAAAATGGCTCAGGAAGAAGAGCTAAATGCTCTCAAAATGGAAAGGGAAAACAAGCTCAGGAAGGATGCTCAAATCAGAAAACACAGGATCGAAAAGTATACTTGGGTGATGAAAGAAAGGTTAAGACCTGAAACCATCACTGACATTCAAATCCACAGAAACTCCGATCCTGCAATGGTCACCGTCTTCAGGGGACGTGATAAAAGAATAATTGACATCCATAAGCCTTTCAAGTTTGCAGACTTTGGCATCACTGAGCTTGATGAGCTTCGTTCAATCATTGCCAAAAAGAACAATGTTGTGGTACCTAAACTTCTCGAATCACTGAAGGATAGGTACGACAGACTGAGAGCAATGCCTGAGGCTCTTAACATTCCCTCACTTTTTCCTGACTCAGTTGAAGAGACTGCTCCATCTAAGGCTTCCAAGAGGAAAAGGAAGCAAATTGAGATGGAGCCTGAGATCAAAGTACCAGGGTTAGAATGCGACAGGTCGCTTCCTGAAGGGATCACGTTCGTGAACAATGCGGTCCTTGAAGCTCCTGAAAGAGGCTTATGCTTTACTGATGAGTATGGAAGCCTGACGTTCCAAAGGTTGTCTGATATAGATAAGGCAGGAATCAAAGCTATGCTCATGTACCTCATGTTGGCGTCCCCCATCAAGAGTGATGAGAACAAAAGATTCTGTCAGGACTTGGAAGCAATGATCAATGAACATCCTGAAAGACACTTACTCAGATCAAAGAAAGCTAAGATTGAAAACCTTGGATACCACCTGAACATCTGATCTGAAACAACTATCTTTTTATTTTTTGTAATTTGTAGGACTTGTAATAACTATGAATAAACTTTGATGTTTTGTTTAAAATTATGTGTCCTACTTATACTTACAACAACATTCAGTAAGAGATGAAGACCCCTACCAACTCACACTGAATCAAGAAACACTTAGGCTATTTGTATGTTCAAATAGGGGGAGATTGTTGGGTCACTGAATTCCCCAATCTTCTTCTAACAAGGATTTGAACGTAAAATAACCTAAGTATAAACAAGTCACTGAGTGAACAGTAACTCAGTGAGTCATCTTTAGGATGCTTAGACCGAGCCTAAGAAGAAAGGTTCTCCATTCAGTGAGGCGGAACTCAGTGAAGTGTGATCTAAGCCAATAAGAAGGTGATGGGTTCAGTGAGGATGACAATAACTCACTGAACCCCATGACTCCTCAACAACTTCATAGTACTGAAGACTGATGACTAGAAGACTGAAGTTTTGGCGGGACTGGGCGGGAAAGTTTGATCTGTTTCACTAAAGTGCTTTATCACTTTAAGGTCAAACTTTCCTCAAATGGCTAAAACCAGGCTGTCATCAGAAAGTGCCTTTTGGACTTAACCCAAAGAAGTTTCCCTTGCCAGAGAATAAAATCTATCAAGATTTTATTGAGGAACACTTAGGTCCAGTGTATAATAGAGTTGTTCACATTTGTGTATAAATAGGTAGCATAAGAGAGGAGTAAAAGTTGACAAGTTTGTGCAATTAATGCAAAGCATTCTCAAACCACTTTTACTCCTCCAAAGAACAACATAACCCCTGAGATAGCTCAGTGGGTCCTGAAAAGTTGTCACTCAGCATAGATTGAGTTTAGTGAGGAGTCAATACCATACTTGTCGTTTTCAATCCCAAGTGTTATTCCGCAAACACTTGGGTACGATTTTTTTTGATTAACTTCTAATAAAGAATTAAACGTTGGAAAATATTGTCTCTTATGTTTACGTTTCTTTATTGTTAATCTTTTTATACATCTTTGTTTAATTTCATAGAAATTGGTTACTTTAGCTTTGTAGTTATAGTTAACCAAGTAAAAGGGACCAACAAGAAGTATGCTTGAATTCTGTGGACACAAGGGCATAAAGCAAGAATACAGCAATGCTAGAACTCCACAGCAAAATGGAGTTTGTGAAAGAATGAATAGGACATTCATTGAGGCTGCTAGAACTATGCTTGCAAATTCACTCTTACCTACTCCTTTCTGGGCTGAAGCAGTTAATACTGCTTGTTATATCTTTAACAGGGTCAGAGTTACTAAGCCTCAAAATAAAACACCATATGAGCTATTATTTGGTCAGAAACCAATTATTAGCTACATCAGACCATTTGGGTGTCATGTCACTATTCTGGATACACTTAGTCCTCTTGGGAAGTTTGATGGCAAGTCTGATGAAGGTTTCTTAGTTGGATACTCACTCAATAGCAAAGACTATAGAGTATATAACTTGGTAACAAAAAGGGTAGTGGAAAATCTTCATGTTGATTTCCTTGAAGAAAAACCTAATGTGCAAGGAGTTGGTTATAGGTGGATGTTTGATCTTGATTATCTAACTGACTACATGAACTATATCCCTATCTCTTTGGAAAATCAAGCTAACCCTAATGCAGGTACCTCAGAAGACACTAACAATGCAGGTACCACAAATGAGGAAGATGACTCACCAGAGAATCTTATCATACCTACAACTGTTAGGTTATCTGCAGATGCAAATGGTACAAAGAAACCTTCCACACAAGATAAGGTGCCAAATTCTGAGGCACAAGCTAAAGAGACTTCTCCCCAAGATGCTTTAGATGATTCTCAAGGCCTCAAAAAGGAAGTGGAGTCTCATGATAAAACAAATGCTACCAGAATTAACTCTGTTAATTCTGGCAGTGAATCTGAAAAGGTTGACTTTACTTCACAAGCTGATCTTCAAGATCCAGTCATACTTGAACCTGATATTGGTGATGTGCATGATGATGGACTCTTTACTGAAGCCTCTTATGATGTAGAAGGAGTGATTACTGACTTCAACAACCTACCAACAGAAGTTGATGTAAGTCCAGTTCCTACTCTAAGGATTCACAATGCTCATCCAAAAAGCCAAATCCTTGGTAATCCTAAGTCAGCTGTTCAGACAAGGAGACAGATATAGCAGCAACTTGGATCTCATGCACTTATTAGCTTCATTCAAAAACAGCAAAGGAACAATCACAAGGATCAACAACATTGTCTCTTTGCATGTTTATGTCTCAAAAGGAACCTGCCAAGGTGTCTGATGCTTAGGATGATGAAAGTTGGGTTGAGTCTATGCAAGAAGAGCTGTTGCAGTTCCAATTGCAAAAGGTTTGGGTTCTTGTAGATCTTCCACATGGAGCTAAAGTCATTGGAACAAAATGGGTTTTCAGAAACAAAAGGGATGAAAGAGGTGTAGTTGTCAGAAACAAAGCTAGATTGGTGGCACAAGGATACAGGCAAGAAGAACGCATAGAATATGATGAGGTCTTTGCTCCTGTGGCTAGGATTGAAGCCATTAGATTGTTCTTGGCCTATGCATCCTACATGGGATTCATTGTGTACCAAATGGATGTCAACAGTGCTTTTCTATATGGCACAATTACAGAAGATGTGTATGTCCACCAGCCTCCTGGTTTTGTTGATCCTGCTCATCCTAAGAAAGTATACAAGGTGATCAAAGCACTCTATGGCTTGCATCGAGCTCCTAGAGCTTGGTATGAAACACTCTCCTCCTTTCTTGAAGAAGATGGATACAAGAGGGGGGGGGGGTTATTGATAAAACCTTGTTTATCAAGAAGGACAAAAAGGATATTATACTTGTGCAAGTGTATGTTGATGACATCATCTTTGGCTTAACTAAAAAGGCTTGGTGTGAAGATTTTGAAGTATTAATGAAAGGAAAGTTTCAAATGAGTTCAATGGGGGAACTTACTTTCTTTCTTGGTTTACAAGTCAAACAACAGTCAGATGGACTTTTTATATCACAAGAAAAGTATGTAGCTGACATGCTCAAGAAGTTTGACTTTGCTAATGTCAAAACTGCAGTCACACCAATGGAGACCAGATTGCCCTTGACAAAGGATGAAGATGTTGAAGATGTGGATGTACATCTCTACAGGTCCATGATTGGATCCCTCATGTATCTAACAGCCTCTAGGCCAGATATTATGTTTGATGTCTCTGCTTGTTCCAGGTTTCAGATTAACCACAAGACTTCACATCTTCATGCTATGAAAAGAATCTTTAAGTACCTAAAAGGCAAACCCAATTTGGGCCTTTGGTATCCTAAAGAATCATCTTTTAACCTGGAAGCTTATTCAGATAGTGATTATGCTGGAGCAAGTCTTGCTAGGAAGTCCACAACTGGAGGTTGTCAATTTCTAGGAAGAAGGGTGATTTCATGGCAGTGTAAGAAGCAGACCATAGTGGCTACCTCTACAACTGAAGCTGAGTATGTAGCTGATGTAAATTGCTGTGGTTAGGTATTATGGATTCAAAATCAAATGCTGGATTATGGTTTGAATTTCATGAATACTAAAATATTTATTGATAATGAAAGCACCATCTGCATTGTCAAAAATCTAGTTTATCACTCTAAGACCAAACACATAGAAATCAGACATCACTTTATAAGATACTGTTTTGAAAAGAAACTCATTAAAGTGGAAAAGATTCACACTGATTTCAATGTAGCTGATTTGTTAACTAAAGCTTTTGATGGACCAAGGTTTAACTACTTGGTAGCCAATATTGGTATGGTAAACCCATAGCTACATTTAAGGGGAGGTTAAATGTATAGTTTGTATATGGTTAAATTTGGTCATCTAGAGTTAATACGAGTATTTTACTTGTAGTTAATTATGGCTATATATGCATGTTTGTGTTTTGTTGTTCCACTAATTATTTCAGGATATGCATGGATTCAAGTCACAAATGCAAGTTGTGCATCTTTCTCTGGTTGTAAGTTTGGTAAAATAGTTGTCTCTTTGTTAAGTCTGGTGGAAAATTTTTAATACTGGTTGACTATTTTTAAGTCTGGTAGTGTTAATCTGTAATTAATACTTTACCGTTAAGTCTGATCCCTCGCATAATGACTTTTACTATTTAAATCGAACCGTTACTATTTCTACGGCACCAAATCATATATATGAATACAAGTTGATTAATTTTTCATCTTTATTCATTATTTTTCATAAACAAGTCAAAGTTTGTCTCTTGGTCACACTTACTCTGTTTTTCTCACACACCAGTACAAACGTTTTCACTTCACCAGTACTTACATGGATCAGCTATCTTATAGTGCTCGACATAATCAAGTGGGTTATTTAAAGAAGTCAGCGAAAAGCAAAGGTTTTGAGCAGATACTAAACTTTTTGAATAACTCATATATAAGGTATGCGTTGACTTGTAACCCCACCATTTATGATTCTTTGGTAAAACAGTTTTGGTACACTGCTAGTTCCGAAACTCTACCAAATGGAATCAAACAAATAAGAGCAACTATTGGCAATGTTGATTATATTGTTACTGAAGCATCAATTCGAGATTCTCTTCACTTAAATGATGCTTCAGGCGATTATAAGTTGCCACATAAATTTCTTGTTGAGGGTATGAAACATATTGGGTATCCCATTGATAAAAAGCTTACTTTCTTAAAAAGAGATCTTTCACCTCAATGGAGATTTTTAGCACACCATTTGCTCCAATGTTTAAGTTCCAAAAGTGAAGGATGGGATTAAATTGGTGCCAAACTGGCCTCTGCAATGATTTGTCTTTCACTTGGCAGAACTTATAATTTTTCTAAATTGATTTTCAATGGTATGGTGGCTAATGTGAAAAGTGCACATAAATTTTTGATGTACCCTCGTTTTCTGCAAATGGTTTTAAACTCTATTGCTATAAGTTCCTTCACTTCTCACAAGAGTAACTGGTTTGGAGCTTCAACTGGCAAAAACAAATAAGAAAGTTAAGAAGCTAGAACACATTGTGAAAAAACTAGGAATTCACGTCACTGATTCTGAGGTTGCTAAATCAGAAAATTCATCCAAACAAGGGGGTATTTGGCTCAAACAACAGAAAGCAAATCCTCAGAGGATACAGCTGTTAGTTCACCTGGACTTGAAGATGTAGAGTTGATCATTAATCTGAGTCAAAGTCACAAGCAAAGGACAAGGTTAAGGGAAAGATCTGTGGCTGGTGAAACCATTAAGTCTGCTTCAGAGATTAAGTCTGTTCAACTAGGCATTGGCCAAAGGGAAGGAAAACAAATTTGTAACACCCCCATTTTTAAAATATTTGCAGCGGAATAAAGATTGGGTGTTACTTCATAGCTCACCATTTTTCAGCAGAAAATGATTATCAATTTATTCATTTTAAAATATTTATCATTCGAATATCAGAGTTTACAAAATGAGGTCCCAGTGGTTTCAAAGTTTGTTAAATAAGTTTTCGAATGATAGTAAAATTTATAGCCTTTGTAAGAATTCGTGCTCCTCCGTACCATCCTTGCTCATTATGGACCTGAGATAAACACATGCTAAAAGTGTCAACACAAAGGTTGGTGAGTTCATAGAGTTTTATGGAAAACCATTTATTTTGATAGATTTCAGAAATATTTGGTATTGATAAAATACAGACAGTAATGAAACAAATATTGAGTATATTGACTATAATCACAAATAAATCATATAAGTATTCAATCACATTCAAATAAGGAATCAATAATCCTAACATGAGCTGGAAACTCATGATACTAATTTAATAACATATACAATTCACGTATGGTCAAATTCCTATACAGCTGTATCTAAATATATGTTGAAAACATACATTTCCTTTATAGATATTGCACCAAGCCTCATGACACACAAGCTTAACCAAAAGAGGTGTTTTATCAAATCAATGATAAATTTTGCCCTCTAATAATAGGTGATTTGCCAATTCCTATTTGTCTACGAATATAGTGTATCACGATTAATACGACTAACCATTTGCAAATGGCATTCCGTCAAGTATTAGTGGGACATGAGGTCAGTCCTTAACAGGTTTCGAATCTGTTCACTATATTCGCGCCCACTTAACAGTGATTAATGGCTCATGATTGAGGGACTTTATGGCGATAAGGTAACTTAGGCAATATCAAGGTAATAATGAGATCATTCAGAATAACATCATGTAATCAAGTATCATACCACAGTAATCATTTTGGGAATATTATCGTTTGAGTATCAGTAATTCAGTTTAAGTATTTCGCCAGTAACACATGTATATCACATACCACAATAATCGAATTGAAAATATTTTCATATGAGTATCAGTATTTCAGTCAAGTAATTCATCAGTAAAATATATATATCACATACCACAATAATCAAATTGGAAGCATTATCATATGAGTATCAGTATTTCAATTAAGTATTTTGTCAAGTATCGTATATATCACATCTTAAATTACAAACCATATTAATTTAATATCAATTAGGAAATTGATTTGAATCATGTATTTTATTCACATACTTATCAATTTATCAAAGTATATGTAAGCATGTATCTCCCCCAATGAGTTTAAAAACAATTATTGGAAATGGGGCTATGACTCACCTGGATTGATACGGAAATGATGAAAAGTAAAGTAGGATGAGATTTATGGGAATGATTATGGAAACGTCTTTGATACGGAACCTGATAAATAAATTTATCTGAGAGTATAACCAAATACTCTTTGGTAAATACGAACGAATAACGAATAAATATTATTCGTTATGACGAATAGATGATGTGCAGTGTAATTGTTATGCCATGCATGATATGATAAAATACTTTATTAAAATATCCATCGAAGTTTTACCTTTTTAATCATAAGTAAAAATATTAACTTTTGAAATATCGTTATATATATATTATTAACATAAAAATAAATAATATATAAATAAAACGTAGTAAAAATGTATATGACGTGATGGTTGGCGTAAAATAGAAAATAAAATAAGAATGTCAAATAGATTATATTTGGTCCTTGTCCTTTTCTCATTTTAACACTTTTTATACTAACGGCGTTAGCGTTACACCGTTAGTCCTTTTCGTATCTAATTTACAATTATAGTCCACTACTTGTCCAAAATTACAATCTAAGCTTGTAACATCATATAATATCAATTTTTATCCTAAACTTTCTGTTTTTACAGTTTTAGTCCAAGTTTTTAATGTTTGGCAGTTTTAGTCCTTTTAGGTGTCGTCGCGTTACATTTTTAGTCTAAAATTACAAAAATTATAAGAAAAATTTTATAAAAATTTCCGAAGCTTATTAAATTAATAACAAGCTTATTTTAACAGCTTATTTGCTAAAAAGCTTAATTTTTAAGTAATTGGGCCTTAACAAACCAAAACAAAGGCCCGTTAAGAATTTTAGAGGCGAGGGCATGGAAATTATTTTGGGCCTGGATTTGGGCTATTTTTATGATTCTAAAAATATATTTTATGGGCCCAGTGGGCTGTTTAATCGTAAAATCTTATTGGGCTTAATCTTAGCCCAAACCGAATTTATTTACTCACTTTTTAGTTTCTGGAAATTCAATATAATGTTTAACGAGGGTAGTTTACTTTGAGCTTATTTGAATGTCTAAACAAACTTATCTTTACGAATTATAAACATGAAACATGTAGTTAGCTAGGTAGTCTATTAGATCGTATAAAAATATTGATATGTTGTTAAGTCAAATCGAGTTTTACAAGGGCGTTTTGTAAGCTAGTCGAAACAGTTTTTCTGGTTAGAAAGACTTAAAATATTTTCTAAATTTTCCAGTTTTATCTCTTTTAGGTCGATTCACTTTGGTCGATTTAGAAGGTCGAGATGCGTTTATTTTTACAAGTTATATTTATGAAATTTGTAGCTCGTTGCAAGGTCTATTAGGTGATGTAAAAATATATTATGCTCGTTAAGTAAAATTTCAAGATACACGATTGTTTTATGGGACGTTTTTATGTATGAAAAGACTTAGAAATATTTCTAAGTATTTCGAGTTTTTGTACCGATTAAGCAAGGTTTAAAATAAGTTCATATGATGCATGTAACGTAAAAATAAACGTGAAATATGTGTGCTACGTGACTCCTAGGCCTTCAAAGATAGAGGCTAGCCACGTTTGTGTTGCTACAATTTATTCGTACGTAATTATATATACATGAAACTTATATATGATCGAATAAAAATAAACATGGTGCATGGACTTAATTTAACGTGTGAAATGAATTGAAAGGAGTTTGAAACGACTTACTACACCTTCAAAGGTGGTGGAGGGTCGTGAGTGATGAAGGAAACACAAGAATTCACACGTTCGTTTAAAAACCCAAGTAATGATTTATATATATTTATATAACTCGACTTCACTTGTTTGCTTCCAAATGAACATGCGACTCACTTCTGGTATTTCAAGGACGATTTTATGAGTGAATAAGAGTTGAGAGAATGATATTTGAAGTAGAATGAAAGGTGGTGAACTAGGGAGAATTATATACTAAATATATATAATACGTATGGATTCAAAATAGAGGGGACAAGCTCTATTAGGCTATGACAGTGAATGGATGGCTTCTAATAGATATCTCTGACACTCAATGACTTTGAGAAAGGAATGAAAAGGTAGAAAAGTTGGATTTGCTTTGTGTGAATATATATTATGTCGACATGTATATATATATATACAAGATTTGGAAAATTTGTGTGAGGCTTGGTTCTAGCTGATGAAACTCATAATAAAACATGAAAACATACTTGAAATATTATTAGGATCATTTAGAAACAAACCGGGATTAAAATGGTTGAGTTTGGAATTTATTATAAATTGATTGGGTTGGATTTTGGCCAAACACTTTGCCTCTATTAAACGTATCAAACGTTCGTCTTAGAAGCTAAAATTTGGTGCCCTAATTCTTTGGTGGGTAAACAATTAGGAGGTACAAAAATATGTAGACGTTGTGTTTAGAAATCGAAAGAAAACGGGGCGTTTTGGAGGGGATCTGATCGACTGGAAAATGAAATAAAAAGAAAATTGGGCTTATGTGATGGGCTGGTGAATAGTACGCAGGTCATAGGGGTTGGGCTGGATTTTATTAAGGGCCCATTTTGTTGTAATTAGTATATAATTAAGATTAGTAAGTTTTTTAATATTTTGTTAAACGTGTCGAGAACTTGTTTTGTCGTTTGGTGAATTTTGCACTATCGTAATCATGACCATTTTAATATAATAAGAAAATTTTAAATTTCCCCGTAAAAATGGTGATTACAATAATGACAGAGATTTAATATATAATTAAACGTTGTTAATTATATGGATTTTTGCGAGGTTTTACAAAATTGTTCAGACAACTTCTCTATCTAAGAAGTCAAAGAAGCAGATCAGGGAGGATGAAGCAAGTTTTCTTGAGATAGAAAGAATTCAAAGTCAGGAAGCAGGAATGGTAAATCCTTTGAAAAAGCATAGAAGGGTTTGATATTAATACTTTATGTTGTTATGAACCCTTAGCTATGTTTGAATGAATTAGAATAAATGGATTTTTGAGGAATACCACTTGGTGAAGGTACCTTGCACTAACATAACAAATGGTTATCAGTCCACCATGTCTAACCCACATAAGGACTGGATAATCCAAGAGCAAACGGCTCTAGGTAAAGATATCTCAAATCCGTTTATGGCTGACAATTTGCCAAAAATTGCATGGTATTCAACTCACCATATCTATGATCGTGAAGAGTTAGCTAGCCCACAAGGTTATGGCTTGTGGTAAAGGCTGTGGAAAACCATAATTGGTAATCAACTCACCAAGATGATGACTACTTTCCATCAAAGAGTTGGCTAGTCCAAAAGCAAACGGCTTTTGGTAAAGACAAATCAAATCCGTTGATAGCTGATGATTTGCTAAAAAGCATATGGTTATCAATGTACCATAGTATTATACTGAAACATTGGCTACTCCAGAGTAAATGGCTAACTGGTAAAGAGACATCAAATCCATTAAAATTTTCAATGATTCACCTCTCACATGTGTTAACACACCTGGATGTGATGAGAATATTATGAAACTTTTGATTTGATGTACATATTGTCAATGTTGCTGAAAAGATCAAATGGTGCAAAAGTGTTGCTGATATAGAGTGTTGCACAAATATGAAGATTCAATAAAAGGTTGCAGCTCCACAATAATTCCAAAGAAGATCATGTTTAAAATCCTCAAAGCATTTATGAAGAAAGGAACTTGAAGATCATGGAGCATGAAGATCAAGTTAGGGGAGGATTGTTGGGAATTATTTGTAATCATACTTAAGTCTGGAATAGTTAGTTAAGTCGGGTAGATAGTTAAGTCTGCCAGTACTAAGTTAAGTCTGGCAGATACTAGTTAAGTCTGTTTATGTTTAGACTGTTAAGTCTGCTTTTCTTAACAAGTTAGATATCTTAGGAGATATTATAGGAAAGGATATGCACACGGTTAGATATCTTAGGAGAAGATATGGATACATCCTTTCACACATTTTTGTAGAATTAAGGTTTCCTTGTAGTATAAAAGGAACCCCACGGCATTGTGTTCTATGCTAAGTTTTCTAAAGTTTAATAGAATATAAAGTTAGTAAATCCCTGTGTTGTTCTTACTGCTTGTGTTAATATTCCGCGTTAACATCAAGTATACATTGTTCTTAAGAGTTTCTCATATAAGTACTTTGGATGTATTCAAGGTGTTTATTGTCTTACAAAGGCTACTTAGATCCAGAACTTTGGACCTACACTCAATAGTACATTTATTATCGCGAACAAAATGACAAACCGAAATTAAATTTTTTTACAATGTTAGGGGTAATAAGGACATTATTTAGGTGAAGGGTTCGGTGAGGTGTGATCAAAGTGCTATGGCCCAAGTTGGTAACGGGAATCAATTTCCCGTCACCAACTTGAACAGATGGATAAATGCAAGAATTAAAAATAGTACTAAGGTTAGTAGCAGAGGAGTTAAGATGAGAGGACGCACCAGTATCCATGTTCCAATTTGGATCCGACTGATCTTGAAGTGTCATGGTGCTAAAGGCTTGAGGTAGAAGCGTAGCTTGACCAGAAGGCACAGGAAAGGAAACCGAGCCTTGAACCGCAGTAGCATACAAGGCCTGTTGTTGTGGAGTAATAGTCAACTGTCGGGATGTTGGTGAGAATCCAGGTGGTATCGTGGGCCTGGAGCCCAAAAGTGAAGTAGCTTGTGCATTCATCTGACCCAATGAAGAACTTAAACCATATTGGGCAAGTAATTGGTTTTGGGCCTGAAGTAGTGCTAACAATTGTTGCTGGCTTGCTAAGTTAAGTCCATCACTTCCTAACCCATTTGTCACATTATGTGTTGCAAAAGTGGACCTGTTGTTATGTGGAGAACTGTTGGTACGTGAGTTACCACTAGAAGCAGAAGTAGTTACACGATTAGAGTCGTGTATGTATCGACAATTCGAACCCCTGTTACAAAAACCTCGACCATAATTTTGACACACCTCGGTCTTGATGGTGTTACGAAATTCACGATCCATGTTGCTTCTAGTTTCCTGTCCACGATTTTGTGACGTGACTAAAAAGCTTGTGGTGCACTTGATGTGGTGTTTGTGGACATGGTAGGCAACTTAGACCGAAGGCGCATCTCTTCGGTTGTAACCATGGATCGCATGGTAGCAAGAGTAGGAAAAGGATCCTTGTGAGCGATGATTTGTGCAAGGCTGCCAAACTTTTCGCTTAAGCCATTTATGGCATAGGTAACCACATCGTCTTCACTGATGTCGGAACCGAGATTATTAAGCAAGGTGATGATGGAGTCGATTTTGGAAAATTATTCTTCGGTACTTTGTTCTCCCATTTGTATCATACGTAATTCGCCTTTTAAAGTGACCGTGCGTGTGCGTTTGTTGTCTTGAAAGAGAGTCTCGACTTGTTCCCATGCCGCGAGAGCCGTTTTAGGGTTGAGTTTGATGAACCTTCGTTGAAGGGAAGGGGACAATGTAAGAATGATCCACGACTTGACAATGGAGTCAACCGTGAGCCACTCTTTTGTCGGTGGTGTTGAAGGAGAAGCAACTTCCTTTGATCCTTCGATGTGCGTTAGGACACCAAAGTTGTTGCAATGGATTTTGAAAAGGTAGCACCATGATGAGTAGTTTAACTCATCAAGATCGAGTTTGACGGGTACTAGGTTGTTGATGTTGTGTACCGCATATAGTTTTTCAACAAGTGTAATAGCGGGATGTGTTGGTGGTGGGGTGCTGTTTGTCATGGTGGTGATGGTAGGTTATTAAGGCGTCGACCGTTAAGTCGTTTGAAGGAGGGGCAGAGAAGAAAGCCGACTGTTAAGTTGGCAGGAATGATTTAGGGTTTTGTTAGGATCAGTTGTGAGAAACCAAGCCTGATACCATGTAAACTAGGTATTGTGTATATTTTGTATCTGCATAATGTTACAATCAATGAGTATATATCGTACAAGTAATGGGCCTACTAAACATGTAAACTAAGCTAATAAGCGGGCCTATCAAATATGTCTGCTAACAAATGCAAGTATTGAATGCATAATATACAATGTTTTTAATGTATTTTTGGTATATATTAAATATACAACTAAAAGGAGAGGAGATATAACATTGCCCCATTTTTATATTCGTAGGCATCCAATATCTTTAATTTTCTTATTGTCACGTCAGTTTTTTCCCGCTACAGGCCTATAATAGGAAAATTAAGAAAGTTGGATGCTATAATAGGAAAATTAAAAGTTTAGTGCATACAAAAAAAAGGTTGCAAGTTTGATGCATTTTAAGACCATTAGCCCAAAAAATTATAGCAAAATTAAAGGGTCAATTTTCAATTAAGTTAAATATAGCAAAAATTATTCATTGAATATATAAAATAAAATAAAGCTATTTGTTGTTTGCCAAACAAGCACTGAAAATCATATGCTCCCACTAAATACCTCTGCGCCAAACACACTCTTCACGTCAAAACACACCTTAATTTATAACAAAACCACACAAATCTATCAACACAAACACCCCTTTCTTCGACCCAGTGGCGGAGCCAGGAAATTTGATCACAGGGGGCGTCGAACAATAAAAGATTTTTAGTTTAACTTGAAATAAGTCAGGTCGGGTCGGGTGTGATTAAAGGCAACAAAAGTAATACTTTAATGCAATGACATATATAGGTGAATATGTTCATATTGACTGGTAATTTCAACCAATTTATCTTAAAAATAAACTGACTTTTGAGTGGTTTATTACATTATAGGTCACGAATAACAGCTATGAAAACTCCTTATCTAACCTAAGTTTAATGTTTGAAAAAATTATACGTAGTAGTGCAATTAATAGTTTAATACACAATTTGACATTTAGATAAAACAAAAGTAAAAGGTTATTAAATATACTATGTACTACATAAACAAATACCCCATACTTAAATCAATTTAAAACTTTTGTACTTTTATGACCATTCCCCATCAAACCAATACCAACTACGAGTATTTACTTTCCCATTTTCTAATATTTGGCTCTTCTTCTTCATTACTTCATCAACATTTATTCGGACGAGCTTTACCTCCATAAAATATTACTAACAGTTTTGAAATCGAAGAACACTTTGATTCTTGATAATATCAAAGAATGTGGAGGGCACTTTTAGGATTTACTTGGGGGCATTGGACATTTTCTCTACCAATTAAATCTTTTTTCTACACACTTTGTGTGTTAACAAGAATTTGGTTGGGGGCAATGCCCCCCACTACCTTAGATATAGCTCCGCCCCTGCTTAGACCTCAATAAACTCAATGCCACCCACTACCAATGTCACCACCAACCCCACCTACCACCGTTGTCACACCCAACCCCACCCACTATCAGCGTCATCATCAACCCCACCCACCAACGCCGTCAACCCCTACCCCACCCACCACCGCCATCACCAGTTCACCATACCTACCCATCATCGTGCTCTCATTTAAAACAAAATTAGCATTTTACAACCTCTTAACTGACAATCGACTTATTTACCTCCAACAATATTAGAATTGCTCAACACCAACATCAAGGGGGAAAAAAATGCTAGTAATATTCTTTGTACGATATCAATCCAAAATATGAGGCAACATTCATTGTATGACATCAAGTCAGTATATGATCATGTGACTGCTTTCAGGATTCATGGCCAACGGTCGGGCCATCAACTTTATCATGTATATGATTTACGGTAGCTGTCAAACTACAGACCATCTACGAAAATCATGCAAATACACTTTGTAGACTAGTAAATTTCCCAGGAAACTATGACAAATTTGATTATACATATTAAAGCTGAAATGAAACAACAAAAAGTCAGATTTATGCTAGATTGACTGAATATCGTAAAAATCTTCGAGATAAGCCAAGGCTTCCGAGTTACTATTGCATACTTTCCAAAGCGATGAAACCTCTCCTTTGGAGACTGTCCCCCAATCCTCACATACATCCAGAAAGTCTAAAAGCTTTGAATAGAAAGAGTCGTAGTTCATTAGGAGAAATGGTACAGGGAATGCTGAACCTATTCTCTCCAACTGTATCAATGCAAGAATCTCGAAAGCCTCATCTAATGTCCCAATCCCTCCTGGAAGAACTATGACAGCTGTTCTGTCCTGCTTACTGGCTCTAACCGCAGCATCAACTAATCCATGCTTTCTCGCAGAAAAAAACCTACATTTAATCAATTGGTGTGATGAGCCAATCATAGTGACTCGGATGAGTAATATAAGAATTTAGACTATAGAGGGTTTTTTTTTTTTTTTTTTTTTTTTTTTTTTTTTTTTTTTTTGGGTGCGCATAAGCAGTTTTGAGTAAACAAGTACTTATGAATAGGTTTGGGATTGCCTATCTCAAACTACTCTGCTTAAAGAATGAGCATGTAGCAACCTGCTTATTTTTAAGCACTTGTTTATGCTAAAATAAGCAGTTTTACCTAACCATCAAAACTTCTCAACTGCTTACAAAAGTGATAGTAGATAAGAAAAACAGAAAATAAGTACTTAAATAAGCAATTTCACACAAGTAGGTTGGTGCCGGCTTATGTTTTAGGAACATAAGCAGTTTATAACAAGCAATCCCAAACACCCCCATAAACAGAAATAAATTTATACCTGCATGTAAGGTAAGTATGAGAAGGAAGATACGGATGATAATTGGTTGATGTCCATTCGTTAGCTTCTTTGCCAATTTTAAATCCACCAACTGGTTTTCCCGCTTGAAGAGCACCTTGAGTGGCAGCATCCATGAGCCCTGGTCCTGCACCTGACCATGAGGTACAACCCAAGAGGTTTGCCACCTATAACAAAATACAAAACTAAGAACTGTAGATAAGAAAGAGATATTTGGAATTGCGTTTTTAAAGCACATGTCTAATAATCTTACCTCTCTTGCCAATTCTTGCGTTTGGATATAATGCTCGTGTCCGGGACCCATCCTTGCAGAACCCAAGTACACGACTCCCCTCCCAAGTCTGCGTATTAGGTCATAGCACATTTCTATCTCCTTTTTCACCTTTATTAATACACAAGACAGCCATCTCAAATGTAAGATAAAATTGTATGATATATTTGTAGACAATAAATTCAATTAACGAATATTGACTTCCAAAGAATCACTAGAACGACTAACCATGAACTCATATTGCTCAAATGTAATTCACCAGATTAACAGATTACAGTAAATCTTATAATTATTAGAGTCCAACAGTGGGGGACACGTAGCATAACATGGAGGTCACATGTGGTGTTAAGTGATTTACCACTTAGGTGTTGGCTGTGGCACTAGCCGCCAATAAGTCATTAAAAATTAACAATATAACCAATAATGTGATTATAATGACCTCAAACTAACAGGACATGCTTATTACAAAGTGATTGTTTGCCTTTATTATAATCTTTAATATGTAAGCATACTTATTACAAAGTGATTTTCTACCCTAAAAATATCATTCAAAACTGCTTATCTGCATAAAAACGACCAAATAAGCACCTAAACAGAGGTGTTTGGGGTTCCAAGTATTTTAAATTTGAGCTGTTTTCAGTAGTGTTTGGGATTGTTTATCTATAGCAGTCGATGTGGAGTCTAACATGGATGTCATGGGTTAAATCCCCAACCATATATGTACCTTTAACCATTATATCACACGATTTACCTATAGCGTGTTGGCCATCGGTGCAGGTCAGTTTCGATAAACATTTAGGAGGGTGCTTATTTAAGCTTATATATGGGCTTGTTAGGCAAAATTAGCTGTAGTTGTTTTATAGAAGTGTTTGGTAATGTAGCTGTATATTATGTAATCATAAATTGACGAAAAAGCTAAACGCTAATGCTAAGTGCTTCTTCAAGTAGCTTTGGAAATGTAAAGTAAGCGTTTTGGACATAAATGCTTTTAAACACCTTGTAATCGATATACCCATCCAATTAAAACAAGACCAACAACACACATTAATGAGTACCTCACTAGGGCTAGTTCTTTCATCAAATTGAATAGCTTCATCTCCTGCTGTTTCTTGAATCTTGGAAGATGAAGAAGCCTTAATGAAATGTCTATTTTTGTGGGGTTTTGGTATATGAAAACTAATGGGTTTTTGTTTAACTTCATTAAAAGAAACAATCTTGAAAACCCTTTGAAAATGTGAGTAGGAATTAGATGGAAACTTATTATAAAAAAGATCAAAACCAATTTTCATTGAACAAGCAGCTGATGATGATGAAAAGCCCATTTTTATTTTTCAAGAAATGAAGTATACTGTAGCTTTTACAACCAACCAATATTTTTGGGAATAACGGTATCAACGTTTTGTCTTTATTACTATACGCTCTCTTGCTTTCATCGGCTAATTTCCAAGAGCTTTAGCATTTCAATAAGTTATTAATTTTATAGGGATAAACCGAGATCAAATAAGCTTATATACATAAGCTCAAACACACACCCATTTTCGTTAGATTTATGAATTTTTGAGCTCACCTGAATAAGCTTTGTCGGGTCAAGTTATACGGGTTGAAAAACATTATTCGGCTTAATCAGATTAATCCGAACTCTTATTAAGCTCGGGTTTCGTGTGAGAGTTTCAACCTTATTCGGGTTTCGGATTGACCCGAATAATCTGGATAAAGGATTTTTAATTTGTTTTTTAAATAAAAAGTTATCCACTTATTTTGATTTATTTTATATTTTGGCCTATTTGGGTTGACCCGTACCCAAATAACCAACACCTTATTAGGGTCGGATACGGGTAAGATTTCTCATTCTCAAAACACGATTAACCCAACACAAATAAGGCTTATTCAGGTCGGGTTTACCCATATAACAACCTTTCAAACTCCATACTCATAGCAAAAAAAAAAAAAAAAAAAAAAAAATGAAGTCTCGTTTCACTAGCGTGGTCACCACCACACCTGAAACCATTCTTGGTGGGTGGTCACGCCATCTTTGTTGGTCCACCATGCCAAGAAACCAAGTCTAACACCCGGTGCTCTCTGATGTCTTTACACTTGATTCCTAACATGAATTGAAAACATTGGCAAGCAATAAAGCCAATAATAACAAATTTGCAGCCAGTCAAACCCAACCATTTCAAGAAAAGAGAGGGTTTGGACTAGCTGGCAAAAATAATAAAACAATGTTTAGTAACATAACTTTACATAATTACTCCGTATTTATTCAGGTTTGGCTATTATGAATGTCTATGACATAGTATACAATAATTAATTTGATCAAAATGCTTCTATGAGGCAATGCGTCTCTTTGTCTTCATTCTTCAAGTTCCAGTACAGCAAGTTCATTGATCACTTGATTTTTGTCTATCTCAAACACTTCATCGTCTACAAGCAGCATCAAAATTCAAATTTAATTTGTAAACCAACTTCAAACAATGACAGATCTATATTGAATAAGCTAATTTTGCTACCTGGATGTACAAAAGCAGCTAGTAAACGTAGAAGCTTGCTTCTGTTTGTAACAAGTATGGTTACTATTTCATGAGGCTTGTTTTCGTTTGCTACGAAAAGCTGCCCATTACAGTAACAAACATCAGCAACCAAAAGCAGAACATAAACGGACCATGCATGTATATAGCTCGATATTTGATCCTTAACATACCTTGAACACATGAAAAGAATCTATCTGGATGCTCTTACTTGGATCCTGCATCAGCAACAATGTTTGGTTCGTATCAACTTAGAATTATGACACACATTAATTAAACATGTTAAAGATGGTGTCATACCCTTAGAAGATTCATTAGAATTATTAGGTTATCTTTTGAGCTTACATAGCGTGTCATAACACTAAAATTTGCACGATCAAGTAATATGCTTCCCAGTAGCTGAAGCAAAAATGATCATGTGAATATCAATACTATTACAATGTAGATAACTAGCGGATAGTTCGTCTTAAAATTATAATACCTTGACAGCTTGTCTTCTGGTGACATAGTTTGTAGATTTCAGTAGCTGCTCGTTATATTCAGTAACAAACTAGCAAAGAAAAACACATGTTTCCATAGAAACCAACATTAGAATTTGTAAAATAATGAAAACTAAGAAACAGAAGAGATGTTTACCCAAGAATAGTTTCTGGACAGAGAGCTGGAAACAGTAGACTTATGCCTAGTCAAAAGATCCTATAACAAATCATAAAGAAAAAAAATGCGATCATATACCTGTGAGTCTGTGACAAATTTTTAACTTTGACACAAGATTTTTATAAGTATATAACCAACCTTGAACACATCTGCAGCATCTGCAGCAATATCAAAACTTGGATGTTGTATGTAAACAAAAAGTTTCTTCAGTTGACTTGGTTCCAATAAGTAACTGTAAAATATTGTTCAAGTCAAATTTTCCTTTCCCATTGCACATTTATGATACTTGTCTAATTAAAATGTTTAGTGCTTACCATGCAACAATTTGATGGCGGAGGCACTCCTTTAACATTCTGCCATAATGAAGCGCTAACTGAGGATCATCATACCTGTTAGAATATCGATGTTCAAAGTTAACAGCAGGTAATGATGAATACAACTGGTGATGATAAATCTTACCCAGATATGAGAATCTCTACAAGATCTAAATTGGCTTCCAAATATCTTGAAGCCAGGAAGCGTGATGGTAAGGGTTGCCTTTGCAAACTTGTGACAACTTGGGTGGCATCTTTACGAGCCTATTAAATTAAGGATATATATACCTCAATAAACTAAGCCACAAATAAAAGTGAAGTTACAAAATCAAGATGTAATAGAAGTTGAATCATGACCTCTAAGTTTAACTTCGGAAGAAATATAATGAGGAGACGTAATGTGTCTTCTTTAAAGAACTCATCAGTCAACTGCGTGCAAGCTTCCGCGCAAGGCTCCGAGTCATCATCACCATAAAGAATCAACTTTAACTCCTTAATTAGTGAGTTTAGTTCTGTCATCTGATCATAAGAAAACTTTCTTAAAACCCTTTAAAATAATCATACCTGACTTTCAGCTAATGAAGTTAACGACACACGACACTGAAGTAAGTTCCAAGCAGAAAATTAATAAAGAAGAACCTGAGAGCCATCGTTGTTTTTGGAATAAAGGAGAAGGGACCGAGTCTTGTGAACCACATCTGCAGGAGTCCGGAGCTTTTTGCTACTCTTCACAGTTTTTCCAAGGTTTGAAAGGCATAACATGTTGTTTCTTGTCAGATTGTTGGAGGTGTTTGATTATTATCATTGTTGATTGTTGTGTGAACAAGATAAGACAAGGCAAAACATTGTTATGTACGAACTCTTTATATCTTGAAAATTTCTTGTCTCACACATCTCTTGTTTCTAACTGAACTTAAATATCAAGTGCTCTGTTATATCACTCAAACAAATTTCTTTGTTCATTCTGAAAGCACGATGTTTTCTATATTTTCAGTTAATTTTCAATTTCATAAACCAAACGTTCAACCCCAATGCTTAAACTGACATAATCATTCTACCCGTACAATGCATCATTCATTAATAATAACCTCAAGTGAAAAGGACACTGATAAAAATACAGCAAAGGCACAACTGAATTTCGAAAGTCCACACATGTTGAGAATCTTGCAAATAGTAGAGTATATATGTTCAATTGTGTACTAACTCTATACATGTCAAATTGGTGTTTTCATAGTCATATATAAATGCCGAAAACAACAACAGCAGTAGGCCAATTAAATCTTGCTTCTGCAGAAAACCAGCATGCAGCCCAACCTCATCATGTATAGCATCTAATTTATCCTTCATGCCTTATAATAATCATCAATCAGCTTCAGCTCCCCAAATACATATTAATCATGTTGAAGGAAAAAAAAAAAAAAAAAGCTCTCACATTGTGCATGCACACTCTGTCAGCCGATACATCCTCGTTACAAATACTATGCCCCAAAACCAAAGGGTATAACAGCTTACAAATCTAACTGTGCACTATCAACATCCTATGCTCTTCAAAATGTTCCTAAGCTTTTCAATAACTACTGTTGGATTAGCCTGTGATCCACCCAGATATATTGGGTGGTATTTTAACCCCTTCCATTTAGCAATTAGTTCAAAATGAGGCCTCCGAAAAGCACTAGCAACGATCTCTAGAATTTCTGCATCCGGTGACGCCGACACTATGTGAGTCAGTCCTGCACCATGAGCACCCACGATAACTGATGCATCTTGAATGGCTTTCACTTGCTCTTTCATAGACATATGTGCAAAAAGTCCATTTATTAAATTAATTCTGCATTCTGTATGACTTGATGACCAGCTTTTCAAAGCATCAAATACTTGTTGTTCATTACTAAGCCTTGATTGAACCTTTCCACCATGGCGAGGATGAGCTAAATAATCCTCACGTCGCACAAAGAGGACATCATGAATTTGTGACCCTGACTTTGAGCTCTGGTGGGGTCGGTGTAAAGGAAGTGAAAACGCAGCTCTTATCATCTCACCAAATTCCGAGATCCTGGCTGTTTTTTTGTCATCAGGTTTCTGCCATAGATCATGGGCAGAAGCCCCATAACAATCAATGTCTTCAGACAGACCCTTGAACATGGCTGTTTCATAACCCAAAGGTGAGAGAATAGCATGACGAAAGCAAACTGGGCCACTGAAATTCTTTGCATATCTTAGACCGGAGAACACAGCTTTCCATGTCTCTTCCAATTGTGTCTGAAATATCACCAGAAAGATGGATCAAGAATCTTTCCATACTTTAGAGAACCTCCAAACTGAATAAAGATTTACAGTAGAAAAAAAAAAAAAAAAAAAAAAAAAAAAAAAAAAAAAAGATATCGTTATTGAAGCAGGAAAGTAGAATGCAACATGTGATCGGCCATTACATGCTAAATTGGAACTAATTAATTTCAAAAACTATCATAGTACCCACACATTTCACTAATAGATTACCATATTGCTAAAACGGTAACTTATATTGTTTTTTTTTTTTTTTTTTTTTTGGTAATCATGATTTCCAACCTTTTGGCCGACTAATCCACGGGTTTTGAACCCACCACCACAAAGACTGAAACCAGGTAAAGCCCTCCCTTTTTCAGGAGGTTGGTGTGGCCACTTAAGGTTGTTTGCACCTGGCAGGAATTGAACTTGAGACCTCACACATTTTAGAGTTATAGTCACAAGCCCTTTTGCCACTAAGCCACCCTTAAGTGGTTTATAATTTATATTGGGGTTGTTTAACATATATGCCCTAAATAAATAGGCTAAAAGTTCTCACTGAAGCTACAATTACACAATTAGGTCTTCCTTTTCTCTACCAAATTTCCTTTCTATATTCATTTATCTGATTAACTTGACTAATCCAATCCATCTTTTCCCTCTTTTAATGTCCGATAAAAACTGAATACTCTACGAGTTATTTATTAATTAAAGCAAATAAATTTGGAAGAGAGAAAGTAAGACCTAATTAATTAATGTGTAATTATAAATTTTCTGATCCATAGTGTATTTAAATCTTACGTTCCGTTTTGGATAAAGTTTAACGATAATAAGATAACATGCTTATCATTCAACGATATATGCTAAATTCCTCCTAATTATCAACTTAATTATCCTCCTAATGACATTTCACATTTGTCAATAAGCCTGAAAATCCATTCGATTATCAAAAAATGTCAATTTACGAGTATAACTGGGTTGATGATTAGAAGGCATTTGCTAAAGCAATAATCTAACACAGTTAAAAAGTTTATTAACCAGATTAGAGTTCCTACATTTATCACATCTATCAGAATTCAAAGAGGAGTTTAGCACAACAGTAACTATTTATCCTCCAATCACTCAATGACTATATCCACAAATAAACTAACATAGTAACATGTGGCATATTTAGGTGTTATACATGAGGCCACCTGATCATCTGATGAGTATGGTCATAAAATTTTAATGACGGCATTAGAAAATAAAAGTTAAAATGTGTTATGGAATTCTACCAAAGGAGGAAAGAGCTATACTCCCTGTGTTATAAATTTCTAACACCACTACCTGACACTTTTCTAATATCCTGCCCTTACTACGCTATTAGTCCATAGCATGAGGTATTTATGTTGGAAAAGTAAATAACATCATCAATATGCGGAGCAGACCAATAGTGAGCCAAACAAGTTCAGCTGAGAATCATACCATGCAGTGACCGTCTACAAAAACCAATTGAGGCCGGTTTGGCAAGCCAGTAACTCTGGAAGACACGTACGCACTATACCAGTCCGTGACCGTGTGAAACATGTTTGCATACTCGTAACGAGTGATCAAAAGTGTCGGCTCCTCAACCCACTGTCATGACAAAGTTTCAAGTCAATATGATTCTGCTATAAAACGTATTATACAAATATGAGCATTACATAATTTGGGTAATAAGGTTCATACAACCGAATCTTTAAAAGGATGAAAACACAAATACGAGATCAAAAAGTTACAAACTTTTCACCTTTTTATTAATAAGTCAGCTTTATCACGAGATATGTTCTAAGAAAGGCATGTTTCTTTAACACATTAAATTGGATACGTCTGAAACTTTACCAACAAAAGTTGCATTTAATCTAATGATGTCACAGTAACTCCATTTAATTCCTCTTGAAACTAAAAGAAAATACAATACAATAATCTCATCTCATATCACATTCAAGTTTAATAGATCACTTTACATAAATACAAAATCATAACAGATTATTTACATAAATACAATAATTTCAGGTTTATGTTTCATAAAGGGGCTAATGATCTTACTTTGTGTATATCAATTAATGACGAGTCCATTCATTCAATAACAACGAAACAAATCAAACAACGATTACTAACCTCAGAACACTCAAACTCATCAGCACCAACTAACTTAACAGAACCAACCAAATCCCTCATAGCATGTCTAGAAACCGCGCCATTTTGCAAATACATATCCAAAAACGCCTCATCCGCAAGCTTGTTATTCGTTTTTGACACCGACCCAACTTGAATATCAAAAGCACCAAACTCAAACCGAGGCAATTCCTCATCCTCCCCTCTCCCAATCACAGTCTCCAAAACCTCGCCCCCATTCGACATTTTAATCTTATCCGGATGCATCCTAATCCCCCCACCTTCACATATCGAACTCCTCAAAGTCTCACTAAAAAAACACCTAAACCATCCTCCACCACCTGATCCCCCATGACCCATTTTTCGCATACCCTTTTCGGGCTCTAGGACATCGACACGGCGCGTAAAGCCATTTCCAAAGTAAGACTCACAAGATCTAAAAGCAGGGGTGTTTGGAGATGAGGATAAAGACCAAGGGAGGTAAGATGGTAAAATGGGCCATGGTTTATTATTTGAGCTGTTAGTAGTGGTAGAAAATGAAACTATTAAGTGGGTATGATCTTGAGTGTCAGATTGAGGTATTTGGTGATGAGGGTTTTGTTTATGATGAGTTGGGTGTGTTGAGAAGTAAAGTGCAAAAGTGATGGAGTTAAGGATGAAGAGGAAGATCAAGAGTTTGAGGTATTTGCTTTTCATCTTCATCATGTTTTTGTTCTTGTTTGTGTTGGATCAACAACAAGATCATTATTCCATTTCCATTAGAAGTCCTTGCTAGTTGTTCAGCTGCTTCATGTGAAGAAGTGTGGTGGGGGGTATTTGTGTAAAATACTCTTCGTATATTCATATGTTGTTAAACAATAAAGGAAATTTAGTAATTCTCACCCTTTATATTTATGTATTTCATTTTTCTGAATTAAAAGATCTTGCCAATCACAGCTCATTCACATTTATGTATTTTCTTATTTTGTTAATTTGAAATAAGAAAGTAATACTATAAATAAGGTTTTGCTAACAACAACCTTATGGGTTGTGTTTAAATTTTTCATAATTAAAAAATCAACACTTAATTAACATCATATATTCCATATTTAACAACACTTTTTATAATCATAATCATCAAAAAGGTTTAAGTATAGAAATAACGAGTTCATTAAATGTAATTTTACACAAATAATGAGTCTTAAACACAACCCATAGGGTTGTGGTTCAAATCCCAAATAGGGTTAAAAACCTTTTCTCAATGGTCACTTTTCAATACTATACTGAATAATGTCAATGTTGCTCAATATACTTGACAACGTGGCATCAGAGCAGTGAACAATCTTAGGATCGACTCATTTGCTAGTACTACTCTCCTTCTACATTTTTTTTTTTTTTTTTTTTTTTTTTTTTTTTTTTTTTTTTTTTTTTATCACCGCCATGTCTACCAGAGGTGACGGTATCCTAGATATCAATAAACCTTCAACCCCTTACAAAATTAGCCCGCATCCAACTCAAAAACAAAATCAAAATCTCTCAAATAATCTGAGAATGTCAAAATCAGATTCGAATGTTTTATCTCGAATCAATGAATCAAAAATCAAGAGTACCAAGTTTGGAAAAGCAAATATGGCAAAAACCCAAACTCAAAAAAATGAATCGTGGATACTAGATTGTGGAGTGACAGATACAATGACATTTGATCCTCAGGATATAGTGTCAAAAACTGATCCTCACAAAACACAGATTCAAGCAGCAAATGGAGGACTAATAGGGGTTGAAGGAGGTGAAATTGTTGAAATATCACCAACGTTAAAATTGTCCAATTGTCTCTATGTCCCATCTCTCTCGCATAAATTGTTATCTATAAGTCATGTAACCAAAGAATTAAATTGTTGTGTTTTAATGCACCCCACATTTTGTATCTTACAAGACATTAGGACTGGGAAATTATTGGACGTGGCACTTAACACCAAGGATTGTATTATATGGACGAGGTGACTCAAGAAGGCACTGCAATGTTAGCTCATGGAACTACTAATAGAGAGGCATGGTTATGACATAGAAGATTGGGATATCCATCTAACGCTTATTTACATCTCCTCTTTCCTAAACTGTTTCCTTTAAATAAAACATTAGAGTGTGAAACTTGTGTTTTAGCTAAAAGTCATAGACAAACCTAGAAACCTAATAACACATGAGTGGATTCACCTTTCTCATTAATCCATTCAGACATATGGGGTCCTGCGGAGGTCATTGGGGGCAAAACTTTCATTTCTTCTTATTATTTGTCGATGATTATACCCGTATGACTTTTATTTATTTCCTAAAACACAAATCGAAAGCCACTGATAAATTCATCTCATTTCATACCATGGTCCAAACACAATACCAAAGAAATATCCAAACCCTACGACCCGATAATGGGGGCGAATTTGTTAATGCATCAATGAAAAATTTTTGTCAAACAAAAGGTATAATTCATCAGACCTCTTGTCCATACACTCCCGAACAAAATGGAGTTGTCGAACGAAAAAACTGAATTCTTTTAGAAATCACTCGAGCCCTTCTAATTGAATCAAAAGCTCCCAATTCCTTTTAGCCTGAAGCCGTAGCCACAGCTGCATACCTTATAAACCGATTACCAACCAAACCTCTAAACCTCAAAACCCCTCTTCAAACACTATATGAATTCACGAAACTTCTACCAGCTCTCACATTACCACCACAAATATTTGGTTGCTCCGTGTTTGTCCATATCCCTAAAACCGATTGAACCAAACTTGGCCCTTGTTGTGAAAAATGTGTTTTCGTCGGATACGGCGTCAACGAGAAAGGATACCGATATTATAGCCCAAAAAGACGTCACATATTCACAACCATGAATTGTGACTTTCTCCAGACTGAATTCTTTTACAATTCCCAATATAGTGGTCAAGGGGAGAAACCGTATGATGACACACTGAGGTGGCTCCAGTGGATACCTTTTTCAGACAAAGCCGATCATTATAGTGCACCGACTGAGTCACTAGAGCCACAAAAATCCACGGAACCAGGTGTCACGGATCAAATCAACCCCAACCTAGAGTTCGAGGTGTAGTAACCCACTAACTTCTCCACTAATCCTCCCCTATGTTAGCTATGCCTCACTAACTTAACTTAGGCCCTCACTAAGCATCCTCTAGGATTAGAAATGCCTGTATCATTTTTCCGAGTAAAATTTTTGCTTCATTGCATCTCTACTACCTATATGACTCCTAGACCTGCTCACGTATCCACCTATCCACAACAACACTATGTTTACCTCCTATAAACATCCAGGTATGTCAAGTATAGGTTATAAACACTAATACACTAAGTAATCTATCATTCTAGGATACTATATCTATTAGAAACCCTAACAAAACCCTAATTGCACCCTATGTGTTTACGGTTATCTTTAAAACCCTAATTGCTTATCCGAACTAGTTTGAAAGTGTTCAAGGCTTAGGTATAAGTTGATATAGTAACTTTAGGATATCTTAGACTCCCTAGACCATAGTACAACTCCCTAGACCTTAGCTACAATTCCCTTAAGCACAAAACCATAACTAGGGTTTATAAGTCCCAAAACTAGGTCAAACCTTCCCAAAACTTTCCCACAAGCTACCACCACTTAGTATAAGCCTCCTAGGACTTAATCTTAGTAACTAAACACTCATAGGACCCTAATCTAGGCACAAAAACTTAGGCTAGACCTTAATCTTTCACTAGACAAAACTAGGTCAAAACTAAAACAAAACTAGTACAAACCTAACCTAAGCACCTCAAGCTTCTGAACCGAGCACCCCTAGCACCTTACTCATACTAATCTAGCACCCTAACACCACCCAAGCTACCACACAAGGTGGTGGATCACCACCTTGTCACCTCCTTAACTCGCAGGACCACCATCACCACACAGCCTCCCCTACAGCCCCCTAGCTAGTATTAGCTGCTCCTTATCACCCCTTTAGGCCTCATTAGTCACTCCTAGCTCATATTACTCAGCCCCCCCCTCCTTGCCACCTCTACCCCTTTTCCTTGCTCGACAATCCAAATGCACCCTATAAATACCCACCAAACCTCTCCATTTCACTTCACCCCTCTCCTCTCTTCTCTATCACTTATATTCTGTAGTACTAAGTCCCTAGAACCCTTAGAAGTCGAGTACAATAGCCTAGAACCCTTGTCGAAATCAAAACCTAGCCGAGAAACCCTGGTTGTCATGTTAGGCCTCCCACGACCTAGGTAAGCCTAAACTTTGATCCTAATAGTCTTAGTACTGACCTAGGATAGTTATAGGAATCCTTAGAACCCTTGCATGAGCCTTGAACCTTTTCATTTTGAAGTTTTCATTTAGAAACCCTAATTTTAGAAAAATATATGTTTATATGCTAAAATGCCTTAACGTATGCTATAATCTGATTTAGTAGACTTATTTAAGTATATATTAGTTAAACGTAAGCTAGGAAACTCTTTTGTTTTATTAGAATATAGTTTACATGAAATTAGGACTAGTTTTGCAATTGTTTTCATGCATAGGGGTATATATGGTAACTTTCTGAAAATACTAAGTCTAAGGACTATTTCTGACATAACTTAGAAGTATAAAGCATAAGGACCCTTTATGCAAAGTTCTAGAACCCTAGGATAGAAAATAAAACAAGTTAGAAACATATAAGGACTAGTTTTGCAAATACTATTAAGTTAAGGGTATAAATGATAAATATAGAAGGTTAATATAGTTTAGGGACTATTTTTGCCATTTCTCTAAAATATATAAGTATAGGGACAAGTTATGTAAAGTATAGATAGTTAAATACTTAATATATAAGTTTAGGGTAGAACTTGTAAATATGTGAAACTTGAAGGGTATAAACGGACTATTTTCATATAAATAATAAAAACCTATTTTTACTTAAAACATAACACAATAGTAGGGAGCTTCATATGAGGAGTTTCATTTGGGTAATCATTTTGACGAGTTTACTGGGTTTATGAATTAAAGTGTCCTAGCTCCTCAAACATTTACTACATGACTTCTGAATTATGATGGCTTGAACGGTGTTATATATACCTAAATGATAATAACAACATAACTCAATAGTAGGGAGCTTTGTGTGAGGAGTTATATACTTCTGAATTATGATTGCCTGAACGGTATTATGTTGGCAGCATAATAAAATAGTAGGGAGCTTCATGTGAGGAGTTATACTTCTAGATTACAATGGCCCGAACGGTGTTATGTTATAACTAAATCTAGAAACCCTAAGTGAAATTACTTGAAAACCTAGAAATTAAAGACTTGACACACACACACACACACACACACACACCTACACTACCCCCAGGATACGTGAGTCAGCCGTCTAAACCCCTATATCACTTACCTTAGACCCAGGTGAGTTTTCATAGCCTCACTCTTTTCAAATGCTTTACAAACCCTGTGAGGGGGATACATGATTTAAACCAAACACAAGTCTTTTTCTTTGGTTGTTGCACGAGTGTTACTTTATGCCACCATTACGTAACTAAAATTCATGAGCCATAATCACTTGCGAGTGAACGCGAGTATAGTTGATAGATCTATTGGAGTTTGACAACTCCCGTTGGTTTGCCCTGGCCGGGCCACCAATAAGTACTATACTTGAAACCCCTAAGGATTAACTTTGGCAAGTTATCCTTCTTGTCCCCTCATGGTTTGGTCTGCAGACCCCATGACCCGGACTGTTAACGTGCGGTTTCATGAGCTTAGTGCAACATACCCTTCTCTTACATAACTTTTTCTACTGGGTTTAAGTTGAACCCTTTGGAGCTTGTATTCACTCTATCTCTACTTAAACCTATGACTCTCACTCAACACCTAGTGTTGACTTTTAAGCATGTTATCCTAGGTATATAAGCCCTTTAGGAACCCATGGCACGGAGTGGCACTGGACACGAGGACATCCAAACTAGTTATCATTCACCTACTAATAACATAAACAAAATGTATCTTAGGGACCTCTCTTTTGGTAAAAGTATAACTTTTACTGTAAAACTCTGATAAAATAAATGAATGATAACACCTTTTTCAAAAACGTCTCTTTTCAAGTCGTTTTCTATATCATGTCTTTGTTCCAAAATGTGATACCCCAGATCTATATTCCACTGTGATCTGTAAAAAACGGGGGTGTTATAGATTGGCATCAGAGCCTTGGTTATAGAGAACAAAAGGATTTTTCCTAAAAACTATAACCAATTTTTTCTAAAAAGGTCGTCCTCAGTGCCACAAGAATCCCCGAGCTGCCTTTAGGATAGATTCCCTAATTCCTTTAAGATAGATTCCCTAATGCCTTTAGGATAAATTCCTTATTACCCTTAGGATAGATTCCCTATTACCATTAAGATAGTTTCCCTATTACATTCCCTAACTTGCCTTTAGGATATAGCATAAGATAGGAGAATGCTAAGATACTTTTCCCGGGTATTACAGTTAGGAATGTCTTCCCCTAATCATCCTATCATCGTGTTGGAAACCGATGATGAGGATAATTCCCTAGGTAGTTATGAGTATGCTCCGGCTACTCCTAGTCATTCATTCTCTGATTCTAACTCACCGGAAGAATTAGCTCAGAATGTCTTAGTTGCCTTAGCTATAGAACCCTCCCCGAATGATCCCTATATGCAAACATATAGTAACTATATGCAAGCATATGGTGGTGATATTCCTGTAGTGCCTACTTTAGCCCCTACACCATCTATACCTCACTTTAAAGCCCAAGATTGCTATGTTCCGGAAGTAGTTTCTCCTCCCTGTAAGAAATTACGTATTATACCACCTCCACCTAGGTATGAAATAAGAAATAATTCTTACAAAACACCTATAGAAAGACATGAGGAACAAATTGAGGATATACTTAATCACTTAGATAAGTTATCCTTAGGGCGTATCGAGGAAGTAGAAAATAAGATTAGTGATCTAGGAAAAGGTATGGTTATAATACAAAAAGACTATGATAGGTTAGAAACTGAACTTAGGAAAACCCGTAATCAAATTTCTAAGTTACAAATAAGGTATGAAGGTTACTCTGATGAAGTAGTCACAGCTCATGTTAAGCTTTCCACACTAGAAATGATCATCGAGGATATTAAAAATAATCATAGGTCAAATATAAGAGATCATTTAGAAGCAATTCAGGAACTTAAGAATAGTAAAGGGTCAAACTAGTAAGGTTTTAGGCTTAGTTTTAAAAATATAACTTAGTTAAGTGAGTAGTTGTTAGGTATTCACCCTGTAAGATATAGGAATAAAAGTTATAGTTTATCTATACTAACTCTTATAAGGTTAAGTATCTCATATTAGGAACTATTATAGGCTTACCCTAAGAACTCAAGGTTATAGAAAACTTAAAATTATACCTAGGAATATTAAAAACTTAAAACAATTAAAACCTTTAGAATTAGCATCACTATACCTTTAGGAGGGAGAAACGAACTTCCGGGGAATTTAGCAAATCTTATTAGGAACTCTGCCCCTATTAGTTTTAGGATTCCTAACCTTGGTACCAGATTGAAACTGATATCTTCCATCTATAGAATGGCACTTACGAGATCAACTACACCTACTACTCCCGCTATGACTCAGGAAGCCATCCGGCAACTAGTTGCTTACAGTGTGACTGCGGCACTAGAAGCTAGGGATGCAAACATGGCTAGAAACCTCGAAGTTCCTGTAGTGAAGAAGAGTAACTACAAGGAATTTATGAGCTGTCATCTTTTTAATTTCCAAGGGACAGAAGGGGCCATAGGATTGATTCACTGGTTTGAGAGGAATGAATCAGTGTTCTCTCGTAGTAACTGTATGGAGGATTGTAGAGTTAAGTTTGCTACCGGTACTCTTACCGAAGAAGCTTTGTCCTGGTGGAACTCGTATGCTCAGCCAATAGGAATTGAGGAGGCATACAAGACCATCTGGACTGAATTTAAAAAGCTTATGATTAAGAAATATTGCCCTCAAACGGAAGTAAAGAAAATGGAAGATGAGTTTTATAACTTGACTGTGAAGGGGAACGATGTCAAAACTTATATTAGGAGATTTCAGGAATTGGAAACTTTGTCTCCTACAATGGTGCCAACTACTGAAAAGACGATAGAAGTTTTCATCAAAGGTTTACCCCGTACTATCGAAGGGAATGTTACTGCCTCAAAGCCTCAAACTTTAGAGGAAGCCATTAACATCACTTTGAAGTTAATAGATCAAGTAACAAATCACAACAGTGTACTAGCGCCCAACGATAATAAACGAAAGTTCCACGATGGGAGAGCTTTCGGCAATACTCATAATACTATTAGTAATTACCGTACCAACCCTTATCCTCAGCCAAACCCAAGTCCAGAAGCTACAAGAGCTTATGTCTCCTTTCCAAATGAGGGAAGTAGTTATGCTGGGAAAGCGCCTCTGTGTAGGAAGTGTGCTTTGCACCACACAGGGCCTTGTTTCATTAAATGTAACATATGCAACAAGGTGGGCCATCATTCAAAGAATTGCAAGCCCAAAGGACCAACTACTGGGAGAATTCCACCTCTAGTATCGGTCATTTGGTGCTTGTGAAGGGAGGACACTATGCAAATAGTTGTCAGAAGAAAACTACTGATGGTACCCAGGGAAGAGCCTACATTCTGAGGGATAAGAATGATCAACAGGATCCAAGCGTAGTCATGGGTAAGTTTTTCTTAAACCATCATCTAGTAAAGTATTATTTGATTCAGGAGTAGATAGAAGTTTCGTATCTATACCTTTTGCCTCTAGACTTAGGATCAAACCCCTAGCCTTAGATAGTTTTTACGACATAAAATTTGCCGATGGAAAACTAGTTAGTACTAATACCATCATCCAGGGTTGTACCCTAACCCTACTTAACCACCCTTTTGAGATTGATCTCATACTAATTCAACTCGGTAGTTTTGACATTGTTGTGGGAATGGATTGGTTGTCAAAGAATCAAGCCAAGATTCTTTGTGATGAGAAAATCATCCATATTCCTATCAACGGTGAAACTTTAATTGTCCGAGGAGATCAAAGTAAAACCCGTCTTAACCTCATCTCATGTATCAAAACAGAACGATACATATCACGAGGTTGTCAAGTATTCGTTATTCAAGTAACGAAGATTAAGCCAGATGAAAAGCAACTGAATGAGATCCCTGTAGTCAGGGAATACCCAGAAGTTTTTCCTAAGGATTTACCTGGCTTACCTCCTGTGCGTCAAATCAAATTTCAAATCGATTTGATTCCGGGAGCGGCACCTATAGCCCAAGCACCCTATAGGTTAGCTCCTTCAGAGATAAAAGAACTCTCTGAACAACTTCAGGAATTAGCAGATAGAGGTTTTATACGACCAAGTACGTCACCCTAGGGAGCTCCCTTTTTTTTTTGTTAAAAAGAAAGATGGATCTTTTAGGATGTGTATCGATTATCGCGGATTGAACAAACTTACAATCAAGAATCGATACCCATTACCCAGGATTGATGACTTATTTGATCAACTTCAAGGTTCGAGTGTTTATTCAAAAATCGACTTACGATCTGGTTATCATCAAATGAGAGTGAGGGAAGAGAATATCCCTAAGACCGCTTTCAGAACGAGATATGGGTACTATGAATTTCAAGTGATGCCATTTGGTTTGACAAACGCACATGTGGTTTACATGGATCTCATGAACCGGGTGTGTAAACCATATTTGGATAAGTTTTTCATAGTGTTCATAGATGATATCCTTATCTATTCTCATAACGAGGAAGAGCATGCCCGACACTTGAGAATAATCCTGGAATTACTTAAGACAGAGAAGCTTTATGCAAAGTTCTCTAAGTGCGAATTCTGGATTAGTGTCGGGTAATTTCTCGAACACTTGATAGATAAACAAGGACTTCGTGTCGATCCTACCAAAATTATAGCCGTAAAAAATTGCCCATATCCGATGAATCCTACCGAAATACGCCAATTCTTAGGACTAGCGGGCTATTATTGAAGGTTTATTGAGGGATTTTCAAAAATCGCAAAACCTTTGACTGAGTTAACCCAGAAAAATAGAAAGTTTGACTGGGGAAAAGACCACGAGACAGCTTTCCAACTTTTGAAGAGAAAGTTGTATGAAGCTCCGATCTTAGCATTACCAGAGGGAAACGACGATTTCGTTGTTTACTGTGATGCTTCGCATCGAGGTCTTGGAGCTGTACTGATTCAAAGGAACAAGGTTATCGCCTATGCATCATGACATCTCAAACCACATGAGGAGAATTACACTACACATAATCTAGAATTAGGAGCAGTAGTGTTCACCTTAAAAATATGTAGACATTATCTGTATGGCACAAAGTGTACGGTTTTCACCGATCACAAAAGCCTACAACATATTCTTAATCAAAAGGAGTTGAATTTGAGACAACGACATTGGATAGAACTGCTCGCTGATTATGATTGTGAAATTTGTTACCATCCTGGCAAAGCTAACGTAGTAGCAGATGCTTTGAGCCGTAAGGAACGAATCAACCCACTTAGAGTTAGGTCGTTAGTTATGACTCTTATCTCGAATCTACCTTCTAGGATACTCAAAGCCCAAAAAGAAGCCCTCAAAGAGGATAATCTAAAAGTTGAGAACTTACGAGGCTGGATAAGGCTTTTGAGATACGTTCAGACGGAACTCGTTGTATTAAGAATCGGAGATGGTTACCATCTTATGGTAACTTAAGGAATTTGATAATGCACGAGTCCTATAAATCTAAGTACTCCATCCATCCAGGTTCTAATAAGATGTATCAGGATCTGAAGAAACACTACTGGTGGCCTGACATGAAAGTATCCATTGCTAGATATGTGAGCAAGTGTTTAACATGTTCTAGAGTAAAGGTTGAATGTCAAAAGCCATTCGGCTTATTGGTGCGGCTTGAAATTCCCATTTGGAAGTGGGAAAGGATTACGATGTATTTTATCACAAAACTCCCTAGAACATCCAATGGACATGATACTATTTGGGTTATAGTGGATCATCTTACGAAATCAGCTCATTTCATCCCTATGCGAGAAAAGGATGATATGGAAACCCTTACTAGGTTGTACCTCAAGGAAATAGTTTCCTGTCATGGAGTGCCAATATCAATCATATCAGATCATGATTCTCATTTCACATCTAGATTTTGGCAGTCTATGCAAAGTGCCTTAGGTACTCAAATAGACATGAGTACGGCATATCATCCTTAAACTGACGGCCAAGTGAAAGGACTATCCAAACACTCGAGGATATGCTTCGAGCATGTGTGATAGACTTTGGAAAAGGATGGGAGAGACACTTACCATTAATTGAATTCTCGTATAATAATAGTTATCGTGCTAGTATTAAAGCAGAACCGTTTGAAGCACTTTATGGATGTAAGTTCAGATCCTCTGTCTGTTGGGCCGAAGTTGGAGAAGTTGCAACACCCCGAAAATTTTGGAACATAGCGGAAGTCTTATTTGGGGTAATTATGTAATTGAATCACAGTCAAACTCATAGGAACATAGTTCAAAAGATAGATTTTATATCATTCAATGAAAACTCAAATATTCAAAGTTACAAAACATTTTCATAAAGAAAAATGCTTCCAAAAGAGATGGTGAGTTTGAAAAGAATGATAAGTTTTTTAAAAGAAAAGGGAGGTCTTGTGCCCTTATTTTCAGCTCCGTGCCATCATGCCGCTAATTTCCTGAGATAAACAAGCTAAAAAGTCAACACAAAGGTTGATTGATTCCATAGTAGTTTAAGTTAAGTAGTAACGTGCTCTCGGATTAGCTTGGTAATAAATATGCATAAAAATTAATCTATACATATGATATTGCTCCTAAAGTTTCATGAAACGCAAGCCTTGACAGTCATGTATGTAATCACCTACACCACGAAGGATGTAGTTGACAAAGGGGCCCTCAAGGGGAACTATGCTAGATTCCCCAAAAGTACGAATATAGTTCACCTCCTGACAACAATCTGAATTGCCTTAGGTGGGTTGCCGGTCCCAATAGATCTATTAACCATATTTCGCGCTCACTCGCAAGTGATTAAGGTTTGTGAAAGAGGGACTTTTAGCGTAAGGTAACTTAGGCAATATCAGGAAAATAATCGCATACTAAAAATACTTGTGTTCGGTTTATCGCATGTATCTCCCCACGGGGTTTTGAAAACAATTTAAAAAGGTAGGACTATGAACTCACCTCGGTAATGTAGAATTCGACTAGTGCTCAAGTGAGAACTATAAACGGTTATGAATAGCAGTGAATAGCTTCCGACTCGCGACCTAAATTAATGTGATATACATATATATAATATTATTGGTTCTATGATTTCGATGCGTGAATGACAAATGTGAAATCTTCGGATGTGGTATCGTCGGTTTACTCGGTTGTAAAATGTCTCAAGCTCAAGATGACTTAAAATAATAAGTCGTATATCGTTATCGAGTTTATATAAATAAAAATATTTAATTTAAATATTTTTAGTTAATAGATTATAAATTTATATTAATATATTTTTGTAAAAGAAATATATTAAGTGAAATAATTTAGTAATTAAAAGTTATTAGGTTTATGGCAAAAAAAACCTTTAAGTATGTCGAAAGTTACACTTTAACCCTTTTGTAAAAAATAATTACATTTTTAGTCCAAATTAGTACTTTTACACTTATCTTTCACGAAATGACAATTTATACACTTGGTTTTTATTAAAAACTTGTTGTTTCAATTTAGATTCGAAAGTTTCATGGTTTTGACACTTTTAGTCCTTTAACGAAATATTTTACAAAAATAGTCCAAAGTTAAGTTTTGAAAAAAGTTAACTTTTATTTTATAAAAGTTACATTCATTTTTCAGTAAAAACTTTATAAATTCGGTTTTTAAATTTTACAAATCGAAATATAACATTTTCAGATTTTTGAGTTTCTATATCAAAACCCTATGGGCTCGTTAGCCCAGCTCGGGCCAAACCATATGTTTTTAAAGTTTTCAAGGTTTTCGACAAGTTGTTAAACAAGCATAGGATTAGACCATTTAATGACACGTTAAACAAAAATGAATCTTGCATGTTAGTCTAACTCGATCTAGCTTGGTTCAAAGAATTAGGTTGCCGAGAAAAATATATTGGTAGTACATAAAAATAAGAAGATACGAGGCCCTTTTCTAAGGGGTGTCGAGTTGTTTTGACATGTTATAGTTTATACGTTTACAAGTGTTTAAATCGTTAGGTGTACAAGATGCATGCATGCTATGCGTGAAGTGAATAAAGATAAGTAAAAAAAATATGAAAATGAGTCGAGTAACTTACAACACCCAAATGGTGGTGAAGAGGTCGAGAGGTGTGATACGAGAGGAAAGAAAACGAGAGACGTGTAACCCTCCTTGAAATGTTAAACCTTGATTCAAAATATCAACCCAATGACCTTTATACGTCCCAAAAATCAGAGTGATATCTCCTTGTAGCTTGACAGTGTGCAAAAGAGGAAGTAATATGTGTTTGTGATTTGTGAGATAAGATTTGAGCGTGGTGAGAATGTGAATGGTAAGTGAGGTATTTATAGAAGAGTTTAGTGTGAGTCATGTGTTTAGTATGTGTAATGTGCTATGATATGTCATTCGAAGGGAACAAAAATGTCAAGTCTCTTTTGGTTTAGTCTTGTCGATTTGAGAAAGTCCTTGTAGCTATAATGAGACTTTTGATTTGTTTAAGTTTAGGTCAAAGAGGATTTGGAAAAAGTGTTGCGTACTAATCGAATATATATAGAGTTGGAAGAAGGCATGTGAGTTTTTGTTGGGTGTAAAGAAACATATGATCCATTGGTTAATGATCTCTTTGAAAAAGGCTTAGGACTAAGTATTTGTTTAATGTTTTAGCTTAGGAAAATAGGGTGGCTTGGTCTTGGTTGGTCTAACACGCAAAGAAATAAAAGAAATGAGGGGTGTGTGGTGATGTTGAGTCTTGGGGTGACAAGAAGAGGAATTGGAAGTCTTTGAGATGACTAATGAAAGTTGTTTGATGGCTTGTTGTTGGTGTCGAGTGAGGCAAGAGGAAAAGAAAGAAAAAGTTATGTCAAGTTTTCATGTATGTGCTCATTGTGTGTTGAAGGTGACACAAAGAAAGATATGTAATGGACCAGAACTAGTTTTTAGATGTGTCGAGTTTCTTATCAAGGAATGATATGATAAACGAGTTGAGGTGTCGGGTTCGAGTCGAGGCAGTGGTAAACAAGACATTGCAACAATTAGATTTCTAAGTTTTAAAACTTATGTTTGTGACTTGGTCCCTTTGGCTCCTCCATCAAGAAAACAAAAGGGAAATAATGATGGACTAGGGCTCGATCCAAGAAGAAAAGAAAAGTAGAAAGAATGTTGGGCTTGCATGCGGGGTCTCGGCCCAGTCCAAAAGAAAAGAAATGGTTTGGGCTTGTGAGATGTTCGGCCCGATAGAAAGAAAGAAATAACCAAAGTTGGGCTAAGCGTGTCGAAGGCCCAAGTAAAAGAAATGAGAAATTGAGCTAGCGTTTCGGGAAATATTATGTCGGGGTTAGCCCAATTATAGAATACGGAAATATCTCAGTGGTACTTGTACGTATATATATATATATATATATATATATATATATATATATATATATATATATATATATATATATATATATATATATATTTACATGTATATATATAGTAGAGTTAATTGTATATATATATATATATATATATATATATATATATATATATATATATATATATATATATATCACTAGGTCGGTATTAGGTTCTATTTCGCAAATGGGAGCTATTCAGGTCACATCTAGTTTCTCGGTAATTTGATTAGTGACCAACACACATCTCAGAAGTAAAATAATAGTTCATAGCAAAGAAAAATTTAAATTGGCCCGCAAAAATGGCCTAGAAATCAGTTATATGGAAAATCGTTCAGTGATAAGCATTACTAAAAGACATGGGATTCTACGAGGTATTACAGAAGTACAACTTACGGTTCCAGAGATAATCCTTGAGACTAATGAGAAAATAGTTCAACTCCGACAACACTAACAAGCAGCAAGAGATCGGCAAAAGAGTTATGCCGATATAAGACGTAAGCCTTTAGAATATCAAGTCGGAGATAGGGTTATGTTGAAAGTTTCACCTAGGAAAGGTGTCTTTCGTTTCGGAAAGCAAGGAAAGCTAAATGAGAGATACATCGAGCCATTTAAGGTTATTGAACGAATTGGTCCAGTGGCATACCGACTTGAATTACCGGATGAACTAAGTAACATACACGACACATTTCACATCTCCAACCTTAAGAAGTGTCTGTCTAATGAATCACTCGTCATTCCTATGAAAGAGCTTCAGTTGGATGAAAAGCTCGATTTCATAGAGGAACTAGTAGAAACCAAGGACCGAGAGGTCAAAAATCTAAAACACCACCGGATTCCTATCGTTAAGGTATGCTGGAACTCCAAAAGAGGACTAGAGTATACTTGGGAACGAGAGGATCAAATACGTGCTAAATACTCACACCTATTCTCACCATCACCTACTAACCCTAGCTAAATCTTGGGACGAGATTTTCTTTTAGGATGGGAGACTGTAGTAACCCACTCACTTCCCCACTAAGCCTCCCCTAGGTTAGCTACGCCTCACTAACTTAACTTAGGCCCTCACTAAGCATCCTCTAGGATTAGAAATGTTTATATCATTTTTCCGAGTAAACTTTTTGCTTCATTACATCTCTACTACCTATATGACTCCTAGACCTGCTCACGTATCCACCTATCCACAACACCACTATGTTTACCTCCGGTAAACATCCAGGTATGTCAAGTCTAGGTTATAAACACTAATACACTAAGTAATATATCATTCTAGGATACTATATATATCAGAAACCCTAACAAAACCCTAACTGCACCCCACGTGTTTACAGTTATCTTTAAAACCCTAATTGCTTATTTGAACTAGTTTAAAAGTGTTCAATGCTTAGTTATAAGTTGATATAGTAACTTGAGGATATCTTAGACTCCCTAGACCATAGTACAACTCACTAGAATTTAGGTACAAGTCCCTTAAGCATAAAACCGTAACTAGGGTTTACAAGTCCCAAAACTAGGTCAAACCTTCCCAAAACTTTCCCATAAGCTACCACCAATTAGTATAAGCCTCCTAGGACTTAATCTTAGTCACTAAACACTCATAGGACCGTAATCTAGGAACAAAACCTTACGCTAGTGATGAGTATCTAAATACTCATCATTTTTACCTAATCAGAGCTGCCAAAACATCCAAAAACACTCAAATATGCATCATAATACTGAAAATATCTCAGAAATGTGTTTTATATGTTTCAGATGCAAAATGATAAAAAACAGATGAAATATGAATAAAGTTTGCATAATTGGCAGTTTCTGTCCCTCAACTTTCAAAACTTGTCAAAACTAGTCCCTGGTTATTCTAAAACATGAAAAAGTCACCAAAGGTCCTTTTTGAATCACAAATTACATATTTAGTCCTTTGCTATGAAGTTTCATAAAATTACAAGTTTAGTCCCTCAACTTTGCAAAATTGACAAAAATGGTCCCTAGGATGTAAAAACTTTGAGAAAATCAATTTTGGTCCTTATACTAATCTTCTATGGCAGGAATGGTCCTTGGTTGGAAAGTTTGGTGAAATTACAAGATTGGTCCCTGAAGTTTCAAATTTGGCAATTTTAGTCCTCGGGGTTTAAAAGATTGGAATTTATCACATTTAACCCTTGTACTATTCATCATTGGCATAATATATCATTTTGATAACTTATTGGAAATTATAGTTTCAGCCCTTCATAAATTCAGAAAATACACTTTTGGTCCTTGGGCTTAACAACTCTACAAACCAAACGGACCAAGTTATATTTCATAAACCCAAAACCAATACCCTTTATTTATAACCAAGCCCAACATCCGAAGGCCCATTTCCATATTAAATAAAAACGGGGTCAAACACTGAGTCAAACCCACTCCCTCCCAAACTACCTTTCCTGTTCATCTCCCTCACCTCCACTGCAAACCAGAAAACCAGTGGTTTTCACCACTTGCCCTTTCCACCTCACCACCCCAGCTGGATATCAACTCTCACCACCTCTTTCCACCTTACACCCCAGCCTAGAAGCATTAAATGCTTCCCCACCATGTAACACTCAACCTTCACCCTTTCCCCTATTTTTGCTACGAACTCCCCAACTTGGCTAAAAATAATATCTTGCTTGTCCCTTACACCTCCACAACATAACAAAGTTCTTTAATTGAAGCAAAACTGCCCTTAGCCACGTGTAAGGAATTTGGCGCCAAAATTGGTTAAACGGCCAAGATGTAATGCAGTGATCCAATGGCCTTCAATTAAGTGGGATTTATCCAGAGACTCAAGTGGAACCCTAAAGGTCATCTATAAAGAAGAAAGAAGCCAGGGGAGAGCATGTAGTAGTTAATTAGAGTAGCTTAGTGTAATTTTTAGTGCAACTTAATCTCCATTGTAATTTTCAGCTTTCAGGTTGTAAGGTTAATGTTTTTAGGGTATTTGTAACTTATTTGAATCATCAATTTCAAGTTTTCTTCATAAAATTTAGAATTGGCATTTTTGAGTGAAATTGACAAATTCACTTGAAACTTGTTAATTGTTGTTAAAATTGTTTCATTAAGCTCCTATAAGTTCATGTGTTAGTTTTTAAAAAGCTTCCAAAGCTATTTAACTAGTTTAGCTCATAATTACAAAAATACTCAAAAATACAATAAAAATAGTGAGAAAATAAAAAAATCAGTGTTAGTAATGAAGAAGCTTGGAGCAGGGTATGTTATGGATTGCATTGGGTATTAGAACTCCATGGGGAGTGTAGGTGATGGGTTTTGATCCTTGGTTCTTTGTATGTCAGCTTGATTCACATGTAAGATCAAATTTCACTTTTTTGTCATCTACTATAGCAATGCTTGTTAGCTTAATATTCCTGTGTTGTTATGCTTATTTGTTGTACTTAAGTGATAATCTAGCCTAAAATTTGGTTCTTGTTTATTATAATCATAGGTGCTCAATATTGCTTGCTAAACTGCCTAAAATAGTGCATTAGTGATTTTTGAGTTATTGTTGTTTAAACCTGTGTTTGTGTGTTTCAAATAGTCTCTTTTATCATCATTAGTCCTTAGAAATCAGTGGTATGGTCTAAATCAGTTGTTTGCATTAGAAATCAAAAATCAAGTTTCTTAAAGGTGTGTTTGGTTTATGAGACTGCTATATGTTCTGGGGTGTTGTTATTGTTGTTTGTTGTTGCATCAGGCTTCAATAGGTCTTAATAACATATACTACTCATAAAATCAAGTGTTTATCAGTAAAAAGTCAAAAATCACTTTTAATATTAATTGGAGCATACATCAGATTAGTACTAATGTGCATAGTCATAGATATAGTAGCGTAAGTAGGTATAATAGTTTAATCTAGTCTCATTTCAGCTTAAAAACTTATTTTCAATCATTAGAGATCAATCAAAATTCATTTAAGTCAAAATTCCATATTTCTCAAAAAAGTCAAAATTACCCATTTGGCAAAAATCTCAAAAATTGCAAGATTTGTTTAGAATTTTGTGTTAGGATCTAGGACTTGTGCTTTTCAGGAATTGCAGCCCCCCAGCTCAACTTTGAAGTCCCATCTTTCTTATATTTTTGTGATTTTTTCTGTGGGCCCCACAACCCCCCAAACAGGGCTGCAGGCCCCTGTTGCACAGCAAAACACCCCTCTGCCCCCCACTTTGGTGGGTCCCACATTCCTCACCAGTGGGTCCCACACTTAGCTTCTTGGTTTCTTAGATTCAAAAGCTGGCCCTCTACCCATTTCAAGCTTTGGTTGAAGCTTAAACTCACTGGGACCCACATTTATTGGCCATCAAAAGTTGTCACATTTCTGTGTTGAACCAAGATTCCAAGTGCTTAATTCTGGCTTATTGGCTTATCCAAGAGGCTTGTTTGCTCGTTTCTTGCTTATTCATGTCCATTTTACTTATTTGAAGCATTTTTCACCTCTGTGGACCCCACAGAGGTTCATTTCCTTCAAAGTCAATAAAAAGTCAACTGTTAAGCCTTTATGTGTCCATTTTGCTTATTTTTAAGTTATAGAAAAGTTGTTTTTACAAAAGTTCTTAGTTTTTAGGTATAAAATAGTGTTCCAAAGTAAAATCCAGAAAAAACCAATTTAAAATTAAGTGATAGTTTCTATTTAATATAATTTATCTTTTTAATTTTCCTTTTTAGTTTTTTATAAAGTAATTTGCAATTTTATATTTTTCTTAATTTTATTTTATGTTAAAGTATTTTTAGTAATTTTTCCAGAATTTTATATTGTAATTTAGTATTTATTAGATTTAATATTAGTTTTATTAATTATTAATTAATATTTAAGTATTAAATAGCATAATTAGTTTTTATAAAGTACTACCTAGTTTTTATATTTTTCCTAGCTTTTATATAATATAATATAAATTTAGGAATTTTTCTAGAATTTTTACTGTTCATATTTTAGTTTTTGTAAATTAATTAGTTTAATTAGTTATTAATTAATATCTAGAATAATAATTAGTAAAATAGTTTAATAATAAATTTTTATATAGTCTTTATATTTTTTATAGATTCTTGTGATGGTTAAGTAGGTTTATAAAAAGTTTTATAATTTTATAACTTAATTTAGTATTTATTATAATTAAATAGTTTAATTAAGTTTAAATAGTTATTAATTAATAATAATTAATTAAATTGTTATAAAAATAATTTTAAATTTCCAATAATTTTATTTTATCATTTGGATTCCAAAAATATAAATTTCACATCCGTGGGATTTATATTGGACATAATTCACGTTTTAATTTGTACGTTAAACGTAGTTTTAATTAAACGTACGTGTTTTTAGGTTTTAAATGTTTTTAAGTAATTAGGTTTCACGTAATCATTCTAATAGCTTATTTAAGCTATTTTGTTTTATAAATCCTTAGTGTAATCACTCACTCACACTTATACCCTTTCCTATTCATAATCACCCGATCACAGATTCGTCTTTAATACCTTCGCACACCTCGTTGGGACATAACGACCCGGGGAAACACTGTATTCCACGGAAGCATTAGCCTAAGCTGTTTGACTATTATGGTTAACCATTCGCAAGTGGTTGACTAATAATTATCTGACTATTTCAGACCAATCAGCTAGACCTTAATCTTTCACTAGACAAAACTAGGTCAAAACTAAAACTAAACTAGTACAAACCTAACCTAAGCACCTCAAGCTTCTCGACCAAGCACCCTAGCACCTTACTCATACTAAGCTAGCACCCTAACACCCCCAAGCTACCACACAAGGTGGTGGATCACCACCTTGTCACCTCCTTAACTCGCGGCACCACCATCACCACACACCTTCCCCTACACCCCCTAGCTAGTATTAGCTGCTCCTTATCACCCCTTTAGGCCTCATTAGTCACCCCTAGCTTAGCTTACTCAGCTCCCCCCTCCTCGCCACCTCTACCTCCTTCCTTGCTCGATAATCCAAACGCACCCTATAAATACCCACCAAACCTCTCCATTTCACTTTAACCCTCTCCTCTCTTCTCTATCACTTATATTCTTTAGTAATAAGTCCCTAGAACCCTTAGGAGTAGAGTACAATAGCCTAGAACCCTTGTCAAAATCATAACCTAGCCGGGAAACCCTAGTTGTCACGTTAGGCCTCCCACGACCTAGGTAAGCCTAAACTTTGATCCTAATAGTCTTAGTACTGACGTAGGATAGTTATAGGAAGCCTTAGAACCCTTGCATGAGCCTTGATCCTTTTCATTTTGAAGTTTTCATTTAGAAACCCTAATTTTAGAAAAATACATGTTTATATGCTAAAATGACTTAACTTATGCTATAATATGATTTTTGAGACTTAGTTAAGTATATATTAGTTAAAGATAAGCTAGGAAACTCTTTTGTTTCTTTAGAATATAGTTTACATGAAATTAGGACTAGTTTTGCAATAGTTTTCATGCATAGGGGTATATATGGTAACTTTCTGAAAATACTAAGTCTAAGGACTATTTCTGACATAACTTAGAAGTATAAAGCATAAGGACCCTTTTTGCAAAGTTCTATAACCCTAGGATAGAAAATAAAACAAGTTAGAAACATATAAGGACTAGTTTTGCAAATACTATTAAGTTAAGGGTATAAATGGTAAATATAGAAAGTTAGTATAGTTTAGGGACTATTTCTGCCATTTATCTAAAATATAAGTATAGGGACTAGTTATGTAAAGTATAGATAGTTAAATACTTAATATATAAGTTTAGGGTAAATATGTGAAACTTGAAGGGTATAAACGGACTATTTTCATATAAATAATAAAGACATATTTTTACTTAAAACATAACACAATAGTAGGGAGCTTCATATGAGGAGTTTCATTTGGGTAATCGTTTTGACTAGTTTGCTGGGTTTACGAATTAAAGTGCCCGCTCCTCAAACGTTTACTACATGACTTCTGAGTTATGATGACTCGAAGGGTGTTATGTATACCTAAATGATAATAACAACATAACGCAATAGTAGGTAGCTTTGTGTAAGGAGTTATATACTTCTGAATTATGATGGCCCGAACGGTATTTTGTTGGCAGCATAATAAAATAGTAGGGAGCTTTATGTAAGGGGTTATACTTCTGGATTATAATGGCCCGAACGGTGTTATGTTATAACTAAATCTAGAAACCCTAAGTAAAATTACTTGAAAACCTAGAAATTAAAGACTTGACACACACACACACACACATACACACACATACACACACACACCTAAACTACCCCCAAGATATGTGAGTCAGCCGTCTAAACCCCTATATTACTTGCCTTAGACCCAGGTGAGTTTTCATAGCCTCACTCTTTTCAAATGCTTTACAAACCCTGTGAGGGGGATACATGCTTTAAACCAAATACAAGTCTTTTTTTTTTGTTGTTGCACGAGTGTTACTTTCTGCCACCATTACATAACTAAAATTCATGAGCCATAATTACTTGCGAGTGAACGCGAGTATAGTTGATAGATCTAATGGAGTTTGACAACTCCCGTTGGCTTGCCCCAGCCGGGCCACCAATAAGTACTATACTTGAAACCCCTAAGGATTAACTTTGGCAAGTTATCCTTCTTGTCCCCTCATGGTTTGGTCTGCAGACCCCATGACCCGGACTGTTAACGTGCGGTTTCATGAGCTTTGTGCAACATACCCTTCTCTTACATAACTTTTTCTACTGGGTTTAAGCTGAACCCTGTGGAGCTTGTATTCACTCTATCTCTACTTAAAAGTATGACTCTCACTCAACACCTAGTGTTAACTTTTAAGCATGTTATCCTAGGTATATAAGCCCTTTAGGAACCCATGGCATGGAGTGGCACTGGACACGAGGACATCCAAACTAGTTATCATTCATCTACTAATAACATAAACAAAACGTATCTTAGGGACCTCTTTTTTGGTAAAAGTATTACTTTTACTATAAAACTCTGATAAAATAAATGAATGATAACACCTTTTTCAAAAACGTCTCTTTTCGAATCGTTTTCTATATCATGTCTTTGTTCCAAAATGTGATACCCCAGATCTATATTCCGTTGTGATCTGTCAAAAATGGGGGTGTTACACAAGGTAAGTAACTCTTACACTCTTGAGATTTCTGATGAAATTCACATGACTAAGCTTTCTGATGGAATTCACATGACTGATAATAATGATGAGACACTGACACCACAAGTTACAGAACAGGTTGAACACGTACAAGATCAAGTTGAGACACCACAAGAAGAAATCATTCCAAGGTATACACTACCACCCAGAACCACCTGAGGAATTCCCCCAAAGCGATACTGATGAGTGCTCAAACACTCATCATTTTTGGTCAAATCTGAACTGCAAAACATACAAAATCACTCAGAAATGCATCAAAATACTGAAAATATTTCAAAATTGTGTTTTATATGTTTTAGATGCAAAATGGGCAAAAACAGATGAAAAACGTACAAAGTTTGCAAAATTGGCAGTTTCAGTCCCCCAACTTTCATAAAATTACAAAATTAGTCCCTGGTCATTCAAAATATGGAAAATTATCACCAAAGGTCCTTTTACAAGCATAAGTTGTCATATTTTGTCCTTTGGTGAAAAATTGGAAAAGTTTTGAGAATTTACAGTCTGGTCCCTGGAGTTTCAAATATTGGCAGAAAAGGTCCCTGGTGGGATAATTTTGAACGAAAAATCATTTTGGGTCCTTGGGAAGTTACAAAAATCATTTTGAGTCCTTGGTGTGAAGTTTGTGGAAATTACATGTTTGGTCCCTCAAGTTTGGCAACTTGTCAAAATTGGTCCCCGGGTATTTTTAAATGAAAAAATTATCATCATGGGTCCTTAGATAATTCAAGTATGGCAAATTCAACCCTTGGGACAATACTTTGTGAAAATAACATTTTCAGCCCCAAGTTTCATTGAATTACAAAATTGGTCCATGTGGTATTTTTACTAACTAAACAAACGGACCCTTAATTGATTTAACCAAAACCAAAAACAAGCCCACCCCAATCCAATCCCTTATTACCCCTGATCCACAACATAACCCAGGCCCAAACACCAACTCCAGCCCATCACCATAATCCAGTCCACCTCCCACATAATACTTACCCCCGTTTATTATTTAAACCGGTCAAAACCTTCGTTGACCATCATCCCTAACCTCCCATTCTCCCTAATTACCAGGCTCATGTTCCCCCCCCCTCCATGATACTTTCACCAACCCCAATTAATGCACTCACCTACATTCAACCCCCCTCCTCCCCTCATTAATTACCTCACCAAACCCTGCCAATTTGCAATCTCCCCATTTCCCGCCAAAAAGAATTTGAAGGCTGAGATCATAAGTAATCCATCCAACGGCTCTGAGAGATGGTGGGAAAGAGAGAGAAGACTTCCAAGTTCTATAAAAGTCAAAAAAGATAAAGAGGAAGGTAGTAGTTAGGAGTAGCATAGTTGTAATGTAGGTTCTTATGTCGACTTAGCTTAATTTTAGCTTTTCAAGTTGTAATTTCACTCAAAAAGTTTGTAATTTGTGTTTCCAGTATACTCTAATTAGTTTTCAATCTAAAGTTCAATCATTTGCATTTCAATTTCTATTTTGCCATTTTTCTACTTGAAATTTCCAAAATTACTTAATGTTGTTATAAGTTATTGTTTGTTGTTGGTTTAAGCTTATTACAGTAAATAATAAGCTTTTCAAAGCTCTTAAAGAACTTTAAATAGTTTAGTATAAGGAAATCCAAAAATCCTCAAAAATAGAAAATAAATTAGTAAAAATAAAAAAAAAAACCAGAAAAGAAGAAAGGAAGAAAGCAAGAAGAAAGATGAATGATGGATTCTAAATGGTTTAGTGCCTAGTGGTAGGCTTTAGGATTGTTCTTTGGTATTTTGATCATCTGTCTCAGTTTGGTCCCCACTGTAAGCCTTTGTATAATTTTTTGTAATCCACTGTAGCATAGGTTATTTAGTGTTAATTTCAGTTCAAATATGTTTATTTAATGTTATGGTAAGTTTAGAAATCATGTTTATGGTTTAGTTTGGTTGATTGCTTTGAAATCTGTCATTTCAGTTTCATTAGGGGGTGTTTGGATCAGCACCTTTGCTGAGTGTTTGTGGTTGTTTCATTGATTTCTTTGCACACATAGGTTTCTTAGGTTATAACTGAGCTGAGTAAACCACAAAACTCAGCCCTCAAACACCCAAAGTCAAAAATCAACTCCAATCACCTTGACAGTTAACTGTCAAGGTTCTTGGGTCTCAAAACTCACCATTTGTGATTATAAGTTGTTCCTTTAGCTATATTTAACCTTGTTGTAGCATAACATATACATTTCAGTAAGATTTGATCATTAAAAGTTGGGAAAAGTCAAGGTTTTAAGTTTTTGCAAAAAGTCAATAATGCCCATTTCAGATTTTCACCAAACTAGCATGATTTATTCTGAATTTTAGGTGATGAATTAGACATTGAAACTTGTGTACATTAGTTATCTACCAGCTTGTCTTTGAAAATCCAAGCTTGTTTGATTTTTATCATTTTTTCTTAGCATTTAACAAGCTTCCAAAGTAGGCTGCAGGGCATATGCATGCCCTGCTACACAGACATCAATCTCAGACCCCAACTTTCAATGCACCCACAGGCCTCCATAGTGGACCCCACAAGCTGCTTATTGGCTTTTTGAAAAACCAATAAGCAGCTCTTCAAGGCCCATAGCTTATCTTGGGATTTGAACCTCATTTCATAGGGCTGCATTGCCCTTGAACATTGTCCCTTGTCTGGTTGTCTGTTTGGTTTTGGATTAGCTTATCCAGCTTATTTGACTTATTCTGTGGTCCACTAGTACTTTTTCTAGCTTATTCATGTCCCATTAGCTTATTTAGATCAGAATTAGCAGGAGTGGGTCCCACTTAGGCCCATTTTGGCTTATTTCCCTCCACAGTTGACCAAAGTCAATTGTCTCAACTTTTTGGCTTATTCTAGCTTATTTCTGAGTTCTAAAAAGTTTGCTTTTACAAAAAGTTCATGTTTTTAGGTGTAAGTTAAGTTTCCAAAAAGAAAATCCAGAAAATCAAATGTAATTTTAAGTGATAGTTTCTATTTAATTTTATTTAAATTTTATTTTTCATTTTTATATTTTTATTAAGTACTTGGTGTTTTTATATTTTTCTTAAATTCCAATTATATTAAAGTATTTTTAGTAATTTTCTCAGATTTTTATTTTGTCATTAAGTATTTATTAGAATTAGTCTTCGTTTTATTAATAATTAATTAATATTAAGTTTAAAATAGCATAATTAGTTTTTATTAAGTAAAACTTAGTTTTTATATTTTTCCTAGCTTTTATATAATGTAAAATAATTTTAGAAATTTTCTTGTAATTTTTACTGTTCATTTACTATTTTTTATAATTTAAAATAGTTTAATTAGGTAATTAATATATAATTAGTAATTAATTAATAGAAAATCCACAAAAAGACAAAAATACAAAAATACATATTTTTATTTTTAAAACTTATTTTTAGTTATTTTATAATTTTAGAAATTTTATTTTCATTTTTCTAGTGCTTAAATTAATATTATATTGTATTTAGGTATTTTAAATTTTAATAATTAGTAATAATTAGTAATAAATTAATATTAAATAATTAATTAGTGTTAAAATTAATTTTCTTTTTCTAAAAATTTTCTTTTACCTTTAAGTTTGTAAAAAAGTCATTTTCACCCCCTGGGTGTTTTCAGATTTCCGTTTTCACTTTTAATTTTGTACGTTTACGTTTTATTTAAACGTGAACGTACGCGTTTTTAGTTTTAAACGTTTCTGGTTTTTCTAACTTTCAAGTCTTGTTCATATAGCTTATTTAAGCTATTTCCTTGTAGATTCCTTAGTTCAGATCACTCACAAACCTTTTCCTGTCCAAATTCACCCGATCACGAAACCGTTTGATAACCATCCACACCTCGTCGGGACATAACGACCCGGGGAAACACTATATTCCGCGGAGCATTGAGCCTTAGGAGTTTGACTTATTTGACCACATCCGTGGTTGAATTTAGTTGACTGCTTTAGCTTCAATCAAATACTCACCGGGAAAGCAAACAGCAATGTCCAGGTTTCCGATCGCAAACATAGCCAAAGGAAATATAACCAAGGAAGCAAAAGTATTTGCCTTCTCGGTGTATACCAATCAAATTCCACCAACAGTTGCACAAGCCATGAAATCCAAACACTGGGAGAATGCTATGAAAGTCGAGATGGAGGCCTTACGGAAGAATGATACTTGGGAACGATGCAACCTTCCAGCGGGAAAGAGGCCCGTAGGCTGTCGATGGGTCTTCACGATAAAATACAAACCAGATGGAACTATCGAGAGATATAAAGCATGAATTTGAGCAAAAGGATACACTCAAACGTACGGTATTGATTACTCCGAAACATTCTCACCGGTAGCCAAACTTGATACTATCCGTGTTCTATTCTCAATAGCTGCAAATAAAGAATGGCCCCTACATCAATTTGATGTGAAAAATGCTTTTCTTCATGGTGAACTAGAAGAAGAAGTGTATATGGAACCTCCACCTGGTTTCACATGGGACTCTAATGAAGTATGCCAGCTAAAGAAATCTATCTATGGATTAAAACACTATCCTCGAGCATGGTTTGGTCGTTTTACCATTGCAATGAAAAAATATGGGTTTAAGCAGAGTAACTCGGACCACACTCTCTTCCTTAAACGGAGAGGCTCCCTTGTAACATGTCGTATATATGTGGATGATATGATTGTTACAGGTAATGATGAAGAAGAAATGAGAAGGCTAAAAGAAAATTTGTTCATAGAATTTGAAATTTGTTGAGGCAACATGATCAAGATCTCTTCATGTTTTAATGATGTTGATACGTGGGAATTGCGCCCTCACAACAGGTTTACCTCTTAAGGGATCTCGAGAAGCTTACAACCCCCACCAGGCAGTGTACATGATCGTTGTAGTATAGTATAGTGACAAGTACTGGGGGATTGATCGTTCAACTCAGGAATAGTGTCGCTAGGATTAGAAAGCCTACTAAACTAGGTCTAGAGGTGAGGGATGATTCTTTTTGTATTTTTATATTTTATGAAAAGCAAGTAAAATCTCGGGTTTTGAAGGAGTAGGCGGAATTAGTTGCTAGCCAACTAACCCAATTAACTAAGATGTAATCAAAATAAAATAATAGAAATGAAAACTAAACTATTATACTAATGTGGTGGAAACAATAATGAGGAAAGTTGTGTTTACTTAGATTTCATTACTCCCTAGATATCTTTTACTGGTTGATTAGCTTGTTAAAATTGCATGGATGACGGGTCATATTCCTTAATACTAGTCGTAGGGCCGTTTACAATATTCCCTAACTCTATAAGATCCTACTTCAGTCCTATGTCGAGCCGTTAGAAGCTCCTAACATGGAATCATTAGAATTCTCTTACGCATTAAATACAACCAAAAATCGTAGTACACCTCCGATCATGTTTCTTAAGACGTTCAAGCAAGTTACCAATGGAAGTATGCCAGTTTTCTTAAGCCTAACATCGAATACAATCATCCGTAACAATTATAAACAAACAATCAACCCATAATTAACATCTAGGTTTCACTACATCTAAGCAAATACAATGAAAATCTAGCCTAGCATGTTAAAGAGAAGACAAGCGTAAGATATAATCACACAACACATAGACATATTGAATGATTTGAATAAGTACTTATCTTCAATTGAACATGAAAGAATCAAGGGGTTGAAACCCTTGAAAAGACTATAAAATTCGTCTTAGGGTTTATGCCCTAATATCCCACACAAAGTTCCACACTAATGAATGGAAATTGGAAAACTATATATAGATTTTACACCTTGACGGCGTCACGTTATAGCTTGTGACGCCGTCAACTCGCCGCCATGATGAAATTCGTATTGCCTAGATCTAATTCTGACGTCGTCATGTAGAGAAACACTCTGGGCCGTCACTAGTATTTTGACCCTGACGGCCTTGGTGACGCCGTCAGCCCAATAAGCTTGAAAACTTTCTGGGCCGTCACGTTATAAGTTCTACATCCACCTCTTTTGTCACTCTTGACGCCGTCACGTGTAGAAGCTTGACGTCGTCAGGTACTGTTCCAGCAAGGAAATTTGAGACTTTGTCGTTTTCTTCACTTTTATGCTCCAAAAACGTCCAAAATGCTTCCTTTTCCATATTTCTCTAAAAAAGTACCTAAAATGACAAAAGGAACGATTTAGGGCAATAATTGATCGAATAATCTCGAATTCGGGCTTAAATGACCCCTTAAAAGCGATACACTTTTCGCCTCATCAAATACCCTTACACTTGAGATTTGCTTGTCCTCAAGCAAATGCGTTTTTATTTTAATCAAACTACAAGTTAGGGGTCATTTAACACTAATATAAAAGTAATTACAACAAATAATCGTTCCACTAAAAACCAAAAACAAGCACGGAGGTCATACACTAGCACCGCACAAATAGTGTTTAGATACTCACATCTCGGGTGTAATAAAGTATATATCACAATATGGAAATGGAAAACATCTCTCACTACCTGTCATAGCAAATAGATTACCATAGGCTTGGGAAAGGATCAAACCTCCACCACTTGGCGTAAGCACCTAGGATAAACTATCAAAGAGGTCTTTTAAAGGGTTATAACTTTAGGTGTAGGGATATGGAAAACACGGTTTTGTTGGATAAAGACAATATTTACTGGTGGCGAGTTAATCATCTTGGTTAATTACATGTACAATATGGCGTTGCTAAGCCAAGACTCGACTCTACTTAAGCTAAGAAATCAAAAATAACAAAAACATAAAACAAACATAGAATGAAACGGGATGGTAGTCCGTATGTTTTTTTCTCTTTTCTTTTTCTAACTTTTTTCTTTTTATTAATTTTTCGATTTTTTATTTTTTATTTTATTTTATTTTATTTTTTTTGCATACACTTTTACCCTACCATCCAAAATAATACATCATAGGGAATGTACATTCCCCTTACACTTGAATTTTTACATACTTTACAATAAACTACTCTAATGACTCGAATCAAGATAATCAAAACACTTGTAGTACTTTTTAAGATTAACGCACATATGGGGGTAATAATTTGATGTTCTTCCCCATTACTCCATAACACAAGTACTTTACCCATGAGTCCCAATCGTCCCAAAATAATATGTACAAGATATGACTCGACTTAGCAACCATGTAACCAATTAGATAATTAACTAAGGGTTTAAACAAATAACAATAATGCACTAAAGATGAGTGCATACACGGAAGGCTAAGGCGATTTGATTGTACATTTGGGTGGGTTGTAACAAATTCTTCCTTTAAGTAAGATGCTTAAAGTTAGAAACGAAAAGATAGGCTCGGAGGGGTGTACTAGGGGTATCGTGTACTAAAAATGAGTACAACGCTAAGGTGTGGGAAAAGTTCATTGACTTTACTAGTCAAGTAATATGACTTAAATGGTCAAGTAATTATGATACGGGTTTAAACACAAGGGTGATCCTAATGCCTCTTATCATGTAGTAAATTCTACTACACGAATGTAGTCTCACTAGCGGTCTTAGGATGCATCACTAACGCAAGTTCTAGAATCTAAATGCTACCGGTACACTCATAAGCACTAATAATGAATGCTTTTCCTATCAAATCTAAAGGCGAACCTCACATATTTGGGTGGAAAATTTTTCCGAATGGTACGGTTTTGTGCTAATCATACAACTCCTATCCATGAGACACTTGCTAAGGCTAAAGTTTCACTCCTAAATGTTGTAAAAAATTTTAAATTTGGCGCTAAAATTACACTGACAAGTATTTCTCTTAGTTTTATTACACACCTACCATCGAACAAACAAACTCAAGTGCAATTGTATCCTATAAGGTATCATCATTTACCCTCCCCTTACACTTAGGATGAACATTGTCTCTAATGTTCAATTAAAGAATGTAAAAATAAAATAGGTAAAAGAATGAAAAAAAATACTCCCCTGATTCGTTCGGTGTGGATAATGTGTTAACAAGGTTAGATCTTCCTCCAAGAAAATGAATGTTCAAAGCTTCCCTTCCAGAAATTTAAATAATCTTCTTGTCATATATAACCTGTTAAACCTGAGAAAACAATCAAGGCAACCTCGCGTAAAATCGGCGGCAATCTATATATACTAACAAATCCTAGAAAGCGATTTAAGATATAATGCTTGTGGAATGAATCTTTGCAGATTTCCTGGAGTTTATAAAACTAAAGAATTAGCAAAAACTTTTAAGACTCCGTTAGAAAAACAAAACTTGCAAAATTTCCAGAATTTTACACGTGACGTCGTCAGGTGTTAAACCCTGACGCCGTTAGAAGTGACCTGCAGAAATCTTTATGTTAAGTTTCTGGAAAATTTCTGGAAAAACTTATGTCCTACTTCCTGGAAAATCCTGTAAAACATCATTATGACTCGATACAAGCATTTGAATCTAACAATTACTAATATACATGTTCATTTAATATTGTGGCGAATCAAGATCATTTTCGTTAAACAAATTTAGGGTTTCCCCTTACACTTAGCTTTTGCAAAATACCTTTATATGAAGTTAAGACGAAGTTAAACAACAAAATAAAGCATTTTCACAATTTTAGTTTGAAACATGAGCTACCAATAATAAAAATAAAACATGCATACAGAAACAAATAACATCACACAATTAAAAACACACAGAACATGAGTTGTCACCCAAGAAGCGCTTTTCTTTATTTACGAGTCTTGTAGCTAGACTCAAGGTCATGGGCTATCGTGTGTCGCTTATGCTCACATACCCTAGGGTGAGCCATCTAATAGTCGCCTCATCTTTCTTATAGTCATCACTTAGCTCTAAACATCCGCGATAATACCTTTTATTCTTTTCATGAGGATATTTAAGCCCTTTCCTTTTATCATTCTCACTTAGCAGTTCAAGGGGTGGATACCTATTACATTTCTCCATAGAAAAATCCTTGAACCTAGGGTGTGCACGGGGCATTTGGTAAAGAAAATCTTCATCCCCATCCGAGAATGTAATTAACCCTTCCATAAGTTTTTCATCAAGGTTGGTTAACCTTTTGAAAGGTTTCCCAAACACAACTTGGGTTAACTTACTATTGATAAATTCTCCTAGATTCTCCATAACCATGAACTCAACCAGATAAACAAAGCTTCCTACAAACACATGCAATGCCATTGCCCTTGCAACAATATTATTTCCTTTGTATTCTAACTCATCTACCATAATTATATTGTATTCACTACGCGAGATTATGTTCATTGGTAGAGATGAGTTAAGGTAGGCATCAAAGCTCCTAAATCCAATTTTACAAGGAAATTGCATATTAAATGAGCTATCATTCTCAATCCTTATTCTAGGGTCGACATACTTAAGAGGGTCCACTTAATCTTCCATCCTATCCTCATTAATTACGTCACCATCATCTAGGTCCTCATCGGAGTCCGAATAGTAAAAAGGACTAGCCCTATGGTCACCATCATGGTTAGACTCCTCCATCTCAGAATTATTGTCAAAGTGATGGTTAGACGAGAGGTTAGGTGGGTTCTCATTTTCCACTAAAGGGATTGGGGCGGGCATTTGGAAGTTCCTACGACAAAAAACACGAATAACAGGAATCAAACGATCAATGCTATTGTTATTCATCGAGATAGTTTATGAACAAAGGAAACAAAGAAATTAGATAGACTAAAGAAAACCTAAAAATGAAAATAAAACCTTACTAGAAAGGAATCTAGCAACTAGACCTAATAAAAAGAAATCCTAACCTAGACAATAACTATTCCCCGGGCTGAGGCGCTAGAAACTTGATACGTGGGAATTGCGCCCTCGCAACAGGTTTTACCTCTCAAGGGTTCTCGAGAAGCTTACAACCCCCACCAGGCAGTGTACATGATCGTTGTAGTATAGTATAGTGAAAAATACCAGGGGATTGATCGTTCAACTCACGAATAGTGTCGCTAGGATTAGAAAGCCTACTAAACTAGGTCTAGAGGTGAGGGATGATTCTTTTTGTATTTTTATATTTTATGGAAAGCAAGTAAAATCTCGGATTTTGAAGGAGTGGGCGGAATTAGTTGCTAGCCAACTAACCCAATTAACTAAGATATAATCAAAATAAAATAACAGAAATGAAAATTAAACTATTATACTAATGTAGTAGAAACAATAATGAGAAAAGTTGTGTTTACTTAGATTTCATTACTCCCTAGATATCTTTTACAGGTTGATTAGCTTGTTACAATTGCATGGATGACGGGTCATATTCCTTAATACTAGTCGTAGGGCCGTGTACAATATTCCCTAACTCTATAAGATCCTACTTCACTCATATGTCGAGCCGTTAGAAGCTCCTAACATGGGGTCATTAGAATTATCTTATGCATTAAATACAACCAAAAATCGTAGTACACCTCCAATCATGTTTCTTAAGACGTTCAAGCAAGTTACCAATTATAAACAAACAATCAACCCATAATTAACATCGAATACAATCATCCGTAACAATTATAAACAAACAATCAACCCATAATTAACATCTAGGTTTCACTACATCTAAGCAAACACAATGAAAATCTAGCCTAGCATGTTAAAGAGAAGACAAGCGTAAGATATAATCACACAACACATAGACATATTGAATGATTTGAATAAGTACTTATCTTCAATTGAACATGGAAGAATCAAGGGGTTGAAACCCTTGAAAAAGTTGTAAAATTCGTCTTAGGGTTTGTGCCCTAATATCCCACACAAAGTTCCACACTAATGAATGAAAATTGGAAAACTATATATAGATTTTACACCTTGACGGCGTCACGTTATAGCTTGTGATGCCGTCAACTCGCCACCATGATGAAATTCGTATTGTCTAGATCCAATTCTGACGTCGTCATGTAGAGAAACACTCTGGGCCGTCACTAGTATTTAGGCCCTGACGGCCTTGGTGACGCCGTCAGACCAATAAGCTTGAAAACTTTCTAGGCTGTCACGTTATAAGTTCCACATCCACCTCTTTTGTCACTCTTGACGCCATCACGTGCAGAAGCTTGACGTCGTCAGGTACTGTTCCTGCAAGGAAATTCGAGACTTTGCCGTTTTCTTCACTTTTATGCTCCAAAAACGTCCAAAATGCTTCCTTTTCCAGATTTCTCTCCAAAAGTACCTAAAATGACAAAAGGAACGATTTAGGGCAATAATTGATCAAATAATCTCGAATTCGGGCATAAATGACCCCTTAAAAGCGGTAAACTTTTCGCCTCATCAGGTGACAAATAAACCATCGAAGCACACAAAATAACAAACGTTAGCTCAAAATCGCCGGAGCCAATATCTGCTCTTGGCGCGTTGACTGCGCGTCAACGCGCGGGTGACGCACCAGGACACTGTATGGTTCCGAGCGAATTTTGAAAGTTGGCTTTCCCCTTACCCGACAAATGTGGATCTTTCAATACAGGTATGAATGTGTTATGTGCTTAATTGAGAACACTCGAAACGAGTTTTGAGACTTGAGAGATCCTACTTTTAAAACATCCATTCACGGGAAAACGCCAACTCATGTTTTCTAACTATCACCTCTAGCCAAGGCTTTTCTAAACTTAGGGAGCTTATATATTTCATGTAACATCGTGTTAAAGCATCTATATGCTCATATCCTGTGCTTACGTCTTCTCTAATTACGTAATGGGTTTACTACCTTATTGGTCAAACTAAGTCAAAGGTCAGTTTGCGTAAACGCATCCTTTCCCACGTGGGTTATGCTTTACAATCAAGGCAAAGAACTTAGCTTGTTTGAACAAAGGTATTAGTTGAGAATGTCGAGTCGTGGAAAGTCACGAGATATGAAACTATGGATTCTCGATGTTGTGTTACTTGAACTTATAAGTAACCTATGATTTTCTTAACTTATAATCTTAATTGTCTAAACCTTTCCTTCTTAATGACAATTAGATTACTTCTTAATCTTCTCTTAATCCCATTTCTACAAAAGACAAATCCAATCATATCCAAATCATATATTCTTTTTCACAATCTCTTATACTCTTACATATTCCCTTACACACTCTACATCTCAACCATCCATTCCCTTATAACACATCTTAACCCTCCATATTCAACACATAGGAATTATTTGAAAACCAAAGGAGGCTCCCTTTGATCTTAACCATCCAATTCAAATTAGAACACATCTAAACCATCCATCCACTCTCCTCTCTATACCATCACATGTGTTTAATCTAAGCCATCTATTTCAAACCAAAACCATCTCAACCATTGATTCACCCTTCCCCCCAAGCAAAGCATATTCCTTTGGAATATCCCTCCTTAACCCAACTCTCTACATCTCAACCATCCATTTCAAATAAACATATCTCAACCCTTCATTTCTCCCACATGCCAAATAATTTGAAAACCAAAGGAGGCTCCCTTTGATCCTAGCCATCCAATTCAAACCATCTCATCTCAACCGTCCATCTCATTCTTCCCCCAAGTAATGGAATATACCTTGGCATATTCTTTCTCTCTTTTCTATGCCATGTGAGGAATAACACTTCTATCCCTTCCAAATAACCCTATCTACACTTTATACCCTTGGTAATTTGCTTTCTCTTTAAACACTTCATAAATGATTTTCAAATAGGCTATTTGAGTTGGTAAACCTTAGATTGATTAATGTTAAGGTTTAGTGTGAAGTACAATTGGGGGTTTATCAAGGATAGGTATTTATAAGATCCAACACACAACACTTGGGAAAAGTTTACAGAAGCTTGGCGCGCTGCCCGCGCGCTGACGCGCGGGTGACGCGCCGGCCTCAGTAAAATTTCCCAAGTTTTGGTTCTTAGCCTATAAATAACACCCCTGCCTCTTGTATTCCTCACCCCTTGCCATCATTCTTTCTCTCTACATTTTTTCTCTCTAAACACTCTCAAATCTCTCTATCTCTAATCTCTAATCTCTAATCTTGTGTTCTTGATTTTCACACTCACATCTTTGAAAGAACACATCTCTTTGCAAGGGAAGAATCACAAGAACCTAATCCACTCTTATGATTGTGTCGAGGGTCTTCTTATCTATACCCTTACTACTAGAATCGAGTCCCTAGGTTAGATTAGGGCTTGATTAAACAAACACTTATTCATTCATTGAATTATTTGTAAGGGAAGTCTTGTGTCTTGGTGACCAAGCCTAGATCATTGGGGATCTAGTTGGGGTTTGATACTTCCGGTGGGAAGTCTTGGTAGTGATCTTTGTGATCCTTAGGAGAATTCGAATTGTGAGATTCTTTTGGGTGGTTTCCAAGGGCGGAATACCGTTGGGGAGTAACTCCTTCTTTGTGAGCATCGATATTGGTGAATATTGGTGGAGTGAATTGTAACGGTTTGTAGTCCACCGAAAGGATTATACTAGTGAATAGTATCGGAGTAGCAGATTCACAACTGGACGTACGGATGGTACAAACCCCCCATCCCGAAGCAGTATATATCGTTGTGTTCGTACTTGCTTTATATACTTTGGGTGTGTTAGTGGTTGTTGGATTATTAGACAACCACTTGGTGTTCTCTTTGGCTTAAAGTTTTTAAACTTCTAAAAAGCCGAAGGAACCATATTCACCCCCTCTACGGTTCTACAATTGGTATCAGAGCAGAATACTCAAGTTTTTGAGCGTTAAAGCCTTCCCGAGAAGTCATTTTAAGTCAAAAACTTCTTTCCCAAAAATCTAAAATCCTAACTAAGATTTTTGGTAAAGTAGAGTATAGATCAATGGCTCAAGAGAACTATGTTAAGGGGTGTTCTATGCAAAGACCACCTATGCTAGAAACCAATGGGTCTTGTTTTTGGAAAACCCGGTTTGAGACCTATGTTAGGTCTAAAGATCTTGATTTGTGGCTAATCATCCAAAACGGCAACTTTGTGTTCATGGTGGAAGACTCCGAAACAAAATTGTTGGTGGAAAAGCCACATGCGGATCTTAAAGATGATGAGAGGAGAAAACTTGGCAAGAATGATGAAGCCAAGATGTTAATCTACAATGCTCTACCTCGAAGGGAGTTCGAGAGGGTCCATGTTTGTAAAACCGCCAAGGAGATTTGGAATTCTCTCATCATCACTCACCAAGGCAATTCTCAAGTAAAGGATTGCAAGATAGATCTTCTCATACAACAATATGAGAAGTTCTCGATCTCGGATGAGGAAACCATTGATAATGGTTACACAAGGTTCAATGCTATTATCACTAGCCTCACGGCTATAGATCCTAGCTTCTATAACAAGAACCATGTGAGAAAGTTTCTTCGAGCACTTTTGGTAAAATGGAGGCCAAAGGTGACGGCCATAGAAGAAGCCAAGAATTTGGCGGAACTTCCCCTTGACGAGCTTATTGGGAATCTCAAGGTCTATGAAATGATCCTTGAGAATGACAAAGTTTGCACCAAAGACAAGAAGGAGAAGGTAAAGTCTTTGGCTCTCAAAGCTAAGGTCACAAAATGTCAAACAAGTGAAGGAAGTGATAGTCAAGAAGAAAGTGATGATGAAGATGTCGAAGAATACAACTTGATGGATAAGAACTTTAGGAAGTTCCTTAGAAGAGGTAGTAATTTTAGGCACAATAATAGAGTTGGAAACCAAGGGAATGATGGAAGGAACAACTTTGGTAGAAGTCGAGGTGGTGACAACAAAGTTGGTGAAAGCTCTAGACGCACACAAGGATGCTACAATTGCGGAGAGAAAGGTCACTTCATAAATGAATGCCCTAAGCCTAGAATGAACAAGGCATTTGTTGGAGGTGCGTGGAGTGATAGTGAAGATGAAGATCAACCAACAAAGGAAGCTACTTGTCTCATGGCTCAAGAAAAACTTGAGGTACCCCTAAACTCTTCTTCCTTTAATAATTTAGATATCAATGATTTGCGAGAGGAGAACGAGAATTCTAGAAAAACACTTGAGAAAACTCTTAATGAAAAACGCATCATTGAACAAGAACATAGTAAACTCAATAAGAAAGTTTATGAGCTTGAAAAGGAAGTCAAGAAACTAAATCATTGTAAAGAGGTAATTGTACCATGTAAAAGTTGTGAGTCACTCACACTTGAGGTTGACTCTTTAAAAGATAAAGTATCTAAACTTCAAAAGGAGTCTCTAAGATTTTCAAATTTTAAGAAAAGTACAAATGATTTAGAAGAAATTATTGGTAGTCAAAAGAGGTCCCAAGATAAGGAAGGTCTTGGATTTTCAAAACAAGGAGAAATCACTTCCGTAAGCCTGACAAAACCAATAACATTTTTAAAGACTAAAGAAAACGAGATTCCAAAATTTTCCGAGGGTGACGCGCTGCACGACGCGTCAACGCACTAGAAGCGCGCCAGGCCTCTGAGGGAAATTGGAGAATCGTCTAAAACTTTTATCAAACCAATTACTACTCAAGCTCCTCTTGCAAACACTCGAGGTAACCAAGTTTCCGGTACAAAAAGAGAGAACCCAAAACAACTTTACAAGTCGGGCTATCATAATGGTCGTGGTTATACACAACCTCGAGTTAATACTAGACCACTTTTTCCTACACCCAATATTAGACCTACTAACCAAAGATCTTCACTCCAAAATTATCAAAGAAGAAACTTTTATCAAAGGACATCTCACTACCAATACAACAACTATCAAAGGAGAGACAACTCCTACCCAAACCAAACCTTCTTTAGACCTCAAGGATATAATAACTATAGATCAAGTTATCAAAGTCAAAATAATTTTCAAAATAATCCTTGGTCTGTTTTTTTGAGTTTTGGTATTGAGAAATTGTGTGTCTTACTTCAAGACCCAAGAATGTTCAACTTGGGTAACTCATATGCTAACCAAAATGGACCCAAGAAGCAATGGGTACCAAAGGTATGAGTTGTATTTTTATTGTAGGTTTGTCTCAAAATTAATCTACAACTGGATGAGTGGATAGTGGATAGTGGCTGCACTAAACACATGACCGTGAATAGAAGATTGTTCACATCATACACGGCGTATAATGGGAATCATGTCACTTTTGGGAGCGAACTTTACGGCAAAATTGTCGGCAAAGGTAATGTCCTTCATGACTCCATTGTAATTACCAACGTTGAGCTTGTTAGAGGTCTAAACTTTAATTTGATTAGTGTGAGTCAACTTAGTGATGATGGTTGTGAGGTAAAATTTACTAAAGAAGATTGCTCTATTAGTAAAAATGGTGTTGTACTAGCTAAAGGTCGTAGGCGAAACAACTTGTACACCTTTTAATCATAGATTATTTGTAACAATATATGCATTTCAAACATGGTAAATAACCCAACGCCTCGGCTTAGGAAGTTAGGTCTTGCCGATAAGCTAGTAAGCAATTTACCATTGTTGAGTTTTGAAAGGCATTATTGTGATTCATTTCTAGGGAGTCAAGGACAAACTAATAATAGGAATAAAAGGGAGTGACAACTAATAGGGTTTTAGAGTTGATTCATTTGGATTTGTATGGTCCATCTCTGATCCAAAGTTATGGAGGAAACTTCTACACTTTAATGATTGTAGATGATTATTCAAATTACACTTGGATTTTTAGAAAACAAGGATGAAGTCTTGAATAAATTCAACATTTTAAGAAAGAAATTTGAAAACCTACTTGATTGTTCAATTGTCTCAATTAAAACAAATCATAGTAGTGAATTTGATAAAATGCAATTTGGAACCTTTTGTGAACAACATGGAATATCTTATAACTTATCGGGCCCGTTCACTTCTCAATCACTTGAGATTGTTGAAAGAACACATCGTAAGTTAAGAAAGATGAGTCGTGCAATGCTTAACGAGCAATGCATCCCACAAAAGTTTTGGTGTCATGCCCTAGATACCGCATGTTATATCTTTAATAGAGTTCATATAAGAAAGGTCATTAATAAAACTCCATATGTAATACTTAGAAATAGGAAGCCTTCCTTAGAGTATTTTAGAGGATTTGGTTGCAAAGTATTTATACTTAACACCAAAGAATATCTCACCAAATTCGACCCTAAGTCATATGAAGGTGTGTTCCTAGGATACTCTCAAACTAGTAAAGCATACACAGTGCTTAACAAGGAAACAATGAGGATTGCGGAATCTCTTAATGTGACCTTTGATGAGAGAATGCCCGAGCCTAAATCATCTCCTTTGGCAGAAGATGATGTGATCTTTGAACCTATAGTCCAAAATCAAGAAAGGTCGCCGACATTACAAGTTAATGTTTCGGTTGAAGGCAATCCTAAGAAAGTGAGAGAAGCTAGGGGTCATCCTTTACAACAAGTCATTGGTGACTTGAATAAAAAGGACTCTTAGATCACAAAACAAACAAGATTAGGTTTTTGGCATGACATTTTTCAAGAGTCCAAATTGCTTTGGGATAGGTTTTGATGTTAAAACTTGCATCTTAGGAGAACAATCTTTAAGCCAAAGTAAAATGTCTATGTGTTGTTTGCAAGCCTTTTAGGTACTATTAGAGCTTATGTGTTTACATGATTAAGGCTTATATGGATGCATGGATGGAAGCCTAATAAATGTCTTCCAAGAAGAAAGATATGCATCAACTCATTATTCAAACTATGATTGATAATATCCAAGATTCTACATGTCTATACAATATGCATTGAACAAGAAAATTTGACACAATTTATCTTGCTTAATCTCGATAATATTGATTTTGTCATAGCTTCCAAGATTAGATATGATATTCATCACAACTCACACTTGTGTTGAAGATTTTGTATCTAGTTCTACTTGTTCACCTTATGAGATAAATACATGTTGCATGCCTAAATTTTAGTGAATAATGCTTCATTGCGTAAAATTTGATGCATCGCTTAACAAATTATGGTGCATGCTTGAGAAATAATGGTAGGTAGCATGTGTATTTACATATCACAACTTAAGATCAACAAAAACACTCATTGTTCTTTGAATAACTCTTCCCATGTCCATGTGATCTAAGCAAATTTACCTTTCCTATATATTCTCTTCCTCTTGATCTTCACAACTTGTACACCTAATGAGGAATCTTTGTACTAATTGCCTTAATACCCGTTGGATAATAGGAGTCATCACCCATATCTAAACCTCACTCTACTATTATTTATGGATTAGAGATCTTGACTAAGCGTTACACCTAAAATCTCAATCTAAGTTAAAAATGAATAACCAACCACTTTCTCCGAACAATGTTCTTGACAATTTCATCCTACAAAGTAGTGACACTAATTCATTGATTGCTAACAATGGTAGTGAAGAAATTGTTAACAACAATGTTGTCTCTCAAGCTCCAACTAAGAGTTATGGGATGGGAAATGGGTGGTTTATGCAAAACAACCAACAACAATATCCTAGGATCAACCTTGAAAAACTAATGCAAGATGATGTTTGGAGCAATCCACAAAATGTTCAAGTCACATCACCCCCATCTAGGGGAATTAGTGATGAAGAAGTTTGGGAAAAGATAAGGAAGCCCTTAAGCCCAAAACTTCGTGAAGGCAACCATGCAATTTGTTGCGAAAACACAATTGACATGCTTAATGCTATTAAGGATCATAGAGAAGAAACCCGTAAAATGCTCAAATTTCTCCATGACGGAGTTAAAATGCTACAAGCATTGGCCTCAAACATAACATGCATTGTGCATCAAGAAAGGGGTGGTGACACTTGTGAGGACAATCTTGTAGATCACAAGAAATAGTTTCCTTATTACATGTATTGTTTAAGTGTGTTTGTTAGATGCTTTGTGCGTATTTTGTGTTACTTGGATCTCATGGTACCATGATCTAGTTGTAACTCTAGCTTTCAAGCTTTATAATAATAATAAATGCACTTTCATCAATCTTGTCATGCTCAACAAATGGTTATTGGAGTCATATGGGACAAATATATATACATAATGTTATGGACTAACCCATGTTGCAAGTTTCCAAATGGTAACCTAACCTATTTTTGGAACTTTCACATGTGAGGATTTCTTGTTTGTTGCATGTTGTGATTTCTATGTATAGCTACGCCACCGCAAAGGTGAGGCTCTTGTCCCATGGATCTCCGCCTTGAAACAAGGGGGAGCAACGATCTAGGGGGAGCTATGTTCAAGGAGGAGCACATTCGGGTGCACATACAAGCTAGCTTATTTATCCCACAGGCCCAAGTTCGAAACCTAGCTTGATTAGTAGTCCCGCCTTTTTGATTCGACAAAAGGTGGAGAAAGAAAGCAAGAGCATGAAGACCATTCAAGAAATGATAAAGGCTTCACCAAATTACAAGCCCCACCAAAGGCGAGCTCTGTCTTCGCTAAGTTTTGTACTTTTATTTGCTTTCGGTTTTTATTTGTCATCATCAAAAAGGGGGAGATTGTTGAGGAAACATGATCAAGATCTCTTCATGTTTTAATGATAACAGATAAACCATCGAAACACATAAAATAACAAACGTTATCTCAAAATCGCCGGAGCCCATATCTGCTCATGGCGCGCTGCCCGCGCGTCAACGCGCGGGTGACGCGCCAAGACACTGTATGGTTCCGGGCGAATTTTGAAAGTCGGCTTTCCCCTTACCCGACAAATGTGGATCTTTCAATACAGGTATGAATATGTTATGTGCTTAATTGAGAACACTCGAAACAAGTTTTGAGACTTGAGAGATCCTACTTTTAAAACACCTATTCACGGGAAAATGCCAACTCATGTTTTCTAACTATCGCCTCTAGCCAAGGCTTTTCTAAACTTAGGGAGCTTATATATTTCACGTAACATCGTGTTAAAGCATCCATATGCTCATATCCCGTGCTTACGTCTTCTCTAATTACGTAACAAGTTTACTCCCTTATTGGTCAAACTAAGTCAAAGGTCACTTTGCGTAAACGCATCCTTTCCCACTTGGGTTATGCTTTACAATCAAGGCAAAGCACTTAACTTGTTTGAACCAAGGTATTAGTTGAGAATGTCGAGTCGTGGAAAGTCACGAGATATGAAACTATGGATTCTCGACGTTGTGTTACTTGAACTTATAAGTAACCTATGATTTTATAAACTTATAATCTTAATTGACTAAACCTTTCCTTCTTAATGACAATTAGATTACTTCTTAATCTTCTCTTAATCCCATTTCTACAAAAGACAAATCCAATCATATCCAAATCATGTATTCTCTTACATAATCTCTTACACTCTTACATATTCCCTTACACACTCTACATCTCAACCATCCATTCCCTTACAACACATCTTAACCCTCCATATTCAACACTTGGAAATTATTTGAAAACCAAAGGAGGCTCCCTTTGATCTCAACCATCCAATTCAAATTAGAACACATCTTAACCATCCATCAACTCTCCTCTCTATACCATCACATGTGCTTAATCCAAGTCATCTATTTCAAACCAAAACCATCTCAACAATTGATTCACCCTTTCCCCCCAAGCAAAACATATTCTTTTGGAATATCCCTCCTTAACCCAACTCTCTACATCTCAACCATCCATTTCAAATAAACACATCTCAACCCTTCATTTCTCCCACATGCTAAATAATTTGAAAACCAAAGGAGGGTCTTTTTTATCCTAGCCATCCAATTCAAACCATCTCATCTCAACCCTCCATCTCATTCTTCCCCCCAAGCAATGGAATATACCTTGGCATATTCTTTCTCTCTTTTCTATGCTATGTGAGGAATTGTTAAGAAAAACACAGAGTGGATTAGGTTCTTGTGATTCTTTGCTTGCAAAGAGATGTGTTCTTTCAAAGATGTGAGTGTGAAAATCAAGAACACAAGATTAGAGTTTAGAGATTCAAAAGAAGGAAGAAGCATGGCAGCTTGAAAAAAGATTGCTAATAAAAGATGTCCATGATGCTCTTGCAATCATTGATCAACTTAAAGCTGAACGTATGAAGCTTGAAGAAGAAAAGGATGAAGAAATATGAAGGCTTAAAGCACAACTGCAAGAAAAAGAACAAGGAGAAAGGCTTAAAGCACAACTGCAAGAAAAAGAAGAAGGAGAAAAGTTCCAGTTCTCTAGTGAAGAATTCCCACCGTTAAATAATTCTCACATAGCAAGACCCTTATCAAAAAAGAAGGATTAGCTACTCAAGTGAAGGCTATCATAAAGAAAAACAACACCTTGCTTTACTTAGCAACTAAACAAAGTCAGAAGTTAACGGAGATTGAAGAAAAGTTTGACAAACTCAAACAAGAAGTTCAAGCTGTTATCAAACAGAAGACTCAGCCTGCAGATCTCGAAGACTCAATATCAAGTTTAGCTAAAAGACTTGATAGTTTCTCCATTAGTGGGAAACTTCCAACAAAGAAAAGTAACGGACAGATATACGTTTTTGAAGCCCCCAACAAAATCTTTAAGGAACAATTTGGGAAGGAGTCAAAGAAATGACTTCTACTAGGCCAAGCATCCTTAATCGGAGTTCCACGCAAACTCAAACAGAACTCCCAACCCAAGAAGATCAGATCCGCGGTTATAGACAAATGACACGAAGATGATATCAAGCAGCTAGAACGACAAGAAGAGTATTTGGAAGAAACAACTATAATCATACTCTTGAATCAACTGTAGACTCAGAAAGACAGCTTGAGATATCAAGAGAAAGACGAGCAAATCTTGTCCCAGCAGAAGTACTTTATTCAAATAATAGAAGTACTGCAAGACACAGAGTTTATGAGCACTACTCTGAAAGAAGAATCTTATGCCTTGGAGAAAACCAAATTAACCTCCAACTGTGTAACCAAGAAAGTTACCAGAGCCTGAGAACTTCAGGACTACAACATATCCATTTGGGAATATTCATGATAAGACTTCATACACTCCACCAAAGAAGTGCTGGAACAAATGCTCTAGTTGTTCTCAGAGATACTAGATGAGAAGACAGTCGACAAATCATTGGAACTATGGAAGTAGATCTCTCTGCCAGAACGCAATTAGTCTACATGTTTCCTGATATGGTTCTAAGCATTAACCACTTCCACAATCATGTAGAAGTTGCTGTACAAACCCATGGATATGAAACTTGGAAAGGAGGAGAAAGTAATCTGCTAATCACAATAACCATGATAGGCAGATTATCAAACACCAGTTATATGGGATTCCAATACAGCGTAGAAAATGTTGTAGATCACCTTACAACAACCGGCATCACAGCAATACCTGGTGAAAGAAGAAGTATAGAAGAACTTGAAGGGATGAGCTGGAACTTACAGCCATCTGAACAAACCTCTGTACGTGTTCCATTAAGAGTTGCAGTAAATGAAAGGCTTAACAGATCAGTAAGCCTTCGATTTGAAAGGTATCACCAAGTACCTCAGCAACCAAGATACTCAGTTGACCAAAGAGATCGAGAAGTACCAAATAACGACCATCTAGACGAAGACGAAGAGCACTTTATAGGAATTTGCTTACAAAATCCTCGAACAAATCACATTCCTTGTGATATATGTTTTTGTGAGGAATGCTTAGAAGAAGCAAGAATCCTAGAAGAAGAGCCACTAAATAAAGCTAGGCGGTCTAACAAACCAAAAAGATGAAAGCAATGAGAAAACTGGTCGACACTTGGTGAACCATCTGGAAAATGGAACTATTATGTCAAGTATGATGTCCCAGAAATCACTACTCCAATAGAAGAGATTGCAGCAACTGGCTGGAGAGATGAATTCTCAGATGATGAAATAACCCCAGGAAAAGTCGCAATCATAGAAGAATCAAGTGATTGGGATGATGATGAAAGAAGTGGCGGAAAGACCCTTGTCCAACGAGAAAAGTTTTCAAAAAATCAGCAAGACTTTCTTGATGAATATTTGCCACAATGGGATGACAAACTCGCCACACAAAAATCAGAGTCTGAATGTGAAAACCCATTCGCAGCGAAGCATGGTGAGGACCATACAATTCTTCATATTTCCAAAGAAGATGATGATGACAATCTGACGTACCCAAAGTTTCGAAACTTTAAACAAATGGCAGAATAAATTGCTAATAAACATGAAGAACATGCTTTTCCAACAGCAAATGATGCAGAATCTGGTGCAAGCTATCAACCTCCAAATGATGCAATATTAGGACCAGCTGTCTACCCTCCAGCACGGCAAAATCCACAGCCAACTTATAAACCAGACTACCAGTTTGGTTATCCTCAAGGAAGAAGCAATATTTTTAATGGAGGATATGGTGAGTACCACAATTCATAGTGGACTCTACCACCAGCATGGACGGAATCAGGAGTAATGCTTGTTCTACCAGCAGATCCGGGCTTATGGTCAGATGTAATAGCAAGATGGGAGTCTATAACAATCAATAGACTCAACAGTCAAACATGGACTGACAACAAAGCAAAATTAGCCTTTGTGGAGAATCTTCTTGGAGAAAGCGAAAAGTTAATGTGGCAACAATGGCGAACTGCATATCCTGATATGTATGCTGCCCTTGAAGCAATTGCTGATGAACCACAAAATATAACATCACAATTAAGGCAGTTAATACTGCTTGAAGATCCGTATCGAGGCTCAACTGATGAACAAGACAGAGCCTACAGAGACTTTGACATAATAACTTGTGAAGAAACCAAGAACTTGTGGTCATTCTTGGAAGATTTCAGGCAGTTAGCAATAAAGTCAGGAAGATTGTACTTCCCTTCAACAACAGAGAAACTTTTTGCTAAACTACCACCTTCTTTATCCAAGAAAGTAGAAGAATCGTTCAAAGCTAGGCACCCTGGTCTCAATGCAGGAGTCCTGCCTGCAATCAAGTTCACTCATACTTTCATCTTAGAAATGTGCAAAGATGCAGCGCTTGCCAAGGAACTCAGAGATTTATCTCTTTATTCAGCTATACCAATTCCTGGTTACTACAAAAATAATAGGAAGAAGTATCAGTTGGAAAAGCATGTTCTTCATGTTTATTAGCAATTTGTTCTGCCATTTGTTTAAAGTTTCGAAACTTTGGGTACGGCAGATTGTCATCATCATCTTCTTTGGAAATATGAAGAATTGTATGGTCCTCACCATGCTTCGCTGCGAATGGGTTTTCCCATTCAGACTCTGATTTTTGTGTGGCGAGTTTGTCATCCCACTGTGGCAAATATTCATCAAGAAAGTCTTGCTGATTTTTTGAAAACTTTTCTCGTTGGACAAGGGTCTTTCCGCCACTTCTTTCATCATCATCCCAATCACTTGATTCTTCTATGATTGCGACTTTTCCTGGGGTTATTTCATCATCTGAGAATTCATCTCCCCAGCCAGTTGCTGCAATCTCTTCTATTGGAGTAGTGATTTCTGGGACATCATACTTGACATAATAGTCCCATTTTCCAGATGGTTCACCAAGTGTCGACCAGTTTTCTCGTTGCTTTCGTCTTTTTGGTTTGTTAGACCTCCTAGCTTTATTTAGTGGCTCTTCTTCTAGGATTCTTGCTTCTTCTAAGCATTCCTCACAAAAACATATATCACAAAGGAATGTGATTTGTTCGAGGATTTTGTAAGTAAATTCCTATAAAGTGCTCTTCGTCTTCGTCTATATGGTCGTTATTTGGTACTTCTCGATCTCTTTGGTCAACTAAGTATCTTGGTGGCTGAGGTACTTGGCGATACCTTTCAAATCGAAGGCTTACTGATCTGTTAAGCCTTTCATTTACTGCAACTCTTGATGGAACACGTACAGAGGTTTGTTCAGATGGCTATAAGTTCCAGCTCATCCCTTCAAGTTCTTCTATACTTCTTCTTTCACCAGGTATTGCTGTGATGCCGGTTGTTGTAAGGTGATCTACAACATTTTCTACGCTGTATTGGAATCCCATATAACTGGTGTTTGATAATCTGCCTATCATGGCTATTGTGATTAGCAGATTACTTTCTCCTCCTTGCCAAGTTTCATATCCATGGGTTTGTACAGCAACTTCTGCATGATTGTGGAAGTCATTAATGCTTAGAACCATATCAAGAAACATGTAGACTAATTGCGTTCCGGCAGAGAGATCTACTTCCATAGTTCTAATGATTTGTCGACTCTCTTCCCATCTAGTATCTCTGAGAACAACTAGAGCATTTGTTCCAGCATTTCTACGGTGGAGTGTATGAAGTCTTATCATGAATATTCCCAAATGGATATGTTGTAGTCTTGAAGTTCTCAGGCTCTGGTAACTTTCTTGGTTACACAGTTGGAGGTTAATTTGGTTTTCTCCAAGGCATAAGATTCTTCTTTTAGAGTAGTGCTCATAAACTCTGTGTCTTGCAGTACTTCTATTATTTGAATAAAGTACTTCTGCTGGGACAAGATTTGCTCGTCTTTCTCTTGATATCTCAAGCTGTCTTTCTGGGTCTACAATTGATTCAAGAGTATGATTATAGTTGTTTCTTGCAAATACTCTTTTTGTCGTTCTCGCTGCTTGATATCGGCTTCGTGTCATTTGTCTATAACCGCGGATCTGATCTTCTTGGGTTGGGAGTTCTGTTTGAGTTTGCGTGGAACTCCGATTAAGGATGCTTGGCCTAGTAGAAGTCATTTCTTTGACTCCTTCCCAAATTGTTAAAGATTTTGTTGGGGTCTTCAAAAACGTATATCTGTCCGTTACTTTTCTTTGTTGGAAGTTTCCCACTAATGGAGAAACTATCAAGTCTTTTAGCTAAACTTGATATTGAGTCTTCGAGATCTGCAGGCTGAGTCTTCTGTTTGATAACAGCTTGAACTTCTTGTTTGAGCTTGTCAAACTTTTCTTCAATCTCCGTTAACTTCTGACTTTGTTTAGTTGCTAAGTAAAGCAAGGTGTTGTTTTGCTTTATGATAGCCTTCACTTGAGTAGCTAATCCTTCTTTGTTGAGAAGGGCCTTGCTATGTGAGAATTATTTAACGGTGGGAATTCTTCACTTGAGTACTGGTACTTTTCTCCTTCTTCTTTTTCTTGCAGTTGTGCTTTAAGCCTTTCTCCTTCTTCTTTTTCTTGCAGTTGTGCTTTAAGCCTTCTTATTTCTTCATCCTTTTCTTCTTCAAGCTTCATACGTTCAGCTTTAAGTTGATCAATGATTGCAAGAGCATCATGGACATCTTTTATTAGCAATCTTTTTTCAAGCTGTCATGCTTCTTCCTTCTTTTGAATCTCTAATCTCTAATCTTGTGTTCTTGATTTTCACACTCACATCTTTGAAAGAACACATCTCTTTGCAAGTGAAGAATAACAAGAACCTAATCCACTCTTATGATTGTGTCGAGGGTCTTCTTATCTATACCCTTTCTACTAGAATCGAGTCACTAGGTTAGATTAGGGCTTGATTAAACAAACACTTATTCGTTCATTCAATTGTTTGTAAGGTAAGTCTTGTGTCTTGGTGATCAAGCCTAGATCATTGGGGATCTAGTTGGGGTTTGATACTTCCGGTGGAAAGTCTTGGTAGTGATCTTTGTGATCCTTAGGAGAAGTCAAATCGTGAGATTCTTTTGGGTAGTTTCCGAGGGCGGAATACCGTTGGGGAGTAACTCCTTCTTTGTGAGCATCGATATTGGTGAATATCGGTGGAGTGAATTGTAACAGTTTGTAGTCCATCGAAAGGATTATACTAGTGAATAGTATCGGAGTCGCGGATTCTCAACTGGACGTACGGATGGTATAAACCCCCCATCCCGAACCAGTATATATCGTTGTGTTCTTACTTGCTTTATATACTTTGGTTGTGTTAGTAGTTGTTGGGTTATTAGACAACCACTTGGTGTTCTCTTTGGCTTAAAGTTTTTAAACTTCTAAAAAGCCGACGGAACCGTATTCACCCCCCCCCCCTCTACGGTTCTACAAAATGAAAGACTTAGGAAGACTCAAATATTTTCTTGGAATAGAGGTGCTGAGATCAAAACAAGGAATCTTCATATGTCAGAAGAAGTATATTCTGGATCTATTAGCAGAAATAGGAATGATCGACTGTAAACCCACAAATACTCCATTGATAACGAATCATAAACTCCAAATGATAAAAGCGGTAGCACATGGAGATAAAGGAAGATATCAACGTTTGGATGGGAAACTAATATATTTATCACATACTCGCCTAAACATAGCTTATGCTGTTGGAGTGGTCAGTCAGTTCATGCATCAACCACAAGTTCCACATATAAAGGAAGTATGGAGGATTATTAGGTACCTTAAAGGAACAGTGGGTCATGAAGTGCTATTTAAAACTAATCACCATCTCGAAATTGAAGCTTATACTGATGCCGACTATGAGGGAGATCAAGGAAATTGAAGGTCAACTTCTGGATACTTTACCATGGTTGGAGGTAACCTAGTCACATGGAGAAGTAAGAAGCAAAAGGTGGTGTCTCTTTCTAGTGCTGGATCAGAATTTAGAGGAATAGCGCGAGGAGTGGCTGAGGTTCTATGGCTGCGTAAACACTTAACGGAGATAGGTTTCTTACCCACCAAGGCTTGCATAATCATGTGTGATAATAAAGCATCAATTTAAATATCAGAAAATCCGGTTCAGCATGATCGTACTAAACACGTGGAGATAGACATACACTTTATCAAAGAAAAAATTGAAGCACGAATAATTGAGCTTCCATATGTTCGATCAGAAGATCAACTGGCAGATATACTCACAAAGGCAGTCAATGAAAGGATCTTCAACAAGTGTTTAGACAAGTTGTGTTTTGGAGATCCCAATACTCAACTTGAGGGGAGTGTTAAACAAGAAAGGAAATTCAGTAATTCCAGGATCAACATTTATCATTTTCCTGAATTAAAAGATCTTGCCCCCAATCACAGCTCATTCACATTTATGTATTTGCTTATTTTGTTCATTGTAAAGCTTATAAATTAAGGCATCTTGTTTTTCATTTGAAATAAGAAAGTAATAATAAAAAAACCTTTTCTCAATACTCACTTTTCAATACTATACTGAATAACGTCAATGTTGATCACTATACTTGACAACATATGTTTCATGATTGTGTACTTTTTCCAGAAGTTTGAGCTCAATATTACTTTTCTCAAGTTTTCAAAATACTCCATAGATGATTAAACTTTGAAAAGTTCCTAAAATTGAAGTAGAAACATGTTATATTTTCAATGTAAATAAAACAAGTGACAAGTACCACGCGTGCATGGAGTTTACACATTAATCAACCTTATTTTAAAATTTTAATTTAATATACGAGCATATAAGTATTTGGCCGTATTTAATATTTCGTAATTGTGATTAAAATACAACTAATACTTATGCACGAGTTACATTAATTTTTTATTGTTATATATTAGTATCGATTAACATTTTATATAGTTTTTGATTGTACGAGTGATTTGACTATATTTAACTGGCAAGGTGTTGAAGTTGATATCGTTGTTTAAATTTAACTATTGATATATATTGTAGACAATATGCATGTTTCATAATGACCCTTAATGAAGTTAAAAGATAAAATTTAATAATTTTCCGGATATCCTTGTCTAAAGTTTAAATAACAATCATGAATCGTTGTTATATATACAATCTCATATATTTATTTTTATATCACAGTAACCCGTGCTTACATTTTGATATTTATGTTTATGTTGTTAATAATTTTAGTCGTATTTAGTTTTCAAACATGTGTGCACACGGGTTAAACTTATAAAATGATTAACATGAGTCGCTATTGAACGCGCGCACGCACACACACACACACACAGATATATATATATATATATATATATATATATATATATATATATATATATATATATATATATATATATATATATATATATATATTGACATATCCTTACTTAAACTCATAAGGAGGAATAACATGAGTTGTTTGTATATGTACAATCTCGTATATGCATTTAATTATCACAAGGTTTTTATATTTATAATCTAGCACATATGCATGAATTTAATATATTTTGATAATAATATTTATGACTAACAACATATATGTTTTTTTAAAGCATATAAAGTCGATGAAGTATAAAGTATAAAAGGTTATTTGTTTATTTTATATAATTATTTAAAACACTTAAATTGATAATTTTACAGTTAACTTCATATAATTTTAAAAGATTTAACAACTAAAGTTTTATTAATCACTCCCTCCTTTGTTTTATTTATTTATTTATTTATTTTATTTTTTTACAAAATCGACATATTTGTTTCTATGCATATTTACTTTGATGGATAAAATTTAGATTGTTCCAAATGGAAACCAAATTTGAGTTTTATTGGTTAATAGGTGGGCTCGATTTTGGAATTATGCTCTGCTATTGGTCAATAAAAGAATTAATTATCACAAATTTTTTTTCTCTTTTTATATAAAATATTTTCAATAGAAACAAAATTCAAGAGATATTAGTATTCTTTCGCTCTGAAATAATTGTCTTCCGGCAAAAACATACAATTTAAAGAAAATATAACTATTAATGATGTCTCTTACATATTATTTTCGTAAAATGACAATTTACCTTTAACTAGTTAATTATTGTTCCTTTTAAAACTTGTAATTATAATTTCAAATAAGAGTAATATGGTAAACTTGATCAAACTTTCCTTATCTATTTTTAGTAGTGTACTTAATTAGAGACAACTTGAAAATGTAAGATGGACTCTATTTTTAGTAGTGGAAAATTAATTTGATACAATCTGAAAACGAAAGTTGGACATATAATTTGGGCCGGCGAGGATGGGGGCAGGGATACGGATGGGAGTGGGAAACCGGGATGGGGATGGGAGTGGGAAACGGGGATGGTTATATGAGATACGATTTTCAACATTCCCCACCCCATTGCCATCCATACTTCTTGGAGCAATGTTTGACTTTTTAGTGGAAAACTTACGAAAATATATGGGCCTTACTTTATTGTATACCTTAATATCCATTAGATAAAGGGTGGTATTGAAATTAATTGTGAAAATTGTAGGGAAGATGGGCATAATAGAGTAAGGTGTAAGAAGAAAGCATTCCTAAACCACCTAAAGTACCATGTAAGGTTGGCAGACTAAAGAAGAAGAAAAATGATTCTAAAAATTTGGTTGATGAAAAAGGATATACCATAGATAGTTAACATTGTGAAAAATGAATTTAAGGTTGCTCGTTTTAGTAATCAGTATTGTTTAATAAAGGAAGAAGGTAAGTTAATTGTGAATATAACTAGGAATGGAGCAGGAATGACAGGAGTAAATCTAATTTGGTGAGGATAAGAGGAGGCATTGAGAAAAGAGGTAGATCTGGCTCCTAAAATGAGGTTATGAAGGATTGGCGATGGTTGGTTTGAATGAGGGCCCCACGACCACTTCAGACACAATTGAAAATTCTGCACCATTACCTCAAGCACCAAGGTAGACATGCAATGAAGGACCATCAGCAGTTGCATAAGCAGGACCATCAGCAGATCCTCAACCTATAGGTAATAGAAGAGCAACATCAACATTATTTGTTAGACCAAGGGTTAAAACTCAAACAATACTTCAGCAACAGCTTTCAAGAAATCATTTAGGTGTTGGTTCTTCAAAGACCAATGCCCACATATTAGAGTAATTTGTAAATTACTAAGCTACATTTTGTGTACTTTTTTTTGGGGTATCTGTATATTGTGTACATAACATTATCTTTTAGGATTTTGGTTATCATGTAAGTAAAAATTAAAGTGTTGCACTTCTAGGCCCTATTTTGTTCATGTAAGGTCATATTTAGTATTTGTTGTGGGATTATGTCATGGATGTAACAAACACTTGGAAGTGCTACACTTGCTGCCACAATCAAAATGACTCCTATTGATGATATTATAGAAGTGCTTACAGTAATAACGTAAAGAAGATGATGAAGAAGGTATTTTTAGGTTTTCAAACAAGAAAGGGGAAGATGATGAAGAAAGGAGATGATGGAGAGGCGTGAAAAAAATGTGAGGGTGGGGTGGGGGAGTGTTAGTAACTAAGATCAAAGGGTTAGTGTATAAAAGGAGGTTTACGATAAAAATCGTGGATGGTAACTTGTTACCCACTGGAACTAAGGGTTGGGTCGGTCAATTTGTACACCAAGAAGACTAAACTTTAAACTTTGGGGATAAAGAAGAAAAAACTTTAGTTCGCTACACAAAACTATAAAATGTGCAAGTAAGATATATTTCTAAGCAATTAGCCCTTTTACATAGATATTTTTTTTAACTTTTTAATTTTAACTACTTAGTTTAAATTTGTAGGTAAAGAGAGGGTGAAGAGAAAATGTGCTTATTTCAATGAAAAACTAACTACGCACTCTAGCACAACCTCCATGGAGAGACATGGAGGGCTTATATAAGCGTATACAAGATAAGTTTCCTATTGTTAAAGTGGTTTTTTGTGATGTAATTCGGTTTAAGGTTTGTATGTTTTTCGGTTTAGTGTTCAATATATTGCGGTTGTATCCAAGGAGAATATCTTGGTTGTCTTGAAGAATATATCTCGGTTGTGTCTTTGTGTAAAATCTCAGTTGTGTTTTTCTGTAAAATCTCAGTTGTGTCCACAACCATGAAATCTCAGTGGTCTTGTATTTGCATATCTCGATGGCCTTGTGTCATAAATCTCAGTGGTCTTGAAAGTGCTAATCTCAGTGGTCTTGCTTCAAGTGCAAATCTCGATAGTGTAGTTGGGAGTACCGAGATTTAAGTGGTGTACCAAGATTATAGAGAGTATAAGGGAGTACCGAGATTTGGAGGACATGGGAGTACCGAGATTTGGAGGATATGAGAGTACCGAGATTTGGAGGATATGGGAGTACCAAGGTTTGGAGGCTGCACGAGTGCTGAGATTTGGAGGACATGGGAGTACCGAGATTTTGAGTATTTCAATGGAGACTACAAAAATGGGTGGAGGCTTCCTAACATTAAGGAAACTACCGAGATTCATCAAAAGTACCGAGATTTTGAATCCTAGAACCGAAATTTCAAAGGTTTTCACCAAAATTCGAACATAAAGCATGGTTTTTACAAGATTTGATCCATGTTACACACAAATCTTTAGTCTTTGATGCAACTAAACACGTTTTTAACTATAAACACAACATGGAGCCGAATCAGAACCTATAGAATGCTAAAAACATAAGAACATGTGTTTTACCTAAAAACATGACCAAAATTTCAAATATAGACTTGAATCTTTGTATCTAATCTATGAAAAACCATAACATAAACCTTAAGAAAGTTTTTGTGCAACAAAGATTCAATATTTATCTATAAAAACTCAAAATTTTGGTATAAAAATTTTGGTTCATGTTTTAAACTCACAAATATAATTTTAAAACAATTTTGATATATATATATATATATATATATATATATATATATATATATATATATAAATCTTTTATATATATGGGATTTACGACAAGTGACACTCTCGTTAAAATTAAATTAAAATTTTTATTGATTATGTAGAAACTAGAAGGGGGTTGAATAGTTTTACCGTTATTATTAACGTTTTTAGAAAATTTACTTTACAAATTGCGTTTATGAAAATGATCCGATTCGATGTTAACGTTAAATCAACTCAAAAATAAATATAAACAATAACAATTAAATAAGTTAAGATAAAGAAAGGAAAGATCAAACCGGCACACGGAGATTTATAGTGGTTCGGCCACGAAGCTCACTCCTTCGCCCCTACTCCACTCCTCAAGTCTCACACTCGAGAGATTCACAAACACTATGATGGATCTAAACACACGCCTTGTGTTATAGTGATACTTTGAATAATACTAACAACTATGCGGAATATACTTAGAAGGTTTGTTAGTATGTTTGTATTTAAGTTTGATTGTGAGTGAGAACAGTTGTATATGAACACAGAATGTAAACCAAACGTTAAGCTCCAATATTATTAAGAATAATAATACGAGTGATCTAGTTTATCACTAGGGTTACACCTTTAAGCTCTCTAATTGATACGTGTATAAACCTAAACCTAGAACCTCCTTTTATAGGACACAAGGAGACCTTTACAAGATAAGTATTAACTGAGAATAATAGAATATACACAAGATCTTTTCTATACTTATCTAAATACACGTTTCCTAACAATTATCCTACAGCAGTGGTAATATTATGTACTAGCAGTGGTAATGAGTTTCCACTGCTAGTGCATTCTTCAGCAGTGTCTTCTTCCATGCTTAACAGTGGTAACTCTTAGTATAATTCCTAACACACTATGTCAACACGCTCCCTTATGGCGGAACAAACCTTACACATACTTACACCAAGTTTAACGACACTAAGTGAAATGTCGAGTCCTAATCCTAATGATACGTGGGAATCGCACCAGGCTTTACTTCTCAAGGGATCTTGAGAAGCTTACAACCCCCACCAGGCAGTGTACCTGATCGTTGTAGTATAGTATAGTGACAAGTACCGGGGGATTGATCGTTCAACTAGGAATAGTGTCGTTAGGATTGAAATTAATCTAACTAGGTCTAAAGGTGAAGGATGATTCTTTTTATGTTTTTATTATTTTATGAAAAGCAAGTAAAAATCTCGGGTATTGGGAGAGTGGGCGGAATTAGTTGCTAATCAACTAACCCAAAAGCTACTAATTAAACTAATAAACAAGAAAATAAACTAAGGTTCTACAAGATAAATGAAGCATGTCTACCCATGATATGTTACTCCTTGCTAGCTATCCAATCCTACCTATTGAATTGTAACCTTGTTTTAATTGACGGGTTGTATTCCTTAATACCATTCATGGGGTATCGCACATAACTCCCCAATTCTATGAGCTCTTATCTCCTCCTATACCATGCCCAGCACAACCATAGGGATTGTAAACAGTGGCTCATGCATTAAATACAACCAATAAAGACCTTAGTGCAATAGGTTCATGTTTCCTAAGACGTTCAAGCATGTTACCATTTGGAGATCTGCTAGTTTTCTTAAGCCTAACATATAAATCATTCAATCAAAACAAGAATCAATAGGAAACAAGGATTATAAACTAAACCAACTAGATCTATTGAAGTTGTCACGCCTTAATTAATGGAGATAGACACAACATCAACAAGAAATCAATGAGATCTAATCAATTATATACAAGTTTCACATAATCATAAGTAGACACAAGGTGAATTAGCAAATCATCATCAAAGAAGACCAAACAACAATGATAATGGAAAACATAATTAAGATAGAATCATCAAACCAATACATGATGTTTATGGAGTGATTGAAACCCTCTAAGTTGCTGGAAAAACACCCACCTAAACCCAGGAATCGACCTTAGGGTTTAGGGCTTACAAAAAGTGAAGTTATGATGTTATATTTATAGGCATGTTTTCTATCGGCAAGGCTTGACGGCGTCAGCTCGTTCTCTTGACGCCGTCACGACAATTTTTTCACCAAATTGTAGATCTCTTCGTCCTCTTCGCGTGGGCTTTCGAATCACCTAAATCCGAGTTCGTATGCAAAAGTTATGACCAAAACAATATCAGCTACTCCGCGCGCAAGTTTTGACAAGTTAACACGTGACGGCCTTGGGTGACGCCTTCAAGTTCTCTCTGGGCCGTCACCACTTTTACTCTTGACGCCGTCACCAAAGTGCTCTTGACGCCGTCAGGTACTGTTCTCAGCATGGAAAATTAAGTCTTTGGCGTTTTCTTCACTTTTATGCTCCAAAAACGTCCAAAATGCTTCCTTTTCCTGAATTCACTCCCAAAGGACCTAAAATCACAAAAGGAACGATTTAGGGAATATTTGAACAAATAAATTCGAATTCGGGCTTAAATGACCCCCTAAAAATGGATCATTTTTCGCCTCATCATATACCCTTACACTTGAGATTTGCTTGTCCTCAAGCAAATGCACTTTTATTCTAGTCAAAATATAAGTTAGGGGTCATTTAACACTAATATAAAAGTAATTACAACAAATAATCGTTCCAGTAAAGACCAATAGAGAAGCACGGAGGTCATACACTAGCACCTCACAAATAGTGTTTAGATACTCACATCTCTCGGGTGTAATAAAGTGTAAATTACAATATGGAAACGGAAGATATCTCTCACTACCTGCCATAGCAAAATAGATTACTATAGGTTTGGGAAAGGATCAAACCTCCACCACATGGCGTAAGCACCTAGGATAAACTATCAAAGAGGTCTTTTAAAGGGTTGTAACGTTAGGTGTAGGGATATGAAATACACGGTTTTGTTGGATAAAGGAAGTTTTACTGGTGGCGAGTTAACAATCTTTGTCAATTACATGTACAAGATGGCGTTGCTAAGCCAAGACTAGACTCGACTTAAGCTAATAAATGAAAAATAACAAAAACATAAAATAAACATAGAATGAAATGGGATGGTAGTCTGCATGTTTTTTTCTCTTTTTCCTTTTTTTTTTCTTTTTCTTGATTTTTTTTTTCTTTTTCTTGATTTTTCGATTTTTTTTTTATTTTATTTTATTTTATTATTTTTTTTTTGCATACACTCTTACCCTACCATCCAAAATAATAAATCATAGGGGATGAGACTTCCCCTTACACTTGAATCTTTACATACTTTACATTTAACTAATCTAATAACTCGAATTAAGAAAATCAAAACACTTGGAGCACTTTTAAGATTAACGCACATATGAGGGTAACAAATGATGTTCTTCCCCATTACTCCATATAATAAGTACTTACCCATGAGTCCCAATCGTCCCAAAACAATATGTACAAGGATATGACTCGACTTAGCAACCATGTAATCAATTAGAAAGTTAACTTAGGGTTTAACAAATAACAATAATGCACTAAAAATGAGCGCATACACGGAAGGCTAAGGCGATTTGGTTGTACATTTAAGTGGGGTGTAACAAATTCTTTCTTTAAGTAAAATGCTTAAAGTTAGAAACGAAAGGATAGGCTCGGAGGGGTGTACTAGGGGTTTCGTGTACTAAAAATGAGTACAACGCTAAGGGTGTGTGAAAAATTAGTTGACTTAACTAGCCAAGTAATATGACTTAAATGGTCAAGTAATTATAATACGGGTTTAACACAAGGGTGATCCTAATGCCTCCTATCATGTAGTAAATCCTACCACACGAATGTAGTCTCACTAGCAGTCTCGGGATGCATCACTAACGCAAGTTCTAGAATCTAAATGCTACCGGTACACTCATAAGCACTAATAATGAATGTTTTTCCTATCAAATCTAAAGGCGAACCTCACATTTTTGGGTGGAAAATTTTTCTGAATATACGGTTATGTGCTAGTCATACAATCTCCTATCCATGAGACGCTTGCTATGGCTAAAGTTTCACTCCTAAATGTTGTAAAAAAATTTAAATTTGGCGCTAAAATTGCACTAACAAGTATTTCTCATAGTTTTATTACACATCTACCATCAAACAAAGCAAACTCAAGCGAAAGTGCATATGTAAGGTATCATCTTTTTACCCTCCCCTTACACTTAAGATGAACATTGTCCCCAATGTTCAAGTAAAGAATGTAAAAGTGAAAAAGTAAAGAGAATGAAATCAAATACTCCCCTGATTCGCTCGGTATGGATAATAGGATGGCCAGGTTAAATCTTCCTCCAAGAAAATGAACAATCAAAGCTTCCCTTCCAGAATATAAATCATCTTCTTGTCATACATAACCTGTAAAACCTGACAAAATAGACAAGACAACCTTGCGTAAAATCGGCGGCATCCTATATAAGTTACTAAATCCTAGAAAACAAGATAAGATATAATGCTTGTGGAATGAAGTTTGCAGATCTCCTAGAGATTATAAAACTTAATAATTCACAAAAACCATAAGACTCCGTTAGAAAAACAAAACCGGTAAAATTTCCAGGTTTTAACTCCTGACGCCGTCAAGAGTAAACCCCTGACGCCGTCAGAATTGACCTGCAGAAATCCTTATGTTAAGTTTCCGGAAAATTTCTGGAAAAACTTGGTCCTACTTCCTGGAAAATCCTGCAAAACTTCATTATGACTCAATACAAGCATTTGACTCTAACAAATACGAATACACATGTTCATTTAATATTGTGGAGAATCATGATCGGTTTGTTTCTTAAAAACATATTTGGGGTTTCCCCTTACACTTATCTTTTGCAAAAATACTTTTAGGTGGAGTTAAGACTAGGCCAAACAACAAAGTAAAGTATTTCTATTATTTAGTTTAGAAACATGATCAACCAACAATAAAAATAAAACATGCATACGGAAGCAAATAACAATCAAACAAATAAAATCACACAAAACATGGGTTGCCTCCCAAGAAGCGCTTTTCTTTATTTACGAGTCTTGTAGCTAGACTCAAGGTCATGGGTTACTATGTGATCTCATCATTGGTTCCACTCTCTAGGTCGTCTTCTAAACCAGTTTTGTAATCCGGACCTAGTTGCAAGCACTCTTTGTAGAAACCAAGCATCCTATTTCTAACATACTCTACTCATCTACGTCTATCCTCCTCATTCCTATAATAAGCCGCTTGCTTGTGTTCCTTTTCGAAATTAGAGAGAAGGCGGTATTGCTCAATCTTGTAGGGCATTTGATAAGCAACCTCATCATTCTCTTTCTTGAATCTAACTATCCCTAAAGTCGGATCATAACTCATCCTAGTGGCCTCAACAAATGGTTTCCCAAATATTATTTGACTGAGGCAAGCATCTATCACCGGACGAGTGTCCTCAACTATCATAAAATCGATCTCATAGGTGAGATTCCCTATAATCACATGCAATCCCTTCACTCTTCCTGCAAAATTACTTATCAGATTCTTACCGGGCATCATCCTAAAATTAAGTTGCTTCTTCATCACCCAATTGTAGTAAGTCCTAGTCATGATATTCACGGGGGGTCTAGGGTCGATGTAAGCTTTCCATATATGCATGTGCCCGATATTGCATGGGATGTTAATGTTAGAGGGGTCTCCCATTTTGATAAGGGGGTCACCAAAGATATATGCTCTCTCAGGACTATCGAATAAATCCTTATGGTATTCCCGTTCTTCCTTGGTTGGCAACTTATCAAAGTATTCTTCTATAGGTTCTACCTCCTCTAATTCCTCTCTACTATCAACCTCAACTTCCCTATTCTCATCCTTAGTCTCGGCTTCTATCCTAACTTCATTCTTGTCACTCTCTTCTATCTCCTTATCTATCGGCTTAATAGTGACAACATTAACAAAGTGGACCTGTTTAGATGATGAGGGATCCTTAATTTGGTTTCCGTTATTGGTGTCCCTAGTGTCCTTCCTAGGTGTGACTAATGCTTGGTTGTTGAGGGCTTTCAACAAGTTGTCAATCTTGTTGGTCATCTCCGTTTGTTGTTGGTTGAATTCGGTTTCAAACCTAGCTATGCGAGCCTCTTGAGATGCCATAAACTTTGACATCAATCCTTCAAGATTGTTGGTACTACCAAAGTTGTTAGAAGGATTGTTGTTGAAAGTACGGTTGGATGGTGGACCGGTTGGTTGGTAGCGGTTAGGCGGATTGGAGGAATTGGGTTGATTTTGTTTCCACCTAAGGTTTGGGTGATTTTTCCATGAGGGGTTGTATGAATCACCGTATGTGTTTGGCTCGGGCTTGAAAGTGTACCACTTATCTCCCGCTTCGTCGGTACGCGAGGATGCGTAGTCCGCAAAAGCTGTTCCGGGGAGTTCCACACAATCACGAGTGTCGTGGGGACCACTACATAATTCGCATGAAGAAGTGATTTTGTTCACTTGGCTTGAAGGCTTAGGAGCATCGTAAGATTTCATGAGAAACTTGACTTGGTCCTCAAGTTCCATGATCCTACGGTCGGGAGTGCTAGAATTGTTCGAAGGCAAGGATATTGCCTTGACCGTTTTGTTCAAGTCACGGGGATCGTTCCAACTTTCGTTGTCATAGAGAGCAAGATCTTCTATGAGTTCCCATGATTGTTCCGCACTAAGATCACGTAGCTTACCACCGGCCGATTGGTCAATGGCTCGCCTCGTGGAGATGTCGATATGGTCATAAAAAATTTGGACTTGGAGCCAAAGATCTATGCCATGATGAGGGACTTTTTGGAGTAAGTCCTTGAAACGAGTCCATGCTTCATAAATAGATTCATTTTGACATTGTTGGAACATCAAGATGTCATTTCTAAGCTTAGTAGTTCTCCCCGGTGGGAAAAATTGAGCAAGGAAACGAGTGGTGAGATCATCCCATGTGGTGATGGATCCCGCGGGTAAACGCTCAAGCCATTGACTAGCTTGATCCCGTAGAGAGAATTGGAATAGGCGTAAACGGGTAGTCTCTCTAGTTTCAACACCTAGGTCCATGGAATCTACGATTTTGAGAAAGTCCTTAAGATGTTGGTTTGGATCTTCGGAACGAAGTCCATGGAATGCACATCCGCTTTGCACCAACCGGATGGTGTCGGATCGCAAGGGGGTCACATTGGCTCCGGTGAGCTCAATGGTGTTTCGGTAGCCTTGGTGGCTAGGTCGGGAGTACTCTCCTAAGGTTCGGGGCCTAAGGGGTTCTAGTGGTGGGTTTTGTTCTGGTGGGATGACGGTTTCAAAGATGTTACCACCTTCCATGATGTCGGATGGTAAAGAGTTACGAACAAAGGCACGAAGAAATAAGATAGACTAGAGAAAACCTAAAAATAAATATAAAATCTTACTAGAAAGGAATCTAGCAAGTAGACCTAATAAAAAGAAATTCTAACCTAGACAATAACTATTCCCCGGGCTGCGGCGCCAAAAACTTGATACGTGGGAATCGCACCAGGCTTTACTTCTCAAGGGATCTTGAGAAGCTTACAACCCCCACCAGGCAGTGTACTTGATCGTTGTAGTATAGTATAGTGACAAGTACCGAGGGATTGATCGTTCAGCTAGGAATAGTGTCATTAGGATTGAAATTAATCTAACTAGGTCTAAAGGTGAAGGATGATTCTTTTTATGTTTTTATTATTTTATGAAAAGCAAGTAAAAATCTCGGGTATTGGGAGAGTGGGCGGAATTAGTTGCTAATCAACTAACCCAAAAGCTACTAATTAAACTAATAAACAAGAAAATAAACTAAGGTTCTACAAGATAAGTGAAGCATGTCTACCCATGATATGTTACTCCTTGCTAGCTATCCAATCCTACCTATTGAATTGTAGCCTTGTTTTAATTGACGGGTTGTATTCCTTAATACCATTCATGGGGTATCGCACATAACTCCCCAATTCTATGAGCTCTTATCTCCTCCTATACCATGCCTAGCACAACCATAGGGATTGTAAATAGTGGCTCATGCATTAAATACAACCAATAAAGACCTTAGTGCAATAGGTTCATGTTTCCTAAGACGTTCAAGCATGTTACCATTTGGAGATCTGCCAGTTTTCTTAAGCCTAACATATAAATCATTCAATCAAAACAAGAATCAATAGGAAACAAGGATTATAAACTAAACCAACTAGATCTATTGAAGTTGTCATGCCTTAATTGATGGAGATAGACACAACATCAACAAGAAATCAATGAGATCTAATCAATTATATACAAGTTTCACATAATCATAAGTAGATACAAGGTGAATTAGCAAATCATCATCAAAGAAGAGCAGACAACAATGATAATGGAAAACATAATTAAGATAGAATCATCAAACCAATACATGATGTTTATGGAGTGATTGAAACCCTCTAAGTTGCTGGAAAAACACCCACCTAAACCCAGGAATCGACCTTAGGGTTTAGGGCTTACAAAAAGTGAAGTTATGATGTTATATTTATAGGCACGTTTTCTGTCGGCAAGGCTTGACGGCGTCAGCTCGTTCTCTTGACGCCGTCATAACCATTTTTTCACCAAATTGTAGATCTCTTCGTCCTCTTCGCGTGGGCTTTTGAATCACCTAAATCCGAGTTCATATGCAAAAGTTATGACCAAAACAATATCAGCTACTCCGCGCGCAAGTTTTGACAAGTTAACATGTGACGGCCTTGGGTGACGCCTTCAAGTTCTCTCTGGGCCGTCACCACTTTTACTCTTGACGCCGTCACCAAAGTGCTCTTGACGCCATCAGGTACTGTTCTCAGCATGGAAAATTAAGTCTTTGGCGTTTTCTTCACTTTTATGCTCAAAAAAAGTCCAAAATGCTTCCTTTTCCTGAATTCACTCCCAAAGGACCTAAAATCACAAAAGGAACGATTTAGGGCAATATTTGATCAAATAAATTCGAATTCGGGCTTAAATGACCCCCTAAAAACGGATCATTTTTCGCCTCATCACCTAACTAGAACCAATCTATCAAAGCCCACGTGGCTTCACACCTCGTACCAACACGATGGCACGATACAACACAACACACAATATAAGACTTGCACTCAAGTCCTATTACATACACGAAACAATGAATATAAATGACGATAGATCCGTAACAATGGTATGAGATGAGAAAGACTCTTCTTCATCACTTCGTCTCTTGATTACAACGAATGTTCTTCCCTTGCACTTTAGAGGAATGATGAGTGTGATCACTTGTAAGCAACTAGAACCCGATAATGTGATCAAAGAATGTGATTTGGAAATAATTTCGGAACACAGAAAGTTCTAGTGCATCAGAGGTAAGTTTTCTAAAATGGAACAGTTCTGTATTTATAGAAGCCTGGAAAGAGAGGGACGGTCCCTTAAATACCAGACGGTCCTTTATCAATAAGGGACCGCCGTCCACTTTAAGGGACCATCCCGATAGACGCTCCCATTTTTGTCCTGACGTGGTGAAAATTTATCTGGTGAAAAATTTTTCTCGGTTTTGAGCGGGAAAAATGGATGTTATGCATTTGAAATTTGAAAACATTTTCTTAATAAAACATTTCTTTAAATTATACAAAAATACTTTTGTAAAAATGTTTTGTAACATAAAAATGTAAAGTTTTGATGAAATATAAATCCTTTGATCACATACACAAGTTGGTAGATGTTTATACATACCTTAAGTGATGTTGAATACTAAAATGAGTTTTCTCGATTATTAGTCATAGTTTTACGTAACGTGTGTTTGTATTTTGTGATTATCAAAACTAGTAGAGACCGATTAATGCAAATGACGTTTTTGACATTATTTGTATTAACAATCTTCCCCTTTTTGATGATTACAAAATATAAACTCATTTTAGATAAAACTAGGCATTAATGAGTTTTCGTTTTCTTCTCCCCCTTTTTGTAGAATCAAAAAGGCTTCGTAGAAACAAAGAAGTCCACGTCATCATGATGACTCCCCTAGCTTAATGCTCCCCCTTGATGAGGACATCCGGGAATTGATCGATGGAATTTAGCTGCAATAAGTTAGAAGAAACATGCAAGCAAACTTAGAAATCCTACATACAAAGTAAGAGAATGCAAGAAAAATAGATATTGTGGATGGTCCCTTAAAGTGGTGGATAGTCCTTTAAATATCAGGGACCGCTACTATGGTATGGGACCGCCGGCAGAAAGAAAACTTGGAACAAGTAATCAAAATTCATGCCAAAACTAGGTCATTCATTAAGAAATAACAATGTCATTCATATGACTATTACAACATGAGTCTACATTCATAATCCTAGGATAATTTTCTAGTAAATCCCATGTTGAGTCCGGTTTCATTTGTGAACATGCATGCTTCTCTAGAACTTGCAAGGGCATGGTGGAGATGAGTTTCTAGGTAATGGTGGTAGAAACCCGGGTGACAAGAGAATGGAAATGATGTAGTCAAGATCATTCTTCATCTTTTGAAAGTGGTTGTGATTGTAAATGCAACAAGCACAATACCCCCCATGGGTATCCACTTGGGCAAGAGTAGGCTGAGACATTGCTGGAGGATGAAGTTTTTGGGATAGGATGATGTTGGGGAGGCTCAAGTCAACAAGATTAGAGAACTCTTGAGCCTTGATGGAGTGTAGCGAGTTATCATTTATCATTGGAGGTGGGAACAAAGGTGATAATGAATGATCTTGAGGAATTGGGTTTAGATGCTCATTATGAGTGGATGGAGGCTCATTTTGCGGTTGAGAGGCAAAGAATGAGAATGATGAAGATGATGCCTCATGGTGTTATGTGGTATTGGAGTTGGCATAGTTATTGTGTGAGTTGTTTGAGTTGTTCATGAAATTGCCATGGCTTTGTTTCTTCCTTCATATGGGTTTGACCGATATTCTAGGTTTTCTAGGAGATGACACTTTGTTGGATGACATTGAGAGGGAGGATGGTTATGCCATGACAATGGATGGATGAAGTGAATATTTAAGTAGAGGAGGAGGGTTGCAAGAATAGCAAAGTATGCAAGCTTAGTATAATTAGTTCAAATAATGTTTAAGCAAATAAACAAGGTGTATAAGATCTGGGGGTAGGCTTAGTCAAACATGCAGGAACTATAAAAAAATAAGCAAAGAAGTCACGACACAATAATAAAGGATGGTCTCGTATATGGGTGGACGCTCCTTTATCTTTTAGGGGACCGTCGATCGATAAAGGACCGCCACCAGTAGGTTTGCCAGTTTTCAGAGAATGTTCCTAGTGTGTGCCTACATGAAAGATATGTGGAGATGCGATTATCTCGACTCTAATGAAGGAAAAACCTAAGAGATAGTCCAAAGTCTCCTAAGTTCGATCTTGCTCTTCTTTCCATGTCGGATAACATATTTGTTACATGATCTGATACAGGATTTGAGTGCATCGTGCATGCATGGAAAATAAGTTTTTGAATTGTATTAACAATGCAAGAAAATGTGATTTTCCTATTCGTGAGAAGATTTTGAACATATGAATTGGGGTTTTTATGCACAAAATCAAGTTTTCTTATTATCATGCAATAATGGTTGTTAATAAAAAGAAATAGTTACTTCCTCAATTTTAATTTTTGTGCGCAAAAGAATCCTAGTCTCAGATTAGAAGTAATGAACTTATTATGGCATCTAAGAGGATACGTGTTCCATCATTCCTAATCCTAAACGAAGATAAAAGAATGGTTCACGCTTAAGGGGTTTGGTAAGAATGTCAGCTATGTTTTCTTCCATTGGAACTTTTTCAATAGATATGTTACTCTTTTGTATGTTATCCCTAAGAAAATGGTGATGAATTTCTATGTGTTTGGTACGAGAGTGTTTCACAGGGTTTTTACTTAAATCTATTGCTCTTTTATTATCACACATGATTGAAATATCATCAAGTGTGATGCCATATTCTACGAGAGCTTGTTTCATCCATAGTGCTTGTTGACATGCCTTTCTGGCGCTTACGTATTCGGCTTCGGTTGTGGAGATAGCTAGTGCAGTTTGTTTCTTGGAGAACCAAGAAGTTAAGCAACAACCCATGAAGGTACAAATGTCACTAGTACTTTTTCGATCCACATAATCTCCCGCATGATCAGAGTCGGTATATACTATAGTTTCTATGCCGGTCCCCTTAGGATACCATAATCCTAAGTGTATAGTGCCTTTAATGTATCGGAAGATACGCTTAATCGCTTCTAAATGCGATGTTTTGGGATCTTTTTGGAAGTGAGCACAAAGGCAGACACTAAACGTGATATCGGGCCTGCTTGCCGTTAGGTACAATAAACTTCCTATCATACCTCTATACTTAGTGCTATCTACGGATTCACTCTCTTCATCCTTGGCGAGCTTTGTGTCCGTAGCCATTGGGGTTTTCATAGGCTTAGTATATTCTAATCCAAATTTCTTAAGCATTTCCTTAATATACTTAGATTGATTAAAAAAATATTCCATCATCTAATTGTTTTATTTGAAGTCCAAGGAAGAAGTTAAGCTCGCCCATCATGCTCATTTCAAACTCGTCATACATGATTTTTGAGAATTCATCACACATGCCTTGACAAGTTGAACCGAATATAATGTCATCGACGTATATTTGGACGATTATGATGTTAGAATTTTTCTTTTTAGTGAAAAGAGTGTTATCTACCATTCCCATCGAGTATTCATGCTTAAGAAGAAATGCTTTTAACCTATCATACCAAGCCTTAGGGGCTTGCTTGAGACCATATAAAGCTTTCTTAAGTCTATAAACATGCTCGGGGTACTCGAAGTAAATGAATCCTGGAGGTTGTGCTACATATACCTTCTTATTGATGAGACCGTTTAGGAATGCACTTTTCACATCCATTTGGAATAGCTTAAAGTCTAATGCACACGCATATGCAAGTAATATCCTAATGGACTCAAGTCTAGCTACGGGTGCATAGGTTTTTTCATAATCAATTCCCTCTTGTTGATTATAGCCTTGTGCGACTAACCTAGCTTTACCATTTTCATCTAGTTTGTTACTAAATACCCACTTAGTTCCTATTATGGTGACATTCTTAGGTCTTGGTAGTAGCATCCAAACATCATTTTCTTCTTGCATTGCGATGATCCAACTTTCATCCTTCAATGCTTCATTGTCATTTTTGGGTTCTATGATTGAGATAAAACAAAAGAGGTTGCTTTTGTTTTGAGCTTGTGATCTAAGGGTTCTTTGGTTTAGGCTTCCTATGAAGTTTTCTAAAGGATGACTTTTAGATTCCTTAATGATGGTGGTTTCATCTATTTCCATGGTTTCTCTTTCTTGAGATGTGTCTAGGTTTTTCATGTTTTCAATTATGGCGTTTTCTTATTCTAAATCATCATCTACCAAAGGCGATGTTTTAGATGGAGGGGGACTCTCATCGAAAGTCACGTTGAGTGATTCTTCGACTACCATTGTTTCCTTGTTTAAAACAACGTAGGCTTTACTAGTTTGAGAATATCCTAGAAACACACCTTCGTAGGACTTTGGGTCGAACTTGGTGAGATAATCTTTGGTGTTTAAAATATAGCATTTACTACCAAATACTCTAAAGTAATCTAGAGAAGGTTTCCTACCTTTCAAGATTTCATAAGGGGTTTTTCCTATGATAGGTCTAATGAGAATTCTATTAAGGATATAGGTGGATGTATCTACGACATTACACCAAAACTTCTGAGGAAGAGATTGCTCGTTGACCATTGTTCTACTCATTTCTTGTAGGGTTCTATTTTTCCTTTCAATTACCCCATTTGATTGTGGATTTGGTGGAGCCGAGGAATTGTGAGTAATACCATTAGCATCACAATAAGCTCCAAATTGAACTTCATTATCAAATTCTCTACCATGGTCAGTTATAATGGAGACTATGTTGTATCCTAATTGATTTTGAATTCTCTTTCTAAATATTTTGAATTGTTCGAAAGTTTTGGTCTTGTTTTTAAGAAACCTAGTCCAAGTGTACCTAGAGTAATCATCTACCATTACTAGGGTGTAGAGATTTCCTTCATAACTCCGTATGGCGGAAGGACCGAAGAGATCCATGTGAAGAAGCTCTAGACATCTAGATGTTGAGATCATATTCTTAGGCTTATGACTAGAGTGAGCTTGTTTTCCAACCTTGCAAGCATCCCAAAAATGTTGGTCGAACCAAAGTTTAGGAAGATTTCTAACTAAATCCTTAGAAGCCAATGATTGTAATAAACGCATATTGGCGTGTCCTAATCTTCTATGACATAGAGTAGAATTATCATTAACTTTAGTTAAGCATATATTGTCACTAGGTTTGTTACTAATCTTAATGACATATAGGTTTCCTTTTCTAATTCCTTTGGCAATTACTTTTTCGTCCTTTATGATCTCACTATCGTCTTTTGAAGAGATTACCTTGCAATAATTGTCACAGATTTGACAAATACTAAGTAGATTAAAACCTACGTTATCTACATGTTCCACATTAGTTATAGTAAGAGAGTTATGAGTGATTGTACCTTTGCCGATGATATTACCCTTGAGTTTGCTACCAAACGTAACGTTACCTCTATTACTTGCATTATAGGATGCGAATAGCTTGCGATTACCCGTCATGTGATTGGTGCATCTACTATAACCCATTCGTCGGTCTCCAAGTCAATTCCCAAGCATATCTAATGATCACATAGACAAACTCAAACATATGGTCCCTAATATCTCATGGGTTCAAAGTTGTTAGCACCGAACATCCTATACATTTGTTGCATTTGTCTAGTGTTGGGTCACTGAATTCCCCAAACTTCCTCTAACTAGGATTTGAACATAAAATAACCTAGGTGTTTAATACCCGTAAACACAATCAAGTCACTGAGTGAACAGTTGCTCAGTGAGTCATCTTCAGGATGCTTAGAACGAGCCTAATGAATGGTTCACCATTCAGTGAGGCGGAACTCAATGAGTGGCATCTAAGCCAAGAAGAAGGTGATGGGTTCAGTGAGGATGACAATAACTCACTGAACCCCCAGGACTCCCCAACAACTACTGAAGACTAAAGACCTAAAGACTAAAGAATGGGCGCGACTAAGCGGGAAATGTTTAAATAACTGAACAGGTGTCCCTATCGACCTGAAGTCAAACTTTCCCTGAAAGGCATAAAGTCGGGATGGTGTCATCACTGTGCATTAGAAAGGCACATTGTCTATATTGTAACAGAGACAAAATATGTAAGTATTTTGTCTCTGCTAGCTTAGGTCATCAATTGTCTTTATCAATAATGTTGTAATTCACTTGTGTATAAATAGGTAGCATAAGTGAGGAGTAAAGTTGACAAGTTTGTGCATTTTATTCTTAGACATTCACAAACAACTTTTACTCCTCCAAAGAACAACATAGTCCCTGAGATAGCTCAGTGAGACCTTTAGTTGTCACTCAAGCATTGTTTGGGTTTAGAGAGGAGTCATACCATACTTGTCGTTTCAATCCCAAGTGTTATTCCACAAACACTTGGGTATAATTCTTTGATTAACTCCTTATAAGAATTAAACGTTGAAAAATATTGTCTCTCTTTTCTTTACGTTTTATTTATTGTTAATCAATTACATCTTTGTTTAAATGCCATGGAACTTGGTTAGTTTAACTCACTAGTTACTATTAACCAAGTAAACGGGACCAACAAGTGGTATTAGAGCATCTGATTTGTAAAACTTTTCAAAGTTTGTTTTTCAAAACTAAAGAGTGCTAAAAGTTTTTTTTAAATCCAGATCCTACCATGGCTGACATTGATGTTCCCCAAATTTTCGATAAAAAGGGTGGAAGCTACTCTGCTACTGCCCCTAGACTTGAAGTTGGTAAATTCAACAAGTGGAAAAAGCGCATGCTTTGCTACTTGACTGGGATGGAACCATATTACATTAAGCTTATTAATGATGGTCCATATGTCTCTAAAACTGCTCAAGGTTTAATCAAACATGAAGCTTAGTGGACCCAAGATGAGAGGAGGCTGGTCAACCAAGACCTACGCCTGAAAAGCATCATTATCTCTTGTCTTCTTAATGATATAATGGAATCAGTCATTAACTGTCCTACTGCCAAGCAGACATGGACTGACTTGGTTCATAGTTATGAAGTCCCCTTAGATACCAAGGAAAACAGGATCATGGACCTGAAACTTGAGTACAATACTTTCAGTGCCAAAGACTCTGAAAGTCTCTCAGATACCTACACCCGGTATAAGACCTTCCTCAATGAGCTGACCAATGATGGTGTCACTCTATCTAAGCATGAAATAAATGTTGGCTTTGTCAACAGTCTCCCTGAGAAGTGGTTAAAATTCTCTCAGGGTCTGAGAAATGCAAATCACCTTCTGAATCTTGAGCTTCCTGAGATCTATGGTAAATTTCTCTATGAGGATAACCTAATCTCAAGGAGATATCCTGACTCCAAAAAGGCTCAAGAGCCTAAAAAGACCCTGACCTCGTCACCCATATCTACTGCTTTCTATTCCAATGGTGTTGTGCAGGATTTTCAAGATGGATCTGATGATGAGGTTGATGTAAGGACCAGTGAGGAGTACCTGAATGATTTACAAATTGAATTTCATGAAAGGGTACTCCTTGCAAACTCAAAAAGATTTATTAAAAGAAATAAAAACTTTTCAAACACAAAAGCAAATGACAACACTGAGTATTTTAAATGTGGTAAAAAGGGTCATTTTGCAAAAGATTGTTTCTCAAAAACAACCTCAGAACCATCTTACAAATTCTTAGGAAACAACTCTTTCTCAGGAACTAGCAAGTTTCAACCAAAAATGCTTCAATCTAGTAAAAAAGATTTTGAAGCTAAATACAAAAAGGCCAAGGCCAAACTTGCTCTTCTTGAGTCAGCCTCTTCAGTCACTCAGTCACCTCAGGCTCCTAAACCTGCTCAGGCTAAGAATAAAGGGCTTGTTGCTGAAACCTTTGATTGGAACAAGGAAGATGTGTCCTCTTATGATGAAGAAGTTCACGTCAGTGCCCTGATGGCGCTCTCAGAAGACAACAAACTGACTGTGGGAAAGAATATTGCAAGAAATGGAGAGTGGGTGAGCATCACCATGAGAAAGGTAAACATTTTACTTTCAATGGAAGATGATTCTGATTGGAAATCTTACTTAGATTATATTAATGTTGATCTTAAGTATGTTGAAGAGCAAAGATTAAACTTGTTTTCAAAATATAGCAAATTAAGTTTTGAACTAAATCAGTGTAGAGATGAACTTCTTGCTTTAAAACAATCCAAACTTGAAAATGTTACACTTCAAATTCAAAACTCTGAACTTCTAAAACAAAATCATGCTCTTCAGGAAGAACTTAAGAAAGAAAAGGCTGTCATTTGGAGCTGGACTCAAAAGAACCCCAATCTTTGACACATTAAGTCTCACACCCAGTTCTAAAAAGGCTGGACTGGGTGAAGACCAACTCACTAAAGTGTCTGGGGAGAGTAACCATGCAACAGCCTTTCTATCAGCTAACAAACTCTCTAGCATTGAACTAGTACCAAAACCCAGTGATTGGATTGAGAGAGTCAATCATGATAGTAAAATGCCAAATTTCAACACTGGAAGAATTTTGGAGCCTGAAAGTCAGGCCATTAAGGAAATGCTAAGAGTCACTAATGAATCCAGTCATACTGAGTCCATCACTAAATCTAAGTCTGATTCCCAAGCACCACTTCCTCCTCTGAAACAACTTCAAGGAGCTGCACCAAGCTCTGACATCACCCCATCTGTCTATCAACCACATTCTCCCAAGGAGAAATCAGGTTTAGGGAGAACTATCCTGAAGAGACCTACCCCTGTGCCCACTGAAACTCATACACCTTCGGTATCCACTAAAGTGAAATCTGACAATACTAATTCTAAATATGATCAGTTGGCTGAACTTGTCAGGAAGTTAAGTGAAAAAATTGAATCCACTAAGAAATACTCTAGTTCAAAAACCAAACCACCACCAACATCTTCTAGTTCCCCCAAACCAAAATCCTCATCCAAACCTTCAATGAGATGTGAACTGTGCAATTATCCAAACCACAACACTGACAATTGCTACAGAATCCTGTTTTGCATGATATGCAAACAAAAGGACCATAGGACTTCTGATCACAACTCTCACTTTGCATCACTGAAAACACAAAGACTTTTCAAAGCACAAGGTCATCAGTATGCCTCTCCTTCCAAACAAAGATTTAAGGCTAAGCCTTTTCTGCCATGTCCTCACTGTGGGTTCAACGATCATCTTCCTGATGACTGTATGATGAACAAATGTTGTAAAATTTATGGTGACCCCTCCCATGATGACAGAGGACATGACAATGTTATTCATACTAGAAGAGGCATCACCCCAACACCTTTCAGTCTACTGAGTCTTCATCAACCATCAAATGCAAAACCTGTGGAAGCTCAGTACACTCTACCTCAGACCATGACTCAATTGCTAAATTCAAAAAGTCCTTGAGGACTAAACCCACTAGGAGGTGGGCTAACAAGAAAAACTAACCTAGTTTACTATTTGTGCAGAAACATACAAGGGATCCTGTTTGGCATCTAGACAGTGGATGCTCAAGGAGTATGACTGGTGTAAAGCATTACTTGCACAAATATGTGGAAGTACCAGGACCCAAGGTAGTATTTGGTGATAACTCGTCAGCTCCCACTGAAGGTTATGGTTCAGTAAACTATAATGGTATAGTTTTTACAAGAATAGCATATGTCAATGGTCTCAAGTACAATCTCATTAGTGTAAGCCAACTATGTGATGCAAAATACATAGTTCAGTTTGATGACAAGAGAGGAACCATCTTCAATGCCAACAAGGAAGTTGTGTTGATTACTCTCAGGAGGGATGATGTCTATGTCCTTGACATGTCAACCCTCACTCAAAATGGGACTTGCCTCTTCACTAAGGCATATGAGACAGTCAATTGGCTCTGGCATAGAAGACTCTCTCATCTTAACTTCAAATCTATAAACAACCTGGCCAAACAGAACAAGGTTCTTGGCCTTCCATCCCTGGTGTATACCAAAGACAAGCCATATTCTACTTGTGAGAAAGGTAAACACCACAGGGCATCATTCAAGACCAAACAAACCACCTCCATCAAAAGTTGCCTTCATCTCCTTCACATGGACCTCTTTGGACCTATCAGTCCAATGTCTATTAACCATGAGAAATATACTCTAGTCATAGTGGATGAATACTCAAGATACACTTGGATTTACTTCCTGGCCAAAAAGAGTTAGGCAGCTGGTACAATCATGTCTTTTGTTAGGAACATTGAGAATCAAAATGATATCAAGGTTAAACAAATTAGAACCGATAATGGTACTGAATTCAGAAACCATGACCATGAGTGTTTTTGTGATGAGAGAGGAATTTCTCAGAACTTCTCTTCTCCTTACACTCCTAAACAAAATAGAGTAGCTGAAAGCAAGAACAGGACACTCATTGAGGCAGCTAGGACAATGTTAAATGGCTCAGTCCTTTCAAAACACTTTTGGACTGAGGCAGTCAGAACAGCCTGCTATACTCAAAATAGGTCCATTATTGTGAAAAGAGACAATAAGAATCCCTATGAGATATTCAAGGGAAGAATCGCTGACATCAGCTACTTTCATGTATTTGGGTGTCCTGTGTTTATTCATAACCACAAGGATCACTTAGGTAAATTTTATGCAAAAGCTATTGATGGATACTTCCTTGGATACTCACTTGTCTCCAAAGCCTTCAGGGTGTTCAAAACTAGGAGACAACAAACTGAGGAAACTTATCACATAACTGTTGGTGAGAGTACTAAATCCATCAGGTTCTCAAACTCCTCAGTTGAGGAAATTGGTATTGATGACTCATCCAGATATCCTCCTGATGAGTATCATCCTGAGAACAATCCCTCGGCTTAATATCAATCTGATGCAGATATCTCATACTACATCATTCCTCACAATCTACCTCAACCAACCGTCAGTGAGTTTATTGAAACTCAACATGTCTCCAATGAGACTACCCCCACTGAACCGACTGTTCAGGAACCCCTTGATCAACTTGACAATACTGAGGTAACTGAAGATCTAAATCTTGAAGCACCTCATGCTCGAGTGACTGAACCCACTCCTCCAACAAAGCAGGCTTCTTCAAGCTCTAACACCAATCCTAGACCTCAAGATAGCTGGACTAAGTCCGAAACAATTGATCTTATGAACATCACTGGTGAGCCCACTAAAGGCATGCCTACCAGAAGCATGGCTACTAAACTCAAGGTAGCCTCTGCCAATGTATGTTTCTATGTGGATTTTCTCTCTAACATAGAGCCTAAGAATGTCAAAGAAGCCCTGACATATGAAAGCTGGGTTTAGGCCATGAGAGATGCATTGGAACAATTTGACAGAAACAATGTCATGACCCTAGTTGAATGCCCCCAGGGTGGTTTAGTCATTGGAATGAATTGGGTCTTCAAAAACAAGACTGATGAGTGTGGTACAGTCATCAAAAACAAGGCAAGACTTGTTGCTAAAGGTTACAATCAACAGGAAGGTATTGATTATGAGGCAACATTTGCACCTGTTGCCAGAATGGAAGCCATCAGGATCTTCCTAGCCTATGCTACATACATGAACATTAAAGTTTACCAAATGGATGTCAAAATTGCCTTCCTGAATGGAAACATTAAACAAGATGTTTATGTGCAACAACCTCCTGGCTTTGAAAGTAGTGAATTTCCTAACCATGTCTGTAAGCTTAACAAGGCCCATTATAGACTTAAACAAGCACCCTGGGCATGGTATGAAACACTTTCAGCCTTCCTGATCCAAAATAAGTTTGTCAGAGGAAGGATTGACAACACCCTGTTCATCTATAGTACAAAAAGTGATGTCATCCTTGTCCAAGTATATGTTGATGACATCATCTTTGGCTCAAAAAGTTACAAACTTTGCAAACAGATTGAAAAACTGATGATCACTAAGTTTGAAATAAGCATGATGGGTGAACTCACTTATTTTCTTGGACTTCAAATCAAACAGACTGACAAAGGCATATCCATTTGTCAAGAAAAATACATAAGGAACCTACTGAAGAAGTATGAGCTTAGTGACTGCTCTTCAGTAAAGACTCCTATGGTTCCTCCAAACAATCTTGGCCTTGTTCTCACTGGTAAATCAGTGAATCAAACACTATACAAAGGAATGATAGGGTTTGTGATGTACTTACTTGCCTCAAGGCCTGATATCCAATTCTCAGTCTGCCTATGTGCTAGATATCATTCTGATCCTAAAGAGTCTCATCTCACTGTCGTTAAGAGAATCATCAGATACCTGAAGGGTACACCAAACCTTGGTTTGTATTACCCAAAATGCTCAGGGTTTGATCTCAAAGGTTACACTGACTCAGACTATGCAGGCTGCAATATGGATAGAAAAAGTACCTCAGGATCCTATCAATTCCTTGGTGGAAAACTTGTGTGTTGGAGTACTAAGAAGCAACAGTCAGTGGCCATGTCCTCAGTTGAAGCTGAATATGTGGCTGCAGCAGGGTGTTGTGCAAATGTACTTTGGATGAAAAGCCAACTGAGTGACTATGGCATTCAGTACAAGATGGTACCCATCTTTTGTGATAACACAAGTGCCATAGCCATCTCCAACAACCTTGTGCTTCATCAAAGAACCAAACACATTGACATAAGATATCATTTCATCAGGGACCACATCATGAATGGAGATATTGAATTACATTTCATCCCCACTGAGTATCAGCTAGCTGATATCTTTACAAAACCCTTGGATGAACCCACTTTCACCAGACTGAAAGCAGAATTAGGCACGTTGGACATTGAATCAGGAAACTGATTAAAAGCATTCCAACCTGATGTAACATCTCTATGGTCCCTGAACAAACCCATTCATCAATGTTACACCAATCACCTTACTCACTGATCATCCTTTCCACTGAATGAAAAATCATTCAGGGGGCTCAAGATGGCATTGAATACTCAACTAAATGCTCTAACTACTTAGTTAGGAAATGTCTTAGGTTGGTAACTGAATTCCTATTAAATATAGGAATATATGTTACTTACACAACTGGCATCCATATCTTGAGCCCCCACACCTACCTCACCAATTCCACTAAGCATTAAATGCTCTCACTCACATAATTATATATTTGGTGACATCACTCTGCAAAAGCTTCTTTTGCAGAGCTGAGCAACTATTCATCTAATCATGTTGCAAAAAAAAGGGGTAATGGGAAACGTGTCATTAATGCGGATATCAAACCAATTTTATAACACCATTCAAATTAATTCTAAACCATTTGATATCCGCAACACTTGCAACCCTAATTCCAACCCCTATAAATACCTCCACAAAGAAAAACACACACACGCTTTTATTATTAAGAAAAACTCTTACAAAATTTTTCAAGAACAAAATTTCTTTCAATCTATGTGTGTTCTATCTTGTGATCTAAAACTTTTTCAAAAACCAAAACTAATCTTTATACATGGCTTCTTCCAAAGCTATCACATACGCCCCCAATGTGAATTTTCAGGTTGAGGGTGTAGACATGACCAAAAACAACGTGGTGCGGAACTTTTCCTACCCTGAAGGCTTTCCTGCCTGTAAGGGTGTGGTAAATTTTCTCAAAAATTGCTTCCTCGCCACAGCCTTTACCAAAACCCCCCTCTGTCATATATCATGACTTACTGAGGGAATTTTAGTGTACATCAGTGGTTGAAAAACCCGATGTCACCAAGGAAGCCACCATCAAGTTCTCAGTGCTCAATGGGAAGAAAACCCTCTCCCTTGACTACAAAAACTTCATTAAGGCCACAGGTCTTGATTACACTGAGACCTTTGTGACCCTACCCAAGGCTGAAGATGTGACAGCCTTATTGCTGGAACTTGCGCCTTATGACAAACAACACCCTGAAGTGACTCCAGGGGCCCTGTTAGCTAAGGCCCTAATTGTCAAGACCTAGTTCCCTGCCCCATGGAGGATCCTGATGTCATTTGTTATTCAGGTCCTTGGGGGTAACAAATCCTCAACCGAGCAATTGTATGCCACTCAAGCAATGATGGTATTCAGTCTTGTGGAGGGTAGAAAAATTGACTTTGGAGAAATCATCTTCAAAGACCTCATCACCAAACTGACCACAGGAAAATCTAGGCAAAAACTTATGTCTTATCCTAGGTTCATTTCCTGTATGCTTCAGGATCTAATGGGTGTTGCGTATGTTAGGCCTGATGTCATGGGCTTTGCTCCTTATGTCTTACACAAGGAAAACTACTCAAGAGACCCTACTGAGGTCACAGAAGTTGCCCTTACAACGTATATGTTGACCACTATTCAGGGCGCAGATAAAATTTCACCTATTCCTTATCCCTCAAAGAGAGAGAAGAAGAAGAAGGGACATGGTCAAACCCGGATCACTCGCCACTGGATCCTCAGTCTCAAAGCCTGGCAAAAGGGGGCAACCACAGACCTTGACCGCTGACACCCTCAAGATTATTGCTGATTCACTGACCCCAAAACAACCGCCAACGAAGGGCACTGAGACATCACACTCAGTGTCCACGGGCAAACCCATTACCAAATACTCTGCTGACATACACAAGTCAGTGGATTTAGAATCAACTCAACCTCCACATCCTGCTAAAGGCTCTAGAGAAATCACAACCAGGGTCTCAGGGAGCAAGGGGTCCTATATCCTCGGTGGGGCAGCACTACTCCACTGAGACGGGGACCCACACCCTTTCACATCCTGCTAAAGGCTTGGGTAAATCACAACCCACGCATCAGGGAGTAAACGTCCCTAAACATTCGATAGGCCAGTGCAAGCCTATTGGAAAGGGGGCATAACCATTCACTTGCCTGATGAGGACATTCGCAAATCCAAGCTTTTGTCTGAGGGCACGACTACTCATCCCAAAAACTCAGAGGGAAACACACCCCCCGCTGATAGGGAAATAACTTTCACGATTCCTAAGGATGCCATTGAAAAACACCCGTTAGTGTCTGAAGGGATCATAGGGGAAAAAGACTCAGGGGCATACAACCACCCACTGATATGGAACCTAAACCCACTCCCAGAGGTGCGCAATACTCGAGAACTGACTCTAAGGACCAGGCAGATAAAACCCAATCTGTTGGAATTGAGGGGTCAGAACCTGGCGACAACCAAGGTAAGTCTTCGAATGAAGAGGATCCGGCTGAACCTTTTTTGGAGATTGATTCAATGGCGAATTTTCAGGCTATCCTTGACTCAGATGATGATGAAAGCCAAGCCAGTGAGGAGGAATTTTATGAGGCTGGTGATGATATGGAGACTGATGTTACTACCACTGAACATTCCCATCAGTCTCCCTTTGATCCACAGGAGGAAGAAGCTAAATCTCAGGATGCTGAACCTGAGACTTCCTCCCCATCCAGACTGGCCAATGTCACACCCCCATGATCGGGTCCAGCGGAAGCATACATGTAGCTGGGGTGTAACTCAATTGGTATTACAACACAAGTTCAAAACTGGTTTTCACTTCAATCATTTAGAATAAAATCATTTAACCAAAAGTATTGAATTTACATCGTTAAAATATAGTGCGGAAGTAGGCCCGTAAAATAGTTTAAAATGGTCCCCAAGTGAATATCAGAGTCTTCTATGACCATGCCATGCCCTGCCAAAACCTCCAGTAGCGTGCCATTGCTTAAAACCTGAAAATACATGCTAAAGAGTGTCAACACGAGGTTGGTGAGTTCATAAGTTTGTATTAAAACAATAGTGTTGTGAGTACAATAGAGAGTTTTGTGACCATTGTGTAACTCACAATGTCATAAAAGTAAAGTTTACCTTACAGTAAAATCAGGATTGTGGACCATGAGTAGAGTGTGTGATCATTACAACAAATATAATATCACATAGAAAATAGCCTATTACGCTAGCGCTAAGTTCATGCAACCGAAGCTATAACAGTGTGCATGCTCTAGAAGCATGTTAAATATAAAGGCCCGACAAGTGTTTATCCCGTTACACTTGTAATTCGACATGTTATACGCTCGCGTTTGCCTATCCGGTCAAACCGAACGGGGGAGTCACCACCAATAGATCTATTTATAACATTCGCGCTTCCCAGTAGGAATTGACGGTTCATGAGTTTGGGCATAGTGGGATTCAAGGGCTTAGGCTAATCCGCGTAATAGTTTAGATAAAACATAAGTTTCAGTATGGTCCATAAAAGTGTTTGCATAAAAGCAATAGTTCATAAAGAGTGTTGCATAAAAGCAAGAGTTCATAAAGTGTGTTGCATAAAAGCAAGAGTTCATAAAGTGTGTTGCATAAAAGCAAGAGTCCATAAAGTGTGTTGCATAAAAGCAAGAGTTCATAAAGAGTGTCGCATGTTTATAAAACGCTTGTGTATGCGAGAAAATAATCAAGTATGCAACTGATATACACATAGGTGCATTTGAATAATCAATCAAGTATCCAGAGAAACAGTAGTGTTTAAGTATGCAATTGCGCATTCAAGCATTGAGTTTAGTAAAAAATGAGCATGTATTCTCCCCCAAAACAGTTATAAAAACAGGTAAAAGTAGGGGGTATGAACTCACCTGGTGCGATAGCTATGATGACAAAAGTGGATATACTGAAATGAGGCACGATCTCTAATCGCAACCTAATGAATGATAGTTTCTAATGTAAGAAACGAAATGATGCTACACATGCAAGTACGTATGTTATCGATACCACTCATTAGTTTTGAAAATAGTGTTTATCGTCAAAAATACATTTTTGACGCCTCGTTAAGTTAATAACCACTTTTCGTGTAGATAATTTGAAACGGTACTCCACGATCCTCGTTTGGTGTTTTATCGGTAAATATAAGGTTTTCGTCGCACAAATAACATTTTCATTACTTGAAAATATGACCAAAATGGCCTCGCAAAACTAGTCGCGAAATATTGTACGTTAAGTGTTAATGGTCAAGCTCGGCGTTTTTGAAAACCTTGTAACAATATCTTGAAGTCGTGTCATTTAACTTTTGGCTATACGGGTCTTGATCAATGAGAGAATCGACTCTTATTGTTGCTATTTGAAAATATTATGTTCAACACTTAGAAAATTTTTATTATAGTAAAAGCTGTCAAAATATATAGTTTATCGGGTATATAGATGAGGTCGTAGTTTATTCGTTACAAGTCCAATGATCAAACGGCCAATTGATTTGAAAAGCTAGCTGAGAGATCTTGATTTCATAAAACTACGGCTCGGACTCAAACTGATCCGATCATAAAGAAAAATAGCCGTGAAAGTGGTGTCTCGCAAAGACAGTTTACGTCAAAACTCTATTAGTGTACAAAGCTGATGGAAATATATATATATATCGTCGGATTTCAAACACTTGTATCTTTTTCGTTATAAGCCCGTTTTCTATGTTCTTTATATCCCCGCGAAGGTAATCAAGTATACTTTAGGTTTCTCAAGGTCTCGGCTAGTCAAGATATCATTAAATCTCAGTTTTCCTTAACTAGAAAGTCGGGACAGATTCAATTTTTCAGAAAATATAGTTTTCGTCGTAAATCTTGAAAATAGCATATCTTTTTCGTCGTAACTCGGATTTTATCCCCGTTTTTGGCCATAGTTTCATCTCGGAATGTATTTTCTAAACCTTTGGTCCAAAGTTACCCAAAACCCACTGATTTTCTCACGTTTCACAAAAAGGGACAGTAGCTTTTATATAGTTGTAAAAATCAACTTTCCTAGTTTGTAACTTGTTCAAGGCTTAACCAAACTTTCTCAAATCAACTTCACAAATACCCAATCCTACCATACACCTTCTTAGGGTGTCATGGGTTCCTAGTCTTCACCAAAAATGGTGGATCTCATGAGATTGTTAATAAAAATTATAGATCTATGTTTATAAAAACAAAATGAGTAATAAGTGGTATGGATCTTACATACTTGCATATTTTACCAATATTTCTTGAAAATACATAAAAATATAAAGAAATGAAAGTATGAAAAGATCAAAAGTGTTTTTGAAGCTTACTTGAAGATTTGAGGTGATTTGATGAGAAATTGATTAATAATCTTGGGTTTTTACCACAAAACCCCAACTAGATCTTGATTAGGACTTGATAAACACTTGGATCTTGAAAAGTTAATGGTTTCTTCTTGGTTCTTTGCCTTGGTCGATCCACCCCAAGAGAGAAAGAAAAGGAATTGTTGCTAGTTGTTTAGTGTAAAATGAAAATGTGGTGGAAAAAGGAGTATATATATATGGTCCAAGTCAAAGTCTTTGGTCTTAGTCCTAGGGGGGGGGGGGGGGGGGGGGGGGGGGCGGCTCAAAAAGGAGGGAAACAAGGAGTGGTGTTTTGTGGCTCATTTAATGAGCTTGTCTAGTGTGTAATTATTGGCTAGACATTTTGTATTTTAGGTGTTATCGGGTACCGAGTTAACTAAAAATAAATATTAACGAGGCGAAATAAAATACGACGAGGTTGTAAAAGTTGTAAAAATATTATTCCTTGTAAGAATCGGGTGTTAGAATAAATATCGTGTTGAGATAACGCAAACCGACGGAGTAATAAGCTCCGACCGTACAATATAATAATTGTTTAGAAAACACCGGGTAAAATAATAATATAATTTTTATATTATTATAATGAGTGTGAAAATATGTTAGGATCATAGTCGGGAGTATTGGGTATACGTTAGTAGTAAAACTGAGTGGTATCGTTAATTACAAATTAAGCATACGTAAATGGAAATAATGCATATCCGTGTAGTAACTAATGTGATGATGATGTGTAGACTATTCCAGTCTATACGAACTGTCATTAATGAATGATGCATGAATTCGCAGCTAAACCTAACTGGTTACGTGAATTTAAAGAATCGTAAACTCAGTTTACGAAAAGACGAACGTTGATCATGAATAGTGATTTCCCTTCGGGAATGAATAGTGTCACATGAATAGTAAAATTTCTGAACGCATCTCGGAATCACAAACTGCCTCCGAAAACGATGAATAGTAAAATGATGAATAGTGACCGGTGAATAGTAAATGATGAATAGTAACCGATGAATAGTGAATAGGAGAAATGTCCCGAAAATGCGGGTTGTTACAGCCAAGTATGATGACTCTGAGCCCCTTACTGAAGGAAAACTGATGAAGTTTCTGGGCAAAGCCTGCAATATCATCTACAGAGGAATCACTGATGACGTGTTCGACATGCATACTGAGCAATCTGTTCACTACTTCAACCTCAAGGACTCTGTTCAAGCTTTTCATGACAACACCTTGGAATAGCAGGTTGAAATTTCCTTCTCCCTGACAGCTCTTGATGGCCATCTCAACAAGTTTAATGACTCACTTAGCCAAATCACAAAGAGCGTGGCTACCATTCAAGAGTCTGTTAAAGATGATCCTGAGCTCAACAAGAAACTACTTCAAGCTGCTTAAACCTACCAGCAAAACTCTGCTCAATTCACTGAGCTAGTAGATGTTCTGAAGTCTGCAAATCTTCAGGGTCTTCAATCATCAGTGGCTTCCATTAGTTCATCTTTGAGCCTAATGGAGAAAAACTTGGCTGCATGGGCTAAGTCTTCCAACTCTTTGGCATGGAATCTTGGGCCAAGGATGTCTCCCATTGAATCTACTCAGGCTTCACTTGATGCCAAGGTGTCTACAATTCAGAAGGATACCTCTGACGTCAAAACCATGCTTACTCAACTTTATCAGGCGTTTAAGGGTTCTTCTGCTTCAGTGGATCCACCAACTCTTGCTCTCACTAATGCTGCGGAAACAGTTGAGGGGGAGAGAGCCACTGAAGCTCCATCTACTGAGCTTCCTGAATCTTCCACTGGTCAACCGTCAACAACTGATGTTGCTTCAAGAGGACAACCTTCCTTTCACACTGAGGGGGAGCATATCATTGAGGCTACTCCTATCTCCTCATACCAACCTCCTGAACTAACCACTCTCTCAGCAAATAAGCCGGACAAGGGCAAGAACATTCTAACCACTGTTTCCTAACCTAAAACAAGATTGGTGCATGCCTCTTCAGAAATTAGGCATGCTCCTGATGCACCTGTCAAGGTCCTTTATCAAATTAACGGAGTAACCTATCAGATGACTGAGGAAGAAATTCAGGCTCACATGGATAAGGTTGAAATGCTGAAGAAAGTAGCACTAGAGGAACAAGCAAGCAAGGCCACTCTCATTGAGGTTGTAAATGAGTAAGCCAAAGCCATTGGGCTGAAACCTCAGGATCTTGCTGCTAGGGAAGGTGGAGAAAAGTTCAAAAAGGCTCAGGATGCTGCCTTGAATGCTCTCAAGAAAAAGAAGGATGCCAAACTGAAGAAATCTGCTGAGGTTAGGCAACAAAACATTGAGAGGTATAACTGGATGATGAGGCGAAAAATGAACCGTTTTTAGGGGGTCATTTTAGCCCGGATTCGAATTTATTTGATCAAATATTGCCCTAAATCGTTCCTTTTGTCATTTTAGGTACTTTTGGAGTGAAATCTGGAAAAGGAAGCATTTTCGACGTTTTTGGAGCATAAAAGTGAAGAAAACGGCAAAGTCTTAATTTTTCTTGCTGGGAACAGTACCTGACGACGTCACAAGATTCTTAATGACGGCGTCAAGAGTAATACAAGGGGTGGAAGTGGATGATACACGTGACGATCCAGAAAGTTTTGTACTAGGGACATGACGGCGTCACCATAGGCCGTCATGGTCCAAATGTTAGTGACGGCCCAGAGCAACTTTACACATGACGGCGTCAAAAGTCGATCTAGGCAATCCAATTTCATTATGGGCAGCGAGTTGACAGCGTCACAATTTTCTTCTTGATGTCGTCACCCTATAAAATCAATATATAGTTTTCCAATTTTTATTCATAGGAGTGAAACTTTGAGGGTGCAACTTTGGAAAAAAAAAAACCCTAGTCCGATTTTCACAGCTTTTTCAAGGGTTTTTACCCTTTGAAACCTCTTATGTTCAATTGAGATAAGTACTCTTTCAATTCAATCAATATGTCTATGTGTTGCTTGAATATATCTTACACTTGTCTTCAATTTAACATGCTTGGCTAGATCTCTTGTGTGTTTGCTTAGATGTAGTGAAACCTAGATGTTAATTATGGGTTGATTGTTTGTTTATAGTTGTTACGGATGATTGTATTTGATGTTAGGCTTAAGAAAACTGGCAGAATTCCATTGGTAACATGCTTGAACGTCTTAAGAAACATGACCAGAGGTGTACTATGATTTTTGGTTATATTTAATGCGTAGGAGAATTCTAATGATCCCATGTTAGGAGCTTCTAACGGCTCGACATAGGAGTGAAGTAGGATCTTATTGAGTTAGGGAATATTGTACACGGCCCTACGACTAGTATTAAGGAATACGACCCGTTATCCATGCAATTGTAACAAATTATCAACCTGTAAAAGATATCTAGGGAGAAATGAAACCTAAGTAAACACAACTTTCCCTATTATTGTTTACACCACATTAGTAATTAGATTTATTTTCATTTCTGTCATTTTATTTTGATTGCATCTTAGTTAATTGGGTTAGTTGGCTAGCAACTAATTCCGCTCACTCTTCCAAAAACCCGAGATTTTATTTGATTTTATAAAACATAAAAATACAAAAAGAATCATCTCTCACCTCTAGACCTAGTTTTTAGGCTTTCTAATCCTAGCAACACTATTCCTGAGTTGAACGATCAATCCCCCGGTACTTGTCACTATATTATACTACAACGATCAGGTACACTGCCTGGTGGGGGTTGTAAGCTTCTCGAGATCCCTCGAGAGGTAAAGCCTGGTGCGATTCCCACGTATCAAGTTTTTGGCACCGCAGCCCGGGGAATAGTTATTGTCTAGGTTAGGATTTCTTTTTATTAGGTCTACTTGCTAGACTCCTTTCTAGCAAGATTTTATTTTTATTTTTAGATTTTCTTTAGTCTATCTTATTTCTTTGTTTCCTTTGTTCGTAAACTATCTCGATGGATAACAATAGCATTGATCGTTTGATTCCTGTTATTCGTGTTTTTCGTCGTAGGATTTTACAAATGCCCACCCCAATCCCTTTAGTGGAAAATGAGAACCCACCTAACCTCTCGCCTAACCATCACTTTGACAATAATTCTGAAATGGAGGAGTCTGACTATGATGATGACCATAGGGCTAGTCCTTTTTACTATTCGGACTCCGATGAGGACCTAGATGATGGTGACGTAATTAATGAGGATAGGATGGAAGATGAAGTGGACCCTCTTAGGTATGTCGACCCTAGAACAAGGATTGAGAATGATAACTCATTTAATATGCAATTTCCTTGTAAGATTGGATTTAGGAGCTTTGATGCCTACCTTAATTCATCTTTACCAATGAACATAATCTCGCGTAGTGAATACAATAAAATTATGGTAGATGAGTTAGAATACAAAGGAGATAATATTATTGCTAGGGCAATGGCATTGCATGTGTTTGTTGGAAGCTTTGTTTATCTTGTTAAGTTCATGGTTATGGAGAATCTAGGAGAATTTATCGATAGTAAGTTAACCCAAGTTATGTTTGGGAAACCCTTCAAAAGGTTAACCAACCTTGATGAAAAACTTATGGAAGGGTTAATTACATTCTCGGATGGGGATGAAGATTTTATCTACCAAAAGCCCCGTGCATACCCATAGAAACGCTAAGTGAGAATGATAAAAGAAAAGGGTTTAAATATCCTCATGAAAAAAAATAAAAGGTATTATCGCGGATGTTTAGAGTTAAGTGATGACTATAAGAAAGATGAGGTGACTATTAGATGGCTCACCCTAGGGTATGTGAGCATAAGCGACACACGGTAGCCCATGACCTTGAGTCTAGCTACAAGACTCGTAAAATAAATAAAAGCGCTTCTTGGGAGGCAACCTATGTTTTGTGTGATTTTTATTTGTCTAATTTTTATTTGTTTCCGTATGCATGCTTTATTTTTATTGTTGGTAGATCATGTTTCAAAACTAAAATTGTGAAAATGCTTTATTTTGTTGTTTAACTTCGTCTTAACTTCATATAAAGGTATTTTGCAAAAGATAAGTGTAAGGGGAAACCCTAAATTTGTTTCTAAGAACGAAATTGATCATGATTCTCCACAATATTAAATAGACATGTGTATTAGTATTTGTTAGAGTCAAATGCTTGTATCGAGTCATAATGATGTTTTGCAGGATTTTCCAGGAAGTATGACATAAGTTTTTCCAGAAATTTTCTGGAAACTTAACATAAAGATTTCTGCAGGTCACTTCTGATGGCGTCAGGAATTAATTCCTGGCGGCTTCATGTGTAAAATTCTGGAAATTTTGCTAGTTTTGTTTTTCTAACGGAGTCTTAAAGTTTTTGTTAATTCTTTAGTTTTATAAACTCCAGGAAATCCGCAAACATTCATTCCACAAGCATTATATCTTACATTGTTTTCTAGGATTTGTTAGTATATACAGATTGCCGCCGATTTTACGCGAGGTTGCCTTGTTTGTTTTCTCAAGTTTAACAGGTTATATACGACAAGAAGATGATTTATTTTTCTGGAAGGGAAGCTTTGAATGTTCATTTTCTTGGAGGAAGATCTAACCTTGTTACCATACTATCTACACCGAACGAATCAGGGGGAGTATTTGCTTTCATTCTTTTACCTGCTTTACTTTTACATTCTTTAATTGAACATTGGGGACAATGTTCATCCTAAGTGTAAGGGGAGGGTAAATGATGATACCTTATAGGATACAATTGCACTTGAGTTTGTTTGTTCGATGGTAGGTGTGCAATAAAACTAAGAGAAATACTTGTTAGTGTAATTTTAGCGCCAAATTTAAAATTTTTTACAACATTTAGGAGTGAAACTTTAGCCTTAGCAAGTGTCTCATGGATAGGAGTTGTATGACTAGCACAAAACCGTACCATTCAGAAAAATTTTCCACCCAAATATGTGAGGTTCGCCTTTAGATTTGATAGGAAAAGCATTCATTATTAGTGCTTATGAGTGTACCGGTAGCATTTAGATTCTAGAAATTGCATTAGTGAAGTATCTCGAGACCGCTAGTGAGACTACATTCGTGTAGTAGGATTTACTACATGATAAGAGGCATTAGGATCACCCTTTTGTTAGACCCGTATCATAATTACTTGACCATTTAAGTCATATTACTTGGCTAGAAAAGTCAACTAATTTTTTTAATACCTTAGCATTGTACTCATTTTTAGTACATGAAACCCCTAGTACACCCCTCCGAGCCTATCTTTTCGTTTCTAACTTTAAGCATTTTACTTAAAGGAAGAATTTGTTACAACCCACTTAAATGTACAACCAAATCTCCTTAGCCTTCCGTGTCTGCACTCATCTTTAGTGCATTATTGTTACATGTTTAAACCCTTAGTTAATTATCTAATTGATTACATGGTTGCTAAGTCGAGTCATATCTTGTACATATTGTTTTGGGACGATTGGGACTCATGTAAAGTACTTGTGTTATTGAGTAATGGGGAAGAACATCATATATTACCCCCATATGTGCGTTAATCATAAAAGTACTCCAAGTGTTTTAATTATCTTGATTCGAGTCGTTAGACTAGTTTATTGTAAAGTATGTAAAAATTCAAGTGTAAGGGGAATGTACATTCCCTATGATGTATTATTTTGGACAGTAGGGTAAGAGTGTATGAAAAAAAAATCGAAAAAATAAAGAAAAAAAAAATATATAGAAAAAGAAAAGAGAAAAACATACGGACTATCATCCCGTTTCATTTTATGTTTGTTTTAAGTTTTTGTTATTTTTGATTTATTAGCGTAAGTCAAGTCTAGTCTTGGCTTAGCAACGCCATATTGTACATGTAATTAACCAATATGATTAACTCGCCACCAGTAAATATTGCCTTATCCAACAAAACCGTGTATTCCATATCCCTACACCTAATGTTATAACTCTTTAAAAGACCTCTTTGATAGTTTATCCTAGGTGCTTACGCCAAGTGGTGGATGTTTGATCCTTTCCCAAGCCTATGGTAATCTATTTTGCTATGACAAGTAGTGAGAGATGTTTTCCATTTCCATATTGTGATATATACTTTATTACACCCGAGAGATGTGAGTATCTAAGCACTATTTGTGAGGTGCTAGTATATGACCTCTGTGCTTGTCTTTGGTCTTTAGTGGAATGATTATTTGTTGTAATTACTTTTATATTAGTGTTAAATGACCCCTAACTTGTATTTTGATTAGAATAAAAGCGCATTTGCTTGAGGACAAGCAAATCTCAAGTGTAAGGGTATTTGATGAGGCGAAAAATGAACCGTTTTTAGGGGGTCATTTTAGCCCGGATTTGAATTTATTTGATCAAATATTGCCCTAAATCGTTCCTTTTGTCAGTTTAGGTACATTTGGAGTGAAATCTGGAAAAGGAAGCATTTTGGACGTTTTTTTAGCATAAAAGTGAAGAAAATGGCAAAGTCTTAATTTTCCTTGCAGGAAACAGTACCTGACGGCGTCACAAGATTCTTAATGACGGTGTCAAGAGTAATACAAGAGGTGGAAGTGGATGATACACGTGACGATCCAGAAAGTTTTGTACTAGGGACATGACGGCGACACCATAGGCAGTCATGGTCCAAATGTTAGTGACGGCCCAGAGCAACTTTACACATGACGGCGTCAAAAGTGGATCTAGGAAATCCGATTTCATTATGGGTGGCGAGTTGATGGCGTCACAATTTTCTTCTTCACGCCGTCACCCTGTAAAATCTATATATAGTTTTCCAATTTTTATTCATAGGAGTGAAACTTTGAGGGTGCAACTTTGGTGAAAAACCCTAGTCCGATTTTCACAGCTTTTTCAAGGGTTTTTACCCTTTGAAACCTCTTATGTTCAATTGAGATAAGTACTCTTTCAATTCAATCAATATGTCTATGTGTTGCTTGAATATATCTTACACTTGTCTTCAATTTAACATGCTTGGCAAGATCTCTTGTGTGTTTGCTTAGATGTAGTGAAACCTAGATGTTAATTATGGGTTGATTGTTTGTTTATAGTTGTTACGGATGATTGTATTCGATGTTAGGCTTAAGAAAACTGGCAGACTTCCATTGGTAACTTGCTTAAACGTCTTAAGAAACATGATCAGAGGTGTACTATGATTTTTGGTTGTATTTAATGCGTAGGAGAATTCTAATGATCCCATGTTAGGAGCTTCTAACGGCTCGACATAGGAGTGAAGTAGGATCCTATAGAGTTAGGGAATATTGTACACGGCCCTACGACTAGTATTAAGGAATACGACCCGTCATCCATGCAATTGTAACAAATTATCAACCTGTAAAAGATATCTAGGGAGTAATGAAATCTAAGTAAACACAACTTTCCCTATTATTGTTTACACCACATTAGTAATTAGATTTATTTTCATTTCTGTCATTTTATTTTGATTGCATCTTAGTTAATTGGGTTAGTTGGCTAGCAACTAATTCCGCCCACTCTTCCAAAAACCCGAGATTTTATTTGCTTTTATAAAATATAAAAATACAAAAAGAATCATCCCTCACCTCTAGACCTAGTTTTTAGGCTTTCTAATCCTAGCGACATTATTCCTGAGTTGAACGATCAATCCCCCGGTACTTGTCACTATACTATACTACAACAATCAGGTACACTGCTTGGTGGGGGTTGTAAGCTTCTCGAGATCCCTCGAGAGGTAAAGCCTGGTGCGATTCCCACGTATCACTAGATCTTGACACAGAGGCTGAACCTTGAACCCATCACTGATGTCAAGATTCATCAAAATACCAAGCCAGCAGTTCTCAGTGTCTTCAGAGGCCAAGACAAGCGACACTTTGAAGTTCATGATTCCTTCAAATTCTCTGATTTTGGGATCACTGAATTAGATGAAATGGGTCCCATTATTGCTAAGAAAAGTAATGTCGTAGTCAAGAACCTGATGAAATCCCTCAGAATAAGGTATGATCAGCTGGCCAAGAAACATGAAGAAATTGGCATCCCCTCACTGCTCCCAGCATCAGTGTCTGCATTAGCTGGCCAAGAAACATGAAGAACTTAGCATCCCCTCACTGCTCCCAGCATCATTGTCTGCCATTCAGGCTGCTCTAACTCAGTCCTCTAGAAGGATGAGGAAGAAGATTGAGACTGAACCAATATCAGTGCTCCCGGCCTCAACTGCAACAGAGCCCTCCCTGAAGGAGTTACATTCATGAAGAATTGGGTTATTGAACAACCTGATAGAGGCCTCTTCTTCACTGATGAGTATGGGGATCCAGCCTTCCAAAGATGGGTTGATATTGATCAAGCAGGGATCAAAGCTATGTTGGGATACTTCCTTATGGCCAATCCCATCAGGAATGAAGCTAATGCAAGGTTCTGCTATGACCTAAAGATCAAAATCCAAGAGCATCCTGACAAGCATCTACTGTATCAAAGAGAGCAAAACTTGAAGCCCTGGGTCAGAAGTTCTGAAGCCTGAATGAATCTGTATCAACTATCATTTGTTTACTTTTTTTTGTTTAGGAATTTTAATAACTTTTAATAATATTGATGTTTTGTTTAACATTCAGTGTCCTAAAGATTACTCAGTAACTTAGTCAGTAGAGATAAATACCGTTGCTATCTCTTACTAAACCTAGAAACTCTTAGGCAATTTGTATATCCAAATAGGGGGAGACTGTTGGGTCACTGAATTCCCCAAACTTCCTCTAACTATGATTTGAACATAAAATAACCTAAGTGTTTAATACTCGTAAACACAATCAAGTCACTGAGTGAACAGTTTCTCAGTGAGTCATCTTCAGGATGCTTAGAACGAACCTATGATGAAAGCTTCACCATTCAGTGAGGTGAAACACAATGAGTGGCATCTAAGCCAAGAAGAAAGTGATGGGTTCAGTGAGGATGACAATAACTCACTGAACCCCCAGGACTCCCCAACAACTACTGAAGACTGAAGACCTGAAGACTAAAGAATGGGCGGGACTAAGCGGGAAATGTTTGAATGACTGAACAGGTGTCCCTATCGACCTGAATTCAAACTTTCCCTGAAAGGCATAAAGTCATGATGGTGTCATCACTGTGCATCAGAAAGGCACATTGTATTTTACCTAATATAGTCCATTGTAACAGAGACAAAATATGTAAATAATTTGTCTCTGCTAGCTTAGGTCATCAATTGTCTTTATCAATAATGTTGTAATTCACTTGTGTATAAATAGGTAGCATAAGTGAGGAGTAAATTTGACAAGTTTGTGCATTTAATTCTTAGACATTCACAAACAACTTTTACTCCTCCAAAGAACAACATAGTCCATGAGATAGCTCAGTGAGACATTAAGTTGTCACTCAAACATTGTTTGGGTTTAGAGAGGAGTCATACCATACTTGTCGTTTCAATCCCAAGTGTTATTCCACAAACACTTGGGTATAATTCTTTGATTAACTCCTAATAAGAATTAAACATTGAAAAATATTGTCTCTCTTTTCATTAGGTTTTATTTATTGTTAATCAATTACATCTTTGTTCAAATGCCATGGAACTTGGTTAGTTTAACTCACTAGTTACTATTAACCAAGTAAACGGGACCAACATCTAGGATGTTGAAATGGTGAGTAAAATCCTATAGGAAAAAAATCATTTTTCCAATTCATGGAATAATTCTTATGATGATTTTTATTTCTAGTTATTCTTGATTTAGTTTGTCCATTTACTATATTAGTGTTTCTAGGAGATGAAGATTTAGATCTTATTGTTGGTTTATTGTATCCTAATCTAGGTTTTACTATTGGTTTATAGAATTGCTTTACTTCTTTTACACTAGCAATGGGTATTTCTGAGTTTCTTATGGCTAACTATTTTGGACTAGAATCTGTGGCAGGTTTAGATAAGATCAAGGTTTTGCGTACTAGGAACGGTCCTTTATCGATGGGACAGTCCTCTAAAATTAAGGGACCGTCTTGTTGATTTGAGGGACCGTCACCAGTAGCCAAATTTGACTGAGACTTCACAAATTTTATTTGTTTTGATATACTAGGTGATGCTTCAAAATAGTTATAACCTATACCGGTTTTTTTTATCAGAAGACTTTTGAGCTCCTATTAATTGTCTAAGAGAATGAGTGCTCTTTTCAAATTTATTTAATTTTGAGGTTTCCTCTTTGAGTTCCTCATTTTTGATTTTAAGGTGTTGACATGATTTTCACTCCGAAACAATTTCCTTTCCTTTTTCAAGCCTAGATAGTTTGTCTTTTAACTCCGATATTTCTTTTTCTAATTTAGACTTGGTGGATTTTAAAGATTTTTTTTTCAAGATAATCTTCTGAATTACTTCGCATATTGTATCATATTCATTATCTACGTCAAGTGAATCTAGTGAGCAAATATCACAATTATGGAGATCGGTTTTGATACGTACGTCTTTTGAAGATCCAGCCATGAGACAAGTTTCATTCTTACCATATTCATCGCTATCACTCCAAGCACCGCTTACATATGCTCTTTGGTTTTTGTCCTTTGTTTGGTGTGGACAATCTCCAACTAACTGTCTTGTATCACCACATCCAAAACATCTTTTCTATCCCTTGCTATATCTATCTTCACGAGCTTTCTGAGGTGCTTTGTTTTCATCTCGCGGTTGTCTTACGAATCTTCCTCTTGGCTTAAAGAATTTCTTGAAATCTCTAACCGCCAAAGCATACTCTTCGTCTTCACTTTTCGAGTTTGAATCCTCATCATCACTTAACTCTTTTTTAGCTTTCAAAGCAATTGATCTTCTTTCCACCTTGCTTTTGACAATATCATAATCATTTTTGATGATTAACTCGTAGACCTTTAAGTTACCAATGAGCTCATCTAATGATAGAGATGCCAAATCTTTTGGATTCTTCAATCGTCGTGACCTTTGCTCTCCACTTTGGATGTAAAGCCCTGAGAAATTTACTAACACAACTTTTGATAGAAATACCTTCATTGAGTGCTTTTAAACTCGTGATAATGGTGTTAAATCTAGCAAATGCACTATCTATAGATTTGTTTTCAGGAATTACGAATTGCTCATATTGTTGAACCAAAAGATCGATCTTGTTATCTTTGAATTGATTATTACCTTGATGAGTGACTAACAAAGTTTTCCAAATGTCTTTAGCCGTACTACACATGAAAATTCTTTGAATTTCCTTTTTAGGTAAAGCTTTGTAAATTACCATTTTTGCTTCATCATTTTTAGCTAATTTCTTTTTAAGACTTTCACTTTGTTTATCATAAGACACAATTTCATTTTGTTTAGTTTCCGGGTTAAATTCAATAGGCTCAAAGTCACCCATGGTAATAACATGCCAAAAATCAAGATCTTTTGATTTCACATACGTTTCGAATCAAGTTTTCCAATAAATAAAACTATCAGTCTCAAAGAATGGTGGTCTTTGCATAGACTGCCCTTATTGATATATTTCAAATTCCATTGATTATTTCAAGTTTTAAAATATAGTATATTTTAAAAAATCTTGAGCAACGAAGCTCTGATACCAATTGTAGAAACTAGAAGGGGGATTGAATAGTTTCACCGTTATTATTTACGTTTTTAGAAAATTTACTTTACAAATTACGTTTATGAAAATGATTCGATTCGATGTTTACATGAAATCAACTCAACAATAAATATAAACAATAACAAGTAAATAAGTAAAGATAAAGAAAGGAAAGATCAAACCGCCATACGGAGATTTATAGTGGTTTGGCCACGAAGCTCACTCCTTCGCCCCAACTCCACTCCTCGAGTCTCACACTCGAGAGTTTCACAAACACTATATCAATACGCTCCCTTATGGCGGAACACACAAGCTTACACCAAGTTTAACGACACTAAGTGAAATGTCGAGTCCTAATCCTAGCTAGAACCAATCTATCAAAGCCCATGTGGCGTCACACCTCGTACCAACACGATGGCACGATACAACACAACACACAATATAAGACTTGTACTCAAGTCCTATTACATACACGAAACGATGAATATAAATGATGATAGATCCGCAACAATGTTATGAGATGAGAAAGACTCTTCTTCAACACTCCGTCCCTTGATTACAACGAATGTTCTTCTCTTGCATTTTAGAGGAATGATGAGTGTGATCACTTGTAAACAACTAGAACCCGATAATGTGATCAAAGAATGTGATTTGGAAATAATTTCAGAATACAGAAAGTTTTAGTGCATCAAATGTAAGTTTTCTGAAAGAATTAATTTCATATGTCACCATACTTTTATAATTAATTTCGTATATACCCAAAGTGCAAGTATTGAATGTATAATGTACAATGTTTTTAATGCATGTTTGGGTATATATGAAATTTCCAACTAAAAGGAGGGGAGATACGAAATTGCCCTTTTCTGAAATGGAACAGTTCTGTATTTATAGACGCCTGGAAAGAGAGGGACGGTCCCTTAAATACCGGACGGTCCTTTATCAATAAGGGACCGCCGTCCACTTTAAGGGACCGTCCCGACAGACGCTCCCATTTTTGTCCTGACGTGGTGAAAATTTATCTGGTGAAAAATTCTTGTCGGTTTTGAGCAGGAAAAACGGATGTTATGCATTTGAAATTTGAAAACATTTTCTTAATAAAATATTTCTTTAAATTATACAAAAATAGTTTTGTAAAAATGTTTTGTGACATGAAAATGTAAAGTTTTGATGAAATATAAATCCTTTGATCACATACACAAGTTGGTGGATGTTTACACATACCTTAAGTGATGTTGAAGACGAAAACGAGTTTTCTCGATTAAAAACTTATTAGACGTAGTTTTACATAACGTGTGTTTGTATTTTGTGATTATCAAAACTAGTAGAGACCGATTAATGCAAATGACGTTTTTGACATTATTTGTATTAACAGATTACAACTAAAATTATTAAAGTTCTGATGGTTTTCTTTCTTAAATTGACGAAACCAAGGTGATACACTTTGATTCGACATGTAATGTATCAAGTCAAGGTGGTACACTTTGATTCGACATGTAAATTTACATTTGTGTATCACTAATTCAAACTCATGTATACATTGGTTATTAGTTGCTAAAATGTTAATTCGTATTAATACTTTATTTTTTGTGTATTATTGCTAAGAATTGAGATCAAATGATAATTTTCTTAAAGTTGTAAAAATGAGAACCAACCAAAATCTCACAAATGACACTCAACTTAAAAGAAAATAAAAATGTAATTAACTACAACTAAAAGATTTAAAGATTTGATAGGTTTTCTTATGAAAATTAACGTAAACAAAGTGATACACTTTGATTCAACGTATAATGTTTATCAAGGTTTATGATGCGTGGGAATCGCAACAGGCTTTACCTCTCGAGGGATCTCGAGAAGCTTACAACCCCCACTAGGCAGTGTACCTGATCGTTGTAGTATAGTATAGTGACAAGTACCGGGGGATTGATCGTTCAACTTAGGAATAGTGTCGCTAGGATTAGAAAGCCTAAATACTAGTTCTAAAGGTGAGGGATGATTATTTTTGTGTTTTTATATTTTTATGAAAGCAAGTAAAATCTCGGGTTTTGGAAGAGTGGGCGGAATTAGTTGCTATTCAACTAACCTAATACTAAGATGCAATCAAAATAAAATACTAAAAATGAAAATAAGCTAAATTATATTAAAGTTGTGAGCAGTAATTGGAGAAAATGTGTTTACTTAGATTTCACTACTCCCTAGACATCTTTTACACGTTAATTACTTGTTATAATTGCATGGATGACGGATCGTATTCCTTAATACCATTCATGGGGTGGCACACATAACTCCCCAATTCTATGAGCTCTTATCTCCTCCTACACCATGCCCAGCACAACTATAGGGATTGTAAACAGTGGCTCATGCATTAAATACAACCAATAAAGACCTAGTGCACCTCGGTTCATGTTTCTTAAGACGTTCAAGCATGTTACCATTTGGAGATCTGCCAGTTTTCTTAAGCCTAACATATAAATCATTCATCCAAAACAAAGATAAACAAGTAATCAACACATAATCAATATCTAGGTTTCATTAGATCTAAGCAAACACAAAAGAGATCTAGCCTAGCATGATAGAATTAAGACAAGAACAAGATATAGACAACCAACACATAGACATATTGATTGAATTAAAAGAACACTTATCTTGATTAATCATGCAAGGTATCAAGGGGTTGGAACCCTTGAAAAACCTATAAAGTTACACCAAAATCGTACTTAGGGTTTCTCCCAAAACTTCTCATTTTTATGTGTGAAAAATAGAAAACTATATATAGAAAAATAGGTCTGACGGCGTCAAGACAAACAATGTGACGCCGTCACCTCGCCGCCAAAACTCTCCTCGGACTGCCTAGATTCACTTCTGACGCCGTCAAGACATATATACTTCCAGGCCGTCACGACTCTTTTACTCTTGACGCCCTTCCTACGTGACGCCGTCAAATCCGTTCTGGGTCGTCATGGAAATTCATGAGATTTGCTCTTGACGCCGTCAAGGTTTTGCTCTTGACGCCGTCACCTACTGTTCCCAGCATGGAAAATTAAGACTTTGGCGTTTTCTTCACTTTTATGCTCTAAAAACGTCCGAATTGCTTCCTTTTCCAGATTTCTCTCCCAAAGTACCTAAAATCACGAAAGGAACGATTTAGGGCAATATTTGATCAAATAAAGTCAATTCCGGGCTTAAATGACCCCCTAAAAGTGGTTCATTTTTCGCCTCATCAGTTTAGTATTGTGTATCAAGTTTTTAGTGGTTGTTGTGTATTAGGTGTATCAATTTATGTATAAGAAATTAGTTTTTTGAGATTTTAATGTATATGTATCAAAAATTTAATTGTGTATCAGTAATCCGTTTCTCATGTATGAGTTGGTTATTAGTCGATTTAATGTTAAGTTGTATTAATATATAATATTTTGGTGCATCTTTGCTAAAATGGTTATGTATCAATGTTTTAATAGTATTTTAGAATAGTTCTCATTTTTACAACTTTAATAAAGTTCTCACATTAACCTTCCCCTTATTGCTAATATAGTTATTTATAAAATAGTTTTAGTGGTTGTTTAGACTAGATCTTATTTTTACAACTTTAAGTTTGATATCACTTTAACCCTCCCCTATATATATATATATATATATATATATATATATATATATATATATATATATACACACACACACACACACACATACTAGCAGTGTACCCGCGCGATGCGGCGGCGGGTACCTTATAACAAAATTTGTGGCGATTAATATATTTTAATTTTATGTTTTTAGTTACAATAACTTTATAAATTGTGAGAATTTTATATTTTAGTAACTTTAACTATGTTGTTCCTTTAAGTTGTAAATGCTGGTCCTTTAAGTTGCGTAGGTTATGTTTTTTTGCCGGTGTTTTAAGTGCTTGGGTTATTAGATTTTAACAATAGATGATTAATAGCTTGATTAGATTGTACTATGCGGTAAAATGGTTGCATTTTTCAGTAAAAGTGTGATTTAATAAGAGTATTAATTGCAGGTGTTTAATATACATGGTTGTGCATAAATTAATTGTACATAAAGTTTTAATATGTGTATTTACTTAAAATCCATATTATGAAATCTTAAAAATTTAATAAGAGAGAATATCTAATATGTATTATATATATATATATATATATATATATATATATATATATATATATATATATATATATATATATATATACACACACACACACACGAACCTCAAATATGTGTTTTGGAATTTACTCTAGAAAACATGTGATAAACAACCCCTCACTTAATTTATACTTAAAAACTGAACTATTTTTTAATTTTACCCTGATATACTAGTTACAATGCCCGCGTATGCGTATGTTTTTTAAAATTTTTTGAATCATATATTTTTATTTATTAAAAAACAAATAATTTAATCTTTGTTTTGTTTGATTTATAATGTTCAATTATAGTTTTTTATTATTAAAAATAATTATTTAAAAATTTTAATCCTATTATTAATTGTATCTTATTTATATTTTTTGTATTTATCTTCTATTTGTGTTAATTGTATCTTATATATATTTTTTGTATTTATCTTCTACTTGTGTTATGGATAAATATAAAATGTTATCTTATAAAAAAATAATCTTTTTTTTAAATATAATTATTACTAAATAAGGTATGAATTAATTTTTTTTTAAATGGAAAATTTCTAATAAAAATTTTGTTTTATTATATAAAATATTCAATGTGATCAGACCCCATGTTTCTCCCACTTATATGCAGTGCAAGAACCATTTATGCTACAAATATGGGCCTACCAAGTCTTCTAGAATCTCAATCATGCAATTGGTATAAAGTTTGAGAGAATCAAAAACCCTGGTTCCCAAAAGATATTCAAAGTTTGTGGTTACATACTTTGCATGCAATATGCCTATATTACCCTTAATAATAAATCCACCTATCATTATAAACTTTATCATTGTATCATTATTTCATATCTTATCATTATTACATTACATTGTAACCAAATTGAAACATGCTAAAACAATTAAGGTTATGAAATAATGACGTCCACATCAACTATAGTGTGACACTGCATCAACTAAATAAAAAAATGAACTCAAGAAACTATAATTTTAAATAAAACTTCTAGATGTACAAATGGATGAAGTTTGAAAATCATTCATTCAAACAGCTAGACAATCGCCTGTATTATTAGCGAAACATAATGAAAATAACAAAATCTAGTAATCGTTATCTTGTTGTGTAGCTTCGGATCTCCAATATCTTGCTTTCTCGAAACCATTTTCGAAGTTCTCATAATCTTGAATTGTTTGGTCAATCTCTTCTTGTGTGTTCATCACAAAAGGCCCCCACTGAACCACAGGTTCTTCAAGCGGTTCGCCCCCAACTAGAATGAACCGTAGCATTTTGGATGATTTATTCCATGCATTAAGCCCATTCCCAGGACCTAAAAGTAGGAGATTATGGGCTGATGTTGGAGATGATTTTGATTTGCCAAAAACACCTTCACCTTCCAATACATATACAAATGCATTCCATGATTCGGGTATTGGTTGTTGCACTTGGGCGCCTGGTTCAAGCGTGAAATCTAGAAACATTGTTGGCGTTCTTGTGTATATTGGCGAACTGATGCCCATACTTTCACCTGCTATAACTCTAACTATAACACCATCTTCTGTTGCTTCTGTGATATTCGAACTATGTAGCTCTTGGTACCTTGGTTCAATCCTGTTCATAAAAATAAATAAATAAATAAATAAAAATCCTTACTAAGCTATAACTTACAAAAATTTCCACTAAAGGAATCCCATTATAAAGTTATGATTTATGATACTAGACCATTTTCCCCATGTAAGAAAAAAGGACCATATCCAATACAATATAAAATTGTTATATGAATCAAAAGTCAACATATAAAGATAAGTTAAGCTAAGTGGGATATTATAAAGATATAAGTTTAATTAATGATGGTACATTTTGTGTGTTGAGGAGAGGTTGATCCATAATTGCAAGCCTTTTTGAGTGCCATTAGAAGCAGGCATTTCTGAATGCACAACTCCTCTTCCAGCAGTCATCCATTGCAAATCACCAACTCCTATGGTCCCTTTGTGTCCCTCAAAGTCTTCATGCATTACAGCTCCCTAAAACAATTCACCCAAATTATCATTAATTCATTTTTTCAAACCTCACTAATCCCATATCATGGACAGCATAATGATCTAGATTTACCAATTAATTATTCCCATATTAAATGTATATAGTCAACCACATTAAAAATCATATTTACCACGTGAATAATGTGCGCGTATCTTTATTATACATGGTACAAAATCACGTTCAACTGATTTTTATTGATGCCCTCGAAAGGGGTTTTAGAACAACCAAGATTAGCAAAAGAACAATTAGGAAAACATTTCTTTTGCATCGTTTGGTTTTGCTTGAGTTCATAAGTTATAATCATATAAATACTTTATTTCGAAAGTAAAAGATACAAAAGAAAAAATATAAAATTATATGTAACAAAGTTGACTTAAGTTAATATAACATTTAAACACCAATAGTGACAACTGACAATAGCATTACGTAGTATTAAGGAAGTGCAGTTTTCACTTAAGCACTATGGTGACAAACACAAGTAGTTACAGAGTAATTTTTTCTGAATAGTTGGGTGTTTGGACTTTTTGGTAGAGCAAATAGTGCAAATAATATAAGTTGGTGTGTGTAAACAGCATATTCAAAAACATAGTTTTTTTGCTTAATATGTTAATGAGCTACTCAAATGTGCAAACTTTATGAACTTTTCACATTCAACATATTTGAATAGAATGTGTATAGAACTTTACCTGTAACATGTACGTGACGGTCTCAAATCCTGTTTATAAAACATGACGACGGTTAAAAAAAAAAAAAAAAAAAAAAAAAAAAAAAAAACTTTGTAACTATTATGAATCAAGAAATGAGACCGAGATGAAGGAGATTATAAACTTTGTAGATGCATTTGCATGTGGATAACTAGAAAAAATAATAATAATAAATAAATAAACAAACCTCTATGTGGATGATCAGGAAAGCCGGCAGGAGCACATACTGCAAATTACAAATAAATAAAATCAAATATTTTTCTAAGCCAAAAAAAATATTTAGAGAGAAGACAAGAAGTGAGACCCACATGAGAATTCATCCAAAACAAGGAAAGGATCAAAATATTTGAGCTCAAACCTGAAAAAAAACATTTCAAAATTATATACGTAGTATATTAACTTCCACACACTTGCTATAGCTTCCAAAGAGACCATCTATATTTGGTTTTTTGTTCATATAATAAGTATATAACTATAATACCAATCATATATATGTATCTTTCTATCATTATATGTCCTTGTCACAGTTACAAACTTACAAACAAAACATTAAAAACACTAACAGTTAGCTAATTAAGTGCTCTTTTGGAAAGGCAAATATATGGTAATAAATAATAAAACTACCAGGCAGACTGTAAATAACAAACAATACGACCATGGAAAAAAATACACCGACGACATTGTACTAACCTTCCGATACTTCGTCTAACAACAGCTCCAGCACCTTCATGTTGAGGCCTAGCGAGAAACTTTCGAACGACTTTACGAGGATGATCACACGACATATTTAAGGTACTAGCTTGTTGGATATATATTGTTTTTGTGAGAAAGAAAGAAAGTTTGTTATGTATTTATATAGACTGGGGAATAAGATGGTCAAGACGAATACGGTTGAGCTGCTGATCATGTGGGTCCTACATGTGAGTTAACTTGAGATTGGGGTGTTATATTTTTCTTTCTTTTTATATATTTGTGTGACGTTGTCATATAATCATGGTGATGTAGTTTTAGTACATTGCATAGCTTATTCGGTATGGCTGACGTGGTATGAATCTCATATAATTTGCTTTATTTACATTTTGACACCCTCAACAATAACAAGACCAATGATTATATGACCCAATGATTATCTTTTGGGAGATTTTTCGCCGATTTAGAAAAACATGATAGATTTCTCGTAAACTTTTCTCTTTTGAAACTAGATCAGCGGTGTGTCTGGTCACAAAGTTGAGGTTCCAATAATCACATGTAACTGTGTTAGATCATTAACGTGTAAAAAAACTAGAAATGATTTATATGCCACATATAGTTATGACAAGTATTTAATTTCTACAAATTCTGTCCATATATTAAAGTTTGGATTACGTGTTTGATAACCTTGATTAGATATATTAGATGATACTTTAAAATTCTTATTTCAATTCCTAATAAATATACTGTACATAATGTTCAAAGTTCAATTCAATAACTAGTAATTTTCAAACGTAACATAACCCGAATAGTATTAATTTCACGTCTATTTCACTCTTTTTATAAGAATATCGCTAATCTTTCTTGAACAAACAAGTATATATGACTACCTTAAAATTTGTTTTTTGAACGACTATCTTAAAATTTGTTAATTTTTATTTTGTTTCGTACTTTCTTTCTCTTCTATCATCTTCCTTTTTTCTTTTTTCAATTATTGTCTTGTTTGCTGGTTGTTGCTTTTGTTTCTTTCTTAGACAATGGGTGATGCAAGGGTGAGGTCTTGCTACAGGGGGGTGTTTTCACGAGAAATGGAGCAAAATAAAGGAGGAGAAAGCGGTGATCACCACTGGGCGAGGTGTGTTTTGTGTCTTCGTATGTGTGTGTGGTGGGTTATAGTTAAATGATGACGGTTGTGTGATTGTTACAAGATAAAAGTGGTGCGAACATGAGATGGAAAATGATGATGTGACGATGAGACAAAGATAATAAAGCAACCATTACACTCAACCTTCTTCATTGTATATGAAATAACTACTTATTTAATAAACTTGTTATGTCTATGACAATGTCTATATGCATATAACAATTGTGAACTAAATCTTATACTTGCAAGTCGCATAATTAAACCAGCTATTAAAAAACAAAAACCATTTTAAATGCAAAAATATGATGGCTACCTTTGAATATGATGTAATAGAACTTTTGAACTAAAGAAATATTTTAACTGTGTTATTCTTGATTAGAAAATAAACATCATATTTTTTCAAGACTACTTGTCTTGGTTTGGAGAAAGCAAAGTATAGAAATTGCAAAGGATATCTAAAAACATGCTGACATACAGCTTACACCATCATTAACCCAAACTGACGTCTTCTAGCATACCTTTCAAAATGAAAAGGTCAAAGCTTTTAAGATTAGTATTATTCTCTTTGCAAAATATTTCCTTCCAGCATATGTCAATATTTCAAATTCAGCGTAAATATAAAATATCTAACAAGATTATATTAGTAACTACGAATGTGTATAAAAATCGAAGAAATCTTGGTCTTATTGTTTTAATATGTCAAAGTAATATATCATGGTTAGAGGTGACATGACAATCTTCACCCAACTTAGTGAAGAACATCCACTTTGATAAAGTCGAAGAGATGACTACTTAATATGGAGCGTAAACGGATATTTATATTTGCGGATAGATAGCCTAAGCATGATTGCGGGTTTGCGTTAATTAGGGTTTCATTATGCATATGAAAATCATGTAGGTTATAATGTTTATTAAGGTGAGTCATTTTATTCTGCATACTCTAATTTCGGTGCATACCAAGGGACGAATCCTCACTATCCATTTATTTTGATCTTACTAGAAAGGTGCCCGTGCGATACGGGGGCGGATTATTGGGATGAAGAGGAGGGAGGTGGGGTGGTGGAAAGTGGTTGTTGGAGTGATTGTTGAGGTGGTTATAAATTGTTGGGGGTGGTTGTTGAAGTGGTTATAAATTGTTGGGGATGATTGTTATTGGTGGTTGTTTCCATAATTAGTAAGTAAAAGTCTGAATTTTTAATCCTTTCTAATTATAGAATAGTCCCAAATACATTATATAGTAGTATAGATATGGATAGTGGCATTAACCTAAGTTTAAATGGGAAACATAAGTCCCTTTTTTTTTTTTTTTTTTTTTTTTTTTCAATTCACGCTTTTTTTTTTAATTCACTTTTTTTTAGTTAACGTTTTTTTTCGCTTTCATACGTTTTTTACTGTTTTCGTCTGTTTTCGCCCGTTTTTCTACGTTTTTGTCTGTTTTCATACGTTTTCGCCTGTTTTCGTCTGTTTTATTACGTTTTCGTCCGTTTTCATTTGTTTTAATACGTTTTCATTCATTTTCTTTCGTTTTCGTCCATTTTTCATACGTTTTCGTCCGTTTTCATACGTGATTTTACACTTTCATACGTTTTTGTCCGTTTTCATACATATTCGTCCGTTTTCTTGCGTTTTCATCCGTTTTCTTATGCTTTTGTCTGTTTTCATACGTTTTCGTCCGTTTTAATCCGTTTTCTTTCGTTTTCGTACATTTTTTATACATTTTCGTCCTTTTTCATATGTGTTTTTATGCTTTCATACGTTTTCATTCATTTTCGTCCGTTTTTAAATGCTTTTGGCCGTTTTCAAACACTTTCATACGTTTCTGAATATCATAAGAGATATTCTGTGATATTCAGAATATCACAAGTGATATTCTGAATATCACAAGTGATTTTTCGAATATCACATGTGATATTCTTTGATTTTCTAAATAACACAACTGATATTCTGTGTATCATAAATGATATTCTGAATATCATAAGTGATATTCTGTGATATTTAGAATATCACAAGTGATTTTCAACTAATGTTTTGTAACATGAAAATCATAAGTGATAGATATTCAGAAAATCACAAGTGATATTAAGAATATCACAAGTGATATTCAGAAAAGCACAAGTGATACTATGAATATCAATTGTGATATTCAAAAACGTAAGAAAATGAATGAAAACATAAGAAAATCACAAGTGATATTCATTTGTTTTCATCCGTTTTCATACGTTTTCGTCCGTTTTCGTTCGTTTTAATATGTTTTCATCCATTATCTTTCGTTTTTGTCCATTTTCATACATTTTCGTCCGTTTTCAGACGTGCTTTTACGCTCTCATACGTTTTTGTCCGTTTTCTTGCGTTTTCATCCGTTTTCTTATGCTTTCGTCCGTTTTCATACGTTTTCGTCTGTTTTCTTACGTTTTTATCCGTTTTCTTTTGTTTTCGTCCATTTTTCATACATTTTTGTCCTTTTTCATATGTGTTTTTATGCTTTCACATGTTTTCATTCATTTTCGTCCGTTTTTAAATGCTTTTGGCCGTTTTCAAACATTTTCATATGTTTCTGAATATCATAAGAGATATTCTGTGACATTCCATGATATTCTGAATATCACAAGTGATATTCCGTAATATTCTGAATATCACAAGTGATTTTTTGAATATCGCATGTGATATTCTTTTCTGAATATCAAAAGTGATTTTCTGAATATCATAAGTGATATTTTTCATACGTTTTCATCTGTTTTTAGACGTGTTTTTACTCTTTCATACGCTTTTTTCCGTTTCATATATATTCATCCGTTTTCTTGCGATTCCATTCGTTTTCGTCCATTTTCATCCGTTTTCTTTCGTTTTCGTCCTATTTTTCATATGTTTTCCTCCTTTTTCATACGTGTTTTTACGCTTTCATACGTTTTCGTCCGTTTTCATAAATATTATTCCGTTTTCTACATTTTCGTCGTTTTCATTCGTTTTTGTCCATTTTCAATATTTTTGGCCATTCTCAGACGTTTTCATACGTTTCAGAATATCACAAGTGATTTTCTGAATACCACATAGGATATTTTGTGATTTTCTAAATATCACAAGTGATATTCTGATTACCACATATGATATTCTGAATATCATAAGTGATATTCAAAAAATCACAAGTGATAGATATTCAAAAAATCACAAGTGATATTCAGAATATTACCAGTGATATTCAGAAAATCACAAGTGATATTTTGAATATCAATTGTGATATTAAAAAACGTATGAAAACAGACAAAAACGTAAGAAAATAGACGATTACGTATGAAAACGGATGAAACCATAAGAAAATCACAAGTGATATTCAGAAAATCACAAATAATATTCTGAATATCACTTGTCATATTCAGAAACATAAGAAAACGGATGAAAAAGTAAAAAAACGGGCGAATATGTATGCAAACTTGGGTGATATTCTGAATATCCCTTGTGATATTCAGAATATCAGTTGGGTGATATTCTGAAATGTATGAAAATGTCTGAGAATGGCCAGAAACATTGAAAAACGGACGAAAACGAATGAAAACGACGAAAATGTAAGAAAACGGAAGAATATGTATGAAAACGGATGAAAACGTATGAAAGCGTAAAAACACGTATGAAAAATGAATAAAACGTATGAAAAATAGGACGAAAACAAAAGAAAAAGGATGAAAATGGGCGAAAACGAATGAAAACGCAAGAAAACGGATGAAAACGCAAGAAAACGGATGAATATCTATGAAACGGACAAAAAGCGTAAAAACACGTCTAAAAACGGATGAAAAATGGACGAAAACGAAAAAAAAAACTGATGAAAATGAACGAAAACATATGAAAACGGACGAAAACGTATAAAAACAATGGAAAACGTAAGAAAACAGACGAAAACGTGCAAAAAGGGCAAAAACATAAGAAAAAGAACGAAAACGTATGAAAACGAACAAAATGTATGAAAACGTATGAAAACGGGCGAAAACGGACAAAAACGTATGAAAACGACAATAACGTATGAAAACAGTAAAAAAACATATGAAAGCGAAAAAAACGTGAACTAAAAAAAGTGAACTAAAAGAGAAGTGAATTAAAAAATAAATAAATAAAATAAAATAAAATAAAAATAAAAAACATGAACTTATGTTTACCCATTTAATCTTAGGTTAATCCCTACCATTAGATCAAAATAGATAAATGGTGAGGATTTATCCCTTGATATGTATCAAAATAAGAGTATGCATTTGAATTTTTACAATATATAAATGTTACATAAAGGAAACCTGGAAACACCAAGCTCACAAACGGTTCAGGCTTATTTATCATCTAATACTCTTTCGCAATTCGAGCGATAAATCACGAGAAAAAAATTAATTATTAAAACATAAAAAATACTCCGTAACTAAAAATAGTTATCTTGATTAAAAAAAATAATCATAATAAAAAAAGTAAAAAAAATAAAAAATAAAAGCTTTGATTGATTCCCACGAACTCATAGCGGATAAGTGTAATCTGAAAAGATTAATTTCTTTTTCAGCGTTTGTCTGGACTTATAATGGCGCGTAACGGAGTGTCCGACAGGTGAAGGCGGCGATTCCAGTATGCTTTTCTTCGGAATTTAATTACGAATCAATGGTCGTCGACGGGGGCTTCAACTAACTTTAATCGGTTTGATAGTTATAAGCAAAATAGTGAGCAAATTGTATTTAAAAAACCCGGCAGGTTGTTACGGCGCATGACGACGTATCCGGAATGCTTTTCTTTGAAATTTCAATACGGAGCCAATGGTGCTGACGGCGTCAGTTAACTCCTAAAGGTTTGGGAGTTATGGTCGAAACAACGTTGTTTTTTTTTTTTGGATGCGAGAACGACTAGAGTTTGACCGGGTGGTATAAAGGCGGTGATTCAAGACCGACTAGGTCAGAGAATCGACCTGCTCGGATACTATGTTGAACATTGAATTCCCTGTTCTATTGTGTTACTAGGCAAAATATATATATAAAGTACATATGCATAATGAAACCATAATTGACTCAAACCCGCAATCAAACTTGCAATATCTATCTTCTAATAATTTATTGGATCAGATACTATATCTTTACACAGAAAGTTGTATACAAGAGAGTAAAATGTGAAAGTATACATGCTCATATAAGCATATGGAGTTAAAGGGCTTGTGAATCTTGAACATTATTTCTAATATGTTTATGCAAGGTGTACATGCATCTACATGAGTCCACTCATAGAGAACCTAAAAACATAAAGTAAACTATGAGTTTCATTGCAGAAACAAATTAAGTACTAATTGTCTAAACAAGCATACAGACCAGATAATCAAACTGAAAGGGAAAACTTATATCTCATATTAGCATGATCATGATCACCTAATGGTATGCATAACCAAGCTAGTGAAAATACATATATAAAAAGATAATTATTTCCAGTTTTTCAAAATTATGAAATTATTCTTGTATATAGTAGTGGTGATCTACCATATATATGTGGTCTACCATATATAATAGAAAAATAAAGAAACCATCACAAGAGGTAAATCTTCCCCCATTTTAGAGGATATATGGAATGTGCACCAAAGCACTAACTAATGCCAAAAATAAAGTCAAAAATACCAACACCACCTTCTAATAGTGGATTCAAGATTTCATGGACAATGCTTTCAACATACATAATAAACTTGTGGAGCTTTAGTTGTAATAATTTAAAACGTAAACTAGTCGATTCATTTATTTGTCGAAACAAAGAAACTAGTATTTATTCAGTGGTACTAAGATAGTAAGATTTCGTTAACTAAGTTGTAGGAGGCGGTGATGGTTTAGAACTTGGAGGTATGGGTTCTTGATCGACGTTAGAATCATCCAAGATCGGGTAAGGATCCTTAGCTGGTGGCATGTATCCAGGTGTCATGAGGTTGAACAACTTAACAGTCGCCGCTGGAACCATATAAGGTGGTGTCTGATCATTTGGTAATCCTAAAGAACGGTACCCTAAATCCCGCCAAAACGTAATAGAAATGTATTAGTACTTATTTGAATAAATATAGGCTATGAATGAAGAAATATAAGGATTGACTTTCGAATTCAAAACCACATGTTATCTTGAAGCTGAAAAAGGTACACGGACTTGAGATGGTTCCGCCAAATACCATTTTTTTTTTATATTTTAAAGACCAATATTTAATCAGTATCTAAGTTAAATCCTACTTATTAGTAAAAAAAAAGATTGCGTTCGTTTGCAGAGAAAACCATATCAATTTTGAAATAGAAAACTCATGAATTTGACCTTAAAAGTCAAAGGGTAAGACGAATCAACTTACTTCTATATCTGTCAGCAGTAGCTGGATAATCTGTAATAACACCACTGACCCCGGCTCTATTGACTTACGTGTTTATCTCAACATATGGGTCTGAAAAGAAATCCCATGACTGTGAAACAAACTCATTGTTCATGAACTGTACATAAACGGGAAGCTTGAAAGCCTGAAACTTTGCAACAACATCAGTTTGATTACCTGAAAATCCACCATTTGCTATCACAAATTGACGGTCTCCTGCAAAATATATTATAGAACCACACATGTATAAAACAGACGTCAAGTCTCATTAGTTTTATGTATTAGGGTCTAAATCATCAACTACAAAAAAGATGTTTTGAATTATGCAGGTGCTGGTGGTTTCTTGTCTAAACAGCATATGCTTATAAGCAGAGACAAATTATCAGTTTATTGAGAAAAGTATATCATAAGTAAACTTGTGATTTTGAATCTACTAATAATAGCCAATATGAAATAAGCAATCTCATACTGCATCCCACTTATTCCAAACAAATTACTTCACAGTAAAACAAGCAGAATAAACTTATTTTACAGTAGAACAAAAACTACAGGTCCATGAACAGACCTCTTAATGTTAGCCATCGGGAAGATGTGCTGCTGGATCCTTGAGAAGTGACCAACGAGCTTGACAGTAACAAAAATAAGAGGAAGTTCCACATTGCCAGCAATTGAATAACTGTACACCGGGGGTCGTACTAAAAGTCAGTGACTACTTATTATGGGGTTTGCATGAGATGAAGTTTCCGATACTTTTTCCTTTAGTTTTTTTTTTTGCAATAATTTCCATGTTCAACAAAATACATCCAGGCTGAGATAGGAGGACCACAAGAGGATATTATACTTGATCAAAAACACCCAATCCCTAAATGAGACTTAATATACATTTATCTCCAAACCAACCCAAAAACATAAGATATTATACTTACTAGCATCATGATTTTGAAACGAGCCAAGCAATGAAAAATGGTTTTAATTGCATCTTCACAACATGGACATGAAAACGAATGGATATTAATGCTTCTCTTGTCCAAATCCACATGAACCAGGATTCTTACACACGAACACACTTTCTCTAAAACACACATACACACTTTCTGGAAAAGACAATTTGTCCTCCATTTTCTGATTTATTTCTAAATGTTTTCTGTAAATAACTACCTAATACGAGTACTACATAACTGCATAACTAGTAAATAACTGCTTAAGACTAGAAAGTAACACACTGCTGTAGTTTATTGCTGCAGCTACCGTGGACCTATGGTGATATACCAATCTTACACACGAACAAGTGGCCGCGTATGACACATTTGTCACCTCAAAAAATCAATACGGCTCTAGCAACAATAGCAAAAAGCAAAAACATAAGACCTGCGACAACTTTAGGTGGTTGACCGTTTGGTGAAGCCTGGGGTGGTGACGGTTTGGAAGTTGGAGGTATGGGTTCTGAGGCCACATCGGCATCCTCCAAGACCGGACTAGGAGCCTCAGTTGGTGGCATCAATCCAGGGTTCATGAGGCTGAACAATTGGCCAGGCAGCACAGGAAACATGTATGGCGGTGTCTGGTCAGATGGTAATCCTAAACAACGGTTCCCTAAATCCCACCAAAATTAATAAAAATGTTAGAAATCATGAAAGAAATGATAAAAATAAAGTGTTGACTTTTCAGTTCAAAACAACATTTGAATGTTTAAACTGAAAAGATAAGAATTGTTTAGATTTATATGAAAAAGATTTGATTATCAAGTTAAGTATGTCCCACTTACTACAAGTGAAAGATGGTGTTAGAAATTGAAATGAAATCCATATCAATCTTTAAGTATGTCCCACTTACTACAAGTGAAAGATGGTGTTAGAAATTGAAATGAAATCCATATCAATCTTGAAGTAAAAAACTCATGAATTTAACGAACAATGTCAAACGATAAATCAACTTACTTCTGTATCTGTCAGCAGTAGCTGGATAATCTGTAATAACACCATTGACCCCGGCTCCATTGACATACGTGTTTATCTCAACATATGGATCATTAAAGAAATCCCATGGCTGAGAAACAAACTCGTTGGTCATTAATTGTACATACACCGGGAGCTTGGCAGCTTGAAGCTTTGCAACAACATCAGTTTGATTACCAAGAAATCCTTTATTACGAGGGAATACAGATTCTTTCCCAATAATAATAGAATTTGCAAATTTACTGATATCTGCGATTGTTGAGTTAAGGGCGTCACGTATATTCTCATCAACTTCATAAACAAGCTCGTGTCTGTTGTTTCTTGCCTTGAATAATTTCAAAACTTCACTATCCGAAGACTCGATCAGGATTCTCTTGGACTTCTGCCTATATATTCCAGATGTATTCAAAACGCCCATTACTGCATCCGTTACACTCAATCCTTGTTTGCCAGCTAAGTAAGCTGCATTCTGCAAGTAGTAAGAACAAACATGGTGTCATTTTTATCTTATTGATAAACAAAACAAACAAGATGAAAAGATGTTGACTCACCTTTATGTTGATCAAGACACCGGAAACTGAAGTGGCATTACTAGCAAGGTCCAAAAAGTCAGTTAGTCTCATGAAGTTGCCAGCATTTTGGAATCTTGGATTTCTTGATAATGAGTAGTTTGAAAATGGCTTGAACATTACAGCTAAAACATAGGAAACAAAAGCAAAATAAGAAAATGGGCAACCGGTAATGAAGCAAACAAAATGAACCCAATTGATGGCTTGTGATAACTTACGTTGCAAGCTTTGAATCTGGTCCCACCTGAGATTGAAGGTAAATACTCCACTACCAGATCGGAGTTCAGGAATGACTGATGTAAGAGTAGTGAAATTTGACTGGGCAACTGATGTTCTATCGATGAGGTTTATGGAACCTAAACAAATAGGTATTCCATCACTCGTCATCTGAACAGGACAGTCGATGATATCTGCACCATCTGAAACAGCTTTTTGGTAAGCCAGATCAGTACAACCGGGGTAGTCACCACTTGCTCCCTCGTATGAGATGATCAAAGGTTTCCCTGAATCAAGAACAAATAGCGGATACTTTCAGTACCAATACTTCAATAAGGGAAACCACTAATAACTTTTAAAGAGCGTCTAAAACAAGTTGAGTTAAGCAATCTGTAAAACATGGGAATACCTTTACTTTTGTTTTTGTCCAAGTTGAATAAGCAATCTGTAAAATAAGAAAAATAAATTATAACCCATTTATCGAAGATAATTATAGGAATAAATTAAGTAAAAGCATTTTATAAAAACTCACCAAATGCCAAGGATGGTGTTATTGGATTATCAGAAAGTACACCATCAACCGCAAAAGCGCCATTATCAACGAACTGCAGATATTCTCTTACTGGGTCATAACTGTAATTGTATGAGAGCTGAACATCATTCAGAAAATCCGAAGCAAAAACTTCTAGACCCGCCTTGTGAGCATCCACGACCAAGGATGTCGCTGGTTGCAGATAGAAATCACTATCCATGGGCCATATATATGACTTAGGAACCAAAATTCCAGAAGCAAATGTTGAGATTAATGTCAGATTCCTTGCAAGAGAATCATATGTTCGGTTGGTTGTAGGCTCAATCATATCAGGTCCTAGAAACCGCAGAACTAGCTTGGTTGTTTTAGGACTGAAATTTCTAACGATGCTTCTAAGGAAATTCACTTCGGGTGATGATATATAGTTAATCGTAGCATTTTTTGAAGTAGCAATCACATAATCTTTCATACTTAAATTGTGTTGGCTGTAAAATGCATCATGCTGCAAATGTATACAGAAATTGAAGGTGAGCAACAACACGAAAATATGTAATATCTTTTACATGCTTCAAAAATCACTTTGCGTGGTGCAAAACTTATAGGACCTGAATATTTAACCAAAGTCCTGGTGGTTTAAAATTTCCAGCGACCTCGTCAACAGTAAGAATATTCCATGAGCCATCAAAATATGGAACTCGAGAATAGATCCCTTGAGTTACTGATGCAACAAAGATTTTAAGATGTGAGCATTGGTCACGAACAGATACAGTACATGAATCAAAATATATACACCATTTGATAATTAGCCAAAGAATGGTTGACTTACATAAGACTTTGTTAAGGTCAGTACTGGTGTAATCAATTGGAAAATATCCTTTAACAGATACACCATTGACATTGTAGGTCTTTTCCGCCTTCTCAAAAACGCCAGCAATGGTAGAGGAATTCTGAAGATTGAGATCTGGGAAGCAGATACCAACGTTATCTTTAGTCAACTGTACATCACACCATAAGATGACGTCGGATACACTTTTACTCAAAGCCATATGGTAGGCAGTGAAACTGGAACTAGGAAGTAGTCCTGAAAATCCACCATATGCAACCACAAATGGACGGTCTCCTGCAAAGTATTTTCATAACGTATATATATATATTATAAAACGACACATGGAAATCAAAGCTCGAGTCTCATAAGTATTATGTAAACGCTTAAACGGATGAGGTTTTCACTGTTCAGGTTACCCGGGGAGAGAAAGTCACCGGGCCTAACCAGTATATCTAATGAGATTTGAACCCTATACCTTTTGCGAGGACATTAGGTTTCTTAACGGCTACTAGGCCATCTGGTTTATCTAAATAGCATATGCTTATATTGAAAACCAGAATATACTGAAATCACTGTATCATAAGTAAACTAGTGATTTCGAATATACCAATAATTGTCTATTTGAAATAAGCAATCTCAAACTACACCCTGCTTACTGCAAACAGCTTGTCTCAAAGTAAAACAAGCAGAGTAAACACTTTTCTAAATATACTGGCTATCTGATTTAACCCTCTCCTTTACTCAATAAGGACTTGCGATGTCTTTTTATTTATACTAGAACGGTACCCGCGCAATGCGGCGGCGGGTACATGTGACTATATTTTGTGTTATTCGGTTACACATTTATTTGTTTTTATGCTTTATATGTAGAGATGATAGAGATAGTTAAGCCAAATAATTTTAGTTTAAACAAACTGCTTCCTAACAAACTTCCTATCCAACTCTTCCTAACCAATTAATTTTGAAATCCTTCTATAATAAGCAAGTAAAAGTTTGAATTTTAAGCCTTTCTAATTATAGAATAGTCCCAAATGCATTATATAGTAGTATAGATATGATCAAGTTGACAGTTACCAAAATCAAACTACATAAAATTTGAATGTTTCCGTAAAACAGAAAGTACAAGTAAGATTGATATGAAAATACAGAGACCTTTTAATGTTAGCCATTGGGAAGTTGTGTTGCTGGATCCCTGAGCAGTGACCAACGAATTTAACGATAACAGAAATAAGAGGAAGCTCCACATTGTCAGATACTAAATACGTTGTACACCGGTGGTCGTTACTAAATGCCACTGACTTAGACTATTTATTATGGGGTTTTGCATGAGATAAAGAAGCTCCTGTTGCTTTTTCCTTTTGGTTTTTTATTTTATTTTTCCCAAATCTTTTTTACAAGACTTGACCACAAAAGTGACAATATATGTTGCATCGACATTACCTACCGAACCAGCTGGATGATTTACCCAATCTTTACCGACATGGATGTAATACAATAATATTCTTACGTACCAACTTGAGCCATCTGAGTGACTTATGTCATCAATTCTCCTCAGTAAAGTCTCTCGATCTTGCTTTTTGAGCTTTACATGTTAATATGGTAGCCCCGCACTCAACACATCTCGAGGTCTAGCTTAACCAAAGTAAAATAAAAAAAGGTGAATCGTGTTTCACATTGTTGAGATTATGGGGTTTTGCATGAGATAAAAAAGCTTCTGATGCTTTTTCCTTATGCTTTTCCCTCCATTGACTTGACCACAAAAGTGATAATGGAGGTAATACATTACTCGTAATATTCTTTACCTACCAATTAACTTGAGCCATTGAGTCACTTATGTTGTCAATTCTCTCAGTAAAGTCTCACCTCATACCCTCTTGTCTATACAATTTTCAATAGGATGATAATAAAAATGTTAGTTCCTCTAGGCATTTCTTGTGCTTTGACCATTCATGAAACATTTGGTTCTTTGAAAGATGAATTGCACTTTTATTATCACAGTAAACCTGAGTCCTACCGTTATTCCTAGTTAAGATGGAATCCCAGTCAACCACATGTTGCAATGATACACTTTCCAACTCACAGTTGAAGCTTTCCAACTCACACTTGATTAAGAAGGTTTCTTCCTCTTTTTTTTCCTTTCCTTTTTTTTTTTCCCTCTTTCTTTCTTTCTGAAAAATCATCTTTTTTGTAATTTATTTTTTCGATGACTTATTCTAATATCATAAATATTTATAGAAAATTTCCTAACAATAACGTGGAAGCAGAATTACCTCGCTAGTTTGATCACGAGGTAAACGCATTATATATATATTACCCTATAATCCAGAGTTATTGCTCATCTGAATCTATTTGTATCTTTTTTGAAAAATCTATATGTATCTCTTTCGTAGATCCGTCAAAAGAGCGTGAAAATGACCCAAGCTGTAGTCTAGAGTTACTCTCTTTGGCTTGTACGTGGACCTTCACCAAATGCAACAACATACACCACTTGCATAGTTAACGGTGTGAAGTATTTGGTACACAAGCGCGATATACGTCATAGCACTCAAAGCTGGGGAGTTTCAACACCCGGGCCTAATGGAGATATGTATTATGGTTGGTTGGAAGAAATTATGGAGCTCACTTATATCAGAAACCACAAGGTTGTGTTGTTCTGATGTTGTTGTTCGATACTTCGATTCCCTTTCACGATTAGTGTTAACTACAAATTTAAACTAATGGTGGTCCACAGTAAAGTAATGTGAATAAAATACTTTGCTAAAAGATAAACGTAAAAATAAGATGACACCAAGATTTGGAGCGAATTCTATCTGCAATTAACAAATAATTATACCCAAGTGTTTGCGGAATAACACTTGGGATTAAATAACAAGTTTGGTAATTCTCCTCACTAAACTTAAGCGATGCTTAAGTACAACTATGCTAAACCAATTGAGCTAAGCTCAAGGACTTAGTTGTGTTTGGAGGTGAGAAAGGAGTTTGTGAATGTCTAAGCATTAAATGCACAAACTTGTCAACCTTTCTTCTCCTTCTTATTATCCTATTTATACACAATTATTTACAAATATTATCAAAGAGGATAGAGATCACCTATGTCTAGATTAGATACGATACCTAAGGATCTTGTGTTAGTTAGGATCTTCTATTTTGGGTATAAAGACAAGGGTGCTTTCTAATAACAAATGCTAACACTATTTTGGTTTTAAGTCATTTAGGGTAAGTTTGACCTTTGCACGAAGGTGTGAATGGACGGTCTCCTGCAAAGTATTTTCATAACGTATATATATTATAAAACGACACATGTAAATCAAACCTCGAGTCTCATAAGTATTATGTAAACGCTTAAACGGATGAGGTTTTCATTGTTCAGGTTACCCGGGGAGAGAAAGTCACCGGGCCTAACCAGTATATCTAGTGAGATTTGAACCCTATACCTTTTGCGAGGACATTAGGTTCCTTACCGGCTACTAGGCCATCTGGTTTATCTAAATAGCATATGCTTATAGTGAAAACCAGCATACTGAAATCAGTGTATCATAAGCAAACTAGTGATTTCGAATATACCAATAATAGTCTATTTGAAATAAGCAATCTCAAACTGCACCCTGCTTACTGCAAACAACTTATCTCACAGTAAAAAGCAGAGTAAACACTTTTCTAAATATACTGGCTATCTGATTTAACCCTCTCCTTTACTCAATAAGGACTTGCGATGTCTTTTTATTTATACTAGAACGGTACCCGCGCAATGCGGCGGCGGGTACATGTGACTATATTTTGTGTTATTCGGTTACACATTTATTTGTTTTTATGCTTTATATGTAGAGATGGTTAAGCCAGATAATTTTAGTTTAAACAACCTGCTTCCTAACAAACTTTCTAACCAACCCTTCCTAACCAATTAATTTTAAAATCTTTCTATAATAAGCAAGTAAAAGTTTGAATTTTAAGCCTTTCTAATTATAGAATAGTCCCAAATGCATTATATAGTAGTATAGATATAGATATAGATATGATCAAGTTGACAGTTACCAAAATCAAACTACATAAAATTTGAATGTTTCCGTAAAACAGAAAGTACAAGTAAGATTGATATGAAAATACAGAGACCTTTTAATGTTAGCCATTGGGAAGTTGTGTTGCTGGATCCCTGAGCAGTGACCAACGAATTTAACGATAACAGAAATAAGAGGAAGCTCCACATTGTCGGATACTAAATATATAATTGTACACCGGTGGTCGTTACTAAATGTCACTGACTTAGACTATTTATTATGGGGTTTTGCATGAGATAAAGAAGCTCCTGTTGCTTTTTTCCTTTTGGTTTTTTTTATTTTTCCCAAATCTTTTTTACAAGTGACATATCCCATCATTGACTTGACCACAAAAGTGACAGTATATGTTGCATCGACATTACCTACCGAACCTGGATGATTTACCCAATCTTTACGGACATGGATGTAATACAATAATATTCTTACGTACCAACTTGAGCCATCTGAGTGACTTATGTCGTCAATTCTCCTCAATAAAGTCTCTCGATCTTGCTTTTTGAGCTTTACATGTTATATGGTAGCCCCGCACTCAACACATCTCGAGGTCTAGCTTAACTAAAGTAAAATAAAAAAAGGTGAATCGTGTTTCACATTGTTGAGATTATGGGGTTTTGCATGAGATAAAAAAGCTTCTGATGCTTTTTCCTTATGCTTTTCCCTCCATTGACTTGACCACAAAAGTGACAATGGAGGTAATACATTACTCGTAATATTCTTACCTACCAACTTGAGCCATTGAGTCACTTATGTTGTTCTCTCAGTAAAGTCTCACCTCATACCCTCTTGTCTATACAATTTTCAATAGGATGATAATAAAATTGATAGTTCCTCTAGGCATTTCTTGTGCTTTGACCATTCATGAAACATTTGGTTCTTTGAAAGATGAATTGCACTTTTATTATCACAGTAAACCTGAGTCCTACCGTTATTCCTAGTTAAGATGGAATCCCAGTCAACCACATGTTGCAATGATACTTTCCAACTCACAGTTGAAGCTTTCCAACTCACAGTTGATTAAGAAGGTTTCTTCCTTTTTTTTTTTCCATGAAAAATCATCTTTTTTGTAATTTATTTTTTCGATGACTTATTCTAATATCATAAATATTTACAGTAAATTTCCTAACAATAACGTGGAAGCAGAATTACTTCGCTAGTTTGATCACGAGGTAAACGCATTATATATATTACCCTATAATCGAGAGTTATTGCTCATCTGAATCTATTTGTATCTTTTTTGAAAAATCTATCTGTATCTCTTTCGTAGATCCGTCAAAAGAGCGTGGAAAACGACGCAAGCTGTAGTCCAGAGTTACTCTTTTTGGCTTGTGGACCTTCACCAAATGCAACAACATACACCACTTGCATAGTTAACGGTGTGAAGTATTTGGTACACGAGCGCGATATACACGTCATAGCACTCAAGGCTGGGGAGTTTCAACACCCGGGCCTAATAGAGATATGTATTATGGTTGGTTGGAAGAAATTATGGAGCTCACTTATATCAGCAACCACAAGGTTGTGTTGTTCCGATGTTGTTGTTCGATTCCCTTTCACGATTAGTGTTAACTACAAAGTTAAACTAATGGCGGTCCACGGTAAAGTAATGTGAATAAAATACTTTGTTAAAAGATAAACGTAAAAGTAAGATGACACCAAGATTTTTAGCGTTTAATTCTATTTGCAATTAACAAATAATTATACCCAAGTGTTTGCAGAATAACACTTGGGATTAAATGACAAGTTTGGTAATTCTCCTCACTAAACTTAAGCGATGCTTAAGTACAACTATGCTAAACAAATTGAGCTAAACTCAAGGACTTAGTTGTGTTCGGAGGTGAGAAAGGAGTTTGTGAATGTCTAAGCATTAAATGCACAAACTTGTCAACCTTTCTTCTCCTTCTTATGATCCTATTTATACACAATTATTTACAAATATTATCAATGAGGATAGAGATCACCTAGGTCTAGATTTGATAGGATACCTAAGGATCTTGTGTTAGTTAGGATCTTCTATTTTGGGTATAAAGACAAGGGTGCTTTCTAATAACAAATGCTAACTCTATTTTGGTTTTAAGCCATTTAGGGTAAGTTTGACCTTTGCACGATAAAGGCTCTACTTTATTCGTTTCAAACTTTTCCCGCCTTGTCTCGCCAATTCTTCAGTCTTTTATCTTCATACTTTGATTTATCATCTTCATAGTTGTTGAAGAGACTTGGGGATCAGTGAGCTATTGTCATCACTCGCTGATCCCATCATCTTCTTCTTGGCTCAGGTATCATTCACTGAGTTCCGCTTCACTTAATGGAAAGTCTTTCTTCTTTAGACTTGTCTCGAGCATCCTGAAGATGACTCACTAAGTGGCTATTCACTCAGCGACTTGATTGTGTTTACGGATTTGCAACACTTATGATATTTTCTATTCAAATCATAGATTAAGGGAGTTTGGGTAATGAATGGACCCAACAGATGTAAATGGTTTGACACCACTAACCCTAGTAACCCTTCAGCATGCTCCAGACATTGTTACATTGACCGAGACATAAAGCATATTTTGACTGATAGGGATGTTTATAGAAATCAAAAGTACATTCTTACGATACAAGCAACACAAGTCTTCTACCTTGAAGACCTGGCTAGACGACCACTGATAAGGCGAAAAATGAACCACTTTTAAGGGGTCATTTAAGCCCGAATTCGAATTTATTTGATCAATTATTACCCTAAATCGTTCCTTTTGTCATTTTAGGTACTTTTGGAGTGAAATCTGGAAAAGGAAGCATTTTGGACGTTTTTGGAGCATAAAAGTGAAGAAAACGGCAAAGTCTTAATTTTCCTTACTGGGAACAGTACCTGACGGCGTCAAGAATTTTTTAATGACGGCGTCAAGAGTTATACAAGAGGTGGAAGTGGATAAAGTCCGTGACGGTCCAGAGAGTTTTGTACTAAGGACATGACGGCGTCACCCTAGGCCGTCATGGTCCAAATGTTAGTGACGGCCCAGAACAAAATTACACACGACGACGTCAAAAGTGGATCTAGGCAATCCGATTTCATTATGGGCGGCGAGTTGACGGCGTCAGAATTTTCTTCTTGACGCCGTCACCCTGTAAAATCTATATATAGTTTTCCAATTTTCATTCATTGGTGTGTAACTTTTAGGGAGTAACTTTGGAGAGAAACCCTAGTCCGATTTTCTCAGCTTTTTCAAGGGTTTTTACCCTTTGAAACCTTTCATGTTTAATTGAGATAAGTACTCTTTCAATTCAATCAATATGTCTATGTGTTGTTTGAATATATCTTACACTTGTCTTCAATTTAACATGTTTGGCTAGATCTCTTTTGTGTTTGCTTAGATGTAGTGAAACCTAGATGTTAATTATGGGTTGATTGTTTGTTTATAGTTGTTACGGATGATTGTATTCGATGTTAGGCTTAAGAAAACTGACAGACTTTCATTGGTAACATACTTGAACGTCTTAAGAAACATGATCAAAGGTGTACTATGATTTTTGGTTGTATTTAATGCGTAGGAGAATTCTGATGATCCCATGTTAGGAGCTTCTAACGGCTCGACATAGGAGTGAAGTAGGATCCTATAGAGTTAGGGAATATTGTACACGGCCCTACGACTAGTATTAAGGAATATGACCCGTCATCCATGCAATTGTAACAAGCTATCAACCTGTAAAAGATATCTAGGGAGTAATGAAACCTAAGTAAACACAACTCTCCCCATTATTGTTTACACCACATTAGTAATTAGATTTATTTTCATTTCTTTTAGTTAATTTTGATTGCATTTGTAGTTATTGGGTTAGTTAACTAGCAACTAATTTCGCTCACTCTTCCAAAAACCGAGATTTTACTTGCTTTCATAAAATATAAAAACACAAAAAGAATCATCTATCACCTTTAGACTTAGTTTAGGAGACTTTCTAATCCTAGCGACACTATTCCTGAGTTGAACGATCAATCCCCCGGTACTTGTCACTATACTATACTACAACGATCAGGTACACTGCCTGGTGGGTGTTGTAAGCTTCTCGAGATCCCTCGAGAGGTAAAACCTGGTGCGATTCCCACGTATCAAGTTTTTGGCGCCGCAGCCCGGGGAATAGTTATTGTCTAGGTTATGATTTCTTTTAATTAGGTCTACTTGCTAGATTCCTTTCTAGTAAGATTTTATTTTTATTTCTAGGTTTCTTTAGTCTATCTTATTTCTTCGTGCCTTTGTTCATAACCTTTACCATCCGACATCATGGAAGGTGGTAACATCTTTGAACACATCAACCCACCACAACCAAACCACCCACAAAACCCACCATTAGCAAACCAACCTCTTAGGCCCCGAACCTTAGGAGAGTATTCCCGTCCTAGCCACCAAGGCTATCGAAACACTATTGAGCTCACTCAAGGAGCCAATGTGTCCCCATTGCGATCCGAAACCATCCGGTTGGTGCAAAGCGGATGTGCATTCCATGGACTTCGTTCCGAAGATCCTAATCAACATCTCAAGGACTTCCTTAAAATCGTAGATTCTATAGACCTTGATGTTACAACTAGAGAGTCAACCCGATTACGCCTATTCCAATTCTCTCTACGTTATCAAGCTATTCAATGGCTTGAACGTTTACCCACAGGATCCATCACCTCATGGGATGATCTCACCACTCGTTTCCTTGCTCAATTTTTCCCACCGAGGAGAACTACCAAGCTTAGAAATGACATCTTGATGTTCCAACAACGTCAAAGTGAAACTCTATATGAAGCATGGACTCGTTTCAAGGACTTACTCTAAAAAGTCCCTCATCATGGCATAGATCTTTGGCTCCAAGTCCAAATCTTCTATGACCATATCGATCTCTCCACAAGGCGAACCATTGACCAATCGGCCGGTGGCAAGCTACGTGATCTAAGTGCGGAAGAATCATGGGAACTCATAGAAGATCTTGCTCTCTATGACAACGAAAGTTGGAATGATTCCCGTGATTTAAACAAAACGGTCAAGGCAATATCTTTGCCTTCGAACAATTCTAGCACTCCCGACCGTAGGATCATGGAACTTGAGGACCAAGTCAAGTTTCTCATGAAATCTTGCGAAGCTCCTAAGCCTTCAAGCCAAGTGAACAAAATCACTTCTTCATGCGAATTATGTAGTGGTCCTCATGACACTCGTGATTGCGTGGAACTCCCCGGACAAGCTTTTGCGGACTACGTATCCTCGTGTACCAATGAAGCGGGAGATAAGTGGTACACTTTTAAACCCGAGCCAAACCCTTACGGTGATTCCTACAATACTTCTTGGAAAAATCACCCGAATCTTAGGTGGAAACAAAACCAAAACAATCCTTCCAACCAACCTAATCGTTACCAACCAAACGGTCCACCCGCTAACCGTACTTTCAACAACAATCCTTCCAATAACTATGGTAGTACCAATAATTTTGAAGGGTTGATATCCAAGTTTATGGCATCTTAAGAAGCTCGCATATCTAAGTTTGAAGCCGATTTCAAACAAAAGCAAAGCGAGATGACCACCAAAATAGACACATTGTTGAAAGTTCTCAATGACCGAGAAATGGGAGCACTCCCAAGCGACACGGTCAAGAATCCGAAACTAACCGTTAATACCATATCATCGGTTTCGTCCCCTACTTCTTGTCCACAATACTACTCGGTCAAATCAATGAGCACATGTTTCAAGCAAACCCAAATTCTTCAAGAGGACCAATTGAATAAAACATCCGATATCAAGCCGGTCAATAACATAGTTGAAACACCTCCTACACAAGACCTTGACGATGAATTCAAGGAGCTCCACCTTGAACGCCCCGTCATTGATGTCTTAGCCCGTGCTCCCTATTATAGTGCCCTTCTAGAAAAATATGAGAAATTTAAATTGGCTAAAAATGGGACCGCCTTTGTTCAAAACAAATTGCCTAAGAAGCTTGATGATCCGGGTTTATTTGTTTTGCCTTGTAAGATAGGAAAATCCGAAGCTTTCGACACATTAGCCGACTTAGGATCAAGCCTCAACTTGATTCCCTTATCCCTTTTCACCACTCTTAAGCTAGGAAAGTTAGAGGAGACGGATGTACTAATTGGTCTAGCGGATGGAAGTATTGCCCATCCGGTTGGAATGAACAAGGATGTAGTGGTTCACATAGGGAAATTAACTATTTTAGAAGATTTTCACGTCCTAGATATGGTTAGTGATACTCATGCCCATTGTTAGTAGGAAGAGGGTTCTTAGCAACCGCTAGTGCCACGATAGATTGTAAGGAGTCCAAGATAGCGGTAGGAGAGGGTGATACTTGGTCGGTTTATGATAAGCATAGCTACGATTGTGAGGACGAACCGACACCACATTGGGTAGAAATGAATAGGAGACCATCTAGATATGGGCCTTGGATAGAAAGAAACTTCATAGGACCTCAACGCCCATTCTATCAAGAAAAAGATTTCATCGATAAAACACATTCGGTGGAACAACTCATAGCTAGAGATGAGGAACTAGACTGTCACACCCCCAAAATACCTGAATGGCAGCGGAATGGAATACCTGAGGGTGTAACGGATCATAGCACACAAGCAAGGAAATATTGAACGACCTAAAGTGTCGTTTATAAAATACATCGTTTGATTCATTCAAAATAACCAAAGTTATAAAACATAGGTCCCAAAGTTAGAAAAGGTTTGAAGAAACAAGTTTAGTACAATCAAACGATAGTTCAAAGTGCATGAAATCCAAAAGTGACGCGTCAGCCTTGATACACAAAGTGACTCCATGCAATGCCATGAGAAATGCCTTAGTTACCTGAGAAATACATTGCGAAAAACGGTCAACATAAAGTTGGTGAATAATCATAGGTTTAAAAGTAAAATCAAGTGTATAAATGCCATAAGTATTGCCATGAATTAGGATGTCCGGAAAGTATATACATTGGCTCTTAAGCTCATGACCCCGAAGCTAGACGATACTTTGCCCCAATGAGTGTTTACCAGGCACTCGAATAATAAAGACATGAAATGCATTCGCTCCATTTGGAGCAACCCAAACACGAATGGAGGCGTCACCCTCGATAGATCTATCCACTCACTCCCGCTTAGTACCAGAAATTAACGGTCCATGATAATAAAAGGGGACTTTTCAAGACGTGGTAATAAGGAAACTTAAGCAATGTATGAATTTTTATACTTAGGCATGTACACAAAAACAAGTAATGCAATGTATTCTCCCCCGTGGGATTTGAAATCAAAAATATAGAATTAAAACGGGGCTATGAGAACTCACCTCGAAGTAATGGTACAAAGATGGTGCAATGAGGTGAAAGTAGTCGGGACAATGAGGCGCGAGTACTAGCCGCAACCTAAATGAATAACCATGATCTAACTTAGATCAAGCCGTAATGAAATGAATGAACATGCACATGATACTCATACCACTCGTAATTTGGAAATACTAGTTATCGTCGTAGAAAAATAGATTCCATACTTAGGAAAATAAGTCCTTATATAGGAGTATATAACTTGTCGTACTATTTCGTTAAAAAGTGTTAGCGTTAAATTCCTTGTATTGAAAACCTTGAAATACGTCGTTAAGTCGTATAAGTATTACCTCGGGTCATACGTATTCGTTTGATAAGAAAATAGTCCTTAGTAATATTTACTAGAAAATATACCGTTTAGCGCGTACGTTATTATTTTTATTTGTGTCCATATATATATATATATATATATATATATATATATATATATATATATATATATATATATATATATATATATATATATATATATATATATATATATATATAGTTTGACGATGTTAGAATGGGTATAACTTTGTCGTTTCAAGCCCGTTTTCCTTGTTCTTTATGTCCACGGATTCGTCTTTGTGTATACTAGAGTATATTTTAGACAACTCGGCTCTTTTAAGTTACGTTTAATGCTTCAAAATACCCATCGTATTCTGCCCAACAGCAAGCAGTTTTCTGAAAAAGTAGTTTTCGTCGTTAAGTTTGCAAAAATCATAACTCCTTCGTTATAGACTCGTTTTAATCCGTTCTTTCGCCTAAAGTTTCGTTTTTGAATGTATTTTCTAAATCTTTGGTCAAAATTTAGTCATCACTTACTGATTTTCCCACGAATTTAAAATAAGGACAGTAGGTATTTCAAAAGTTCCAAAAATCATTTCCAAGTCTCTAAACTAGTTCCATCCTCCATCAATCCACTTTCAAACACCACAAGACTAATCTAATCCTACCATACACCTTCTTAGGGTGTCATGGGTCCTAAAATATCATCCAACCACTAGGTCTAACAAGAGTTTTATATGTTTCCATTTCTAGGGTTTCAAGGTTAAAATATACAAAAATGAAGTGGTACAAGATGATGCATGTGTAAGATCTCATAAGAAAATTATATGAACATAATAATAACTTGTAAAAATCATAAAAATGAGTTTGTATACTTACTTGGTGGTTTAGAGAGTTTAGATTATGAAAAGCTTACTAATCCTTGAGTTTTTATTTCAAAACTCTAACAAGGATGATTATACTAACTAGTTTATGAAATGATCTTGTAAAATTTCTTCTCCTTGCTCCTTGTTTAACCCAAATCGAACCAAAACACCAAAGAAAATGAGAGAAAAAGTTAGCTAGTTTGCAAGAAAAGTGATTTTAGTGAAAAGGGTTTAAGAAAAGTTTAATATATACTTGGACAATTGGTTTGGTGAGCATTTAATAAGTTTGGTGAGGTAATTAAAACTTGATGACCAAGGGGGGGGCTTGGCCGGTTTTGGTGAGGGAAAAGGGGAGGGATGTTGGGTGATTAGTTAGTAAATATTAGTGTTAGTAATTAAGTATAGTTAGGTTAGGTTTAGGTTTAAAGTTTAATCGGGTACCGGGTTTGTTAAAAATAAGTTTTGTTGAAGTTATTCGGGACGTAATAAAGTTATAAAAGTTGTAAAAATAAGTCGGGTACAAGTACGGAGAGTTAGGGTGATTATCGTTCAATTTTGATGAAAACCGTCGTTATTAAGTTAAGCGTACGATACGTATTAGTTAAATTTCCAAAATACCGGGTAAATTAATATTATAGTTTTTATATTATAGAAATGAGTATAAAAACGTATTAGGTTCATAATCGGGAGTGTCGGACACGTTAGACACTTTTATAGCTCGCGTATTAGCGTTTATTGAAATAAACGTACGTAATTCGTTAATCGTACCAAAAGTAGTAATTTAGATATCCTACGAGTGGAATAGTATGCACGTGCCCTAATGATGACATGCAGACTATTTCTAGTCCGTATGAAGTGTCCCTGACAATAATGCATGAATTCGCTCCTGAACCAATACGGTTACGCGAATTTGAACACTCGTAAACTGAATTTACGATAACATGAATAATGCACATGAATAGTAGTTTTCCCTCGGAAATGAATAGTGTCAAGTGAATAGTAAAATTTCTGAATATGTCTCGGAATGTCAAATTGACCTCAAAAATGATGAATAGTAAAACGATGAATAGTGATCGATGAATAGTAATTTGTGAATAGTAGAATATCGAAGTTTGGAAAAATGACCTGAAATTGTGGGTTGTGACATAGACCCTTTTGAGGATCCCCTAGTCTTTAGAAAAATGATTGAGTTCTTATGCGTAATGCCTATTAACATAGAGATGAACAAGTGGAAAAGAGAAGGGGATAAGTGTAAATGGAAGTAGGACAAGCCACCTAAGGAAGGTGATGGATCATGGCATATAAAGATGATTTTATATGATCCAGATGGAGAAAAGTTTGAGAGGTCATACCGTACCAAGAAAACCGATAGAAAGTTGAAATCCAAGTTTGATCCCAAAGATGTCCTCAATGAGGAACTCACCCATATAGGATAGCCCATGACCTTGAGTCTAGCTACAAGACTCGTAAAATAAAGAAAAGCGCTTCTTGGGAGGCAACCCATGTTTTGTGTGATTTTTATTTGTTTGATTGTTATTTGCTTCCGTATGCATGCTTTGTTTTTAATGTTGGTAGATCATGTTTCAAACTAGAATTGTGAAAATACTTTATTTTGTTGTTTAACTTCATCTTAACTTCATGTTAATACAAATATCGCCTAAAAACGTTATTTATATTTTACGATCTTTGCTAAGTTTTGTTAATGACAAAGTATGAACTTTAGCTAAAAGTAAATCATCACTTTAGTGTTTAAGTCTTGTTTAACTAAGGTTTACATTTCCTTTTAAACAAAAACATTGTTTTTATTTCTTTAATTAGAAAGTGTATTGTCACATCACATTTATGGTAAGTTTGTCATTATACATTTATGGAAAGATAGTGTGTTTGACTAACCATATGTCTTCTTACACAAGTTTGTGTTTGACTTGTTTTATGAGATGTGACTTTGTTTGGTTTGTAAGATTTATTGCAAAACCAACTGCAGCCCTGGCGGAACCCTGGGGGTACACGGGCAGAACCCTTTTGAGGATTCCGCCGTATCCCAAGACCTGCAGAATGTTTTGCTATAAATACCAAGCCACTTGTTAGTTTTGAGTCATCACTTTAGGACATATATTTCATATACTCTCTCAACTAACTCAGTAACATTTGACTTGTGTGATCCTCTTATGTAGCAAGGGACTTCACAAGCTCATCCAAGAAGTTACAAGTTTCAATTCAAAAGTTGCAAGACTTGGTAGCTTTGTCATGTATAAGCTTTAGTAGTTTATACTTCATTTGTATTGTGTGTGTAGAAGTGATCGGTTAGTATTTTAGGCCTCAAAATACATAGTGTGTCGGGAGTTGTTATACCCTTGTAAAAGAACTAACGGGAGTGGTTGTACCCTTGGTAAAGAACTCGACATCTAGCTTAGTGTCGGTAAAAGTGTAAGCGACGAACGGGAGTGGTTGTACCCTTGTAAAAGAACTCGAAATCTAGCTTAGTGTCGGTAAAAGTGTAAGCAACGACGGGAGTGGTTGTACCCTTGTAAAAGAACTCGACATCTAGCTTAGTGTCGGTAAAAGTATAACCGACATTGTAAAGGTTTCTCCACTGGGAAAGAAGCTTGTTGATTAGTGCTTATAACTCTCGAGTTGGAAACTCGGGGCATGGATGTAGGGCAAGGAAAAAGAGTCTTTGTAGCCGAACCACGATAAACAATCGTGTAGTGGTTTGATCGTTTCTTTCTTTGTCTTTGCTTATTACATATTGTCTTTAGTTAGAATTTTTAATCATACATAAAGCTTTTCAAAGAATTAAACAAGCAAGTTGAGTTTATATCTTTAAACAAACGTAAAGTTTTCAAAGATAATCAAGTTAAAAAGCGGTAAACTATTCAACCTCCCTTCTAGTTTTCCACAATTGGCATCAAGAGCTACGTTACTCAAGATCTTTAAAATATAGTGTATTTTAAAACTTGGATCGATCCATGGATTTTGAAAATCTCAAAGAAGGGCAACCTATTCAAAACCCACCGCTATTTGAAAAAGAAAACTTCCTTGAATGGAAAAGTAAATTTGAAAACTATATGAAATCGATTGATCAAGATCTTTGGCATATTATTTCTATTGGTGATTTCAAACCAACGAAAACAAGTTTTGAAAACCAAGATGATCAATTTGATCTCACATATGAGTTAGAAGTCTTAGAAAAATTAATAGATAGACATTTAGTTGAGATAAATACATGTGCTACTAGTTTAAATGTTTTAAATGAAGGTGTAAGTGAAGATGATTACTCATGTCGAGCTCTTAGTGGACTTGCTTGCGATTCATGGATTAACACGGATGAAGATGAAGCCAACCATCCGGTTTGTGATTCTCAATTAGTTAAAACATCAAGCAAGGTACATTTTGAAACCAAACACCTTTGCTTTGACACATTTATCTTAGAATTTTCTAAACTAGAAAATGAGTCTAAACTTTTATGCAACATGGACCTAAAAACTATCTTTAACAATGAATCTTCAAAATCTTGTGTAAATACTTTTGAAAATGAAATCATGTTAGAAGATAAGATGTCTAGACTTGAGAGTCATGTTGAAATTGATTTAGAATGTAAATTATGTCTAGATTACAAACATGAAATTCAAAGACAAAATGAAAAAGGAAAAATGCTTGCTAAATTTGAAGAAAGTTCAAAAGCTCTTGAAAGTCGTTTGAAGAGTCAAAAGTCATTTAGAGATAGAACCGGATTAGGATTTAACTCTAATGAACCATCAACAAGTAAAACAAAACAAGTTGTGTTTGTGAAACCTAGGAGAGAATTGTAGGAGTAATTCTATCTCTAGTAGGAGCTCATGATAAAAGGATAAAGATATCATGTTCAATATTTTTATGTGTTTGTCTAATCTATGGAGCTTAAAAGGTACACGTCTCTTCAACTTACCTTTCAATGTTTCATGTTGATTAGTAGTATAATTTGTCATGAGTGTTAGTAGTAGTCTTTACTCTAAGGTGTTTATGTTGTGTAAGTAACAATAAGGATTAGATCCTTCGTAGTTAAAGAATTTAGACACTACTTCTAGTAGGAGATATAAGGTGTTTTACCTCGTTAAACTTTCGGGAAAAGACACGAGTAACTCTTGAGTGAGTCTCACTTAATTCTTGTCTACAAGTGAGTTAACTAAGAGTCTCCTAAGTGATAAGACAACCAACACTTTTGTGATGCTTGCAAATCTAGCTAAACCACAACATTTCATAGACACTTGTAGTACAACGTCTTTTGACATTATACCTTACATTTTCAATTGTGTCTTAAGTTCAACCATTCTTTTGTTAAAAGTTTCATGTAAGACAAACAAAGAAAAATAAATCATTTGAATTTCATTTGGATGACTGGGAGAAAATGATTTATTAACATCTAGGATGTGAACATCAAATTCGACCCATAGTCTTATGATGGTGCATCTCTTACACATTCACACTCATAGTGCCTTAAGTAAATAAACCCAAAGAGTCGAGGAGTCATTGAGTTTAACATTCGATGAAAGAGCACCTCCTTCTAAGATACCATCTTTGGTAGATGATGACTTAGTCGAAAGCCCAACATTAATAAGACAAGTAAGTCAAGATCAATAACAAGGAAGATGAACTATTAAAATTGAAAAACAACATCTTTTCGTCTTGTGTCAAACATTGAGTCAAGCAATATTAACAAGGTCATACAAACTTGAATCATGAGTCATAGTGGTAATTAAAACAAATTTGATAAAAAGTGTTATTGGATATTAGAGTAAAGCAATTACTAAAACAAAATAGATCTTTCAAAATAGAAAAGAATGTTAATCTTTGAAAGACTTTTTATTAACCTAAGCAAGCTCCAAAAGCAAGGGATAATCACTCAAAGACATTCCTAGTTATTCACTTGTTCACAATGATTAAGTCCTTTATGACTTATCAAGAATGAGATTAGTAAATCCGTAGGTAAAACTAAACATAGAGAAATGTATGGAAGTATACTTGTTCTCACAACAAAGAAATCCAACATTATGTTTAGTGTTTGTCTATGTGCTAATTTTTAGAGAAGACCCTAAAACAACTCTTTCGAAAGAGCTTGTTTGGATTCATCACAAGGTACTACACAACTAGGATTATCGTATCCCAAAAGAACGGGAATAGAAACCATAGTGTATGCCAAATGGAATTATGTCGGTAATAAGTTGATAAGAAAAGCACAAGTGGTACTTGCACTTTTATATCTACTTACCTATTGATTATCCAAAACGTGTAAGGTTCTCATTGTAACATCAACTGGAAAAGTACGTCAACAAGCTCCATTTGAACAAGCTCACTCGCGTCGACAACGGAATTCTTTTTATCATCATTGTTATCCCTTCAACAAAGGAAGCATCGACTTCGGTAACAATCCAATCCATTATGTTCTTAATTGACATATTGTGATCCGTCATCATCACCTTGGTAAAAATGTTCATTAAGGAACATCTTAACTAAGAAAGTCGTATACGTTAACCATTCTGTCAACGTTTTCACAAAACCTCTTGAATGAGAAGCATTCATCATCCCTAGGCTTAGTTGAAGACTCATAAGACCTAAATCCTTAGTTTTGAACATTAGGATAAAACCACGAAAATCAAGACAAAACCTTTTTAAGTTTTCCTCTACAGTTCCCACGGAAACCTCAGACCAAATGGGCGGAACCCTCCCTTTGGTTCCGCCTGGTCCGCCAAATCTGCAGCTTGTTTTCTTTTAATTTCAAAACCAAACACCTCTTTATTCACAACTCCAACTTACCAACAGCCATTCCTCACTCACAAACACCTTACCACACGAAAATTAGGGCTCTCACTCACATCTCTTCCAATCCAATCAACTTTGTAAGTATTTTTATCATAATTGCATTTTCAATCAAAGTCTATCACTTTCATCTACATACATTAACTAGAATCTTAGGGTTTATGCATAAACTTGTCAATTCATGAAAAACCTTGGTTGTAAACTAATCATAACTTTCATTAGTTAGGAATTGTATCCTTTTTGTTGTTACCTTGATTTACCAAAACACACCAAGTTCATTGTCTTTAAAAGTCACTAGAACACCATCTTTCACCACATTGTTAAAACAAATGAAAAACGTTATTAAAACATCACTTGCATAATGTCTCTTGAATGCTAAAGGAAATACATAACTAATATGTGTTTTCGTGTACATTCAAACGAAGCTATATTGAATTAGGAGCGTTTGGGTTATCTTTTGTTATATAACAAAACTTGCATTACAAAACGTTTTAAGCATCAAAATGAGTCAAGATAACCGCACCTCTACATTGTTTTCACACAGGCACACATTAGAACATTCACATTATAAAATTCATTAATTTGAACTTAAACTTTGTGTTTTCTAGGAATCAACATGCCTCCCGCAACATTCTCCGATCACAAGGAAACTCGTAATTACTTACCCAAACACCATAGGACCAAAGGTCTTACAAAATATCAAGTTGAAACCTTTAAGAGTCTAGAAAAACGTTATGTTCATGAAGAAAGAACCATTGATCCATCCTTCCTAGAAGGAACCTCCATTCGCCAAAACTTTACCGCAATCAAATTTGATTGCCTCCTAGACATTGATGAACAAATTTGCCCTAGGTTCATCTTAGAATTCAATGCAACCTTAAGCCTTTTCTTTGATGACGATGGTGAGTTCTCACTAACCTTTACAATCAATCAAATACCAAACATCATATCCTTGAAAGATTTTGCAACAATTCTTGGTGTCCCTAACGTTGGTACATGTCTCTACACGGATAAGTGGCCTCTCTCTAGTCTTGAATCCATTGAGCGTTTTCATCCATACGACACTCCTCTTGCGAATAAGGAAGCAATTCGTGAGCATCTCTTTGTTAGGAGCTCAACAACTAGGAAGAATCGGTCGGGTAATAATGTAGATAAGGACCCTTTTGGTATGGAAATCAATGAGCTCAAACCACAATTTAAGAAATGGGAAGAAATTCTTAGAGCCAATGTTATAAGTTCCATAGGAAATAGAGATCATGTCAACACATGTCTTAGCTACATGCTCTATAGCATTTCCACCGGTCAACCTTTTAACTTAGCCTATTACCTTGCCAAAAGAATGGCCGACATACCCTTGGTAGGAACAACCGCTCTTTCTTATGGAATGCTTCTCACCCGCCTCTTTAGAGCAATTTCACCCATTCCTCCTAACGATAAGGGAATGTGCCCTGACTATTCTCTCGTTCCTCACATTTTCGTCCCTCTAAGTGATAAACGAGTCTTCAAAGCTAAGGGCAAACGCACTCGCTCACCTTCACCATCATCATCATCATCCGACATGAGCGAGGACGATAATCTTCCTAACTCTAAGTTACCTCCTTTATACTACCTTCAAGAACTCTCCGTCATTAAGAATGCATCCGAAGAATTCAAGCAAACGAAAGGAATTTTCAAGTGCTTTGGAAGGTACCTAAGTAAGCTCAATAAGAAGATAGACCGGTTGTGAGATGAGTGATTAAGGAGTGTTTGGATTATGAAGATCTTAGAACTTTGTATGTGTTAAACTATGAGAGTTGTATTGTTTTTCATGTTCAAGCTTTATTACTTTTGACGAATTATGTGTTTGTATGAGCCTTTATGCATAATGACAATATTTAAGGTGTATGTCAATTTTTATGCTTATGGTTTATTTCACTAAGTTTAGTGATAATCGCTAGCCCCCGGTCAAAGTCTTATGATATGAATGTCTACATGCCAAATTTTTGCATTTCCTAATCAGACATATAATAAATTTTCATTTTTAAGAGTTTTCAAAAAATTTGAAAATCATCTCGCGGGTCAAAATAGTGGACTGCCTTGTTTTTCAGACCTGGCGGCACCCTCAAATGGGTTCCGCCAGTGAAATTTCTGGGCAACCCAGAAATGGCCCAACGGACCAGACGGAACCCAAAACAGGGTTCCGCCTGTGTTTCGCGAAGGTTCCGTTAGTCTCCTGCAGAAAATTTTTGTCATTTTTCTTAAGTTCAAAACTTGTAAAGTATCAAAACATTATCTTTAATGAGAAACATCTTCCTTTACCTCCAATAACCATATTAGGACAACTCTCACCCACTAAAACAATTAGGAAGTCACTTCCCGCCAAAAATTCAAATTCAAATATAACTAACCCAAGGAACCCTTTTAAAGGATCCTTCAAACCATTGGAACATTTTCAACCAAACCACTTTCCATGATCACAAAGCATTGAGTGCATATGTTGGTCTTTCACTCCACCCAATTCCATTGGATTGATATCCAATGATTTGACATGTTCATGAAAATTTTCTAAATCATTAGAAACCTCAATCTTTGTATGGTAGAACATCAAATCCAAACACCCCTTTCAACATCTCTTCCACCCTATAAATTTGAAAGTTTTACAACACTTCAAATCACATCATCACCATCAAAATTTCTTCTTTCAAAACTTCAAAACCAAACCTTTGTAATGACTAAATCTAACACCTCATCCGAGTCATCAAAATCCTTTGCAAAAACCGCTAGGATTAGTGTCAAACCTTGTTGCTTCAACAAAACCACTAAGTCAAGCTCACCATCATCAAGTGATGCTTCACTCAACATTTCTTCACCTATCCAAGATTTCCTTAACCTTACTACCTCAACACCATCCTCAAAACCTTGCAATACCAATGTGATCACTATTCAAGATTTGCTTAATCTTGCTACTCCAACACCCTCTCCACCACATTGCAACACCAACTTTGCTACTATTCCACCACCAACTAGACCTTCAAGTGAGTCAAAATCACCTTCTCAACAAGTTCAAACATCAAAAACTCCATCACCTCAATAACCAACACTTACACCAATGGAACTTTTTCATACACCACCAACATCACCACTACCCTATTTGGAAACATTAGAAGACCTATCACCTAAATTGTTGATATAAATAATGTTTAAGAATGTTATTAATATCTCTCAATAAACCTATGTTTTGATAATCACAAAACTCAAATCAAATTAAGTCAAGATTAAGACATAAACAAGTATTTGGTAACAAATATTTACCTCTACATCTTATATCACTTAAGGTATGCATAAACTTAGCAACTTATGCATTACATGATCAAAGGAAATCTTGTCTTAAGACATAACATTTTATAAAATCATTTTAACATTATATATATATTTGTAAATCATTTTTGGTATAGCTTTATTAAACCACAAAGATATGATTTCAAATTTCCAACCAAAAAGGGCAAATTTTATCCAGAAAAACTTTTCAAACGTTCAGGAGGGCGGCCCCCTTAATTTTACTAGGCGGCCCCCTTAATCATTAAGGGGACCGGCCCCTAATTAAGGGGACCGGCACGCTCCAGAACAGTATTTTCTGGCCCTATAAATATTGGATCATTCCACATATTTTTCTCACCTTTTTGCACTATAAACTTTCTGATCCAACCTCCCTTTCTAGATCTAAAATCCTTTGATCATATAATTCATAAGTCTTTGTTTCCAAGTGATCCAAAGCTTCATCAATTCAAGTGCAAGAAGAAGAACACTTCTCTACATCCATCCAATTGTAGTAGTGTTGTGAATAGCTAGTTTCATATTGTAGTTGTGTTAGATATTTGTAAAGGTGTTGTGTAAATTTGTTGATTGTAGAAACTAGGTGTGTTGTAAAGTAGTTTAGTAGTTGTGAATTAGTTGTGCATAGAAGAAGGTGTGAAGTTGTGAAGTTGTGAAGAAGGTGTGAAGCCTTGAAGAAGTTGTGAAGTTGTGAAGAAGGTGTGAAGCCTTGAAGAAGTCGTGAGATTGGTTCTAGCTACGATTAGAACTCGACATTTAGCTTAGTGTCGTTAACTCGTGTAAGCCAAGGTGTGTAAGGTTTCTCCACCATAAGGAGTTTGTTGACATAGTGAAGAAAACTCTCGAGTGTGGTACTCGGGGAGTGGAGTAGGGCAAGGAAGGTGTCCTTGTAGCCGAACCACTATAAATTCGCGTGTTGTGGTTTGATCTTTCTAACTCTATCTTTTCTTCATTACATTTCAATACTTTCATTATTAGATTAGAATTGCTTATATTGGTTATCATTTGAATTCACTTGAGATCGAATCGAAAGATTTTAATAAGCTACAAAATATTTTTGATAATAAATTTTGAAAAAGGACGTAAAACTATTCAACCCCCCTTCTAGTTTTCCACAATTGGTATCAGGAGCCACGTCTAGCAAGATCTTTAAAATATGTTGTATTTTAAAACTTGTAATGATCTATAGAATCTGAAAAATATTTAGAAGGGCAATCTATGCAAAGACCACCACTATTTGAAAGTGATGGATTTTTATATTGGAAAAATCGATTCGAAACTTATGTGAAGTCAAAAGATCTAGATCTTTGGCATGTTATTACTAATGGTGATTTTTTACCTATTCAAAATAACCCTGAAACTAAGAAAGATGAAATCGTACCTTTTGAAAAACAAAATGATGATTTAAAAAGAAAACTTGCTAAAAATAATGAAGCAAAAATGGTTATTTATAATGCGCTACCACGTAAAGAGTACGAAAGGATCTTTATGTGTGAAACCGCAAAAGAAATTTGGAACTCTTTACTAATAACTCACCAAGGTAATAGTCAAGTCAAAGATAATAAGATAGATCTACTTGTTCAACAATATGAGCAATTTACGATTCCGGAAGAGGAATCAATTGATAATGCTTTTGCTAGATTTAACACTATCATCACAAGTTTAAAAGCACTTGATGAGAATTTTTCTAGTAAGAATTTTGTTAGGAAGTTTCTTAGGGCTCTTCATCCAAAATGGCGAGCTAAAGTGACGGCTATTGAAGAATCAAAGAATTTGTCAACATTGCAACTTGATGAATTAATTGGAAATCTAAAAGTTTACGAAGTCATCATTAAGAAGGACTCCGAAATGGTCAAAGATAAACGAGAGAAAAGCAAGTCAATCGCCTTGAAAGCTAGAAAGGAATCTAGTATCGAAGATAGCTCATCTTCCGAAAGTGATGACGAAGAATACGCCATGGCCGTAAGAGATTTCAAGAAATTCTTCAGAAGGAGAGGAAGATTCGTAAGACAACCGTATGATGAAAAGAAAACATTTCAAAAGAGTAAGGATGACAAGAACAACAAAATTGAAAGAAAATGTTTCAAGTGTGGTGATCCAAATCACCTCATCGGAAAATGTCCAATGATGACAAGAGATCAAAATCAAAGAGCTTTTGTTGGAGGCGCTTGGAGTGATAGTGATGAAGATGAGAAAGAAACGACCAAAGAAGAGAAGTGTCTCATGGCGAATACATCAAATGAGGTACGTTCCGAAACCGAATATTTTAGTGATGAAAGTTTATCATTAGATGAAAAAGATCTAGATAACGAATATAATAGGCTATGCAAATTAGGACAACTAGTAATGGCTAAAAACAAATCACTAAAATACATAAACAATCAATTGGAAAATGAAGTACTTGAACTAAAAATTAAAATGCATCAACTTGAAAAAGGTAAAGAAACTTTTGAAGAATGTAAATCATGTCAAGTGCTTAAAGGTGAAAACGAAATACTTAGGGAAGAAATTCTCAAACTTAACAAATTTGAAAACAGTAATCACTCACTTAGTAAAATAATAATTATTCAAAGAACATCTGGAGATAAAACCGGTTTAGGATTTAACTCAAATGAAGCTTCAACAAGTGAGATTAAAAATGTCAAATTCGAAAATGAACCTAACGAACAAAAATCTCTAAAATCTAATCCTAAGTATATACTTATTAATGATAGAAAAATACCTCTTGCCAACAATGAAGAAGTAAAAGCTTTTTATAAACCGTCTTTAAAAAACGAGGTAGGATCTTATAAATCTAAGACAAGATCTAAAACACCACCACCTAGAAAATCAAATAATCCTAATCCTAGGTCTAAAACACCTCAACCAAGAAGAAACCAAAATAGGCAAAACTATAATAACAATAGTAATCAAATGTGGAATTACTAACAAAGCTACAATCCTTGGGGTATACTACCACCTTTCATGCATCCTAGTCAAATGTTAAACATGTTTGGACCAAACAACTTTGGACCAAAGAGACAATGGGGATCGAATGGCTAGATGAACATTCCTTGAGGCAATCTTGAAGTTTTTCTCAACATAGACTTTTTCAAAGTCTATTTATCATCTTGATGATTTTGAAGATTCTTTGAAGACCACCGGGTACGCCATTCTTTCATAACACATTGCCATGCTTAGATAAATATGCTTTAGTTGATTACATTGTTTGCATAGATATAGCTTGCCTTTTTCTTCTCTATTTGTTCGATTATATATATACTTATATATATATATATATATATATATATACACTATTATACTTAATATATTAAATATATATATATATATATATATATATATATATATATATATATATATATATATATATATATATATAATAGCCTGCACATAACCTAGATACGTCATTAGTTGACTTTCTAGAACTCCAGGAAATTGTTCTTTATCGAACCCTTTCCTTCCCCCCTCGTGTTATACTAGTAAGTCCTCTTTTAGAAGACTCATGATGATGAAGGGATATGAGTCAAGTGGACTTTTATCATGCAAGAACGCCTTCGCACGTGAACACTATGGATGAAACAAACTCCTCTCGCCGACGTTATCCTATCTCCGCTACTATCTTTCAAACCTCACCCATCAACCCATTTTTCACTCACACTTATACTTATATATAATATATATATATATATATATATATATATATATATATATATATATATATATATATATATATATATATATATATATATACACTTATTCACATATTCCCGAACACATCTCAAACCTTTCATCAACTTAACACTTTGATCATTTTATCCAAAATTGTCAAAGGTATATTTTAATTATTGATGCGTGGGAATTGCACCAGGCTTTACCTCTCAAGGGATCTTGAGAAGCTTACAACCCCCACCAGGCAGTGTACCTGATCGTTGTAGTATAGTATAGTGACAAGTACCGGGGGATTGATCGTTCAGCTAGGAATAGTGTCGTTAGGATTGAAATTAATCTAACTAGGTCTAAAGGTGAAGGATGATTCTTTTTATGTTTTTATATTTTATGAAAAGCAAGTAAAAATCTCGGGTATTGGGAGAGTGGGTGGAATTAGTTGCTAATCAACTAACCCAAAAGCTACTAATTAATCTAATAAACAAGAAAATAAACTAAGGTTCTACAAGATAAGTGAAACACGTCTACCCATGTTATGTTACTCCTTGCTAGCTATCAAATTCTACCTACACATCTTGTTTTAATTGACGGGTGTATTCCTTTAAACATTCATGGGGTGGCGTACGTACTTCCCCAATCCTATAAGCTCTTATCTCCTCCTACAACGATGCGTTAAGCACCCAATCATAGGGATTATAAACAGTGGCTTATGCATTAAATACTACCTTAATAACCTAGTACCCATTGGTTACATGTTTCTTAAGACGTTCAAGCACGTTACCATAAAGGAGGTTGGCCAGTTTTCTTAAGCCTAACATTGATAAGACATTCAATCAAAACAAGAATCAATAGGAAACAAGAATTATAAACTAAACCAACTAGATCTATTGAAGTTGTCACGCCTTAATTGATGGAGATAGACACACACATCAACAAGCCCTCATCGATGGAGATAGACACAACATCAACAAGAAATCAATGAGATCTAATTAATTATATAAAAGTTTCACACAATCATAAGTAGACACAAGGTGAATTAGCAAAACATCATCAAAGAAGAGCAATCAACAATGATAATGAAAAACATAATTAAGATAGAATCAACAAACCAATACATGATGTTTATAGAGTAATTGAAACCCTCTAAGTTGCTGGAAAAACACCTACCTAAACCCAAGAATCGACCTTAGGGTTTAGGGCTTAAAAATAATGAAGTTATAATGTTGTATTTATAGGCAATAATTCTGTTGGCCTGATCTGACAGCGTCAGAAAATCCTGATGGCGTCACAACTAACTCTTTTTCACCAAATTGTAGATCTTTTCGTCCCGATCATTTTCTTTTTTGAATCGATCAAATCCGAGTTCGTATGCAAAAGTTATGGCCAAAACGGTGTCAGCTACTCCGCGCGCAAGTTTTGACAGGTCAACACGTGACGGCCTTAGGTGACGCCTTCACATTCTCTCTGGTCCGTCACCACTTTTACTCTTGACGCCGTCAAGATTTTCTTCTTGACGCCGTCATCCACTGTTCTCAGCAAGGAAAATTAAGTCTTTGCCGTTTTCTTCACTTTTATGCTCCAAAAACGTCCAAAATGCCTTCTTTTCCAGAATTCACTCCCAAAGTACCTAAAATCACAAAAGGAACGATTTAGGGCAATATTTGATCAAATAAATTTAATTTCAGGCTTAAATGACCCCCTAAAAGTGGTTCATTTTTCGCCTCATCATATACCCTTACACTTGAGATTTGTTTGTCCTCAAGCAAATGCGCTTTTATTCTAATCAAAATACAAGTTAGGGGTCATTTAACACTAATATAAAAGTAATTACAACAAATAATCGTTCCACAAAAGACCAAAGACAAGCACGGAGGTCATATACTAGCACCTCACAAATAGTGTTTAGATACTCACATCTCTCGGGTGTAATAAAGTATAAATTACAATATGGAAACGGAAGATATCTCTCACTACCTGTCATAGCAAAATAGATTACCATAGGCTTGGGAAAGGATCAAACCTCCACCACATGGCGTAAGCACCTAGGATAAACTATCAAAGAGGTCTTTTAAAGTGTTGTAACCTTAGGTATAGGGATATGAAATACACGGTTTTGTTGGATAAAGGAAGTTTTTACTGGTGGCGAGCTAACAATCTTGGTCAATTACATGTACAATGTGGCGTTGCTAAGCCAAGACTAGACTCGACTTAAGCTAATAAATCAAAAAGAACAAAAACATAAAATGAACATAGAATAGAAAGGGATGGTAGTCCGTATGTTTTTTTTTTTCTTTTCCTTTTTCTATTTTTTTTCTTTTTCTTGATTTTTCGATTTTTTTTTTTTTTTTTTTTTTTTTTTGCATACACTCTTACCCTACCATCCAAAATAATACATCATAGGGAATGAACATTCCCCTTACACTTGAATCTTTACATACTTTACAATAAACTAATCTAATGACTCGAATTAAGAAAATCAAAACACTTGGAGTACTTTTAATATTAACATACATATGGGGGTAATAATATGATGTTCTTCCCCATTACTCCATAACATAAGTACTTTACCCATGAGTCCCAATCGTCCCAAAACAATATGTACAAGGATATGACTCGACTTAGCAACCATGTAATCAATTAGATAATTAACTTAGGGTTTAACAAATAACAATAATGCACTAAAGATGAGTGCATACACGGAAGGCTAAGGCGATTTGGGTGTACATTTAAGTGGGGTGTAACAAATTCTTCCTTTAAGTAAGATGCTTAAAGTTAGAAACGAAAAGATAGGTTCGGAAGGGTGTACTAGGGGCTTCGTGTACTAAAAATGAGTACAACACTAAGAGTGTGGGAAAAATTAGTTGACTTAGCTAGCCAAGTAATATGACTTAAATGGTCAAGTAATTATGATACGGGTTTAACACAAGGGTGATCCTAATGCCTCTTATCATGTAGTAAATCCTACTACACGAATGTAGTCTCACTAGCGGTCTCGGGATGCATCACTAACACAAGTTCTAGAATCTAAATGCTACCGGTACACTCATAAGCACTAATAGTAAATGCTTTTCCTATCAAATCTAAAGGCGAACCTTACATATTTGGGTGGAAAATTTTTCTGAATATTACGGTTATGTGCTAGTCATACAATCTCCTATCCATGAGACGCTTTCTAAGGCTAAAGTTTCACTCCTAAATGTTGTAAAAAATTTTAAATTTGGCGCTAAAATTGCACTAACAAGTATTTCTCATAGTTTTATTACACATCTACCATTAAACGAAACAAACTCAAACGAAAGTGTATCTGTAAGGTATCATCATTTTACCCTCCCCTTACACTTAGGATGAACATTGTCCCCAATGTTCAAGTAAAGATGTAAAAGTAAAATAGTACAAAGAATGAAATCAAATACTCCCCTGATTCGCTCGGTATGGATAATAAGGTGGCCAGGTTAGATCTTCCTCCAAGAAAATGAATAATCAAAGCTTCCCTTCCAGAATATAAATCATCTTCTTGTCATACATAACCTGTAAAACCTGAGAAAACAAACACAAAAACCCAAAGCATCAATCCGAACAAAGAAAACTCACAACTAAATGTAATTCCAGACTTAGGAATAGAAACAAAACAATTAAAGATATAATGCTTGTGGAATGAATGTTTGCAGATTTCCGGGAGTTTATAAAACTAAAGAATTAACAAAAACTTTAAGACTCCGGTATACACAAAACTAGAAAAATTTCCAGAATTTTACACATGACGCCGTCAAGAGTAAACTCATGACGCCGTCAGAAGTGACCTGCAGAAATCCTTAAATTAAGTTTCCGGAAAATTTCTGGAAAAACTTTGTCCTACTTCCTGGAAAATCCTGCAAAACATCATTATGACTCGATACAAGCATTTGACTCGAACAAGTACTAATACACATGTCCATTTAATATTGTTGTGGTTCATGCTCAATTTCGTTCTTATAAACAAATTTGGATCTCCCTTACACTTATCTTTTGCAAAATACCTTTATATGCAATTAAGATGAAGTTAAAAACAAAATAAAGCATTTTCACAATTTACTTTGAAACATGAGCCACAAACAATAAAAATAAAGCATGCATACGAAAACAAATAAAATCAAACAAACAAACAAACAAACAAATAAAAACACACAAAACATGGGTTGCCTCCCAAGAAGCGCTTGTTTTTGTTCGAGTCACGAGCCTGACTCTACCCTTATTTAATGGAAATAGGGGAGGTTTTCCCTACACTTTGAATTAAGTGCGGGTGGAAGTAGTGATACACACCCTTAGGGTGGAAATATGCCACGTGAGGTGAAGGGGGTGAGTGAATGGCTTCCTTCATCCTAAAACTACCCGGATAATATTGGTTGATGGGTGGGTCGGTCCCTCTTTTGTCTCCTAGAAATATATCTAAGGATGGAAAGTTGTGTAAAGGTTGAGGTTCCGGTTCATCAACATTAGGAAATTCCCTAGAACTAGGAGTAAGGTTATCACTACAAGTATTCAAACCTATATCCTCAAGTGGTGTCTGGTCCAAGGGTTCTACCTCCATTGGAATTCCTAAAGTTTCTTCTACTTCTTCCGGGTAAGTCACGGGCGGTGTGTCTGCCTCAAACGATGGTTGAGTATTTTGTGGGCTTATGTTATTGACCTCATCACTCAATGTGTTAATATCACATATATCCTCAACATGTGTTTTATTATAATCTAGCCCTAACATTATCCTAAGTATCTTACGTGCTTCTCTAGGCATCTCAACTTTTATGTCCGAATCATAAGGATCATCCTCAATATTCGGACTGCTATATACAAATTTCCCAAGAGATTCATCATCTGTTTCTTGAGATTCATCATCATCGATCATAAAACCTAGGTCTTTTTGATCAATGTGGTCATGCTCGGCTAAATCCTCCTCAATTGTTTTCTTAGGTAGTGATAATAGCAAACCTAGTGCTTCATCCAACTTATGATTTGTTTCAATGGCTCTATCCATAATTCCTTGGCAAACTAGGTCGCATTTCCTATTGGCCTCACTAAAACTATATCTTAAACATGGAGGTTGTTCATAAGAATCTATCCTAGGTGAAGGCTCATATGATTCATAGGTGTCTCTAAATGAGGTATTTTGAACTCTTTGATGTGTTAGCCGCTCAACCTTATCTTGTAATCTTAGAAGTCTAAGTGTAAAGTCCATTTGAAGCAAATTACAAACAAAATCACAAAGAAAAGATAGACTACGAGAAAGCTACGAAAAAAAAAAAAAAAAAAAAAAAAAAAAAAAAAAAAAAAAAAAAATCTCACTTGATAGAAATCTAATGAGTAGACCTAATAAAAATCAAATTCAACCTAAACAATAACTATTCCCCGGGCTGCGGCGCCAAAAACTTGATGCGTGGGAGTTGCACCAGGCTTTACCTCTCAAGGGATCTTGAGAAGCTTACAACCCCCACCAGGCAGTGTACCTGATCGTTGTAGTATAGTATAGTGACAAGTACCGGGGGATTGATCGTTCAGCTAGGAATAGTGTCGTTAGGATTGAAATTAATCTAACTAGGTCTAAAGGTGAAGGATGATTCTTTTTATGTTTTTATATTTTATGAAAAGCAAGTAAAAATCTCGGGTATTGGGAGAGTGGGCGGAATTAGTTGCTAATCAACTAACCCAAAAGCTACTAATTAATCTAATAAACAAGAAAATAAACTAAGGTTCTACAAGATAAGTGAAGCACGTCTACCCATGATATGTTACTCCTTGCTAGCTATCCAATTCTACCTATACATCTTGTTTTAATTGACGGGTGTATTCCTTTAAACATTCATAGGGTGGCGTACGTACTTCCCCAATCCTATAAGCTCTTATATCCTCCTACAACGATGCGTTAAGCACCCAATCATAGGGATTATAAACAGTGGCTTATGCATTAAATACTACCTTAATAACCTAGTACCCATTGGTTACATGTTTCTTAAGACGTTCAAGCACGTTACCATAAAGGAGGTTGGCCAGTTTTCTTAAGCCTAACATTGATAAGACATTCAATCAAAACAAGAATCAATAGGAAACAAGAATTATAAACTAAACCAACTAGATCTATTGAAGTTGTCACGCCTTAATTGATGGAGATAGACACACACATCAACAAGCCCTCATCGATGGAGATAAACACAACATCAACAAGAAATCAATGAGATCTAATTAATTATATACAAGTTTCACATAATCATAAGTAGACACAAGGTAAATTAGCAAAACATCATCAAAGAAGAGCAATCAACAATGATAATGAAAAACATAATTAAGATAGAATCAACAAACCAATACATGATGTTTATGGAGTAATTGAAACCCTATAAGTTGCTGGAAAAACACCTACCTAAACCCAGGAATCGACCTTAGGGTTTAGGGCTTAAAAATAATGAAGTTATAATGTTGTATTTATAGGCAATAATTCTGTCGGCCCGATCTGACGGCGTCAGAAAATCCTAACGGTGTCATGACTAACTTTTTTTCACCAAATTGTAGATCTTTTCGTCCCGATCGTTTTCTTTTTTGAATCGCTCAAATCCGAGTTCGTATGCAAAAGTTATGGCCAAAACGGTGTCAGCTACTCCGCGCGCAAGTTTTGACAAGTCAACACGTGACGGCCTTGGGTGACGCCTTCACATTCTCTCTGGGCCGTCACCACTTTTACTCTTGACGCCGTCAAGATTTTCTTCTTGACGCCGTCATCCACTGTTCCCAGCAAGGAAAATTAAGTCTTTGCCGTTTTCTTCACTTTTATGCTCCAAAAACGTCCAAAATGCCTTCTTTTCCAGAATTCACTCCCAAAGTACCTAAAATCACAAAAGGAACGATTTAGGGCAATATTTGATCAAATAAATTCAATTCCGAGCTTAAATGACCCCCTAAAAGTGGTTCATTTTTCGCCTCATCAATTATCGAAACGGTAATTAAAAATTGTTAAGAATTCTATCATCGTGCTAATAAACGTTTACGTATTTTTGATATATTATAAATCTAATTATATACGTATAAATATTTTTGTTCCAGAAAATAATTTCGCGAAATTTGGAAAATTTCAAAGGCGGCCCCCTTAATAATTAAGGGGACCGGCTTGTTATCGAGGGCGGTCCCTTTAATGTTTATGGGGACCGGCCATCTGATGCTTCCAAATACGTTTTCCACCTTATTTCCACTCCCAAACACTCCATTTGCTCATTCATCTCTTCCCCATTGCTGCTGAGTACGAACCAAAACACCCAAAACCATCAAAATCCTCCACCATATCACCAATCCGGGTTTGTTTCGCAAGGGGCAAACATCAACCAAACATATAACAACATCTTTTGTAAGTTTTCCAACATACATTTCATCACATTTCATTCAATTTAGTATCTAATCATAATTAGGTATTTTATTAAAATTTGTTCTAATTCGAATTTTAGTGAAATAGAATCTAGGAATTGAACTACCAAATGCTTCCCATAGGATTAGGATGATGAATTGCAACTCAAATTTAGTATAACATATCATTGTGTCAAAATCATTAATCGCCCAAAAACCCTTGTTGAATTTCATTTTTCAAAAGGCACATTGTTGATATAACTCTCAAAAACTAGTTAAAACTCACTACATTACATTGTCTCAATGTTATAAACAATCAAAACATACTTTTCAATTCATTATAAAATAGTTCATGAAGACAACATGGGCGTTTGATTCATGAACAAACTATAACTATATGTAGTTATTTGAAACTTAAAACTAGCTTATAAGATTTCTTAATAATACTAGAATCAATAGAGGTCATCAAGATATATAATCAATATATATATTGACATTTTGGGTTATAATTATTTAGTTAAGGGAACGTTTGGTTCATCTTGAATAAGACATTTTGAAAACCAAAATTCACATTTTAACCTTTTAAACATGTTTATGCTAAGACAAACTTCTAAGGAAAAGCAAGATATATAAACTAATATATATCTAGCCTTACTTCGAAATGAATTATGATTTCATATTCTTTGATATCATATATTCTAAACGAGTTTAAAATCAAAAGGAACATTGTGAAACTACTTCATAGTATATTTTTTTTTTGAAGTAGAATTTCGTTCCACATACATTGCATATTATATATATATATATATATATATATATATATATATATATATATATATATATATATATATATATATATATATATATATATATATATATAACATATGCATGATGATTGTTTCTATCTTAATTTTATTTTTGTTGTTATATTGTGTAGGTGAAAATGCCTAAAACCACGGTTGGTGATGTCTCCAAAACCAAACAATACATTCCTAATGTCTCTTCTACTCCCGGCATGTCTCCTTCAGTTGCTTGTTTCTATCGTCCTATCGAAAATAGAAACATTCACGAAGGACGTATTGTCGATCCATCTTTTTTATGAAAATGATCAAACCGAACGAATGTTCACCAATATTCGTTTTGAATGTCTTTTCCAAATCAACGAACCAATCATTCCGCGATTTATCCTCGATTTCTATAGCCAAGTGACGGTGCAAACCGATCCCTATGGTAATATCCTCATCTCCTTCATGATTCAAAATCAATTCATCACTCTTACTCTTGCTCAATTTGGACAAATTCTTAGAATCCCATTCAACGACCATGCCGTTTTCTCAAATGAATGGGATCTTTCCACTCTTGAAAGAAATCGTCCTCAGGATGGCCCCTACTATTCTGAGATTCCTAGTCCTGAAGACATTCGTCGAATGCTTGAACTAGAACGTCGTACGACTAGTCGAGTAATCAAGTCGAAGAATGTCGATATTCATGCCAATCAAATCCTCCTCAAAGAGCTAAGCCAAGATATGAAGAAGTGGGAAGAACTCATTCGAGAGAATGCGTTTGGTACTGGTGGTCACCGTGATCATGTCACGGCGAGCATTGCCCACATGCTTTATTGTGTTATTGTTGAAGAGCAATACAATTTGGCTTATCTTTTTGTTCATCGAATCATGTCCGCCAAAAACACCCCAAATGCAAATCTTCCTTACGGTATGTTTCTCACACGACTTTATCGTTATGTGATGGAACATTACCCACATCTTCAAAGAGACTACTACGTTCATATCCTTCCTACTTTGAACCAACTTACTCGTGTTCGTACTCGTCGTGCTCGAAGTGACAAAGGAAAATCTCGTGGTCCTTTGTATTCTAGGCCTCGTGGTTCTACATCTCATCGTGATGACGATGATGATGAGGAGGAAAACACCTCACGTGTTAGTACTCCATCCCCCACGACCTTTGTTGATGATCTTTCCGATATTGATGATACCGAGTATCAAATTCCTCTTCCTCATGAACGTACCGATGAGCTTCTCTTCACTCGTCAAACGTCTATCATCAAACGTCAACAACAAATGCATGAAGAACTTCGAGGAGGATTCAAATCCGTTGGGAAGATGTTTAGGAAGATGCTTGGAAAGAAAAAGAAGTAGAAGATATTGACGTGTTGCTACTTATTATTACTTGTTTCTTTTAGACATTTATATGGTTTGCTATTTGTCCGATTTATTCAGAAATACTTGTGTTATTTCTTGTGTTATTTGGAATGATGTTTAGACTTTTATGCTTCTATCTTAATGTTATGCCATGCTTCTTTTCAAAATGGATTATAATATGTTAATTTGCATGCAAAATTTGATTATATATATATATGTTTATATATCATCATTCCTAGAGTATGTACTTCTAATAGAGCTTGCTGGAAAAACACACTTGAAAAATCACCAAATTTTGCAAATTTTGGGTTTCTGGTCGTCTGGGAAAACACCAAATGGGCGGCCCCCTTAATTCCCTAGGTGGTCCCCTTAATTATTAAGGGGGTCGGCATACAATTAAGGGAACCGGCCATCTGGAACTGGATTCACTGTTTTCTTTTGCATCTTGTGAACCCTTTCTCTTGTTTCAGCTACCATTTCCCATTTTAACCCAACTGATTTTAGAATCTCATTTAACCATTTCAAATATATACCTAAATCAACCATTTCCATACTATAAATTCCCTCCACAATCACCATTCCTCATCTCATCATTCACCATCTTAATCATCATGACTCCACCAAGCACCTCAAACTCCAAAGCCTCCAAGAAACAAAAACTTGTGATCATTCCTCCAAAACAACTCTTCATTGACTTAACAAATGAAGACAACCAAACCCCATCACCTCCAACAAAATGCTCATCTCCAAGTGCACATAATGCACCATCCAAAACACCTTCCACTCATGGAACTTCCTCATCTTCCATACCCTCAACCTCATCAATCAATGACTACATCAATTCACACTTGTCACCACAAGTATCATCACCACATCCTACACAAGAACCTATATCCACCCATCTTACAATCTCACTTTCACCAATAACACCACTTGATGCTCATCTCTCATCTCCACCAATTACACCACCATTCTTTGCCAATCCCGTGCCTTGGAGGTTACTTGAATCCCATGGGGATACTTGTCTTTGTTGCATCCACAACCGAACCATAATCTTTGGCCTTAAAGATGAAATTCAATATATGTTTTCATATATTGAACATTTGCTTACCAACCCACCACCACCACCAACTCCACCATCCTCTCCAATTATTCTTACACCACAATTCTCACCCATTCCTCCACCATCACCATCATGCTCTCCAAATTAAGCATATGATATGCTTAATAAATAAAGCCTCTACCACCCCTTTTGCTTGCAAGCTCTATGAAGCCCATGTACTCTTTGCATGATGATGTATTCTTCTTGTTGTTAGCTTATGTAATAGCTATTATATTGTACTCTTCATTATTTGTACTTGTATTGTTGTGTCTTGACACAACCATTGCTCTAATATGAATGCTTCTTTATTTTCTTATCACCTTATATTTGTGTGCATGTCTATACTTGTGCTTCTAATATTTTTGTTTTGCAAGCATTCCATAGCTCGTTCTCTTGGTGCCCCCAAACGAGGGGGAGTACACATCAAGGGGGAGATTTCTACCCGTCAAATTTTCACGTTTGAAAACTTGTCGGCATAACCTTTTTGATTTTACAAAAAGGGGGAGAAGTAAATATAAACTCACTAAAATACTTGTTTATAAACTAATTTTTGAGTTAATGAGTTTAAGTTTTGTAATCATTAAAAAGGGGGAGATTGTTGATATAAATAATGTTTAAGAATGTTATTAATATCTCTCAATAAACCTATGTTTTGATAATCACAAAACTCAAATCAAATTAAGTCAAGATTAAGACATAAACAAGTATTTGGTAACAAATATTTACCTCTACATCTTATATCACTTAAGGTATGCATAAACTTAGCAACTTATGCATTACATGATCAAAGGAAATCTTGTCTTAAGACATAACATTTTATAAAATCATTTTAACCTTTTATATATATTTGTAAATCATTTTTGATATAGCTTTATTAAACCACAAAGATATGATTTCAAATTTCCAACCAAAAAGGGCAAATTTTATCCAGAAAAACTTTTCAAACGTTCAGGAGGGCGGCCCCCTTAATTTTACTAGGCGGCCCCCTTAATCATTAAGGGGACCGACCCCTAATTAAGGGGACCGGCACGCTCCAGAACAGTATTTTCTGGCCCTATAAATATTGGATCATTCCACATATTTTTCTCACCTTTTTGCACTATAAACTTTCTGATCCAACCTCCCTTTCTAGATCTAAAATCCTTTGATCATATAATTCATAAGTCTTTATTTCCAAGTGATCCAAAGCTTCATCCATTCAAGTGCAAGAAGAAGAACACTTCTCTACATCCATCCAATTGTAGTAGTGTTGTGAATAGCTAGTTTCATATTGTAGTTGTGTTAGATATTTGTAAAGGTGTTGTGTAAATTTGTTGATTGTAGAAACTAGGTGTGTTGTAAAGTAGTTTAGTAGTTGTGAATTAGTTGTGCATAGAAGAAGGTGTGAAGTTGTGAAGTTGTGAAGAAGGTGTGAAGCCTTGAAGAAGTTGTGAAGTTGTGAAGAAGGTGTGAAGCCTTGAAGAAGTCGTGAGATTGGTTCTAGCTACGATTAGAACTCGACATTTAGCTTAGTGTCGTTAACTCGTGTAAGCCAAGGTGTGTAAGGTTTCTCCACCATAAGGAGTTTGTTGACATAGTGAAGAAAACTCTCGAGTGTGGTACTCGGGGAGTGGAGTAGGGCAAGGAAGGTGTCCTTGTAGCCGAACCACTATAAATTCGCGTGTTGTGGTTTGATCTTTCTAACTCTATCTTTTCTTCATTACATTTCAATACTTTCATTATTAGATTATAATTGCTTATATTGGTTATCATTTGAATTCACTTGAGATCGAATCGAAAGATTTTAATAAGCTACAAAATATTTTTGATAATAAATTTTGAAAAAGGACGTAAAACTATTCAACCCCCTTCTAGTTTTCCACATAAATCATCAAGCCCACCATCCTTCTCACTTTTTGAAACCATTGCTCAAATAGAAACCCAACAACAACCTAGTGAGAAATTAGGTGATGAACCCCATCAACCATCATTAGTAGAACGGTTGGCTTACCGTCATGCTAGACCATCAATTTTTCCTAATGATCAAGGTCATACACACCTACAATCATTTATGTTTCACCCCATTTACGAAGACCTTCATGGTAATTCTTCCAGAGAACCAAGCTTCTGCCATTTTGTCCAACAACAACAACAACCACAACATCAACAACCACCACAACAACAACAATCACCATCACAAGAACATTCCCAACACCTTGAATCTCTACTTTCTTCTTATAAGAAAATAGAAGCATCCATATGGGAAAAACCTCCAAACACGAATGAGGAAATAAACACTCATTTAAACCACCTAAATGCCTTCAAACGAATGGTTGACTCTCAAATCAACCATTTTATGGATTTCCATATGGCATTACACTCAACAAGTGAAGGAAGCAAAAATACCTCTCAGCCATCCTCATTTGCTCCTTCAAGTTCAAACCATCCACCACCAACAAATCAAACCTCCCTTCCACCAAACTTTCCCCGCCATGGTTGCGGACATTGCGAAAGAACCGCTCACATTAGTGAAGGGTGTCAAACGGAAATTCGCGAACTATCCGAAGAAATGAGGTTTATCTTAAACCACATTTTGGATCGTCTAGCATCCTTGTCTCACCCACCTCAACGTTAGAGTCTCCAAAATGAAACAAAAACCGTTTCTTTTAGAAAATGTTTCTCACTTAAACCAACAAACCAAAACCGTGTCACCTCCTCAGCCTTCAAAATAAAGACCGCTACAACCTCCAACATACATTTTCATCCTTAAACAACCTTAGCCTTGTTTTTGGAAAATGTTTCTCATTAAGGAAAATGATGATTTCCTTGTAGCATTTTATGTTCTTAGTTTATTTTTAGTTTTTCTTTATTTTTAGAAGTAGGATGTTGTTTTTGAATTTCTAAGAGTCAAAATTTTCCGTGAAATGAATTTCATTCTACAACAAGGTTTGCATTGTTTGTTGACCATTTAGGTATGATGAGTAAACTATACCTAGCTATGGTAGCATACATATATCTTGTGTTTTAGCAACTAACCTTTCTTTTTGTAGGATCATTATCCATGTTTTCCTTACTTGATACTCCATTTATGGGAGTAATATTCAAGGGGGAGCATGAGTATTGCATTATTCCGCTTCGCAACTCTTAGTTGTGTTTTAGACACGAAATGCTTTCATGACTTGTCGTGTGTGGCAACTAACGTTTTCTTGTAGGTTCAAAATCCATGTCTCCTCTCTTGGCACTCCATTTAGGGGGAGTATCGTCCAAGGGGGAGCAAGTGCATATTCCCGCTTCGCTACTCTTCTTTTTGTTTCGACAAAAAGGGGGAGAATTTATATTAAACTTGTTCATATTTATACTTCCGTTCGCTAACTCTTAGCGAAAACAAGTTTTAATACTAACTTTATACGACTTAACACTAAATCTTATGGCTTACTTATAAATAAAGTTTATGTTTTGTCATCAACAAAAAGGGAGAGATTGTTAATACAAATATCACCTAAAAACGTTATTTATATTTTACGATCTTTGCTAAGTTTTGTTAATGACAAAGTATGAACTTTAGCTAAAACTAAATCATCACTTTAGTGTTTAAGTCTTGTTTAACTAAGGTTTACATTTCCTTTTAAACAAAAACATTGTTTTTACTTCTTTAATTAGAAAGTGTTTTGTCACATCACATTTATGGTAAGTTTGTCATTATACATTTATGGAAAGATAGTATGTTTGACTAACCATATGTCTTCTTACACAAGTTTGTGTTTGACTTGTTTTATGAGATGTGACTTTGTTTGGTTTGTAAGATTTATTGCAAAACCAACTGCAGCCCTAGCGGAACCCTGGGGTACACGGGCGGAACACTTCTGAGGGTTCCGCCGTATCCGCAAGACCTGCAGAATGTTTTGCTATAAATACCAAGCCACTTGTTAGTTTTGAGTCATCACTTTAGGACATATATTTCATATACTCTCTCAACTAACTCAGTAACATTTGACTTGTGTGATCCTCTTATTTAGCAAGGGACTTCACAAGCTCATCCAAGAAGTTACAAGTTTCAATTCAAAAGTTGCAAGACTTGGTAGCTTTGTCATGTATAAGCTTTGGTAGTTTATACTTCATTTGTATTGTGTGTGTAGAAGTGATCGGTTAGTATTTTAGGCCTCAAAATACATAGTGTGTCGGGAGTTGCTGTACCCTTGTAAAAGAACTAACGGGAGTGGTTGTACCCTTGGTAAAGAACTCGACATCTAGCTTAGTGTCGGTAAAAGTGTAAGCGACAAACGGGAGTGGTTGTACCCTTGTAAAAGAACTCGACATCTAGCTTAGTGTCGGTAAAAGTGTAAGCGACAACGGGAGTGGTTGTACCCTTGTAAAAGAACTCGACATCTAGCTTAGTGTCGGTAAAAGTATAAGCGACGTTGTAAAGGTTTCTCCACCGGGAAAGGAGCTTGTTGATTAGTGCTTATAACTCTTGAGTTGGAAACTCGGGGCGTGGATGTAGGGCAAGGAAAAAGAGTCCTTGTAGCCGAACCACGATAAACAATCGTGTAGTGGTTTGATAGTTTCTTTCTTTGTCTTTGCTTATTACATATTGTCTTTAGTTAGAATTGTTAATCACACGTAAATCTTTTCAAAGAATTAAACAAGCAAGTTGAGTTTATATCTTTAAACAAACGTAAAGTTTTCAAAGATAATCAAGTTAAAACTATTCAACCCCCCTTCTAGTTTTCCACACTTCATACAAAGGTATTTTCCAAAAGTTAAGTGTAAGGGGAAACCCCAAATTTGTTTCTAAGAACAAAATTGATCATGATTCTCCACAATATTAAATAAACATGTGTATTAGTATTTGTTAGAGTCAAATACTTGTATCAAGTCATAATGATGTTTTGCAGGATTTTTCAGGAAGTAGGACATAAGTTTTTCCAGAAATTTTCTGAAAATTTAACATAAAGATTTCTGCAGGTCACTTCTGACGGCGTCAGGAATTAATTCCTGACGGCGTCATGTGTGAAATTCTGGAAATTTTGCTAGTTTTGTTTTTCTAACGGAGTATTAAAGTTTTTGTTAATTCTTTAGTTTTATAAACTCCATGAAATCTGCAAACATTCATTCCACAAGCATTATATCTTAATTTGATTTCTAGGATTTTTAGTATATATAGATTGCCGCCGATTTTACGCGAGGTTGCCTTGTTTGTTTTCTCAGGTTTAACAGGTTATGTATGACAAGAAGATGATTTATTTTTTCTGGAAGGGAAGCTTTGAATGTTCATTTTCTTGGAGGAAGATCTAACCTTGTTGACACACTATCCACACCGAACGAATCAGGGGAGTATTTATTTTCATTCTTTTACCTATTTCACTTTTACATTCTTTAATTGAACATTGGGGACAATGTTCATCCTAAGTGTAAGGGGAGGGTAAATGATGATACCTTATAGGATACTATTGCACTTGAATTTGTTTGTTTGATGGTAGGTGTGTAATAAAACTAAGAGAAATACTTGTTAGTGCAATTTTAGCACCAAATTTAAAATTTTTTACAACATTTAGGAGTAAAGCTTTAGCCTTAGCAAGCGTCTCATGGATAGGAGTTGTATAACTAGCACGAATCCGTACTATTCAGAAAAAATTTCCACCCAAATATGTGAGATTCGCCTTTAGATTTGATAGGAAAAGCATTTACTAAAAGTGCTTATGAGTGTACCGGTAGCATTTAGATTCTAGAACTTGCGTTAGTGATGCATTCCGAGACCGCTAGTCAGACTACATTTGTGTGGTAGGATTTACTACATGATAAGAGGCATTAGGATCACCCTTGTGTTAAACCCGTATCATAATTACTTGACCATTTAAGTCATATTACTTGGCTAGTAAAGTCAATTAATTTTCCCACACCTTAGCGTTGTACTCATTTTTAGTACACGAAACCCCTAGTACACCCCTCCGAGCCTATCTTTTTGTTTCTAACTTTAAGCATTTTACTTAAAGGAAGAATTTGTTACAAACCACTTAAATGTACAACCAAATCGCCTTAGCCTTCCGTGTGTGCACTCATCTTTAGTGCATTATTGTTACATGTTTAAACCCTTAGTTAATTGTCTAATTGATTACATGGTTGCTAAGTCGAGTCATATCTTGTACATATTGTTTTGGGACGCATGGGGTAAAGTACTTGTGTTTTGGAGTAATGGGGAAAAACATCATATATTACCCCCATATGTGCATTAATCTTAAAAAGTACTCCAAGTGTTTTGATTATCTTGATTCGAGTCATTAGATTAGTTTATTGTAAAGTATGTAAAAATTCAAGTGTAAGGGGAATGTACATTCCCTATGATGTATTATTTTGGATGGTAGGGTAAGAGTGTATGCAAAAAAAAAAAAAAAAAAAAAAAAAAAAAAAAAAAAAAAATCGAAAAATTAAGAAAAAGAAAAAAAAATAATAAAAAAAAAAAGAGAAAAACATACGGACTACCATCCTGTTTCATTCTATGTTTGTTTTATGTTTTTGTTATTTTTCATTTATTAGCTTAAGTCGAGTCTAGTCTTGGCTTAGCAACGTCATATTGTACATGTAATTAACCAAGATGATTAACTCGCCACCAATAAACATTGCCTATATCTAACAAAACCGTGTATTCCATATCCCTACACCTAACGTTATAACCCTTAGAAAGACCTCTTTGATAGTTTATCCTAGGTGCTTACGCCAAGTGGTGGAGGTTTGATCCTTTCCCAAACCTATGGTAATCTATTTTGCTAAGACAGGTAGTGAGAGATGTTTTCCATTTCCATATTGTGATATATACTATATTACACCCGAGAGATGTGAGTATCTAAACACTATTTGTGAGGTGCTAATGTATGACCTCCGTGCTTGTCTTTGGTCTTTAGTGGAATGATTATTTGTTGTAATTATTTTTATATTAGTGTTAAATGACCTCTAACTTGTATTTTGATTAGAATAAAAGCGCATTTGCTTGAGGACAAGCAAATCTCAAGTGTAAGGGTATTTGATAAGGCGAAAAATGAACCACTTTTAAGGGGTCATTTAAGCCCGAATTCAAATTTATTTGATCAATTATTACCCTAAATCGTTCCTTTTGTCATTTTAGGTACTTTTGGAGTGAAATCTGGAAAAGGAAGCATTTTGGACGTTTTTGGAGCATAAAAGTGAAGAAAACGGCAAAGTCTTAATTTTCCTTGCTGGGAACAGTACCTGACGGCGTCAAGAATTTCTTAATGACGGCGTCAAGAGTTATACAAGAGGTGGAAGTGGATACAGTCCGTGACGGTCCGGAGAGTTTGGTACTAAGGACATGACGGCGTCACCGTAGGCCGTCATGGTCCAAATGTTAGTGACGGCCCACAACAAAATTACACATGACGGCGTCAAAAGTGGATCTAGGCAATCCGATTTCATTATGGGCGGCGAGTTGACGGCATCAGAATTTTCTTCTTGACGTCGTCACCCTGTAAAATCTATATATAGTTTTCCAATTTTCATTCATTGGTGTGTAACTTTTAGGGAGTAACTTTGGAGAGAAACCCTAGTCCGATTTTCTCAGCTTTTTCAAGGGTTTTTACCCTTTGAAACCTTTCATGTTTAATTGAGAAAAGTACTCTTTCAATTCAATCAATATGTCTATGTGTTGTTTGAATATATCTTACACTTGTCTTCAATTTAACATGCTTGGCTAGATCTCTTTTGTGTTTGCTTAGATGTAGTGAAACCTAGATATTAATTATGGGTTGATTGTTTGTTTATAGTTGTTACGGATGATTGTATTCGATGTTAGGCTTAAGAAAACTGGCAGACTTCCATTGGTAACATGCTTGAACGTCTTAAGAAACATGATCAAAGGTGTACTATGATTTTTGGTTGTATTTAATGCGTAGGAGAATTCTAATGATCCCATGTTAGGAGCTTCTAACGGCTCGACATAGGAGAAAAGTAGGATCCTATAGAGTTAGGGAATATTGTACACGGCCCTACGACTAGTATTAAGGAATATGACCCGTCATCCATACAATTGTAACAAACTATCAACCTGTAAAAGATATCTAGAGAGTAATGAAACCTAAGTAAACATAACTCTCCCCATTATTGTTCACACCACATTAGTAATTAGATTTATTTTCATTTCTTTTAGTTAATTTTGATCGCATTTGTAGTTATTGGGTTAGTTGACTAGCAACTAATTCCGCCCACTTTTCCAAAAACCGAGATTTTACTTGCTTTCATAAAATATAAAAACACAAAAAGAATCATCTATCACCTTTAGACTTAGTTTAGGAGACTTTCTAATCCTAGCGACACTATTCCTGAGTTGAACGATCAATCCTCCGGTACTTGTCACTATACTATACTACAACGATCAGGTACACTGCCTGGTGGGGGGTTGTAAGCTTCTCGAGATCCCTCGAGAGGTAAAACCTGGTGTGATTCCCACGTATCAACCACCTCATTGGAAGGTCGTCGAATATGTTCATCATCGAAAGATCTAGCACCGGGATGTAATAGAGTCCAATCAAGATGTTATACATGACGACAATTCATCAGATGTTGCACTATCCGCTCGTTTAGATGATTTGGAGTATACGAATTTGAGTATATGAATCAATGAAAGTGGACGCGCAGCCAGATAATGAAGTTGGTGATGATGATTGGTGCGTGGGAATCGCAACAGGCTTTACCTCTCGAGGGACCTCGAGAAGCTTACAACCCCCACCAGGCAGTGTACCTGATCGTTGTAGTATAGTATAGTGACAAGTACCGGGGGATTGATCGTTCAGCTTAGGAATAGTGTCGCTAGGATTAGAAAGCCTAAATACTAGTTCTAAAGGTGAGGGATGATTATTTTTGTGTTTTTATATTTTATGGAAAGCAAATTAAAATCTCGGGTTTGAAGGATTTGGGCGGAATTAGTTGCTATTCAACTAACCCAATACTAAGATGCAATCAAAATAAAATACTAGATATTAAAATAAACTAATTTATACTAAGGTTGTGAGCAGTAATTGGAGAAAATGTGTTTACTTAGATTTCACTACTCCCTAGATATCTTTTACACGTTAATTACTTGTTATAATTGCATGGATGACGGATCGTATTCCTTAATACCATTCATGGGGTGGCACACATAACTCCCCAATTCTATGAGCTCTTATCTCCTCCTACACCATGCCCAACACAACTATAGGGATTATAAACAGTGGCTCATGCATTAAATACAACCAATAAAGACCTAGTGCGCATTGGTTCATGTTTCTTAAGACGTTCAAGCATGTTACCAATTGGAGATCTGCCAGTTTTCTTAAGCCTAACATATAAATCATTCATCCAAGACAAGAATAAACAAGTAATCAACACATAATCAATATCTAGGTTTCATTAGATCTAAGCAAACACAAGATAAATCTAGCCTAGCATGATAGAATTAAGACAAGAACAAGATATAGACAACCAACACATAGACATATTGATTGAATTAGAAGAACACTTATCTTGATTAATCATGCAAGGTATCAAGGGGTTGGAACCCTTGAAAAACCTGTAAGGTTACACCAAAATCGTACTTAGGGTTTCTCCCAAAACTTCTCCTCTAAATGTGAAAAATTAGAAAACTATATATAGAAAAAGGGGTCTGACGGCATCAAGACCAATTAGGTGACGCCGTCACCTCGCCGCCAAAACAATCCTCGGACTGCCTAGATCTACATTTGATGCCGTCAAGTACAAATCATTTCCAGGCCGTCATGACATTTACTCTTGACGCCCTACCTTCATGACGCCGTCAAAACTCTTCTGGGTCGTCATGGAACTCTACTCTTGACGCCGTCAGGGAACTACTCTTGATGCCGTCATGCACTGTTCCCAGCATGGAAACTTAAGACTTTGGCGTTTTCTTCACTTTTATGCTCCAAAAACGTCCGAATTGCTTCCTTTTCCAGATTTCACTCCCAAAGTACCTAAAATCACAAAAGGGACGATTTAGGGCAATATTTGATCAAATAAATTTGGATTCGGGCTTAAATGACCCCCTAAAAACGGACCATTTTTCGCCTCATCATATACCCTTACACTTGAGATTTGCTTGTCCTCAAGCAAATGCGCTTTTATTCTTCTCAAAATACAAGTTAGGGGTCATTTAACACTAATATAAAAGTAATTACAACAAATAATCGTTCCACTAAAGACCAATAGACAAGCACGGAGGTCATACACAAGCACCTCACAAATAGTGTTTAGATACTCACATCTCTCGGGTGTAATAAAGTGTAAATTACAATATGGAAACGGAAGATATCTCTCACTACCTGTCATAGCAAAATAGATTACCATAGGCTTGGGAAAGGATCAAACCTCCACCACATGGCGTAAGCACCTAGGATAAACTATCAAAGAGGTCTTTTAAAGGGTTGTAACGTTAGGTATAGGGATATGAAATACATGGTTTTGTTGGATAAAGGAAGTTTTACTGGTGGCGAGTTAACAATCTTGGTCAATTACATGTACAATATGGCGTTGCTAAGCCAAGACTAGACTCGACTTAAGCTAATAAATGAAAAATAACAAAAACATAAAATAAACATAGAATGAAAAGGGATGGTAGTCCATATGTTTTTCTCTTTTTTTTTTTTTTTTTTTTTCTTTTCTTTTTCTATTTTTTTTTTCTTTTCTTGATTTTTCGATTTTTTTTTTTTTTTTTTTTTGAATTAATACACTTTTACCCTACCATCCAAAATAATACATCATAGGGAATGTAAATTCCCCTTACACTTGAATCTTTACATACTTTACAATAAACTAATCTAATGACTCGAATTAAGAAAATCAAAACACTTGGAGCACTTTTAAGATTAACGTACATATGGGGGTAATAATATGATGTTCTTCCCCATTACTCCATAAAATAAGTACTTACCCATGAGTCTCAATCGTCCCAAAACAATATGTACAAGGATATGACTCGACTTAGCAACCATGTAATCAATTAGAAAGTTAACTTAGGGTTTAACAAATAACAATAATGCACTAAAGATGAGTGCATACACGGAAGGCTAAGGCGATTTGGGTGTACATTTAAGTGCGGTGTAACAAATTCATCCTTTAAGTAAAATGCTTAAAGTTAGAAACGAAAAGATAGGCTCGGAGGGGTGTACTAGGGGTTTCGTGTACTAAAAATGAGTACAACGCTAAGGGTGTGGGAAAATTAGTTGACTTAACTAGCCAAGTAATATGACTTAAATGGTCAAGAAATTATGATACGGGTTTAACACAAGGGTGATCCTAATGCCTCTTATCATGTAGTAAATCCTACCTAGTCTCACTAGCGGTCTTGGGATGCATCACTAACGCAAGTTCTAGAATCTAAATGCTACCGGTACACTCATAAGCACTAATAGTAAATGCTTTTCCTATCAAATCTAAAGGCGAACCTCACATATTTGGGTGGAAAATTTTTCTGAATATACGGTTATGTGCTAGTCATACAATCTCCTATCAATGAGACGCTTGCTATGGCTAAAGTTTCACTCCTAAATGTTGTAAAAAAATTAAATTTGGCGCTAAAATTACACTAACAAGTATTTCTCATAGTTTTATTACACATCTACCATTAAACAAAACAAACTCAAGCGAAAGTGCATATGTAAGGTATCATCTTTTTACCCTCCCCTTACACTTAAGATGAACATTGTCCCCAATGTTCAAGTAAATAATGTAAAAGTGAAAAAGTAAAAAGAATGAAATCAAATACTCCCCTGATTCGCTCGGTATGGATAATAGGATGGCCAGGTTAAATCTTCCTCCAAGAAAATGAACAATCAAAGCTTCCCTTCCAGAATATAAATCATCTTCTTGTCATACATAACCTGTAAAATCTGACAAAATAGACAAGGCAACCTCGCGTAAAATCGGCGGCATCCTATATAAGTTACTAAATCCTAGAAAACAAGATAAGATATAATGCTTGTGGAATGAAGTTTGCAGATCTCCTGGAGATTATAAAACTTAATATTTCACAAAAACCATAAGACTCCGTAAGAAAAACAAAACCGGTAAAATTTCCAGATTTTTACTCCTGACGCCATCAAGAGTAAACTCCTAACGCCGTCAGAATTGACCTGCAGAAATTCTTATGTTAAGTTTTCGGAAAATTTCTGGAAAAACTTGGTTCTACTTCCTGGAAAATCCTGCAAAACTTCATTATGACTCAATACAAGCATTTGACTCTAACAAGTACTAATATACATGTTCATTTAATATTGTGGAGAATCATGATCGGTTTATTTCTTAAAAACATATTTGGGGTTTCCCCTTACACTTATCTTTTGCAAAAATACTTTTAAGTTGGAGTTAAGACTAGGCTAAACAACATAGTAAAGTATTTCCACTATTTAGTTGAGAAACATGATCTACCGACAATAAAAATTAAGCATGCATACGGAAGCAAATAACAAACAAACAAATAAAATAAAAATCACACAAAACATGGGTTGCCTCCCAAGAAGCGCTTTTCTTTATTTACGAGTCTTGTAGCTAGACTCAAGGTCATGGGTTACTACGTGACTTCATCATCAAACGTCACATCCTCCTCACTAATCATTTCATTGTTATTCTCTTGGTAGTGTTTTACACGTTGTATGTTAACAGTGAACTCTCTACCTTCATCATCTATTAACACTACCGCTCCAAATTTAGAAGAATTCTTTACCGTGAACGGTCCATACCATCTAGACTTAAGTTTTCCCGGAAATAATCTCAACCGAGAATTGTATAGTAAGACCTTGTCTCCCTCTGAGAATTCTTTGGGTTTCTTAATTCTCTGGTCATGCCATCTTTTAGCTCTTTCTTTATATGTGATGGAGGACTCGTAGGCTTCTAGTCTAAGCTCATCAAGCTCGTTTAATTGCAAAAACCTATTATTTCCAGCAGTTGCGTAATCTAAGTTACATGTCTTAAGCGCCCAATAAGCCTTGTGTTCTAATTCCACCGGTAAGTGACATGCCTTACCATACATCATGCGGAATGGGGTCGTTCCAATAGGTGTTTTGTAGGTGGTTCGGAATGCCCATAAAGCTTCGTCGAGTTTAAATGACCAGTCCTTTCTGTTTTGACTAACCGTTTTTTCAAGTATTCTTTTAATAGCTCTATTGGTGTTTTCGACTTGGCCATTGGTTTGTGGATGATAGGCGGTGGAGAATCGATGGGGTACTCCATACCTCTTCATGACCTTTTCCATTTGTTCATTGCAAAAGTGGGTTCCCCTATCACTGATGAGGGCTTTAGGAATTCCGAATCTAGCAAAAAGCTTTTTCAGGAAATGAATAACTACCCTGGCATCATTGGTCCTAAGGGCTTGTGCCTCAACCCATTTTGAAACATAGTCAATGGCGACTAATATGTACTCGTTTCCTCCTGAAGATGGAAATGGTCCCATGAAGTCAATTCCCCAAACATCGAAGACCTCACAAATTTGTATAAAGTTCTGAGGCGCTTCATCCCTATGTGATATGTTTCCGGCTCGTTGACATGCATCGCACGCCTGCACCATTTCTTTTACATCACGGAAAATTGTGGGCCAATAGAATCCCGCATCTAGAATCTTTCGGGCGGTAACGTTTATCCCATGATGCCCGCCAGAAGGACCAGAGTGACATTCCCTCATAATCTTTACTGCCTCATTTTCCGAAACACAACGCCTTATAATTTGGTCAGGACACCTTCGGAATAAAAAGGGTTCATCCCAAAAGTAGTATTTTAGCTGGGAAAATAACCTTTTCCTTTCGTATCTAGTCAGGTGTTCAGGAACAAGTCTACATCTACTTGCGAAGTAATTAGCAAAATCGGCGTACCATGGCTCCGAGTCACTTACTAACATGAGTTGCTCGTCAGGAAATGAATCCCTAATCTCACTTCTATCGTGCTCATCCGAGGGGTTTTCGAGACGAGATAGATGATCTGCGGCCAGATTTTCTGCTCCCCTCTTATCACGAATCTCAACATCGAATTCTTGTAGCAACAAGATCCACCGAATTAGTCGTGGCTTAGCATCCTTCTTTGCGAAGAGATATCTAAGAGCCGAGTGATCAGTGAAGACGACTGTTTTTGAAAGGACAAGATATTGTCGGAATTTGTCGAATGCAAACACTACGGCCAATAGTTCTTTTTCGGTGGTGGAGTAGTTCTCTTGAGCGGGATTCATGGTTTTTCTAGCGTAGTAAATAGGTTGGAAAAGCTTGTCACGTCGTTGACCTAATACAGCCCCGACAGCGAAGTCGCTAGCGTCACACATGATTTCGAATGGTAACTCCCAGTTGGGTGTGATCATGATTGGAGCTTGAGTGAGTTCCCTTTTTAAGAGATCGAATGCATCCTTGCATTCTTGGGAAAAATCGAACGGAGCATCCTTCACAAGTAATTGAGTCATTGGCCGAGCGATTTTGGAGAAATCTTTGATGAATCTCCGATAAAACCCGGCATGCCCCAAAAAGTTGCGTATTGCTTTGACAGTCGTGGGGTATGGTAACTTAGATATAGCTTCAACCTTAGCTTGGTCTACCTCTATTCCGTTTCCTGAGATCTTATGTCCTAACACAATCCCTTCCTTCACCATGAAATGACATTTTTCCCAGTTTAGCACCAAGTTGGTTTCCTCACACCGTTTAAGCATCTTTTCTAGATTAGCAAGACAGCGGTCGAAGGAGTTCCCGAAGACTGAAAAGTCATCCATGAACACTTCCATGTTGTCTTCCATGAGTTCGTGAAAGATTGCGGTCATGCATCGCTGGAAAGTGGCGGGGGCATTACATAGCCCAAAAGGCATCCTTTTGTAGGCGAACGTTCCATTAGGGCAAGTAAACGTGGTCTTTTCTTGGTCCTCAGGTGCTATGGGAATCTGAAAATATCCAGAGAATCCATCCAAGAAGCAATAGTACTCGTGTCCAGATAATCTCTCTAACATCTGATCAATGAATGGTAAGGGAAAGTGATCTTTCCTCGTGGCATCATTGAGCTTTCGATAGTCGATGCATACCCGCCATCCAGTGACCGTTCTCTGGGGTACCATCTCACCCTTGTCATTCTTAACAACGGTCATTCCACCCTTCTTTGGTACAACCTGTACAGGACTGACCCATGGGCTATCCGAGATTGGGTAAATCAATCCTGCATCCAGAAGTTTGATGACTTCTTTCTTCACCACTTCCTTAATATTGGGGTTCACCCGCCTTTGGGGTTGTACGGTAGGTTTATAATCTTCTTCCATGAGGATCTTATGTGTGCAAAAAGTTGAGTCAATCCCCTTAATGTCGGCTACACTCCATGCAAGCACTCCCTTATATTTCTTGAGGACCTCTAAGAGTTTACCTTTTTGTTCATGCTCGAGGGAAGAGTTTATGATTACCGGCAATTGGTCCTCTCCCTGAAGGAAGGCATACTCTAGATGGTTAGGAAGTTCCTTAAGATCTAGTTCAGGAGGTTCGATAGTAGAAGGCTTAAGCTTGTTTTCGGGCTTCTGGAGCTCGAGATGCTCCGTGGCCTCTTGTCTGGGGTAGAAGGAGACTGCATTAACATCCTCCCTCTTTTTCACCTCTAACAAAGGCAGAAAACTTTCGTCTCGTAGCCAGCCTTCCTCGATCCGTTCATCGACACAACTATCAATGACATCTGTGAGTTCATCTACTTCCCCGATAAAATAGAGCCGGTTGGCTGCTTCGAGGGAGAGATCCATAGAATCCTTAATGTCGAAGGTTGTGCTATCGTCTCCCACTCGTAATGTTAATTTGCCATCGTAGACATTGATGACTACACGAGCGGTAGCAAGAAATGGTCTACCTAAGATGATGGGTACCAAGTCATCCTCCTCCATATCCAGGATTACGAAGTCAACCGGGAATTTGAATTTCCCAACTTTGACTAGCACATTCTCGCATATCCCTACGGGGTACTTGACCAATCTATCGGCTAGTTGGATGTTCATACGGGTAGGCTTCAATCCAGAGTATCCTAGTCTACGAAACATAGAATGAGGCATGAGATTTATGCTCGCTCCTAAATCAGCAAGAGCATTCTTGATTGATAGAGGTCCTATGGAGCAAGGCAGGGTGAAGTTGCCCGGATCGTCTACCTTCTTTGGTAGCCCTTGATGAGTCACCACTAAGCATTCTTCCCCCAGGGTCACAAGACCCTCGAGTTTCTTCCTGTTAGCAAGTAGCTTTTTGAAGTATGTGCTATACTTTGGCATGTGATAGCAAGCATCAAGGAGAGGTATGGTGACAACTGAGTCTTTTAGGTATGACAAGAACCTCTTGTTATCATTCTCAGTTTTCTGGTTCCTTAATCGGGATGGGAATGGGATTCTCATAGGTTGGTTAGGTAGGGCTGATGGGGAAGGGGTCGTCACGGGCGGTTGGTCAGGGGCACCACCGCCGACATCCTCCTCCTCCTCCCCAGGTTTGTTTGGATCGAGGGTGATGGGGGACGAGTTTGGGTAAGGAGGGTCTTTGGTTGTCGTTCCAGCTCGCGTGGTTATCGCGAGCATGGGGTCTTTTTTGCTTACTGATGGCGTTTGAAGATTATCTAGGGCTGAGTTAAGCTTGTTGAAAAATTCTCCAATACCCTCCTGCTGCTCGTCGAAAAGCTCATTAAGGCCTTTCATTTGCAAGTCTTTTTCTTGAGTGAAGTGACCAAGGTCATCTTCGAAATTACTCCTGATTTTGAATTCAGGTCCTTCCTCCCCTTCTCTTTTCTTTACCAGATTTCCCCAAAGGGTGTAATCGTCATTTTGGTAAAAAAGCAGAAGGGAGGGATCAGCATAAATGTCCCCTCCTGACAAGCATGCATGTTCAGTTGTGGTTGCTCCTCCGCATTCTTCCACCTCATGCGGGCCCCCACAGTAATCGCAGATCAAGTAAGGATTTGACAACGGTTTAGGTAATTGCGATCCAGATAGGAATTCCACTCTCTTGTGAATTTTTCTCAACCGATCCGAGGTGATTTCAGAAATGCTAACAGTCGACTCAGTTTCATCCCAAGTGTCGTCCTGGTCTTGAGCATATTCTTCAATCCTATCCCATCCTTCCTCGGCACTAAGATTGGCCAATCTTCCTTTTCTAGATTGGTTAATTCCGTTTCGGTCTTTAGAGGAGATATTATCGTAGAAGATTTGGACCAAAAGCCAAAGCTCTATGCCATGATGGGGAACTTGTCTTATTAAATCTTTGAATCTAGTCCATGATTTATGGAAGGGTTCATCCTTCTCCTTCCGGAAACGGAGGATCCTATCTCTAAATGCTGAGGTTTTTCCAGGTGGGAAGAACTTCTCATAGAACTTGGATATGGTTGCTCCCATGTGAAAATAGATTCAGAAGGGAGTTTGTCATACCATTCTTGGGCTTTTTCATATAAGGTGAAAGGAAAGAATCGTAATCGGGATGTGTTTCTAGTAGCTCCATCCGTATGGAGGGTGTTTACTATTTTCAGGAAGTCCTTGATGTGTTGGATTGGATTTTCCTCATCTAGTCCGCGAAACTTACACACACTTTTGACAAGCCAAACATCGTTTGCATGCAAGACCTCGTTGGTGTGTTCATTTGGGTAGACAATGGCGTTTGAGAAGCCACGAGAGGTTGGGGAGGAGTAGTCTTTAAGACGCTTAGGACTGGGGGTTGCGGGAGTACTAGTCTCGTCGTTGGGTTGGGAGCTAGGGGTTGTGACATGGTTTTCTGAATTTTCTTCAGAAAGAGGTGCATCAAAATTGATGGCAACGCTAGATGGTTCAGAAGTTGAGTGATATTGTCTCAATCTATGCAGTTCTCTTTCGGGTTCCGCATAAGGCAAGACAAGATTTCGAATGGAACTACGACTCCTAGTGATCCTAAGGTTAAGGGATTCATCATTTGCCATGATGGTAGGTGGTGAAGAGTTACGAACAAAAGCACAAAGAAATGAGATAGACTAAAGAAGACCTAAAAAATAAAAATAAAATCTTACTAGAAAGGAATCTAGCAAGTAGACCTAATAAAAAGAAATTCTAACCTAGACAATAACTATTCCCCAGGCTGCGGCGCCAAAAACTTGGTGCGTGGGAATCGCAACAGGCTTTACCTCTCGAGGGATCTCGAGAAGCTTACAACCCCCACCAGGCAGTGTACCTGATCGTTGTAGTATAGTATAGTGACAAGTACCGGGGGATTGATCGTTCAGCTTAGGAATAGTGTCGCTAGGATTAGAAAGCCTAAATACTAGTTCTAAAGGTGAGGGATGATTATTTTTGTGTTTTTATATTTTATGGAAAGCAAATTAAAATCTCGGGTTTGAAGGATTTGGGCGGAATTAGTTGCTATTCAACTAACCCAATACTAAGATGCAATCAAAATAAAATACTAGAAATTAAAATAAACTAATTTATACTAAGGTTGTGAGCAGTAATTGGAGAAAATGTGTTTACTTAGATTTCACTACTCCCTGGATATCTTTTACACGTTAATTACTTGTTATAATTGCATGGATGACGGATCGTATTCCTTAATACCATTCATGGGGTGGCACACATAACTCCCCAATTCTATGAGCTCTTATCTCCTCCTACACCATGCCCAGCACAACTATAGGGATTATAAACAGTGGCTCATGCATTAAATACAACCAATAAAGACCTAGTGCGCATTGGTTCATGTTTCTTAAGACGTTCAAGCATGTTACCAATTGGAGATCTGCCAGTTTTCTTAAGGCTAACATATAAATCATTCATCCAAGACAAGAATAAACAAGTAATCAACACATAATCAATATCTAGGTTTCATTAGATCTAAGCAAACACAAGATAGATCTAGCCTAGCATGATAGAATTAAGACAAGAACAAGATATAGACAACCAACACATAGACATATTGATTGAATTAGAAGAACACTTATCTTGATTAATCATGCAAGGTATCAAGGGGTTGGAACCCTTGAAAAACCTGTAAGGTTACACCAAAATCGTACTTAGGGTTTCTCCCAAAACTTCTCCTCTAAATGTGAAAAATTAGAAAACTATATATAGAAAAAGGGGTCTGACGGCATCAAGACCAATTAGGTGACGCCGTCACCTCGCCGCCAAAACAATCCTCGGACTGCCTAGATCTACATTTGACGCCGTCAAGTACAAATCATTTTCAGGCCGTCATGACATTTACTCTTGACGCCCTACCTTCATGACGCCGTCAAAACTCTTCTGGGTCGTCATGGAACTCTACTCTTGACGCTGTCAGGGAACTACTCTTGACGCCGTCATGCACTGTTCCCAGCATGGAAAATTAAGACTTTGGCGTTTTCTTCACTTTTATGCTCCAAAAACGTCCGAATTGCTTCCTTTTCCAGATTTCACTCCCAAAGTACCTAAAATCACAAAAGGAACGATTTAGGGCAATATTTGATCAAATAAATTCGGATTCGGGCTTAAATGACCCCTTAAAAATGGACCATTTTTCGCCTCATCAATGATGAAGATGATGATTTTATTAGAGATGATGATGAAGATGATGACGCATCTGATGATGAAGTTGATGTAACACCCGGTAATTTTCCAGCCAATTATTTTATTTTTGCATCACCTAAGCATTTAAATTTTTCCTAAACTTATTTAAACTTGAAAAACGCGAGATATCTTGAGAAACAAGAACATTACCCCTTTATTGAGCCGGCACAACCTAGAAACCATGAAACGAATCAAAGTTTCCAAATAATTTAACTTCGAGAAAGTTATGCGAACTTATGCTCGTATTTATTGGAAAAATTATTTCGAGAACAATGGCGCAAGTTTCATAAATTTTCGTGTCCGTTTAGTATGTCAAACGGGTCCCGCGGCGTTTATTTCAAAAGTTTAGCTTACTTGTCATTATACCCCCCTCAACCCAGAATTTTCACCCCATACCCCTCACTTTTGTTTGTCCAGGATAGGCTCCTCCACCCTCATATATAACCCATTCCTTTCTCTCTCTTCCCGTTAATAACACACACTTCACCACTCACCTCTCTCCGCCTTGCCGGAATCCGCCGCTGCCATCTCCAGAAAATTTTTTTGGCCAACCACCAACTTTACCTCAAAATGTAGATCTCGAAACCCTTATTATTTCTGGAGCTTTTGAGCTCGATTGGAGCTCGTTTGGTACCACCACCGTACATCACTGTCGGAACCACAGTGCACCACCACCGCCGCCGCTTCACCCCACCACTCTCTCTCTCTCTCTCTCTCTCTCTCTCTCTCTCTCTCTCTCTCTCTCTCGGTATAACTCTTACGCGCCCCCATCCCCTTTATTTTTAATTTAAATCAAAACCCTAACCTTAAAATTTATTAAAACCGATTTGAAATAATTAAAACCTTATATTTTTATCAAAAACCGTGTGGATCTACACTTTTGGCCGTGAAAACCTTCAGACTCGGTCAGAGTGGTGTGACTCACCGAGTCGACTCGCGAGTCAAGTTGACTCAGGGTGAGTTTTGCTCATTTTTACTTTCCTTTTGTTTTATTTTTAACCTTGTCATTGTTTTCGTAGATTGGATTTGGAGTTTGGTGGATTTGGTCTCGAGTTTTGGTTTAGGCCGAGGGCTAGACTCCCACCGTGTTGAGCCGTGACTCTAGGTGAGTCACGACGTAGGTTTATTTATTTTTTTTTTTTTTTGTGTTTGGTCTTGGAGTTAGATTGGATTTGTTTAGTTCATTTTGGTTAGGTGTAGCCGAGGGCCACAACAACTCGACGAGGAGTGAACCGTGACTCAAGGGAGTCACGGCGTTGGTTTTTGGTTGATTGTTATAGGTTGTGTTTGGTTTGGGGATTTTGTTAGGATTGGTTTGGGTTTTGCGTAGGTCAAATTGTACACGACTCTCATCGAGTCAAGCCATGACTCAAGGCGAGTCACGGTGTTAAGTTGTTTTGTTGTTTGTATTTGGTTGGTTATGTTTGGTTTAGGATCGGTTATGTTGTGTCTTAGCCGAGAGCTACCTAAGCTCAATGTGAGTCGAGTCGTGACTCACGGGAAGTCACGGCCATTTGGTTTAGTCGCGAGTCGACGTGATAATAAGTTTGTCTTTTATTTTATTTGTTCGTTACTTATTTAAATTAATTGTTATCGATTGGTGTTTCGGGATAATATTTGACAATTTGGGAATTAATTTAGACTTGGACTTGGATATGTATTAGTAACCTATGCTTGGATGAGATTGGAAGTTATTGGATTTAAGGTATTAGTCGATGGACCTTATGGACAATTTTGGTACTTGAGATGGAAGAGTATGTTAGACTCGTAAGAATTTAACATATTTGGACCCGAACATACACAAAATGGTCGATAAACTTGACAACTAATATATACGTGAATAATAATGTCGATATATATATATATATATATATATATATATATATATATATATATATATATATATATATATATATATATATATATATATATATATATATATATATATAGCAGGGTACCCGCGCGTTGCAGCTGCGGGTACCCTGAATTAAATTTTCCGGTTAATCATGTATTTTAGTTTATTATGTTTATTTGACAATAAATTTATGGATATTAAAAATTTCGTTTAGCCCGTGCCCGTTTGGCTCGCACCCGTTCGGGATCAAGCCCATTTGGCCTGTTGCCTGTTCAGGCTTGAATATTTTTATAATGTGCTTTATTATTTATATTAGTGGCATTTAATGTAGGAATCATGTTTAATTTGATTGTATAATATGCTTGATAATTTGTATTTCTTATGTAAGGGGTGTTTTAATAACTGTATTAATTGTATTTATTGACCAGTTAATTAATTGACTATATTAAATAGCATTAATGTGGTGTTTATTATTTATTTTTTTAATATGTGCATTAAAGTGGTGTACACTATGCTTCTTATCTTGTAAGTCTGAAAATTATGTGCATTAAAGTGGTGTATACTTTCTAGGCTTTTAATTATATGTGTATGCATCTTTCCTATTAAAGAAACGTTTTTGATCTTAAAAAATTTAAGACTTCTAAATATAGATGTCCTAAATACATTATAAGGTAGTATATATATATATATATATATATATATATATATATATATATATATATATATAAACTTGTAAAATACGATAAAACTTTTGTTATTCAAGAGTCGTAACGATTTTGTGATAAGTGTAAACAGCATCACGCTGGATCATGCACAGCTAAGTTTCAGAAATGTCAGAAGGTTGGACATATTGCTAAGCATTGTAAGAGCAGAGCTGTAGCTACCGGGAGTAACGCACAACCAATGGTAACCTATTATGGATGTGGACTACTGGGAGTAACGCATAACCAGTGGTAACCTGTTATGGATGTGGAGAGCGTGGTCACTATAGGAGTCATTGCCCTAAGATCAACGGACAACAAGTTGAAGGCGCTCGTAGGTGAGCATATGTGATGGGCATTGGGGAGCAACAGCAAGATCCGAATGTGGTCACCAATACGTTTCTACTCAACCATCATCGTGTTAAAGTTTTATTCGATTCTGGTGCTAATATGAGTTTTGTATATTCTACGATTTCACCACTACTTGACATTACCCCTACCACCCAAAACACCAGTTATAGCATTGAACTAGCTAATGGCAGTTGACACTTGCACCATAATCCGAAAATGTACCCTAGACCTCCTAAATCATCCGTTTAGTATCGATCTCATGCCTATTGAGCTAGGAAGCTTCGATGTAGTTGTGGGGATGGATTGGTTATCCAAGCATCAAGCGAGTATTATTTGTGGTGAGCAAGTTGTTCATGTCCCTCTCAATGGTGAAACCTTGATTATCCGTGGTGACCGAAGCAGAACCCGTTTGAACATGATATCTTGTATCAAGACTCTGAAATAAATCAAGAATGGATATCACGCATTCCTAGCACATGTGGCTAAGAAGAAGTCTGGAGAGAAGCGACTTGAGGATGTTCCAATTATGCGTGATTTTCTCGAAGTATTTCCCAAGGATCTACCTAGACTCCCACCCGTTCGACAAGTGGAATTTTAAATCGACTTAGTGCCGGGAGCTGCTCCCGTAGCACGTGCACCGTATCAGTTAGCATTGACAGAGATGCAAGAATTTTCCAATCAGTTGCAAGAATTGTTCGATAAAGGGTTTATTCGATCAAGTTCCTAGCCCTGGGGAGCACCAGTGTTATTCGTGAAGAAGAAAGATGGGTCATTCAGAATGTGTATTGACTACCGCGAACTGAACAAGCTAAATACCCGCTACCGAGAATCAACGACTTATTCGACTAGCTACAAGGATCCGGTTACTACTCCATGATAGACTTGCGAATAGGTTATCATCAACTCCAAGTCCGGGAAGAGGATATTCCCAAGACAGCGTTCAGGGCTCGATATGGCCATTATGAGTTTCAAGTGATGCCCTTTGGTTTGACATACGCACCTGCTGTATTCATGGATCTCATGAACCGAGTGTGTAAACCATACCTGAACAAGTTTGTTATAGTCTTCATTGACGACATGTTGATCTACTCTAAGAGTGAAAAGGTACACAAGCAGCATCTTAAGTTACTCAAGGAAGAGAAATTGTATGCGAAGTTATCTAAGTGTGAATTTTGGATTCGCACGGTACAATTCCTTGGTCATGTGATTGATAGAAAAGGGTTACATGTGGATCCCGTGAATATTGAAGCTGTTAAAAACTGGCCAACGCCTTCCAACGCTATAGAAATTTGGCAATTTCTGGGATTGGCTGGATATTATAAGAGATTCAGTTCATCGAGGGATTCTCCAAAGTAGCTAAACCGTTAACCACGTTAACTCAAAAGGATAAGAAGTATGAATGGGGAAAGGACGTAGAAGAAGCATTCCAAGTCCTAAAGCAGAAGCTTTGTAGTGCACCGATTTTGGCATTACCAGATGGAGCTGAAGATTTCGTAGTCTATTACGATGCATCACATCAGGGGTATGGAGCAATTTTGATGCAACGATACTTTTAGCTATTCCTGATTCGTCCTCCAATACATCCCTTTCTTCAGTTACATTATTCTCCATACTACCCACAGTCTTCTTACCTTTGTCCACTAATAACTCCTTTTTCTTATTGTAATAAGCAATCATATTAATGTCCCATTTCTTCAATACTTCCTCAGATGGATTTTTGTTAAGTCTAAGAAACCCATCCACAACTTCCTTATTTCTCATATCACTTAATTCCTCTTGATTGTTATCATCAATCATTTCAAGACCTGCAGACTTATTAGATGTCCTTCTTAAAGCATCAACAACTTCATTACCAACACTCCAAGCTTTCCTCTTGGGTGTACTATTACTCACCTCTTCATTATTACCATTCATAGCATTACTACTCTTCCATGTCTCTTTATTACTTATATCTTTGTTTCCATCAAACTTCCACGTATTCTCATTGTTAGTATTTTTAGGCAGATACCTCAAATTTTGTTGATTTTGTTGATAGTTAGGTTTCTTTTTGCACCTGGCCTATTTAACCCTTCTGCATCAGTGTTTTTAACACCAGCTTCATCAGGCTTGCCCTCATTCTTTTCCTCGGTTTTTTCCATTAACTCTTCAACAAATACCTTATTCCCATTCTTCTTACACAGCTGATCAGAGTGGCCAAACACACAACATATCTCACACCTAGAAGGCTTCCAATCATACAACACCTTGACTGTTTTCTTACACATTTCCTTTTCCTGTCCATTCCTATACACCACCTCAAGCAAACCCCACCCTTCCTACTCCCATTTTACACATAGAAGCAGTTACATTGTCCATAATCACAGGTTTCCCCACTCTACTAGCCAAAGTACTTATCCCCTTATTTGTCCATGCTTCCAGTGGCAAATTACACAGCTTAATCCAAATAGGAAGTTCCTCTGGCTCAGTCTTATCAACACTCATATTAATGTCCTATTTTTGCATAATCAGAGGTTTATTGTTGACCAACCAAGGACCATTATTAACAAGGTAATTCAAGCCATTTTCATGATGAAATTTCATATAGTATATGCCATTGTTACTGTCAATTATGTCTTTGAATCCTTGCCTACTCCACATTTTCCTCAAATTATACCTGAGTTCATTAACAGACATACTACAGCCCACAAAGTAACCACAAGCAGTTAAATCCCATCTTTTACAACCTTCATTAATCATCACCTCATCAAATACTACAACCTCATTTCCATCTTTATCAACCTCAGTAGGTATGTTAACTAAAGTTTTATCTATGAAAGGCTGACTTTTGTTAACCATATTAGCATAAGAAGGACCCCTCCCATTATTAGACATACTAGTTCCACCCTTATCCATACCATTTATATTGCTCATACTCACATTAAGTGCAGGATTAAAGTTTACCTGATTCCTAGAAGACTCCCCATTGACAGTCTATTTACCTTCTTCTTTTGCATTGTCCACATAAAACTCTTTGCCATGTTCATTGCTACCCTGTTGTACACATTCTTCCTTATCCCCACTTTCACATTCCTTAGCTCCAACCACATTAACTTCATTAACATCATCATTCAGCTTTTCTGAAGACATCAATACCTCATCCCTGTTATCTAACTCCTTATCAATTTCCCCTGAAACACCATTATCCTTCTTATGACTACCACTTCCATTCACCTTAGAAACCCTACCTTCATCAATCTCTGATTCAGTAACCACCTCATTCCTTTTCTAACTTAACACACCCATAACATGATCATTAAACCTCATTGGAACCCTAGTTTGCCGTTTTCCATTATTAATTGTACTATTATTAGCCGATTGTTAATTTTTTTGATTTTTCTTACGATTAGACATGATCTAAATTGTTATGGATCAGACAGATAAAAATTGAGTGAAATTGAAATTTTTGCTCCAAAATATGAAATTGGGGGTTTTCTCAAATCATATCATCATGATCGCAATGATGAAAGGAATCGATTGGTGTTAACAAAATTCAAAAATGTTAAGATTTGGGGAAGAAAATGGAAAAAATTGATGATTTTAGCACATTGAAAATGATGGGTAGTTAGTTAGAGGAGAGAGAAATATTGGAGTTGTTAACTTTTTTAGACATACTTGTACAAGGCTCGACTTATTGGCAATGAGCACACTCAGCAGGTTGGTATTGATTGTGATGACACATTTAGTCCGGTTGTTAAACCGGCTACCATTTGGACTGTTCTTAGCCTTGCTATGTCTCGTGGCTGGCCTCATTTGGCGGCTCTAAAGCACATTCTTTGGTATGTTCCCGTACTTTATTCTTTGGCCTACAGTTGTTTGCTTCTTCTACTGGTTCTCTTATTGCATATTCTGATGCTGATTAGGCGGGTTGCCCTTCTACTCGATGATCTACTTCTAGTTATTGTGTATTCCTGGGTGATAATCTCCTTTCTTGGTCTTCTAAGCTTCAGCACACCATATCTAGATCTAGCGCAGAGGCTGAATATCAGGGTGTTGCTAATGTTATAGCTAAGATTGCTTGGATTCGTAATTACTTCGGGAACTACATTCCCCTTTATTATCTGCCACTCTTATTTATTGTGATAACGTCATTGCCATTTATTTGCTAGCTAAGCCTACATAGCATCAGCGGAAGAAGCATATATAAATTGATATTCATTTTGTTCGTGACATGGTTACTAAGGGTCAGGTTCGTGTTCTTCATGTACCATCGCGCTATCAGTATTTTGATATCTTCACTAAGGGATTGCCTTCGGCTTTGTTTGAGGAGTTCCGTACTAGTTTGAGTGTCTGTTTCTCTGCCGCTCCAACTGCGGGGGAGTGTTAATCGATATTTATTACGTGTTTGGGCTTTATTTATTTTGTATAAGCCTGTCCCACCTTTATAACTTATATATTGAATGAATTGGTGATGAATGAAAGCCAAGCAATTTACAAAATTAATAGTTTAGAGTTCAGACCACAGATTGAAGACCATATGCACTTACAACCATTTTTTTTAATTGAAGAAAATGATGAACAATAACTTATGGAGATTTGTGAGAGAAAAAGGAGATGGGATGAAACTTGTTGAGGACTTGCAATGGGAGGTTTCCTAATCTTGTTGGCATGAAATAAAGTAGCTAAGTGGACAAACTTTACAATTAGCCAAATACCCATCACACATAATTTAAGTGTGTTAACTAACGAGCCTTAGCAAAAAAGGACCAACCGCGCAATTAATAGAAAATGTTGGGACTAAAGATGCGATTTTTCAAAACTTGTGACTAAATTCGCCAATCAGAAAGAGTTTAGGACCAGTGATGTAATTTACCCTAAAAAGTCTATAATAAACACTACAGTAAAATCTTCTCTCTATTTAGAGAAAATGTGAAAGGTGCACCTAAGCACCGACCAAAGGTTAAAAAATAAAAATAATATATATATATATATATATATATATATATATATATATATATATATATATATATATATATATATCAGAAAAGTCACACTGTCTTGTAATAGTGGATTTAGGTTTATAAAGGCAGTGCCTTCAAAATACACATAAAAAACATGATTTTAGTTATTAGTACCTTGTAACTTCTTCTCCTAGTGCTTTGCTAGTTTTACTCAACTGTCGTTCAAAAAAAAATAATAATAAAAAAAAGTGTTAACTAGGCTAATAATTCTTTTCTCAAAAATAAAACACACTAATTTTTATTCAGAGGGTGTTTGGTTTAAACTCGGTAATGAGAAAGGGAAAGTCAATAGTAATGCTAAAAAAAAGGGGGAAGAGAAAGGAATACATTCCCCCCACCCCCAAAAAAAAATTATTGGGTAACGGCCCATTACCACTACTGGGCAATGCGTCATTGCATTATAGTCAACCAAGCATATTTTTTTATTACCTTACTCATTCCTTACCCTCAAGACCTTCTACCCAGCACGCCATCAGTAGTACAAAGAATTCGTCACCTATGTTCTTCAATCTCATGATCTATATTCAGTTTTCAAAGGGTCCTATTAAATTAAACCTTAATCAACTATCCGAACCTTAGTCAAAGTTTTGTTTGACTTTTTTTTTTTTTAAATATAAAATCAAAGTTATTGAAACTATTCTCTTTTTTTTATGTATAATTTTGTAAAAAATTGAAAGGAAAAAATTTATCTTCACAAAATATTTAAAAATATAGAAAACGCGTTTAGTTGATGTTTGTATTTTTATTTTGAAAAAAGGAAGGAAGGGTTGTAGGTTAAAAAGGAAAACAACTAAAATTTGTTTTGTAATTTTTCTTGTTAAATTAAGAAACAATTGATTTTGTGTTTCATGAAATATTTTGTTATAAAAAACTAATTTAAACGCGATCTTTATTTTTCTTGTTTTTCATAAAATATTTTGTGAAAAAACTAGGGACGCAACCTAACTATTTTTATTGAAAAACCAAAAAGCATGTCATGTGCATTAATTGGCTTTCAAGTTATTTGATTAAAAAACAAAAACTAACCAGATTTTATTCATAATTTCAGGCAATTATATACGTATATCATTAGATTCATCGCTTGCATTTTTAGAGCATTGGGTATCGTCGTGCCATGGCTTCAAGCCGTGGCACAAAAAGTGCTGCCACGTCAGCAAAAATCTTCACGGCATCACATTTTAGGGGTATCCGTTGGCACCAGAAATTCTGGTGCCGTCAGCCATTTTTTTTTCTTTTTACATTAAATAAAACATATACAATATTAACAAAACATACACAATATTAACTAAAACACATTAGATTATCTTTCTGGTGCCAACGAAAAAAATTAACTAAAACATATAATTTCTTTTTACATTAAACAAAACATACACAATATTAACCGTTAATCGTTAATCGAAAAAAATTATACTGTTACGACGGACATTTAATTATCTTTCTATAGATAGGCACTTTGACATATTTTTGACAAAAAAAATTTTTTCATTTTTCTCACTTTTTTTTCGTGGCCGAAAAAAATCATATATGATATTATATATCATACCATATATGATATTACATATCATATATGATATGTAATATCATATATGATTTTTTTTTCGGCCATGAAAAAAAAACGTGAAAAAAATATATTTTTTTTTCAAAAGTATATTAAAGTGCCCGTCTATAGAAAGATAATTAAATGCTCGTCGCGATAGTGTAATTATTTTCGCTTAACGATTAACGATTTAAGAGATATTTAAATTATAAAAAATGGGTGAAATATTAAAATGTTTTTAATCTTAACCATTGATTTCTTTTTTAAATGAATGGTGGGGATGAGTCCCTTAGTATGTGAGGAATGTTTGGTTTGTAGAATAACTCGACTCTATGCTTAAGACTAGAAAGTAACATTTAGGCCCGTTTGGTTTATAGCTTTAGGATTCAAAGAATGATTTCATTCCAAAAATTAAGGGCCCGTTTGGTTTGTTGCTAGGAATGACAATGGGTATCGGATTTTGTATGGGTAGAATGACAATGGATATGAAAAAGTGTATCATTACGATTGTTTATGTTTGGATGACAAAATATGGAATGAAAAAATGTATATATGTTTGAGTTTTGTAGTGTAAAAGATATGGGCCCACGGGAATGAATTTCATACATCAAATTGTATCTATAGCAATGATATACTCAATTTATTACCGAGCCCACAAAACAAACACATTCAATGACTTTCAAAGTTATAGATTCATTCCCATTAACCCCAACCAAACGGGCCCTAAATGTTTGGTTCAAGTTTTGGAAATTGAAGTGGGCCCGGTAATAATATAGTATTGATTTATGTGGTATGTGATGTCTTTTATTAAATAATAGACCTCACATTTATATCTCACTCACAATCTATACATAAATTAATTATTAAAAAATAAGACTACCCGCTCTTTTTCTAATAAATCATTTATCAATTATTAAAATAAAGTTTTTAATAAAATATTTTTTTTTCTCTTATCTTATTTTCTTTCATTACAAACCGAATCAAAATCGTTTTACAAACCAAACGGGCCCTTACTGTTACTACTTATAACATATAATAAAGGCATAAGATTCCTGCTGTAGTTTATTGTTGCAGCTATGGTGATATACCAATCTTACACACGAACAAATGGCCACGTATACACATTCGTCACCTCAAAAAACCAATACGGCTGTGGCAACAATAGCAAAAAGAGAAAACATAAGCCCCGAGACAACTTTGGGTGGTTGACCACTTGGAGTTGGTGAAGCCCCCTGAGGTGATACTGCTGTTGACTCAATGCCAGGTGGTGGAGCTGGTTTAGAAGTTGGAGGTATAGGTTCTGGTGCCACATCAGCATCTTTCAAGACTGGGTTAGGAGCCGCAGTTGGTGGCATACTTCCAGGTGTCATGAGACTGAATAACTGGCCAGGCGCTGCTGGCATCATGTATGGTGGTCTCTCTTCCGATGGTAATCCTAAACAACGGTTCCCTAAATCCCGCCAAAAATAAATAAAAGTGTATCAGAAATCATGAGAGAAATATATGGGCCAGCAATGATAAAATATAAGTGTTGACTTCTGAGTTCAAAACAACATTTTATCCTTAAACTGGGTAGATAAGAATTGTTTAGATTTTTATGAAAAAGGTTTGATCAGCAAGTTAAGTTTCGTCGCACTCATTACAAGTGGAAGATGTTGTCAAAATATGAAATGAATCCATATCAATCTTAATGTCAAACAATATGATGACAAGCAAACTTACTTCTGTATCTGTCGGCAGTAGCTGGATAACTTGTAATAACACCATCAACCCCGGGAACATTCACATACGCATTTATTTCAACATACGGGTCTGAAAGGAAGTCCCATGGCTGAGATACAAACTCGTTGTCCATGAATTGTACATACACAGGGAGCTTGGCAGCTTGAAGCTTTTCAACAACATCAGTTTGATTACCAAGAAATCCTTCGTTACGAGGGAATACAGATTCTTTCCCAATAATAACAGAATTTGCAAATTCACTGATATCTGTGATAGTTGAGGTAAGGGCATCGCGTATATTCTTATCAACTTCATAAACAAGCTCATGTCTGTTGTTTCTTGCCTTGAATAATTTCAAAACTTCACTGTCCGAAGACTCGATCAGGATTCTCTTGGACTTCTGCCTATATATTCTAGATGTATTCAAGACGCCCATTACTGCATCTGTTACACTCAATCCTTGTTTGCCAGCTAGGTAAGCTGCATTCTGCAAGTCGTAAGAACAAAAATGGTGTCATTCTTATCTTATTGATAAACAAAACAACAAGATGAAATGATGTTGACTCACCTTTATGTTGATCAAGACACCGGAAACTGAAGTAGCATTACTCGCAAGGTCCAAAAAGTCAGTTAGTCTCGTGAAGTTGCCAACTTTTTGGAATCTTGGATTTCTTGATAATGAGTAGTTTGAAAACGGCTTGAACATTACCGCTAAAACATAGGAAACAAAAGCAAAATAAGAAAATGGACAACCGGTAATGAAGCAAACAAAATGAACCCCATTGAAGCCATGTGATAACTTACGTTGCAAGCTTTGAATCTGGTCCCACCTGAGACTGAAGGTAAATACTCCACTACCAAGTTCAGGAATGGGTAATGTAAGACTAGTGAAATCTGTCTGGGCAACCGATGTTCTATCGTTGAGGTTTATGGAACCTAAACAAATAGGTATTCCATCACTAGTCATCTGAACAGGACAGTCGATGATATCTGCACCATCTGAAACAGCTTTTTGGTATGCCAAATCAGTACAACCGGGGTAGTCACCACTTGCACCCTCGAATGAGATGATCAAAGGTTTCGCTGAATCAAGAACAAATAGCATATAATTTGAGTACCAATACTTCAATTAGGGAAACCACTAATAACTTTTAATGAGCATCTAAAACGAGTTGAGAGTATCTATGTCAATACCTTGAGTTTTGTTTTTGTCCAACTTGAATAAGCAATCTGTAAAATAGAAAAATACTGTAAATTATAACCCATTTATCGAAGATAATTATAGGAATAAATTAGGTAAAAACATTTTATAAAAACTCACCAAATGCTGCGGATGGGGTTATTGGATTATCAGAAAGTGCACCATCAACCGCAAACGCGCCATTATCAACAAACTGAAGATATTCTCTTACTGGGTCATAACTGTAATTGTATGAGAGTGGAACATCATTTACAAAGTCCGAAGCAAAAACTTCTAGACCCGCCTTGTGAGCATCCACAACCAAGGATGTCGCTGGTTGCAGATAGAAATCACTATCCACGGGCCATATATATGACTTAGGAACCAAAATTCCAGAAGCAAATGTTGAGATAAATGTCAGATTCCTTGCAAGAGAACCATATGTTCGGTTGGTTGTAGGCTCAATCATATCAGGTCCTAGAAACCGCAGAACTAGCTTGGTTGTTTTTGGACTGAAATTTCTTACAATACTTCTAAGGAAATTCACTTCAGGTGACGATATATAGTTAATCGTAGCATTTTTTGAAGTAGCAATCACATAATCTTTCATACTTAAATTGTGTTGGCTGTAAAATGCATCATGCTGCAAATGTATACAGAAATTGAAGGTGAGCAACAACACGAAAAGAAGTAATATCTTTTACATGATTCAAAAACCACTTTGTGTGGTGCAAAACTTATTTAGTAACCTGAATATTTAACCAAAGTCCTGGTGGTTTAATATCTCCAGCAACCTCGTCAACAGTAAGAATATTCCATGAGCCATCAAAATAGGGACTTCGAGAATAGATCCCTTGAGTTACTGATGCAACAAAGATTTAAAGATGTGAGCATTGGTCATGAACAAATACAGTACATGAATCGCAATATATACACCATTTGATAATTAGCCAAAGAATGGTTGACTTACATAAGACTTTGTCAAGGTCAGTAATGGTGTAATCGATTGGAAAATATCCTTTAACAGATACACCATTGACATTGTAGGTCTTTTCCCTCTTTTTATACACACTAGCGATGGTAGATGAATTCTGAAGATTGAGATCTGGGAAGCAGATGCCGATGTTATCTTTAGTCAATTGTACATCACACCATAGGATAACATCGGATACACTAGTCATCAAAGCCAACTGGTATGCATTGAAACTCGAACTAGGAAATAGTCCTGAAAATCCACCATGTGCAACCACAAATGGACGGTCTCCTGCAAAAGATTTTCATATGTATATTTATACAAGCATACATGTATAAATCAGACCTTAAGTCTCATAAGTATCATGTAAACGGGTAAACAGATGAGGTTTACCCTCTTCAGGTTACCCGGGGAGGCGAGTCTTTGACTCAGATGTACCGGCCTAACCGGTGTATCCCTGTGACCGCTTCCGAACCTTTCCCTGGCCGGCCACCTCCATATATGTACCTAGTGAGGTTTGAACCCTATACCTCTTGTGAGGACATTAGGTTCCTTACCACTAGGCAATTTGTTTTATCTAAACAACATATGCTTATAGTTAGCAGAAACTGATAGCCAGCTTACTGAAAAAAAGTGTATCATAAGTAAACTGGTGATTTCGAATCTACCAATGATAGTCTATTTGAAATAAGCAATCTCAAACTGCATCCTTCTTACTGCAAACAACTTATTTCACAGTAAAACAAGCAGAATAAACACTTTTCACGCTATACTGTTCATCAGATTTTAAAACCTCCTGTTTACCCAATAAGGATTGAGATGTTTTTTTTTATTTATATTAATGAGTTGACAGTTACCTAAATCAAACTACATAAAATTTGAATGTTTCCGTAATAAAACAAAAAGTACAACTAAGATTAATTGATATGAAAATACACAGACCTGTTAATGTTAGCCATTGGGAAGTTGTGTTGCTGGATCCCTTAGCAGTGACCAACGAATTTAACGATAACAAGAATAAGAGGAAGCTCCACATTGTCAGAAACTAAATAATTGTACACTGGTGGTCGTTACTAAATGTCAGTGACTACTGACTTAGACTATTTATTATGGGATAAAGAAGCTTCTGATGCTTTTTCCTTTTGGTTTTTTCCCAAAATACATCCACACTCCAAAAGTTTTCTACAAGTGATTAAGATAGGAGGACCACAGAGGATATGTGCGCCACATATCCCTCCATTGATTTGACCAAAAAGCATCCTTTACGAGTGATAAGTATGCTGCATCAACATTACCCAACGACCCTGGATGATTTACCAAGTCTTCACTACATGGATGCAACAATGAATGGAGATCGTTTTCTCTCTGATCCAATTTCACGTTACACAAATACGCTTATATTCTTAGGTACTAACTTGAGCCATCTGAGTCACTTATATCGTCAATCATGGTTGAACTTCTCTATTTATCAGCACCACTAACAAGTCCAACTCCCCAGTCCCCGCGGTATGTACTCAAATACCTTCTCCCACATGGCTAGTATTTGATGAAAATTCTTCTAACGGACATTGGTAGTATGGACCACTGCTGTACTGAAACGGAGATGTCATGGATGTTTCACGTAATTATGAGACTTAGATCCCAAACGCGAAATATTGGGAATAATTTCCATTTAGATTTTTGAAAAACCAAAATGTACAAAAAGAAAGTCAGAAAAACCAACACCACATTATAATAGTGGATTCAGGGTTATAAAGGTAGTGCCTTCAAAATACACACACACAAAAACAAACAAACATAAATTTAGTTAAACAGTCAAACTGTTAACTAGTCGAATAATTTTTTTATCAAGAAAAGACACCAATATTTATTCAGTAGTACAAAGAATTCATCACCTATGCTCTTCAATCTCATAATCCATGTTTGTTTTCAAATTAAATTCGAATAAATAAATACTTACAATATCAAATCAAAATCAAAGTGAGACACAATACTCACAGTGACAAAGTAGTCCTAAATTAGCCGTCGAATCTTACACATGAACAAGTGGCCGTGTATACACATTTGTCACCTCAGAACACCAATACGGCTGTGGCAACAATAGCAAAAAGAGAAAACATAAGCCCCGAGACAACTTTGCGTGGTTGACCACTTGGTGAAGCCCCCTGAGGTGGTACTGCAGTTGACTCATTGCCAGGTGGTGGAGCTGGTTTAGAAGTTGGAGGTATGGGTTCTGGTGCCACGTCAGCTTCCTCCAGGATTGGGTTAGGAGCCGCGGTTGGTGGCGTACTTCCAGGTGTCATGAGATTGAATAACTGGGCAGGTGCTGCTGGTAGCATGTATGGTGGTGTCTGTTCCAATGGTAATCCTAAACACAGGTTCCCTAAATCCCGCCAAAAATTAATAAAAGTGTATCAGAAATCATGAGAGAAACATATGGGCCAGCAATGATAAAATATAAGTGTTCACTTTTGAGTTCAAAACAACATTTTATCCTTTAACTGGATAGATAAGAATTGCTTAGATTTTTATGAAAAATATTTGATCAGCAAGCTAAGTTTTGTCGCACTTATTATAAGTAAAAGATGGTGTAAAAATTTGAAATGAAATCCATATCAATCTTAAAGTCGAAAAGTTATGAACTTGGCCTCAAATGTCAAACAATAAGATGATAAGCAAACTTACTTCTGTATTTGTCGGCAGTAGCTGGATAACTTGTTATAACACCATTAACCTCCGCTCCATTGACATACGCGTTTATTTCAACATACGGGTCTGAAAAGAAGTCCCATGGCTGAGATACAAACTCGTTGTTCATGAATTGTACATACACAGGGAGCTTGGCAGCTTGAAGCTTTGCAACAACATCAGTTTGATTGCCAAGAAATCCTTCGTTACGAGGGAATACAGATTCTTTCCCAATAATAACAGAATTTGCAAATTCACTGATATCTGCAATTGTTGAGTTAAGGGCATCGCGTATATTCTCATCAACTTCATAAACAAGCTCATGTCTGTTGTTTCTTGCCTTGAATAATTTCAAAACTTCACTATCCGAAGACTCGATCAGGATTCTCTTGGACTTCTGCCTATATATTCTAGATGTATTCAAAACACCCATTACTGCATCTGTTACACTCAATCCTTGTTTGCCAGCTAGGTAAGCTGCATTCTGCAAGTCGTAAGAACAAAAATGGTGTCATTTTTATCTTATTGATAAACAAAACAAACAAGATGAAAAGATGTTGACTCACCTTTATGTTGATCAAGACACCGGAAACTGAAGTAGCATTACTCGCAAGGTCCAAAAAGTCAGTTAGTCTCATGAAGTTGCCAGCATTTTGGAATCTTGGATTTCTTGATAATGAGTAGTTTGAAAATGGCTTGAACATTACAGCTAAAACATAGGAAACAAAAGCAAAATAAGAAAATGGGCAACCGGTAATGAAGCAAATAAAATGAACCACACTGATGGCATGTGATAACTTACGTTTCAAGGTTTGAATCTGGTCCCACCTGAGACTGAAGGTAAATATTCCACTACCAGATTGGAGTTCAGGAATGGGTAATGTAAGATTAGTGAAATCTGACTGGGCGACTGATGTTCTATCGATGAGGTTTATGGAACCTAAACAAATAGGTATTCCATCACTCGTCATCTGCACAGGACAGTCGATGATATCTGCACCATCTGAAACAGCTTTTTGGTATGCCAAATCAGTACAACCGGGGTAGTCACCACTTGCTCCCTCGTATGAGATGATCAAAGGTTTCGCTGAATCAAGAACAAATAGCAGATACTTTCAGTACCAATACTTCAATTCAATAAGGGAAACCATTAATAACTTTTAAAGAGCGTCTAAAACAAGTTGAGTATCTATATGGGAATACCTTGAGTTTTGTTTTTGTCCAAGTTGAATAAGCAACCTGTAAAATAGAAAAATAAATTATAACCCATTTATCGACGATAATTATAGGAATAAATTAGGTAAAAACATTTTATAAAAACTCACCAAATGCTGCGGATGGGGTTATTGGATTATCAGAAAGTACACCATCAACCGCAAACGCGCCATTTTCAACAAACTGCAGATATTCTCTTACTGGGTCATAACTGTAATTGTATGAGAGCTGAACATCATTCACAAAATCCGAAGCAAAAACTTCTAGACCCGCCTTGTGAGCATCCACGACCAAGGATGTCGCTGGTTGCAGATAGAAATCACTTCCCACTGGCCATATATATGACTTAGGAACCAAAATTCCAGAAGCAAATGTTGAGATTAATGTCAGATTCCTTGCAAGAGAACCATATGTTCGGTTGGTTGTAGGCTCAATCATATCAGGTCCTAGAAACCGCAGAACTAGCTTGGTTGTTTTTGGACTGAAATTTCTTACAATACTTCTAAGGAAATTCACTTCAGGTGATGATATATAGTAAATCGGAGCATTTTTTGAAGTAGCAATCACATAATCTTTCATACTTAAATTATGTTGTCTGTAAAATGCATCATGCTGCAAATGTATACAGAAATTGAAGGTGAGCAACAACACGAAAAGAAGTAATATCTTTTAGATGATTCAAAAACCACTTTGAGTGGTGCAAAACTTATAGTAACCTGAATATTTAACCAAAGTCCTTGTGGTGTAAAATTTCCAGCAACCTCGTCAACAGTAAGAATATTCCATGAGCCATCAAAATTTGGACTTCGAGAATAGATCCCTTGAGTTACTGATGCAACAAAGATTTAAAGATGTGAGCATTGGTCACGAACACATGCAGTACATGAATCAAAATATATAAACCATTTGATAATTAGCCAAAGAATGGTTGACTTACATAAGACTTTGTTAAGGTCAGAAATTGTGTAATCGATTGGAAAATATCCTTTAACAGATTCGCCATTGACGTCGTAGGTCTTTTCCGCCTTCTCAAACACGTTAGCGATGGAAGACGAATTCTGAAGATTGAGATCTGGAAAGCAGATACCAATGTTATCTTTAGTCAACTGTACATCACACCATAGGATGACGTCAGATACACTAGTAATCAAAGCCAACTGGTAGGCATTGAAACTGGAACTAGGAAATAGTCCTGAAAATCCACCATGTGCAACCACAAATGGAGGGTCTCCTGCAAAATATTTTTGCAAAAAATAAATCAAAAGTTGCATATTATGCACATACCAGGGTCTAAATCATCAACTTTTATCTCTAAAAAATACATCAAAAGTCGCATTTAAGCAGAACATAACTAAAAACAATTGTCTCAGATTTCGCGGGTGTTTGGTATTGTTTATCTTAACAGCCTATGCTTATACTTATAAGCACAAGCAGATAATCAACTGCTTTATTTCAAAAAGTTTACTGGTAACTTCTAATCATGAAGTGAAAAAAACATTCATTTTGACATAGACAACTTATTCTCCTGCAAAAAATCTATTATCTTACTATATTCAGAAAGCAATCCCAAACACCCTATAAATAGCCATAAACTCAAATTCACCAATGAAAGGTCACAGTGATCATTAATTTCTATTTTAAGGACTTAAGTGTATCTTTCTTTTTATAAAAGAACTAGAAATCCAAAAGTATTTAAACTTTGTATATTTCCAGAAATAGAAAGAAAAAGAACATCTTCATGAACCATCTAGACTACAAGTCCCACCATAATCTCAAATCCTTAAAACAACATAACAAAAAACAAGTAATGAAAATGTTAGATAACAAACCATTTAATGTTCTCCATGGGGATTTTTGTGGCTGACCAACAACCAAAGAGAATAAGGGTAGCAAGAAAAGAAGAACACACTTCCACATTGCCAGTGTGTGTTCCTTAATTACAAGTCGTTGACTCAAAGACTTGTGTTGTTCTTGGGATTGCAGAAGAAGAAGAAGAAGAGATAAAGTGTCCTCTTTTGTTTTTTAGTTTTCAATGGTTTTTGCCAGATAGATAGAGAGTAGCAAATGGCAGGCCAATAATTTAGGAAATAAAATTGTTTCAGTGGGTTTAAATATAAAGTGACAAACCAGAACAAGCTGTTAATTGGTCGTAGTATTATTACGCGTCCTCACGTTGTCTTCTACAATAGTAGTACCATATTAGCTAGCCGATATAAATACGTGTTAGCTGAGCCGACCGGCTTCTTTTTTATACCTTTCTATCGAAAAAAAAATACATTATTTTAAAAAAAACCTAATTATTACTTCTTTCGTCATGTATTAGTTGTTCACTTTTACTTTTTTACTTTTTTAAGTGATTATTGTTCAATTTTAACTATAAATATTTTTAATTTTGTTATATAATACTTGATAAAAATTATACTAATAAAAATACATTTATCCAATCATATATTTATTATCAAGTATTTGTATAACATAACTAAATATATTATGGTCAAAGTTGAATAAGAAAAACTTAAAAAAGTTAAAATGGACAACAACAGTTTTACTCTTAACTACGAAGTAGTTAATTAATATATTTATTAAAGTTTGTAATAATAAAACTCGATCATACTTTCTCATTTATATTTACTAGTAGACAATTAAATTGGGACATCCTAAAAAGAAAACGTAGACTATTAATTGGGACAGAGAATAGTGATTTTTTATTCTCTTTTACGAAGTATGGTATTCCCCAGTTCGTGCTAAAGATAAATTATCTAATATCTCCAATGCTATAAACTTTAGTTGTTCATACTGAAGCATTTTCATGTGATCATGTCATTCTTTTATAAATCGTTAATTATACAAATTTGTTTCTACGATCTTAAGACTAGATGTAACAATGACTAATCAAAATCGTCATCACAGTTTTACATCAGCTTTTCCAAATTTACATTCATTACATTAACACCTTCTTCTTTTTGTGTGTGCTTACGTTTGATCATCACCTTCACCAAACCAAACCAAAAGTCACACCACCGCACATGGTGGTGGTGATACAATAGCCTCGACGCGTGCTTAAAGGCCTCAACGCGTGAAGCAACGCCTTATTACGTTTAGTCTTATTAACTTTTCAAAGTCAATAAACATTCAAGTAACCTCTTTATCACCATATGATTGGTTGAGAAATAGGTTAGACCCCTCAATAAGTCAATAAACATTCAAGTAACCTCTTTATCACTGTATGGTTGGTTGAAAAATTAGTTAGACCCCCTCAATTATCTATCTCATTGGTTTATACATATATGCACTACAAATTCTCCTATATCTATAAATTGATGATTCAATATAAGTTCTTATATATGAATTTAATACGAAACTCAATAAACCTTCATTGATGATTCAATATAAGTTCTTATCTATAAATTGATGATTCAATATAAGTTCTTATATATTTTTGGGTAAAGGAATTAGACCCTGTGAAGTAGTTATGAATATATTTTTGTTAGTATATCAATAACAATTTCACGGTACTTTTAAATATGTCAGACCATTATATAAATAGGTTGTGTAATAGATACAATTTGCGCTCGGCCGTAGTTTAGTTTTAAAACAAGCTAAGCTTGAAAGTGTAACACTTCAAATTCAAAATTCTGAACTTGTAAAACAAAATCAAGCTTTTCAAGAAGAACTTAAGAAAGAGAAGGCTGTAATTTGCAAATGGACTCAGAAGAACCCCAAACTTTTTGACACACTGAGTCTCACACCCAGCACTAAAAAGGTTGCCCTGGGTGAAGATCAACTCACTGAAATGTCTGGGGAGAGTAGCCATTCAACAGCCTTTCTATCAGCAAACATACTCTCTAGCAAAGAACTTGCTCCTAAACCCAGTGATTGGATTGAAAGAGCCAATCCTGACAGTAAACTGCCAAACTTTAACACTGGAAGAATTCTAGAGCCTGAAAGTCAGGCTATTAAGGAGTTGCTAGGAGTCACTGATGAACCCAGTCATACTGAGTCCATCACTGAGTCTAAGTCAGATTCACAATCACCACTCCCTCCACTGAAACAACTTCAGGGAGCAGCACCTAGTTCAGACCTTGCACCACCAGTTTATCAACCTCACTCTCCTAAGGAAAAAACAAATCCATGAATAACCATCCTGAAGAGACCTACCTCAGTACCTCCTGAAAACTACACACTTTCAGTATCTACTGAAGAGAAACCTGATAACACTGATTCAAAAGTTGATCAGCTAGCTGAACTTGTCAGGATGTTAAGTGAAAAAATTGGGTCCACTGAAAAGCCCTCTGGCTCAAAATCAAAACAACCATCAGCATCCTCAAGTTCCTCCAAACCAAAAACCTCATCCAGACCTTCAGTAAGATGTGAGCTGTGCAATTATTCAAATCATACCACTGATAAATGCTACAGAGTCCTGTTTTGCATGATATGCAAACAAGAGGACCACAGAACTTGTGATCACATCTCTCACACTGCCTCTTCAAAGGCACAAGGTGTTTACAAAACACAAGGCTATCAGTATGCCTCATCTTCCAAACAGATACTGAAGGCTAAGCCTTACTTGCATGTCCTCATTGTGGTTTCAACGATCATCTTCCTGATGATTATATGATGAAAACCTGCTGTGACGTCTGTGGAAATTCCTCCCATGAAACCAAGGGGCATGACAAAATCATTCAGTCCAGAAGAAAAACCCTAACAAACACTTCTCAGTCTACTGAATCATCAACTACCACAAAGTGTAAAACATGTGGTAGCTCAGTACACTCAACTTCAGATCATGATTCATTAGCTAAGTTCAAAAAGTCCTTGAGGACTAAGCCCACTAGGAGGTGGGGTAACAAGAAAAACTAACCCAGTTTACTATTTGTGCATAAACACATCAGGGATCCTACTTGGCACCTCGACAGTGGATGCTCAAGGAGTATGACTGGTGTGAAGAGTTACCTGCACAAATATGTGGAAGAACCAGAACCCAAAGTAGTATTTGGCGATAATTCATCAGCTCCCACTGAAGGTTATGGTTCAGTAAACTGCAATGGTATAGTTTTTACAAGAATAGCTTATGTCAATGGTCTCAAGTACAATCTAATAAGTGTGAGTCAACTAAGTGATGCAAAATACATACAGTAGAAACTCTATAATATAATACACTTGGGACCACCAAAATTTATTAATTAAAAGAGTGATTAATTAATCGATAAATTAATAATTATTAATTTATATATTAATTAATATTTTATTAATTTATAGTAGAATACTTAGTTTATAAACACCTTTCAAGTTTCCACTTAATTATTGTATACAATGCATGTATATCAAATGAACGGCTCAATTTGAAAGAAACCTTCAATCTCCCACCTTATTATGCTTCTTGTGTTCAATGTATCACTTTATGGACATTAAAAATATTTTCTATATAAATACAAGATCAAAATAGGTTAACACAAACAAATCATACACACAATATGGCTTCCCATCTTAAAGGTGTGAAAAAAACAACAATGACAGACGAGATTCGAAGAGCATTATGCAAGCACAACAAGAATAATCCAAGTCTCACTCAAAAGCAATTGCAAGAATGGGTTCATAGTAACTATGGTTTGCAGGTGAGTCAAGCGACAATATCGAATACAGTTATGCTATATATAAGGAATTATTAATTTATATTTTCTATGGGGTCTAAAGAAATTATCAAAAATGTTTTATCTTATAATTTTAGCGAATTATTAATTTAGCACCCTATCCCCGAGTCGGGACCGGCAAAAAATATTATCTTAGAGAGTTTATTAAATAATTGAGTATTAATTTATCGAGTTTCTACTGTATTTCAGTTTGATGACAAGAGAGGGACCATCTTTAATGCCAACAAGGAAGTAGTGTTGATTGCCCCCAGGAGGGATGACGTTTATGTCCTAGACATTTCATCCCTTACTCAAAATGGGACTTGTCTATTCTCAAAGGCAAGTGAGACAATCAACTGGCTCTGGCATAAGAGACTCTCCCATCTCAATTTCAAGAGCATCAACAACCTGGCCAAACAGAACAAAGTTCTAGGCCTTCCATCCCTGGTGTACACCAAAGACAAGCCTTGTTCTGCTTGTGAAAAAGGAAAACACCACAGGGCATCTTTCAAAAACAAACAATCATTCTCTATCAAAATTTGCTTGCATCTTCTCCATATGGACTTGTTTGGACCTGTCAGTCCCATGTCCATTCATCATGAGAAGTATACTCTGGTCATTGTGGATGAATACTCAAGATACACTTGGGTTTACTTCCTGACCAAAAAGAGTCAGGCAGCTGGCACAATCATTTCATTTGTTAGGAATATTGAAAATCAAAATGATGTCAAAGTTAAACAAATTAGAACTGCAATGGCACTGAATTCAAAAACCATGACCTTGAGTGTTTCTGTGATGAGAAAGGGATTTCTCATAATTTCACTTATCCCTATACTCCTGAACAAAATGGAGTAGCTAAAAGGAGAAATAGAACACTCATTGAGGCAGCAAGGAAAATGTTAAATGGCTCAGTCCTCTCAAAACACTTTTGGACTGAGGCGGTCAAAACAGCATGCTACACTCAAAATAGGTCCATCATTGTGAAAAGGCACAATAAGACTCCTTATGAGATATTCAAAGGAAGGATCCCTGACATCAGCTACTTTCATGTATTTGGGTGTCTTGTGTTTATTCATAATCACAAGGATCACTTGGGTAAATTTGATGCCAAAGCTGATGATGGATACTTCCTGGGATATTCTCTGGTTTCCAAAGCCTTCAGGGTGTTTAACACAAGGAGACAACAAACTGAGAAAACTTATCAAATAACTGTTGATGAGAGCACTGAATCCATCAGGTTCTCCAGTTCCTCAGTTGAAGAAATTGGTATTGATGATTCTTCAAGGTATCCTCCTGATGAGTATCTCCCTGAGAATCACCATTCAACTCAATACCAAGCTGATGCTGATGTCTCTTACTACATCATCCCTCACAATCTACCCCAACCAACCATCAGTGAGTTCATTGAAACTCAACAAGTCTCAAATGAGACAGCAACCACTGAACCAATTATTCAGGAATCCTCAGAACAAACTGTTCCCACTAATGTCACTGAAGTACATAATCTTGAGTTACCTCAGGTTCCTGTAACTGAACCCACTCCTCAAGTAAATCAGGCTTCTACAAGCTCTAACTACTATCCTAGACCTCAGGATAGCTGGACCAGATCCAAAGTTATTGAGCTTGTGAACATTATTGGTGAGCCCACTGAAGGCATGCTTACCAGAAGCATGGCTGCTAAACTCAAGGCAGCCTCAGCCAATATATGTCTTTATGCTGACTATCTCTCTAAAATAGAGCCTAAAAATATCAAAGAAGCCCTGACATATGAAAGTTGGGTTCAGGCCATGAGAGATGAACTGGAACAATTTGACAGAAATGATGTCATGAACCTTGTCGAATGCCCTAATGGTGTTTGGTCATTGGTATGAAATGGGTCTTCAAAAACAAGACTGATGAGAATGGCACAGTCATCAAAAACAAAGCAAGACTTGTTGCCAAAGGATATAATCAACAGGAATGTATAGACTATGAGGAAACCTTTGCACCTGTTGCTAGAATAGAAGCCATCAGGATCTTCCTAGCCTATGCAACCTACATGAACTTTAAAGTTTACCAAATGGATGTCAAAAGTGCCTTCCTGAATGGTAACATCAAAGAAGATGTCTATGTGCAACAACCTCCTGGTTTTGAAAGTAGTGAATTTCCCAACCATGTCTGCAAGCTTAACAAGGCCCTCTATGGGCTGAAACAAGCTCCCAGGGCATGGTATGAAACACTTTCAGCCTTTCTGATCCAAAACAAGTTTGTCAGAGGAAAGATTGACAACACACGATTCATCTACAGAACAAAAAATGATGTCATCCTGGTTCAAGTGTATGTTGATGACATCATCTTTGGCTAAACAAGTTACAAACTTTGCAAACAGTTTGAAAAACTGATGACCACAGAGTTTGAAATAAGCATGATGGGTGAACTCACTTACTTTCTTGGACTTCAAATCAAACAAACTGACAGAGGAATATCCATTTGTCAAGAAAAATACCTGTTAATACAAACATCGCCTAAAAACGTTATTTATATTTTACGATATTTGCTAAGTTTTGTTAATGACAAAATGTAAACTTTAGTTTCTAAGTAAAACATAATCTTAGTTTTAAAGACTTGCATAAACTAGACTTTTGCTACATTTTACATTTCATAAAACACAACACTTTTTATTTCTTAAAATAGAAATGTCACATCACATTTATGGCAAGCCTTGTCAATATACATTTATGGAAAGAAAGTGTGTTTGACTAAACTATATGTTTGCTTGCAAGTTTTGTGTTTGACTAGGTGTAATGAGATGTGACATTGTTTGGTTTGCAAGATTTATTGCAAAACCAACTGCAAGCCCGACGGAACCCATCTGAGGGTTCCGCCGTATCCGCCAGGCCTGCAGAAGGTTTTGCTATAAATACTAAGCCACAAGTTTGATTTTTGGCTTGTCACTCTACATCATATTTACACACATTCATTCATTCTTTCATCTAACCCTTTAACATTTCATATGTGAAGTTTCTTTTTGTAGCAAAGAGATTCACGAGTTTATAAAAAGTAACAGGTATTCAACACAACGTTGCAAGACTTGTTAGCTTAGCATTGTGTAGACTTGTGTAGTTTACACTTCATTTGATTGTGTATTTTCAGTAGTGATCGGTTAGTATTTTAGTCCTCAAAATACAAAGTGTGACGGGAGTTGTTGTACCCTTGTAAAGAACTAACGGGAGTGGTTGTACCCTTGTAAAAGAACTCGACATCTAGCTTAGTGTCGGTAAACGTGTATAAGCGACGTGTAAGGTTTTCTCCGCCGGTGAAAGGAGCTTGTTGACTAGTGAAAGAAACTCTCGAGTTGGATACTCGGGGTGTGGACGTAGGGCAAGGAACAAGAGTCCTTGTAGCCGAACCACGATAAGTACTCGTGTTGTGGTTTGATCGTTTCTTTCATTTACTTGCATGTTATATATTGTGTTTGTGTATATATATCTTTGATCAAACGGAAAGTTTCAAAGCTAATCAAACGAGTTAAAAATATTTTAAACGGTAAAGTATTCAACCCCCCTTCTAGTTTTCCACAATTGGCATCAAGAGCTACGTTACTCAAGCTTTTAAAATATATTGTGTTTTAAAACTTGAAACGATCCATGGATTTTGAAAATTACAAAGAAGGGCAATCTATGCAAAGACCACCACTTTTTGAAGCAAATGGTTTTATATATTGGAAAAACCGTTTTGAAACTTACGTGAAATCTAAAGATATAGATTTATGGTATATAATCATTGATGGTGATAATATAGTTACTAATATTAAAGATGATGATCAAAAGAAATTGATTGGTAAAAATAATGAAGCTAAAATGATGCTTTACAATGCTTTGCCTAAGAAAGAATATGAAAGAGTCTTTATGTGTAAAACCGCCAAAGATATTTGGCAATCTTTAATTGTCACTCATCAAGGAAACTCACAAGTTAAAGATAACAAAATTGATCTTCTTGTTCAACAATATGAACAATTTGTTATTTCCGAAGATGAGATTATTGATAATGCTTTTGCTAGGTTTAACACTATTATTACTTCACTTAAAGCACTTGATGAATCTTTTTGTAGTAAGAACTTTGTCAGGAAATTTCTTAGAGCACTCCATCCGAAGTGGAGAGCAAAAGTGACGGCAATTGAAGAATCCAAAGATCTTTCAAGCATGTCACTTGACGAGCTAATTGGTAACCTCAAAGTTCATGAAATGGTAATGGAAAAAGATTCGGAACTAGTCAGAGGCAAGAAAGAAAAAGTTAAGTCCATTGCCTTGAAAGCTAGAGTCAAATCAAGTGATGATGAAGAATCTACTTCGGATAGTGATGATGAGGAATATGCTATGGCCATTAGAGACTTCAAGAAGTTCTTTCGTAGAAGAGGGAAGTTTGTAAGGCAACCTAAAGATGACAAGAAAACTTTCCGAAAAGATCGTGATGATAGAAACGGAAAGGTAGAAAGGAAATGCTATAGGTGTGGAGACACAAGTCATCTTGTAGGAGAATGTCCAAAACCACCCAAGAGCAAACCTCAACAAGCTTTTGTGGGTGGTGCTTGGAGTGACTATGAAGGAGATGACGATGAGCCAAAGAATGATGATATTGCTCTCATGGCTCACAACTCAAATGAGGTACTCTCCGACTCATCTTACTCCTCTATTGATGATGACACCTTACAAAAATAATATAACAAACTTTGTGAATTGAGCTTAAAAATCATAAACAAAAATAAGTTTTTGAAAACTAAAAAGGAGTTTTTAGAAAATGAAGTTTATGAATTAAAAGAAAAAGCTAAGAGATTATAAAGGAGTAAAGGTATTGACAAATCTTGCAAATCACGTGAAGAACTTAAACTCGGAGTTGAGAAACTTAAAATTACTCAAAATGATCTAATAAAACAAACCACAAAGTTTAAGAAGTTTGATAAGAGCATTTCTTGTGCGGATGAAATTATGAAAATTCAAAAGTCACCCTTTGATAAAACATGACTAGGATTCATGAAAATAGAAACTTCAAAGGGTCAAACGAAACAAGAAAAGATTGCACAAGAAACTAACGAAACTGCTACAGCAGCCCGCGGAATAGACGGAACCCAATCCAGGGTTCCGCCCGTTGGACCCGAAGGTTCCGCCAGGTCTGCTGCAACAGTAACACCATCCACATCGAATCGTTCAAAATTTGTTAAAGTTACGTATAAAAATGGAACAAAACCTACTTTTAAAACTGGAGTAGGACTTAGTAAAAACGAATTTAGAGCTAAGACTACTCAACCAAAACCTAAGACTCCAATTCCCAAACGCCCCTTTCCAAAGAGCAACTTCAACGCTTGACCAAACTACCAACATGTTTGGAACCAAAACACTCCTGGACATTACCAAACTCCAAATTACATGTCATGGAACCCTTATGTTCTATTTTCATACTTGGAAAAAGTTAATGGTATGCTTAACCAAAATGGACCCATGAGAAATTGGGGACCAAATGTTTGAGTGTTTTTCATAAAATAGGTGTGCCTCAAGGTTTGTTTGGAACCGGGTGTATGAATTAAAGATAGCGGTTGTTCAAGGCACATGACGGGTAACAAAAGCCTCTTCACTACTTATCATAAATGTGACGGAGGTAATGTTACGTTTGGTAGTAAAGCTAAGAGCAAAATCATCGGAAAAGGTACAATCTCTCATGACTCCCTTTTTATAGATGATGTAGCTCATGTTGATAACTTAGGTTTTAATCTTCTTAGTATTAGTCAACTTTGTCGTAATAAGTATAATGTCCTTTTTAGTGAAAACGGAAGTAAAATACTTAAAGATGGTATAACCATAGCCAAAGGTGTCCTTAAGAACAACGTATACGTCATGAAGATGGATCCAACATCTAGAGACAAACTTTGTCTTACCTCATTAGATTAATCTTCAACTTTATGGCATAGACGTTTAGGACACGCTAACATGAGACTAATTCAAAACCTCTCCTCCAAAGACTTAGTTCGAAACCTACCTAAGTTGAAATACGACCAAAACTTTTGTGATGCTTGCAAAGTCGGTAAACAAGTCCATAGTAGCCATAAGGCTAAAAACTTGGTTTCTACATCTAGATGTCTAGAACTTTTACATATGGATTTATTTGGTCCATCCGCTATACAAAGTTATGGAGGTAACTTCTACACTTTGGTCATAGTGGATGATTACTCAAGATATACTTGGACAAAATTTTTGAAAAGTAAAAATGAAGCTTTTGACAAATTTGAGATTCTAAGTAAGAAAATTCAAAATCAAGTAGGGTCTAATATTGTGTCTATTAAAACGGATCACAGTCGTGAATTTGATAATGAATTTCAATTTGGAAACTTTTGTGATATTAATGGTATTACTCATAACTTTTCGGCTCCACGTACTCCTCAATCTAATGGTGTAGTAGAACGTAAGCGGACATTGCAAGAGATGAGTAGAACAATGCTTAATGAACAAAACATTCCACAAAAGTTTTGGTGTAATGTCGTTGACACATCAACGTACATTTTAAATCGAGTCTTAATGGTGAGTACTTATTTACTCACCATTTTATGGCCAAACACCAACCCAATACGACTATTTGAGCTAATAATTGCCAAGAAAACGTGTGTTTTTGTGTTTGTGACATGCAAGTACGGATAAATCAGAAATTGATGAAAAATCACAAGAAAACCGGAAAAACGAGCATGAGAGTAAAAGACGGTCAAAGAGTCAATACTTGGGATCCAAAATTCAGTTACAGTCCTCTATCTTCCCAGACTTGGCAAGAGTAGTCCTTGAAAACATTTTGTCAGAATTTACATTTTCAGCCCTTGGAATTTGGAAGAATACAAATATGGTCCTTGTAATTTTTGTCACTCAAAATCTGAATATTAATTACAAGCCTGGTCCATTAAAGTTATCAAGCCCAAGTCCTCCCAAATTTAATAACTCAAGCCCATTACCCAAAATAAACCCGAGCTCAAATTTCACCTTTGGTCAACTTCAGTCAAAGTTCAAAGCAATAAAAACCAAACGCGCCTAATACATTACCCTCTTTTCCCTGAACCCAGAACTCCCAAAACCCACATGAACCCTAGAATTCCAATCATGCTCAAACCATCACACCACTTCAATTAACCATCAATAAACCAATGATTGGTTCTTCTAGAAGGTTTATCACGTGTCAGAGTCACGTGTCAGAGAGATAATTAGATACTACGAGGGACACTTGGCAGAGTGGTATTGGGCAAGTCGCGTCATTGGATTCCGCTTCTAGAAAGGGTCTGACAAGACAGAGAATACAAGCGTGGATTGGACAGGTGGGGCTATATGAGTGGTCAAGACACCTCACGGATCATCATCCTGTGGCTCACAATGATTTAAAGAAACACAAATCTAATCTAAGGGCTATTAACAGAAGAGAGAAAGCACAAGGTTGTGGATTGCCAGCTTGGCATTTGATCATCCCCTCACCTTCACTCAGCTATAAATAGGTGTTGATTTTAGCTCTTTAGTAAGTAGTTTTTTAGCATAGTGTTACTCTGTCGAAATTTTATTCAGTCTTTGTAATTTAGATTAGAGTATGTAATATTTCATTTGAATTTCAATAAAAGTTTTATTTCAGTTAATCTCAGCTTACTTTTGTTCATCTTATAACTGCTTATTCTGATTAATTGTTTTAAGTTCTCAGCTTATTTTAGTTAAATAATATCTCAAAAACATTTCTCTTATCCTGTTTTAATATACCTTTTTCATAATAATAAAAATAAAAAAAAAATAAAAAAATAAAAAAAATAAAAAATGTTTATTTTCAGTCTTACTTTAGGTCTATAATAAGTTGTAACCAGCTTATATGTTGCACATTCAAGCTTTGTAGCTTGTAGTGTGTCTTGTCTCTATTCATTTCAATCACATCTGATTAGAAGAAGTTGTGGGGTTATTGGATAAGCAATGTCAGAGAAGGAAGGACATGCCTATCTAAAAGATAGGCAAGCATAGTGAATCCTCCTCAATTGTTGCTGAGGAGGAGTTACTTTGTAAGTAACTTCTATTTTTGTAATTCCACTAAATTTTTAGATTGAATTTGATAAATGCTTGTGTAGTTTAATTGATTTGATTTGGTTTTAGTGTAACTGATTATATTAGATCTAGTGTAATTATAGTTTTATGCTTGTTTCATTATCTGTCTAAATTGAGAATTATTGATTGAGTTTAGATTTATGTTCATTAGTTGTGTAGTATCTGCCATAGCTTATAACTGTTAAGTGTAATCGTTGTTATCTGTGTTATATTTGGACTGAGATTAATTTGTGGATAAACAGATCTGTTTCAGTCTTAGGTGTTGTGATTTGCTAAGTGTTGATTGATTTGAGGTTACTTGGAATAGGGTACTGTATTTTAATGATTTCTAGTTTCTTGCATCAGTGTTAGTTTTTGAATCTGTGTGAGTATAGCTAAGTGTAGAATCTGCTAGCTTTAGATCTGTATTACCTCATTGAGGTTGAAACTTGTTATCTAATTTGAGCATTTGAATTGTTTGCATAACTGTCTTTGTGTGGATCAGAGGTTGTTGATTTCTGATCACTATTGTGGATTGTAGTTGTTGATTAGAATTGATTACTGTATCATTGAGTACATGTTGAGTAGTTTTTAGGATAATACATTGTAGAACCTGTTTTAGATTTAGTCCATCTAGCCTAAATTAGGTTTATATTAGTTAAATACTACATTATCAGTAAGCTAGGATAAATCATAAGTCACTTTAGTCAAACTAAGAAGAAAAACAAAAAAAAAAGTAAAAAAATAGACTAGGCTGTTTTCAGTTTTGTGCTCAGTAATTCACCTTGAATCCTAGGGTTCATTTGATGTTATAAGATGATTTAAAAAGGTGTTTTGATAAGTTTGCTAGCTTGTTTGTAAGTGTCAAAAGGAATTTTTAAGATTGGAAATCAATTGCTTGTTCAAAATCTAGATTAAAGATTGAGTCTGAGTTGTTTTATGACCTGTGCACATCCTTCAGTCCACAGGTCATTTTCTTGATCACATTACTTGCTATTCTGTTGGTGTTATGGCTCAATTCATAGTGCTAAATGTTGTTTACCTAGCCTAGTTATAGTATTGGTCACCTGTTTGTGCTTAATCTTTTTATTGATAGCTTGATTGAGGCCTGAGTATGTGCTCTTGGCTGTGAGTTCATAAAGAATTAGTTAAGTTCTGGTGATTGTTCTTGAGTTTGGCTTAATTGCATAAACAGTCCCTCTGGTATTTTAAAAAAAAACGTGTCACAACTTTGTACAAGTTTCACAATGGGACAGTTTGGTCCCTGTCTTTTAATCTAGTTTTGTTTAAGTTTGTAAAATTTCATAATCAGTCCTTCTAGTATTTTCTAGTTATAAAATAGTTTTGAAAATTACAATTTCAGTCCTTTGAGTTTATTTAACTTTTAATTTTTTTATTTAATTTCTTTCTTAAATTTTATTTTAATAATAATAAATATATATATATATATATATATATATATATATATATATATATATATATATATATATATATATATATATATATAGTAATAAACAAATAGAATTATTTCCAAGTCCGTAGGATTAGTGTAGCTTAGATCTCGCGTTTTTTTATCATACGTACGTTTTAATTTTTACAGTTGCGTTTCCGTTTTAACGTTTTTGAATTGTGCACATTGATTGCTTGTATTTTTTGCATGATTAATCATTGTTTGTGAATTGTTGAATACCTGAATTGCTATTTTCACTCTATCACTCTTTCACACTCACTTACACTACACGTTTCCCAAACCGATAATTCAAATTTTCCATTTGAGCCTTCGTTGGGAAGAACGACCCGGGAATTACTTTAAACGGTATTTCCTCGGAATATTATTATACTATAATTGACACGAATCAATTTTTGGCGCCGCTGCCGGGGAAGGCTTAAAGTGAATTTTTGAATAATTGTTTTGGAAAATCGTGTTTTGATAAGCCTTCTTCTACTTTGTATATATATTTCTATAAAAATTGAAAAATCAAAAACACTTTTCCTAAAGTGTTTTCAAAAATACCAAAAAAATAATAAAAGTTACAGCCTCGACTCGATCGCAAGAAAGGGCGTTGTAAACCAAATAAGTCTCGCAATATAACGAAAACGTAATTTAGTTGTTTATCGGACTATTTCAATTACTACAACCGAATAAGCGGGAAATACGGAAGCTAAGACATTAAATTGCTAGCTGAAGAGAGATCCATTCTTCTCTCCCGTCCCGTCGCGAGTGGGTTTGAAAGAAACGGTTTTCGATTAACGTTACGTTTTAAGAAAAGAAAAACAAAAGAAATAATAAATTTTTGTGAAAAAATATAAAAAACAAAAAGATTTTCTTTTCTCTTTTCTTTTTCATTTTCTTTTTAATTTTGTTCGTGGTGTATGCACACCCGATCTTCGTTTGAGAGTCTTACGTCTCCGTTCTCTAACCCCGAGCGGGTTTTACGACATACGAGTCGGGTTCATTTCCTTGACGAGGAGGAGATGAACCAAAACGAACACAACGGACCCCCGCCGATGGGTGGTCCGCAGCACAATGTTATCCCACCGATGGGACAACAACCGGCATTTGATCCGCGTCCGATGGAAGAACAACTCCAATCACCATTCAATGGTGTGAGGAGAGCAATTGTGATTCCGGACATCAATGCTAATTTTGAGATTAATCACGGATTACTTAATTTGATCATGGGTATATCATTCCACGGGTTTGATAACGAAGACCCCTATGCACACATCCGAAATTTCACCGACATCGCTGAGACGATTAGAATGAACCAAGTGCCTCACGATGTGGTAAAATTGAAGTTTTTTCCTTTCTCCTTAAAAGGAGCAGCCCGGACTTGGCTGGAAAAGGAACCGCCTAACTCAATTCACACTTGGAATGACCTTGCTTCCAAGTTTGTGAATCATTTCTATCCTCCTTCTAAAACTTCTAATCTCCGTTCCCAAATCTTTCGATTCCAACAAGCTTTTGATGAATCGTTTAGTGAAGCTTGGGATCGTTTCAAAGATTTGTTGGAAAAATGTCCTAATCATGGGTTCACCGACCTTCAGCAGATTGATACTTTCTATAATGGGTTGTTTTATATTGATCAAGATTCACTCAATTCTGCTGCGGGTGGTAACTTGTTGGCTAGGAATACGAATGATGCCTTCACGATAATTGAAAATAAGGCTCGTGTTAGAATGTCGAGAAATAAGCTTCCAATGCCCAGTAATGAGAAAAATAATGATGAAGTAAAAAGTATGCTTTTGGCCTTAACAAAGAAAGTCGATGCAATTTCTATGGAAAAATCAAGTCAACAAGTCAATGTCGTTAATCAAGGTTGTACTACTTGTGGTGGTCCACACCCGTATTATGAATGTCCGACGACCGGCCCTTTTGCTCAAGAGAACGTGTATGCTGCGAATATGGGTGGCAACGGTTACCCACCTCTTCAAGGAGACCGTAATCTCCTCAGCTACCGTCCGAGCCAACATCATGGACCACCCGGGTTTAATCAACCTAATCAAGTGAATCAGAATAACAATGTGCAAAACCGTAATCATCAATTCAATAACAATCAAAATCACAACCGTGGAAATAATGGTTTTCAAGGACAAAATCAGAATTTTCAACAAAATCAAAATCGGGGAAATTTTCAACAAGGCCCGCCTCAAGGGAATAATTTTCAAAACAATGGCAATTTTCAAAACCGTGGGCAAAGTTTTAATAATCAAAATCAAGTTGTTGTTCCGAATCCGTCGCCCACGGAAGATTTGATTAAGCAATTGATTCAAAACCAACAAGCTTTTATGACAAAACAAGAGGAAACAACAAGGTTGTTAGCTAATCAAATCAATGATCTCAACAAGCGTTTAAATGATCGACCCTCGGGCTCTGGAACGTTGCCTAGCAACACGATCGCTAACCCGAGGGGCGATGCAAAAGCGATCATTACGAGGAGTGGTGTTACTTATGATGGACCTACGGCTCCGACTACCTCTTCTTCTCTACCTCCCAAGGTAGTCGTCCGTGAACCCGAGGCGACAACGGATACGGAAATTCCTAGTAATAATGGAAGGACCGAGAACATCCAACCTCCGGTGGTCCCGACGTCTAAAGGAAAAGAAAAGGTCGTTAATGATAATGAAAACGAAGCACCCGTCAAAACAAAGTTTCCATATCCATCACGTCTAAATGAACAAAAGCACCGCGAGAAAGATAAAAACCAAATGGAGAAGTTTTATCAGATTTTTCAAGAATTACATTTTGATATAAGTCTCGCGGATGCTATACTTTTGATGCCGAAATTTGCTTCAATGCTAAAAGGTCTTTTAAATAATAAGGAAAAGCTTTTTGAAATGTCGAGAACCCAAATGAACGAGAATTGCTCAGCGGTTCTTCTTAAAAAGCTACCCGAAAAGCTTGAAGACCCTGGCAAGTTTCTTATACCATGTAATTTTCCGGGTATGGTTCAATGTTTCGCCTTGGCCGATCTTGGTGCTAGCATTAACCTTATGCCGATGTCTATTTGGAAAAAGTTGTCTCTTCCTAACTTGACACCGACGCTTATGACCCTCGAGCTTGCCGACCGATCAACGTCTCGTCCAATTGGCATAGCTGAGGATATTTTTGTCAATGTTGGGAAATTTCATTTCCCTGCGGATTTTGTGGTTGTTGATTTCGATGCCGATCCACGGGTTCCTCTTATTCTCGGGAGAGGTTTCCTAAGGACCGGTCGTGCTTTAATTGATGTTTATGACGAGGAGATTACTTTACGTGTTGGAAACGAAGCCGTCACTTTTAATCTTGATCAAACCGCGAGATACTCCTCCGATTACGATGTTTCTTCCATCAACCGTATTGATGTTATTGATGAACTTACGGAGGAGTATGCTCAAGAATTTCTTGGTTTTACCGATAATGCTTCGAGTGGCAATTCCACTCCTTCTTTTGAATCGATCGTTTCTGATTCTTCCCCTTCTCTCACTCCGTTTGAGGGAAGTGATCTCGCTTGGGAAGAAATCAATGCTTGTCTTGCAAATGAATCATTTTCACCGGAATTTGATAATAACAACTTTGATCCGGAGGGGGACATTTTAGTAATTGAAAAATTGTTAAATGAAAAACCGATTGTTTCATCCCCTCCGGTTGACTTAAAAATGGCAGATGTAAAAGAAGTTAAGCCGTCTATTGAGAATCCTCCGGAGCTCGAGCTCAAGGATTTGCCTCCTCATCTCGAATACGCATACTTGGAAAAAAATGAAAAATTACCGGTCATAATTTCAAAAGGTCTTAAAGATGAGGAGAAGTTACGACTCTTAGATGTGCTTCGGAAGCATAAAAGTGCGATTGCTTGGCAAATATCCGACATTAAGGGAATCGACCCTCGATTTTGTACTCATAAGATTCTTCTCGAGGATAATCACAAAGCTTCCGTTCAGCAACAACGACGGGTTAATCCACAAATCCATGAAGTGATCAAAAAGGAGGTTATTAAACTTCTTGACGCTGGAATGATTTATCCAATCTCGGATAGTTCATGGGTTAGCCCGGTTCATTGTGTGCCGAAGAAGGGCGGAATCACTGTTGTGAAAAATGACGATAATGAGCTTATACCGACTCGACTTGTGACCGGATGGAGAGTTTGTATCGACTATCGCAAATTGAATGATGCAACACGTAAAGACCATTTCCCGCTTCCTTTTATGGACCAGATGCTTGAACGTTTAGCGGGAAATGAGTTCTATTGTTTTCTCGATGGCTTTTCTGGGTACTTTCAAATTCCCATTGATCCCCAGGATCAAGAAAAGACCACTTTTACTTGCCCGTATGGAACGTTTGCCTATCGTAGAATGCCCTTTGGCTTATGTAACGCTCCAGGCACGTTTCAACGGTGTATGATGGCCATTTTTTCCGATATGATTGAAAAAACCATGGAAGTGTTCATGGACGATTTCTCCATCTATGGAAATTCTTTCGACTCTTGCCTTTCCCATTTGGAAAGTATGCTAGTTCGGTGTGAAAACACTAATTTAGTTCTAAATTGGGAAAAATGCCACTTCATGGTTAAAGAGGGAATAGTCCTCGGCCATAAGATATCCAAATCTGGGATTGAGGTGGATCGGGCAAAAGTCGATGTTATTGCTAAATTACCACACCCGACTACCGTCAAAGGAATCAGAAGTTTCCTTGGTCATGCCGGCTTTTATCGACGTTTTATTCAAGACTTTTCCAAAATAGCCCGGCCTCTGACCCACCTTTTAGAAAAAGACGCTCCGTTTATCTTCTCAAATGAATGCATCGAAGCATTTCATATTCTTAAAAAGAAGTTAACGGAGGCTCCCGTCTTAATTGCCCCCGACTGGGACTTGCCCTTCGAGCTAATGTGCGATGCTAGCGATTATGCCATTGGTGCAGTTCTGGGGCAACGTAAGAACAAGTATTTTCAGCCTATACACTATGCAAGCAAGACCATGAATGACGCCCAACATCATTACACTACCACCGAAAAGGAAATGTTGGTGGTCGTCTATGCTTTTGAGAAATTTAGGTCTTATTTGCTACTTAAAAAATGCATAGTGTATACGGACCATTCAGCCCTTAAGTACTTAATGGCTAAACAAGATGCGAAGCCACGTTTAATGCGGTGGGTTCTCCTCCTTCAAGAATTCAAAGTTGAAATTCGAGACAAGAAAGGAGCTGAGAACCTTGCTGCCGATCACCTTTCTAGACTTGAGAACCCCCATCAAAGTGTTCTCGAGAAAAAGGAAATTAATGATGCTTTTCCTCTCGAGACACTTGGGAGTGTGACCAAAACTGACCAAAGTACCCCATGGTTCGCCGATTTTGCGAATTACCATGCGGGGAATTTCATTAGACAAGGGATGTCGTCCCAGCAAAAGAAGAAATTTTTTAAAGATGTACAACATTATTTTTGGGACGACCCCTACTTGTTCAAAGTCTGTGCGGATCAAGTGATCCGGCGGTGTGTTCACGGTACGGATGCCGTTGAAATACTTAAAGCATGTCATAGTGGACCCACGGGGGGACACCATGGTGCCAATTTCACCGCTAAGAAGGTTTTCGATTCCGGCTTCTATTGGCCGACGATATATCGGGATGCCCATGAATTGGTGAAAACATGAGATTCATGCCAACGTCAAGGGAAAATCTCTCAAAAAGATGAAATGCCGCAAAATGCGATTCAAGTTTGTGAGATCTTCGACGTTTGGGGCATCGATTTCATGGGGCCATTCCCGTCGTCTAGGGGTAACAAATACATTCTCGTGGCCGTCGATTACTTATCAAAATGGGTTGAAGCGAAGGCGCTCCCCACCAATGACGCCCGAGTAGTTGTTAAGTTTTTGAAAAGTCTCTTTGCCCGATTTGGTGCACCTCGAGCCATCATAAGCGATCATGGGACCCATTTTTGCAATGATCAATTTGCGAAAGTTATGCTAAAATATGGTGTCACACATCGTCTTTCCACGGCTTATCATCCACAAACGAGTGGTCAAGTTGAGGTCTCCAATCGTGGTTTAAAACGTATACTTGAAAGGACCGTGGGTGAACATCGTGCCTCTTGGGCCGACAAATTAGAAGATGCATTATGGGCTTTCCGGACCGCTTACAAGACCCCAATTGGGTGTACACCATATAAGCTGGTTTACGGGAAAGCTTGTCATTTGCCCATTGAACTAGAGCACAAGGCCTACTGGGCCTTAAAACATGCCAACTTTGACTTAAAAACCGCGGGTGATCACAGAAAAATTCAATTGAATGAGTTAGTAGAACTCCGTGATCAAGCTTACGAGAATTCTTTGATTTACAAAGAGAAAACGAAAAGAATTCATGATGCCAAGATCAAAGACCGCGTTTTTAACGTTGGTGATCAAGTGCTACTTTTCAATTCTCGGTTAAAGATATTCTCGGGGAAGCTTAAAACCCGTTGGTCTGAACCATTCACAATAACCCAAGTTTTCCCTTATGGAACCATTGAGTTAGCTCAACAAGATGGTCCCAATTTTAAGGTGAATGGTCATAGATTGAAACATTATTTTGGAGGGGATGTACCGACTATGGTAGTCCCGGATCTCCAAACTTTCCCCAAGGACAATTGAATTCGGGGATCGAGTCAAGCTCATGTGACTCGGTGAACAAAAACAAGCGCTTCGTGGGTGGCAACCCATGCCTATCATTTCATCTTCTTATTTTCTATTTTCTAACACCTAATGTGAGGAGGGGGTGCCTCTTCTACTCTTGTGTTTCGTGGTTGTTTGTGATGTTTGTTCAGGATTGTCCATGATTTATGATGACTCTCGTGCTCGTTATCTCTTCACTTGGAGTCTCATTCATCGGTGCTACTTGGAAATCCTATATCCGTTAAATCTTATCGACTAACGTTTTCTTTGGCATAATTAATAAACGGCCCTAGATTTTGTTAGGATTACCTTAACCCATCAAACATTGAGGACAATGTTTCGTTCTAGTCGGGGGGAGGGTGAATCTTCGATTCGATTTTGACCTTGCATTTTTCACAAGTCGTGCACTCTTGCAACTCCGTTTTTCCACCAAAAATAAAAAATTGAAAAAAATTGAAAAAATTTCAAAGATTTTGAAGAAAAATGAAAGAAAAAGCAATGAAAAAGTACAAAAAAAAAAGAGAAAAAGTTGAAAAAGTTGTGCAAAAATATAATAAAGTTTGAATAAGTGTTTTGACACCTTGTTGACTTTCTTGCTGGCGAGAGTAGGAATAAATATTTTGACTTGACCGGGCGTGTTGAGCTCTAGCTTGTTCCCTTAACCTATGATGATCACATAAGCTTGTGCTAGTTTTGTATACAAGGAGCTATAAAATGCGAATTCTTTCTTAAGAATCTGCAAGTTCCCGTACTTGACTTTATACATGCGCAGCTTAAAAGCTTTCGCTAGTCTTTTACATCAGGAGCTAGAAAACGCGAATTCTTCTTCTAGAATTTGCAAGTTTCCGTAACTGACTTTATATATGCGTGGCTGATTATCGGCTAAGTATTCGCTGGTTTCATTACTTGGAATCTTAAATTGCGAAGAGCGAGAAATGATAGAGTTTATTTAGAAGTTAGATGCTAAACGTGGAGTAGTGGTTCTCTTTAGAGCTCATGAGAGGTACTTGTGGCTTTTTACTCCCATCAGATACGTCACCAATATATAATAGATGTTCTAGGTTAATTAGTGGTATTTCGGTTTGAATAATATTTAGTTCTTTGTTTTCTTAAGAGAATTTTTGCTTTAGAAGTTGGGTACATATCAAGGAACATCAAAAATAAGAGCCAAAAAGTGAAAAAATCAAAAGTCAAAAGTTGATTATCTATGTGGTTTGGGAGCTACCCGATAAGCTTCCATTGATGTATTGAGAAAAAAGTCAAGAAAGAAAGAGAAAAAGTGAAAAATATGAGAAAAGTGAAAAAAGTGAGAAATGAAAAATATGAAAGTTGTAGTATTGTTGAATAAGAGCTATGTATGTATCAATAAGTTGTTGGCGCGTGAGGTGCATGTGATACGTGATTAGTAATCAGTCACATGAGGTGCACGTGATCGTACTCCGCAACTTATATCTTTGATATTGTATGTACCCCAAATTCCTTGATGTGGACCGAATTTCTATTGCAGTGGTTCTTAAGAGAAAATGAATAACTACTTATCGTTTTAACTTAGGTATCACTATCGGACTTAAAATTATTGAAATGAGAAAATATAAAGCAATTCATTTCTCAATAAAATAAAATATTGAGATACAAAACCTAGGAAATGGGAGTAAGAAGTTTTCACAAGTAACTGTTATGAGTAGTGTTAGCATCTAATTTGTAGATTAGCTGTGATCTCGTTTGTACGCTTAGTTTGGGGACTCGTGAAAAGTCAAGGATGACGAATTTTAACCGAATAGTCGCTTCTTAAAAGAAGTGTTTCTACTTGTCGACCCTAATAATTATTGCAAAAATAATGAAAGTTCAACAAACCGTCACAAGTATTAAGTATGAAAAGTCCAAAAATAGAAAGTGAAAAAGGAATAAAAGGAAAATTTTGGAAAACGGAGCGTTTTTCGGGAATAAATGATTATGTAATCTCTTTTGAACCGCCTTGCTACTTTTCAAAGTTAGTAAAAAGAGTATCGAAATTATTTATCCTAAGAGCGTGAATTGATCACATTGCGTGAGGACACGGCAATACCTTAGTCGAGGGGATTTTGGTGAGTACTTATTTACTCACCATTTTCTGGCCAAACACCAACCCAATACGACTATTTGAGCTAATAATTGCCAAGAAAACGTGTGTTTTTGTGTTTGTGACATGCAGGTACGGATAAATCAGAAATTGACGAAAAATCACAAGAAAACCGGAAAAACGAGCATGAGAGTAAAAGACGGTCAAAGAGTCAATACTTGGGATCCAAAATTCAGTTACAGTCCTCTATCTTCTCAGACTTGGCAAGAGTAGTCCTTGAAAACATTTTGTCAGAATTTACATTTTCAGCCCTTGGAATTTGGAAGAATACAAATATGGTCCTTGTAATTTTTGTCACTCAAAATCTGAATATTAATTACAAGCCTGGTCCATTAAAGTTATCAAGCCCAAGTCCTCCCAAATTTAATAACTCAAGCCCATTACCCAAAATAAACCCGAGCTCAAATTTCACCTTTGGTCAACTTCAGTCAAAGTTCAAAGCAATAAAAACCAAACGCGCCTAATACATTACCCTCTTTTCCCTGAACCCAGAACTCCCAAAACCCACATGAACCCTAGAATTCCAATCATGCTCAAACCATCACACCACTTCAATTAACCATCAATAAACCAATGATTGGTTCTTCTAGAAGGTCTATCACGTGTCAGAGTCACGTGTCAGAGAGATAATTAGATACTACGAGGGACACTTGGCAGAGTGGTATTGGGCAAGTCGCGTCATTGGATTCCGCTTCTAGAAAGGGTCTGACAAGACAGAGAATACAAGCGTGGATTGGACAGGTGGGGCTATATGAGTGGTCAAGACACCTCACGGATCATCATCCTGTGGCTCACAATGATTTAAAGAAACACAAATCTAATCTAAGGGCTATTAACAGAAGAGAGAAAGCACAAGGTTGTGGATTGCCAGCTTGGCATTTGATCATCCCCTCACCTTCACTCAGCTATAAATAGGTGTTGATTTTAGCTCTTTAGTAAGTAGTTTTTTAGCATAGTGTTACTCTGTCGAAATTTTATTCAGTCTTTGTAATTTAGATTAGAGTATGTAATATTTCATTTGAATTTCAATAAAAGTTTTATTTCAGTTAATCTCAGCTTACTTTTGTTCATCTTATAACTGCTTATTCTGATTAATTGTTTTAAGTTCTCAGCTTATTTTAGTTAAATAATATCTCAAAAACATTTCTCTTATCCTGTTTTAATATACCTTTTTCATAATAATAAAAATAAAAAAAAATAAAAAAATAAAAAAAATAAAAAATGTTTATTTTCAGTCTTACTTTAGGTCTATAATAAGTTGTAACCAGCTTATATGTTGCACATTCAAGCTTTGTAGCTTGTAGTGTGTCTTGTCTCTATTCATTTCAATCACATCTGATTAGAAGAAGTTGTGGGGTTATTGGATAAGCAATGTCAGAGAAGGAAGGACATGCCTATCTAAAAGATAGGCAAGCATAGTGAATCCTCCTCAATTGTTGCTGAGGAGGAGTTACTTTGTAAGTAACTTCTATTTTTGTAATTCCACTAAATTTTTAGATTGAATTTGATAAATGCTTGTGTAGTTTAATTGATTTGATTTGGTTTTAGTGTAACTGATTATATTAGATCTAGTGTAATTATAGTTTTATGCTTGTTTCATTATCTGTCTAAATTGAGAATTATTGATTGAGTTTAGATTTATGTTCATTAGTTGTGTAGTATCTGTCATAGCTTATAACTGTTAAGTGTAATCGTTGTTATCTGTGTTATATTTGGACTGAGATTAATTTGTGGATAAACAGATCTGTTTCAGTCTTAGGTGTTGTGATTTGCTAAGTGTTGATTGATTTGAGGTTACTTGGAATAGGGTACTGTATTTTAATGATTTCTAGTTTCTTGCATCAGTGTTAGTTTTTGAATCTGTGTGAGTATAGCTAAGTGTAGAATCTGCTAGCTTTAGATCTGTATTACCTCATTGAGGTTGAAACTTGTTATCTAATTTGAGCATTTGAATTGTTTGCATAACTGTCTTTGTGTGGATCAGAGGTTGTTGATTTCTGATCACTATTGTGGATTGTAGTTGTTGATTAGAATTGATTACTGTATCATTGAGTACATGTTGAGTAGTTTTTAGGATAATACATTGTAGAACCTGTTTTAGATTTAGTCCATCTAGCCTAAATTAGGTTTATATTAGTTAAATACTACATTATCAGTAAGCTAGGATAAATCATAAGTCACTTTAGTCAAACTAAGAAGAAAAACAAAAAAAAAAAGTAAAAAAATAGACTAGGCTGTTTTCAGTTTTGTGCTCAGTAATTCACCTTGAATCCTAGGGTTCATTTGATGTTATAAGATGATTTAAAAAGGTGTTTTGATAAGTTTGCTAGCTTGTTTGTAAGTGTCAAAAGGAATTTTTAAGATTGGAAATCAATTGCTTGTTCAAAATCTGGATTAAAGATTGAGTCTGAGTTGTTTTATGACCTGTGCACATTCTTCAGTCCACAGGTCATTTTCTTGATCACATTACTTGCTATTCTGTTGGTGTTATGGCTCAATTCATAGTGCTAAATGTTGTTTACCTAGCCTAGTTATAGTATTGGTCACCTGTTTGTGCTTAATCTTTTTATTGATAGCTTGATTGAGGCCTGAGTATGTGCTCTTGGCTGTGAGTTCATAAAGAATTAGTTAAGTTCTGGTGATTGTTCTTGAGTTTGGCTTAATTGCATAAACAGTCCCTCTGGTATTTAAAAAAAAACGTGTCACAACTTTGTACAAGTTTCACAATGGGACAGTTTGGTCCCTGTCTTTTAATCTAGTTTTGTTTAAGTTTGTAAAATTTCATAATCAGTCCTTCTAGTAATTTCTAGTTATAAAATAGTTTTGAAAATTACAATTTCAGTCCTTTGAGTTTATTTAACTTTTAATTTTTTTATTTAATTTCTTTCTTAAATTTTATTTTAATAATAATAAAATATATATATATATATATATATATATATATATATATATATATATATATATATATATATATATATATATATATAGTAATAAACAAATAGAATTATTTCCAAGTCCGTAGGATTAGTGTAGCTTAGATCTCGCGTTTTTTTTATCATACGTACGTTTTAATTTTTACAGTTGCGTTTCCGTTTTAACGTTTTTGAATTGTGCACATTGATTGCTTGTATTTTTTGCATGATTAATCATTGTTTGTGAATTGTTGAATACCTGAATTGCTATTTTCACTCTATCACTCTTTCACACTCACTTACACTACACGTTTCCCAAACCGATAATTCAAATTTTCCATTTGAGCCTTCGTTGGGAAGAACGACCCGGGAATTACTTTAAACGGTATTTCCTCGGAATATTATTATACTATAATTGACACGAATCACTTAATTAGACCATTTTTGAATAAAACTCCTTATGAACTATATAAAGGTAAAAAGCCTACATTAGGATACTTTAGAGTGTTTGGGAGTAAATGTTTCATTCTTAACACCAAGGATTATCTCACCAAATTTGACCCAAAGTCTTATGAAGGTGTATTTCTTGGATATTCACAAAATAGTAAAGCTTACATTGTTTTGAACAAAGAAACCTTAAGAGTCGAGGAATCGTTGAACGTAACATTTGACGAGAGTCCACCTCCCTCTAAGACATCACCTTTGGTAGATGATGACTTAGTTGAAAGCCAAGCAATAAGAAAGTAAAGAAATTTTAGGTAATGACAAGGAAGATGAACTATTAAACAAAGAACTTATCAATGTCAAAGAATCTAAAAGTCATCCATTAGATGGTGTTATAGGAAACATTAATGAAAGAACACTAAGGTCAAAAGTTCAAAATGAAAGCAACTACTTTTGTTTCGTGTCAATCATTGAACCTAAAAACATTAATGAAGCCATTAAAGATGAGTCTTGGGTAATTGCAATGCAAGAAGAGTTAAACCAATTTGTTAGGAATGATGTATGGACATTAGTTCCTCACCCAAAGAGACAAACTATAATTGGAACAAAATGGGTCTTTCGTAATAAAATGGATGAAAATGGAATTGTGTCTAGAAACAAAGCTAGGCTAGTTGCACAAGGATATAATCAACAAGAAGGCATTTACTACGATGAAACTTTTGCTCCGGTTGCTAGGCTCGAGTCAATTAGAATCTTACTTGCATATGCATGTGCACACAATTTTAAACTCTTTCAAATGGACGTCAAAAGTGCATTTCTAAACGGAGTCATAAATGAAGAAGTATATGTTGCTCAACCACCGGGCTTCATCGATTTTGAAAAACCAAATCATGTTTACAAACTTAAAAAGGCTCTTTACGGACTTAAGCAAGCTCCAAAAGCATGGTATGATCGACTTAAAACCTTCCTAGTTGACCATAAGTATACCATGGGCTTAGTTGATAATACTCTCTTCACTAATAAGAAAGATTCACATATTATCATAGTCCAAATCTATGTTGATGACATTATATTCGGATCAACTTGTCAAGAATTATGAGTGGATTTCTCAAAAATCATGCATGACGAGTTTGAAATGAGTATGATGGGAGAACTCAACTTTTTCCTAGGACTCCAAATTAAATAACTAGAAGATGGTATCTTCTTTAACCAATCTAAATATATTAAGGACATGCTTAAGAGATTTGGATTAGAAGATTCGAAACCAATCAAAACTCCCATGTCCACGGAAACTAAACTCACCAAGGATGAGGAAAGTGAATCCGTAGATAGCACTAAATATAGAGGTATGATTGGTAGTCTACTTTACCTAACGGCTAGTAGACCCGAAATTATGTTTAGTGTTTGTCTATGTGCTCGTTTTCAAGAAGATCCTAAGACTACTCATCTCGAAGCCGTTAAAAGGATTTTTCGGTATATTAAGGGCACTACACATTTAGGTTTATGGTATCCCAAAGGAACGGGAATAGACACCATAGTGTATGCCGACTCGGATCATGCCGGTGACTATGTTGATAGAAAAAGTACAAGTGGTATTTGTACTTTTTGTGGAAAACTAGAAGGGGGTTGAATAGTTTACCGATTAAAATCTTTTTAACTTGTTAAGTTAGCTTTGAAACTTTTCGTTGGATCAAAGATATATGCCCAAACACAATAAATAACATGCAAGTAAATGAAAGAAACGATCAAACCACAACACGAGTATTTATCGTGGTTCGGCTACAAGGACTCTTTTTCCTTGCCCTACGTCCACGCCCCGAGTATCCAACTCGAGAGTTTCTTTCACTAGTCAACAAGCTCCTTTCACCGGCAGAGAAAACCTTACACGTCGCTTATACTTTTACCGACACAAAGCTAAATGTCGAGTTCTTTTACAAGGGCATAACCACTCCTGTTAGTTCTTTTACTAGGGTACAACAACTCCCAATACTCTTTGTATTTTGAGGACTAAAATACTAACCACTCACTTCAGAATATACACAAACAAAAGACGTGTAAACAATAAGAGTTTACACAATACTAAGCTAACAAGTCTTGCAACGTTGTGTTGGAAACTTGTAACTTTTGATGACCTTGTGAGCTTCTTTGCTACAAAAGGAAACTTCACATTTACAATGTTAAGAGGTTAGAAGAAAAGATGAGTGTGTGTGTGTAAAATATGATCTCAAGAGGTTAGCCAAAAATCAAGTTATGGCTTGGTATTTATAGCACATCATTCTGCATGCTCGGCGGATCAGGCGGAACCCTCAGATGGGTTCCGCCCGTGTACCCCTAGGGTACCGCCAGGTCTGCAGTAGGTTTTTGCAATAACTCTTCAAACCAAACAAGGTCTTGTCTCATAACTCCTTGCAACCAAACAATGTCACATCACTTAAATCAAGTCAAATACAAAGCTTGCAAGCAACAACAAAGTTAGTCAAAGACATTTCTTTCCATAAATGCATAATGACAAAACTTGCCATAAATGTGATGTGACTATTTCTAATTTAAGAAATAAACTTGTGTTGTGTTTTATGAAATGTAAAATGTAGCAAAAGTCTAGTTTATGCAAGTCTTAAAAACTAAGATTATGTTTTGCTTAAAAAATAAAGTTTACATTTTGTCGTTAATAAAACTTAGCGAAGATCGTAAAATATAAATAACGTTTTTAGGCGATATTTGTATTAACAATCTCCCCCTTTTTGTTGATGACAAAACATAAACTTTGTTTTTAAGTAACACGCAAAATCTTGGTTTTCAAGACTTAAAAAAAATTATATTAACCTTGTTTTACTTAAGAGACGAAAAGCATATCAAGTATTGAAGGTTTAATATATTTCTCCCCCTTTTTGTCGAAACAAAAAGTAGAGTAGCGAAGCGGAATAATGGCCATGCTCCCCATTGGTTAATACTCCCCCTAAATGGAGTGCCAAGATGGGAAACATGGATTTTGAGACCTACAAAAAAATGGTTAGGTGGTGATATATATAGTCAAGCTTGTAGTTACCACACACATTGCAACCACATTGACAAACCAAAGATTGATCAACCAACAATGCACAAAAGTAAGTAGAAAGAAATATCATTCCAAGTAAAATTTTGACTTATAAAAGTCAAAAGACAAGAAATGTGGACTTATTCTTCTACTTGTACACAAAAACTAAAAAAAATAACCAAGAAAATAAAATAAAATCCTACATTCCTAGATTGGGGCAAACGGCCTCCATAGGTTGTCTAGGATTTGTTGGGGTGGGAAAGTGCATCCAAACGTTCAATGACATGTTGGAATGCAAACCGGGTTTTATTTTGGAATTGGTGAAGCAAGGTTTCGATGCTTTTACCCATTTGCTCACAATTTGAGCAAATATGGGGATGGTTGGGTGAAAATGGGTTGGTTTTAGTTTCTTGGTTTAGGGGTTGGTTTGGTTTTGGTTCTTGGATAGAGGATGGATTTGGTATTGATTCAAGCAAGGTGGTTTGAAATTCCATTGCTTGATGAAGGTGGTTGTCAACCATGCTTTGTATTTCCTCATAAGAAGGAAAGAAAGACTCATAGGTTTGGGCTTGAGAAGGTGGTGGAGTTGGGTGATCATGGTTTTCAAAATTTGGTTCTCCATAAAGAGGACCATGGATTTCACGGTAGATTGGGTGAAATAACAACGGTTTGGGTGGTTGGTATACTTGTTGTGGTGGTTGGGTAAGTTCAAGATCTTCATCAAGGTCAAGAATTGACCTTGGTGATTGATTTGCAAAAGGTGGTGGTTGGGTATGTCTTGGTGGAAGATCATTTAAATCTTGGACATACGGGTGTGGTGATGTTGGAGGAGACCCGAAAAGCTCCATAGGTTCAATTTTTGGTAATGGTGATGGTGATGGAGTCTTTGATGGTTGGGTTGGAGCACTTGGTGGAGTTGGGTCAATAGGTGATTTGGTAGGTGGTGGAGTGTGCTCATTTGGTTGTTTGGGTGATGGAGATGGAGATGCAAGGTTCAAAAAATGTTCATTTTTTTATGGGTGATGTGAATTCCTCCGATGATGAGGAGCTAAGGTTGATGGATTGGTTTGACCATAGTGGTTTCACACTTATCCGGGCGGTTCTTCGGATGGATCGTGATGGTTGAGAGGTGTTTGTTGACTTGGTCATGGTTAAAATGGTTTAAAGTTTCAGAAATTGTGTTGAGGAAGGTGTGATTTGATGGTGTTTAGGATGGCTTAATTTATAGTGTTGATGGATTATGGAAAGGAGTGTTTGGATTTGATGTTACTCCATACAAAAATGGAGGTTTCTAATGATTTGGAAAACTAATTGTGGGTTGTCAAATCATGGAAGTAAATCCAATGAAAATGGTGAAGTGAGAAGACAAGTTTTGCACTAAATGCATAGTGGTTTTGGTGGATTTGTGGTAGTATAAATCTCAGGGATTTCAAGGATCCCTTAAAAGGGTTCCTTCCTTTATGTTTGAGGGGTCCTTGTGGTTGTTATGGTTAAATTTGAATTTTGGCGGGAAATGGTTTTGGGTGAGTTATAAGGAATGCTAAGTACCTTAGTAAGCTAAACACATTGCAGGTAATGGATATCTAGCTAAAAGAATTGCATTTTGGTGTTTGGATGTTGAAATGTTGAAAACGAAAACAAAAATTCTGCAGGCAACTGGCGGCACCTTCAGAAGACACAGGCGAAACCCAAATTAGGGTGCCGTCTGGTCCGTTGGACAAATTCTGGGTTACCCAGAATTTGTACTGGCGGAACCCAAATTTGGGATCCGCCCGATCCGCCAGGGCTGAAAAAGTTCACAGTCCGCGTTTTTGACCCGCGAAACGATTTTCAAAATTTTCGAAAACTCCTAAAATCAAAGAGATACTTCATTTCTGGTTAGGCAATGCAAAAATTAGACACCTAAACACACATATCATAGGAGTTTGACCTTGAGGTCGAGAATTTCACCATACTTAGTGAAAATATCATCACCATGAAAATTTGACAACTTGCCAAAAGTTGTCTTCCTGCAACATTGTTAGTTGAAACATGTTCCAAAGTGTATCAAACATTGTAGTAACACACAAATACATCACAAATATTGTTTAAACTACCAAATTGTTCCAATAGCACCTTGTGCCAAACACTCCTAACACACCCGCACTCATTGACGGTCCATCTTCTTCTTCATCTTCCCGAGGAATCTCCCGATGTTTTTGAACATCCCCTTTGTTTGCTTGAACTCCTCCGACTCATTTGGAATATCCGGAAGTTGAGAAAGGTATTCGAGAGGAGGGAGCCTAGAGTTTGGCAAATTGTCATCTTTACTCATTGAGGAAGACGAAGATGAGGTAGGAGGATGTGGACGTTTTCCTTGGGCTTTATAAACTCTCTTATCACTAAGTGGAACAAAGGTGTGTGGAATGAGAGTGTAGTCAAGACGAAGACCATTTAAACTTGGTGGAATGGGTGAGATGAACCTAAAGAGACGGGTCAAGAGCATTCCATACGGCATAGCCGTTGTGCCATGCACGGGAATGTAGGCCATTCTCTTGGCCATGTAGTAGGCAAGGTTGAAAGGTTGCCTAACGGACAAGGAGTAGAGCATGTAGCAAAGGCAAAGGTTGATATGGTCACGGTTCCCTATTGTGCTAATGACATTGGCTCTAAGGACTTCCTATCATTTCTTGAATTGAGGTTTGAGTTCGTTCATTTCCATTCCATATGGGTCCTTATCGACCTCATTCCCCGAACGGGTTCTCCTAGTTGTGGTGGTCCTAACAAAGAGGTGATCACGGAGTACATCTTTTGAGACAAGGGGTGTGTCATAAGGATGGATACAGTCTTGGAGGTTGTCAAGAGTTGAGAGGGAGTGCAAGTCGGAATAGAGGCAAGTACCACGGTTTGGGACACCTAGGATTTGAGCAAACTCCTCAAGAGTGAAGGAGTATTGATGACCGCTAACCCTAAAGTTGATAGACATATGACCATAGTCATCCGTGGAGAGGACGCATGATGCATAGAACTCTAGAATGAACCTAGGACAAATAGGCTCGTCGATATTCAAAAGACACTCAAAGTTGATTGTGGCAAAATCGGCGTAAAGGTTTGTGCCTTCTAGGAAAGATGGGTCAATGGTTCTACCCTCATGGACATAGTGTTTTTCTAGGGCTTTGAAAACGTTAACTTGATTTGCGTTAAGGCCTTTGGTTTTGTGATGTTTTGGTAGGTACTTAATGGTGTCCTTGTGGTCGTAGTGGGTTAGAGGAGGCATGATGATTCCTAGAACAACAAAATTTCACATTTTAGTTTACGTAAACCACAATTATAATGTGGAAGTTCTAGTGTGTGCCTATATGAAAACAATGTGGAGGTGCGGTTATCTTGACTCATTTTGATGCTTCAAAATCGTTTTATGCAAGTTTTGTTATAAAACAAAAGATAACCCAAACGCTCCTAGTTCAATGTAGCTTCGTTTGAATGTACCCGAAAATACATATTGGTTATGTATTCCCTTTAGCATTCAAGAGACATTATGTAAGTGATGTATTAAGCATAATGTTTTGATTTTGTATTCTCAATGTGAGACGAAAAAATATTTGTCCTACTTGTGAGAAATTTTTGAAAGGATTTGACATGGGGTGTTTTAGCAAACATGTTTATACTAATTAAAGATGCAATTCCTAACTATGGGAAACATGATTAGTTTTATTAATTACCTAATCTCATGCATGAATTTCTTAAGTTAATGCATAACCCCAAATTTTGTTTTTGTGCAAGAAATAGAATTCCTAGACTCAGATCAGGATTGTAATCATGTTAAGAATACTTACAATGATGATTGATTTGCAATGTAAATGAATGAAGGACCAAAAATTCGTAGGTGTGGATGAGTGGTGAAGTGAATAGTAGTAGCCTTGAAGTGGTGGTATGAGATAATGGGTGTTTGGTTTAATATAAACAAAGAAAATGGTTCTGCAGGTCGACGGATACGGCGGAACCCTGAGTTAGGTTCCGTCCGTTATGGCTGAGGGTTCCGCCGACCCTGCTGAGAAAAATGGTTTTGGATTTGTTTTGATTTTTGTGATTTTTGTCTAATGTCTAGAACTACAATGTAGGTTCCATGAGTCCTAAGCCTAGCCTAAGAAGATTAAAAGGTTCACGTTTAAGAGGTTTTGTGAGAATGTCGGTTATGTTATCTTCGGAAGCAACTTTCTCAATTGAGATATTTCCTTTTTGGACGTTGTCACGAAGGAAATGATGACGGATTTCAATATGTTTGGTACGAGCATGTTGAACCGGGTTTTTGCTAAGATCAATGGCACCTTTGTTGTCACAAAGAATTGTGATGTCGTTGAGTTGAATTCCGTAGTCGACAAGAGCTTGCTTCATCCAAAGAGCTTGTTGACATGCCTTTCCGGCCGAAACGTACTCGGCTTCCGTTGTTGAGATAGCAAGAGCCGTTTGCTTCTTAGAGAACCATGAGGTGAGACAATATCCAACAAAAGTACAAATACCACTTGTGCTTTTTCTATCGACATAGTCACCGGCATGATCCGAGTCGGCATACACTATGGTGTCTATTCCCGTTCCTTTGGGATACCATAAACCTAAATGTGTAGTGCCCTTAATATATCTAAAAATCCTTTTAACGGCTTCGAGATGGGTAGTTTTAGGATCTTCTTGAAAACGAGCACATAGACAAACACTAATCATAATGTCGGGTCTACTAGCTGTTAGGTAAAGTAGACTACCAATCATACCTCTATATTTAGTGCTATCTACGGATTCACTTTCCTCATCCTTGGTGAGTTTAGTTTCCAAGGACATGGGAGTTTTGATAGGTTTCGAATCTTCTAGTCCAAATTTCTTAAGCATGTCCTTAATATATTTAGATTGGTTAAAGAAGATACCATCTTCTAGTTGTTTGATTTGGAGTCCTAAGAAAAAGTTGAGTTCTCCCATCATACTCATTTCAAACTCGTCATGCATGATTTTTGAGAAATCCACACATAATTCTTGACAAGTTGATCCGAATATAATGTCATCAACATAGATTTGGACTATGATAATATGTGAATCTTTCTTCTTAGTGAAGAGAGTATTATCAACTAAGCCCATGGTATACTTATGGTCAACTAGGAATGTTTTAAGTCGATCATACCATGCTTTTGGAGCTTGCTTAAGTCCGTAAAGAGCCTTTTTAAGTTTGTAAACATAATTAGGTTTTTCAAAATCGATGAAGCCCGGTGGTTGAGCCACATACACTTCTTCATTAATGACTCCGTTTAGAAATGCACTTTTGACGTCCATTTGAAAGAGTTTAAAATTATGTGCACACGCATAAGCAAGTAATATTCTAATTGACTCGAGCCTAGCTACCAGAGCAAAAGTTTCATCGTAATCAATGCCTTCTTGTTGATTATATCCTTGTGCTACTAGCCTAGCTTTGTTTCTAGACACAATTCCATTTTCATCCATTTTATTACGAAAGACCCATTTTGTTCCAATTATTGTTTGACTCTTTGGTTGAGGAACTAATGTCCATACATCATTCCTAACAAATTGGTTTAATTCTTCTTGCATTGCAATTACCCAAGATTCATCTTTAATGGCTTCATTAATGTTTTTCGGTTCAATGGTTGACACGAAACAAAAGTAGTTGCTTTCATTTTGAACTTTTGATCTAAGTGTTCTTTTCTTTAATGTTGCCTATGACACCGTCTAATGGATGACTTTTAGATTCTTTGACATTGACAAGTTCTTTGTTTAATAGTTCATCTTCCTTGTCATTACCTAAGATTTCTTGACATTCAATTGCTTGGCTTTCAACTAAGTCATCATCTACCAAAGGTGATGTCTTAGAGGGAGGTGGACTTTCGTCAAATGTTACGTTTAACGATTCCTCGACTCTTAAGGTTTCTTTGTTCAAAACAATGTAAGCTTTACTATTTTGTGAATATCCAAGAAATACACCTTCATAAGACTTTGGGTCAAATTTGGTGAGATAATCCTTGGTGTTAAGAATGAAGCATTTACTCCCAAACACTCTAAAGTATCCTAATGTAGGCTTTTTACCTCTATAAAGTTCATAAGGAGTTTTATTCAAAAATCGTCTAATTAGGACTCGATTAAGAATGTACGTTGATGTGTCAACGACATTACACCAAAACTTTTGTGGAATAGTTTGTTCATTAAGCATTGTTCTACTCATCTCTTGTAATGTCCGGTTTTTACGTTCTACTACACCATTAGATTGAGGAGTACGTGGAGCCGAAAAGTTATGAGTAATTCCATTTTTATCACAAAAGTTTCCAAATTGAAATTCATTATCAAATTCACGACCGTGATCCGTTCTAATAGACACTATGTTAGACCCTACTTGATTTTGAATTTTCTTACTTAGAATCTCAAATTTATCAAAAGCTTCATTTTTACTTTTCAAAAACTTTGTCCAAGTATAACGTGAGTAATCATCTACTATGACCAAAGTATAGAAGTTACCTCCATAACTTTGTATAGCGGATGGACCAAATAAATCCATATGCAAAACTTCTAGACACCTAGATGTAGACACCATGTTTTTAGCCTTATGGCTACTATGGACTTGTTTACCGACTTTGCAAGCATCACAAAAGTGTTGGTCATATTTCAACTTGGGTAGGTTTCGAACTAATTCTTCGGAGGAGAGGTTTTGGATTAGTCTCATGTTAGCGTGTCCTAAACGTCTATGCCATAAAGTTGAAGATTCATCTAATGAGGTAAGACAAAGTTTGTCTCTAGATGTTGAATCCAACTTCATGACGTATACGTTGTTCTTAAGGACACCTTTGGCTACGGTTATACCATCTTTAAGTATTTTACTACCGTTTTCACTAAAAAGGACATTATACTTATTACGACAAAGTTGACTAATACTAAGAAGATTAAATCCTAAGTTATCAACATGAGCAACATCATCTATAGAAAGGGAGTCATGAGAGATTGTACCTTTTCCGATGATTTTGCTCTTAGCATTACTACCAAACGTAACATTACCTCCATCACATTTGTGATATGTTGAGAAGAGGCTTTTATTACCCGTCATGTGCCTAGAACAACCGCTATCTTTAATCCATTCATCCGGTTCCAAACAAACTTTGAGGCATTGGAGTCTTAGGTCTTGGTTGAGTAGTCTTAGCTCTAAATTCATTTTTACTAAGTCCTACTCCAGTTCTAAAGGCAGGTTTTGTTCCATTTTTATGTGTAACTTTAACAAATTTTGAACGATCCGATGTGGATGGAGTTACTGCTGCAGCAGACCTGGCGGAACCCTCGGGGCCAACGGGCGGAACCCTAATTTGGGTTCCGTTTGGTCCGCGGGCTGCTGTAGCAATTTTGTTTGTTTCATGTGCGTTCTTTTCTTGTTTCGTTTGACCCTTAATGATTTCTACTTTCCTGAAACCTAGACCTGTTTTATCAAAAGGTGACTTTTGAAGTTTCATAATTTCATCCGCACATGAAATGCTCTTATCGAACTTTTTGAACTTTGTGGTTTGTTTGATTAGATCATTTTGAGTAATTTTAAGTTTCTCAACTTCAAGTTCAAGTTCTTCACATGATTTGCATGAGGTGTCAATACCTTTACCCTTTTCTAATCTCTTAGCTTTTTCTTTTAACTCATAGACTTCATTTTCTAAAAACTCCTTTTTAGTTTTCAAAAATTTATTTTTGTTTATGATTTTTAAGCTTAACTCACAAAGTTTGTTATATTCATTTTGTAAAGTATCATCATCTATAGAGGAGTAAGATGAGTCGGAGAGTACCTCATTTAAGTTGTGAGCCATGAGAGCAATATCATCATTCTTTGGCTCATCATCATCTCCTTCATAGTCACTCCACGCACCACCCACAAAAGCTTGTTAAGGTTTGCTCTTGGGTGGTTTTGGACATTATCCTACAAGATGACTTGTGTCTCCACACCTATAACATTTTCTTTCAACATTTCCTTTTCGATCATCACGATCTTTCCGGAAGGTTTTCTTGTCATCTTTAGGTTGCCTTACAAACTTTCCTCGCCTACGAAAGAACTTCTTGAAGTCTCTCACGGCCATAGCATATTCCTCATCATCACTATCCGAAGTAGATTCTTCATCATCACTTGATTGGACTCTAGCTTTCAAGGCAATGGACTTAACTTTTTCTTTCTTGCCTCTAACTAGTTCCGAATCTTTTTCCATTACCATTTCATGAACTTTGAGGTTTCCAATAAGCTCATCAAGTGACATGCTTGAAAGATCTCTGGATTCTTCAATTGCCGTCACTTTTGCTCTCCACTTCGGATGGAGTGCTCTAAGAAATTTCCTGACAAAGTTCTTACTACAAAAAGATTCATCAAGTGCTTTAAGTGAAGTAATAATAGTGTTAAACCTAGCAAAGGCATTATCAATAATCTCATCTTCGGAAATAACAAATTGTTCATATTGTTGAACAAGAAGATCAATTTTGTTATCTTTAACTTGTGAGTTTCCTTGATGAGTGACAATTAAAGATTGCCAAATATCTTTGGTGGTTTTACACAAAAAGACTCATTCATATTCTTTCTTAGGCAAAACATTATAAAGCATCATTTTAGCTTCATTATTTTTACCTATTAATTTCTTTTGATCATCATCTTTGATGTTAGTAACTACGTTATCACCATCAATAATTATATACCACAAATCTATATCTTTAGATTTCACGTAAGTTTCAAAACGGTTTTTCCAATATATAAAACCATTTGCTTCAAAGAGTGGTGGTCTTTGCATAGATTGCCCTTCTTTGTAATTTTCAAAATCCATGGATCGTTTCAAGTTTTAAAACATAATATATTTTAAAAGCTTGAGTAACGTAGCTCTTGATGCCAATTGTGGAAAACTAGAAGGGGGGTTGAATAGTTTACCGATTAAAATCTTTTTAACTTGTTAAGTTAGCTTCGAAACTTTTCATTTGATCAAAGATATATGCACAAACACAATATATAACATGCAAGTAAATGAAAGAAACGATCAAACCACAACACGAGTATTTATCGTGGTTCGGCTACAAGGACTCTTTTTCCTTGCCCTACGTCCACGCCCCGAGTATCCAACTCGAGAGTTTCTTTCACTAGTCAACAAGCTCCTTTCACCGGCGGAGAAAACCTTACACGTCGCTTATACTTTTACCGACACAAAGCTAAATGTCGAGTTCTTTTACAAGGGCACAACCACTCCCGTTAGTTCTTTTACTAGGGTACAACAACTCCCAATACTCTTTGTATTTTGAGGACTAAAATACTAACCACTCACTTCAGAATATACACAAACAAAAGACGTGTAAACAATAAGAGTTTACACAATACTAAGCTAACAAGTCTTGCAACGTTGTGTTGGAAACTTGTAACTTTTGATGACCTTGTAAGCTTCTTTGCTACAAAAGGAAACTTCACATTTACAATGTTAAGTGGTTAGAAGAAAAGATGAGTGTGTGTGTAAAATATGATCTCAAGAGCTTAGCCAAAAATCAAGTTATGGCTTGGTATTTATAGCACATCATTCTGCATGCTCGGCGGATCAGGCGGAACCCTCAGATGGGTTCCGCCCGTGTACCCCCAGGGTACCGCCGGGTCTGCAGTAGGTTTTTGCAATAACTCTTCAAACCAAACAAGGTCTTGTCTCATAACTCCTAGCAACCAAACAATGTCACATCACTTAAGTCAAGTCAATTACAAAGCTTGCAAGCAACAACAAAGTTAGTCAAACACATTTCTTTCCATAAATGCATAATGACAAAACTTGCCATAAATGTGATGTGACTATTTCTAATTTAAGAAATAAACTTGTGTTGTGTTTTATGAAATGTAAAATGTAGCAAAAGTCTAGTTTATGCAAGTCTTAAAAAGTAAGATTATGTTTTGCTTAAAAACTAAAATTTACATTTTGTCGTTAACAAAACTTAGCGAAGATCGTAAAATATAAATAACGTTTTTAGGCGATATTTGTATTAACACTTTTGTTGGACATTGTCTCACCTCATGGTTCTCTAAAAAGCAAACGGCTCTTGCTATCTCAACAACGGAAGCCGAGTACGTTTCGGCCGGAAAGGCATGTCAACAAGCTCTTTGGATGAAGCAAGCTCTTGTCGACTACGAAATTCTACTTAATGACATCACAATTCTTTGTGACAACAAAGGTGCCATTGATCTTACCAAAAACCCGGTTCAACACGCTCGTACTAAACATATTGAAATCCATCATCATTTCCTTCGTGACAACGTTCAAAAAGGAAATATCTCAATTGAGAAAGTTTCTTCCGAAGACAACATAGCCGACATTCTCACAAAATCCCTTAAACGTGAACCTTTTAACCTTCTTAGGCTAGGCTTAGGACTCATGGAACCTACGTTGTAGTTCTGGACATTAGACAAAAATCACAAAAATCAAAACAAATCCATAACTCTTTTTCTCAGCAGGGTCGGTGGAACCCTCAGACACAACGGACGAAAACCAATTCAGGGGTCCGCCGTATCCGCCGACCTGCAGAATCAATTTTTTTGTTTATATTAAACCAAACACCCATTTTCTCATACCACCACTTCCAAACTGTTACTATTCACTTTACCATCCATCCATACCTACGATTTCTTGGTCTTCCTTTCACTCTCATTGCAAATCAATCATCATTGTAAGTATTCTAAACTTGATTACAATCCTGATCTGAGTCTAGGAATTCTATTTTTGCACAAAAACAAAAACTTGGGGTTATGCATTAACTTAAGAAACTCATGCATGAAATTAGGTGTTCAACAAAACTAATCATGTTCCCCATAGTTAGGAATTGCATTCTTACTAAGTGTAAACATATTTGCTAAAACACCCCATGACAAATTTTTCCAAAAATTTCTCACAAATAGGACAAATATTTTTTCGTCTCACATTGAGAATACAAAATCAAAACGTTATGTTTAAAACATCACTTGCATAATGTCTCTTGAATGCTAAAGGGAATACATAACCAATATGTATTTTCGGGTACATTCAAACGAAGCTACATTGAACTAGGAGCGTTTGGGTTATCTTTTGTTTTATAACAAAACTTGCATTATAAAACGTTTTTTAAGCATCAAAATGAGTCAAGATAACCGCACTTCCACATTGTTTTCATATAGGCACACACTAGAACATCCACATTATAATAGTAGTTTACTTAAACTAAAATGTGAAATTTTGTTGTTCTAGGAATCATCATGCCTCCTTTAACCCACTACGACCACAAGGACACCATTAAGTACCTACCAAAACACCACAAAACCAAAGGCCTTACCCCAAACCAAGTCAATGTTTTCAAAGCTTTAGAAAAACATTATGTCCATGAGGGTAGAACCATTGACCCGTCCTTCCTAGAAGGCACAAACCTTTACACCGAATTTGCCACAATCAACTTTGAGTGTCTTTTGGAAATCAACGAGCCTATTTGTCCTAGGTTCATTTTGGAATTCTATGCATCCGCCGTCCTCTCCACGGATGATTATGGTCACATGTCTATCAACTTTAGGGCTAGTGGTCATCAATACTCATTCACTCTTGAGGAGTTTTCTCAAATCATAGGTGTCCCAAACCGTGGTACTTGCACTCCCTCTCAACTCTTGACACCCTCCAAGACCGCATCCATCCTTATGACACACCTCTTGTGTCAAAAGATGCACTTCGTGACCACCTCTTTGTTAGGACAACCAATACTAGGAGAACCCGTTCGGGAAATGAGGTCGATAAGGACCCGTATGGAATGGAAATGAATGAACTCAAGCCCCAAATTCAAGAAATGGGAGGAAGTCCTTAGAGCAAATGTCATTAGCACCATAGGAAACCAAGATCATATCAATCTTTGCCTTTGCTACATGCTCTACTCTTTGTCCGTTAGGCAACCCTTCAACCTTGCCTACTACATGGCCAAGAGAATGGCCGACATTCCCGTGCATGGCATAACGGCTATGCCGTATGGAATGCTCTTGACCCGTCTCTTTAGGTTCATCTCTCCCATTCCACCAACTCCAAACGGTCTTCGTCTTGACTACTCTCTCATTCCACATACCTTTGTCCCACTTAGTGATAAAAGAGTTTACAAAGCCCAAGGAAAACGTACTCATCCTCCTACCTCCTCATCATCTTCCTCAATGAGTGAAGATGAAAATTTGCCCAACTCTAGGCTCCCACCTCTAGAATACCTATCCCAACTTCCGGATATTCCAAATGAGTCGGCGGAGTTCAAGCAAACAAAGGGGATGTTTAAGAATCTTGTAAGATTACTTGGAAAGCTCAAGAACAAGATTGACCGTCAATGAGTGCGGGTGTGTAGGAGTGTTTGGCACTAGGTGCTATTTGAACAAATTTGGTCGTTTAAACAATGTTTGTGATGTACTTGTGTGTTGGTACAATGTTTGATACTATTTGGAACATGTATTATCTAACAATGATGCAGGTAGACAACTTTTGGCAAGTTGTCAAATTTTCATGTTTATGATATTTTCACTAAGTATTGTGAATTTCTCGACCTCAAGGTCAAAGTCCTATGGTATGTGTGTTTACATGTCTAATTTTTGCATTGCCTAACCAGAAATGCATTATCTTTTTGATTTTAGGAGTTTTTGAAAAATTTGAAAATCATCTCGCGGGTCAAAATCGCGGACTGCCAAATTTTTCAGGCCTGGCAGATCTAGCGGTACCCAAAATTGGGTTCCACCAGTGTATTTTCTGGGCAACCCAGAAATGGCCCAACGGACCGGACGGAACCCTCACACGAGTTCCGCCTGTGTATCCTAAAGGGTCCACCTGTTTCCTGCAGTTTTTTTTTTTTTAGTTTTCAACATTTTAACATCCAACCAACAAAATACCATCCTTTTAGATAGAAACCAATTTCCTGCAATTTGTTTAGCACAATAGGGTACTTCTCATTCCTTACAACTCAAACAAAACCATTTCCCGCCAAATTTCAAAAATAGCCATAACCACCCCAAGGAACCTTCACACATAAAGGAAGGAACCCTTCCAAAGGTTCCTTGAAATCCCTGAGATTTATCCTTCAACAAATTTACCAAAACCACTAAGCATTTAGTGCAAATCTTGTCTTCTCACTTCACCATTTTCATTGGATTGACTTCCATGATATGACAACCCACAATTAGTTTTTCAAATCATTAGGAACCTCCATTTTTGTATGGCCTAACATCAAATCCAAACACTCCTTCCCACCTCCTTCATCACTATAAATTAAACCATCCTAAACACTATCAAATCACACCTTCTTCATCACAATTTCTCATCTTTTAAACCATTTTAACCATGACTAAGTCAACAATCACCTCTTAACCATCATGACCCATCCGGAAAACCGCCCGGATAAGTGTCAAACCACTTTGGGCTAACCAATCCATCAACCTAAGCTCCTCATCTTCGGATGAATTCACCTCACCTATCAAAAATGAACATTTTTTGAACCTTGCATCTCCATCTCCATCACCCAATGAACCCAATGAGCTCACTCCACCACCAACTAAATCACCCATTGACCCAACTCCACCAAGTGCTCCAACCCAACCATCCAAAACTCCATCACCATCACCATTACCCAAACTTGAACCTATGGAGTTATTTGGGTCTCCCCCAACATCACCACACCCTTTTGTCCAAGATCTCAATGATCTTCCACCAAGACCTACACAACCACCACCTTTTGCAAATAAATCACCAAGGTCAATTATTGACCAAAATGAGCATTTCAACCACACCCAACCACCACAAAAAGTGTACCATCAACCCAAATCATTGTTGTTTCACCCTATCTTCCATGACATCCATGGTCCTCTATATGGAGAACCAAACTTTGAAAACCATGATCACCCAAGTCCACCACATTCTCAAGCCCAAACCTTTGACTCTTTCTTTCCTTCATATGAGGAAATCCAAAGCATGGTTGAGAATCACCTCCATCAAGCAATGGAATTTCAAACCACCTTGCTTGACTCAATACCAAACCCATCCTCCACCCAAGAACCAAAAACCAACCAACCCTCAAACCAAGAAACCAAAACCAACCCATTTCAACCCACTCATCCCCATGTTTGCTCAAATTGTGAGCAAATGGGTGAAAGCATCAAAATGTTGCTTCACCAATTCCAAGATGAAACCCGTTTGGCATTCCAACACGTCATAGAATGTTTGGATGCTCTTTTCCACCCAAACAAATCCTAGACAACCTTTGGAGGCCTTTTGCCCCATTTAGGAAATTAGGATTTGATTTTCCTTTATTTTCTAGGTTATTTTTAGTTTTTCTTTTAGAAGTAGAAGAATCTTTCCCATTTCTTATCTTTGACTTTTAAAAGTCAAATTTCACATGGAATGATATTTCTTTCTACTTACTTACTTGCATTGTTGGTTGATCATTTTTGTGTTGTCATTGTGGTTGCAATGGTAACTACAAGCTTGACTATATATATCACCAACTAACAATTTTTTTTTTGTAGGATCAAAATCCATGTTTCCCATCTTGGCACTCCTTTTAGGGGGAGTAACAACCAAGGGGGAGCAAGTACATTATTCTGCTACGGTACTCTACTTTTTGTTTCGACAAAAAGGGGGAGAAATATATTAAATCTTTAATACTTAATATGATTTTCATCACTTAAGTAAAACAAGTTTAATATAAATTTTTTTAAGTCTTAAACACCAAGATTTTGTGAGTTACTTAAAAACAAAGTTTATGTTTTATCATCAACAAAAGGGGGAGATTGTTAATACAAATATCGCCTAAAATCGTTATTAATATTTTACGATCTTTGCTAAGTTTTGTTAACGACAAAATGTAAACTTTAGTTTCTAAGTAAAACATAATCTTAGTTTTAAAGACTTGCATAAACTAGACTTTTGCTACATTTTACATTTCATAAAACACAACACTTTTTATTTCTTAAAATAGAAATGTCACATCACATTTATGGCAAGCTTTGTCAATATACATTTATGGAAAGAAAGTGTGTTTGACTAAACTATATGTTTTCTTGCAAGTTTTGTGTTTGACTAGGTGTAATGAGATGTGACATTGTTTGGTTTGCAAGATTTATTGCAAAACCAACTGCAAGCCCGGCGGAACCCTGGGGGTACACGGGCGGAACCCATCTGAGGGTTCCGCCGTATTCGCCAGGCCTGCAGAAGGTTTTGCTATAAATACTAAGCCACAAGTTTTGATTTTTGGCTTATCACTCTACATCATATTTACACACATTCATTCATTCTTTCATCTAACCCTTTAACATTTCATATGTGAAGTTTCTTTTTGTAGCAAAGACATTCACGAGTTCATAAAAAGTAACAAGTATTCAACACAACGTTGCAAGACTTGTTAGCTTAGCATTGTGTAGACTTGTGTAGTTTACACTTCATTTGATTGTATATTTCAGTAGTGATCGGTTAGTATTTTAGTCCTCAAAATACAAAGTGTGACGGGAGTTGTTGTACCCTTGTAAAGAACTAACGGGAGTGGTTGTACCCTTGTAAAAGAACTCGACATCTAGCTTAGTGTCGGTAAACGTGTATAAGTGACGTGTAAGGTTTTCTCCGCCGGTGAAAGGAGCTTGTTGACTAGTGAAAGAAACTCTCGAGTTGGATACTCGGGGCGTGGACGTAGGGCAAGGAACAAGAGTCCTTGTAGCCGAACCACGATAAATACTCGTGTTGTGGTTTGATCGTTTCTTTCATTTACTTGCATGTTATATATTGTGTTTGTGTATATATATCTTTGATCAAACGGAAAGTTTCAAAGCTAATCAAACGAGTTAAAAAGATTTTAAACGGTAAACTATTCAACCCCCCTTCTAGTTTTCCACAATACCTAAGGAACCTACTGAAGAAGTATGAGCTCACTGACTGCTCTTCAGTAAATACTCCTATGGTTCCTCCAAACAACCTTGGCCCTGACGTCACTGGCAAATCAGTGAATCAAACCCAATACGGGGGAATGATAGGCTCCCTGATGTACTTACTTGCCCCAAGGCCTGATATCCAATTCTCAGTCTATCTGTGTGCCAGATATCAGGCTGATCCAAAAGAGTCTCATCTCACTGTTGTCAAGAGAATCATCAGGTACTTGAAGGGTACTCCAAACCTTGGTTTGTATTACCCAAAATGCTCAGGATTTGATCTCAAAGGGTACACTGACTTTGACTATGCAGGATGTAATATGAATAGAAAAAGTACTTCAGGATCCTGCCAATTCCTTGGTGGTAAACTTGTGTGTTGGAGTACAAAGAAACAACAGACAGTGGCCATGTCCTCAGCTGAAGCTGAATATGTGGCTGCTGCAGGGTGTTGTGCAAATGTACTCTTGATGAAGAGCCAACTGAGTGACTATGGCATTCAGTATACCCATATTTTGTGATAACACAAGTGCCATAGCCATCTCCAACAACCCTGTACTTTATCAAAGAGCCAAACACATTGACATCAGATACCATTTCATCAGGGACCACATCATGAATGGAGAAATTGAATTACATTTCATCCCCACTGAGTATCAGTTAGCTGATATCTTTACCAAACCCTTGGATGAACCCACTTTCACCAGACTGAAAGCTGAATTGGGCATGTTGGACATAGAATCAGGCAACTGATTAAAAATGTTCCATCCTGATGTAAATTCTCTAGGTCCCTGAACAAACCCATTCCTGAATGATAAATCATTCAGGGGGCTCACGATGTCAAATGACATTGAATACCCTAACTAAATGCTCTAAGTACTTAGTTAGTAAATGTCCCAGGTAGGTAACTGATTCCTATTAAATATAGGAATATATGTCACTTACACAACTGGCATCCACATCTTGGGCCCCCACACCTACCTCACCAATACCACTGAGCATTAAATGCTCTCTCACACAAATATTTGTGTGATGACATCTCTATGCAAAAGCGTCTTTTGTAGAGCCACACAACTGTTCATCCCATCATATTGCGAGAAAAATGGGGTAATGGGAATCGTGCTATTTAATGCGGATATCAAACAAACTTTATAACCCATTTTGAATTTATATCAAAACGTTTTGATATCCGCAATAGCTTAACTCTAATTCATTCCCTATAAATACCCCCACAAAGAAAAACACACACACGCTTTCAAAACATATCAAAACTCTTGCAAAATTATTTCAAGAACAAATTTTCTTTTCAAATTGTGTGTGTTTCATCTTTGATACTAATTTTTCTCAAACCAGAACTTTCCTCAACACAAATGGCTTCTTCTAAAGTCATCAAATACGCTCCCAATGTGGATTTCCAAATGGAAAGCATAGACCTGACCAAGAACAATGTGGTGGGAAACTTTGCCTACCCTCAAGGGTTCCCTGAATACAGGGATGTGGTGAAGTTTCTACAAAATTGTTTCCTCACCACCACATTCACAAAAACCCCCTCTATCATCTATCATGACTACTTGAGAGAATTTTGGTGCACAGCGGTGGTTGAAAACCCTGATGCACCAAAGGAGGCCACCATAAGGTTCTCAGTAAAGAATGGAACTAAGTTCCTAACTCTTAACTACAAGACCTTTGTCAAAGCCACTGGCCTTGACTATGCTGAGACCTTCACTGCCCAACCCACTAAAAAGGATGTGAAGGCAATTCTGCTAGAACTTGGGCCCTATGACAAAAATCACCCTGAGGTGACACCAGGGGCCCTCCTATCCAAAGCCCCAATCATCAAAACCTGGTTCCCAGTCCCCTGGAGGATCCTGATGACCTTTGTCATTCAGGTCCTTGGGGGAAATAAATCCTCCACTGAGCAATTAAACACTACTCAAGTAATTATAGTGTACTGTCTCATAGAGGGTAAAAAGATTGACCTTGGAGAAATTATCTTCAGGGACCTCATAGCAAAGTTGGGTGGGAAATTTAGGCAAAAACTCATGTCATACCCTAGGTTCATTTCCTGCGCCCTGCAAGACTTGCTAGGGTCCGAGTATGTTAAGCCTGATGCAGTAGGCTTTGAGCTTGATGTCTTACACAAGGCTAATTATTCTCGTGACCCTATTGAGGTTACACCGGTTGCCCTAACAACGTATATGCTTACTGATATCCAGGGTGACAACAAGATCTCACCAATTCCCTCTCCCACCAAGAAGGTGAAGAGGAAGAAGGGATAGGGGTCCAGAAAGGTGGCTCAACCCAAGTCACTTGCCACTGAGACCTCTGCCCCCAAGCCTGACATAAGGGGGCAATAACAACAACAGACCCTGACTGCCGACACCCTCAGGATCATAACCCAATCTTTGGCCCGAAAACAAAGGCCAACGGAGGGCACTTAGACATCACACTCAGTGTCCTCGGGCAAACCCATTCCCAAAGGCTCTGCTGACATAAACAAGTCAGTGGAGTTGGAATCAACTCAACCTCCACATCCTGCTAAAGGCTCTGGAAAATAACAACCAGTGTCTCAGGGAGCAAGGGGTCCTATATCCTCGGTGGGGCAGCACTACTCCACTGAGAAGGGGACCCACACCACTTCACATCCTGCTAAAGGCTCGGGTAAATAACAACCCAAGCATCAGGGAGTTACCACCCCTAAATCTTCGGCAGGCCAGCGCAAGTGTAACAATTCACATTTTCAGGTTAGCTTCTATTTTTGAAAATTTCACTATTCATTTTTACTATTCACTTTTACTATTCACTTTTCCGAAATTTGATTTTTATTTCATATTCTCGTATGATAAATCATTTTCATGGCAAAATAAAAGTTTGACACTCATCAGATCATTTTCGCGAAAGTTATTAAGGAACTACACGTTTTAGGGTAAAACGTCATTAAAAAATCCTACGCACAACGAAACTCGACCGCGTTAATTTTCCCCGCATCAGAAAAATGTTTGATACACTCATGATTTATTTGAGAATTAATCATGACTGAGAAAAATGTGACCAAATAAACCTCGGCCGTGAGAAACAGAAATTTTCGTTTTTAAGCACTTTTACTTAGCCGTAACCTTAGCCTATACATGCACCGCGTTTCTAAGACAATTTGAGTTTTCACATTTTTGGAAAAATTCAACATATTTTTCCCTCCTCCTTTGACCAAAAATCATTCCTTAATTTTATAAATCATTCATTGATTTTTAGGCTTACGGTTTTATGTCTTAAAGACATTAAATATCAACCGACACTAGACTAAGCCCAGTCTAGACATTATAAGTCATTTTAAATCATTATTATCATATTAGAAAAGTAACATTTTACTTTTCTCAATTTTACACAATATTCGTACATTTTACGTATTACGCGTTTTAGACCCGTGTTTCCAGTTTTAGCAGGGTTTGAGCACCCCAATGGAACCTACCACTCATTTTATATTTTATTATGGAGTATATTGACAAGTTTAGTCATTCTTTCAAGTTTCACATTTTTATATTACCCGGTTTAAGTTTCATGACTTAAAAACCTAACGTTACCGGGATCAAGCTATACCCTAAAGTTACTAAACTATTAATTTAACCACAAGATAAACACAATTTCTACTTTCTTTCTTCTTGTGCCATGTTAATACATCATAATTGAGACAAGTATATCTCAATTAATAGTTATGTGTTTCAAAAGTCTTACAAAGCTACTAATATCTAAACAATACAAACTCAAAACCATCTTTGCGTGCTCCTTTTTCTAATCCAACGCCCAACAAATTTACATTTTGATGAATCATAGCTTTTTCATCATAGACATTTGTGTCTACTAACTAGCTACTACTTTTACTTCTCATTTTCATGAGAACACCTTAACTTCATCAAAATACACCATTATTCCTCAAGACTTATAATCTAAGTTAACTAAATGACATAATATACACCTAAGGGTGTGTACGTCGGTTTGGTTTTGGTCAAAGAAGCCAAATGGCTCTTGATTAGCTAATTTCAAATCTTATACATACATGTGTATACTAACTAGACTAAGTAATCAAAAGATCATATAAGTCTTACTTATATACTTCATTCATTAGCTAATAAAAACTCATTTCACTCTCTTTATTTCTCTCCCAAAACCGATCCATCAATAAATCCCTAGCTTCATCATCTTTGATTTTCAATTAACAAGTTTCACATCACCATTGAAGAACTTGTTAAGCTCCACATAAATCAAGAGCCAAATTCATCATTCCATGGTTCATTCTCAAGCTACACAAAGTAGATTCTAAGAGAAGTTTTCTAGAAATATTTCAAGAGATACAAGGTTGATAGCAAGAGTTTTGCAAGTCTTGGGTTGAAATGCCTTGTTCAGGGGAGTCACAGATCAGGTTTTTGACATGCACACTGAGCAGGTGGTTCATTACTTCAACCTTAAAGATGTTGTTGAAGATTTTAATGACGATGTCAGGGAGCAAAATTCCTGAGTTTCCTTCTCCCTGACACAGATGGTCTACCACCTTAACAAGTTCCTTGAATTCCTAAACAAGCTAAATACATGGGTTCAGTCCATTTAAGAATCAGTTAAGGATGATCCTGAACTCACAAAGAAGCTCCTTCAGGCATCAGAGACCTATCAGCTCAATTCAGTGCATCTCACCGAGCTACTTACCCTGATGAAGTCCTTCAATCTTCAGGCTCTCAGTAACTCTGTGGAGGCTATCAAAACCTCCCTTGCTGCCTTGGATCTCTCAGTGGCAGCTCGGTCTCAAAAGTCAGCCTCCCTGGCTTGGAGTTTTGGTTCTCATTTGACGGCAATGGAGAACGCTCAGGCATCCCTTGAAGCCAAAATCTCAACTATTTAGAAGGACACCTCAGACATCAAATCCATGATGACTGAGATCTACCAAGCCTTCAAGGGTTCTTCCACCTCTGCATCAGTCACTCCAACTCTTGCCATCATAGCAGCTCAGGCAATAGTTGAGGGGGAGAATGTCACTGATGCCCCTCATACTGAAGCTCAGGATGAAGCTACCGATGTTGCTTCAAGAGGACAGCCCTCTCACTCTGAGGGGGAGCATGTCACTGAGGCCACTCCAATCTCATCAGTTCAACCACAAGATGAAACAGTCTCTTCATCTCGTCAGCAGGATAAAGGCAAAAGCATTGCTACCACACCTGAACCAGTAAGAGTGTTGAAGCCTGCCTCCACTATTGTCAGATAGGATCCTGATGAACCAATCACTGTTCCATTTGAGATCAATGGGGTATTCCATCACCTCACTGATGCTCAAATTCAGGCCTACTTGGAGAGAGATAAGATACTCCAAAATGGTGGCTGTTGAAGAAAGGATGAGCAAACCTGAACACATAAAGGTTGTTCATGAGGAAGCTGAGAAAATTGGGTTGGATACTGAGCAACTGGCCACTGAGCAAGCTGGAGCTGCCTTCAAAAAGGCTCAGGAAGAAGAGATGAGCGCCCTGAAAAAGCAAAGAGAAGAAAAGCTCAGGAAGGATGCTCAGATCAGAAAGACCAGGATTGAAAGGTACACTTGGGTGATGAAGGAAAGACTGAAACCGGAAACCATCACTGACATCAAAATCCATCGCAATACCAAGCCTGCAATTGTCACTGTCTTCAGAGGGCAAGACCAAAGAGTAATGGACATCCATGATCCATTCAGGTTCGCTGACTTTGGCATCTCTTTGGATGAACTCAGACCAATCATCTCTAAGAAGACAAATGTGGTGGTTCCTAGTCTCCTAAAATCTCTAAAGCTCAGGTATGAAAGACTGATGGAAATGCCTGAAGCTCTTGGCATTCCCTCCCTGCTTCCAGCTCCATCTACTCAAATTGCTCCACCAAAAGTCTCCAAAAGGAAGAGGAAGCAAATTGAGGTCCCAGGATTGGATTGTGACAGGTCCCTTCCTGAAGGAATCACCTTCATGGACAATGTGGTGTTTGAAGTTCCTGAAAGAGGTCTATGCTTTACTGATGAGTATGGAAACCCTGCTTTCCAAAGGTGGTCAGACATTGACAGGGCAGGGATTAAGGCGATGTTGATGTACCTGATGTTGGCTTCTCCTGTTAGGTGTGCTGAAAACGTAAGGTTCTGCTAGGACCTTAAAGCTAAGATTGAGGAGCACCCTGAGAAGCACCTCCTGAGATCCAAGAAGGCAAAGCTTGATGCACTTGGCTATCAACTGAATATTTGAATCTGCAACCACTATCTTTTTTTGTTTTTGTATTATCAGTAGGAATTGTAATAACTATTAATAAACTTTGATGTTCTTTTAAGTTATTTGTGTCCTACTATAATTACATCAACACTCAGTGAGAGATGAAGACCCATGCCAACTCACACTGAATCATGAGACACTTAGGCTATTTGTATATTCAAATAGGGGGAGACTGTTGGGTCACAAATTTCCCCAATCCTCTTCTAACAAGGATTTGAACATAAAATAACCTAAGTGTCGTAAATACAAACAAGTCACTGAGTAAACAGTATCTCAGTGAGTCATCTTCAGGATGCTTAGAACGAATCTATGTAGAAAGGTTCACCGGTCAGTGAGGCGGAACTCAGTGAATGACATCTAAGCCAAGAAGAAGGTGATGGGTTCAGTGAGGATGACAATAACTCACTGAACCCCCAAGACTCCTCAACAACGACTAAGGTACTGAAGACTGATGGCTTGAAGACTGAAGATTTAGTGGGACTAGGTGGGAAAGTTTGAACTGGTTCACTAAAGTGCTTTATCACTTTAAGGTCAAAGTTTCCCCAAATGGCTAAATCCAGTCTGTCATCAGAAAGCACCTTTTGGACTTAACCCAAAGAAGGTTCCCTTGCCAGAGAATAAAATCTATCAAGATTTTATTAAGGAAGTCTTATGTCCATTGTGTATTATAGTTGTTCATACTTGTGTATAAATAGGTAACATAAGTGAGGAGTAAAAAGTGACAAGTTTGTGCATTTAATGCTAAGCATTCACAAACCACTTTTACTCCTCCAAAGAACAACACTGTCCCTGAGATAGCTCAGTGTGACCTATTGTTGTCACTCAAACTTTGTTTGAGTTTAGTGAGGAGTTCATACCATACTTGTCATTTCAATCCCAAGTGTTATTCCGCAAACACTTGGTATAATTCTTTGATTAAATTGTAATAAGAATTAAACGTTGAAAATTACTCTCTTTTCTTTACGTTTATGTTTGTTGTTAATCTTATTTACATCTGTGTTAAAAGTCATATATCTTGGTTAGATTAACTCTTTAGTTATTGTTAACCAAGTAAAATGGACCAACATATGTTAGTGTTAGTTTTACTTTTTGCTACTTCTTTCTAAATAGTTGTGTAAATTGTTGGTGATTATAGTGTCATCAAACATTTTATGTAATTAAGATTACCCGAGATCAAAGGAATTTTAAGTTAAGTTATCCTGTAATACAAGTTGGGAGGTGAAAAGTGCACACTTGCATAACTAATTAACTTGCTTTCAGATACGATGAATGGAAATGTTGTAGCAATAGATTATTCGTCTATAGGGCGTTGCAATTGTTCAATATATGTGACTATTCTCAATAGTAGCAATAAAACTATCGCTAATATGAAGTGTCATTATATTATATATGGAAAGTGGACCAAACGGTGTAACCATTCATGAAGGGTCGTGACTATTCATCGAAAGTCACTTTATGTATTATATTTAGACATCATTTTTTGGACTTTCATAAAAGATAAACAATTATAATAACATATACAATATTCGGCATGTTTTTTGCTCTCTTTTTGTTCCTAGAATTTGAATTTGTTCTTGTCTTATCCTATATACAAATTTCTGTAACCCAAGACACAAAATATGGTCGAATTATTTTATTCAAAAAAATAAACTATACACGATTCAAGAATTATCCGAGCAATTTTTAATTTTCAAAATGTTAAAACTAACATAAATTATGAAGGGCTAAATTTGAGACTCGCCCAGTCGCTCAAAGTGGTGGGCTTTTTTGTACCTAAGTAGGTTGGTTTCTTGAAATGGCCCGAGCGACTAGCGAAGTTGACATAAGTTCGACATGTGGCACCACAAAAGTAGTGCCCAATCATAATGTGTAAGGTTACTTTTGTGCTACTTATCATAAGCTACTTATCAAAAGTTCGCGCGACCTTCTATTTTGTCACTTTCCTCCAAAATAGTCAAACTTCGATAAATAATATTTTATTATTTTTGAACCTTCCCAACGCCGAGCGAACTAATTTAAGCGACTGACAGATTACATTCATAAGTATCACAAAAGTAACCCTTACACATAATGATTGGGCACTACTTTTGTGGTGGCACATGTCGAACATATGTTAACTTCGCTAGTCGCTCGGGCCATTTCAAGAAAACAACTTACTTAGGTACAAAAAAACCCACCACTTTGAGCGACAGGTTCATTTGTAAAATTGCCCCAATTATGAATGTAATCTGTCATCATATGAAAAGGAAAGCAAAATATAAACACAAACAAGTACTAGTATAAAATTTTGTTGTCAAAATGGTTCATAAAGCTAATTGCCGGCCGTGGGGAACTTACTTTTAATAAAAACGTTCACGGGTGGGCTTCGTCGGCTCGGCTAACCAAATGGAGAACAGCTCATGAACATACATGGGACCCAAACCACGATTATGACGTCGTTAGCTACGCACATTAGGAACCACGTTCTAGTGGGACCCACTTGATTTATATTTGCCTCGCCGTCCCACTGTAAAGAAAGAACCCCATTTCATTTCATATGCCACCGTTTGCAAACTCATTATTTTGTTACTATACTATCTAATCTCTTAAATGAATTGCCTGCTTTTTAATAAATTTAATAATTGTTTTTTTTAATGATTGTTATGATTTTGTTGATTCTGAAAAAACATGTTACACTGTCAATATGAATACAAATGTAGTTTGATTATTCTTCTGAATATGACCTGTGATTTTGCTTCATTAATTGTTTATCGTTTTGTTATTTGTATAAAAAATAATAGTGAAATATGAACATATCACGGCGCTTTAGAAGGTAAGATATTTAACCATGTTTAATTCGACTTATCTTTTGCATTACTTACAAGCTTCGAACACTGAGATAATACTCTTTTGGATAGGAAGAATGTATCGTAGGTCTTAAATATAAATATACAACATAAGTAAATTAAAGACCACAAGTAGATAAAGTTATATGGTAATTCATTCAAAATGATAGAGAAGCGAAGATATACCATGTTTGTTAACAGATTATTATTAGAGCGTAGGGTGTCATAACCTGAGTTAAACTTTTATCGATTGTCACGTTAGCGTAACATTAGTTTTAATTTTTTCATCTTTAATTAAAAAAAATACCTTTTATTATCACTCAGCCTTAACTCACTATTTTCAAATTCAATCCCTAAACTAAAACTAATACTTCATTTATTAAAAAACATAACATTAATTCTTAAATAAATTACATTACGAAAATTAAAAAATAAATAAATAAAAATACAACGTAAAAAAATACAAAATAATAAAAACACAACACAAACCAAACTACAACATAAAGGAAATTACGAAATACAATTAAATCTACTGACGAGGTTGCAAGTTATATTTTTTGATAATTCGGTCTTTTTCTTCATTGATCCAACCCACAATGTTTGGATCATTGCCGACAGTCTCAAGCATCAAAAATTTCATCTCTTTCAACCTTGTTATCATTTCATCTTTTTCTTAGCCGCCCTATATGCCATGGATGCCTCTTCCCATTTTATACGATACTCGTGTTGCATAACCTCCCCGAATTGACTTGAAGAGCTCGTTCCTACGGTAATTGCTCCCGCGATACTTGTCGTGCTCTAAGATTTGGCTTTCTTCGAAGCACGCTTTTGTCCATCGGACGTGGTTGTGCATTATGATCAAATAACGCCTCGTTTGTTTGTCTTGGGACATCACTGATTAAATCAAGTGGATCTGGCGCGTCCATTTTTTATGACCACGCAAAACATCTCAAGTCTCCTCGTTATTAAACGGCGCAGTTTTGTCCTCGTCACGATGCATTTGCTTCGCCAGTTTAAGGATATTCTTTCCCCACTTTTTTCTTCCCGTTTCGAACGTTTGTAATACGCGTTGAACTTTGTGCAATTACGGTTCAACGTTTTCCACTTGCCTTGTATCATATCCTTGTTGCGTTTTTGAAAATTGAGTCTATTGAACTCATTTATTACCCGTTACCAAAATGTATCGCGAACTTGTGCATGCCTGACTTTTGAATCCTCGGTAGCGGCCACGTAACACTTGGCAAGTAATTTTTCCTCACTTGATTGCCAACGTGTATTGACGAAGTCGGGATTTTCTTCATTCTCCTCGATTGGTTCGTTTGGTTCGGGGTCTTTGGATTTTTTGGACTTTCGTTTACCACCACATTTGAATGGCTTTGGTGGAGACGTAGGTGTTTCGGGAACTTCATTTGTTTCAGTTTGTGATGTTGTGAATGTTGTGAGAATTGTATATTTTGTAAATTGGTGTTTAGTGTATTTTGTTGGCTTTGTTCTCAATATAGAAATCATTGGTATTATAGGTAAAGTTATTGGCTCCACAAGCCAAGTGGGTTAGTGAAAGAGATGTTGGGTGATGATGAACCCGTGTTCGGGTTTGAAGATGAACCGCGTTTGGGTTATTCCACCCACCGATGAGATTCAAGAAAGAATCATCGTTGTTGTTGAATCCCGACATTTTTTTAGCAAATGGAAGTATATGAGTTGTGGAAGTGTGAAAAAAATTTGTGTGTTAATTGGGTTTTTATAGTGGTGAGAAAATGGTTTTGTTTTTTGTTTTTTGTTTTTTTTTAACACAACAGCTATTATAACCGTTTGAGGGGTGTGTAGTGATTTTTTTTATTCAATCTCGCTTTTAACGTTACGTTAAAGCTTTAACGTGCTCAGCTAACACAACTTTAACGTGGGAGGCCGGTGTGGTTAACGCACCTTTAACGCGAAAAAGTGAAGGTTTAACGCAATCTTCACGTTAACACACCCTTTGCTCTTAGTCTCACTTTTTCGTTTGTTATATTTATATAGGATTGCAAACTACTCGTATTATTCAGTTGTGGAAAAATCACAATTTTACGCGAGCCTTACATAATCTTAGTTGTGCTTTAATACTATAATTTTTGTGCCTCGTATAACGAACGCGAACATTGTTCGTTCTATGTGGTTGTTCAAGTATAGAAGTAAATAATTGCTCCTCGGCTTGGATGCGTGTAATTCCTTTCGGACTTTTCGAATAACGTCCTTTCAGTACCTACACAAGTGATAGACACGCGTTAATCTCGTTTTGGGTTTGATCTAAACAAGCTCCAACATGAGAGTAAGTAAAAGGTATGAGCTGAAATGAACAAACGTAAGAGTAAATGTGTGTGGAATCGGTTGGTTTGACAATAAATGAGATTGGGGTATTTATACTACTCCAACCAATGTACCTAACAGCATACGGATTGAGCAAGTCGGGCTATGCCTAGCCTAGGTGTTAGTCGTAAGGTCATGTGGGGTCAATATCCCGTAATATCCAGCTAGGCGGCGCTAGTACGGTTCTTGGAACTGACTGCTGCATAAAGAGGCTTACCTAGATAAAAAGGGGTTTACCTTTAAGGTCCTTCGGCATATGTACTTGGAACACGTGCAACATCTGTCTCCCGGTATGTGTCCTTCAGACATATATGTCAACATGTCTCCCAATATTGCATTATTTGTAAAAGACTGATGGTGAAATACTTAAAATTCTCCTTTTTGAAACCCTCTTTTTGAAAATCCGAATGGCTTGGCCCGTTGGGCCTAAATGGGCTTATCATTACGAACAAATAGAAGAAAACCTTAATTACCTCAAGTTAAAATAGGCCGAATCAATTACCTTGGAGTTGGGATGGTGACATGTGTCAAGGACTCGTCCATCCTACGGTCGTCGTAATGCCACATCAACGTTTGACACAACATAACGTTTCACTTTTCGTAACTTCTCTCTATAAATAGACCTTTCCCCTCTGTGGAAAACTAGAAGGGGGGTTGAATAGTTTACCGATTAAATCTTTTTAACTTGTTAAGTTAGCTTTGAAACTTTTCGTTTGATCAAAGATATATGCACAAACACAATATATAACATGTAAGTAAATGAAAGAAACGATCAAACCACAACACGAGTATTTATCGTGGTTCGGCTACAAGGACTCTTTTTCCTTGCCCTACGTCCACGCCCCGAGTATCCAACTCGAGAGTTTCTTTCACTAGTCAACAAGCTCCTTTCACCGGCGGAGAAAACCTTACACGTTGCTTATACTTTTACCGACACAAAGCTAAATGTCGAGTTCTTTTACAAGGGCACAATCACTCCCGTTTAGTTCTTTTACTAGGGTACAACAACTCCCAACACTCTTTGTATTTTGAGGATTAAAATACTAACCACTCACTACAGAATATACACAAACAAATGAAGTGTAAACAATAAGAGTTTACACAATACTAAGCTAACAAGTCTTGCAACGTTGTGTTGGAAACTTGTAACTTTTGATGACCTTGTGAGCTTCTTTGCTACAAAAGGAAACTTCACATTTACAATGTTAAAAGGTTAGAAGAAAAGATGAGTGTGTGTGTAAAATATGATCTCAAGAGGTTAGCCAAAAATCAAGTTATGGCTTGGTATTTATAGCACATCATTCTGCATGCTCGGCGGATCAGGCGGAACCCTCAGATGGGTTCCGCCCATGTACCCCCAGGGTACCGCCGGGTCTGCAGTAGGTTTTTGCAATAACTCTTCAAACCAAACAAGGTCTTGTCTCATAACTCCTAGCAACCAAACAATGTCACATCACTTAAATCAAGTCAAACACAAAACTTGTAAGCAACACCAAAGCAAGTCAAACACATTTATTTCCATAAATGCATAATGACAAAACTTGCTATAAATGTGATGTGACTATTTCTAATTTAAGAAATAAACTTGTGTTGTGTTTTATGAAATGTAAAATGTAGCAAAAGTCTAGTTTATGCAAGTCTTAAAAACTAAGATTATGTTTTGCTCAAAAACTAAAGTTTACATTTTGTCGTTAACAAAACTTAGCGAAGATCGTAAAATATAAATAACGTTTTTAGGCGATATTTGTATTAACAATCTCCCCCTTTTTGTTGATGACAAAACATAAACTTTGTTTTTAAGTAACCCGCAAAATCTTGGTTTTCAAGACTTAAAAAAAATTATATTAACCTTGTTTTACTTAAGAGACGAAAAGCACATCAAGTATTGAAGGTTTAATATATTTCTCCCCCTTTTTGTCGAAACAAAAAGTAGAGTAGCGAAGCAGAATAATGGCCATACTCCCCCTTGGTCGATACTCCCCCTAAATGGAGTACCAATATGGGAAACATAGATTTTGAGACCTACAAAAAGATGGTTAGTTGGTGATATATATAGTCAAGCTTGTAGTTACCACACACATTGCAACCACATTGACAAACCAAAGATTGATCAACCAACAATGCACAAAAGTAAGTAGAAAGAAATATCATTCCAAGTAAAATTTTGACTTATAAAAGTCAAAAGACAAGAAATGTGGACTTATTCTTCTACTTGTACAAAAAAAACTAAAAAAATAACCAAGAAAATAAAATAAAATCCTACATTCCTAGATTGGGACAAACGACCTCCATAGGTTGTCTAGGATTTGTTGGGGTGGGAAAGTGCATCCAAACGTTCAATGACATGTTGGAATGCAAACCGGGTTTCATTTTGGAATTGGTTAAGCAATGTTTTGATGGTTTCACCCATTTGCTCACAATTTGAGCAATCATGGGGATGGTTGGGTGAAAATGGGTTGGTTTTAGTTTCTTGGTTTAGGGGTTGGTTTGGTTTTGGTTCTTGGATAGAGGATGGATTTGGTATTGAGTCAAGCAAGGTGGTTTGAAATTCCATTGCTTGATGAAGGTGGGTGTCAACCATGATTTGTATTTCCTCATAAGAAGGAAAGAAAGACTCATAGGTTTGGGGTTGAGAAGGTGGTGGAGTTGGGTGATCATGGTTTTCAAAATTTGGTTCTCCATAAAGAGGACCATGGATTTCACAGTAGATTGGGTGAAATAACAATGGTTTAGGTGGTTGGTATATTTGTTGTGGTGGTTGGGTAAGTTCAAGATCTTCATCAAGGTCAAGAATTGACCTTGGTGATTGATTTGCAAAAGGTGGTGGTTGGGTATGTCTTGGTGGAAGATCATTTAAATCTTGGACATACGGGTGTGGTGATGTTGGAGGAGACCCGAAAAGCTCCATAGGTTCAATTTTTGGTAATGGTGATGGTGATGGAGTCTTTGATGGTTGGGTTGGAGCACTTGGTGGAGTTGGGTCAATAGGTGATTTAGTAGGTGGTGGAGTGTGCTCATTTGGTTGTTTGGGTGATGGAGATGGAGATGGAGATGCAAGGTTCAAAAAATGTTCATTTTTGATGGGTGATGTGAATTCATCCGAGGATGAGGAGGTTAGGTTGATGGGTTGATTGGACCATAGTGGTTTAACACTAATCCGGGCGGTTTTCCGGATGGGTCTTGATGGTTGAGAGGTGTTTGTTGACTTAGTCATTGTGAAAAATGGTTTATAAGTTTCAGAAATTGTGTTGAGGAAGGTGTGATTTGATGGTGTTTAGGATGGCTTAATTTATAGTGTTGATGGATTATGGAAATGAGTGTTTGGATTTGATGTTAGTCCATACAAAAATGGAGGTTTCTAATGATTTGGAAAACTAATTGTGGGTTGTCAAATCATGGAAGTCAATCCAATGAAAATGGTGAAGTGAGAAGACAAGTTTTGCACTAAATGCATAGTGGTTTTAGTGGATTTGTGGTAGTATAAATCTCAGGGATTTCAAGGATCCCTTAAAAGGGTTCCTTCCTTAGTGTTTGAGGGGTCCTTGAGGTTGTTATGGTTAAATTTGAATTTTGGCGGGAATTGGTTTTAGTTAAGTTTATGGAAGAAGGAGTATCCTATTATGCTAAACACATTGCAAATAATGGGTTTCTACCTAAAAGGATTGGATTTTGGTGTTTGGATGTTGAATTGGTGAAAATGAAAACAAAAATTCTGCAGGTGTGTGGCGGAACCCTCAGAATACACAGGCGGAACCCATTTGAGGGTGCCGCCTGGTCCGTTGGGTAAAATCTGGAATTCCCAGAAATTGTACTGGCGGAACCCAAAATTGGGCATCGCCAGATCCGCCAGGGGTGAAAAAAGTGGCAGTGCACGTTTTTGACCCGCGAGAAGATTTTCAAAATTTTCGAAAACTCCTAAAATCAAAGAGATAAGGCATTTCTGGTTGGGCAATGCAAAAAATAGACACGTAAACATGCATTACATAGGACTTTGACCTTGAGGTTGAGGATTTCACTATACTTAGTGAAAATATTATAAACTTGAAAATTTGACAACTTGCCAAAAGTTGTCTCCCTGCATCATTGTTAGTTGAAACATGTTTCAAATAGTATCAAACATCCTACCAACACATAAATTCAAGAGAACCATTGTTTACATAACCAAATTGTTTAAATAGCACCTTGTGCCAAACACTCCTAACACACCCGCACTCATTGACGGTCAATCTTCTTCTTCATTTTTCCAAGGAATCTCCCGATGTTTTTGAACATCCCCTTTGTTTGCTTGAACTCCTCCGACTCATTTGGAATATCCGGAAGTTGAGAAAGGTATTCTAGAGGTGGGAGCCTAGAGTTTGGCAAATTGTCATCTTCACTCATTGAGGAAGAAGATGATGAGGTAGGAGGATCTGGACGTTTTCCTTGGGCTTTGTAAACTCTCTTATCACTAAGTGGAACAAAGGTGTGTGGAATGAGAGTGTAGTCAAGACGAAGACCATTTGAAGTTGGTGGAATGAGTGAGATGAACCTAAAGAGACGGGTCAAGAGCATTCCATATGGCATAGCCGTTGTGCCATGCACGGGAATGTCGGCCATTCTCTTTGCCATGTAGTAGGCAAGGTTGAAGGGTTGCCTAACGGACAAGGAGTAGAGCATGTAGCAAAGGCAAAGCTTTATATGGTCACGGTTCCCTATTGTGCTAATGACATTTGCTCTAAGGACTTCCTCCCATTTCTTGAATTGGGGTTTGAGTTCGTTCATTTCCATTCCATATGGGTCCTTATCGACCTCATTCCCCGAACGGCTTCTCCTAGTGGTGGTGGTCCTAACAAAGACGTGATCACGGAGTACGTCTTTTGAGACAAGGGGTGTGTCATAAGGATGGATACAGTCTTGGAGGTTGTCAAGAGTTGAGAGGGAGTGCAAGTCGGAATAGAGGCAAGTACCACGGTTTGGGACACCTAGGATTTGAGCAAACTCCTCAAGAGTGAAGGAGTATTGATGACCGCTAACCCTAAAGTTGATAGACATATGACCATAGTCATCCGTGGAGAGGACGCATGATGCATAGAACTCTAGAATGAACCTAGGACAAATAGGCTCGTCGATATTCAAAAGACACTCAAAGTTGATTGTGGCAAAATCGGCGTAAAGGTTTGTGCCTTCTAGGAAAGATGGGTCAATGGTTCTACCCTCATGGACATAGTGTTTTTCTAGGGCTTTGAAAACGTTTACTTGATTTGCGGTAAGGCCTTTGGTTTTGTGATGTTTTGGTAGGTACTTAATGGTGCCCTTGTGGTCGTAGTGGGTTAGAGGAGGCATGATGATTCCTAGAACAACAAAATCTCACATTTTAGTTTACGTAAACCACTATTATAATGTGGAAGTTCTAGTGTGTGCCTATATGAAAACAATGTGGAGGTGCGGTTATCTTGACTCATTTTGATGCTTCAAAATCGTTTTATGCAAGTTTTGTTATAAAACAAAAGATAACCCAAACGCTCCTAGTTCAATGTAGCTTCGTTTGAATGTACCCGAAAATACATATTGGTTATGTATTCCCTTTAGCATTCAAGAGACATTATGCAAGTGATGTTTTAAGCATAACGTTTTGATTTTGTATTCTCAATGTGAGACGAAAAAATATTTGTCCTACTTGTGAGAAATTTTTGAAAGGATTTGACATGGGGTGTTTTAGCAAACATGTTTATACTAATTGAAGATGCAATTCCTAACTATGGGAAACATGATTAGTTTTATTAATTACCTAATCTCATGCATGAATTTCTTAAGTTAATGCATAACCCCAAGTTTTTGTTTTTGTGCAAGAAATAGAATTCCTAGACTCAGATCAGGATTGTAATCATGTTAAGAATACTTACAATGATGATTGATTTGCAATGTAAACGAATGAAGGACCAATAATTCGTAGGTATGGATGAGTGGTGAAGTGAATAGTAGCAGCCTTGAAGTGGTGGTTTGAGATAATGGGTGTTTGGTTTAATATAAACAAAAAAAAAATGTTTCTGCAGGTCGACGGATACGGCGGAACCTTGAGTTGGGTTCCGTCCGTTATGGCTGAGGGTTCCGCCGACCCTGCTGAGAAAAATGGTTTTGGATTTGTTTTGATTTTTGTCTAATGTCCAGAACTACAATGTAGGTTCCATGAGTCCTAAGCCTAGCCTAAGAAGATTAAAAGGTTCACGTTTAAGAGGTTTTGTGAGAATGTCGGCTATGTTGTCTTCGGAAGAAACTTTCTCAATTGAGATATTTTCTTTTTGAACGTTGTCACGAAGGAAATGATGACGGATTTCAATATGTTTGGTACAAGCATGTTGAACCGGGTTTTTACTAAGATCAATGGCACCTTTGTTGTCACAAAGAATTGTGATGTCGTTGAGTTGAATTCCGTAGTCGACAAGAGCTTGCTTCATCCAAAGAGCTTGTTGACATGCCTTTCTGGCCGAAACGTACTCGGCTTCCGTTGTTGAGATAGTAAGAGTCGTTTGCTTCTTTGAGAACCATGAGGTGAGACAATGTCCAACAAAAGTACAAATACCACTTGTGCTTTTTCTATCGACATAGTCACCGGCATGATCCGAGTCGGCATACACTATGGTGTCTATTCCCGTTCCTTTGGGATACCATAAACCTAAATGTGTAGTGCCCTTAATATACCTAAAAATCCTTTTTATGGCTTCGAGATGGGTAGTTTTAGGATCTTCTTGAAAACGAGCACATAGACAAACACTAAACATAATGTCGGGTCTACTATCCGTTAGGTAAAGTAGACTACCAATCATACCTCTATATTTAGTGCTATCTACGGATTCACTTTCCTCATCCTTGGTGAGTTTAGTTTCCGTGGACATGGGAGTTTTGATAGGTTTCGAATCTTCTAGATTGGTTAAAGAAGATACCATCTTCTAGTTGTTTGATTTGGAGTCCTAAGAAAAAGCTGAGTTCTCCAATCATACTCATTTCAAACTCGTCATGCATGATTTTTGAGAAATCCACACATAATTCTTGACAAGTTGATCAGAATATAATGTCATCAACATAGATTTGGACTATGATAATATGTGAATCTTTCTTCTTAGTGAAGAGAGTATTATCAACTAAGCCCATGGTATACTTATGGTCAACTAGGAATGTTTTAAGTCGATCATACCATGCTTTTGGAGCTTGCTTAAGTCCGTAAAGAGCCTTTTTAAGTTAGTAAACATAATTAGGTTTTTCAAAATCGATGAAGCCCGGTGGTTGAGCAACATACACTTCTTCATTAATGACTCCGTTTAGAAATGCACTTTTGACGTCCATTTGAAAGAGTTTAAAATTATGTGCACACGCATAAGCAAGTAATATTCTAATTGACTCGAGCCTAGCTACAGGAGCAAAAGTTTCATCGTAATCAATGCCTTCTTGTTGATTATATCCTTGTGCTACTAGCCTAGCTTTGTTTCTAGACACAATTCCATTTTCATCCATTTTATTACGAAAGATCCATTTTGTTCCAATTATTGTTGGACTCTTTGGTTGAGGAACTAATGTCCATACATCATTCCTAACAAATTGGTTTAATTCTTCTTGCATTGCAATTACCCAAGATTCATCTTTAATGGCTTCATTAATGTTTTTCGGTTCAATGGTTGACACGAAGCAAAAGTAGTTGCTTTCATTTTGAACTTTTGATCTAAGTGTTCTTTCGTTAATGTTGCCTATGACATCGTCTAATGGATGACTTTTAGATTCTTTGACATTGACAAGTTCTTTGTTAAATAGTTCATCTTCCTTGTCATTACCTAAGATTTCTTGACATTCAATTACTTGGCTTTCAACTAAGTCATCATCTACCAAAGGTGATGTCTTAGAGGGAGGTGGACTTTCGTCAAATGTTACGTTTAACGATTCCTCGACTCTTAAGGTTTCTTTGTTCAAAACAATGTAAGCTTTACTATTTTGTGAATATCCGAGAAATACACCTTCATAAGACTTTGGGTCAAATTTGGTGAGATAATCCTTGGTGTTAAGAATGAAGCATTTACTCCCAAACACTCTAAAGTATCCTAATGTAGGCTTTTTACCTCTATAAAGTTCATAAGGAGTTTTATTCAAAAATCGTCTAATTAGGACTCGATTAAGAATGTATGTTGATGTGTCAACGGCATTACACCAAAACTTTTGTGAAATAGTTTGTTCATTAAGCATTGTTCTACTCATCTCTTGTAATGTCCGGTTTTTACGTTCTACTACACCATTAGATTGAGGAGTACGTGGAGCCGAAAAGTTATGAGTAATTCCATTTTTATCACAAAAGTTTCCAAATTGAAATTCATTATCAAATTCACGACCTTGATCCGTTCTAATAGACACTATATTAGACCCTACTTGATTTTGAATTTTCTTACTTAGAATCTCAAATTTATCAAAAGCTTCATTTTTACTTTTCAAAAACTTTGTCCAAGTATAACGTGAGTAATCATCTACTATGACCAAAGTATAGAAGTTACCTCCATAACTTTGTATAGCGGATGGACCAAATAAATCCATATGCAAAACTTCTAGACACCTAGATGTAGACACCATGTTTTTAGCCTTATGGCTACTATGGACTTGTTTACCGACTTTGCAAGCATCACAAAAGTGTTGGTCATATTTCAACTTGGGTAGGTTTCGAACTAAGTCTTTGGAGGAGAGGTTTTGGATTAGTCTCATGTTAGCGTGTCCTAAACGTCTATGCCATAAAGTTGAAGATTCATCTAATGAGGTAAGACAAAGTTTGTCTCTAGATGTTGAATCCAACTTCATGACGTATACGTTGTTCTTAAGGACACCTTTGGCTACGGTTATACCATCTTTAAGTATTTTACTACCGTTTTCACTAAAAAGGACATTATACTTATTACGACAAAGTTGACTAATACTAAGAAGATTAAATCCTAAGTTATCAACATGAGCAACATCATCTATAGAAAGGGAGTCATGAGAGATTGTACCTTTTCCGATGATTTTGCTCTTAGCATTACTACCAAACGTAACATTACCTCCATCACATTTGTGATATGTTGAGAAGAGGCTTTTATTACCCGTCATGTGCCTTGAACAACCGCTATCTTTAATCCATTCATCCGGATCCAAACAAACTTTGAGGCACACCTCATTTGAGTTGTGAGCCATGAGAGCAATATCATCATTCTTTGGCTCATCATCATCTCCTTCATAGTCACTCCAAGCACCACCCACAAAAGCTTGTTGAGGTTTGCTCTTGGGTGGTTTTGGACATTCTCCTACAAGATGACTTGTGTCTCCACACCTATAACATTTTCTTTCAACTTTTCCTTTTCGATCATCACGATCTTTCCGGAAGGTTTTCTTGTCATCTTTAGGTTGCCTTACAAACTTCCCTCGCCTACGAAAGAACTTCTTGAAGTCTCTCACGGCCATAGCATATTCCTCATCATCACTATCTGAAGTAGATTCTTCATCATCACTTGATTGGACTCTAGCTTTCAAGGCAATGGACTTAACCTTTTCTTTCTTGCCTCTAACTTGTTCCGAATCTTTTTCCATTACCATTTCATGAACTTTGAGGTTTCCAATAAGCTCATCAAGTGACATGCTTGAAAGATCTTTGGATTCTTCAATTGCCGTCACTTTTGCTCTCCACTTCGGATGGAGTGCTCTAAGAAATTTCCTGACAAAGTTCTTACTACAAAAAGATTCATCAAGTGCTTTAAGTGAAGTAATAATAGTGTTAAACCTAGCAAAGGCATTATCAATAATCTCATCTTCGAAAATAACAAATTGTTCATATTGTTGAACAAGAAGATCAATTTTGTTATCTTTAACTTGTGAGTTTCCTTGATGAGTGACAATTAAAGATTGCCAAATATCTTTGGCGGTTTTACACAAAAAGACTCTTTCATATTCTTTCTTAGGCAAAGCATTATAAAGCATCATTTTAGCTTTATTATTTTTACCTATTAATTTCTTTTGATCATCATCTTTGATGTTAGTAACTAAGTTATCACCATCAATAATTATATACCACAAATCTATATCTTTAGATTTCACGTAAGTTTCAAAACGGTTTTTCCAATATATAAAACCATTTGCTTCAAAGAGTGGTGGTCTTTGCATAGATTGCCCTTCTTTGTAATTTTCAAAATCCATGGATCGTTGCAAGTTTTAAAACACAATATATTTTTAAAGCTTGAGTAACGTAGCTCTTGATGCCAATTGTGGAAAACTAGAAGGGGGGTTGAATAGTTTACCGATTAAATCTTTTTAACTTGTTAAGTTAGCTTTGAAACTTTCCGTTTGATCAAAGATATATGCACAAACACAATATATAACATGTAAGTAAATGAAAGAAACGATCAAACCACAACACGAGTATTTATCGTGGTTCGGCTACAAGGACTCTTTTTCCTTGCCCTATGTCCACGCCCCGAGTATCCAACTCGAGAGTTTCTTTCACTAGTCAACAAGCTCCTTTCACCGGCGGAGAAAACCTTACACGTCGCTTATACTTTTACCGACACAAAGCTAAATGTCGAGTTCTTTTACAAGGGCACAACCACTCCCGTTTAGTTCTTTTACTAGGGTACAACAACTCCCAACACTCTTTGTATTTTGAGGACTAAAATACTAACCACTCACTACAGAATATACACAAACAAATGACGTGTAAACAATAAGAGTTTACACAATACTAAGCTAACAAGTCTTGCAACGTTGTGTTGGAAACTTGTAACTTTTGATGACCTTGTGAGCTTCTTTGCTACAAAAGGAAACTTCACATTTACAATGTTAAGAGGTTAGAAGAAAAGATGAGTGTGTGTGTAAAATATGATCTCAAGAGGTTAGCCAAAAATCAAGTTATGGCTTGGTATTTATAGCACATCATTCTGCATGCTCGGCGGATCAGGCGGAACCCTCAGATGGGTTCCGCCCGTGTACCCCCAGGGTACCGCCGGGTCTGCAGTAGGTTTTTGCAATAACTCTTCAAACCAAACAAGGTCTTGTCTCATAACTCCTAGCAACCAAACAATGTCACATCACTTAAATCAAGTCAAACACAAAACTTGTAAGCAACACCAAAGCAAGTCAAACACATTTATTTCCATAAATGCATAATGACAAAACTTGCCATAAATGTGATGTGACTATTTCTAATTTAAGAAATAAACTTGTGTTGTGTTTTATGAAATGTAAAATGTAGCAAAAGTATAGTTTATGCAAGTCTTAAAAACTAAGATTATGTTTTGCTCAAAAACTAAAGTTTACATTTTGTCGTTAACAAAACTTAGCGAAGATCGTAAAATATAAATAACGTTTTTAGGCGATATTTGTATTAACACCCTCATTTTTACCATTTACTTTTTCACATTCTCTCTCGTCCGAATGGCTTAATATTTCCAGCCCTTCGTCATATTAGGTACATTCCATTTTCTCTGCTTAGTATTTTCCTTCGGCCTACCTACCCTTCGGATTCCTTAAGATGGCAAACGACAATCCAGTAAAGTAGAGATTTTTCTTCTTAAATTTGATATGCATGTTTATAAGTCCCTCATGGATGAGGCCGAAGTCTCTTGGGCTGTCAAGGAATTTGGCATTCCTACGGAGCTAAACCCGCGGGTCCCTCCCCCCAGCATGACCATGGATCGATTGTCAATAGACACGATAGGATTATATCTTCAATACTTTGTACAAGGGGGCCTTAGGGTACCTTTTTCTACTCTTCTTTTAGGCGTCATAAAATTCGTTAAGGTACATATATCTCAGTTAGTTCCAATAGGTTTGAACCAGACCACCATGTTTGAAATATACTGCTGGAGTCTGGACATAAATCCCACTGTCACACTTTTTCGTGTTTTTTACAAGTTAAGTAAACAAGGTTATTGGTTTTCTTTTGAGCGTCGTAGTGGAAAAATGCAAAGGTTTGTTTCAAAGAAATACTTACCGGTTTGAAGGACTGGAAAGATAGGTTTTTTCTTATCGACTGTAGGGCTATTCTGGATGTCATGGCTTGGAGGAACCAGGATTTAAATTTTGCAGATCCTCCTCATTCGCATGGTTATAGCGAAATGGATGCGGCGAGGTTGACTGCGAATGTTACTGAGCTTCAGAAGCCTCCTTCGAGCCTTTTGTATGTCGTTGGGCTTTCTACCCGCTCTTCAGGATGCCAAGGGGAAGGGTAAATGCTATTGCCTAACGACCATTATTTATTATGACACTTTTATTATGTTTCGTTTTACCTTTTATTTCCTTTATATTTGATCTTGCAGTTATCACCACGCCTGAGTTTTTGGTATTGTCGTCATTGGAGAAGACCAAAATCAGTTGATGGCGCCAATTTGTAGAAGTAAATAATTGCTCTTCTTCGGCTTGGAAGCGTGTAGGTCCCTTCGGACTGGTCGCATAACATCCTCTCAGTATCTACACAAGTGATAGACACGCATTAACCTCGTTTTGGGTTTGATCTCAACAAGCTCCAGCTTGAGAGTAAGTAAAAGGTATGAGCTAAAAGGAATAAATGTTTGTGGAATCGGTTGGTTTGACAAAAACGATAAATGTGACAGACACATGTTAGTCTCGCCTTAGGTTTCATCCCAAGACCAAGCAATAAATGTGAGTGTAAATGTGTGTGGAATCTGTTGGTTTGACAATAAATATGGTAGGGGTATTTATACTATCCCGACCACTGTACCCGACAACATGTTGATGGAGCGAGCCAGGCTATGCCTAGCTTAGGTGCCATAGGGAGACAATATCCTGTAATATCTGGTCTAGGCGACGCTAGTACGATTCTTGGAACGGACTCCTAAATAAAGAAGCTTCCCTGTATAAAAAGGGGTTTACTTCTAAGGTCTTTCGGCAACTGTACTTCGAACACGTGCAACATCTGTCTCTCAGCATGTGTCCTTCGGACATATACGTCAACATCAAGCATAAGCAGCATGTGCACGGTACTATTAGTCGTTACAAGACTCGCCTTGTAACGAATGGTCACAGTCAATAACACATGATTGATATGATGTTGATGAGATAATTAGCCCGGTGATCAAGTTGGCTATTATTTGCACGATTGCCAGTCTTAAAGTTTATCGAGATTGGTATGGTAATCATCTCGATGTCAAGAATGCAATTTTACATGGCCATTTATTAGAGAGTGTCTATATGCATCAACCTTATGACTTTGAGACCCGCAATGTCCTGATAATGACATCTTCACTAAAAGCTTGCCTTCTATCTCTTCAACCAGAAGGGAAAGGCACTATTATAAAGAGATGATGTTTTAAGGGGTTAGGTACCGGAGGATGAATAAAAAACATATTGTATTGCCATCCCGCAAAGTGAGGCCTAATTACTATATTTTGAACTTCGAATATTTCGGCTATAACAAAAAACCATTCAGGCTCCGCCATTGGTAATTAGGCAGATTATTATTAGGCCCACTTAATAATAGATTAGAAAGACATGAAGTGAAAGATGTGAGAAAAAGCTAAAGAAATAGCACAGATCGAGCGTGACCTTGAAAATGAATTGAATTGCAAACATATCACAAGTGGATGGACTTCCAATCATCGAAAATGATAGATACCATATACCAAAATAAAAAACTTATATAAATTCTTAGTCCACGAGAAAAGCAATTGATCACTGTTACAAAACGATAATTCCAGAACAAACCATTTGAAATCATGTTTATACTTGAACCATTAAATTCTTATTAACTTTCTTTTATTGTTATCAATAAAATAATACTAAAACTAATTTACTTCTAGTATGTTATATAAAAGTTCTTGTCATCTAATAAAAACTTGAGTACGCTACCTTTGGTGCATGCGTATACTGTATGTTGTATTTTCTTTTGACATTTTTATATGATACAGTTGTATTTGTTAAATAATTATAAATGGTACCATTTATGATAATTAATTGTATGAAACAAGAGAATTTCCGCGTTTGGTGAAGGTTTTTGGTTTTACCAACGAAGAATGATTCAAACGAAAGGGACGCTAGGAATAAATGTCTTTTTATACAACTCTTGAAACCTTCTTTGACAATAATATTTTATTTAATTAAAATTTGCTTACTTTAATAAATACAGTATATAAAACGAAAAAGACATACAGACAGGCTAAAGCTGGCATTAAATATATAAGTATTAGCTCACATCCACTTACACACATACCGGGTAAAAGTCTCTCCTTTCTGAGAAAGTTAGCGTGACCATATCAAAATTTTAAGCATCTGACAGAAATTGAACTTGAAAACTATCACATTTTAATGATAACAGTCACGGGTTTTTTAACCACTGAACCACCCTTGAGTCGTTACGTAAAAACGAGTTTGCTAAAGTAATTATTGGTTTATCACATCAATGTTTGCTTAATTGCTTATGCAGAGATGTTTTCAGTTTTTGTATATCCATGTACTAAAAGAGCATGTGCTTGGAGAAAGGATTGCTTCATTGCTTATAATGAATATTGAGTTTATCGTCGAACGATACAACAATTTGAAATTGTTTAAACCTCATAAGAGAGCTATTCAATCGTTAGAAGATTAGATGATTAGCAACTTGTTTAGGTAATAATCTTGAATGAAACAAGAACTGGTTATACCAAAAGATAAATCCCAAAGGGCAGTTGTTAGCATTAGAAAATGTTGGCAACTTACCTTTTTCAGTTGTTATAGGATCTCATGAAAACATTATGACATGAGAAGCATCTCATGGCATTGGCAACATGCTTTGTCATTCTGTGTTAGGGTGCAAGAAAGGAAAAATATTTTATTGGGCCAGCAAGTTGGTTTTCCATTGGGCTTGATGTTACATTGAGTTTTGGAGTATTGGGTTCGGAGAGAGGGTGTAAACAATTAGACATGTTTGTTCAAAAATAACAATTGGACATCTAATTTGTAAAAATTATTTGAAAAATTATTACTATATATTCTAATTGTCATTTGAAACGGCATCGTGTATGTTGTATGGGCTCCCCGTTTTTCTTTCGGCCTGCACAACGATCCAACCCATTATTCTTTGTCTAATATCCGGATCATACTCAAACATTCCAGATTATTTTCGGTCTCATCTCTAATGGAACAGACAAACTTTCCACCGGATTCACTAACAATTTGATTCATTTAGTTTCAGAAGATGTTTGTAAGATTAAACGCCTTTTTTTGAATTATTGTTTAATTTGTGTTTCTTTTTACTAATTGTTTGTTTTCCTTTTTATAAAAAATCCAAGATAAGGTTTTCATTGTAAATTGTGATTTGTGATGTGGGATCTTAATTCTATTACTTTGTAGATGTGTGTCATGTGAATGCCATTTATGAGGTTAACGAGGATATATGGGGATTTACATATAAAAAGGCCTCTGGGATTTAGATAAGTTGGAGAATAGTGGTTACCATAAAGATGTGTAAGATTAAGTTTATGTAGATTTTGGTTTAATTGTAGATGTATTGATTAATGATATTCATTTTAGGTCTTTGACCAATCTTATTTTAAAAAGTTCATGCCTTTTATAGGGATAAATAAGCCAACGTGAGCTGTGGCAATAGAGGGCAAAGGGGAGACGTGGCAGTAGAGAGCGAAGGAGGAAGGGCAAAAGAAGGAAGGCAAAATTTAGTAATAGTACGGGGAGAAGGAGGGAAGGGAGTGATGAAGAGGTTATGGCTTCAGACTTTCGGGTTCGAGGGCTGCCCACATTAATCACACAAGAGGTAATTTGTTTACTTATTAACAATTCGGTTGTACACATTGATTACACAAGAGGTAATTTGTTTAATTATTGTAAATGTTGTTTGGATTGTTTCAGCAAGTAAACAAGGGATACTAATGGGTCTCAAAATCTAGCTGCTATTTCGTTGCAACCTAAGCAACATCAAATTGTTGGTGCCATTCCGCCTGACCTCAATAGTAGGCCAAAATAAAAGCCACAGGCCAGTCATCAGGCACTATTACTAACTTTTGAACAAATATATTATGAATATGTAATTGTATCACTTTTGGTAAACATTCTTGAACTCATTAAGAAGAAGTTAATACATGTTGGCTCTTTTATGTCAAACCATTGACTTTTGAACAAGATGTTAGGGGTGGCAATAGTGATGCATCATGATTCATCTTTAAGAAATTTAAACCAATCAAATGTGGCCAAAACATTTCATAATTCACTATGCCTTTCATTCATTTTTTAGTGGCATTCATGATGCATAAAAAATTGAAATTATATTATTTTATTCTTAATTATATTAAACAGATTAAACAAAAACATTAAATTTTTATTAATAATTCAAAGAAAAGTGTAATGCTTAGGAAAAAAAACAACATAATAATATCTAAAAATTGCAAGGTCCCACTCACGTTTTTTGGCAATAGCAATTTCTCGCATACCCGGATCAGCTATTTGATCGTGCGGGTCATTGAAGAACTTCATCGCTCCTAAAAAAGCCTTTTCTTTAACACCTTTGAGTTGTGCGGACATCAACTTTTCGGCAAACTCATCCTTTGCTCGTTTTTTCTCCACAGCCTCATCCATTACTTGTGATTTCTTTGCCGCATAAGTTTCTAAGGTCGCAGCAACACTATTCATTGAAGATGACTCGCTAACGGTCTTTTTGCCCTTTTTTCCGTGTAGGAGTTGTGTCGTCATTCAAATCCGGAAGAATAGTCTCAACATTTTCATTTTCATTGCTAGATTCCGACGACTTTCTCCGTTTATCGGAATTAGACGAAGATGCTTGAACCACACATGGTTGTTTTAACCATTTGTCTGCTTTCTTAAGGATCTCTCATGCTTCCGTGTGAGTAAAAGTCTTGCCTTTTGTTTTCCTTTTATAATCGGCCATGGCATTTTTTATCACGTCAAGATCGTCACAACCACTATCACGAACACGGTTCTACAAATATAAAAGTAACAAGTATAAATTACTACAACTATATCAAATACAAAGTATAAAAAAGCATATGGTGAAAAAACATACCGATTGGATCCATAGCCCGTTAAAAGTATTCACTTCGGTATTCATATGTTTCCACTTTGTGTTCAAGCTATGGTGTGTTCGATTAGTATTTCCCATGGTTATCGTGAAATGCTCTAGAATTTTTCCCAAAAAGCTTACACTCTTTTGTTCATTCCCGACTTTTGGGCATGTCGAGATATGAACCCAAGCTTTTGCCAAAGCGGACTCTTCATCAGTCGACCAAGGTTCTTTTTTTGCATTACCCGGGTTTTTTATTTCTTCAACTACTTCAACATCATCATCATTTTCTTGACCACCTAATATATATATATATAAAAAATAAAAAAAAAATAAAATAAAAAAATAATAATAATAATAAAAAAAATTGTAACGATTAAACAAATCATATATTTAACGAAAAAAAAATTAACGATTAAAAATAATTAACGATTATAATAAAAAAAATTAAACCGATTATAAAAAAATGTAACGATTATAAAAAAAATAAAAAAATAACGATTATAAAAAAAAATGTACCGATTGCATTTGGAAATTGAGTTTCGGGAACAAAATCAATTTCGTCATCCTCGTTATCGTAAAGCGGTAGTTCACGTTCTACACTTGCTTCACGTCTTGGTGGACTGTCACGGAAGTCGATGAAAGGGTTAAATTCACTAGTCATTGCTATATTATAAATGTTTGGATTCATCGGTGAAGGTTGGTGAAAATATTGCCGTTGTTGTGATGATGGATTTACCGGATGTGGTGGGGGATAGAAGGGTTGAGGTGGAGGTTGGGTAAAGATGATTTTGAAACACGTTTTGATTGATTTGGATCCATTCTTTTTATATGAAAAAAAGAGTTGGAAGAGAGGATTAGTGGAATAATTAGTAATTTATAAATGAATATGTGAATAGATTAGTGGAATAATTAGTAATATTTAAAGGGATTTTTTTTTGAAAATGGCTCACACGGTCGAATATTTAATGTGGGCAACGTTCGAAAATTTAATGCTAGCTTCCATACCGAATCGGTATGTGATACCGAAATACATGCCGAAAATGTGATGCCGAGCAAGTGGTTATGGAGGATGCCGAGCGGAATGCTTTGCCGAGGCTCGATGCCGAGTGCATTGCCACTCCCCTTTACACCTTTTATTGAACAATTCCCAAACATTACAACTGCAAACAAACCAGAAGTTGTCGACCGTGTTTTTGTAATTGTTTTTTTATTAACATAGACCAACAATTTCCAGTTATGTTTGTGGAAAAGATTTCAGATTTTATCAGGGAGTCGTGGATTATTAGATAGCTACATGGTTTACCATGTTTTTTGTGTCGGATAATCTGTTTTTAAGAAGCTAATATGAAACAGTATTTTGAGCTTATAAGTTGAATAAATTGGAAACTTATTTCTTTAAAGATGTTTGTAAAATGGGTAGCTTATGACCTTATGTGCATGCGTTGTAAAAAGAGCTCATTTCAATTTCCTTTATCTTTTTCTTCTTTTTCAGCTGCTAGAAAGTTGCCTGTTGCTGCTATTGGACCGGTGGCTACCTTTAGGTGGCGAGTTGGGCTCTGCAACGGTATGAACCGTTTACATCAACCTCTTATATGTTATGCTTGATATTGATAATATATTGTTGCAACCACGACGGGTGTTTTGTACTATTATGTTCTTTTCTCGCAGATGCGTTTTTTTAGCTATTGCCACTTATATTGCGACGTAATGAAATGATGATAAGTCTACAAGTTCCTCACTTTACGGCTTATGCAAATTATATTATTATGACTCCTTTATAGTAGCTTAGCTTATTTGAATGTAATGTTGCAGGTTTCAAACGGTTGAATAAGCAACCTTTGTCAACCCTTTAAAAGGTATTATTCGCAGATTATGTCTTTGTGACTTTTCTATTCAACTTTCACTGATGTAAATTTGGGTCTACAGGCTACGAATGGAGGGAATAAAACATCCAGAAATCCCACTTTTGAACAACTGGAGCAGAAATTCCAGGCGGAGATCATGAAATCGATAACTGTAGACATACCGAATTTTTAGTTATTGGTACTACTCAACATCATGGCTTGCATATGTCTATGTCTACAGTTGAGCCGTCCACGACACCAACTGTTGAGTTGTACTAAGCAAGCCATGCAATGGCTAAGCATAAACAGTGCTTTGGCCAACAACGTGATCTAACTCAATAGGTACTAACATGCTCAATTAGTCATGACACAAAATCGCTTCATATTTATCATCTAAAACAACAATGGGTAAAAATGGGTAATTATAGGTACTGGTCAAATGGTATCGCCCAACTCGACTGAAATGAACACTTCATGTTCAAACTTTGTTTTATATTCTTTTTCTAATACATATATTGACTCTGAATTATTATTTTCGGTCACACACATGCACATATGTACACAGGTTCAGTTCTGGAACGTTATTATCTATTTCCGCGCATAGACACACACACACACACACTAAATTTTGACATGCTGTAAGTGATACTAATGTTTGCAGATGTACAGAGGACAACCAGGCAAGCAAAAAGGGCATAATAATCGCTAATCACCTGTTCTCACTTGACGTTCCTTATAGTGAGATACCTACACCTGCACTTAGCTCTAAAACCAGTGGAAGCGGCCTTGGTTTTGGATTGCTCTTATGCATTCATGTAAATTTCTTTTCTCTACTTTTTATCATTTTAATAATTCTTATATTGAACCAAAGATTAAGTGATTTTGCTAAGTTTGGTAATTAAAATTGATATGATAGCATATAAAATGAGCAATGTCAAAAAATCCAATTAAGTATGCATTTTATTTGATGTCCATATTAAGATGATGGCATACTTTATTCTATAAGTTTTAAACAAGGAGCTATAGCTATAGGATGTGTGGCTGCTGATATCGGAGGGAAAAGACGCTCTCGCTGCTTTTGACGCATTGGGAGAGGATTTTCAGAAAATTGTTCTCCCAGAAGCTGTTTAAGTTTTCCCAGGCATGTCTACTTCTAAACTCCCGCTGAGTTATATATTCAATCATTTCGTTGCTGCACACCTTACTGCTGATATGTTCATTAACTTTGGCAGTAATAACAGACCAAGAAGTCTTAGAAATCGGGTACAAGAAAGATGGTAATTGTTGATTGGCCATCCATCACAGATATGTTACTCAAAATATGTTCTGGAAGGACTCCCAAGTTTTGGTATTCTCTGTTCATAGGTAAACCACATGATTTCTTTTGCGGATCACACGATATCCTATTATGCTTATTGTTGTATATTATGAAAAATGCAGACATGAGAATGATTAGTTTTTTTCCTGGTGGTGATGAAGGTACACACGCCATGTTGGATGAGGAGCTAGGTTTATGGTATAATATAAATGTTCCGTGGGAGAATGGTAACGCTAGCAATGCGGATTATATCTCTGTGTCAGATAATGGTAACTCATGTCACCTTTATGACACAAATGAAGAAGTGAAATCAGGTAAGAAGACCACCAGCCTTAGGAGCTTCCGTATATGTTTATGTATATTGAATGATGGTACTTAGAGCTCACTTCGTGGCACCTTAGGACCTTTATGTGTAGTTTTGCTTCTAAATAAACTCTAGCATTCTAATGCGTCGTGCCGTTGAGGTAACACTATATTGCGTTTTGCTTTTGATATAATAAATAAATTGTTAGTTTGGATTTATATATGCGTCCCACGGCTAAAATTACATCTAAATAAACATTATATTGCACATACACTTTCATTTCTGTGTTCAAAAATTTGAACCTATACACCTTTTCATCCATATATACTACACCTCCATTTTTATCTATTAGCAAATTCAATAGTTGTAGATAGCTAAATAAGGCATACGCTTTGTGGTTGTAGTAGAAGGAGTTACGAGGTCAAGCAGATGATCAAAATATTAAAAAAGGCATCACTAGATTACAGTACCAAAACCCGGATAACTTCAATGCCCCGCCGCAACGCAGCGGACCGGTGCCCAACTTGTTTATCATAAATCTCGTCACTTCAGATATAGCTTACAAAATAACCTTCATATTTTAAATCACACTCCTGATCCATCTACTTTAGTTCCAGCTTCGACTAGTTTATCAACATACCAATAATATGCACCAAATTACTTTTAGGCTACCCCCATAATGACCTCAACAACCCTTATTTTTCCTACCACATCAGCTTTCTCTCCTACAACTTACATCTGACCTTTTCGGCATAGTAAAGCGACAGACGTCTTTTTGCTTTCATCTTTTTTTAATAACAAAATTAAATTTTATTAATAAATAAAAAATCATTTATAAAAATTCAAATCCATTTAACACTCAACACTCAAAACACAAAAACTGGATACTATTTTTTTTACAAGTGCCATGCACCTTTTCTCTTTCATCATTTCCCACAAATTAATTTTTCAAATGAATCAATCATATTTTTAAGTATAATTTTAGGTCTAAGTTAAAGCATACAAATCATTTTTCTTTATTATAATATCCAAACCAGATCTTGTTGTCTAACTCCACAAAAAAAAAAAAAATATATAAATAAATAAATAAATAAATAAATAAATAATAATAATAATAATAATAATAATAATAATAATAATAATAATAAAATCATCCCTTTTCCAAATTATAAGCCCAACAACAAATAACCTAAACTCTAGCTATATAAGATACTTATACCCTAATTTCTTTCACACAAACCAAATCCTCAGACTACAACTCACACAACCTTTTTATTTATTTATGTATTATTTTTTATTTAAATTTTTTAATATGATAAGCAAACAAAAATAGCTTCTTTTTCTTTGTTTATCCTTGTGTTAACTAAATAGTAAACAAATACAAAGATTTCTCACAACCAAACTTTTCTTTCTTTTAAATCAATTTTTTGTTTGTTTATGGAGTGCAATATTGGTCGAGACCACGATCGAATGGATTATTTTTTAGCTGACCGACCGCCAGCGACCTCATGTTGCAGTGGCGGCAACTGAAGACGACCGACTAGGACCTTTGGATCGACCGACCCAGTATGCCCAACCTTATATTGTTTTCGTATTACTCTCAATTTGATATTGTGTGGATTGTGTTTGTGTTTAGAAATATGTATTTAGAAACTATTAGGGTGTGTTTAGTTGAAATAAAACGCTTTTGCCTTTTACAAAATGTTTTGTACAAAATAAGTAAAACAAAATTGCATTCAAATCATAATTTTTCAAACAAATACTCTGCAAATCCATCTCACATATCCTAAGCACGAATTGAATCCGCAACCATTTGGTTGGGAAGCTCGCATACAATATGAGGGTACCATTTGGATACAAGCCATTTGATTTGTGTTTTCTTTGTTTCTGTTTATTTATTTTATTTTATTTTATTTATTTATTTTTTAAATATAAAACAATGTCACATGTATTGTAAATATGGGCTTATGGCCTTATGGGCTTATAGGTGATGTCTATTCATCATATCTTATTAGGGTTTGTATCTTATAAATACACCCTTAACCTCTTGGATGACCACTTAATAATAATTCTCCCTCCTCTCATTCTTGTATTCATGTTGTTTATTAATGTTCTTTATTTATAACACGTTATCAGCACGCTCTAATACATTAATTGCAAATATTTTTTGAAAAATAAATATGTTGACAACGAAGAAGAAGGAGGAAACTAATGTGATATATATTACGGTTCACAGTTCCATCTTCTATTTGAGTTAGCGAGGTAAATCTTTAACCCATGTGTAGTATTATAATATGCTTGTTTGTGATAGTTTCATCATCGAATTTTTAAACAAGTTTAGTGAGGTTATTGAGCATTAAAATCAAAACAATAAACTGACGTGGTGGATCCATTAATTAATGTATTATCTATGAACATTGATTTAATAATACATAATTACGTGTATGTCTCTTTTGTAAGAATCATGGGTTAACTATTTTAATCTTTTCATAATAACTAACTTTTGTGAAGGCGTTAAATATGACCTTAAAAGTTATTGATTTACATGGTATAACCAATCTTATGTAAATAAACGAGATTTTTACAAAAAGGTTAATTAATCATCACTATTGAACATGTTTTTGGTATTTTTGTTACAAAACATGATATGGTGCTTTAGTCTGTTTGTTACATAAACAGGTAGTAAATTATTAGTTCCATAACAACTGCAATTACCAATTGCTTATTAACTTTGCTACATGTTGTTATTAATTTTGTCTCCAATTAACATTGTAACGTTAATTTGTTGCTTCACTTAAAAGTTGTGTAGTATTTTATTTTTTTTAAACTCTATTGTGATTTACAAGAACAACAAATATTCTATTGTGATTACATAACGAGAATTATGTTATATTTTATTGTTAATTTTTCAAACTCTCATGTAATTTACAATAAATAATAGATGTTTTATCGTGACTACAAGGAAAGAATCAAAACAACATAGCCATCATGTTATGGTTAAAAAATATACATATATATTAGAACCTCAAGTTCTAATATGATTCTTTCATGAATCAATATCATAACTTCGTGTTATGATTATATTTATTCATAATAAAACCTAAAGTTTTATTACAATGAATAAATTAAAAATACATAATAAAACCTAAAGTTATTGTATCTCTTTTATTGAACTTTAAGTTCAGTTATTATTCTCTTAAAAGAATCACAATATTATAACCTCACGTTATGTTTAGAAAAAAAATAGTATGAACCTCAAGTTCTACTACGATGAACATAATCAAAATACAATAACCTCAAGTTATTGTTTTCATGTTCAATCAGAATTCTCAAAAAAGAGAAAAAAAAAGAAAAATAAATTAGAACCTCAAGTTCTAATATGGTTTGATCAATTGAAAAAAAAGAAAAAAAGATAGAACCTCAAGTTCTACTATGATCTCTCCAAGAAAAAAAAAATAGAACCTCATGTTCTAATTTGATTCAATTAATAGAATCAATAACATAACATCATGTTATGTTAGAAGAAAAAAAAATAAAACCTCAAGTTTTATTATGATTCCCTCAAGAGAATCAAATAACACAATCTCGTGTTATCGTTATATCGAACCTCGAGTTCTTTTATTGTTACTCAAATAATTAATTGCTTGTTTTATGTTTATCTTATCTATTTGCAATTTTATTTGCATAGTATTATTACAGCTCGAATGTATTTGTGCATAAGTTTTGCAAAACATATATGTTCTTTATAAACAACTTTAGTGATCAGAATTCTATTAATAAATTGGAAATATCTGTGCATATTAGTAATTTTCGGATGTTTTAAGATTTTTTTAAAATACATGCTTGATATAAGTTGGTATAAATTGTGACCATGATTTATTGTATGTGACATAATAAATGAAAGTTACGAGAATTAATAATGATTAGTGATTTGTGTCGAATGTGACTATCTAGCTAGTTGATACATATGTTTTTAGTATCAAGTTTGTTTACGGTTACAATATAACATGTTTGTCCATTTGCTACTTGTTTGCTATATGAATAAGACGCATCTGATTTGCGTCTTGATGAACTAAAATGTGCGTAATGGCTAAAAGTTATTTGCTTGAATTAGTTTATGAGACATATTTGACACCTTATAGTACTTTTTAAAGCTCGTTTTATACAGGTCTACCTACTATTGTTATGCTCGACTAAAAGTGCTAAAATAAAACAAGAGTAAAATAAATGACAATGTGCAAAAGATAAATGTGTCATAACTGTACACTATTGTTATAAGAATATGATATCTTAGTCGACTCTGATTTGAAGTTCTCAAACATCAATTTTTTCTGTTCCTAAATTTGCGTGGATTTTTTATGTTGAGATCTATTTTATCTGTAAATACTTTTAGGAGAACCTCGTCTTCTTTAATATTCTCAAAAATCTCGCTATGATTGTATGCACCTCAAGCTGCATTAAAAAAAATAGCATAAGCGAGTTCGGTCTCACTATTTCAGTGTTAGATCTGAATTAAAAAGAAAATATATAACGGTGAGAGATCCGTTAAATGTATGTCAAAGTCTATAAGAAAGATTTGACCATCATAAGCAAGAGATCTTGCAATATGCGAGCACATTTTTCGCAATATTAAGTAGTACATCTGAATGATGAAAAGAGAAAATGCGATGAGATGGTTAATGTCTCGAATATACTTATATATCGAGAACGATGCTTTGATATAAAAGAAATGGGCATGTTTGAACAAACATGATAAACCCGTTTACTAAATTTGCTCCATATTGTCATGTTAAAAGAAACTGGTTCGCAACCTCAAGTTGCAACATAAAGATCTCCATTCCTTCAAGCGAATATGATAAAATGATCAACATAAGATGTTCATTCTCTCAAATGAATGAGATAAAATGATCAATATAAGATCATCATTCCCTCATGTGAATGTGATAATGTAACGATAAATGGTTAAAGATCATTTATCATGGTAAATGCTATGGTCGAGATAGTATGACAATGACAAACCACTACTAGTGGCTAAAATACAATAAGAAATGAGCAAACAAAACTTTTATTTATGCAAAAATGCAATGTGATGTATGCAATATACAAGTGTGTCAAATATATTACACACTATATTCATAGATTTAAGAATCTATGCTCCGTAAAAGAAATATAAAATTGTCATGAGGAACGAAGTTAAATATTAAGAATACATTATATTCTTATGTATCTTCCTCGACATAGCCATAACATAAGTTTATGAGCTATAATTATAATATTTTTGGCATGACCGGTTATACCATCCTGAGTCATTAATGATGCTAAACTATAGAAGAAGAAGATTCTTCAATATAAATGGTATTATCTCTCAAAAGAAGTTGATTATTAATCTATCAACTAGAATGGGGACTCAATTCCTCAATTTTCTGAAATGAAAACAAGTGGATGTATGTAGGCTTACATATCCAATGTATGAACCATTTAGAGTTTAAAATCGATGCATCGTCTAAATGATCATTAAATCGCAACCTCAAGTTTGCATGATTAATAGCTCAATGCGAGCCTAACATTTCAAAGTATGGGGCCATATTCTAATATGCACAACAACAAAATTAGCATCATGCCAATATGTTATTATAAATCATCCCTTTTATAATTGGTTTTGGTTATAAATCAAACATATCCCATTTTTTGTTTTTCTGTGTGCAAATTACTCAACCTAAATGCACATATATGGGATATAGAAGATGGACAATTCCTTCAGGAGGAGAGAAGTAGCTGCAAATTAGAATGAATTATCACATTCTATTGATCCTCGAAAGAAATTTTTATAAATTCATTATTAAATGAATAATCTAATAGCCATAAATAAACATTGGCTAAAAAACAAAATTTCAGCTACTCATGCTCTAATTAGAAGTTGTCCTCAAGGACACTATTTTATTATGACATGCCTCAAGCATGGTAGACAAATCGATTCCAAATAAAATCCTCGATGAAAAATATGGAGCATGAAAACTAGATGGTTGTTAGAGGTATAAAAGACTCCATGATAGTCTCATAAAGAGATACTAGACATGAAGGTTCCAAAGAACCTCAAATAGTTAATGAGATCTCAATAAATTATATCATGTCTAAAGTTATATGAAATCGAAATATAAACGACGTCGATAAATTTATTTACATACAATATAGCACTTGCTATTATGCATAATGAGGATCATAAATCAAAAGTGCGCTCAAGGAAACGATTGGCCAATATGAAAAGACACAATCTCGCAAAAATACGAGAAGTATTAGGACATGAAGTCCATACATAAATGTGTAAAATTTATTAGATATACATCAATCTTTGTGCGAATGCGAAATAAGAGCTCTAAAGTTATGTCTTTTAAGACATGAATTGTGAATAAATAAATTCACAAAAACACAAAGTTGATTATTACAAGACATATTGTCTCGAGGTGGATGTAAATATCTTATTGATATTTTACGAGACAATCAATATTGAAGTATTTAATTCGCTCTAAATGAGTTTTATTAGAACTCTCATATACCATGAATGATCTATAATGTCTCAAGAATGGCTTACAACTTCAACTTCTAGATACGATTAATAAAGTTCTCAATAACTTTATTTGATAAAGTTGAATAAATCCGTATATGGATCAAAATAATTTTGGACGCATATTATATAAATTGCTTTTGCACATGTCTCAAAGAAATAAATTGGTCCTCAAGTACCACACATAAGTACAAATGAGGTTTGGATGCCAATTTTGTAATTAATATGCGTCACGAGAGAGTATTTTTTTTTTAAAATATTTGTACATGCATTGTATACTTTCCAACCAATTGATTTGATATTGGGTTGGAAGCTACACATATATTTTGTCATTTTTGCAGGACTTATTCGTAACATCATCAATTTGATGGACTTCATTGTAAAGTTTTTGCCAACAAAAGTATACGAGCAACTCGTTTAGAAGATTAGCATGCGATGCTTGAAATACATACATTAAATTGAGGAGGAGGAGCATTATACGCACTGCACTCTTTTTCTTCATCAAGTTTTTGTATCCCATTGGGTTTTTCTTGATAAGGTTTTTGATGAGGCAGCATATGAAGTATAATAAACGATGAATATCCAAGGAGGAGTATTGTAAATATGGGCTTATGGGCTTATAGGTGATGTCTATTCATCATATCTTATTATGGTTTGTATCTTATAAATACACCCTTAATGTAACCTCTTGGATGACCACTTAATAATAATTCTCTCTCCTCTCATTCTTGTATTCATGTTGTTTATTATTGTTCTTTATTTATAACAACATGAACGCGTTTCTACATTTTGTGAAAAATTTAATCCCCTCATTTTCTTATAAAACTGAAAATAGAAAATTAAGAAAATTTTCTCGAACAAAACGCTCTCTTAGGAACGATTAGGCTATGTTTGGCGACACGTAACAGTAAGCAGTAGCAATAAGCAGTAAGCTATAGCAGTAAGTATTAGTTGCTTGTTTAAAAAACGTGTTTGGTAACATAGCTGTAGTTGTAATTATAAAATGTAAAATTACGAAAAAGGGCATATACTTATGAATAAGTGTTATTTTTTAAGGGTACATTGATAATATTAAAAGTAAAACGCTAGCGGTATATTGAAAAGCTTGTTTAAGAAGCATTAAGAATGCAAGCTTTTGAGGTGTTGCTAAACGCTAGCAACAGTGTTGCCAAACAAGCATTAAGACTAAAACGCTTGTCGCTTACCGCTCTTAAACGCTTTCAAAAAGATGTTGCCAAACATGACCTTAGATTAATGTTTGTTTGGTCACGAACGTTTAACTAGTGAATTTTTTAGACACTCTACATTGAACGTTAATAAAGAGAGCTTATAATGTCAACTTTTAGAATAATAAATACCAAACGTTTTGCTAGAATAAACAACTACGTAGTATTACTAACACGCTACTGCTGCTGCTTGTTGGTTGCAATTACCAATGGTTTTGTATAACATCGTCATTGTGTAAGAAAATTCTACAATTGATCACTATGTTCTAGTAATCAGGGGTAAACATTTGTTATATTTACATCGTCCAACGAAAAGTATTATCTTTGCGAGTACGACTTTAAAATGACATTCCCTTTTGTGTTACCCTCTTAATAGAATTCATTAAACTAGTCATTCAGAGCCGTGCGTTGCACACGGGCTCTATCTAAGTATTTATAGTGTAATGTTCAGCACTAATTTTTATCATGTTGGAAACTATCATGTTTTGGTGATGGTCGGATTTTGTTGGGCTTTAGCTAAATGTTTGTGTAAATATACAACAATCTATAAATCGTGCTGTCTCATTACAATTTTGTTGATTGTTGGAAAAATTTTGTTAATGTTTACGCAATAGTAATTATTTTGTTGATTTATAGTTTAGTTCTTTTAGTTGTGCTTCTTCACTTTTTTATATGTTTTGTGCGGCACTAATTTTGGTGATGTTATAGGTTTTAGGTAAATGCTTGTTGCGTGATGTGTTTTAAAGGTTGTCATTTAAACCAAATTAATTATAATGAGTACAACTTGCATTTAAATTTGTTTTATAAACAGTACTATAAACATTACAGATTACTCAAATTTAAAAAATTTAAATTTAAAGAAAATTATGCATGCATTATAGTAAGTAGTAGAGGTTATATTAAAAGACTTTTATATCCTTATTTAATAATTACATTCTTTTAATATTCATTTAACTTTTTGTCATTTTACTTTATCAATCATGATAAGCTAAATCAAACACCTAAAAGGCTAAGAGCATAAGCAATGTATCAAGTCATAAAAAGACTTGATGGATTTATCTCTATAAATGCTAAAGTTAAGGGTTTTTTTTTTTTTTTTTTTTTTTTTTTTTTTTTTTTTTTTCCAGAATTTCATGATGGCCATTAACTGTTTGTAAATTAAGTATAAAATAAGTTCAAAACTTGTTTAACATATGAAGCCTTTATGTCACTCGTATCCATGTACTTAACACATATAAATTAGTAAGAGCAATATTCATATGAGATTAGTGTTCTAAACTTCATTAATTTATCATACTCATGGCTGCCAGCCATATAATGTTATTGATCGTGTCCATTGCACCGTACTTTATGTTACACTTTTTACTGGCAGATGGAGAAAAAATAAAATAACTTCATAATGATTATAGATGTCTATTAAATTAAATTGACAAAATTTGTGGATATATAACAGTAGACAACCTTAATACACAGAGTGACAAAACTTTTACTATGGATGAATGAATAGATATTGACATCAATCCACTAATTCAATTAAGAAACATAAAAATTATCAAAAGGGCGAATGAGTTCTCAACTCTGTTATCTACAAATCTACAATTGGTCCCTGCTAATTATAATGACTTATTTGATTGCAAAAACCATACATCTTCTGCATCTAATGCATCTAACACTTCATATTCATCTTTTTGATAACCGAACCATTTCATTTATATTCCAACAAACACTTCGTATTCACCTTCATTACTTCTTGCAATTAAACATGGCGCGGTTATACATATTTGGATTCAATCTTGAAGTCACACATTTATTATTCGTCCAACATTACATAAGGTATAGTTAACAACTTAATATATGCATAAAGTCAAATCACAAAACTTTGATAATACACTATCATTATTGGCAACTTAAGGATTCTTTTTCCTCATCCTCCATTGCAGTGAAACAAACAATCGCTGCAACCACAATATCATGATATTACTTAGGCTAATATTTTTTTATTTCTCAACCACATATATATTTTTCTAAAAACTAATTTCTCACTCTTGAGGCGTCGATTATGTATACACTCTGGATCTAATAACTCCAAAGATAAACCACACTTAATAATTGATAGAAATATATAATGAACTTGATGCGTTAATTCGAAGGGTTATTTAAGCTCACTATTCAGAAAAAAAAATCGATCTTTGAATCAAGATTTACAAATGGTTGAGTAATAAATATAAAAGAAGGATGATAAAAATGAAGTTACCAACGGTATCATAGAGAGGTACACAAATCAAACTTTGTGCATTGTAAGCCTGCTAATAAAATAAACCACGAAAATGATCAATTGTGTATATATACACAGTAATAAACATGGACTGACTAATTGAGTTAAAATTAAAATCGACATCCATTGCTACAATCCCAAAACTTACACCTATGCAGCTATACATTCAACAACATGTATTTATCTTCTAATCGACTACTCATATACAATGACTAAAATGAGACTGAGGAGATGAGTTTGACCTTGTAAGAACCTACCAATGGCATGCGTGCAACCATACATTCCATGTTTGAAAGCATGGCCAACTCACATTCCCACACAACTCTTTATATAATGGTTTAGTATGATTTGCTTGTAAGTTGTAACTCATGGGAGGCAAAGAGATTGAGGGTTTAAAATCTTTTGGTTTTCTTATATTAATGACATTCCCATAACTCTAACAACACTTCAACTTCAATAGTCACTCTTCATATTCTTACATTCAATTCGCCCATCTTGAGTCTTGCATATGGTACCATCAACTCATGAAACATTTATTGTAAGCACTTTGCATTTATAAGACTACTTAAGCTTTTAGTATACGAGGCATTCAGACCCGTGCGTTGCACACGGGCTCTATCTAATTGGTCATAGTGAAATGTGTGGAGTCATTCAGACCTGTGCGATGCACACGAGCTTAATCTAAATGTTCATAGTGTATTGTTCAACACTAATTTTCGTCATTACATGGGTTGTATATAAGTTTTCATAGCGTAATCTTTGGCACTTATTTTTGTCATTATATATCAAAGTTGTGATGGTATCACACCTTTTCTAAGCATGACACACATTTAAAATAGTTTATTAACATTAAAAGAATATATATGAAGAGATTTTTTTTCTTCAGAATGCTACATTTAAAAGTCTCTTCACATGTAATTTTTTAATATGTATAAGTTACATACTAAATGTCAGAGGGAGGTTAAATGCATACGGTTCTTTCAAAATAAATGTAACCCTTATATAAAATCGTAACAAAGTGGATATTCTCTATATTTTGAGATCAACTTGTGACAATGAATTATCCTTTTGGTTTATCATATCAAATATAGTAGCTCCACATTACTACGCCTAATTACTCGAACTTTATTTTATCCACAAAAACCATTTAAGTTTCAATATTTTTTTATTATTGTGAAAATCAGTCCAATATTGTTAGTATCTTTAATTTGTAGCATATTTCATATATAAATATATTTGAAGACAACAATCTCACCATATAATTTTTCTACTCTTAATAACTAATATAACAATTTTATTTTTCCAAATTTGTTTGTCATTCTACAAATGAAACTAAAATCATATTTAGGTAATCAATTAATCTCCATAGTGATATTACTTATTGAGTAATATTTAAATTTAATTTACAATAGATTATATAAATGGTATATCTATATTGTTTAAACTACATAAATCGTCAAAATGATATTACTTATTATGTAAGATTTAAACTACAGTAAAATTATATAAATGGTAAATCCTCACAATAAAATAATCGCTTAATTGCCGATACTAATTGTGGATATGATTACCCGAATCATTACTACGTATTTGTTTTATCTTTAGTCTATTGCTTTGCACCATTTATAGATAAAGATGAAATAAATTACATTATTAAAAGCGAACTATAAAAAATTTATTTTTAACAAAACTATAAAAACATAAAACATTAAAGTAATTAATATATTCAAGACTATAAATTATAATTCGTATAATAAAAAATCAGATCGAGTGACCCAAGTCCGAATCATAAACCCACTCGAATCAATCAATAGACCCGACATTTAACTAAACACAATTAGACCTAACCCTACTTTTTGTGTACTCCGCCCTATCTCTAAACTCACACACAACATCTATCACCATCATCAAATATATCTTCTCCCTACAAAAAATTACATCTCATCTTCATTTAATACCATCAAATCATAAATGAATCACACATCTAAAGATTTAAATAATACATCGGAACAAAACCCTAACATATGTCTTCGTTTGCGATTCAAATATAATCAAGTTCATCATAAATCCGAATCAAACACAAACAAACAGCCTTATCGTGACCTTTTTCTTCTTTGATGTTCAAGATGAATCAAGGACGCGTTTAAACGAATTCAAGATCCTAGGATGGGTCTCGGGAAGGGTGATTTGATATTGTTTGCGTTTTTGTTTTTCAAACCGAACAAAAAGAAAGATTTTAACAGTTTTGTTATAGTCCGATTCTTTTAGTTGTGTGATTGTGAGGGTTCATGGTTGTGTCTAGTTTGTAGGATTTTTTTTTTTTTTTTTTTTTTTTTTTTTTTTTTTTTTTTTTTTTTTTAAGTCATAGTTTTGGATTTGTTGTTGTAGGTTGTGAGACGTGAAGTTGCTTGTTGTTGGTTGATGTTGGTTGTTTGATTAAGGTTGTTGGATTTGAATGTGTTATTGATTGTTTCATGTTGGTGAAGATCGGGAAAAAATAATGTGGTGAAAATGGTGATAGTGGCTATTTATAATCTTCAAAAAGCAACCGAAAAGATTATTTGTTGCATTTATTCTCGATTGGTTATGTTTTACTTCATCTTCCTGACATTCAATTTGTGAGATGGTTGGTTTGCTTGGAACTTGCATAATTCACTTTCAATTTGTGAGCCATTTATTATGATCACTTTACATTTATAAGGCTACTTAAGCTTTTAGTATAAGATAAGATAAGAATTAGATAGCAAAAGAAAATAACATTGCCTACGAAAATTTTAATTTCTCATACCGTCCAAAGTAAGTATTATAAACAAAAAAAAGACACAGCTTAAAAACAAACATAAGAATTATAACTTTTTTTTTCAGACCGATGTTTACCGTTAACTAACTATGTGATATTTTGTTTTGATTTTGCCATTGTACTTTTTAGTTATAGCATTTTAGTAAACTTGATTTAATATATTTTTTTCTGTTTTAAATAATACTAGTAAACAATTAAATTATGACAACTAAAAATGCTAAGATGAATAATTAGTTTGGGATATACATGTAGAAAGTACTTAATTTTCACACGTGTGAAAAGTAATTATGACAACTAAAAATGCTAAGATGAATAACCGTGGTTTTAGTAGGTCAGTTTCACTGATAGTTTTGACTCGGTTAACGTTTGTTTGGTGTGTCTTAAGTGTTTGAAGTGATATAGGTGAGTTTTAGCACTAAATCCCTTTGCAAGGTTTTGTTTTTATGAGTGAGTAATGTTTATATTTGGATAAGTTCATTTTGATCGCCTTTGTGGTGTAGAAATGACTTGTGAAGTTTTGATGTTTTTGTGTTTTTGCGTAACAAGTCTTCGTTCAAGTATTTGAGCGTTAGCAAGTTACGAGGAGTTTTTTTTTTGTGTTTTATACTATAAAGGGTGAAAATCTATTTTTGGAAACTTTATTTTGAAAATGATATTTTTCCGAGTCGTCGTAAAAACTAAGGTTTATCGCGTAAGACGTTAGGTTTCGTTGCGGGTTCGCATAAAATATAAAAAATATGAGGTTTTGAGTGTAATAAATAAATTTAATAAAAAAGTAAAATAATATATATATATATATATATATATATATATATATATATATATATATATATATATATATATATATATATATATATATATATATAAATTCGGCCCAAGGGGTGTTTTAAGAGAAAAAGAAACCCAATTTGAGTCCAAATATGACTCTTAGGTCTAAAGATTATCCATAATTAATATATAAACAAACCCAAACAACCCTAAAACGTTTTTTTGTGAGTTTTTGGTTGTTCAAGAGAGGCAAAGGAAGAAGAAAAAAATTAGGGTTTATAATTGTGAAGCAATAATCAAGAATTAAGGTAAAATTCCTAAAACACATGTTCAATTGTTTGATTAATTATTAGAATTCATATAATATTGAGTATGATGGATTTAGGGTTTGTAAACTTCTGTAAATTAATGACGTTAAACATGTTGGGATCAATTAATGATTATATTATGATGATTGGTGAAGAGAATTGAACATAAAACATGCTAGTTATTGAGTTAGGGTTTGGACAGAAAATTAGTGCTGTAAAGATACGAGTGTATTTAACATATGGTGAAGAGTTAGATCACGAAATTTTAGTCTAAATTGAATTTAAGGAAAGAGCTATCCAAAAAGTCCGGCCACGATTGATTTCGAGGTCCGGAAGTTAATCTTTTGATTTTTTTTGTTAAGGTGTCAAAGCTGTAAAACCGGGACAGATTTAGGTTATAAGTTTGGTAGTGAGATGTGGATGAAAAAGTGAGATTTAGCTTAGCCCTTCTGGTTGAGTTATGTTTCAATATGTACTTAGACTCCCACATGAAGGATTTGCGATAAAAGTTGTAGAAGTATTTTAATTTAATTAAAACTTTTTAGTGTGCGTTCAGATCCGAATCTGGATAGTTTGTAAGTTTGATTTTATGAAGGGTACTTGTGTGTGTTTTTAGACCATGGCCTTTTGGTAGTAGCTTTTATACATCCAAGGGACTATGGTAAATTTTTTGTGTGAGTTATTTAGCTTTTAAAGTTATTATTTCATGTGGGCGAATGCACCCTAAAATTTTGCGTTTTCTGATTTTAAAAGTGCAAGGGATTTAGTGAGTATTAGGATTTGGTTGTGATTAGTATGGGGTCTAGGAGATCCATGCTGGGTCATATGAATCTTAGACATCCATCATATGTGTATTACATGGGTTATAACTTTTAGCTTGGCCATGTGTAATGTGGATTTATTTTGTGTGTTTTAGATTTGTGATTTGGGTTTGTGGAAGCTGCAAAGTTGGAGGTGAGTTCATAGTCCCACTTTTTACTTTGTTTTAAACTTGTGACGGGAATGATGCTTGTGATAATTGTTTTGAGTTACTGTGATTATGTGTGGTTTAAAAAGCTTGGACTTATAATGTTATTGTATAAATGCTATATGCGATGATAATGTTATGTGGATTGGATAATGTGATGATAATGCTGTGTGGTACAATTGGGGGGGGGGGGGGGGGGGAGTATCCAATTGGAGAGTAATAACTCCTACTCGATATAATGCTGTGTGGTTTAAATGGGATTCAATTGGGAGGATGCTTATCCTGTTGCTCGCGCATGCGACCTAATTGATGATAAGATTGGGAGCGGGGGTCACGTTCCGGCCCGAATGTTATGATGTGTATTCAATTGGTAGGATGCTTATCATGTTGCTCGCGCATGCGACCTAATTGATGTTGAAATGGGAGCGGGGGACACGTCCCAATGGTTACCTTATGTGTGTTGGTTGCCTTACGAATACATGTAGCTTATATGAGAACTATAATTATTTTTCCAGCAATGTTTTATAATCACAGTGAATCGGTTGCCTATTGTGTATGAGTCTTAAACCTATGAATCTCACCAACATTATGTTGACGTTTTAAGCATCATTTTCAGGTGAGCTTTCTAAGGATAAGATAGAAAGATGTGATTAGACGAGACCTTAGTTGCGTTGGAAGTGGTTTATCATCTATGTTTGGATCTTATGTATTTGTTTCGGATTTTGTATTGGTTATGTTGTTTTGGGGTATTGTTACGACACTTTGTGTCTGTACTTGCTCTATTTTGTGCATGTAGTTATTCTCTATATAGACACCATGTGTTGTGATGATATCCATGAAGTTACACTCTCGCGTTTCCGCCTTGGCGAGGTGTGACAGATTGGTATCAGAGCCTTGGTTATAGAGAATTAGGTGGTTGAACCTAGACTATAACCTAGGAGTTCCTCATATAGTTGCATTTAGGGCCTATGTATAAGTATGGTATTTTATACGTATATTTTCCCTAAGTTTATGAGATGTTTTTATCGAGTTTGGACGCCTATTGAGCCTCTATACGTAATATTGTATATGTCGATTTTAGTACGTCATCGTCCCTCGTGTAAGAAGTTTCGTTGGGCTATTATTTTGCTATCAAGAGAAGTGGCAGGATGAAGCGGACTAACCGCAGAATCCGAGTTCCCAATAGCATGTATTCATGTTCGGACAAAGATAAGACGTTTATGGAAAACGTTGGTGGAGAAGAAGTGGAGAGGTTTGTAACCACAGTGACTTCGGGAGATGGAGCCATTACCAAATACCCTTGGTAGTGTCCTCACTTCTCATAGGAAGGAGAGGTGGTTTAGTCTAAACCTCATGATTTGTATGTACTCGTGAATCATACGGAATTGGAAGAAAGAAATAGAGATGGTTTTGCATGTTGTCGATTACCTCAACATGTAGGAAACAAGAATGGGTGGTTGAGTAAGGATGAAGGGGAGTTAGGATGGAATGGTGTGGATTCGGATCTAGAGTTCACAATGAGTAGTAAGTTTAAACGATCTGAGTGGGGAGGCAAGTGCGAGAGTGGAGTTTAAGCTATTATGTGACGTCTTTTGTTTTGTGACATGTTTTGAAATTCTTATATTGCCTTTTTACCGCCTGGAGCCATGTTGGAGCACGATTACTCTTGAGTATTGGATCGACCTTATCCAAGCGATTCTGATTATAGAGTTTACGTGATTGTTGCAATTGTTCCATGTGAGATGATTGTTTTCATGAAGTGTTGTCATAGGAGGGAGTACACTTGGGAAATGGGGCATACATAATTATGGTGGCCAACATAATTATACATGCGCCACAACACAAGTGGACTTGCAAGTATGATAGCATGGATTGTGACGTTTATTAGGTGCTATGTGGTATATGTGGGTTATCATTGAGATGTGTGATTTTGGAAGTAAGTATGCGTGTGGAATAGGCTTATAACTATGGTCGCGAACATAATTATAAGGGTATCACACACGTGGACTTGTGACCATTATTGCATTGATTGATGTTTGTTGTTATATGTTGTGGTAGATGGTATGCGATATCATGTTGATGATGGTTGTATGGTTAGATAAGTATTCTCTTAACCATTTGGGCAGTCGTTATATGTTTGGGTGTGTAGGTGGTAAGATTCCATCCTACCTATCATATGTTGATACCTCGATTATCAGTGGGTACTAATGTTGTGGTATTTAAGTTGACTCGTATTCTAGACTCTCTGTTTGTATACCTAATTCTTTGGTTGGCATCCCTATTCGTACCATGATGGTACAGATGCCATATTCTTTCTATTCGAAGTCGTGATAAGTTTTGGGTAATCGAATTTGTTTTTGTTGGATACTGGTTCGTTTCTTTGGTTATTCCTTTCATTCATTCCGCGAATGAATATTATATTGTTCTTCGAGTATTGTTGGTTCGTGACGAATTCGTGTGGATATTTAATCCCTCATTTGCACATTAATTGGATTTCGTGACATGTTTTTGCGACCTGTTAGTGTCGATGTTTTTCTATGGTCTTAATTTGCTCATTGTATGAATGAGTCTTTAAGTTCTTCGCTTGGTTTGCCATGTATTTGCGAGAGTGTTCACTGGTATGAGTTCATTTGATGATTATTTTGATTATGTGATTCTGCCATGTCTTTCGCATTCGATTAAGAGGTTGTGTTAGAGTCTTTATGGCTTTCTACAATTCGTTTTGGGTGTTTCAAGGTCGTTTGTTGGAAACTATTGTTTTTATGGGAAATGAGGTATTAAAGAAAATGGTTATTAGTCTATTGTCAAAGCTATTTATAACAATTCTGCTATGAAAGTCTACTTATTTTACTATGTTGGTAAGCACGATTTAAATATCTTAAATAAGAAAGGCGAGATACTATATTTATATAATTAACCCATGGTGTCATAAAAACTATGCCTAATATGGAATTTAAGTCGGAGATGATTTTCTTACATACAATGGTTTGTATATATATTTTATAAAAAAATGTATGAGTTAAGGTGTATCATGTGAAAAATGAAATTTATTTTTTTGTGGGGTAAGGTCGAGTACGGGAATAAGAACTATATATGGTTCTCATTTACCAAACTTGATTTGTATTTGGTTCATCGAGTGTTTCGTTTGTTGGTGTACGCCTGTGGATTTTCTATGGGTACGTGTATTCTATCTTTTCTTATATGGGTTTTTCATGAACATTTGATTTGCATCTATTTTTATTGGGGAAAAAATTTCTCATTGTGTTTCCTAGCTTTGATTTTGATATTTGTTTATTATGCTAGCCGGTAATTCGTAGCCCTTTGAGTTCGTTTGATATACGTTTTGGTTCAACTGGTCATGGTTCGCATCGTTTCCTTATGATAGGTTGTCGTTTTGGTTATCATTGTGTTTGTTGAAGAAGAAGAGAATGTTTGCCAAGTGTCCAAGTGAGAGGTTCAGCTTCAAGATGTACGTTCTTCAGGTATGTGATAGCGAGTTTCGTGGACACTAGTAAGATAAAAGTAGTGAAGAGTGGAAAGTACCTAAGACACCATCTGAGAGACGATTGTCCTTAGGATTGGCGGGTACTATTGAAGATTCATTTCGAACTTTTTATAGATTGTGTAGGCATCGCAGAGGTAGAGGATCCATAAGAGGAGCTATGTGATGCATGACTTAGAGTTGGGGAGTAGAACTTGGAGATGATCAATATTTGTATGGAGCAGAAAGTGTTATCTACACAGATCATAAGAATCTTTAGCATATATTTGACAAGAGGTTAATATATGTAGAAGAGAAGGTGGGTGTGGAATTTCTCAGTGACTACGATTGTTTGATTCGCTACCTTCAGGGAAGAGCGAACATCGTGGTAAGAGCACTGAGCAAGGAGTGAACGAGTGAAACTTAGATGTCGATGAGCAATGATTGTGATATTTCAATCTGGAGTTAAAGGGATGATACTGACAGCCCAGAGAGAGATTTTTAAGGAAGAGAACATGTGTGAAGAATGTTACATGGTCTAGATCAGCTAATGGAAAGGAATGATGATGAAGGATTGTACTTCGCGGACCAATTATTGGTTTCATTGGAAGGAAGCATAAGGATATCAATCATGCAAGGTATTTGATACATCCTAGAATGGATAAGACGTATTATTACCTTAGCAAGAAATTTATTGAGGAGCAAGTATGATGGAGAATACAGATACCTTAGCAAGTGTTTGATACGCTTGGAGGTAAATGTTAATGTCAATGATTATTAGAGTGATGCAACAGTCAGAGATACATGAAGATTGTGGTAAGGAGGAGTTAGCAAGACGTTACATTTGATGAGTTGGCATAAAGACGTGGAGTGTCGCGTCAACCAGCTTATATTAAGATGAAATACTTACTTCGCGATTGTGGTAAATGTTTTATGGAGCCTTGAGATAGTGTAGATGAGTACGACTTATCATTCTTAAATGAATGGACTAAGTGAGCGTACAAATCAGGCGTTGGATGGTATGATAAGAGTATGGGTGTGTTTGAGTTTGGAGGGAGCTGAGATATGCATTTATCTTTTGTTGAGTTCTCCTATAAAAATAATTATCATTCTAGCATTAAGAATGTGCCGTTTAAAGTATTGTATGGAAGGAATGTAGATCGCCTGTTCTGTGGACAGAGGTTGGAACAAGCCAACTAAATGGTCCTGAACCGGAATGAGAGACTACGAATAAGGTTTTCAAATTAAAAAGAGAGAGATTTAAGGCAGCGAGATATTCTCCAAAAGGAGTTATGCGGATAATCACCTAAGCCGTTAAAGTTTAATGATGGTGATTTTGAGATGTTAAAAGTATTTCCTTGGGAAGGTGTTATGCGTTTCGGTGAAAAAGGCAAGTTAGCACCGAGATGTGTAGGACCGTTTGAGATTTCGGAAAGGATTTGATTTGTGGCATACCGGTTGAAGTTAGCTGAGGAATTAAGTGGTGTACATGATACGTTTCACGTATCTAATTGAAAGAAGTGTTTAGCGGATGCTAGACTGCATGTGCCATTAGATGAAAGTAAGGTCGACAAAATCTTCGCTTTTTCGAGAAACCTGTTGAGAATATGGATCGAGATGTTAAGGGTTTGAAGTGTGGTGAGATAGCGTTAGTAAAGGTATGGTGGGATTTTAAGCATGGTCCTGAGTTTACTTGGGAACATGAGGATCAAATGAAATTTAAGTACCCAAATTTGTTTGCTGATAGGGTTGGTGAAGTAGATCGTTTGTAGTTGGATTTTAGATCATGGAAGTTAGATGCAGGGTGTTCACAAATGTTTTAATTAATGTTTGTTTTATGTGTATTCATTATATGTGGTGCCTCTTGCGGTTACCATTTGGATTTTCATTTGGTTCGGGGGTATCATACCTACCTGTGAGAAGTCGTTTGGATCATTGGTGTTATTGATCGGGGAGTGTATCTATTTGCGTGTATCGTTGGAGTGACGGAATGATTTATATCGTGTGAATTCGATTATTTAGTCGGTTCACATTTTTGTGGTTTTTTTCTCTGTGATTTTATGGACTGGTATTATTCCGCTTAAATATCAATAAATTTTCTTTTGCTGTTGTGAGTGGTGACTAGAGTAGTTGAAATCTCGGGACGTGATTTTCCTAAGTGGGGGATGATGTAACAACCGTGGTTTTAGTAGGTCAGTTTGACTGATAGTCTTGACTCGGTTGATGTTTGTTTGGTGTGTCTTAGGTGTTTGAAGTGATATAGGTGAGTTTTAGCACTAAATCCCTTTGCGTGGTGTTGTATTTATGAGTGAGTAATGTTGATATTTGGATAAGTTCATTTTGATCGCCTTTGTGACATAGAAATGACTTGTGAAATTTTGATGTTTTTGTGTCTTAGGAGTTTGAAGTGATATACGTGAGTTTTAGCACTAAATCCCTTTGCGTGGTGTTGTTTTTATGAGTGAGTAATGTTGATATTTGGATAAGTTCATTTTTATCGCCTTTGTGACGTAGAAATGACTTGTGAAATTTTGATGTTTTTGTGTTTTTGCGTAACAAGTCTTCGTTCAAGTATTTGAGCGTTAGCAAGTTACGAGGAGTTTGTTCTTGTGTGTTATACATTTATAAAGGGTGAAAATCTATTTTTGGAAACTTTATTTTGAAAATGATATTTTTCCGAGTCGTCGTAAAAACTAAGGTTTATCGCGTAAGACGTTAGGTTTCGTTGTGGGTTCGCATAAAATATAAAAAGTATGAGGTTTTGAGTTCAATAAATAAATTAAATATATATATATATATATATATATATATATATATATATATATATATATATATATATATATATATATATATATATATATATATATGTATATAAAAATTCGGCCCAAAGGGTGTTTTATGGAAAAGGAAACCCAATTTGAGTCCAAATATGACTCTTAGGCCTAAGGATTATCCATAATTAATATATAAATAAACCCAAACAACCCTAAAACGTTTTTTGTGAGTTTTTGGTTGTTCAAGAGAGGCAAAGGAAGAAGAAAAAAATTAGGGTTTATAATTGTGAAGCAATAATCAAGAATCAAGGTAAAATTCTTAAAACATATGTTCAATTGTTTGATTAATTATCAGAATTCATGTAATATTGAGTATGATGGATTTAGGGTTTGTAAACTTCTGTAAATTAATGACGTTAAACATGTTGGGATCAATTAATGATTATATTATGATGATTGGTGAAAAGAATTGAGCGTAAAACATGCTAGTTATTGAGTTAGGGTTTGGACAGAAAATTAGTGCTGTAAAGATACAAGTGTATTTAACAGATGGTGAAGAGTTAGATCACGAAATTTTAGTCTAAATTGAATTTTAAGGAAAGAGCTTTCCAAAAAGTCCGGCCACGATTGATTTCGAGGTCCGGAAGTTAATCTTTTGATTTTTTTTTTTGTTAAGGTGTCAAAGCTGTAAAACCGGAACAGATTTAGGTCATAAGTTTGGTAGTGAGATGTGGATGAAAAAGTGAGATTTAGCTTAGCCCTTCTGGTTGAGTTATGTTTCAATATGTACTTAGAATCCCACATGAAGGATTTGCGATAAAAGTTGTAGAAGTATTTTAATTTAATTAAAACTTTTTGGTGTGCGTTCAGATCCAAATCTGGATAGTTTGTAAGTTTGATTTTATGAAGGGTACTTGTGTGTGTTTTTAGACCATGGCCTTTTGTTAGTAGCTTGTATACATCCAAGGGACTATGGTAAATTTTTTGTGTGAGTTATTGAGCTTTTAAAGTTATTATTCATGTGGGCGAATGTACCCTAAAAGTCTGCGTTTTCTGATTTTAAAAGTGCTAGGGATTTAGTGAGTATTAGGATTTGGTTGTGAATAGTATGGGGTATAGGAGATCCATGCTGGGTCATATGAATCTTAGACATCCATCATATGTGTATTACATGGGTTATAGCTTTTAGCTTGGCCATGTGTAATGTGGATTTTTTTTGTGTGTTTTAGATTTGTGATTTGGGTTTGTGGAAGCTGCAAAGTTGAAGGTGAGTTAATAGTCCCACTTTTTACTTTGTTTTAAACTTGGTATGGGAATGATGCTTGTGATAATTGTTTTGAGTTACTGTGATTATGTGTGGTTTAAAAAGCTTGGACTTATAATGTTATTGTATAAATGCTATATGTGATGATAATGTTATGTGGATTTGATAATGTGATGATAATGCTGTGTGGTCCAATTGGATGGGGGGGGGGGGGGGGGAGTATCCAATTGGAGAGTAATAACTCCTGCTTGATATAATGCTGTGTGGTTTAAATGGGATTCAATTGGGAGGATGCTTATCTTTTTGCTCGAGCATGCGACCTAATTGATGATAAGATTGGGAGCGGGGATCACGTTCCGGCCCGAATGTTATGATGTGTATTCAATTGGGAGGATGCTTATCCTATTGCTCGCGCATGCGACCTAATTGATGTTGAAATGGGAGCGGGGGACACATCCCAATGGTTGCCTTATGTGTGTTGGTTGCCTTGCGAATACATGTAGCTTATATGAGAACTATAATTATTTGTCCAGCAATGTTTTATAATCACAGTGAATCGGTTGCCTATTGTGTATGAGTCTTAAACCTATGAATCTCACCAACATTATGTTGACGTTTTAAGCATCATTTTCAGGTGAGCTTTCTAAGGATAAGATAGAAAGATGTGATTAGACGAGACCTTAGTTGCATTGGAAGTGGTTTATCATCTATGTTTGGATCTTATGTATTTGTTTTGGATTTTGTTTTGGTTATGTTGTTTTGGGGTATTGTTACGACACTTTGTGTCTGTACTTGCTCTATTTTTTGCATGTAGTTGTTATCTATATAGACACCATGTGTTGTGATGATATCTATGAAGTTACACTCTCACGTTTACGCCTTGGCGAGGTGTGACAATAATTGATAACCGGTGAATACCACTCATTGTATAATTTGCACTACCAGGTCTTGCGATGTTGATCGAAGGATATAGGGGATGTGTGACTATGCCAAGCTTGCTAGTAACCTGAAATAAGAAATACAAAGACACTACATTAAGTGATTGCGCAGGGGTTAAACCCTGTGAACCACCTCCGGTGTGCGAATAAGTATGTGATATGGTAAGTAGGTGAGTTTATGGGTAAATGTAGGTATTAAGTGAACGTACCATCATCAATAACCCGTCCAAGCTATTTATAGGGGAGAAAATATGCCTAAGAGAGCTCGTACACATAAATCGGAGATCTTGGGGGCGTCTCATGATTTAATGTTGAATATTAATAATTATAACACGTATGGTTCTTGTGTTTAATGGATCGAATTAAGAAGAAAGAAATAATAAGAAGAAGAAGTTTAGAGAGAGAAAGAGAGAGTTGGGAGTTCTAGAGAGAGAAAATGAAAATGTATTAGATTAGTGAATGAGAAGCTCCAATCCTCTCCCTTGGGGGGAGAGGGGTATTTATACAAAGAAATAAAAACGCCCACACCTATCCTTCTTACACGATGTTACTTAAACTAAACTAATATCTAACTACGAGCTATCTTAATGCAATTACATCATTTAGGTGACCGAGTCTTCTATAGGAATAATTGTATTCCTAACAATCTCCCCCTAAGCGAGGTCACCTTAGAAATTAAGATCATTGTTCTTCAAGCATTCTTTTGATCTTGTAGCTCGTAGGTTCTGATTCTTCACTTTTGCTCTCACTTTGTACATCAAGCAATGATCTTGTGATTTGTGTTCCTTTGGAATGTGTGATCTTTGAGCATTCTTTGAGATCATCAGTCACCATAAATCTCCAAGCTCATCCTTAGTCGTATCGCCTTCATGTGTTGTAGTGACTTTAGATCCGTCATGCTCACACCCTTCTGTATTAGGAGACTTTTCATCAGATTTGCGGAAACGTTGTTGGTAGTCTCTTTAACTTTCATGATCATCATTGATAGCGAGTAGGATGTGTGAGCATGAGGTATGGATTGACACGATTCAGCTGGAATTAGGAACCATTAACGCCATCATTATATGTGTCCCTAAGATAAAACAGTTAGCAATAAAGATAGAGAACGAATATGGCTTTGTCATTCATTCTGCGAGGACAGACTACCCTCCGGTTCTGTGAGAACCGACCTGTGATCAGGTAGAGTCTCTTTTAAAGAAGACTCTCCTTGACAGGAATTTCCAGCTTGTTGTAATGAATTTTCCAAAGAATCCACTTCGGAATCTTCCTACTAAGCATGTTCTCATACCGGAACGTCTCAAAGCAGACATCACAATAGAGTGAATCGGTAAATTGATATTCATTGATTGATGAGAAATTGATTTATAGAAATCACTCACGTGTCAAATAATAAACATTTTTGAGACACGACGAAAGTTTTAAGCTTTGAATCACATTTCCATCAAAAATACTTTTGTTTGAAAGATTATACACAATCAATGTGCTCGAAAATTAGTTTGTGAGCACATTGAAAGGTTTTTGCAAAAGTATTCATCAATCCCTTTCCTAGAACAAGTTTGATTCAATGTTGAATCGCACCATCGTTGCTTTCCAGTTGTCACAAGTTTGATCCTTGCAGGATCTCACATGTCACCTACCAAGAGCTTGTGTGATGTTCGCTCTAGAAGGATTTCCATCGTCATTGTGAATATCTTTATATCACTCGGATGTTCTAGCAATACCACATGGATAATGCGTAGGACTCTAAATATTTTATCTTACTTTACACATTGTGTGAAACAATAAGCATATTGGAAGTGTGTGCTAGTGAGATTTATGGATGATCTCTTTGGCTCTAGACTCAATAGTGCGTTTTGATCCGCTCCTGGAGACTGGGGAGGCGTATCCTGTTTAGGTATCAACATGGCTCGCAGTGAGCGGTCGATACATTGCACAGGGTTCCCCGTGAGAATGAAATAAGCTCTTTTAAGAGAACTTAAGTGGTTGGGAAGTTTAGTGCAGTGCGTCACTGGGTCCATGACATCTTGTCTTCAATACCAGTGTTACCTTAGTAACCGCCAGTAGCTTATGAATTGAACCCGGTTTCTGCCCTAAGGTTGAATATATGGAGGGCTATTTCTTTTCACCCTTTCTCATTTCATTTCTTTTTCATTCTTCAACCCCTTCAGTGCTTACCGAGATTTCATCACTAGAACCTTGTTGGGTTCGTTCCACTCCTAGCTCTATCTCAGTCAGCACTCTTCCCTATCTCACTTTTCTCCTTTTTTCAATCATTCCTAAGGACTTCTAATCTATCTATAGGATTGTCCCTGGGAAGATCCTTCCGTTTCTGGTGGATTGATGAGGCGAAAAATTATCCGTTTTTAGGGGGTTATTTAAGCCCGAATTCGAATTTATTTGATCAAATATTGCCCTAAATCGTTCCTTTTGTGATTTTAGGTACTTGGAGAGTGAATTCTGGAAAAGAAGCCATTTCGGACGTTTTTGGAGCATAAAAGTGAAGAAAACGGCAAAGTCTCAAATTTCTATGCTGGGAACAGTACCTGAAGGCGTCAAGAGTTGTTCTTGACGGCGTCAAAGTGCCAAGAATAAAATACCGTAGGTGGTGACGGCGTCACATAGGCCGTCACCAAGGCCGTCACGTGTACCTGAAGGCGTCACCAAGGCCGTCACGTGTAAACTTGTTAAAACTTGCGCGCGAAGTAGCAGATATTGTTTTGGTCATAACTTTTGCATACGAACTCGGATTTAGGTGATTCAAAAGCCCACGCGAAGAGGACGAAGAGATCTACAATTTGGTGAAAAAATGGTCTTGACGGCGTCAAGAGTACGGGCTGACGCCGTCACGAAGGGTCGACAGAAAACATGCCTATAAATATAACTTCATAACTTCACTTTTTGTAAGCCCTAAACCCTAAAGTCGATTCCTGGGTTTAGGTGGGTGTTTTTCCAGCAACTTAGAGGGTTTCAATCACTCCATAAACATCATGTATTGGTTTGATGATTCTATCTCAACTATGTCTTTCATTATTCTCATTGATTGTCCTTCTTTGATTATGATTTGCTAATTCACCTTGTGTCTACTTATGATTATGTGAAACTTGTATATAATTGATTAGATCTCATTGATTTCTTATTGATGTTGTGTCTATCTCCATCAATTAAGGCATGACAACTTCAATAGATCTAGTTGGTTTAGTTTATAATCCTTGTTTCCTATTGATTCTTGTTTTGATTGAATGATTTATATGTTAGGCTTAAGAAAACTGGCAGATCTCCAAATGGTAACATGCTTGAACGTCTTAAGAAACATGAACCGAGGCATACTAGGTCTTTATTGGTTGTATTTAATGCATGAGCCACTGTTTACAATCCCTATAGTTGTGCTGGGCATGGTGTAGGAGGAGATAAGAGCTCATAGAATTGGGGAGTTATGTATGCCATCCCATGAATGGTATTAAGGAATACAACCCGTCAATTAAAACAAGGTTACAATTCAATAGGTAGGATTGGATAGCTAGCAAGGAGTAACATATCATAGGTAGACATGCTTCACTTATCTTGTAGAACCCTAGTTTACTTTTCTTGTTAATTAGTTTGAATAGTAGCTTTTGGGTTAGTTGATTAGCAACTAATTCCGCCCACTCTCCTAAAACCCGAGATTTTTACTTGCTTTTCATAAAATATAAAAATACAAAAAGAATCATCCTTCACCTTTAGACCTAGTTAGATTAATTTCAATCCTAACGACACTATTCCTAGCTGAACGATCAATCCTCCGGTACTTGTCACTATACTATACTACAACGATCAGGTACGCTGCCTGGTGGGGGTTGTAAGCTTCTCGAGATCCCTCGAGAGGTAAAGCCTGTTGCGATTCCCACGCATCAAGTTTTTGGCGCCGCAGCCCGGGGAATAGTTATTGTTTAGGTTGAATTTGATTTTTATTAGGTCTACTCATTAGATTCCTTTTTAGTGAGATTTTTATTTTCTTTTTATTAGCTTTCTTGTAGTCTATCTTTTCTTTGTGCATTTGTTCGTAGAAACCTTTCCATTGATTCTTCCGTTCACCATTATGGAGAATGCGAATCCACCATACCACCAACCACGAAACCCATTCTACCCTAATGACATCTTGATGTTCAAACAATATCGAGATGAACCCATATATGATGCATGGACTCGTTTTAAAATTTTACTCCGAATAGTCCCTCATCATAGTTTCACTTTAGCATCCCTTACCCAGACCTTTTACTATCGTGTTAACCGATATGACCGAATGTGCATTGAGGATTTTGCCAATGGGGATTTTAGGGAATTAAATGCTGAAGAAGCATGGGATGCCATAGAAGATTGTGCCCAATATTATTATAGATTAGACAACCCGACAAACAACATAACAAATCATTTGACAACAAATTTGAAGGATCATGAAACAAGTTTGTTGGGGGATGAATATACTCATGTTGAGATACCTAGTTGGATGGCACCTAATATCATAGTACAAAACAAACATATAGGTAATCTAGGTACAATGGAGGATGAGGTGGATAATCCAAGCCCACAAAGTACCCCACAAGTCCTACCATCATTTGAGGCACATACACCGCCCGTGACTTACCCGGAAGAAGTAGAAGAGACTATAGGAACCCCAATTGAGGTAGAACCCTTGGACCAAGCACCACTAGAGGATATAGGTTTGAACACTTGTAGTGATAACCTTACTCCTAGTTCTAGGGAATTTCCTAGTGTTGATGAACCGGAACCTCAACCTTTACACAACTTCCCATCCTTAGATTTATTTCTAGGAGACAAAAGAGGAACCGACCCACCCATCAACCTATGTTATCCGGGTAGTTTTAGGATGAAGGAAGCCATTCACTCACCCCCTTCATCTCACGTGGCATATTTCCACCCTAAGGGTGTGTATCACTACTTCCACCCACACTTAATCCTAAGTGTAGGGAAAACCTCCCCTATTTCCATTAAATAAGGGTAGAGTCAGGCTCGTGACTCGAACAAAAACAAGCGCTTCTTGGGAGGCAACCCATGTTTTTAATTGTTTGATGTTTTTATTTTATTTGTTTGTTTGTGTCATATATGCTTAATCATAGTTGTTTAATTTTCATGTTTCGAATAATTTGTGAAAATGCTTTATTTTGTTTTTAACCTCGTCTTAATTGCATATAAAGGTATTTTACAAAAAGATAAGTGTAGGGAAATTTATATCTTGTTAAAAAGAACTAAATTCGAACATGAAAACTTCACAATTCATGATTAGCATATATTTTATCTTGTTTGTGTGTCAATAATTGTGGATATGTTTTATGAGTTCCTATTTGTAATTCATTCCACAAGTATCCTATCCTTTTGTTGCTTTGTCTTGTTTCTATTTCTAAGTCTGGAATTACATCTAGTTGTGATTTTTGTTCGGTTTGATGCTTTGGTTTTTGTGTTTGTTGATTACAGGACAAGAAGATGATTTATATTTCTGGAGGGAAGCTTTCAACGTTCGTCTTCTTGGAGGTAGATTTAACCATGTTGTCACATTATCCACGGTGAACGAATCAGGGGAGTATTAGTTTCTTTCATTCTTATTTATTTACTTTTACATCTTTTATCTAGAACATTGGGGACAACGTTCGGTTTAAGTGTAGGGAGGGTATATTAGAAACTATTACTCCACTTGGTTTTTGTTTTGTTTGATAGTGAATGTGTAATAAAACTGAGAGAAATATTTGTTAGGGCAATTTTAGCACCAAATTTAAAATTTTTTGCAACATGTAGGAGTGAAACTTTAGTCTTAATAAGCGTCTCATGGATAGGAGTTGTATGACTAGCACAAAAAACCATACCACTCAAAAATTTCCACCCCAAATATGTGAGGTTCGCCCTTAGATCTTTAGGAAAAAGCATTCATTGTTGGTGCTTATGAGTGTACCGGTAGTATTTAGATTCTAGAACTTGTGATAGTGATGCATCCCGAGACCGCTAGTGAGACTACATTCGTGTAGTTAGGATTTACTACATGATAAGAGGCATTAGGATAACCCTTGTTCTACACATGTAATATAATTACATTGACTTCATAGGTCAAGTAATTCTCCCACACCCTTAGCGTTGTACTCATTTTTAGTACACGAAACCCCTAGTACACCCCTCCGAGCCTATCTTTTCGTTTCTAACTTTAAGCATTTTACTTAAAGGAAGAATTTGTTTACAATCCACCCCAAATGTGCAACCAAATCGCCTTAGCCTTCCTTGTATGCACTCATCTTTAGTGCATTATTGTTAATTGTTTAAACCCTTTGTTAGTTGTCTAATTGATTACATGGTTGCTAAGTCGAGTCATATCTTGTACATATTGTTTTGGGACGATTGGGACTCATGGGTAAAGTACTATTGTAATGGAGTAATGGGGAAGAACATCATATATTACCCCCATATGTGCGTTAATATTTAAAAGTACTCCAAGTGTTTTGATTATCTTGATTCGAGTCATTAGAATAGTTGATTGTAAAGTATGTAAAAGCTCAAGTGTAGGGAGGAAACGAGCTCCCTTTGATGTATTGTTTTGGATGGTAGAGTAAGAGTGTATGTAAAAAAAATAAATAAATAAATAAATAAATAAATAAATAAATAAATAAATAAAAAGAAAATATATATATATATATATATATATATATATATATATATATATATATATATATATATATATAGATATAGAAAAAGAAAAGAGAAAAACATACGGGCTACCATCCATTTCTTTTATTTACGTTTAAGTCAAATAGTGTCTTGAAAATCCAAAAAGAGTCGTAGTTAGTTTAAGTTGAGTCGAGTCTTGGCTTAGCAATGCCTCATTGTACATGTAGTTAACTAAGACAATTGACTTGCCACCAGTAAAATATCCGTTTATCCAACAAAACCGTGTTTTCCATATCCCCTACACCTAACGTTATAACCCTTTAAAAGACCTCTTTGATAGTCTATCCTAGGTGCTTACGCCAAGTGGTTGAAGTTTGATCCTTTCCCAAGCCTATGGTAATCTATTTGCTATGACAGGTAGAGAGTGATATTTCTCCATTTCCAATTATGACATATAAATTTTCAACACCCGAGAGATGAGAGTATCCAAATACTTAATGTGAGGTGCTAGTGTATAATTTCCGTGCTTGTTTTGACTAAGGTGGAACGATCATTTGTTGTAATTACTTTTATATTAGTGTTAAATGACCCCTAACTTGTATTTTGATTGGTGGAAAAGCTCATTTGCTTGAGGACAAGCAAATCCCAAGTGTAGGGATATATGATGAGGCGAAAAATGATCCGTTTTTAGGGGGTCATTTAAGCCCGAATTCAAATTTATTTGATCAAATATTGCCCTAAATCGTTCCTTTTGTGATTTTAGGTACTTGGAGAGTGAATTCTGGAAAAGAAGCCATTTCGGACGTTTTTGGAGCATAAAAGTGAAGAAAACGGCAAAGTCTCAAATTTCTATGCTGGGAACAGTACCTGAAGACGTCAAGAGTTGTTCTTGACAGCGTCAAAGTGCCAAGAATAAAATACCGTAGGTGGTGACGGCGTCACATAGGCCGTCACCAAGGCCGTCACGTGTACCTGAAGGCGTCACCAAGGCCGTCACGTGTAAACTTGTCAAAACTTGCGCGCGAAGTAGCTGATATTGTTTTGGTCATAACTTTTGCATACGAACTCGGATTTAGGTGATTCAAAAGCCCACGCGAAGAGGACGAAGAGATCTACAATTTGGTGAAAAAATGGTCTTGACGGCGTCAAGAGTACGGGCTGACGCCGTCACGAAGGGCCGACAGAAAACATGCCTATAAATATAACTTCATAACTTCACTTTTTGTAAGCCCTAAACCCTAAAGTCGATTCCTGGGTTTAGGTGGGTGTTTTTCCAGAAACTTAGAGGGTTTCAATCACTCCATAAACATCATGTATTGGTTAGATGATTCTATCTCAACTATGTCTTTCATTATTCTCATTGATTGTCCTTCTTTGATTATGATTTGCTAATTCACCTTGTGTCTACTTATGATTATGTGAAACTTGTATATAATTGATTAGATCTCATTGATTTCTTATTGATGTTGTGTCTATCCCCATCAATTAAGGCGTGACAACTTCAATAGATCTAGTTGGTTTAGTTTATAATCCTTGTTTCCTATTGATTCTTGTTTTGATTGAATGATTTATATGTTAGGCTTAAGAAAACTGGCAGATCTCCAAATGGTAACATGCTTGAACGTCTTAAGAAACATGAACCGAGGCGTACTAGGTCTTTATTGGTTGTATTTAATGCATGAGCCACTGTTTACAATCCCTATAGTTGTGTTGGGCATGGTGTAGGAGGAGATAAGAGCTCATAGAATTGGGGAGTTATGTATGCCACCCCATGAATGGTATTAAGGAATACAACCCGTCAATTAAAACAAGGTTACAATTCAATAGGTAGGATTGGATAGCTAGCAAGGAGTAACATATCATAGGTAGACATGCTTCACTTATCTTGTAGAACCCTAGTTTACTTTTCTTGTTAATTAGTTTGAATAGTAGCTTTTGGGTTAGTTGATTAGCAACTAATTCCGCCCACTCTCCTAAAACCCGAGATTTTTACTTGCTTTTCATAAAATATAAAAATACAAAAAGAATCATCCTTCACCTTTAGACCTAGTTAGATTAATTTCAATCCTAACGACACTATTCCTAGCTGAACGATCAATCCCCCGGTACTTGTCACTATACTATACTACAACGATCAGGTACACTGCCTGGTGGGGGTTGTAAGCTTCTCGAGATCCCTCGAGAGGTAAAGCCTGTTGCGATTCCCACGCATCATGGATCATGGTAACTTATACCTAACCTTAACCATCCTTATAACTCCGTGCATAAAGATAAATGGTCGGTCTTTGGTATTATTCCACAAACGCCTTTTGCTCCCCCTTAATATATGCATCGGTATTCGAAAGAGTTTAGCACATATGTGGGAGCCTATTATTGAGTCCAAAAGATCACGTTTGATTATCAAATTTCATATTTAAATCACATTCTCTCCCACGATCAAAAATTTCAAACCTTTCAAGATTTTGAATCTCAATTGATTTAAATAAGTTAGAAAACGTTTGGGAGAGAAATGCGGTCAGTTTTAATATTTTCTGATAAAAGGAACCTTTTTCTGCTCCCCCTCAATTTGTGAGGGAGGTTGTTATGTGTCAGAATTGATGAGTTTACAAAAGATTTGAAGTTTTAACGATAAAACTCTTTGAAAAATTCTCATACTGACACATAACCATCACAAAATGTATTATTGCTTATTATGTACAAAGTGGAGAGTTTTGATGATACATAAAATTTTGAGAAATCACTCTCCCCCTCAATCAATGACGGATGTTAAAACTGAAATTTTATCATAAGATTTTGATGTCATTGATTGAGTGAATTCAGTTTAATTTTCAACCAAAATCTCATGGTACCACCAAGTTTTGCACAAATAGTTTCCGGAAAAATCATAAAAGGGAAAGTATTGGCGATAAATAGAAGATTTCTCTTCTTATACAAGAAATGATGCACTGAAGCGTACATCAGATCGAGTGTTCATGAATGTAAAGTAATTCACGCTCGGATGAACGACACCCTTTGCTAGGAACAACCGTCTTTTTGGCGACGAGTTTTCCTCATTTTGAAAAACGGGCTGCTATCTGAAGTAATAGCAAACCATAATTTTGAAGTCCGGGTTACAGCCTGAAATGACTGCAAGCCATTTAGGCATGTTTGGAAAACTTTTTTGAACTTCTGTTCGAACTTCATTTAAAGACCCGTGTCATTATTGAATGACATTTCTAGGACCGTAAATGTTATCGATGCCAGAAGACATGCCTAAAAAAAACTATTTTTTGTATTTTCTAATTTTCTGTTTTTTATGGGTTTTTTTTTTTTTTTTTTTTTTTTTTTTTTTTTTTTTTTTAGGTTTAATAATTTTATATACATTTTGGTATAATGTATAATATATATATATATACATACAAAGGATATTATTCAATTTAAGAAGATGTTGACATGAATACCAGAAAGAGGATATCGTTCAGCACGTTGTAGAAATATGTAGTTAACATCTCTTAAACTTTCACCACCAAAGCATTCGAGGCTCACGAATAATCATCTGAACTTGTGCCTTCTCATTGTGATACTTTGGTAGCTTCCCCCCAAACCGACAATCATCTTCATGAGACCACTTCTCCCAAGTAGTTGAAGTGATGCAAAAAGTCTCATTGTATGAAGCTCGAAAACCCCGAAGAAAACAAAAACACCGAAGTAACAAGGTAAACCACGTATCATCTCTGCGGTAATCAATCCCGGAATGTATGATGAAGCCCGATCACATGACGCTATTGTACGTCCCCGATGTTCACATTACTCTGTGGTTTTGAGCAGTTTGTCTATTCAGGGGAAAATGATATCAACATCTTCATTTCACCAAATGCTTTCCAGTTATCTTACACATACCAACTTAATCCATATTGTACGCATGTATCCAACACAAGAAGAAACGATGACACCAAAGTAACAGGTTAAAGCACTGATCATCTCTGCGGATATCTCCTCCAGAATATATGATTAAGCTCGATCACGTGAACCTGTTGCGCGTCCTTGATGTACACAAATCTCTCCCCTGATGGTTGCGATCTCATCGGAATCATCATGCCATTGTGTACATGAAGCATTAACCAGAAGCACTTTACCGTAAACCATATCAGCTCGTATGAAGATGTCGATAAGCAATATCATCTCATACTCCAAGTGTCCTTCTCATATTTCTTCCTACTGAAAGCTTAAGTAGTATATGCCACAAGTATCAAGAGACTACTTCCCCCATGTAGTTGGAATAATACACCAAACGCTACGAGTTAAGACACTGAGTTTATCTACGGTTATGACATATGTCTTCCCAGGATAACTTCAATTAAGAAGAAGTATTATGTTCATCCCGTGTACTCGCTATGCATTCAGATGTATGTCTCCTTCCCCTTGCTGGTTTTGATACATCAAAATCAGCAACAACTTTTACGCGCATCTACTTGAATTGTTGAGAACCAAATAAGCTAAAATGTATCTAGTGAGAATCAACTGCTATAGAAACGCTCACTAATTGGGTTAATCCTCCCTCCCAATTAGTAAGCCCATAAGTGTACTTGCTCCCTTCCAAACTGACAACCCGTTTGAAACAACATTGATGCTTGTTGAAGAAGTGTACTTGCTCTCTTATCTTGTCATGCACAGCGGGAAATGGATCATAGACTGATAGTCTGTAACTTCTTCACGGGTTTGTTTGGGGAACGTCATTTTGACATTTTCAACTCACTTAGAATGCTTCCAGTTCTTCGATAAAAGCCCCGATGTACACATTTCTCCCTCTATGATGAGGACGATCACTCGGAATCATCATAACTGTGTGTACATAAACATATCAACTGGAAGCAACATACAAATCACTATCCCATGAGTAGATGTCGATAACAATTCTCTTCAACAATTCTCTGCAGATCAACCCCTAATTCAACCTCTTTTCACTTCCACTGGCTAATAGTAAATGACCACGTATGGAGAAAACCCGGTATACCAAACTTGAAACTGAAGTAGAGTTCCCCGCTCTTGTGTCTTAAGCTTGCACTAATGTTTGAAGAACGGTGTAGAGGATTTATGCTCCAAGAAAATCTCTAAGTACTCACAACCCAACTAAAGCATGAGACATTACCACCTCTTGCGATTATCTACAACGACATCGGCGTGTGACACTGAGTACTACATTGTAACTCCTTAAAGTGATAGTTAACCAGGTCTTCAACCATCCACCTCGACTGCTGGTAACTAGATAAACCAAGTCTTCAACTTAAATCTCAAGCACGAGCAAGTTATCGTTGAATGTCATTCATCCAACCAACCCCGACTTCAAGATAAACTAAGATCACGCCTTTGAGAAAGTCAACTTCAATCTCAAATATGTGCTACCCAATCAACTCCGTAGTCACAATTAGTCTTCCTTAGTTAGTGGAACATTAGGTGTTGGAGGAAAGGAGAGTCATTTCACGCATCAATCAACATGTATTTTATTCACACTTCTCCCCCTCAAATATTTCATATGAGGATGCGATTTTTGATTGAACAAGTGAATATAAATACATGTAGTTTATTCACACTTCTCCCCCTCAAAAATTGCATAAGAGGTTGATCCACTGTTCACACTTCTCCCCCTCAAAAATTGCATTTGAAGATGCCATTTTTGATCGAGTGAATAATAGTCTGACGAAAGTAATCCACTTGATGACCGAGCGAGCGTGGAACAATTATGAAGTTTTTTTATGAGAATGGTCAGAAGCAAGAACATTTCAGTACTACAGAAGATAAAGCGCACTCAAGTGTACACTTTTCTTTTCTTTGATGAACGGTGCCTGAAGTGTTGTCAGCAGATGCCATAATGATGACATTGAGGACCGAGGCTTGAACTGAGGTGTTCAAACGTCATAGTCGATGAAGAACGAGGCCTAAACTGAAGTGAATAGACGTCATTGCAGACATACATCAACATTGACTTTCTAGACCTCCTGAAGCAGGAGATATGCTTGCTTTAGGCCTCCAAACTTTAAGTCGTCTCATGTAGTGAATGATCGATGTACCTGCAACTGAGTGAGGACTACCTGCACTAACATTACACACTTGATTGCATATATATGTGGGTTAGTGACATTAGTATCCAGACCCTTAGGGGTTTCACGGTCAACCATGGCATTGCCATCAGTAAGCACCTTTCCGGTAGGTATCCACTTAAGTCCAACGTACTTAAAAATTCTACCAGTTGGAATCTACTTATGGCAAGGTCTAGGTTTGCTAAGCTTATCATGCATAGTGGAAGACTTATCGTTATTCCTAGTCTCCAATGATTTAGAAGTTTGTATCCACCTAGGAGAAGTTTTAGGTTTGTTCTGCTTCTACAAATCCTAGAGTTAACCGGTTGAATCTTAGCAATGTTCCTCAATAAATAAGGAGGTATCATACAAGGGTGTGAACCTAATATACCATCCTTATGAAGTAACGCCTTTTTCCTAGCCTTTTCTAGATCATAGTTCTTGTACAAGTCATTAATATCATAAGAGTTTTGAATCTTAATGCTCAGTTTCGACACTGTTTTCGAACTAATCCTAGAGGAGCTGGGAGTAGGAGTAGCTACATGTTGAGGATTGACAGAACTAGAAGCAATTATCTTAGGTAAATAATGTGGAGTGACTGGTTTTGACAAAACTTGTTCCGCATCAACTTGGGAGGCAAACCGTGTTTTTGAAAGTTTTGGTCGTTTAGATCTAAATGCATTTGGTTGCCTAACAGCGGATTGGTTTCTATTTGATTGAGAAACTGGTTTCCCCAAGATTGATGGTTTTGCAAACTTAGTGTTCACACTATTCCTTGTTGCTTTTCTTAGCTCGTTCTTTAATGCTGTTATTGTGAACCCCTTTTCTAGAAGTTGATCTTTGAATTCATCATTTTTGGCAATCAAAGAGGTTGTTTGTTCTATCGTCTTACTTCTCATTTCTTTGATTGAGTCACCTAAATCCTTTTGATGCCTTTTCAAAGACTCATTTTCCTTAAGTAATTCAGCCACATAGATTGCCAGTTCACTAATTCTAGACTTAGTTGCATCAATGTCCATGTTAGTTCCGACTAAACTACTTTTCACATTCATAGCAGAGATATGTTTCTTCAAGTTGGTGATTGTCAAGTTTTTGGCTTGAAGCTGAGCTTTTAAATCGTTTATCATAAAGAATTCACGGAAATCAGGAAGTTCCGGATTGTTACATGGTTGGTTAGTTTGCAAACTTTCTTCCTTTTGTTGCATTGCGATTTCAAGAGAAATACAATGTTTTTCAAGTTTTATAAATCTGTTAGAAAGTTCCTTAAAGACTTCTTTGTCAACCAAATCATTTGATTTAAACATCTCAGCCGCAAAACAAAGAACTTGACTCATCGTCATGTTCAGCATCCTGATCACTTTCTCCCCCTTTATGACTCATATTTGTTAAATTAGAAATGGTATTGCTATCAATCTTTTCCAACAAATTTGTGTCATAAGTGGGCTTAATTTGATCAGTATGCTGCCATTCATAAACAAGCACATTATGTTGATCAGTTAAGGGTACCTCAGCACATGACTCTTGTTCTTTTATTGGTCTGAAAGCAGCATCCATATCATGTGTAACAGTAGTCATTGTATTACTGGTAGTGTCACGCTTATCAGTCTCTGATCCTTTGAATATCGTGATAACTGACCCAACATCCGATGCTTTACCCGAATCAACAATACCATCACATGATTGTACCCGACATGCCTTCACCTTGTCATCATACTTAAGTTTGTGCGGTACTTTTACCTCAATGAACCTCTTCACATTACCCATGAGTTGGATGAGTGTATCTCTGAACGTGTCAACCTTTATTCCCGTGTGATCAGTAAAACACTTTTTCGTCATCAGACTCTCGTAGTCATAATCCATAGTGGATTTCGAATTGATGAACACTTGAAGTTGTTTGTTGATCACACAAAGGGCAGCAATGGATCCAATTTTGGAAGTTTCCCCTTGGTCAAGTTGTTGTTGTAATTGATCTAAGTTAAGACTCATTATGTCTGTGGAAGTATGAACATCTTGACCAAAGAGTGTTGCAAATACACGTTCGAATCCCATCTTGAATCCAGTTCCCTCTAAAAGTACCGAGAGGTGTGAGTGGAGTTGTCGAAAACATTCTATGCAGCTATCATTTGCATCGTGAAGCACTTGTTGTGGCTGTTGAAGCTCTCTCTCTTGCAATTTTGAGCACAAAGATTCCATTCTATCAATATGAGACTCAAAACCGTTAGTCTGTTGTACTTTGTCAGAAGTCTTATGGCCATCAATCATGTCGTACAATTTGAGTATCTCAGATATGACGAAATCCGAAGAATTTGACATGATATGAACTTGCACGGGATTTTACAAGTCTATGATTTAAACCGAAAAATAGAATCTTTCGCGGGATTTTACAAAATCAAGACAGAACCATGAGACAACAATGATTGATTGAGTGTGTCATGAGAAACTGTTGGATCGGTAAAAAAATGATTCGAGATAGTGAATTTCGGACAACGTTTGTGTTTCGAACTACGAGTAAACTTCGTAGTTATATAATATCTCACCCTAAAATAATACACAGTCTCGGATTCTTGAAGTTCAATAAAAAACGTGTCATAAACCAATTCGGATGAACAACAATCAGCCTGATTGCCTTTGATACACATATTATTTCGTCCAAATGAACAAATCAACAAAACTTGTGCACAAGCCCAGTCCATTTCATAAATCAATCAACCCATTACATTTGGATCCAGTCTCACCAAATGCAATAAAACCGGTCCATAATAGCAAATCCAAACCACCCCTAATATTTAGGTACATATCACACAGTTATAACCCTAATCACATTTTAATCCGCCTCCCTCATATGTTTGTCCTTCCACCTAACGTTTTAATCACAAACACAGTCAAAGATGACGAGTATTATCTCTTCATATCCAAATGTAATCCGAATCAAAGCCAATCCCGTGATGAAGAGAACTCAAACCCACCGTTACTTTGATATATTCTGGTTAAGACGAATCACGAGAGCACCTTGAAGGCTTCAAGATCCTTAATAGGGTCACGGTAGGTTTTGTAATCTCGTTATCCTTTACGTGTTTGTAAATTAATCGAAGCAAAGAAGGTTTATAACAGAGTTGTTATTAAACTTTCTTATATATTCGAATAATGATTAAATTTTATCTTTGTTATGACCAAGAAACACGTTCCGGAGGTCGAGGTTGATGGAAATACGTCATTGTTCTAGAGAGAGAAAGTAGAGAGAGAAAGATGGAGAACTATGTGTTTTATTAATATGAAATGAAGTGAAGCTTACACACAATTTCCCACACCCCTCATGGAGAGTCATGAGGGGTATTTATAGGCTCCTAACACTACATGTTTGCCTTATTGACAATAGTAGTCCTTGTAGTTTCTAATCTAGTCCAATTCACTTGTGTGACGTTATCTTTATAAAAAAGCGAGTCTAACAATCTCCCTCCAAGATATCGTCACACATGAATGGTTAAAATGAGACCTATAAATACATAAACAATGTAAATTACAACAATAGTAAACTATGTTGACGTTGTTGAAGCGCAGAGTCTCTGTAGTATAGATACTGAGGCAGACTTGAAGTTCTCTCTTCTGACGATCTCGGCGTATGATCTTTGACACTGACGGCAAAGGTCTTTGTAGCTTTGAACTTCAACTGTAATGGTCTAGTTAGGTTATTACTCCCTCCTAACTAGTGAGCCTTTATTCTTTTTCCTGCTTCCTCCTGAACCGACAACTCTTCTTTCATCTCGCAGCGGATAAAGTAGATTCAAAAGTGTGGAACATAGTTGTCGTTCGGGTAGCAGCATAACAACATAACTCACATAACATTGCATAGAAGGTTGGTAATAAGCTCTGATGAACACATACTTGGTACCTCATGGTACTTCTCTGGTATTAAGCACAGTTCCCTCGATCAACCAACGTACTGAAGACGAAACAATACTTCTTTTGGCATGTTCTTCTCCCTCCTGATGGTTGCGAGTCATCGGAATCATCATATTCTTGTGTACATGCCATACAATTACCTGTACTTTACACTTCTAATGCAATTTAGAAGCCATAACAGCTTTTTGAAGCACATTCTGTGAGTATATGTCGCTAAGTTATGACTCTCTTTTTCTACAATTTCATCTCTTCTCTTCAACCTATAAGCGACCTCTTCAAAATCCAAACAGATAGTAAATGACCACTGTATGGAGAGAACCGAATATAACTAATCTGAGAATGAAGTAAACATCTCATAGATATGTGACTTAATCTTATACGAAGGTGTGACTAAGAACCTATACTGAGCACTACAATGTAACTCCTTTAAGCATAGGTAGTGCCATATACCCAAACCAACAAACAATATATGAAATATCCACCTCTTGGAATCTCCACAACTTCATGTGACACTGAGTACTACAACGTAACTCCTTAAAGTGATAGCTATAACCCGTGAGTACTACAATGTAACTCCTTACACCGGGTATAACTAGATAATCCAAGTCTTAATCACTATCTCTACCAGTGTTTTCCTAAACAAGTATCTCTGAAAGTCATGCATCCATCCACCCCTAGACTTTGAGATAAATAAGTACACATGCCCTTGAAATGAACTTTAAACCCAGATAAGCAATATCGTAAAAAAACTTCGTAGTCACAAAACTCTGATACTAGCCGTTGTCATTTGAATGTGATTCTTGATCAGGATCTTTTAATCAATACGTGGTGTGTTTTTGGTGTGTGATATATTGGTATTAGGATAATGAAACAAGAAATTGAATCATGTTCTGTAAAATGGTTACCAAATATATCAAGTGTTTTAGGTGAAGTGGTAATTAGGGTTTAGGGTAATAGATCAATGCTTAAGTTACTCGATGAGGTTTAGGGTTTTGTTTATGTGATAGATCAATGCTTAAGTCAATTTCGGCAGAGTTTCGTTTAGGTAAGTCCCAAGTGAAGTCCTTACTCGATATATGATAAGGTATAATGGCTAACTCGCCAAATGTATCTTGATTACCAATAATCCCTAACTCACAAACTTTCCCTAACTCGCGAAAAAATTTCTAACTTGATAAAAAAAAATTTCTAACTTGATAAATTTTTTTTTTCTAACTTGATAAAAAAAATTTCTAACTTGATAAAAAAAAATTTCTAACTTGATAAAAAATTTTCTAACTGGATAAAAAATTTCTAACTCGCTAAAAATTTCTAACTCGCTAAAAAATTTTCTAACTCGTTAAAAAAAATTTCTAACTTGCTAAAAAAAATTTCTAACTCACTAAAAAAAATTTCTAACTCGCAAAAAAAAAATTCTAACTCGCTAAAAAAAATTTCTAACTCGCTAAAAAATTTCTAATTCGCTGAAAAAATTTTCTAACTCGCTAAAAAATTTTCTAACTTGCTAAAAAATTTCTAACTCGCTGAAATTTTTTTCTAACTCGATAAAAAAACGATCCTAACTCGATAAGATCGTAAGTTTTCCGAGAAAAAACACGATTTTACAACCAAAAACACCACGAGTCGCCCCCGGTTAGCTGTGATTCCACTTGTTATGACCAAGAAACACGTTCCGGAGGTCGAGGTTGATGGAAATACGTCATTGTTCTAGAGAGAGAAAGTAGAGAGAGAAAGGTGGAGAACTATGTGTTTTATTAATATGAAATGAAGTGAAGCTTACACACAATTTCCCACACCCCTCATGGAGAGTCATGAGGGGTATTTATAGGCTCCTAACACTACATGTTTGCCTTCTTGACAATAGTAGTCCTTGTAGTTTCTAATCTTGTCCAATTCACTTGTGTGACGTTATCTTTATAAAAAAGCGAGTCTAACAATCTTCAAATTAGACTGATGATGGTTAACGTTTCGTGTGATAGATCATTTGAAATACTATGTGAATCACGAAATAAAGCTTAGGTCTTCGTTATGATTTGTGTCTTCACGTTTGAGCCTGAACGAGTCAAGATTAGAGGATAACCGACATGTTATCTTTCTTGTCTCAATTGATTCGGATAGTCGTTGAAGTTAGGCTTTAAGAATATTGATCGATGATGACTTTTTCTTTTTCGTGTTTAGATCGTTGAAGGTCTATGGGTTTATTGTACTCCACGAAAAATATGTTTTAAAATTGGTTTTTCTTGATGCTCTAATCTTTGAGTAGATAAAAGATGAACTGAGATCTTGCAACACGTTGTTGAATCCATGATATTGTAAAGATGAGTGAGACCAGATGAGTATTAGAATAGATTTTGTTAATGTTGATTAGCGAATGAAACCTTTTAATTCTTTCTTTGTTGTTCAGCTCGAATCAAAGTAAGGATGTAAACTAATCGCTAGAAAAACTAAACGCTAGATGAACTAATCGCTAACTTGAGAACACAACCATGAGGTAATCGCTACCAGAACTTAATCGCCAGTTTGAAAGATGTGAACTAATCGCTATAGAGAGTAGAGACTAATCACTAACAAAAAAAGAAGGTAGACGCTATTTGGACATAAACGCTAAAGTGAAAAAGCAAATATTCCTAACAGTGTAACTCCAAATCAGTCGCTTTCTAATATTTTTGTCTATACACCCTCTTTGAGAAAAATGCCAAATGTGAACTCAGAAGCTGCCAAGAAAAAAATGCTAATCGCTTATAAGAACCAAGAAAAAAAAAACTAATCGCTAACAGGAACTCCCCCCAAAAAAACACCACGAGTCACCAAAATAACAACAATAAGATAGAACAACATCTCCACATGATAGAACAAGAATATTATGAGTTAACCCACAACCAAAGTCACATAAAGATGTTTCCACTCGAACCAAAACCAAACTACAAATCCGATTACAAACTAGTCCCTAAGATGAAACCATGGCTCTCTGATACCAATTGTTGAATACTAATAATTATAACACGTATGGTTCTTGTGTTTAATGAATCGAATTAAGAAGAAAGAAATAATAATAAGAAGAAGTTTAGAGGGAGAAAGAGAGAGTTGGGAGTTCTAGAGAGAGAAAATGAAAATGTATTAGATTAGTGAATGAGAAGCTCCAACCCTCTCCCTTGGGGGGGAGAGGGGTATTTATACAAAGAAATAAAAACGCCCACACCCGGGCTGTGGATCAGGTATACAGTGGGTAAAGACCCGTCCTTCTTCCACGATGTTACTTAAACTAAACTAATATCTAACTAACTAATAAACTAACTACAAGCTATCTTAATGCTATTACATCATTTAGGTGACCGAGTCTTTTATAGGAATAATTATATTCCTAACATTTAAGATAACCGCTAGGGCTTAGTGATCCGCTACCTCTTTCTTGGTGGGAAAGCTGAAAGAGGGGACGTGGGTATGACCAAGTCAAGGTGTTCTCCGCTCTAGTATCTTCGAAGGGTTTACCTTAAAGGGATTAAGGTTTCGATTGACGAATTTCCAACTGGTAACCATATCATAGATGAATGGTTTGACGCCAATAAAGATTTTAGGAGGTTGATTCGGACCTTCGAGAAAAAGGTTTTGTAGAAGTTCGAAGGGGTGTCCTTCGACCTGTTCGGAAGGTACGTCATCAACCACAGAGCAAACATATTACTCATCTCGTATTTTGAAAGTTATATAAGTTTGGAATTATATGTGAATGAGAAAACTTAAAAAAATAACTATAATATAGATATTACCTATTTTGTATTTTGAAAGTTATATAAGTTGAGAATCATATGTGCATGAGAAAACTAGAAAAAGATAAATATAAGGGAGATAGAAGGGAATATGCATGTCACTTGATAGTAACCAAAATTTATGTAATTTCTTAAATTTTATATCAATCATAAAAGCGATTAAAGTTTTTTTTTTTTTTTTTTTTTTTTTTTTTTTTTTCTATCTTGAAATTGTTTAAAATTAATGTGGTTAAATTATCTATACATCCATTAACATGTTGTATTTTAATTTTAAACGCACACCGGTACATCACGACAATAAAACTAATTTCAATTAATTTTATGTGCAACCAATTAATACACAACTAAATATAAAAATAACTACAAAATAATAAGTTTGAAAATTGTTTTGTTTACAGAGAATTATTTTGCTCAAGTCAATTTAACATAAAGATTACAAAAAGAGGAACCATTATTGGGAAATGATTTTTATAAATAAATAAAAGTAGAAGTGAGAAACAAAATCTCAAATTTGTATGATTGTCGACACACCAATCCGGCCAATAAATGCGCAAACTTCAAAGTCCAATAGCAACAAAATAGAAACAGAAAGTGAACAACACGTGTATCCTTGTCATACAAAAACTCCACCGGTGAGGTCATGTTATCATCTGCTTCATTGTTTGTGTCCCTACCTCGGACCAACTATAACATATCCTAGTACTATTACTACGTTTAGCTCATAATAACTAGCACTACTTATCATCAAAATAAAAAATGGACGTTATAAACAACATTAATAGGAGCACTTTGTACTCGGATGTACCCATCGAGGATGGGACTGAAAACAGTCAAGTAGTTGCAATCACATTGTTTGTGGCTGTACTATGTTTGTGTCTAGTCGTTGGACACTTGCTCAATGAGAATCGATGGGTTAACGAGTCCATAACCGCCATTATCATTGTATGCATCTCTTAATTAATTATCTACGTCTTTTCTGATATAATAGGTGTGACTGTCTGCATTACCAGCTTCTTGTACTTCGATCTGACGCGATTGGGTATTGTTGTCTCTAATCTAACATAAACATAAATTAAACATGCAGGGTTGTGTTGTTGGGACAATTATATTGTTTACAAGCAAATGGAAAAGTACTCAATTGCTAAGATTTGATGAGGAACTATTTTTCATTTATCTACTTCCACCAATTATCTTCAATGCAGGGTATGTATATATGTTTAACAAACGTTTATTGATATATATCGAAAAACTTGTTATAGTTTAATTAGACTCCGTTGATTAGTCGGCCAAAATGTCTGAAACCATGATTAGTGAAAAAAGAAAAAAAAAAGTTGTTAAGTCAACTAGTTTGAATTCCATGTGCCCTTAGATACTACACTTGATTATCAAATGCTACTTCCCACAGGTTTCAGGTGAAGAAGAAACAGTTTTTTCATAACTTTTTCCCGATTATGTTGTTTGGAATTACTGGTGTTTTCATATCCACATCCATCGTTGCAGCCGGTAATAAGCGTCTTAGTTGTTATCATTTCATTATGTCTTCTTTCACCATATCTATCATTTTAATATGATCTTCCACGTATTGTAATAAGGTTGTTGGTGGCTGTTTCCTAAATTGGGGCTCAAGGGTTTGACTATCAGCGAGTATCTTAGTACGTATGATACAAATATTTGATACAATTTTTTTTTGGAACAACAAACTAAATGCCATACCTTCAATTTATCAAATTTAATGTTATAGGTGTAGGGACCATTTTCTCGTCTACAGATACAGTATGTACATTACAGGTTAGTCTTAACATCCGGAACAAGCTTTTATGTTATGTAATCGAGTTTCTTTAGTATAATCGCTGATGAGAGAAATTTAAATGAAGGTTTTGCACCAAGATGAGACTCCTTTACTATACAGTTTAGTATTCGGTGAAGGAGTAGTGAATGATGCAACATCTGTTGTCCTATTCAATGCTGTTCGGATGATCAATGTTAGCACACTTGGTGGCAAGGCTGCTCTTACAATCTTTTTAGATTTCTTGTATTTATTCTTCACAAGTACTCTTCTTGGTGTTACTGTAAGTCAAATTTATTTTTAACCGAGTGTTTTGTGTACACCGTTTGAACCTTTCTGAACGTTTTACTTATGTTTCTGCAGGCTGGGCTTTTGACATCGTATATCCTTAGAGGCTTGGGGTTCGGCAGGTTGGTACTTTTACATCGTTTAATGTGAAAAATGAAAGTTAAACTAAAATCTAGGAGAAACAACAGATCTTATATATTTTGATTACTTTGTTATGATAGGCATTCAAGTGTTCGTGAAATTTCACTGATGATTCTAATAGCATATTTGTCCTACATATTGGCAGAGGTAACTAGCTGTACATAATTTGTTTCCAGCAAAAACCTTCATCATATATAGAGTTATATTTTTTTGCATTCACTTGCAGCTATTTGAACTCAGTGGGATTCTGACAGTCTTTTTTGCTGGAGTTTTAATGTCACATTACGCATGGCATAACATAACCGAAAGCTCCAGAATCACAACCAAGTACGTAGGCTGAACGTCACCTTGTATAATGTCTGTTAAGCTATCAGCTAACTTGCTACTTATTTTAAGAGTTGCAGGCATACTTTTGCTGCGATGTCTTTTATTGCTGAAACATTTATATTTCTGTATGTGGGAATGGATGCATTCGACTATGAGAAATGGAAAATGAGCACCTTAAGGTACTTGCTAGCTGTGTCCGTGTAACGTTCATAGTCTTTTCCCGTTTATAACTTTTTTTATTACTTGTATGCATGTATCATGAGTTTCTTGTAGTAGTTTTTGGACTTCAATAGGAATATACGGCACTGTGCTGATGTTGATATTGGTTGGACGTGCTGCCTTTGTGTTTCCCCTCTCTGCTATTGCTAATTTCAAGCATAGAGGTCGCCCGGTTTCATCGAAGATCACAGTTAAACACCAGGTAATTACTGTGATTTCCATCCCAGGTGTCAGTTGAGTTGCTCTTAGATTTATAGGGAATAATTCCTGAATATATCAATCTAAAAAAGCATCATAATCGTAAAACTTTGGAGCTTAAGATCTAGTTTAATGTATGATTTAGGTAGTCATATGGTGGGCTGGTTTGATGAGAGGTGCTGTGTCTGTTGCTTTAGCATTCAAACAGGTACCTTTTTGTATGCTTCTGTTTTTCATTTGTTTTAGAACGGCATTTTTTTACATACCTCTATACCAATCACAATTGTCTTTAATGACACTTGAACCCACAACCCCTTGATTGGTGGGCACACTCACATACCGCTGGGCCAAAGGCCCTTTGGTTGGTTTCTCATTTGTTTAAAATTTTCATTTTAGTCTGCATTGGTGCAGTAAACATCCTATCTTTTTTTGTTTATTAGTTTACTCTCTCTGGCGTAACACTGGATCCGATCAATGCGACTATGATAACCACTACTACTGTAATCGTGTTATTCAGTACTATGGTAAGTACTTAATTTCCGCTGCTCATTTGTGTTAAAAAAAATTGTAGATCCTTACCAAAAAAGGATTTTGTTTCAGGTATTTGGTTTCTTGACGAAACCGCTCATTAGATATCTTCTTCCTTCTAACACAAGTAATAACGGTCCATCTAGAACCACATCTCTCAAAGAGGATATGACACTTCCATTACTTTCGTTTGATGAATCAGCATCTGAAAATATCTCAAGAGCAAAAGAGAACATATCAATGCTGATGGAAAGTCCTGTTTACACAATCCACTCCTATTGGAGAAGGTTCGATGATGCTTACATGCGACCTATATTTGGTGGTCCACGTAGCACTGACCTTGCATAGAATCCAAGGGGAACACTAATACTACATGCAATAAATGACCAAAAAAGAGTTCTGTCAAGGAAACCAAAAAGTCAAAGCGGATAAAAGATCCAAATTTCACATCGGATAAGGTTACCTGAAGTCTTTTGTTGAGATATCTGTTATCCTAAAGGTGAGGTGGATTCTTAGACCAAATGCAAAGGTGAGTCGAGGTGCGCGTTGAAGATATCTGAAGCCTTTAGCCATTTTTTTTTCGCTTTATCCTTTGCTGACACAGCTGTTCTGATACGATATATTTCAATATAAATGTAAAATGTAAGCTTATAGATTTACAGTTCCACAATAATAGAAGCATGAACAGCTTGTACAAATATTAGCATTATAAAGTGCGTTTTTATTTGTAATTTTTCATTGACATAATCAAATAGAAATACATAAAATGGAGCATAGAAGCTCACTTGATTAAAAACACACAACACACTGAACTAAACAAGAATACTATTTAGCATTTTGGTACATACTTGATACCACACTTTTTGGGTACAGCCATAGCAGCAACAGGATTAGCCCCGAACTTAGCAAGCTCTGGTTTGTAGCGACACAAACATGGTAAGTTGACCTTACGCATGACCTTGCAACAACGTTTTGTGGGAAATGGAGGGTGTGCGCCGGTGATTGCTGGAAGACATTCCAAAAGATCAGTCATCTGCACATTGCAAACAACGGTACTGCTAGCTGGTGCAACAGCACTGCTAACTGATACAATGAGCGCTATTGTCAATACACACCTCAAGAGAACATTCCCTGTGATCTTTGCCATCTTTGTGAGTGTGTATTGATGTCTGTGTTCAGGTGGGGGAATTTATAGGGAAGTAAAGTTAGCCATGTGGAATTAGCATGTGAATTCGGTCCGTGACGATTAGTATAACTGGCCCGTGAACATGAGATCAATAAAAAAAGTGTCCATTAACTTTGGATTATGTGACCATTAGCAAATTCTGATTTGGGTTGCTTGTATTATTATTCTAACTTCAACATATATAACAGATCCATTCCATTACTTAGGCATTGATTGGGTATCATGTCATATTAGTATATTACAAAGTTGTTATAAATGCCTGTAAAAGCTGATATGTGTAGCACATGGCATCCACCTTGGCCTTGTTTATTCACCTTGTGGCACTGTTGAACTAGCACTAGGGACTATACATAAGGAAAATTGGACGATCCGAACATGTTGGGTAACAAGTCACAATATATTACGAGTCTAAATGAAAAAGGGTCGGGTTTGGCTGATTGGGTAAGGATCCAGTGAGAAGAAAACTTATAATGAGAAGGATGAGAAATAACTATAATCACATATTTGAGATGAGTCGACTTGAATTAGATGCATCTTTATTTATTTACATGCATCCTAACTAGTTTCAAAAGTAACTTTGAAGTTAAAACGATGCAAAGTAATACTTGCAACAAATTTGACCCGCATATGATGAAAAATACATAGGATTTTCCTAACTTGCTAAAATGCATTTAATATATGTATATGCATCTAATTTTTAGCTAAAAAATATATTAGGGTGAATCTAAAAGATTAGATATGCATCTAATTCAAGTCAATGCATCTCTAATATGTGATTATAGTTATTTATCATCCTTCTCATTTTAAAAGTTCTTCTCATTTGATCCAAAGTCTTGGCTGATTATCTGGTCCTCTTTTTCTTGTCAATTTTGATAAATAGTTTAACGTGTTACATAATAGCAATGTTTATCACAAAAAAAGCTGCTTCGACGGTAAACTTTAATCTCAAACCATTTTCAAACAAAACTATCAAAGTTGTTTAAGCATTTGAAAACAATGTCCTTGACTTTTGTTAGTGTCTTTTTAGCCAACTGCATGCATTAGGATGGGAAATTTCTTTTACCATGAATCAAATTACAAAATTAACAGAAACATTTTTGTGTGTTAAAGTGGTCATTAAGGCTAAGTGTAATAAAGACCTTCAACACTGACATAAAAATTAATTCCACTGAGCTCCTGCATTTGTGGTATTAACAATCATTGAATTTTATTTTTACACCATTCTATTTCGGATCACCACATGATCTTTTCCATTCAATATAATCAAGCATTTTTTATCCTTCAATCCAACAATAGTTTTCAGAAAAAGAATTCTGTGTCAATCCTTAAATAATGATTTTCCTAGTTGTGAACAATACTCTGAACATGTTTTTCTTCTTTTAAGGCTCTTTTGGTGTTTTAACCTTAACCCATCATCACCTTTATTTTACCAATATTTATAGGTTTGCAAATTTTTTATTTTATCACCTTGTTTTTACCATTTTTTATTTATTCATTATGCTTAGGGATTCAAGTTGTGTGTGTTATTAGATTGTGTGACAACATGACGTCTACAATGCATGATGATGATGTGTCTGATTCGTCTTGTTACGCGACGGAAGATGAGGATGAGATACGGTTAATATTGGGTCCTAAGATGAGCATTAGAGAACATTTGGAAAAAGACAAGGTCGGTCTCAAAATCTTTGCACATTTGCATATCAGATTGAATAATATGTTATATATGTCATGTTTTCTCTATCAAAAGAAAATAAATTGAGTGGTCCATCGTTTTTGAGTAAAAATGATCCTTTCGTTGGAAACAGAAAAAGTGCGAGGCCTTTATCATGTAAAAAAAGGTCTTTTGTTGGGCACGTAAAACGACTTGTGATACTCGTTATAACTTGAAAGGATCTCAATCTTTGCATACCATGCAGAGGTGCAAAAACGGACACTCACATTGGGTTGGGTAACAGAACAAACATATCGCATCAGGTTGGCATGTTACTTGATATTATCATGTTGCTAATTTTTGATGATTATATGTGTTGTGTACTTCAGGACGACGAGAGTTTGAGGAGATGGAAAGAACAATTGCTTGGAGGTCTTGATGTCACTCAAGTTAAAGGTGATACATTATATACTACTATTATACTTTTAAGAATTTTGATTAGTATTATGTTAATAACTGATTGTTTTAACATACACATATATTATATAGACCTTGAGGAACCAGATGTGAAGATACTTAGCCTTACAATCGTGGCTGACGATAGACCTGATATTGTTCTTGAAATCCCTGAATCTGGACACCCAAAGGGCCCTTGGTTTAGCCTAAAGGAAGGGTGTAAATACCATTTGAGATTCACTATCAAGGTCAGCAACGATATAGTTTGCGGGCTTAGGTGCACTAACACCATTTGGAAAACTGGTCTAAAAGGTATTCTCCACCTCATTCACATCGATCATTTCTCTATATCTAAATTAGTTTGCTGAAACAAGCTTTTGTGTACGTAGTTGAAAACTGGAAAGAGATGATTGGAACGTTTAGCCCACAAGCAGAGCCCTACATACACGAGATGCCTGAAGACACAACTCCCTCTGGTATGTTTGCTAGAGGATCATATACCGCAAAAACCAAGGTAACAACCTCATGTATACTTGTTGATATTCTGTAATCGATCTTTGTTTCTTTGTAACTCATTCATTTGCTTGCATTTTGTATCCAGTTTATCGATGATGACAACAATTGCCACTTGGAGCTCAACTACACTTTTGAAATACATAAAGAGTGGCCCAACTGAACAACACTGTGGCTTAGTGGATTATGAATAATCAAAACTCCGTCCTAGCTGATATCGACCATTTTTATATGTTGAGGATCCATGCTATTAGCTGTTGGTATCTTATCGTATACATAATGAGCAGAACTTCTGCTTTAGTCTGCTGGAAACCTTGAAGCCGCCATTATTTTATATAGAGACTTGTTGGTTTCGGATACCTTAATCATGAACAGCATTCATGAACATGTAACTGTTATGTTCAAACCATCATCGATTTCTTGCCTATATATGAAACTTTTAAGTTGGATTATACCTGTTGAAGCAAATTCTTGCTCTTCGGTAGGCACTATCGGCAAGCTTTGATCCTTGGTTCGGTTTTAGTTCTGCACAAATGGGAAAACGCTCGTTAGCCTCGCCCCGGATGCTATCCCAGGACCAAGCTCCGGCGTGAGAGTAAGAATATGGAAACCGATGGGGTATTGTGATAAATATGAGTAAATGCTTGTGTGTGTGTGTTGGTGAAATAATAAATGTGGTTGGGGTATTTATACTACCCAACCTTTACCTGCTTTGTACTTGTGAACAGTGTCCTAGTTGAATAGTTGTCAGGCGCCAATAGTCCCTACGAACAGTACTTTTATCCTAGGTCAGGTTCATAGAGTGGCTGTCAGAGTACACGTGCCCATATGCGGGGGTCCTTATCCATTTTTATAATGATAAAGTATGTTGCTAGCGTCACGTCTTCGGACGACGCTCGGCTAAGTTCGCGACGTCCGGATCATGACGTCCGGACGGATACGTCAACATGTCCCCCCCCCCCCCCCCCAGTATTGGACTATCGATCCCTTATCGCTAGTGCAATATTGGGTTCGGAAATACTCGTTCGCCACTCCTCCTTTTTTTGTGCCCATGGAGTTAGCCCATTAGCGTTGCAACTGTTTGGGCTGATTTGCGACTTCTGCTGATGGGCCTGGTTAAGCCCATTTAGTTTGAGGCTGTCCAGTGGGCTTTTGCCTCGTTTTTGCTACAGTGTCTCCGTCAAACACCGCTTCCTATTCACGTGTACGACCAGGATGGCGCCACGTCAACATCCTTATAACTGATGAGACGTTTTCACTTCTTCCAATGTACTCCCAGTATCCTATATAAGGGCCGTTTACTTCTCATTTTTCCTTTACGCTGTGTTTTTTATTTCTACTACCATCCGAGAGCTCTATTGTCGTCAACTTCCGAGCGTTCCGCCATTCGTCCGAGGTTAGTCACGTACTTCTTTCACTCTTGTAACTCAATCCCCTTCGGTATCTTTTAAACATGGCTGAAGAAGGACCGGTAGGAAAATTTGACATGCACCTCCATACATCTCAGTTGTCCCAATCGGACTTGGACGCTATTATTTCTACATACCATATCCCGGCCGACCTTCATCCCATCCTTCCGGATCCCACCCTAACAATGGATAGGTTACCCTCGGATAAGATAGGAATATACACCCAACAATTAGATCTTGGGGGTGCTAGGGTTCCCTTTTCTCGCTTTTTATTACAAGTGATCAAGCATTTTAAGATCCATTTCTCACAAATAGTACCGATAGGGTTAAACCGTGTGACCCTTTTTGAGATCCGGTGTCATAGCTTGGACGAGAGACCAACGGTGTCATTATTCCGGGTATTTTATAGACTCTGCAAGCAGGGCAACTGGTTCTCTTTTGAGAGCCGGACGGGGCGACGAGCCAGAAAGTGTTTTAAGGAGGTTCTAACTGGGTTGAAGTACTGGAAATCTAGGTTCTTTTTGATCGACCGCAGGGCCATACCGGATGCCATGGCTTGGAGACACAGAGACTCCAAAATAACCGAGGTAAATGATTTTCCTCTCTCCCATCTGGAATCCGCAGCGGATAAGCTTGCCGAAACACCGATAATCTTAAGGAAGCCTCTTCCCGTTCTTCTTTGGTTGTCCGGTTTATCTTCGGTATGGGAAAATAAACACTTGGCTGTCATTTTAAAAGATACCGAAGGGCATGGTAATGCTCACTGTACACACTTGTATTTTTCTTTACCTTTCCCCCCTACTTTTTTATGTATATTTTCCTCACGTATTTGTGTTGGCATGCTTTTGGTTAATGCAGTTGTTACCATGTCTGAGTTTTTAGAGTTGCCCCAATGGGAGGGAACCGATATAGTGGAGGGATCTCCCCTGCCGGATGGTCAATCCCCTCCTGTGAGAACCGTGGAACCCCTTCCGGAGGGTCAAAATCCTCCCGCAGTTGAGGGTTTGATGAAGATAGCCGAGAGGGCTAATGACGACGTAGTCAAAGCTCGTGAGAGGAAGGAGAGGGAGAACCGCTTGAGAGCCGAGGGAAAAAGAAAAGCTGGTGAAGGACCATCCCGTGCTACACCCAGAAAGAAAAACAGAGGTGCTAGTTCTGCCGGGGTTATGCCTTCTTTGGGGGCCACACTGGACGCAAGTCCTATCAACCTTGCACCCCCTAATTCTGCCCCTCAAGATCCTCCGGCTAATGTGGAGCAGCCGGTTAATGAGGTGGCCGAGGAGGAAAGAGCCGAGGGGGGTGGTAACTCCAACATTCAGGCTAACGTTTCCCCCCCTCGGGTTGTGGCCGAAGAGCAGCCGAGGAATTCTGGCCCGCATGCCTCTGATGGTAACCATTCTTGTTTTGACCCTTAATGCAAGCTTTACGTTTTGAATCTAACAATTTGCTTTCTCTTAATCAGCTCAATCGGTACAGCGGTCTCGTCCCGAGGGGCACCCTACTATACATGTGGTTGCGTCCGATCCATCCGGTATGTATTTTTGTTTATTCTGTCTATGAAATATTTTAGCTGGTTGACGTTCGTTTATCTCACTACCTTTCATCATTTTTTTTTTTTTTTTTTTTTTTTTTTTAAGATCACTCTCTGAATCAGGCTGATTTCTTTGTGCCCGGTTGGACGCTCAGGGACGACGTCCGGCTGAACTCTTATCGGGCGTGCCGAGAGATGCTCAATCATCTTGCTACCCCGGCCGAACAGGAAGCTTTAACCGAATTGGATAATATTGGGCTCGCTAGGCAAGCTTACGAACAGCTGGGGATGAGCACAGTTTCAATGGGAGAGGTTCTCCGACGGTTCCGCCACTTGAATGCTGATTACCGGGAGTTGTCCAATATTCATGACAACTGTCAAGGGTTAGCCGGAAGGGCCGAGACTGCCGAGGCCGAGCGTGATGCTCACGCCGCCCGGTATGAAGAATTGGCTGCTGAGCACGAGGCTATGGGGCAGCGATATAAAGCCTGCGCTTTAAGGTATAAAGACCTTATGGAGAAATCTACTGGGTTTGATCAAGAGAGAGAGCTCTGGCTCAAGAAAAATGAGGAACAGGCCGCCCGAATTAATCAACTGGAGGCTTCTCTATTGGCCTCTCAACGCCAGGCCGAATCGTTGGCCAAAGACAACGCTGATCTGACGGCTAACTTGGCCCAGGCGGACATTGTCCGCCAGAACTTGGTGAAGTCTTTCATCCCTGTTGCTTTCCGGAGGCTTCTTGATAGCCGGGAGTATAAGCAATCTCTGGGCAAACCGTTCAGCCTCTCTTACTCTGTCGGGTGGCAAGATGGGGTTAAAGTTTCAAGGAAGGCGGAAGATGCAGAGAAGATCATGAGCACTTCGAGACATCTGAATCCTGAGGCCCCCAAGATATGGAAAGCGGAGTTCAATAAGCTGTTCTCCCTTGACTATCCTTACATTAAGAAGATTTGTGATGCTCACCGTCTTCCGTTGGGCGACCTCATGAACCTCTTCCCTGACTCCCCAGTTCCCGTGGGTTTGACAAATACCTCCACCCAAGTTAATGTAGAGAGAGAGAGTAATCGGACAGCTGCATCCGAAGGGGAAAATGTCAACCCTCCGGTTTAGTTGATGTTTTGTAATCTTCATTTTGGGTCTTAATTTCTGTAATCTTAACTTTTGTAACATTCACGAGGTTTTACACTCGTATATATGGGATGCTTATTTTGGTTACCGCTTGTACAACCCTTGTTCGTGACGTTTGTATTAACATTTTCTAGTTTCCTTTCTTATTGTGATATCATTCTTTTGCCAGAATTGACTTATTACCATACATATTATATTTTTTGCTTCAAGTAATTTTTGTAAAACCGAACGGATATGTCCGCTGATACTGCGGGCGTTCGAAGCATAGATGTTATTGCTTTCAGGCATCCGGAGCGGTTTAATTGTCCGGGCATCCGCTGATACTGCGGGCGTCCGAAGCATAGATGTTATTGCTTTCAGGCATCCGGAGCGGTTTAATTGTCCAGGCATCCGCTGATACTGCGGGCGTCCGAAGCATAGATGTTATTGCTTTCAGGCATCCGGAGCGGTTTAATTGTCCAGGCATTTATTGCCTACCGAAGGGGGCCAGCCTCCGGAGACATAAGTCATGATTTTCCACAAAATTGTAACGTTCCCCTGGCGGGAAGCTACATACTTCATTAATATATTGTCAACATCATAATATAAAAGCATCATAATACAAAAGCTTTGGAATTCTAACAATAACAGTTTTTATAAGAAACACTTTCTGAGGTTGATGGCATGCCAAGTGCGCGGCACCTCCATATCATCCATTTTCTGTAACTTATAAGAGCCGTTGTCGTACGCTTCAATGACTCTGTATGGACCTTCCCAATTTGGTCCTAGCTTTCCTTGGTTCTCCACTCGGCTTGCTTCATTCTTTCTAAAAACGAAATCGCCTACTCGGAAGTTCATCGGTTTCACCCGTTGGTTGTAGTATCGTTCCACCTTCGATTTGTACTTAGCTTCTTGTATTGCAGCTGCTTCTCTTTTTTCCTGCAACAAGTCCAGACTTAGGCGCTGCTCTTCTTCGTTTCGGTCAAGCACTAGGAGCTGATCTTCCTCACTGCGGTTATTGTCGAACATCATGGTCCTATGAGTCGGCATCCCTATTTCCGCCGGTATGACTGCCTCACTTCCGTATGTTAAGCTGAAAGGTGTCTCACCGTTGCTGGTTTTGAGTGAGGTGCGGTGAGACCACAATACATTGGGCAATTCGTCTACCCATCCGGCCCTTGCTCTGCCTAATCTTGCCTTGATCCCTTCCATGAGGGATTTATTCGCCCTCTCTACTAAACCGTTGTCCTGCGGATGCGCAACGGCCGTGTTCATCTGCCTGATCTTCAGCTGTGCACACCAGCTTTTGAAAGGATCATTCACAAAATTTGTCCCATTGTCCGTTACTATTACTCCGGGTAGGCCGAAACGACACACAATATTTTCCCATACAAACTTTTTTACCTCCTTCCCTGTCGTTTTTGCTAGAGGCTTGGCTTCAATCCATTTTGTGAAATAATCTATGGCCACGACGACAAATTTTACCTTCCCTGGGGCCTCCGGAAATGGTTCCAGAACATCCATTCCCCACTGATAGAATGGCCACGGGGCCATGATTGAAGTTAAGAAAGTTTTGGGCAGCTTTGGCACGGGTGCATGTATTTGACAGGAATCACACTTCCGGATCTCTTCTCTTGCGTCCCGGTGCATTGTAGGCCAGTAATATCCCTGTCTGATTAACTTTGCTACCACTGATCTGGGACCGGAGTGCATGCCGCAAGCTCCCTCATGTACTTCCCGGATGATGTAGTTTGATTGCAACGGACCCACGCAACCGAGCATTGGGTTTAGATAAGACTTTTTGAAGAGAACACCTTCCTCCATCACGTAATGAGGAAGCTTCATGCGTAGACTTCTTGCTTCGTTCGCATCCTCCGACCAGACTCCCTCTTCCAAACACCTAATGATCGGGGTCATCCAATTGGGGCCTTCTTCTTCCACTATCGTGTGTACTTCAGTTTCTTCGGTGGAAGGTTTTGCTAAAACTTCCACTAGTATTTCTTTCGTCAAATGATCGAAAGCCACCGAGGCAAGTTTGCTAAGTACGTCTGCTTTCTGATTCTGGGTTCTCGGTATGTGTTGGATTTTGAAGTTGTCAAACCCTCCGATATACTGTTTTGCCTTCTCCAAATATCTTATCATGCTGTCTTTAGCGGCCACGAAATTCCCATTGATCTGGCTTGCTACCAATCTTGAATCAACCTTGACAATTATAGACTTAACTTTCATCTGCTCGGCTATCCGCAACCCTGCTAACAGTGCTTCATATTCGGCCTCATTGTTTGTGCTTTTAAAATTTAATCTCAGAGCATAGGTAAATTCTTCCTGTGTGGGGCTGATGAGCACCAGACCTGCTCCGGAACCTTTCTTACTACAGGCTCCGTCAGTATACAACGTCCATTCCGTTTTCTCATCAACCTCACAGACCTGTCTGCGCTTCGCTTTTGCGTACCGTTCAACCATCCCTACCGGTATCTCGGTAAGGAAATCTGCCAACACTTGTCCCTTAATAGCGTTTCGGGAAACGTACTTGATGTCGTATGCGCCTAACTCCACCGCATACTTGGCCAGTTTCCCCGACGCCTCCGGCTTGTTTAAAACCTGCCTGATCGGCTGATCCGTGATCACTTTTATTGGATGTGCCTCGAAATACCTTCGAAGCCTCCGAGACGCGTGCAACAAACAGACCGCCAGTTTTTCCATTGGAGCGTAATTTCTTTCCGCTTCATTCAACGTTCGGCTGACGTAATGAACGGGCAACTGTTTTCCAGATCTTTCAACGACCAGTACTGCACTTACAGCCCTTGAAGCCGTCGCTAGGTACACGTGCAGATCTTCTTTCGGAACAGGGGTCGTTAACGAGGGAAGCTCCAAGATTAACCTTTTCATTTCTTGAAATGCCTCTTCGGCATTCGAGGTCCATCTGTACTCATCCTTGTTCTCCTTGGTGATATTCTTGAGCGTTTCGAAAAAGGGGAGAGACCTTTCTGCCGAGCGTGATAAGAAGCGATTGAGAGCCGCCAATTTGCCGCTGAGACTTTGCATCTCTTTCAGGGTTCTTGGCGATTTCATTTCCGTAATTGCTTTAATCTTCCTAGGGTTTGCCCGGATGCCCTCGGAGGTCACCATGTAGCCGAGAAACTTGCCTTCTTCTACGCCAAATGAGCACTTCTTAGGGTTTAGCTTCATGTTTATTTTCCTTAGATTGTCAAAAGTTTCAGCCATGTCCGCTAGTAAATCCACCTCCGTTTTACTTTTGATAACCATGTCATCTACGTATGCTTCTAAATTCCTTCCTATCTGCGGACGGAATGCCGAGTCTACCAAACGCTGGTAGGTGGCTCCGGCATTCTTCAGACCGAAGGGCATTTTGGTGTAACAATAAGTTCCTTGCTCTGTGTAGAAAGCTGTTTTTTCTTCGTCCTCAGCAGCCATTTGAACTTGGTGATAGCCCTTATATGCATCCAAAAAACACTTGTACCGGAAGCCCATTACGGACTCAATCTTCCAGTCTATCTCCGGCAGAGGGTAGTAATCTTTTGGGCAGGCCGAGTTCAAGTTCTTAAAATCTATGCACATCCTCCCACTCCCGTCACCTTTTTTCACTAGCACCGGATTTGATATCCAAGTGGGGTATCTTACCGGCCGGACGATCCCTGCCTTTAACCATTCTTGCACTTCATCAGCTATCACTTGGTTCTTTTCCTGTGAGAAGGTCCGTCTTTTTTGTGCTATCGGAGTGTCCTCCAATCTAACGTTAAGATTGTGTTCCACCAAACGACGTGGTATACCTATCATGTCCACGGGTGACCACGCGAATACGTCTTTACTTCGCTTTAATAATTCGACTAAGCTTCTTCGACATTCTTTTGAGAATCCCTTTCCGATGGTCACCAATTGCTCCGGATGGGCAGGATGGATCATGATTTCTTCTGTAAGTCCATGTTCCGTCACATTTTTGGGGTCTTTATCAGCCGTGGTCTCCTCCTCCGAACTTATCCATTCTTCCTCAAACCCACGACATTCTTTGATTACTGCCGCTCTAGTAACCAGTGTCGCAATTCCCCTCGGAGTGGGAAATTTCATCATAGCATGGATGGTAGAGGGTATAGCCTTAAGCTCTCTTAAACCGGTCCTTCCCAATATAATGTTGTAGGGTGAGGGTGACCTTATTACTGAGAATTTCATCTTGGTCTTTCGGAATAGCCCATGGTCCCCAAAACATACATCCAGCTCTATCTTTCCGATAGGCTTGATTACCTCTCCCGAGAACCCTACTAACGGTGACCCGGATTTCTTGAGCTTGGATTGAATTGAAGGGCATAAATTGTTAAAACAGTGCTCGTACATAACTTCCACTGAGGCTCCCTCGTCCACAAATATTCTTCTTATCAAATATCCCTCAACTTCTGCTTCAATTATGAGAGGCTCCTCGGATATGTCATCCGAGAGTATTGCAGGGAAAGTAATGGGGATCTTCATCCATGGCTCCTCATGTTCCCTAGCCTTTCTTTTCGTTGTTCCCACACTTCCGATCATGTTTATCACCTTTTTCTTTCCTTTGTTCCCTTCATGGACCGGCTCCTTTCCCTGCCTTACGTTCCGAATCAGATGATCTAGTTTTCCAGATTCTAGGGCCGCTTCAAGTTGTCTCTTCAGCATGTGACAATCATTGGTATAATGCCCCTTCTCCCCATGATAGTCACAGTACATGTCTGCATTTTCCCTGCTCGGCTTCCCCACCAACGGAGGAGGATGTGGAAGCCGGAGTTGGTGTTCAGTGGCTAGTATTTCCTTGGGTTGCTTCCTGAGCGCCATTAGCCCTGGTCGATTGCTCTCCGGTTTCCACCCGTCTTTTTTCCGGAAATCTCCCCTGTTTTGATCTGCCCTTGGAGCAACATAAGGTGAGTATGGTTCTCGGAATCGAAAGTCACCTCGGCGGTCATGCCTTCGTCGTTCAGCATGTCCCCTGGCTCTCTCGGACTTTAATGGATAACTGAACCTTCGATTTCCTTCTGGGAATTCTCCTATTGGGAGTTCTGTGGTCTTGTATGCATCCTCTGCCCTGACAAAGTCATCGACCCTTGTCATCATCTCTTTCACCGTCCGGGGCACTTGGTCAGAGAAACGCTTGGCTAACTCCGGACACTTGTGGGCCGTCATGAAAGCTGATATACGCATGAGATCCGGCACTCCTGGAATGTAACTTGCCTCATCGGTCCACCTTTCCTTAAAGTCAGGCAGGGTTTCGTTAGCTTTCCTCGAAATCTTGAATATCTCTGTCGGATCCTTAATTCCCTTCTGTCTCAAGGAGAACCTAGTAGTGAATTGCTCCTCTAGTTCGTCCCAGGTGTTGATGCTACCAGGTTCCAAGCGACTAAACCAACCCTGTGCTGCTCCATCTAGTGTTTGCTGAAACATCCGACACCACACCGGCATCGGCCATTCTCCTTGATTGGCTGCTCCGGCAAATCTGTTCAAGTGGTCATCCGGATCGGTGGACCCATCGTACAACTTCAGGTTGCTCGGCATTCGGTGCGATGGTCCGGAGAATTCATTTATTCTTCGAGTGAAGGGCGATTTAGCAACGGACTTGTAAGGCTTTCCTAAATCTTCCTCCATTTTATCTTTCGTTTGTTTTTCATTCAGGATCCTATCATCGTCCTCGTTGAAATCAAGCCGTATTGGTTTAAGGACGTTTCCTTCCAGAGCATTGTGTTCTTTGAATAACTCTCTCAGGGCTGTCAGGTGCCCTTGTATCAAATCTTGTACGCTCGGTGAATCACGATCGTTCCGGTTAGAGCCTTCCGGACCGTCCGTGTTTTCACCGTTCCCCCCCGTTGTAGTGAGGGGGGGTTAGAGGTGGAAGGCCCGTCATGCTATCAGTAGGTAGATAAGATAACGGGTCCCACGGATGGCGCCAATTTGTTGAAGCAAATTCTTGCTCTTCGGTAGGCACTATCGGCAAGCTTTGATCCTTGGTTCGGTTTTAGTTCTGCACAAATGGGAAAACGCTCGTTAGCCTCGCCCCGGGTGCTATCCCAGGACCAAGCTCCGGCGTGAGAGTAAGAATATGGAAACCGATGGGGTATTGTGATAAATATGAGTAAATGCTTGTGTGTGTGTGTGTTGGTGAAATAATAAATGTGGTTGGGGTATTTATACTACCCAACCTTTACCTGCTTTGTACTTGTGAACAGTGTCCTAGTTGAATAGTTGTCAGGCGCCAATAGTCCCTACGAACAGTACTTTTATCCTAGGTCAGGTTCATAGAGTGGCTGTCAGAGTACACGTGCCCATATGCGGGGGTCCTTATCCATTTTTATAATGATAAAGTATGTTGCTAGCGTCACGTCTTCGGACGACGCTCGGCTAAGTTCGCGACGTCCGGATCATGACGTCCGGACGGATACGTCAACAATACCATTATACATGTTAAATTTATATCAAGACCTTCTCTCGGGGTTAACCAACCCAAACCATTATGAAAGTATAGTCGAGTTTCATTACCTTAACAGAAAGTAATTCGAACTGATCTATTGTACATTACATTATGGTCCTTTTAAGGGCAAACACATATGTAGCTCTAAACAGGTTTGAACCTGAGAACAAAAGGTATCAAGTGCAATGGGTTCAAGCCTTGCTTGAGGAATTTGTAAGATACATAGTGAGATAGATGATATAGGTGTGTAAAAAAAGACTTACGACACCATTTTTTTTTTAAACACTATTTGTCATAAATCGATGGGGTTAATCCCGGCCCTAAAGGTAAGAAATAATATAATATGAACAGAATATATAGAAAAATGGAATTCTAAAGGTATGAATGTAATGTGAACAAATTTAAAGAAAAATAATACGAGTACTATAAAATGTTTTTGGTTGTTGAGAAAAATCATATTACAGTATTTGTGAGAGAGAGATGGGTGGGTCCGAACCTCCGAAAGGAGTGAGTTAAATGTGTCGTGCGAGCACATGATTGTCGACAGGTAAAGGATGGACGGTTGACGGATTGTTTTTTAGCTAATTGGCCGATGACAATAATTGAATTTACATACTCGAGTAGACAATTAAACCACACATTTACATTATTTTAGCTTATTATATAAACAAAAAATAAAATAATTCTCTCTTTATTCTCTCATTTAACACACATATGCATAATAAAGATATTGACCTCATTTGTTAATAAATATCACATCTGATATCACAAATAATCACATATGATCAGCTAGATGTGACATATGTGTTAGTTCATATGTAATATCGCAAGTGATAATGTAACAAACCAAATGTGGCAAACTTACCATCATGTAATTGAATGTTATACAACAAGTTAATTATTTATAAAACCTATACATTAGGATCGCTAGTTTAAGAGTAATGTTTACGTAAGGTGTGTAAAACGTGATAAGGATCGGGTTAAGATGGTTGTGTTGTTCGTTTTCTCGTGTAGAACGGTAAGGACTCAAAGATTATGATTATGAATCAAGAGTTTGGGTAGAACTTGTTGGTTTTATAGACAAAATAATAATAGTCGTGTGTTAGGATCGAACTTGAGATCACGGGATTGCACACAATACGTATGAAGAGAAAATGTAATAATTATTTATAAAATGTTATAATTAATTATTAAACACAAAACAAATAATAATAATTAATATTATTGATTAATGACTAATTATTTATTAAACGAAGATTAGGAAAGTAATTACTAGACAAAACATGGAAACAAGAGAAGGTTCCGGAATCCCCTAGGGGGTGCCATAGCCGATCGGCCCAAGGGGGTAAACCCACCTCCTTTGTGCCTTGAGCTCCAAGTCTTGTGTAGTATATAAGCAAACCCAAGATGTAAGTTTTTCTCATAACTTGTACACACACATCTTGGTGTTTTCTTTTTCCTTTTCTTTCTTGGTCGATTCATCAAACGAAACCCCTAAGGGTTTTCGATTTTCATAAGATCCAAAAAGGTTTTGTGTTTATTACTTGCAAATACTTTTCTTGAATTAGTACGTGTGTACAAGAACGTGAATCAAACACACTATTGTTTGATTCTTGGATTGAATTACAAAAAGGTAAGGGGTAATTCATATAATCCTTATAAACCCTAATTAGGGTTCTTGGTTCCGAAAGATTGCATTGATTCTTGTTCGGGCTAGAATCACAAATGTACGTTTACGATTTAAATAATTGATTAATTAATTACATGTTATTCGATCTATTATAATTGCTTCCGCTCATGCTCACTTTGATGTTCTTGGTTTATTAATATGAATGTCATGATATAATAATTCCAACAGTGGTATCTAGAGCCGTTATAATGTGTAATTAATTATCGAAACGCATAAAAATTGGATCTTGATTCGTATAGTTACATGTTTTTAGGGTTTATGTGTTAGATCCCTAACCCTATTTTTTTTGGGTCGATTTTGACCTAAAGGGTTTTTAGGGTTTATGGTTTTTAATTTTAATTTGATTAGAAACCCTAGGATGTCATGTTATTGTTATGCGTTTTAGTAAACGATCTTGGTGCAATGTATTAATTGTTAAGCTAAATCCATGAAAAAGTGCATATTTGCATAGATTTTTATTATGTTATAATTTAAATTGTTTAAATTGCTTATATATATATTAATGGTTAAGTTATATTAGAACATGTAAATTTTAATAGATGTCAAATTGGGGAAGACTCCAATATTAAGTAATCAATTATGTGCTATGTGGTATTTATTTAATTTTGGCTTACACAATCGATTTATCGATGTATGTGGCTCTTTTTTCAAGAAAAAAAAAGCCCTAATTGAATTAATACGTAATACACCTAGATTTGATTATTAATAGGACTTTTTTTAATAAGATTTGCATGTGGCTACATGTTTTATACATATTTAATTGTTATGATTATGTATATGTGTTTATTTAGTTGTTTTATTTTTTATTGTTAATTACTTATTTTGTTTATTTATTGTGTTAGACATGTTTATATAAACGAAAAGGGTAATTTTTTGAATAGAAAAATAATACGGACTAAATTATAGCAAAATTGTTTTGGTTTTTAAGAGTTAAAACATTAAAGAATTGGTTGATTGATGTTTTTGTACGTAATGGTTAAATAGGCTCGACCGAAGTTTACACACTATAAGATGGGTATAAGGTTGACTTCGCATTAAATTGTGGCCTTAGATAGACAATATTCTGTCTTAACGCTCGTTTGTGTGTAAATTAGACTTACCGAACAACCATTACATGTACATTGTCATCTTAAGGGTGAATAATCCACAATTCCACAATGATTATCCGAAACATTAAGCTTTTGGGCTTATGCAAAAGTACGATATAGTGGACGATAATTGATGGTTATTCTTTAATTGGTGAACCCGATACCTCAATCAAAACTTTGTTATTTTACTCTTAGCTAATTGGTAATAAAAATGTTTTGTAAAACCAATGTTATGAAGTTGTATGCATGCTTCTTCATACATTATTTTGATCACATCAAAATATTAATACCCTTATAAAATTAAGTCGAATGCCATCTAATTAAGAACACTTGAAGTTGTAATTTACGTCATGTGAGAACTTGGCGAGATTGCAATGGAGAGGTAAATTTCATAAATTCATTGCTAGCAAATCAACTGATGTGATGGATTTGTGAGTTTGCAGTTTTTAAGTTAGACGACTTAAATTGAGTAGTAAGTGAGATCTTGGACTCAAGGCATTAAGATGGGGACTAAACATGCTTACAATACAAATGTTTTGTGATTGTAAATCCCATAAATCTAGGAATTGGACAAATGTTATGCCAATTACTTGTACGACAAGTTACCTCATATTGTACTTTCATTACTAGCAGATCAACTGATGTGATGAAACTATGTTTATGGAGGATCCTAGTTTTCAAGATTATTCTATGGATATTTTTCCTTGGGTATTTTAATTTTCTTGAAAAATTGTATTATCAAAAATACTAATGTTTTGAACTTTCTTTATCTGTAGAAATGGCTCAAACTGATAACACCAACTTTCGTTCTGTGTTCAAAACTTATTTTGAACGAGAAAAAATGACTGGCTCGGAAAATTTCAATGATTGGTATCGTTCACTAAGGATTGTCCTGCGAGTGACTGGTCATCTTGAAAACGCCTTGTCCTGCTGAACCTGAAGGCGAAGCAGCAACTGATGCTGCTAAGGCCAAATGGAATCTTGATTGCAAGGAACATATTGATGTAGCCGCAATGATGTTAGGGGCGATGTCCACACCTCTTCAAAGGCAGTTTGAGGAGTATTTCCCCATGAACATGATTGATGAACTCAAGAAACTCTATGAGAAACCATCAAATGTAGAGATTTACGATTTGATGGAGGCTCTACATGGTTGTAAGCAAGGGGATGGTGAACCTGTGAGTGCTCATGTGTTGAAGATGAAAAGTTTCATGGATCAACTACAAACACTTAAGAAACCCTATGACAATGATATGGCTGTGAACTTAATCAATAGGTCCCTTAACAAGGATTTTAATGGTTTTGTGAGGAACTTCAATATGCATTGCGTGGGGAAGACAGTAAGTGAATTGCACGCACTGCTCATTGATTATGAGAAAGGGTTGACACCAAAGGCTCCTACGCCCCAAGTTCTTGCTATACAAGGGGGTAGAATTAACAAGCCAAATGCCAACAAGAAGAAGGGTAAAGGAAAGAAGAAGGCTGATAAGAATAAGCAGGTTATGGCTTATCAACCACCTCAACCTAAGAAGAACCCTCCTGTCAAGAATAATCCAAAGAAGGATCAAGGATGCCATTACTACAAGGTGATGGGCCATTGGAAGAGGAATTGTCCTCTTTATCTCGATGATTTGCGAAACAATAAGGTCAAGAAGACTGGGCACATGGGCGCCAGCACTTCAGGTAACTTATTTGTCATTGAATTATTTACTTTATCTCGTATAATGAATTCCTGGGTATATGATACTGGATGTGGTATTAATATTTGTAATACACTTCAGGGGTTTAGAGAGGAAAAGAGACTAGCTTATGGGGAGCAATTTCTGCATGTGGGAAATGGAGCACAAGCAGCAGTTGAAGCCATTGGAATGTTTGATTTAGTTTTACCTTCGGGTTTAGTACTTTGTTTAAACAATTGTCATTATGCACCTTCTATAATTAGAGGTGTTGTTTCCTTTTCTTGTTTGTTGGATCTTGGTTTTTCTCATACTATTGATGGCAATAAAATTTCTGTTTCTTTAAATGGTGTATTTTATTTTAATGTTGTTGCTGTGAATGGTGTGTTTGAAATTGATATGAATAATTGTGTGACTTCCAACAATAATAATAATTCGATGTACAGCATAAGTAAGAGAATGAAGTATGACTTGAATTCGTCTTACCTTTGGCACTGTAGACTTGCCCATATAGGCAAGACTCGCATGCAAAAGCTGCAACGTGAAGGGCTTTTGAATAATATCAATGATGAGTCATTTGATAAATGCGAATCTTGTATTTCTGGGAAGATGACGAAGAAACCTTTTCATAATAATATGGAAAGAGCTTCAGATCTACTTGGTTTAATACACACGGATGTATGTGGACCACTTAGACATGTGTCAAGGAGTGGTGCTGTCTACTTCTTAACTTTTACGGACGATTTCAGCCGTTATGGTTATGTTTATTTACTTAAGCATAAACATGAGGTGTTTGAAACATTTAAAGTTTTCAAAGCAGAAGTAGAATTGCAATTGGGAAAGAAGATTAAAGCTCTTCGTTCTGATCGAGGTGGTGAATACCTTAGTCAAGATTTTAAAGATTTCTTAACTGAGAATGGAATTGTCCAGAATCTCACATCTCCATATACTCCACAACAAAATGGTGTATCTGAGAGAAGGAATCGTACATTGTTGGACATGGTTCGATCAATGTATAATCTTACTAATCTTCCTTTGTCTTTTTGGGATTATGCTCTTGAATCAGCTGTTCGTATTTTGAATATGGTTCCCACCAAGAAGGTTGATAAGACACCATATGAGATATGGACTGGAAAAGCTCTGAACTTGTCTTATTTAAAGGTCTGGGGTTGTGAGACGTATGTTAAACGTGACTCACAAGATAAACTCCAACAAAGATCTGTAAAATGCATTTTTGTAGGATGCCCTAAGGAAACTATGGGTTACTACTTTTACTACCCACCTGAGAACAAAATGTTTGTTGCAAGATATGGTGATTTTCTTGAAAGTGAATTTGTGGTTCAAGAAATCAGTGGGAGAGTATATGATTTAGAAGATGATCTAAATAATGCATTGCCTTCATAAAACACTAGCACACTTCCTATAGAACCGGAAAGTCTGGGTCCTCCACCGGAAGTTGAAGTAATTCCCATTCGCAGATCTTCAAGATCTGTGAAAGCTCCTGACCGTCTATGTCTTAATGTAGAGGTTGATGAGCATACACTAGGGGATCTTAATGAACCTACTAGTTATAGAGCTGCCATTAATAGCCCTCAAAAAGCTAAATGGAAAGCTGCTATGGATGGGAAAATACAATCCATGCATGACAATGAAGTCTGGGAAGAAGTTGACTTACCTCCTGGTGCCATGGTAGTTGGGAGTAAGTGGCTTTACAAAATTAAGACTGACATGGATGGATATGCACACATTTATAAGGCTCGTCTAGTTGCTAAAGGTTTTACTCAAACTTTTGGAATAGATTACGAGGAGACGTTTTCTCCTGTAGCAAACATAAGAGCTATAAGAATTCTCATAGCTATAGCAGCGTACTATGACTATGAGATTTGGCAAATGGATGTGAAAACCGCTTTCTTAAATGGTCATCTAGATGAAGACATCTATATGGCACAACCAGAAGGGTTTGAAAATCCAGAATTTCCAAATCGTGTTTGCAAGCTTAAGAGATCCATTTATGGATTAAAGCAAGCATCACGACAATGGAACAAGAGGTTTGATGCTGAAATTAAAAAGTTTGGATTCACTCAAAATCTTGATGAGCCATGTGTGTATCACAAAGCTAGTGGGAGTGATAATGTAACTTTCCTAATTCTATATGTTGATGACATATTGATCATGGGAAAAGACATTCCAAGTTTGCAAGCTGTTAAGGCATATCTTGGAAAGTGCTTTTCTATGAAAGATTTAGGAGAAGCTGCATACATTCTGGGAATCAAAATCTATAGAGATAGATCAAGGCGGTTAATTGGATTAAGTCAAAGTGCTTACATTGACAAAATATTGAAAAGATTCAATATGAAAAATTCCAAAAAAGGATATTTGCCGATGGAAGTAAAACATGACTTATGTAATGAGTTTTGTTCTTCAACACCTGAAGAGGTGGCTCGCATGAGTAAAGTTCCTTATGCTTCGGCTGTAGGATCTATTATGTATGCGATTAAGTGCACAAGGCCAGATGTGGCGTTTGCTCAAAATATTACCAGTCAATTTCAACAGAATCCAGGTGATAAACATTGGATTGCTGTTAAGCATATTCTTAAGTATTTAAGGAATACAAAAGATATGTTTTTGGTATATGGTGGAAATCCATCTACAGAACTTTGTGTTACAGGTTTCTGTGATGCATCCTTTCAAAGTAATAAAGATGATTCGAAGTCTCAGACGGGTTATGTCTTTGTTATCAATGGAGGAGCTGTAGATTGGAGGAGCAAGAAGCAGAGTACAATTGCGATGTCTGCAACAGAAGCTGAATACATTGCTGGTTCAGAAGCTGCTATGGAGGCTATTTGGATTAGGAAATTCGTTTATGGGCTTGGTGTTATGCCTTCAATTGAATTACCTATTAATATGTATTGTGACAATTCTGCTGCAATCATATTTGCCAATGAACCTGGAGTCATGAGAGGCACCAGACATTTTCTACGGAAGTATCACTTTGTTCGTGAAAAGGTTGACGAAGGTGAAATAAATATGTTGAAGGTTCACACAGATGAAAACTTAGCTGATCTGTTCACTAAGGCTTTGGCGAAAGAGAAGCTTAATGGATTATCCAATGGAATTGGACTTAGATTAGCTAGTAGTTTCATGCATAACTGTGATTAGTATTTGGATAAAGGATATTGTAAACAATTATTATTTTAATGAAATAAAGTATGTTGGTATGTTTATTTCTATTGTTAATTATTGTTGTCCTATTTTTGCATGTTTAAATCCATGAATAATAGTTATTCTAAATTGTCCGTTGTCAATTAATAATATGGGAATATTATTAAATTAAGACAAATCTGAAGTTGATATAATATACGTAAGTATATTGATGCGTAGACATGTCATTTCAGACGATATTCGATGATACTGAATATAGGACTTATCCCAACTATATGATGTTACTTTATGGATCTTGTCATTAAGTAAATCATAAGAAGTTATCCTTAGACTTGAGATATAAGATAACGGTCATGAATGTAGTACATTTTTGTGGAACAACTTAACGCTATACGTAACTGGTAGTCATAATGGTTGTTTTCGGAAGTGTTACAAAGTTTGTGTGTTTTGCTTGTAATCAATAAAGAATTTGTTCCTTCAAATTAATTTTTGGAGTTTAATACTGTTGGGCCCCTCGTAGGGTTGTCAAGGTGTTTGCGTGGCCACGCCCAAGGTCTTTATTGAAAGGTTCAAAAGATTTGGTAATCTTGTCAATTTCTAAAACGAGAAACAGAATGGTTAATTAAGGAATGACCTAGATCCATATCCTTATTTAACACGGTATTAGAAACAAAGGGATAATAATAATGATAAATCATTAAAAGGTTTTCCAGGAGCCTTACTCAAGTTGTACTAGAGGCATCGGCGTGTTGCAAGACGCTAACCAATGTGATCACACTATTATGATATGTCTAAGTGGGAGCTGTTGGTTTTATAGACAAAATAATAATAGTCGTGTGTTAGGATCGAACTTGAGATCACGGGATTGCACACAATACGTATGAAGAGAAAATGTAATAATTATTTATAAAATGTTATAATTAATTATTAAACACAAAACAAATAATAATAATTAGTATTATTGATTAATGACTAATTATTTACTAAACGAAGATTAGGAAAGTAATTACTAGACAAAACATGGAAACAAGAGAAGGTTCCGGAATCCCCTAGGGGGTGCCATAGCCGATCGGCCCAAGGGGGTAAACCCACCTCCTTTGTGCCTTGAGCTCCAAGTCTTGTGTAGTATATAAGCAAACCCAAGATGTAGGTTTTTCTCATAACTTGTACACACACATCTTGGTGTTTTCTTTTTCCTTTTCTTTCTTGGTCGATTCATCAAACGAAACCCCTAAGGGTTTTCGATTTTCATAAGATCCAAAAAGGTTTTGTGTTTATTACTTGCAAATACTTTTCTTGAATTAGTACGTGTGTACAAGAACGTGAATCAAACACACTATTGTTTGATTCTTGGATTGAATTACAAAAAGGTAAGGGGTAATTCATATAATCCTTATAAACCCTAATTAGGGTTCTTGGTTCCAGAAGATTGCATTGATTCTTGTTCGGGCTAGAATCACAAAGGTACGTTTACGATTTAAATAATTGATTAATTAATTACATGTTATTCGATCTATTATAATTGCTTCCGCTCATGCTCACTTTGATGTTCTTGGTTTATTAATATGAATGTCATGATATAATAATTACAACAGAACTCAAACAAACTATGTAAATGTGTTTTACTGTGTGAAACAAACTATGTAAGGGTACCCACGCGTTGCGGCGGAAGGTACATTTTAAATTATATTTTCGACGAATAATGTTTTTTATTATTTGCTTACGATGACAATAAGTTTAGAGATTGTGAGAACCTTTTTGCAGTCACGGTAAACTATTGAAATTATGAGGTTGTCGATGATATTTTATCTAAGGCCACTTTCAATTTTATTTTTTATATATATATATATATATATATATATATATATATATATATATATATATATATATATATATTTAATTTTGAAAGTTCGAACATAAGATATATAAACTTGTTACTTTTTTTGTGATTCATAAGTTTGTACCATTTGAAAAAAAAATGTATTATTTAAAATCATTCATAAAATGTCGTCAGAATTTTAAGGAGTATTTAGCATCTTGCTTGTTTTGTATATTTTATTAATATTATTATTATTATTATTATTATTATTATTATTATTATTTATTAAAAGGGTGTTTTAAAGATTACATAGGTATTGATGCATAAATTGGTTGTACCCTAGCTTAATTAGTTGTATTTGCTTAAATTCTATATATAGAAATCTTAAAAAAATTAAAAATAAAATGATGCTTTGTTTATATGTAGTTAGAAAAAAAAAAAAAAAAAAAAAAAAAAAAAAAAAAAAAAAAAACCTCCTAATTGGTAAATATGATATTTTAATTTAAAAATATATGTGATATATTGTGTATGGTTGAATTCTGATGAAAACTTTCTTTAATTTTGTTCTAATAATATCAAATCAGTTCCCAATAAAATAGCCGAGAAGTATAGAAAGAAGCAGTGTTTCATGTTTTCTAATATCGGAAACTATCCAATCAAATATTGAAAATAAGGAGGTTACTTGAACTTGTTATATTATCGTTTTAAAGGTCATTATGTCAAAGCAAAAATTACACATGCTTATGCCTTATATTCAAATTCTCCTCCTTAAAAATGAATTTCAAGTGAGTAACCAATTCACCATCACCATCCAATATTTTGGATTACATGGTTTCGATGTGGTTTCTTCATGTGAGGCATTAAACACACATTTTTCCCCCACTCAATTTATTTTGATTTTTGTATGGGCAAGTGGTTATGTTTCTTTCTCCTCCTTATATATTTTATATTGTTAATGTACTGTATTTATAAGTTGTTCGGCCACCGTTGTTTTTTATTGGTAAATGGTTTTTTGGCTTATGGATTTTCAACTTCAAGGAGATTCGATATTGGTAAGTATCATCATTCATTAACTTGTTTAAAAAGTTTGCTCTTTTTCCCAAAATTATTGTTTGTGTTTTTCATACTAAAATGATATTATGAATTTTCATGAAATACAGGTTGATCGATCACTTCAAGTCCATTACCTTTATGTTATTATTTGATTATTATATTAGTATACCAGTTTGATTATTATGAATTTTGATGGAATACATGTGGTGATTATTATTTTAGTTAATAGCTTTCATTGTTTGTACCATGTGTCTTATTAGTTGTATTTTTCATGTATGGGGTGTTTATTAATTACATTAATTGTAAGTATTGAATATATGTTTTATAGGTATTGAATATATGTGTTTGTGTATAAAGTAATTGTACATAATGCTTTGATAGGTGTATTTACTTAAAATCTATATTAGAAAATCTTAAAAAATTAATAGGAGGGAAGTGTCTAAATGCATTATAAGTAGTATAGATATTGACCTCATTTGTTAATAAATATCACATCTGATATCACAAATAATCACATATGATCAGCTAGATGTGACATATGTGTTAGTTCATATGTAATATCGCAAGTGATAATGTAACAAACCAAATGTGATAAACTTACCATCATGTAATTGAATGTTATACAACAAGTTAATTATTTATAAAACCTATACATTAGGATCGCTAGTTTAAGAGTAATGTTTACGTAAGGTGTGTAAAACGTGATAAGGATCGGGTTAAGATGGTTGTGTTGTTCGATTTCTCGTGTAGAACGGTAAGGACTCAAAGATTATGATTATGAATCAAGAGTTTGGGTAGAACTCAAACAAACTATGTAAATGTGTTTTACTGTGTGAAACAATATGAGAAAGTGTAAAGGAGTTGGATCCTTTTTTTGTGCATGCGATGTCTTCTATTTATAGAGAGACATTTAGGGTTTAAGTAAACTCTATGTGGATGATTAACGGCTATATGATTAACGGCTCTTGGAGTATATTCGAGAAGATAAAGTCATGAATATTGTCACTCCAAGGACTCAAGAATAAAGCACAAGAAGGAAAACGAGAAGTGAAATGAAGGAAAGAAGCTAAAACGAAGAAATAATGGAAGACTCGTTGTTCCCGACACACCTTCACCATTTTGGCCATAACTTGAGCATACGGACTCCGTTTGACCCCCCGTTTGCGGCTACGAAAAGCTAAGAGAAAGATCTACAACTTTGGTCTTTATCATTTTCTGCCAAACTCATCCATCCGATCAGTAGGATCCCGCAACCGATTCGGTTGGAAACTGACCTTTTCATCCACCCGGGTCAGATGGAATCCAACCGATCGGATGGACTAATCTGACCTCCCCAAGTCATTTTTAATGCATAATTAAGTGTCTTTAAGTCCCAAGTCCGATCATGTCTCCATAATAACTCCTAAACCTGGCATTTTATGACAACTTAGTGCCCAAGTTTTATGCTTGGAGGCTAAGGTTGATTTATACTACAAATATGAGTGCTTAGGCTTAGTTCTAGGTGTGCATTCCTAAAGGAAGGATTGTCACCAAAACAAAGGTGCACTCCTAGCCTACACCTTAAAGGAAGGATTGTCACCAAAACCGGTGTGCATTTTTAAAGGAAGATTTTTCACCACCTTACCACAAACTTCTGCCGTTCATGGAGGACGTATCACCAAATATTGGAGCGATTCTCTAGTTTGGTTAGAAGTTGTAGTTGATTGGAAACTTTGTTACGTTGATGGGGCTTGAAGGTAGCTATAACCTTTCACCTTTACCTATTTGTAATTCTTACTTTGGGTAAATCTTGTTACTTTTATATTTCATGATGCTTATGATTACTATGTTGGTTGAAGACTTATGTTTGGTTAAATACAATTTGGTTTGTTTTGAATACCTGTTTGGATATTATGATGACTTGTGATAAACAGATGTTTGGTTATTATTAATGTTCTTTGTGTGATGTTATCTTATTATTTTTCTTGTGGTTTGATCCGTGACAATCATAACCACCAACTTGTTACTTGCTTAAACAAACAAACGACACTTGAGTGCAACCAAGTCTCTTGGGACGACCTTGATTTACCACTCCTATACTACAATTGACTAGGGTATACTTGCCCGAATGTGTTCCTAGTTAACCGGTAATTCTTGTTTCTATAAATTTAAAACATGGTTGCTAATTAGCACATCAAGTTTTTGGTGCCGCTGCCGGGGACTTGCGTTTGTATTATTGTGTTTGTTTGATTGTCTTATTGATTTATATATTGTTTGCTTGCTTTATCATAATTCCGGCATCGCCGCAACAGATTATTGGCGCCGTTGTCGGAGTTTTGGTTTTTGTTCTTAGGTGTTTGAATGTTTGCTTGAAATGTTTCCCTTGTTTGTTGACTAAAATAATCTCTTATTTTTCATATTTGCTTAAATGATCTTGGCATCAAAACCAAGTGTTTTGGTGTTGGGATTTGGTTTCATGTGTTTTAAAAATTCTCATTTCAAAGTTTGTTTCAAAAGCGTGCTCGAAAGTGTTTGCGAAAAAATAAAAAAAAAATAAAAAAAATAAAAAAAAAAAAAAAACCACCAAAACCAGCCAAACCATTCTAACCGATTGGTGACTACTCGTAACCGATTCGGTTGGAGGCTTCTTTCCTATTTTTTAGTTTGCATTTTTCTTGTTATGTGAGTTTTGTGTTTTATAAGTTATGTGATCTCTTGCATGTGTTTCTTTTTGTTAGTGTTATTCTTGTTCGGATTAGTTTCATATTAATTTTGAATAAGATTGTCTTAGTTTATCTTGTTTTGTTTTAATTTGTGTTACGTGGTTAATTGTGTTTGTTTGCGTCTATGTGATTTTCATTTTATGTAATTGTGCTTTTATTTGTTTATGCTTTTAGTGTCGTTTTATGTTCTTGTGTTTTACTAGTATATATGTGTTTATGTGTTTTGCTTGTGTTTATTTTCGTGTTCGTTACTTTTTGCGTTCTTGTTTTATTTTATCAATAAAAAGTTTTTAGTAAAAATTGTTTTCGAAAAAAAAAATGGTTATTGATCCAACCGAACCGGTTGGATGTCCAACCGAACGGTTGGTGCTCTCGTTAAAATTTTAAAATTGTGTCAATTTTCAACCGATCGGTTGGACCAATCGGTAAAAAAAAAAAGTTATTTTTATTTTTCTTATTTTGTTCTTTTGTGTTTGTGTTTAAATCGTATAAGTTTAAATGTCTTTTGGTTTTTGCAAGAGTATCATGTCTTTTATTCTACTTAAACTCGTATTTTGCAATTTTTAATTTTAGTACATTGTAAATAAATAAGTACGTGTTTTGTTTTAAATAAATAAAAAAATGTTTTGAACTTTGTGGGTATGTTCACTGGAAATCCTCACGAGACTTCACTCGTCCACTCGGGCCACCGAGGGGTTTAAAAGGTTTGTTGCATATGCTAAATGCAACCGTGATGCCTACGAAAGTGAGTTTTAGGATTTTACGCGTTTTTGTAGTTTAGTTTGTTTTTGCAGATTTAATAAGCTCTTGGAGATTGGATTATTGGTGACATTATACTTGGTGTGGAGTTGTTTTGTTGAATAAGAAATCGGTTGATCTCGCAAGCATAAGCTAGCATTTGCTTAGCACCTTATCATATGGAGTTCGATCGCGATTTTTACGGCCCGGGAAGTTTCGTTTCTCTTGGACTATTTATTTACTTATTTATTTTTCCCATTTTACATGTTTTGAAGTTTATTATTCACATTTAGTACAATGCTTAACTTAAGTGTGGGGGAAAGTAAAATAGTGGAAAACAAAAGTCATTTTTAACTTATAATTTTTGGGCTAATAAAAAATGTATGTATACTTGTTTGCCCTTGTGATCTAGTTGTTTTCACGCTTTTAGGATAATATATTAGAATAACTTAATAATCCACTGGTGAAATCAGTAATTTTGAAAAATTTGAGATGTGTCCCGATTAATATTGCAATCCATTCTGGGATCGATAACATTTGCTAGCACATTTTATAGCCCATTACCACTAAATTGTGAGGATTTGAGCCTATTTCATATATAGCATACATCTTTTATGCTTGAATCTTTTGGTATGAGTGTGCCGATGATTTTATTTATTCTAGAACTTGTACTTGTAAATCATTACCAGACCGCAGTAAGATCGCATTCGTGTGATATAAGTGTATTCGTGTGATAAAGAGGCACCTTAGGAATAAAACCAAATGGCCATCCGTTCACAAAATAATTTTTGCTAACCACATTGGTTAGTTATCCTCGTATTTGGAACCCATTTGTTAGCGTTCATCTTTAGCGTTGGATACCCCTAGTTACACCCTTTGAGCCATCATTTTTATTTTTTGTTACATCCAAAAAAAAAATACAAAAATATTTTACACTTTAAACCTTAGCCTAAACCCTTTGTCAAAGTCTAAATGGTGGGTTGCTAGTTGCTTGGTATGATGGATTGTTTTTGATGATTAATAGTTAGCCACACTTTGTCACTTGTGTGTGCCATTCCAACAAGATGAAGGAGACGTCTTTCGTATTTTGTATTTTTTGTGGTGTATGCTTATAAGAAGTGTGGGGGAGATGTGATATATCAAGAAAAAAATAGAAAAGAAAAGAAAGAAAGAAAGAAAAAAAGAATAAGTCATCGAGAAAGAAAAAAAAAGAGAAAGAAAAGGAAAATATATATGTTATGACAATTATAGCTAATGTGCTATATTATGTATGGAGATGAAGAAATAAAGTTATGTGATATGTTGTTAGTCAATGTGCTAAGTATGAAGAATATTGTTATGGCAAATCAATGTATCGATATGTGAAAGTTTGAAGAGGAGGAAGTTAACTATAATCATTTACGGGTTCGTGGTTTGTTCGGTAACTAGCAACAATGGGACTTTGAATTGACTTTATTTTTCTTTTAAAACCAATTTCATAAATATTCCCATGCCTTATCCCTACCCTTACCAAATTACTTTATTCGCTGTTCTTTCGAGTCTCCGGATATAGTAATGGCTTTGTGAGAATATCAAGTGCATGAATATTGTAGTGACCATCCGGTTTTTGAGTAATCAAAAACTCGCGCCAGTAATCTATTGTGTTTTTGTATGAGATGTTTGAACATAAGCCTGGTAAAAACCCTTTAGCCTAACATTACAACCCGAATAAAAGTCCTCTTTAGATGTTTACACTTGGTGCTTACGTCATGTCGGTGGAGTTTTGTTTCTTGTACAAGCCTATGGTAATATTTGGATCATGACTGAGCAATGAGTGTGATTTCTCTTACATATACTCCAATACCTAAATAAATGAGTGATTGAGTGAATTATACTTCGTTTCTTTTTCGTGAGGTGTTTAGAAATGTTAATCAAGCAAGAAAATCTATGGGTCTTGTCAAACATCTCAATTTTTCACCAGTAAAGCTTAAAACGATGAATCTTATCTTGTACTTGTACTTGATAGATTTGCATCATATTTTTCTAATCATTCTTGTGCACCATGTGGATTTATTTTCTTAATTCTAGATTTGCTTGAGGGCAAGCAAAGTTTAAGTGTGGGGGATTTGATAACGCTCAAAATTAATATGTTTTTAGGAGCGTTATTGTGGATTTTATGCATATATTTTGGTCACTTTTATGAACTTATGGTACTTAATGAAGTATATTCTCTATTTTAGGTTCATGGAAGAAAAATGAAGGAAAAGACGTAAAAATGATCAAAAACGAAGATTTATGAATGTACGGAGGAATTCCCGACAAATGAAAGTCTCTTGGAGTATATTCGAGAAGATAAAGTCATGAATATTGTCACTCCAAGGACTCAAGAATAAAGCACAAGAAGGAAAACGAGAAGTGAAATGAAAGAAAGAAGCTAAAACGAAGAAATAATGGAAGACTCGTTGTTCCCGACACACCTTCACCATTTTGGCCATAACTTAAGCATACGGACTCCGTTTGACCCCCCGTTTGCGGCTACGGAAAGCTAAGAGAAAGATCTACAACTTTGGTCTTTATCATTTTCTGCCAAACTCATCCATCCGATCGGTAGGAGCCCGCAACCGATTCAGTTGGAAACTGACCTTTTCATCCATCCGGATCAGATGGAATCCAACCGATCGGATGGACTAATCTGACCTCCCCAAGTCATTTTTAATGCATAATTAAGTGTCTTTAAGTCCCAAGTCCGATCATGTCTCCATAATAACTCCTAAACCTGGCATTTTATGACAACTTAGTGCCCAAGTTTTATGATTGGAGGCTAAGGTTAATTTATACTACAAATATGAGTGCTTAGGCTTAGTTCTAGGTGTGCATTCCTAAAGGAAGGATTGTCACCAAAACAAAGGTGCACTCCTAGCCTACACCTTAAAGGAAGGATTGTCACCAAAACCGGTGTGCATTTCTAAAGGAAGATTTGTCACCACCTTACCACAAACTTCTGCCGTTCATGGAGGACGCATCACCAAATATTGGAGCGATTCTCTAGTTTGGTTAGAAGTTGTAGTTGATTGGAAACTTTGTTACGTTGATGGGGCTTGAAGGTAGCTATAACCTTTCACCTTTACCTATTTGTAATTCTTACTTTGGGTAAATCTTGTTACTTTTATATTTCATGATGCTTATGATTACTATGTTGGTTGAAGACTTATGTTTGGTTGAATACAATTTGGTTTTGTTTTGAATACCTGTTTGGATATTATGATGACTTGTGATAAACAGATGTTTGGTTACTATTAGTGTTCTTTGTGTGATGTTATCTTATTATTTTTCTTGTGGTTTGATCCGTGACAATCATAACCACCAACTTGTTACTTGCTTAAACAAACAAACGACACTTGAGTGCAACCAAGTCTCTTGGGACGACCTTGATTTACCACTCCTATACTACAATTGACTAGGGTATACTTGCCCGAATGTGTTCCTAGTTAACCGGTAATTCTTGTTTCTATAAATTTAAAACATGGTTGCTAATTAGCACATCAGTGTATAATTAGAGAGTTTGAGCCATTATTAATATTGATACGCTATCAAGTAACATGTCTAAAAAGTTATATGAAGATTTAGTAAGTTTGACTCAACAAGTAAATACTCCTTCCGTCTTATTTTTATTGTCCTTATTACTATTAATTATGCAAGTACCTGTGCATAGCAACGAGATTTTATTAAGACAAACAATTATAGTTGTGATATTGTAGTTAGGTGTTTTGTGTAACATTTATACATACAACGTAAATTAGTTAAACCGTTATGAATATCACAATGAACTCATATAATAATATGGTGTGTTATATAGTAGAGGGTGTCGATGCAATTTTTAGAAACTACTCATGTTGTCATTATCTATGCTACTTATAATGTGTGTTGACACTTCCATCCTATTAAATTTTTTAAGATTTCCTAAAATAAATTTTTAAGTAAATACAAGTAAAAAAGCATAATTTACAACTATTTAAAGCACAAATGCAACTGAAAAAACACTCATAAACACATACAATTAATACAATATTTAATTCACCCTTTCGATGAAGACACAACCATTTAACCACAATGTACAATTTAATTATGCTTTCAAAACATAAATCTGAATTCCAAGTTTGTTAGTAGTCTATTGTATTTCACGTATCGGAAAATTAACTTAATATATAATAAACATATAATCACGAGATCTATCACACCCCTAAACTGGATATGTAATTGTATTAAATTAGAACAGTCATCAACTGGATGATGATTGCCACTGCTAGCTAATGGCGGAGAACGTTCCGTAAATATATAAAACAATATAAACCTAGAACACCATTTCACTATTTTTCTAACATGTGTAGACATGCTGACCACATTTCACTATTTGGTTTAAACCGAAAAGGAAATTATGTAACACAAATATGACTCGAACCACCATTTGACTATAAAAAAAAATCCCATACCAACACCACCTACATCTACCCTAAACTCATCATCCATTTATATCTAACAACCACTACAAACCCAAATCACCTTCACCCATTACTGTTTCGAATTAAATCAAAAAATCATCAAAGATCTCAGATTCTTAACTTATTTTCAAATCTTTAAAAGATTTACAAGTTTTATAGAACACATCATATATCCTTTTAGAAGTATAGAACAAAAAGAAAACGTGTTGTTTCATTCTTCTTTCTTTCGGTTCAACGAAAAAAACAAGAACAAGAAACCTACCAAAAATCTCTTTCAAGATTTTGAAATTGTGCACTTCATTTGCTTCGAAAAATAGAGGGTGTTTGTGGTTCTGTTAATTTGCAAAAAACAACAAAGGTGTTTGTTGTTTATCATTTGGATACGAAGGAATTATTGTGAGTTGATTGTTGAGAAAAGAACGAGTGAATAAATTTCATTTTTTCTCAAGATCTGAGTTTGGTAGGAGTGTGTGGTATGACTGCATTTTTTTTTTTTGATAATGGCTACGTTTAGGAAAAGTAGGGTAAGAGAATAATTAGGGATTACTTAGTATACAAGGTGAAGTTTAGTGTACTAGTGGACTTGGGCTTTTATCAAATTAGGTTAGCACATTAGGCTGTCGTTGGACATTTAATTTCGGAAATATTTGATAAGAAAAGGGTATTGAAAATGAAAACCCATCAGCTTGGTTTCAGTTATTAATGTTCGTTTTTTTCGGTTTCAGATTGAGCAGGTTGGCTCAGTTTTCCGATTTCACATATTTTTTGAACACCTTTATTTATAAAGCTAAACTTTATATAAATCATCTAATCATTTTTGAACAACATTGCTTACTAAAATATTTATTATTATATGTATAAATAAAAAACATTGTCAATGGTTAAAGATTTAAAATATACGACATGAAATTATTGACATTCGTACATTTATTGTAAAAAAAATTGTAATAAATTAAAATATGCGATTCACCGAAAATTAAAATACGTAAACAAATATTATTAGAAAAAAACATATAAATGAAAAACATTTACTCATCACAAAATTTAGTTATAAAGTACCCGCCGCTGCATCACACATGTATTCTGCTAGTATATATAAACAAAGTGTACTCTTTGTAAATATCATTTATAAAAAGTTGTCATGCATTAAAAAATTCAAAAAGTTATTCTACTCCGTATTAGCTATTCATAACTACCATTAATTGAGCAAAGGTTTTTTAGGGAAATGATGTTTAGGCTGCCAAATACACTTCAAACTACCTTGAATTTAGATTTGGCAAAGGTGTCGACTTCCAAATATAATTCAAAACATATCAATACATAATTAGTTAACTGAGATTATTAATAAGAGTAATGCTAAACTCATATAAGAATTACACAAAAAAAAAAAAAGAAAAAAAAATAAATAAAAAAAAAAAATTCACACGCTCGGATCAAGGAGTGATTGGTAGAGAGTGATTGGCCTGACCCCTTGTGTAATTCTTACGTGGGTGTAACATTATACTCCCTTCGTCCTAAATTTATTTATCCCTATTGACTTTTTCGGTTTTTCTTTCTCTACTTTGACTATAAATATTTTTGTTTGTGTTCTACAATTTTTGATAAAAATTATATCAAATGAAAATACATTTAAAACTCAATTCGTTCATATATTTTATATCAAGTATTATCTAATATAAACAAAAATACTTAAGGTCAAAGTTGAAAAGTAAAGACTCAAAAAGTCAATAAGGGACAATAATTTTAAGACGGAGGGAGTACTTTTCTTATTTTGAGAGTTCTAAGTACAATTTATACACTTTTTACATGTAGTAGAGTATTTGCCCCCAAAAATTTGTCATATTCCATTCATGCACGCAAGGAGTTTACACATAAATCAAATTTATTTTAAAATTTTAGTTTACTATTTGGACATATTAGAATTTACCCGTAAAAATTGTGATATAAGTACAACTAATAAATATGCATGAGTTTGTCATTATTTATTAATATCTATTAATATTTTATATAAAATTTTATTGGATGAAAGATTTATCTTTGTTTAGCTAACATAAGAGTTACAAATAAATATTTTTTATATTTTATTCTTTAAGTAGAGTAATTACTTAAACCTTTTATAACTTAGCTTTTAATACAAGCGTAGAAATGAAATTTTGTTTGCTTAAATTTATTTATTTATTATTATATTTTTCTAACAAAATATTACATTAATCACCTCAATCATATTTTGCAAGTTTTTCTTTAGAGGACAATAAAAGTAGGATAAAAGAAGTATTATAGTAAAATAACAAAAGTTAAAAAAAAGAAACTACGTATTAGACTACTCTCAACGCTCTCGCCAGTTTACAAATCGAAGTGACAGTTTTGTGACAGCGATGGCACCACCTCGTTGGTATTTAGTCGATTTAATCGATTCAGTCTTCTTTGGTTTGGCTATGAGCAGTGGTGAAGCTTGGATTTTGTAAGTGAGGGTCGGGATCTAAATTTTTTTTTCCTAAAACTATATTTCAGGTATACCGAAATTTTTTGGGGGTCGAAACCGAATATACCGAAATTTTTCTACACGAAAACTATATACCCCTACATCGCAAAAAAAATTTCGGGGGGTCGGGCGCCCCCCCCCCCCCCCCACCCCCCGGCCCCTATGAAGCTTCGCCCCTGGCTATGAGGAAAAGGGCGAGAGAGTGGGGGATATTTGAGTGTTTTATGTGCGATAATGTTTTGTATGGTATATTTGTGTATAAGGTACACAAAAAGAGACACACCACTGTTGAAAAAGGTGTGTCAGTTTAAAAAATGTTGATGTGACGCTAAAATGACACAACTAACTTAAAAAGAGATGCATCAATGTCGACATAGGCCTTAGGGCTAAAGGGAGTGGTCACCATGGTGTCACCATCCACATCCGCCACGTTAGCTTTCTCTATCTTCTTACTTCCCCTCACTCCCTCTCACCATTCACCTGTTTTTGTTACCATCCCCTCATCTTTCATTAAAATACACAATTTATAAAAATATACCTACTAAATATCCCACATACACTAGGGCTGAGCAAACGGGCCATTCCGACCGAGACCGACCGGACCGAAGGACTAGAGGTCCGGTCTCGGTCTCGAGTTTTTCCTTATTTCGGTCTCGGTCCGGTCGGTCCAGTTTAAAAACCGACCATTTTGCCTTCTTGAAGCGGACCGACCGAAGGACCGGACCGGACCGGATAGAACACATTCGATCTTGGTCTCGATCTTAGTTTTTGGGCAATTTCGGTATCGGTCTTGGTCTGTCTTGTCCGGTCCGGTCTTCGACCGATGATCTGCCCTAACATACTTACAAAACAAATACTAAAAAGCATTACTTTTGGAATTAGAGCCCATACTTTTTACACCGTCACTGCAGTGAGCCGGTCACCATTCAATTGCATTTTGGCCGTGACATGTGTTTGTCGTTTTGGTGGGTACCGCGTGACCAAGGGCGTCACCAGGTGAAGTTACGCCCACTCCGGTTAGCCAAAACTAGAAGCAAAGGGGGGTGTGATACTAATTGATGAAAAGCCAAGGAGAAAATATGGAACATGACAAAAACTCAAAAAGACACGTCTTGCACCGACCACACACCCAATTCCTTAGCGAAAGAGACGCGTATGAAAATCTTACCCACATTCCCCTCTTACAAAGACCAACACAAGAATTTTTATTTAACTTACCACAATAAAATCAACAAAAAAATAAAATAAAAAAGACAAAATCTTTTTAATAATTTGATAAAATAATAAATAAATGGCCTGCTTATTCCCATATTCATGGCAACATGCTCCTCCTCCTTCTTCATAGCCCCAACAAAGTCACCCACCTCTTTGCTCTTTTCACAAGCAAATTTATAATTTATAATTAATTTATTTTTTATTTTCTTTCTTTTCAGAATCCAGTCTTTATTATTATGGGTTCATCTTAACTTTCTTTATTATTGGTTTATTTATTGATTTTAAGTATTTGTAGATTATATAAAAGAAGTAGAAGAAGAAAGATGTCTAATTTTGAAGGTGTTCTTGTTTCTGATCATTGGCTTCAAAGTCAGTTTACACAAGTTCAACTTCGTTCCCTTAAATCCAAGGTTACCTATATTTTTTTAATAGATTTTTTAAGATTTTATAAATACCCTTTTAATAATTTTTGTTGAAATGTGTAGTTTGTAGCATCAGTTGATCAAAATGGTCAAGTTAGTGGTCAGGATTTGCCTATATTGCTTGCAAAAATCAAGCCCTTTAATGAGATGTTTAAGGAGAAAGAAATTAGGGACTTGTTGGCCGAATCGGGGTTTGATATTACCAATGGGATCGATTTCGAAGGCTTCCTTAGGGTAAGAAATAATAATAAATAAATTATATGTTTTGCTTAATTGATTGTGTTATGACTTATGGGCCATGAGTTGATCACATTGTGTGGGTGGGCAGGCTTACTTGAATTTACATTCGCAAGCTGCTGCGAAATTGGGTAGTTCAAATAACTCGTCTTCGTTTCTTAAAGCAACTACCACGACGCTGCTTCATACGATTGATGAATCTGAGAGAGCGTCTTATGTTGCTCATATCAATAGCTATCTTAGAGATGATCCGTTTATGAAGCAGTTTCTTCCCATAGATCCGACTACCAATGCCTTGTTTGACCTTGCACGAGATGGAGTCCTTCTATGGTATTTAAGCTTTATTTCTGTTTGTGCTGACTTGTACAAAGCGTATTGTTTTGTGGTGATTTTGATTTATTGTTATTGTTGGAATGTAGTAAACTTATCAATGTTGCGGTGCCTAATACGATAGATGAACGTGCTATTAACACGAAACGGGTACTCAATCCATGGGAAAGAAATGAAAATCATACGCTTTGTCTTAACTCTGCTAAGGCGATAGGATGTACAGTAGTGAATATTGGTAACCAGGATCTTGTTGAAGGAAGAGTAAGTTTTTACGCTTTGATTAAAGTTTTAAATGATAATGTGATGCTTTTAGTCTATAGAATAGAGAACCTGACTTGTTGCGTTTTCTGATTTGCAGCCTCATCTGGTTCTTGGCCTTATTTCTCAGATTATAAAGGTGAGATGTTTGCGATTTTTCCTTCTGTATATGAGGTTTCTATTTTTGTTGCTAATAGTAGGTTATTGGTATTATAATGCAAGTTTTAGCCACAAAAGCAGAGATATACATACCTTTTTTCTGATTCTTTTTCTCGTGTTGCTTGTGATTTTGGTACCTACAGATCCAACTACTTGCAGATCTTAACCTTAGAAAGATGCCTCAGCTTGTGGAGTTGGTGGATGACAACAGTGTAATTATTAATCTTTCATTATATTTCCTCTTAAAATGCTACGGACATTCATTTGTGAGTCGTTTGTGTGTACAGAATATAATGTTGTTATAAATCACGTGCAGGATGTCGAGGAGCTAATGGGACTAGCACCTGAAAAAGTGCTTCTAAAATGGATGAACTTCCATCTTAAGAAAGCTGGTTACAAGAAACCCGTTACGAATTTCTCTTCTGATCTGAAGGTAACTGTGCCATTTCCATTGTGCTTATGAAATTAGTTTTCTAATATCCATATTTAATGAACCAACAAGGTACTGTTGTGTTACTTGCTTTGGGCTGGGGGTGCCTATAAAATGTAGATGGTCAACTTAGAATGTATAGCTTTTTGCAATGGTGAATAAGCATTCAACCATGTTTTAAATGTATACATCTAGATAAGGCACTTTGGTTACAATAAGACATGTGGTGTTCGGCATTCAAAATTCTACATATCATTTTTGGATATGATGGTGTCTACAAAATAAAGAAATAGATTGAAAGATCTTAGTCGCTAAGTTTTTTTCCGAGCTTCTTACTTTATTGAAAACCCTAAGTTAGCTGTGTATCCATAAAAGCAGGACCGAGTTTATTAGAAAGACATAATGTAGCCATCACTAATTTGATTCATATCTCGTTAAGTGTAGTATTAAGTGCAGTTGGACAAAACCTTAAGTAGTGACCGGTTGTTGTCGTGTTTCGGTATTATGTGTAATGCGTATGATAAGTATATGATGATACACAAGAAAGATGCTGAACAATTAAACCTCGGGCAAAAGTATCTTCAGGAAAGACACAGTAAGCTGTCCGAATAAGTAGTTAAGAAGGGTATTTCTTTATTTTCATTGTTTAGGATCAGTTTTACAGTAAGATGTAGAGGCTGGTGATGATGTTAGTCAGAAGAAGAACATCATCTTGTCATGGAATCTAGCATCCACTTATTTTGTTCAAACCCGGGACCTTTTAGTGACACTTTGGCGGGCACATTAGAAAAGTACTTGATAAGGGTATAAATATTGATTTCTAAGAAACTGACAGGTTCATCTTAACATAAGTTTATTGCTCTTTAATTGGTAAGATGATAGTGGTCATTGCCTCGTGTACTTGTTGCAAGGGTTTGTATGATAGAACTAATTAATGAAGTGCTGAGTAAAACTTAAGTGTGCGTTTAGTTAGAGAAAATTTTTCTTGATTTTCTATTTTGAGATTTGTAATGAAAGGAGGGGATTTAATTTTCCACAAAACATAGAAAATGCTTTCATATGATACTGTTTTCTATTCTCAAGAAAACAAGGGGGGTTACAGGGGAAACAAGGAAAAAAAAACATGTGTTTTGTAGTTTCCCTTGTTAAAGTAGGAAATGCAAATTTTCTGTTTTGTAGAGAATTTGATGGGAAGCATTTGATTTGAACGAAATCTCCAATTTCCTTGTTTTGTACAAAACATTTTGTAGAAAACAAGGGTGTTTTCTTTAACTAAACGCGCCCTAAGTATCTTTTTGAAATCAATAGTAATAGAAAAAATAGTATTTCGAAGTGTTATGAATTGCTGATTTGGATAGTATAAATTGAAGATATTAAACCTGTTATGCATCTTGAGCAGGAAGACTGCATAACAAAATTGAATGTTCCATGACTTCCATCACATAATGATTTATTGATAACCTATAATACTAGTGGGACTAGGGCTGAGCAAACGGACCGGATGGACCGGACCGACCGACAAAACCGACCGGACCGGACCGACCACATTCGGTCCGGTCCTCGGTCTAAGCTTTTTGCCAAATTCGGTCCTCGGTCCGGTCGGTCCGGTCCGGACCGACCAAAAACCCGAAAAAACTTGCCTAATTGGACCGGACCGACCGAAGACCGACCGGACCGGACCGGACCGAGACCGGACCGACCATATTCGGTCCGGTCTCGGTCTATGGTTTTTCCGGTTCTCGGTCCTCGGTCCGGTCCGGTCTTGGTCGGTCCGGTCCGGTTTTCGCCCGATGCTCAGCCCTAAGTGGGACTGGATTGCGTTTTGAAACTGACTCTGATTTTGTGGATTTGTGGTCGCAATAATTAGCTTTAATGTTTATATAAATATGCTTCAGTGCTTCTGCTTCCTATATCTCATTAGTTACAGCGTCGTATAATAATCAGTTTCATACTAAGGGCATCCACTATGGTGGTTTATGAAAAGGTTTATAAAATTATAAAGAGGTCTAAAATCTTGTAAACCATAGTGAACATCTATTTCATGCTTATGTGTCATGAAGAGGTCTAGGATATTGGACCTTTTCATAATTTAATGCATTTGAATTATGTGGGATGTTTATAAAACTTGAAAAGGTTTATACATAGTGGGAATAGGTTTATAAAACAAAAAGGTTTATAAATTAATGTCATAACACAATTATAGACCTTTACAAAGGTTTACCATAGTGGATGCCCTAATGGAAAGAAAACAATATAAAAGTATAAAATTACATGATTATCTCTTCCTTTTACCTATTTTGAAGGAGAAATTTACTCCCATCTCAAAAGAGGCATCCCCTTTTTTTACGAGAATATTCTTCAGGTTATTTAATTTTAATATTCTTAAAGAATTAATATTTGCCAAGGACTTAGCAACTATTAATATAATTGCAAAAACACATTTATCATCGTCACATAATCATTTTTAAAATGCAGATCCAAACATAAATCCTTATAAGCAAGAATTCAAAGGGAACATATAGGTTGAATACAAGGAATACCAAGTCTCTAACTATAGATGCTAATTTATTGAATAATAGATAGTTCCATCGGAGATGTGTAAACGACTAATAGCAAAACAAATGTTTTTAAAAAGAAAACAGAAGTTTAAAATATGTATGAACTGTTCAGCGAGGTCTCTAAACCATCAATAAGTCTGTTTTTTCTTCCAAGAAACAGGCCCCATATCTAACCAATCCAGAAGTGGTTTTCCTTTACCTCACTAAGTAACAGCAGCTAACAGTTTCCTTTGCTACGTCTGTAGGATGGAGAAGCTTATGCTTACCTCCTTAACGTTCTTGCACCAGAGCATTGTAGCCCAGCCACACTGGATGCCAAGGATCCTGCTGAAAGGGCGAATTTGGTACTTGAGCACGCAGAGAAAATGGACTGTAAAAGATACTTGGCTCCTAAAGATATTGTTGAAGGCTCCTCAAATTTAAATCTTGCATTTGTTGCACAAATATTTCACCAAAGGTTGGAGATTGTGCCATCGATTACTTTTACTATAAAATAAGTATGAGCTACTTATCTGACATGTGTCCATGGTATACCCTACATTGCAGGAATGGTTTGTCTACTGATAGCAGCAAGAAAATATCTTATGCTGAGATGATGACTGATGATGAACAAATGTCGAGAGATGAGAGATCATTCAGACTATGGATCAATAGTCTTGGAATTTCTTCATATGTCAATAATTTGTTCGAGGATCTCAAAAATGGGTATGTGTTCTTAAAGACCATAATGCTTCAATTGTGAATGGCATTTAGAAACTTTAAACCTTGCATTAATCTTTATGCTCATTTGGTCATGCAGATGGACACTTTTGGAAGCTGTAGACAAGGTTTCACCAGGATCGGTGAATTGGAAACATGCAACCAAACCTCCTATAAAGATGCCATTTAGGAAAGTTGAGAATTGCAATCAAGTTATTAAAATCGGGAAGCAGTTGAAGTTTTCACTTGTCAATGTGGCTGGAAATGACTTTGTGCAAGGGAATAAGAAACTCATACTTGGTAAATCTAGTTCTAAACTTTCACTCATAACATAGTTTTCTTTAATGGTATGAAATTGAATAAGTGTACATCTGTTGCAGCTTTCTTGTGGCAGTTGATGAGGTTTAATATGCTTCAACTACTAAAGAATTTGAGATCCCGTTCTTCCCAAGGGAAGGAGATAACTGATGCTGACATTTTGAAATGGGCAAATAAAAAAGTGAAGAACACTGGCAGAGTGTCTCAGATGGAGAGTTTTAAGGTTGGATATGAACACATATTGTCTTTCTCACTTATTTTTATTTAGTTTTTTAATATATTTATATGTAATATTGATGAATGGTTATGCAGGATAAGAGCCTTTCAAATGGTATTTTCTTCCTTGAGCTTCTGAGTGCTGTGGAGCCCAGAGTGGTCAACTGGAACCTTGTAACCAAGGGTGAAAGTGGTATGTATCGTTTTTTCTAATTCTTTACATCATTTTCAAGATGCTGAAAGAACCTGTAAATATGTCTTTTTGGGTACTAAACTTATGATATAATATGGTGTTAACAGATGAGGAGAAGAAGCTGAATGCCACTTATATAATCAGCGTTGCTCGAAAGATTGGGTGCTCACTTTTCTTGTTGCCTGAAGATATCATGGAGGTAACTTATGACCATTTTATAAAGCGTATTAACTGGTTGTGTGAAGCCTATTAAAATGGAAAAAAAACATTATCCTACAGGTGAACCAGAAGATGATACTTATGTTGACAGCCAGCATTATGTATTGGAGTCTTCAGCAATCTGCAGATGACTCAGAGTCATCTCCTTCATCTGTAGCTGTTACTCCCGAAGCATCACCAGCACCTTCTGTTAACGGGGATGAAACTGTTAATGGGGATGAAGCTGTTAACGGGGATGAAACTGTTAATGGGGATGAAGCTGTTAACGGGGATGAAGGCTCTGAAATATCCAATGGTGCCGAAATATCCAACTTGTCGATTGATGATGCTGATGCTGATGCAGCCTCTGATACCACAACAGTTTCTTCGACTCACGAGAACGATACTATTTCACAGTAATATTATAGTACTTTTTGGTTTTGTAAGTACAAAAGGGAAGGTGAGAAAAAAGTATACATAATTTCGATATAAAAAAGAAAATAGGTAGAAAAAGGGGATAGGATTTTGGTGGCCTTGTGGCAACATATGGATGCACACTTGAAATATGAAAAGTTGAGATGGAGAGGGGTTTTTCATTAGATATAGATCTATTGCTTCTTTTCTGTTTTGATACATAAAATCATTATTAAAATTGTTTTGTTTTATTGGAATAAGTTGTACATTCTTTAAAGCAATTGAAGTTGAGTAAAAGGATTTATGTTATTTTACTTGTTTTTATGTATATTCATATGAAATCACTAATCATAAAAGCAATTTTTTTTTTTTTTTTTTTTTTTTTTTTTTTTTTTTGAACGGCATAAACGCAATTGATATATTAATATTTGAAACTTTTTGGTTGATGAATCTGTGAGTGCTGAAATCAGGAATATGAATTGTGTTTTAATATCTTCAAGTCACTAAGGTCTAAGGATGAGTATCTTTATGCATCACCATGAAATTCTTCCCTATGCATCACCATGGCAGGATGTTAGCAAATACTTTATGAGTTTAGGTGGCCATGTCATATCACCTATATAGGATTATACCTTATATAGCATTATACCTGTGCGTTGCAGGCAGTTTTATATTATATAATTTCACATTTATAGAACACAATAAAAGTTTACTATCCAACAACTTTAAAACAGCATTCAAACATATATATATATATATATATATATATATATATATATATATATATATATATATATATATATATACTAGAAAGGTGCCCGCGCGATGCGGGGGCGGATTGTTGGGGTGAAGAGGAGGGAGGTGGGGTGGTGGAAAGTGGTTGTTGAGGTGGTTATAAATTGTTGGGGTGGTGGAAAGTGGTTGTTGAGGTGGTTATAAATTGTTAGGGTGGTTGTTGAGGTGGTTATAAATTGTTGGGGGTGATTGTTAGGGGAGGTTGTTTCCATAATTAGCAAGTAAAAGTCTGAATTTTTAAGCCTTTCTAATTATAGAATAGTCCCAAATACATTATATAGTAGTATATATATATATATAGGGGTGAGTTAAAATAAAAAGAATAAGAATGATTATTGACCATTGATATAAAAATCAATGGATAAAATTAAACTATAATCTTAATTAACACTAGAAGGGCCAAAAGGTCTTTTCATCAAATACATAAACACGCAATCTTTATTACAATCATAACAGATTATATCATCACCTTCTCAGCTACTTTCTCTCTCTAAAAAGTCACTCTCATCTCACTATTAATCCTTAAAAAGTTCATCAAATCTTCAAAAAATCATCCATAAAAACCCAGATCTAAACAGTATTCATCCGAAATACATCAAAAATTTCGTAACTTCAAGACGTGAACAATTATTAAATGACAATCGGACATGCAATCGGTGATTTTACGGCCAAAAATGGTGTTAAGTGGCAACAAAATATATGCGATGATTGGGAATTAAGATAAACAATATTTGTTTATCAAAACTTCAAATCCCATAGGTAATTATTTTACTCACTTAAAATTGCTTTGTTAATAGATATTCTGATAAACGTGTTCATCAAATTTAAGTTTACATTTGTGCATAATAATGGATATATGTGCATCAATTTTCAAAGATTGTTGTGAAAAATATGATATGTTTAGGTAACTGTGAGTTATGTGAAATATCAATGTTTTGTGTATTAAAAAAGGGCTAAATGTGCATTAATTTTTTAAGAAAGTTAGTAAAAGTACAATACGTTTGGGTAATCATGTGTTATGTGAAATGACAATGCTATATGAATTAAAAAATAGGCTAAATGTGCATTGATTTTTGTAAGCAGTTAATAAAGGTGTGATAAATTTGGATAATCGTAAGCTGCGTAGAATAACATTGTTTTGCATATTAAAAAATGGGCTAAATGTGCATCAATTTTTGTAGGGAGTTAGTAAAAGTGCAATATGTTTGGGTAATCGTGTGTTTTGTGAAATGACACTGCTTTATGAATTAAAAATGGCTAAATGTGCATTAATTTTTGTAAACAGTTAATAAAGGTGCGATAAATTTGGATAATCTTGAGCTGCATGGAATAATATTGTTTTGCACATTAAAAAATAGGCTAAATGTGCATCAATTTTTGTAGGGAGTTAGTAAAAGTGCAATATGTTTGGGTAATCGTGTGTTTTGTGAAATGACATTGCTTTATGAATTAAAAATAGGCTAAATGTGCATTGATTTTCGTAAGCAGTTAATAAAGGTGCGATAAATTTGGATAATTGTGAGCTGCGTGAAATAACATTGTTTTGCACATCAAAAAATGGGCTAAATGTGCATCAATTTTTGTATGGAGTTAGTAAAAGTGCAATACGTTTTGGTAATAGTGTGTTATGTGGAATAACATTGCTTTGTGCATTAGAAATAAGCTAAACGTGCATTGATTTTTGTAAGCAATTAGTAAACGTGTGATAAGTTTGGATAATCGTGAGCTATATGGAATAACAGTATTTTGCACCTTAAAAAATGGGCTAAATGTGCATTAATTTGTGTAGGGAGCTAGTAAAAGTGGAATACGTTTTGGTAATCGTGTGTTATGTAGAATAACACTGCTTCGTGCATTAAAAATGGCCTAAACGCGCATTAACTTTTTTGCAAATGGTAACTTTTGGTTGGTGATATAGGTGTGCAACTGGGAAATAAGCCAGTTCGGCCCGGAACCATACCTTGAACTGGACTCGTATTTTAGTATATACTAAACCTAGTTTTTCACCAAACCAACATTGTTTAGTGAGGAAAGGTTTGGAAAGTGGACACATTCAGAAAATTGGTATTCTGATATAAGCAGTATCGCGTAGCGTACCAGGCATACGATAGACACGATTTTGATTTGAGATTAAAAGTATTGTCCTGAGTTTTGCATACTCGTGATCAGTGAAGAAGACTAATTAGAATGAATAATCATAGTATTGTACAGAACAAATTGCTAAATTATGCACCATAGTTTTTGCTTTTTGGTCGCAACATTATTTTGCAAAATGCAGTCTCCCATTACAATGTGTCTTGTTTTCATACGATGCTAGTAAAAGTGACATGCTTTGGTAATCTATGTGTTATTGTTTGGAATAACACCATTTTGGGCATTAAAAATGGTCTAATTGTGCATTCGTTTTCATACGAAGTTCGTAAAGGCGACATGCTTAGGTAGTCAGCACTCTATTGTGTGAAATAACATTATTTCGTGCATTAAAATGGTCTAAATGTGCATCTTTTTCCATAGGAATTTAGAAAAGGTGGCATGCTTAGGAAATCAGTACACTATTGTTTAAATGACACTATTTTGAGAATTAAAATTTGTTTAAATGTAAATTAATGTTCATAGTAAGCTAAAAGGTGACCTACTTAGTTAAGAAGCATGCTAATGTTTGAAAAGACATGGTTTTGTGCATTAAAAATGGTGTAAATCTACATTGGGTTTTAGTAATGTGATTATATAATTTTTTTGTATTATACAATAATTTGCGCATTATTGGGTTGACCCAATAAGGACCATAATTTAACCCTAACCCGACCCGATAACAATATCGGTGAGCATTAAAAAGTGGATAATCTTGAGTTGTGTGGAATAACACTATTTTCTGCATTAAAAAGTGGTCTAAATTTGCATGAATTTGCAAGAGGTTAGTAAAAGAGTGATATGTTGGGATAATCCTGAGTTGCGTGAAATCATATTGTTTTCTACATTAATAATCCGCTAAATGTGTGTGAGTTTTCATACGATGCTAGTAAAACCGTTTTGTGCTATTGCTTGGAATAACACCATTTTGTGCACTAAACTGGTCTAACTATGCATTCATTTTCATACAAAGTTAGTAAAGGTGTGATGCTTAGGTAATCGATACTCTATTGTGTGAATTAACACTATTTCGTGCATTAAAATGGTCTAAAGTGTGCATCTGTTTTCATATGAATTTAGAAAAGGTGACATGCTTCGGAAATCAATACACTATCGTTTGAAATGACACTATTTGTGAATTTTAAATTGTATAAATGTACATTAATTTTCATTGGAAGTTAGTAAAGGTGACCTACTTAGTTAACGAGCATGCTAATGTTTAAAAAGACATGGTTTTGTGCATTAAAAATGGCAAATATGTATCGTTTTTTTTTCTACTGCTATTGTATAATTTTTTTGAGTATTATTAGTGAGCTGAACGAAACGGATAAGGATGATTATGAACAAATTCTTCGAGGGGTTTCGACTTGAATAACAAACCTGGTGTAGAATAAATTGGTGGTGAATTAGTATCGTTTTCCAAGAATGCCGTGCAGTTTATGTCCACATTTCCTAATGTAAAAATGAATAATATGGACATGGGGAACTTCTCATCTTGGCTTCCACCAATTATTCCCGGTAGAGGGGAGCACCTGTTGTTCCTGCTACAACATCTCAAAGAATGTTGACTCCTGTGACTGCCAGTACTTCACTTACTCCGGAAATGTTGAGGGGTCCTGTCTTATCATCCTCACCAGCTGTTGCATATCCATCGACCGTTCCATTTCAATATTCAGCGTTCCCATTTGAGAGCAACTTCTCGCTACCCTCAATTTCGAATTCGTTTTCTTCAGTTTCAACCCTGTACATGGATTCTTCATCATCTAGTGGGCCTCTTTGTATGCCCTCAAAGACACAATTGGTGGGCCCTAAAGGTGTGGTATCAATGCCTTATAGACCATACTTTAGGAGTCTGCCTGGTGGTTCAAGTAATGTTGGTCTTGATGGTAGAAAGTGGGGAAGTCAAGGTATAGATTTAATGCACGTCCTGGTACAGATGATAAGTCGTTGAGACAAATACCTTTTTAAATGCAGGTACGGGAATAGGAGCAACTGCTGTTTTTGAGAGAGGCGACTATTGTGATGATCATCATCCCGTTGTTAGTTACATGTGTTTGGTATTTTGCTAAAAACAAATAACATTACTAAAGTGGGATTTTTACAAGGATAATGTGGTTGTAACAAGTTACTTGTTCGTATTATTTTTATTATGCATTTGTTCAAAACTTTGAACCGGTTTATATCTTGCTTGTTAGAAATTGATCTTGTGTTTATCATATTTCCAAATTTATAGGGAAGAAGGAAGTTTGGATCGTATGTTTTTGTGTGTGTGTTTATTTGGAAGATGGAAGTTGGGATTGTATGTTTTGGTGTGAAGGGAAGTGGGATTGATTACATAGGTTGTTACAGTTAGACTATAAAATTACTTTTATACCCTTAATAGTTAGTTAGGATCAAAGTTAATCTCATCCATTGATTTTAAATAAAAGGTCCAAAATCCTTCTTATTCTTTTTACCAAAAATCTTCTTTTTATTTGATCTCATCCCATATATATATATATATATATATATATATATATATATATATATATATATATATATATATATATATATATATATATATATATATATATAGGGAAGGGATCCGGTGCGGATTCACTTTTAAGTAGGGATGGTGCGGATAATATCACAGTAGCATTCACAAAAAAAAAAAAATTAATTCAAAAAAATCTGAAAAAATAAAAAAAATAAAGAGGACAAAAAATTATTAAGAATCGCTGAAAAAAATTTCAAAAAAGATTCGTTTTCCTGGTTAAAAAGTATCATGATACTACGGTTTTTTTTAATATCACTCTAGCACTCATACTTTTTCTTGAATTTTTTTAATATCACCATAAGTTTTTTTTTTTTTTTTTTTTTTTTTTTTTTTTTTTTTTTTTTTTTTTTTAATATCGTAATAAAAAAAACAATGATATTAAGTTTTTTACTAATATCAAAGTAACTTTTTCAATATCACGGTTTATTTTTACATGTAAAAAAGCTTAATATCATGTTGGGTTTTATAATATCACAGTAACTATCATGGGTTTTTAATATCACGGTTCATTTTTACATGTAAAAAAGCTTAATATCATGGTAGCACTCATAATATCGTTAATATCACATTAGCACTCATAATCAAAAAAGAAAAAAGTGCTCAGAAAAATCTGAAAAAATAAAAAAATAAAAGAACACAACTAGAGTAAGGATCGCTGAGAAGGAAAAAAATCAAAAATGTTGATATAAATAAATGACTAAAAACGTTATTCATATTTTCGATATCTCTATGTTTTGATAATCACAAAACGAAAACTCATCAAACCAAAGATTATGACATAAACAAGTATTTAGTAGTAAATACTCATCTTTACCATTTAATCACTTAAGGTATGAATAAACAAAGTGTCTAATGTATTACAAGATCAAAGGAACACTTTTGTTAATCACTAGATATTTATAAAATGTCACAAAACATTTTATATCTTTTGTAAAACATTTTTGGAATTAAAAGAATATGTTTAATTCATTACAAATTTGTGAATTCAAATTTTCAACCAAAAATGGCAAATCTAATCCAGAAAAATTTCCCTCACAAAAGGACAAGAAAATCCAACGTTCAGGAGGGCGGCCCCCTTAATTTTACTAGGCGGCCCCCTTAATCATTAAAGGGACCGCCCCCTAATTAAGGGGACCGGCACGCTCAGATGATGTTGATGATGCAAAACCAAGGGCTCAAGGAATTCACAGCTGCAAATCTACCTCACATGGCAGGTAAGTATGTGTTTATTGCCACATTTACCTCTGGTTTTAAGCAAGTTTGGATAATTGATAGTGGAGCTACTGATCATATCTGTACATGTTTACATCTAATGACTGACTTACAACATTGCACAATACCAATCACAATTAACTTACCTAATGGTACCACTACCATAGTCACTGTGACTGGATCAGTCCAACTCACACCAAACCTTTCACTCAAAGGAGTACTTTACATTCTATCCTTTACTTACAACTTGATCTCTATAAGTAGGCTCACAAACTCAACACACTCAGCTATTACCTTCACTCATAATCAGTGCATATTTCAGGGCCATGATGGCTCCCACACTACAGGCAAGTTACATGGAGGACTCTACACCCTTACACCACCACCTACTACAACATCTTCTACAGTCTTATCAAGCTTCAGCTCTACCTATGGCATGCAAGATTGGGACATCCCTCATTTCAAGTTTTGAAGAAAATCAAGCCAATTTCATCTCTTTTTCATAGTAATGTTGAAACCAAATGTACAGTTTGTCCATTGTCTAAACAACACATGTTACCTTTTCCAAATAGTATTTCTCAAGCAACTAGTATATTTTATCTTATTCATCTTGATGTATGGGGACCATACAAACACCCAACAATCAATAAGTGTACATATTTTCTCACTATTGTTGATGACTGTTCAAGAGCAACATGGACCTATCTCATTCCTAGTAAACATCATGTGAGTTCAACTGTCTAAATATTCAACTCTTATGTTAACACACAGTTTCAAACAAAGATAAAAGTTATTAGAAGTGACAATGGAACAGAGTTTTTAAACCAATCCTTTATCAATTTCACTCAACACATGGTATAATACACCAGACATCTTGTCCATATACACCACAACAGAATGCAAAAGTGGAGAGGAAGCACATGCATCTTTTGGAAATGGCAAGGTCCATGTACTTTCAAGCAAACTTCCCAATTCATCTGTAGGGATACTGTATCCTAGCCTCAACATACCTCATCAACAGACTACCATCAAGGATCTTAAACTACAAAAGTCCATATGAAGTTCTTTACAACACAGAACCAAACCTTGAACACCTCAGAGTTATAGGTTGCCAAGCACATGTATACAAACACACCACTGATAAGTTTGATACTAAATCCACACCAACAGTTTTCATTGGTTATCCACAAAACCAAAAAGGGGTACATTTTGTACAACATACACACTCAAAAGACAATAATCACCAGGCATGTGTGTGACAAGTGGCAAAATAGGGAGCCGTTTTATAAAACCCGCATTACATTTAAATAATAAATATGGAATTTTTGGAAATTTATTGTGACGAGATATTTTACAAACGTTGGTACTTGATTATAATCGTACGATGTTTATGGGATTTAGTTATTTAATTATGGTTTGTTTTGATTCGGTCGTGATGAATTATTTTTGAGATCGTTATTTTTGGCACTACTTTGACTTCGGCACTAGGTTGACCTAACAATTTAATTATATTTTTATGGGTTCGGATATTATTATTATTTTTGGAACGGGTTCGGTTGGAAAAAGTGATTTGATTATTAAAGGTTTTGGGTTTGGCCCGTGTGTTTACTTGGGGCTACTTAGCCCACTACACTCTCCATATTATTATTACTAATAATAAAAACAATTTTTTTTTTATTTATTACAATGAATCGTCCTTGTGGTCCGGTTATATGCAACCAACCCACACCACACTCTCACCATTTCACTCTCTTCCCTCTCTCTCTCTCAATATTACCCATCACAAACCCTAACACCCCTTGAGCCGCCGCCGCCACTGCCGCTCCACCGCCTCACCCACGACTGCACCACCACCACCAAACTATTCCCCATCTCATTTCCTTTTCGATCTACTATCACACGCGCTCAAATACCCCCTCAAACCACCATGTTAAATCACCAAAGTCACCATTCTTTTCTTGTTTGGAGGTTACCAAGTTGTTGTCTTGAGAAATCGAAGGTGAGACGAGTTCCTACTCGTGTTTCTTGGCGAAATCGTGATTATGGGTCACGGTTTTCTTTTTGTTTTCGGGTTCCATGGATTTTGAGACAAGATTTATTGGGTTTTGATGAAAATGGTTTAAAGATGATGTTTGGTATCCGGGTGGGTCGATTGGGATCCGAATTGGTGGAAGGATTTCTTGTTTGATGGTTATCTTGGTTGGATTGGTGCTCGGATTGAGCATAACCGAGACCCTCGAGGTCTCGGGGTCGGTTTTTGTGGCTTGTTTTGTCGAGCTGAGACCCAAAGGGGTCCTCCCCGATTCATGTTGTTGTTGTTGTCGAGATACCAAGACCCAAGGGGTCCTCGTTGACCTCGTTGTTGTTGTGGTTTGGATTTGGCCGACGACCACTATGGTCCGTTTGGTTGGGTTGGCTCGTTTAGAGCAAGCCGAGACCTTAGAGGTCTCGGGTGGACCCACAACCTTTGTTTTGAGTATAACTTTGACTCGGGTTGACTTGGTAACTCAACCCGTTGCATATTTGGTTTTTGGACAATATATGTTACTTGTTATTAATTATTTTGTTATGATTACGATTTGGGCATTTGGTTTATTATTTTGGACGCGTTGCGGTATCTATTGATTTTGAGTATATTTGGAGATGTGTTGACGAAAGTGGATTGGGGACCGTTGTGATACGGTCATTAGATGACGGGGATAGGTTAGTTGGGTGCCGTAGTCGGACCCTCATGTTGTAGCACGTGGATTTGAGATTGATTGGACGGAGTTGATGTATTTATTATTGTGACTTGATTATATTGTTTTGGACTTGGACTATGAGCCGAGGGTCATGACTCGGACATGAGACCAAATTCTATGACTCGATAAATCTTTAAAAATCAATATTAAAAATAAAACTCGTTATAATATTATTAAGAATATAATCGTTTATATACGTATATGGACGTGTTAAACGTATATATATATATATATATATATATATATATATATATATATATATATATATATATATATATATATATATATATATATATATAATGCGTATATTAATAATAAAACGATCACGAGTAAACATATAATAATAAAGCGATAGTTATTACGCTATGAAAATGGTGTAATAAATGTCGGGGTATTATTATAAATAATAACTATATAAATAATGGCGAATTATACGTCGAATAAATAATAACTAAAAATGTGATTTTATAAATTAGAAACGTATCGAGTTATACGGATTTTGGGTCTTTAAAGTCCAAGTGGGCTTTATATTGTGACTTTGTGTTGTCACGGATATATGACGGTTAATATAAACATTTTATATATCGAATGACTTATTCTAGATCGAGTTATTTGACGATATAAAATGGGTATATTAATGGGCATCGTATCCCACGACGCCCATAGGATGTGGTATATATTTTAGGATAATGAATTACTATATGTCTCGTGGAATTTGGCCGATTCGACGATATATATAGGGAATTTATTGGACTACGACATATACCAAATAGAAATTTATGTGCAATGTCTTTTAGATTGGGTATAATTTTGGAACGATATATTACGTAAATAAATATGGGAGATTATCAAATCGACGGATTTAATAAGCTTCGATAATTATTTAAATAATATGTTGGGCTAACATTAGACCTATAGTTATCTTATATTTGTTCTTTGTTGAGGCTTTTGGTTTGAGTTGTGTCGACCCTCCACCCGTATGGATACCAAACGTTGAATTTCAAATGAATATGAAGTTAATTCGAGAAATGTATATTTTGGAAAGTAAAAATGAATTACGTTCGGGAATGGGAATATTTGATTTTGAGGAAATGATTTCTGAACAGGTTTAATATTGTTAGGAAGTGCCGAGTCAGTAGTCGCCGTTACGTGAGTTGCTTGAGATTTACTTACGTCTTTCTTCTATCGTTTCTTTTGAGGATTCTGGACTTGAGGTGAGTCATAGCCCCACTTTTACTCTTGAACTTTGTTTTCAATACTTGGGGTGAGAAACGTGCAAATGCTTTATGTGGACTATTATCGCTTTTTGATTTCAAAACTTGCTATGCTTATAGAACTAGGTAGAGCGAGGCCTAGACTAGATCTAGGTAAGCTATTGATACGGTTATTGAGCGAGGCCTAGACCTGAGCTAGGTAAGCTATCGATTTGGTTGTTGTGCGAGGCCTAGTCCCCGAACTAGGTAAGCTATTTGATTTGGTTATAGAGCGAGGCCTAGACTAGATCTAGGTAAGCTATTGATTTGGTTGTTAAGCGAGGCCTAGTCTCCGAACTAGGTAAGCTATTGGATTGACTATAGAGCGAGGCCTAGACTTGAGCTAGGTAAGCTATTAATTGGATTGATTTGAGCTATAGCGTGCACCTATAGGGATGATTTGATTTGGTTGGATTATTTTGGTTGGATGATTGAGCCCTAGTCTAGCTAGCAAGCGTTTTGCGTATATGTCCACTATATTGAATTAAGAATCTAAACCTATGATCTCACCAGCGAAAGCTGACTTTTAGCACGTTTTCTCAGGTAATTAAGTGATGCTCTGCGGATGTTTGGGATTGGAGGCTTGGCATTTGGCACCGGTTATGGATCTATGTTTTTCTAAAACTCTGATAACTATTGGGGACCTATATTTATTTCTTTTGGGCCTGACTTTGGATGATTTTGGGATAATGTAAACTTTAAAACCCCGCGTGGTTGTATTTTATCTTGTTTACTTTATCTCATTCTTTTATGTCTTGTGTTTGGATACCAATCCCCGTAGCACCCCGAAAGCTTGTTGAGTCTTCCGCTGTACCAAATTTTGGGGGTGTTACAATGTGATTTTTGATGAGTCAATCTTCCCCTTTCATAACACTAGACCTACTCCCCATTCTGACCCATTTACCCCACCACTTCAGTATTCTACCATCCATCCATCCTCCAACCAACTCACCTCAACCATCTCACACAACACCTAGCTGTTCACATCAACCTTTCACACCTCCTTCTACATCAACAAAATCTCCAATCACCACTATCCCAAACACACCTACACAAACTCAAACCAATATTGAAACAACTGAACCTAATCCTACCACCTCACCAACTAAACCTATTCAACCATCCACCTCTACTCCACCTACCATTTCACCAACTGAACCAGGAACCATACCTACACCACCTCAACCAAGGAGAACCTCAACCAGGACAAAGACATTACCAACAACTCTCAAGGATTTCAAGTGCACTTTACCACCATCTCTTGTCAACAACATAACATCTAAACATCATCATTCTAAATACATAAATTATAAGAATTTATAACCCAAAACACACAAACTTATCACATGTACAGATACTTTAGTAGAACCACAATCTTTTATTCAGGCTGCTAAAGACCCAAGGTGGATTGAAGCAATGGACAAGGAGATATATGCACTGGAGCAAAACAATACCTGGATCTACACTGCTTTGGGTGCAAATGGGTATTCAAGATCAAACTCAGGGCAGATGGTACAATAGAAAGATTCAAAGCCAGATTAGTAGCAAAGGGCTTCAATCAACAAGAAGGTGTAGACTACATAGAGACATTTGCTCCAGTTGCAAAAATGGCCACAGTTAGAACCTTGATTGCTATAGTAGTTCACAATGATTGGCAGATACAACAACTTGATGTGAACAATGCCTTTATCCATGGTGATTTACATGAAGATGTCTACATGACCATACCTCCAGGCTACAACAACAAGTTTCCTCCTAATACTGTTTGCAAGCTCACTAAATCTCTTTATGGACTCAAACAAGCAAACAGACAATGGTTTGACAAGTTGACTACATTTCTACAAGGCTTGGGGTTCAGACAAAGTTATGTGGATACTTCTTTGTTCACAATTAAACATCAAGGTTCTATCACTTCCCTCTTGGTCTATGTTAATGATATTTTACTAATAGGCAAAGATCCAACATTTCTTCAACATATCAAAGACCAGCTTCACAACAAGTTTAGCATCAAAGACTTAGGTTCTATTAATTACTATTTGGGCATTGAGATTCTCAGAAACTCTTCTGGTCTCACAATGAGCCAAAGGAAGTATGCTATGGATCTACTTAAACATATTAATTACCTTGATCTCAAACCTGTGGCCACACCTATGGTCCAATAGTTAAGCTTAATGATATAAATGGAGATCCCCTCCCTGATCCTACACAATACAGAACTATTGTTGGCAAGCTAATCTACCTCACCATCACAAGACCTGATCGCTCATTTGCAGCTCAAGCTCTCAGTCAATATTCACACAGTCCAAGAACACCACATCTCCAAGCACTCCACAAAGTTCTCAAATACATCAAGCTTTGCCCTGGCCAAGGTATCTTCTTTCCAACTCACAATATTATGGAGTTAACTACCTATTGTGATAGTGATTGGGCTAGTTGTGCAACCAAAAGAAGATCTGTATTAGGCTTTGCTATCTTCCTAGGTAACAGTCTCATTTCATGGCAATCTAATAAACAATAAGTGGTTTCAAGATCCTCAACAGAGGCTGAGTATAAAGCTCTAGCAGATAGTACTTGTGAGATTTCATGGCTTAAATGCTTGCTCTCTGATTTGGTAATTCAGATACCTACACCATCTCTAGTCATGTGTGATAATGTCTCCACAATAGCTCTGGCAAACAATCCTGTCCAACATGCCGGAATGAAACATATAGAAATAGATTGTCACTTTGTTAGAGGCAAGATTAGAAGTGGTCAAATCAAGCATGTCTTTGTTTCTTAACTGGCACAAGTGGCAGATATCTTAACAAAAGGACTGAGCAAATATCTTCATTACAAGTGTTTGTCCAAGTTGAGCATCTGTGATCCTTACACAGTGCCAACTTGTAGGTGGGGGGGGGGGGGGGGGGGATAAAGGAGCTACTGAACTAACCCATGTTGAGAAGTCAAAGCTTACAACCCAAACCAATGGAACAATGCTCAATGCAAGAAGACACTCAGCTCACAAGATGCAGATTACACTAAGAAGAAGCTTTGTTCTATGTGGTGTAATGTAGTATAGTTGTTTAGTTAGTTACATAGCTTAGTTGACTTTTAGCTTTGACTCTATGTATAAATACTACAATGTATTCTCATTTTCAGTTTAATGGAAATTCATCTTTTATTAATTTCACACAGTTTTCTCTGAATTCAATATAATCATTAACATAACAACATAGCTTTCGTTGTTTCTACATCTGGTTGTTTTTCTAGGTTATAAACATATAACGATTTGACAAGAAATGGTTAACACACTTGAGTTGGTTTGTTTCCTTCTTTTTCTGTTCTGCATCACATCTTGTTCTTTTTATTGATGAAGACATCTTTAGATTAATACAACTTAGAGCAATCGGTGTGGGTAACTCACCACCTCGCCATAGTGACGTGGCTGGCTCGCCACCCCTCGCCGCCATACCAGCCCAACTTGCCACAGCTAGCCAAAACTCACCTCCTTGTGCAGACGATGAACCAAATTAACTGACAAAGGAGGAATTGTGGGGCCAAGTGTGTATCAAACGTTTTACAATTTTAGGTTATTTATTTATTTATTTATTTTTTCATAAACAAAAACCTTGTAGTTTTTTAAATTTTGTATTGCAATGTTTATTTTTTGTTAAATAAATGGAAACTTAAATGAATGGAAACTTATTTTGATACGGAAGTGAAAATACATTAAACATTGAATTGAAAATACAAATTATACATTAATACAAACTATGATACGAAAATGAAAATGAAAATACAAATTACAATGAAAAGTCTGTGTTATAACTCTCGTCGTAAAGAGAATACCCTTCCACAACCGTGCTCTCTTCCCACTCGTTGTACAGAATGTCAAACAAGTTATCCTTGCAGTATTGTGCGTCCCTTGCTTCTTGCTCCCTACGAGCAGCTTCCTCTCGTGCTTCATTTTCTTCCATTTCTCTCGATACTTCTTCATCCTGAAAAAGTAGTCGTTGTTGTTTTTCAGTAAGCTGAAACGGATTGTCTTGTTATTCCTCAACCGGTTATTCTTCCGTTGGGAAAAATGGAATGATATCTGTTGGTGGAGTGTTAACCATACTGGGAGAAGTTGTTTTCGTTGGGAAATTGTTAGGAGAAGTTGTTTTCGTTGGAAAATTATTGGGAGAAGTTTTTTTGAGACATTGTTGAGAGAATTTGATAAGAAATTATGTGTGTGTGAGAAACAAAACTAGTGTGGGTATATATAGGGACATTTTTAAATTTCAATTTGAATTTTGAATCTCCCACTTTGAATTTTAACCTTTAATTTAAATTTGAATTCTGAAATCGAATTTGAATTTAAATTTTGAATTTTGAATCCTCCCACTCGTACTGTTTCGAACAGCTATTTTCTATTATAAATAACGTACCATAACACACTATTTTTCATACACTTCTATATCTAACCATTTAAAAAAATTGTTTTGAAGTCCAAACATCGAAAATGAATACTCGTTGGTCAAAGGAAGAAGAAAACTTGCTAGCGGAAGTTTGGGTCGAAGTTTCCCAAGACATAGACATCGGAAATGACCGTTCCAATGAGTTCTTTTGGAACCTAGTTGTAGACATGTTCCACAATCAGTCTGACAGTAACAATCGTAAAAATATGGTCACGGGTAAATGGACAAAACTTAACAGTGAATGTCAAAAATTCAATGCTTTATACAAACATTTGCAGCGTACAAGCGGGGAAAATGACAGTGATCATCTCGAGAATGCAAAGACCATTTTTTAACAACGCTTTGGTGGGAAAAGCTTTCAATATGTTCATGTTTGGGAGGTTTTGAGAAACTACCACAAATGGGACGCATGAAATGCTTAACTGTAACACCCCCTAATTTGAAATGCGGCAGCGGAATAGAAATTAGAGTGCTACGGTGAGGATCGAAGTCATAATGATAGAAAACAACTCGAAGAGACGTTTTAAATCATAATTTCATTTACAAATATTTGAAATACAATAGGTCCTTATCAGAGTATTATAAAAACTTGATGTTTTGAACTAAATCAAACATCATTTATTTTACATCATATTTGAAATAAAGTAAACATAATTTGAAGATTTTTGCCGCCCGTTTCATGCTTGCTTCCCCTGTTAAATACCTGAGATACATGCTTAAAAGTCAACAAAATTGTTGAGTGAAATCATAGAGTTTGAATTTAATAATCATTTTGATACACAAGCAAGATTGTATTGGAAATTACAATCAGTTTGAAAACATTGATATTGCAGTTCATATATTGCACTAAGTCTCATGACACGCAAACGTTAACAAATACCGTAAACGGCGGGTGTTTATCAAATCAATGATAAATTTGCCCTCGTGTAATAGGTGATTTGCCAATTCCTATTTTTACTCAAATATAATTATCACGACTAATGCGGCTAACCACATGCATAATGGCATTCCGTCAAGCATTAGTGGGACAGGCTGTCAAACCTTAAATAGATCTATTCATTATATTCGCGTTCACCGCAGTGATTAATGGTTCATGAATAAGGGTCTTTTGGCAATAGCTAACTTAGGCATATATCAGTCAGGAAAGCATACAGAAAAATACTTGTGATCTATTTATAACATGTATCCCCCTCACGGAGTTTTGAAAATAATTAAATGTGAGGCTATGACTCACCTTGATTGATACTGAAAACGAAGAAAATAAAGTCGGATGAATTTTATGAAAACGGCTTCAAAATACAACCTGATAAATAAATTTATCTAAGAACTTGACCAAAAACTATTTGGTAATTATAAAGAAAACAACGAATATTAGATATTCGCTATGATGATTAAGTGATGTGCAGTGAAAATATTGTGATATGCATGATATGACAAAATATGATTTTTAAAATTATCCATCGAAGTTTTTCCTTTTTAATCGTAAGTAAAACCTTAACTTTTTAACTATCGTTATATATATTATTAACGTTAAGTTAATAATATATATATATATAAATAAAAATAAAGCTTATTTTAACTGCTTATTCATTTAAAAGCTTATTTTTATAGCTTATGGGCCTGAATCGAATAAACTTAAAGCCCGTTAAGATTTTTGGAGGCGAGGGCATGGAAAAAGTTTTGGGCTTGGCTTTGGACCATTTTTATGATTCTAAAAACATTTCTTATAGGCCCAGTGGGCTTACGGATTTCAAAAGCTTAGTGGGCTTTAGTTAAGCCCACTCGACAATAATAAAGTGTTTATAAATATTTTTAGTTTTGAAATCCGGTTTATGTACATTCAAAATGGATCGTTTAAGATGTCAAAACGTGATTATTTTTACAAGTTGTTTATATGAAATTGTTAGTTTGCTAGGTGGTCTATGACGTCGTGAAAAGATATGGATGCAAGTTAAAATAGATGCATGAAATGATTATATCGTTACAACTAAAGTGAATGGTGTATGCTACGTGATTCCTAGGCCTTCCAAGATAGAGGCTAATCACGTGTCGTGTACTATGAACAAATATATACGTGAATCAAACGTGCAAAGTGTAGACGATTGAAACAAAAATCACAAAGTGCATGAACATATAAATACGTATGAAATGGATTAGAATTGAGTGTAAGAAACTTACAAACACCTTAGAGGTGATATAGATTCGAGATAGGTATAAAAGAACACAAGAAATCACGTCCAAGCTATATAACCCAAACGTTATATGTTATTTTGAACCCGATATCTTTTCTTTGCTTCCAATATGTTACCACTCGACTTGTAAGTCTTATGAGAAGGATTTGAAAGTCCAATTATTGCAGTGAAAGATTGAGAGAATGAATAAGAGTAAGATGCATGCAACGTACGTATATATATTACAAATATATAACGTTTTAGTGAGAAAGTTCAATGTAAACTCTTCCCACACTATTGCATGTCAGTACTAGACTCCTTAGGTGAAGTTTTATATTGTTTTAGGATAGCTTGTGAGAGCACAAAAGAAGGAAAGTGTTGGGTGATTCATGCTATATGTCGACCAAGGTATTTTCCATATATACGATTTACTAAATCGTATACTACTCGAGCATACTTGATCATCCTTAACATTTGAGCATGAAATCATCTTAGGAATAATATTAGGAACGATTAGAAACAAACTAGATTCAAAACGGTTAAGTTTTAAATATATTGTAAATCGAGTTGGGTTTGCTAAGGTCGATTACTATGCCTCTTAAAAACGTATCAAACTCATCGTAGGAACGTGAGACTTGACACACTAATTGTTGGCTAGTAGGTTAACGAGATGAGAAAATAAAATATATAGGTCGTGTGCTAAATTTACGAATAAACGGTGCGATTTGGAGGTGGTTTGGAACATGTCGATCGGATGAAAATTAAATAAATTGGATTTTGGGCTTGTTGGCGTGGGCTTATGAATAGTAAAGATGGATTGGGCCGAAGATAATTAAGGGTCCGGTTTGATTAATTAGGTAATTAGTGGATTTTAATTATGTTTAATAAATATAATTAGGATTAGGATTTAGGTTTAGGATTAAATGAAAAGTTTAGGTTTCGTGTAACGTGTCGATGATTAATTCCGTCATTTCGTGAATTATATTATTTTGTGAAAATCGCCAAAATAATATAATAAGAAAAATTTTAAATTTTTCCGAGAAAATAGAAATTAGAGACAATAACGAAGGATTATATATTTATTAACGATTTAATTATAAGAAATTTTTACAGGGTTCTACAGTACCCACTTGTCATTCTGAATTTCGTCCCGAAATTCGATTTTAAGAAATCTAACAAGTGCGTTCTATGAAAATAAGTGCGGATATTTCTCACGGAATCTATCTTCTCTTTCCCATGTATAAGTCGGTCCTCGCTTAGAGTCCCATCTTACTTTTACAATGGGGATACGATTCTGTTTGAGTTGTTTAACTTCTCTATCCATTATTTCCACAGGCTCTTCTGTGAACACTAGTTTGTCGTCCAATCTAATCTCTTTTAGTGGAATGACGAGAGTTTCGTCTGACAAACATTTCTTGAGTTGGGATACGTGAAACGTAGGGTGTACCCTACTAAGTTCATCCGGAAGTTCTAACTTATAAGCAACTGAACCAATTCTCTCCAGAATTTTGAAAGGTCCAATATACCTCGGATTTAACTTTCCACGTTTTCCAAAGCGAATCATTCTTTCCATGGCGAAACCTTCAACATGACTTTGTCTCCTACTTGAAATTCCATAGGCTTTCTCCTGACATCAGCATAACTTTTCTGTCTGTCACGAGCAGCTTGCAAGCGTTGCTTGATTTGGAATATCTTCTCAGTAGTATCATGTATTAGCTCTGGTCCGGTAAGTTGCATATCACTAACTTCTGTCCAACAGATTGGTGATCTGCACTTTCTTCCGTACAGTGCCTCAAAAGGTGCAGCCTTTATGCTGGCATGGTAACTATTATTGTATGAGAATTCAACTAATGGCAAGTGTCTATCCCAACCTTTTCCGAAATCAATCACACATGCTCGGAGCATGTCTTCCAAGGTTTGGATTGTTCTCTCACTTTGTCCATCGGTTTGCGGATGATAAGCGGTGCTCATATCTAACCTAGTACCAAGAGATTTCTGTAGCGATTCCCAAAATCTTGATGTGAATCGGCTATCTCTATCAGAAATAATAGATATTGGTACCCCATGTCTAATCACAATTTCCTTAAAATACAACTGAGCGAGTGTTTCCATCTCGTCAGTTTCCTTGATTGGTAGAAAATGTGCAGACTTGGTTAATCGATCGATGATAACCCAGATTGTGTCTAATCCAGTCGAAGTCTTTGGTAATTTGGTAATAAAATCCATTGTGATTCGTTCCCATTTCCAGACTGGAATTTCTGGTTGCACGAGTAATCCTGATGGTTTCTGAGTCTCTGCTTTTACTCTAGAGCAGGTCAAACATTTACCAACGTACTCGGCGATATCAGCTTTCATATTTGGCCACCAATAATTCTTCTTAATATCTTGGTACATTTTATTGGAACCGGGATGAATAGAATATTTGGATTTATGAGATTCATGCATGATAAGGTCTCGAATACCTCCAAATAGAGGAATCCAATAACTTTCCTTAAAACATAACATTCCATCATTTCTTCTCACAAATTCTTTTTCATTATTTGGCATTCTGTCAACCTGATCTTCCAGGTTTGACCTCCTGTCAATTTTCTCATATTGCCGGTTTTCTTCTTGTAGAGCTTCCATTTGAGCTTTGATGATTTGAGCAGGAAGTGGTGAATGAATTGTCATTCCTAGAGATCGAACTCTAAGAGGTTTAATTCTATCTTTTCTACTCAACGCATCGGCTACTACATTCGCTTTACCAGGATGGTAACGAATTTCACAGTCGTAGTCATTGAGTAATTCTAACCATCTTCTTTGCCTCATGTTTAGCTCCTTCTGATCTAAGATATGATGTAGACTCTTGTGATCGGTGAAAACCGTACACTTTGTACCATATAGGTAATGTCTCCATATCTTAAGAGCAAAAACTACTGCTCCTAATTCTAGATCATGAGTGGTGTAGTTTTCTTCATTCTTTTTCAGCTGTCGTGAAGCATAGGCTATAACTTTATCTCTTTGCATTAGTACCGCACCTAAACCATGATGAGATGCGTCACAATACACTACAAAGTCCTCATTTCCTTCTGGTAATGCCAATATTGGTGCTTCACAAAGCTTTTGTTTTAGCAGTTGAAATGCTGACTCCTGCTTCTCTTCCCAGTTATACTTCTTGTTCTTCTGGGTCAGTTCCGTCAATGGTTTTGCAATATTTGAAAAACCTTCTATAAATCTCCTGTAATAACCAGCGAGACCTAAGAATTGACGAATCTCGGTTGGGGAGGTAGGTGACGTCCAACCTTTAACTGCTTCTATCTTTGTGGAATCTACGTGGATACCTTTGTTGTTGATGATATGGCCTAAAAATTGCACGGTAGAAATCCAAAAATCACATTTGGAAAACTTGGCGTACAACTTTTCCTTCTTAAGTAACTCCAAAATAGTCCTTAAGTGTTCGGCATGCTCTTCTTTATTGCGCGAATAGATCAAAATATCATCAATGAACACAATAACGAATTTATCCAAGTATGGTTTGCATACTCGGTTCATTAAATCCATGAATACAGCTGGTGCATTGGTAAGACCAAATGGCATCACCTGAAATTCATAATGTCCGTATCGTGTTCGAAAAGCTGTCTTGGGAATGTCCTCTTCCCTAACTCTTAATTGATGATATCCTGATCTCAAATCGATTTTTGAGTAAACACTTGATCCTTGTAATTGGTCAAATAGATCGTCGATCCTTGGTAATGGATATCGATTCTTCACCGTGAGTTTGTTCAACTCTCTGTAATCGATACACATTCGGAACGTTCCATCTTTCTTTTTGACGAATAGGATTGGTGCTCCCCAAGGGGATGAACTCGGTTGAATGAAACCTTTATCTGATAGTTCTTTTAACTGTTCAGATAATTCTTTCATTTCGGAGGGTGCTAATCGATATGGTGCTTTTGCAACGGGTGCTGCTCCAGGCACTAAATCGATTCGGAATTCTACTTGACGAGTTGGTGGGATTCCAGGTAAGTCTTCGGGAAATACATCAGAAAATTCTCTTACAACTGGCACTTCATCAAGTTGTTTCTTCTTTTCTTTTGTTTCTCCTCCCGTTACTTGGATTTGAAATACATGGCATCCTTTTCTTATGTATTTCATCGTCTTGGCGTACGAAATGATATTGAAAGAAGTTTTAGGTTTTTCACCTTGGATGATTAAGGTTTCACCGTTGAATGGAATTTGGATGATTTTCTCATCACAAATTATTCTGGCACGGTGTTTAGATAACCAATCCATACCAATGATGACATCAAACTTCCCAATTGAATGGGCATAAGATTGATAGGGAAAGATTTATTTAGAAGGGTTAAGGTGCAGTTTTCGATTAAGGTATTGGTACTTAAAATATTCCCATCTGCTAATTCTATTTCATAGATAGTATCTAATTCTATAGGAGTAATGCTTAGATTTGCGGCAAACGAAGTAGACACAAAACTTTTATCTGCTCCTGAATCAAATAATATCTTAGCATCTTGTTGATTTAATAGGAACGCACCAGTAACAACATCTGAATTATGCGTTGTGTTCCCATCACCAAGTACATACGCTCTTCCTCTGGCAACATTATTGGTAAATTTCGGACATTGAGGTCTGTAATGTCCAACTTCTCCACAACCATGGCACTTTACTGCTATCGTTTGTGTGTTGGCCCCAGTCGCTCGACAGTCCCTTGTCATATGACCAATTCTTTTACAGTTGCCACAAGCAGCCCTACATGCTTCATTATGATGCATGTTGCACTTGTTACATGGGGGTAGAGTTCCAGAATAACCTTTACTTTCTGCAGGAACTGCTGCATAAGCTCGGGTAGCTTCTTGTCGACGATTTTGTTGCTGATGATGATTACTACGGTTCTGCTGCTGATCTCTGTTGTGATTTCTGCTTTGATTGTTGTTGTTGCTGTAGCTACGGTTACCACTGTAACTGTTGTTATAGCTGCGTTTGTTGCTATTGTTACTCCCTCGGTTGTCAGCACTTCTCTTATGCTCATTAATCCCAGAGGTAAAACCTCTTTTGATTACCCGGGTTAACAATCTCTGTGCAAGCTCCATAGCTTCTTCTACTGACTTTGGATTCGATGAGGTAACATCTCCTTCAATGGATGGTGGCAGTTCCTCCACGTATTTCTCCAATGCTTGTTCAACATCGGGTACTATAGTTGGACACAACACCGACAACTCCAGAAACTTTCTGTCGTATGTCTTCAAGTCATTGTACCTTACAACTAGCTGATGAAATTCATCTTCCAGTTTTCGAATCTCTGTTCTTGGACAATACTTCTTCAACATTTTATTCTTCAACTCATTCCACGAAAGTCTGAAAGCTTCATCTGGACCCATAGCATTCGCAGTAGTGTTCCACCACGATAATGCCTCTCCTTGAAGAGTTCCTGTAGCAAAGGTAACTTTGCTATTCTCAGGACAACCACTCCTCTTTAAGACTGTCTCAGTATGCTCAAACCAATGTGCCATTTCAGTCACTCCTTCAATTCCTTTGAAGTTTGTTGGCTTGCAAGTCATGAAATCCTTATAAGTACAATTACGTGGAGTAATTGTATTAGCTTCACGATTTGCACCATTGGTATTATTCAAACGATCTGCTTCACGAGCTGCAGATATTCCCTCAGCAATCATTCTTTGAACCTCAGTGGGGGTCAAGATCACTTCCGGGTTAGAGTTTTCGCTACTTGCATGCTCCATTTTTCTATTAATAATACAAAAATATAGCATTTAGAATTTTAAACAACCACTTGTTTTAAAGATTCTTGTGAAGTAGGGAAAATAAATTTTGAGTCTTAATAATAATTGGGCATCATATGTAGTTTTTATTTTGATACAACAGTCATAATCATTCCGATATGTTAGATGTAATTTTTAATACACATGAACAACCATAAGCATAAGTTAACATTTGTATATAGTAATATCAAAACCAACAGCATAACATTAATAACTTTAAATCAGTTGAGTTGTTATAACAAAACGATACAAGCTTATTAAATGCCACATGCGGCAGGCTTGAATGCCTTATTACTAGTACAAATACTAACTGCCTCTAATGATTAGGTATGTTCACATGCCCTCCCATCTCTAAGATCTGAGTTCGGAGCTCTTGCATCTTGGTATGATGTTGCATCTTCATATCCCCTACAATGTTTTCCAATGTATCTGCTCTTCGGCGTGCAAGCTGGGCTTCCCAAGTACGGTCCTGTCCCTCTCTTCGCAATGATATCGCGAAAGAACGTGTCTTAGAGATATCCGAACGTATCTGAGCTAACCCCTGCTGCAACTCTATCCTATTGGCTATAAGGTTATGTAAGGTGTTGTGGGTAGTATCTGAATGATCGAAAGATGAATAATCAATCATTTGAAGAAGTGAGTCTATCTGATCTTCGTGATGATCCAATCGCGTCACTACTACAGAAGGTGTAAACGTAGAAGGAATTTCCATCCTAGCACTCTCGCCAGTTTCATTGATATGAGCTGGGGGAGTAAAACCAGGCGGATAGGGTAATGATGGTGAAAGTGGAGAAATAGAATCAGAAATACGAAGGCGGTTGGATGTAGGTATATCTACTTCAGGGATAGGTTCTCTTTGGTGAAAATTATACGGATAAGTTTAGCTAAAAAGGTTGAGTAGGTGATCGGGTGCATATGAATTAAAATCACGACGTGGTAATGGTGTCGATAAAACAAAAGCATTGGGATTTTCAGGCGTTGTAGCAATTTCGTCTTGCTCGTAGGGTTCTGTTTCTTGGGAAACAGCGTCATGTACAGAAGTAGAACGATAAACAGGCGAAGTAACGGACGCGACGGAAATATCAGAGTCGGATTCGAACATACTCATATTGACACAATACTGTAACAATTCATAAATAGCGCAGAATAAGAATTTATTATCATAAATTTTAACATATCACAATCAAAATATCATAGCTTAATGATTAACTTACAGAGTGCTGTAGCAAGCAGGTACGGCGGGCAAAAATTTATATGATAAAACTTTAATTTATTTGAAAGTATGGTTATAGTTCAATGTTTGAAAACATTTGGTTCTCTATAACGATGGCTCTGATACCAATCTGTAACACCCCCTAATTTGAAATGCGGCAGCGGAATAGAAATTAGAGTGTTACGGTGAGGATCGAAGTCATATGATAGAAAAAAACTCGAAGAGACGTTTTAAATCATAATTTCATTTATAAATATTTGAAATACAATAGGTCCTTATCAGAGTATTATAAAAACTTGATGTTTTGAACTAAATCACACATCATTTATTTTACATCATATTTGAAATAAAGTAAACATAATTTGAAGATTTTTGCTGCCCGTTCCATGCTTGCTTCCCCTGTTAAATACCTGAGATACATGCTTAAAAGTCAACAAAATTGTTGAGTGAAATCATAGAGTTTGAATTTAATAATCATTTTGATACACAAGCAAGATTGTATTGGAAAATACAATCAGTTTGAAAACATTGATATTGCAGTTCATATATTGCACTAAGTCTCATGACACGCAAACGTTAACAAATACTGTAAACGGCGGGTGTTTATCAAATCAATGATAAATTTGCCCTCGTGTAATAGGTGTTTTGCCAATTCCTATTTTTACTCAAATATAATTATCACGACTAATGCGGCTAACCACATGCATAATGGCATTCCGTCAAGCATTAGTGGGACAGGCTGTCAAACCTTAAATAGATCTATTCATTATATTCGCGTTCACTGCAGTGATTAATGGTCATGAATAAGGGTCTTTTGGCAATAGCTAACTTAGGCATATATCAGTCAGGAAAGCATACAGAAAAATACTTGTGATCTATTTATAACATGTATTCCCCTCACGGAGTTTTGAAAATAATTAAATGTGAGGCTATGACTCACCTTGATTGATACTGAAAACGAAGAAAATAAAGTCGGATGAATTTTATGAAAACGGCTTCAAAACACAACCTGATAAATAAATTTATCTAAGAACTTGACCAAAAACTATTTGGTAATTATAAAGAAAATAACGAATATTAGATATTCGCTATGACGATTAAGTGATGTGCAGTGAAAATATTGTGATATGCATGATATGACAAAATATGATTTTTAAAATTATCCATCGAAGTTTTTCCTTTTTAATCGTAAGTAAAACCTTAACTTTTTAACTATCGTTATATATATTATTAACGTTAAGTTAATAATATATATATAAATAAAAATAAAGCTTATTTTAACTGCTTGTTCATTTAAAAGCTTATTTTTATAGCTTATGGGCCTGAATCGAATAAACTTAAAGCCCGTTAAGATTTTTGGAGGCGAGGGCATGGAAAAAGTTTTGGGCTTGGCTTTGGACCATTTTTATGATTCTAAAAACATTTCTTATAGGCCCAGTGGGCTTACGGATTTCAAAAGCTTAGTGGGCTTTAGTTAAGCCCACTCGACAATAATAAAGTGTTTATAAATATTTTTAGTTTTGAAATCCGGTTTATGTACATTCAAAATGGATCGTTTTGCTAGGTGGTCTATGACGTCGTGAAAAGATATGGTACTATTGTTAAACGAAATTTTAAGTTATAGACTCGTTTTGTGACATGGTTGAGTCGATATATATGTGTTGAAAACTTGTGAATTTTTACCAAGTGTTTTACAAATTTTAAATCGATGGATGCAAGTTAAAATAGATGCATGAAATGATTATATCGTTACAACTAAAGTGAATCGTGTGTGCTACGTGATTCCTAGGCCTTCCAAGATAGAGGCTAATCACGTCTCGTGTACTATGAACAAATATATACGTGAATCAAACGTGCAAAGTGTAGACGATTGAAACAAAAATCACAAAGTGCATGAACATATAAATACGCATGAAATGGATTAGAATTGAGTGTAAGAAACTTACAAACACCTTAGAGGTGATATAGATTCGAGATAGGTATAAAAGAACACAAGAAATCACGTCCAAGCTATATAACCCAAACGTTATATGTTATTTTGAACCCGATATCTTTTTCTTTGCTTCCAATATATTACCACTCGACTTGTAAGTCTTATGAGAAGGATTTGAAAGTCCAATTATTGCAGTGAAAGATTGAGAGAATGAATAAGAGTAAGATGCATGCAACGTACGTATATATATTACAAATATATAACGTTTTAGTGAGAAAGTTCAATGTAAACTCTTCCCACACTATTGCATGTCAGTACTAGACTCCTTAGGTGAAGTTTTATATTGTTTTAGGATAGCTTGTGAGAGCACAAAAGAAGGAAAGTGTTGGGTGATTCATGCTATATGTCGACCAAGGTATTTTCCATATATACGATTTACTAAATCGTATACTACTCGAGCATACTTGATCATCCTTAACATTTGAGCATGAAATCATCTTAGGAATAATATTAGGAACGATTAGAAACAAACTAGATTCAAAACGGTTAAGTTTTGAATATATTGTAAATCGAGTTGGGTTTGCTAAGGTCGATTACTATGCCTCTTAAAAACGTATCAAAACTCATCGTAGGAACGTGAGACTTGACACACTAATTGTTGGCTAGTAGGTTAACGAGATGAGAAAATAAAATATATAGGTCGTGTGCTAAATTTACGAATAAACGGTGCGATTTGGAGGTGGTTTGGAACATGTCGATCGGATGAAAATTAAATAAATTGGATTTTGGGCTTGTTGGCGTGGGCTTATGAATAGTAAAGATGGATTGGGCCGAAGATAATTAAGGGTCCGGTTTGATTAATTAGGTAATTAGTGGATTTTAATTATGTTTAATAAATATAATTAGGATTAGGATTTAGGTTTAGGATTAAATGAAAAGTTTAGGTTTCGTGTAACGTGTCGAGGATTAATTCCGTCATTTCGTGAATTATATTATTTTGTGAAAATCGCCAAAATAATATAATAAGAAAAATTTTAAATTTTTCCGAGAAAATGGAAATTAGAGACGATAACGAAGGATTATATATTTATTAACGATTTAATTACAAGAAATTTTTACAGGGTTCTACATTAACAGTGTTATGTGATTTTTTTTACGTATCGTGTTTATTTTTCCATATCGTGTTTTTTTCCGCATCATATTTTATTTTCCGTATCTTTATTTTAAGTTTGAGAAAAGTCCAAAATACATCCTTGTGGTTTGCCTTAATCCCACTTTACATCCTCGTGCTTTGTTTTTTGGCACGAAACCATCCCTTCATTAGTAAAGTTGCCACAAACATCCCTCTGTTAGTAATATCAGTTAATGAGGACTAACGATGTAAATCATTTTCCGTTATCTCCTAACAAGAGTTAAAATATTTGCATCGTTAGTCCTCATTGAGTTAAAATATTTGCATCGTTAGTCCTCATTGACTATAGAGTTAAAATATTTGCATCGTTAGTCCTTATCGAGTTAAAATATTTGCATCGTTAGTCCTCATTGATTATTCTTACGGTTTTATCCTTTTTCGTCCGTTTTTCTTATGTTTTCGTCCATTTTTATCTGTTTTCGTCCATTTTTATCATGTTTTCATAGGTTTTTATCAGTTTTCGTCCATTTTTATACGTTTTCATCTATTTTTCTCATGTTTTTATCCGTTTCTTCTGTTTTTCTCACGCTTTCATAATTTTTTATCTGTGTTCATACACTTCTATTCGTTTTCGTCTATTATTCTTCGTTTTCATCCACTTTTCTTATATGTTATCCGTTTTCATCCATTTTTATACATATAATATGTATGAAAACGGATAAAAGTATATGAAAATGGATAAAAACGCATGAAAACTTGACATTTGATAAAAATATTTATGTATTGATTTTAAATCATGATTTTGACCCCTTTCTGGTCTGAATCATCAAAAGTATAAAACACGAAAGTTTTTCGGAATAATGCTTTACATCAAGATTCGCGTGATTTTAACCTGAAATTGCAAAACAATGACTATTTACTACCAAAACTTAAGCGGTTTTCTACCAAATTCATAACTTATAAAATTATAAACTCTTGTAAATCTTATAAGTTATAACTTGTATAAATCATCAAACTTAGAAGATTTATAAGAGTTTATAAGTGTACAAGTTATGAATTTGGTTGAAAAACGTTAAGTTTTGGTAGTAAATAACCATTGTTCTACAATTTCAGGCTAAAATCTTGCTAGTCTTGATGTAATACATTATTCCGGACAACTTTCGTGTTTTACACTTTTAATGATTCGGACCAGAATGGGGTCAAAATCGTGATTTAAAATCTATACAAAAAAAATATATATATATATATATATATATATATATATATATATATATATATATATATATATATATATATATATATATATATTTTATCAAATGTCAAGTTTACATACGTTTTTATCTTTTTATCTTTTTTTTTTTTTTATCCATTTTCATATATTTTTATCCGTTTTCATACATATTATATGTATAAAAATTGATGAAAATAGTGCTGTAAACGAATTTAACGTTCAATGAACATTTTATGAACAGTTCGGTAAAAAGTTCGTTTATGTTCGTTCGTTTATTAAATGAACGAACATGAACAATATTTTATGTTCGTTTAGTTAAATGAAAAAACATGAACAAGAGTCATGTTCGTGAACGTCCGATTATGTGTTCGTTAATGTTTGTTTATGTATGTTTATTTATTTATGTTCATATATCATATCTTTTAATTTGTAGAATTTATAAATTGGTTTGTTTAAATAAAACAACACTTATAAAATAATATTTTGTGTATAACTTAATAAAGGTTATTTTTGTTTGTCTATGTTCATCTATGTTCGATCATTTATGTTCGTTTAGCGTTCATTTAGTGTCTTAATGAACGAACATAAACGAACATGAACAACTCATTTTCTTAATAAACGAACATGAATAAGAAAATTCGTCCGTTTAACCATCCGTGTCCATTTATTTGTTCGGCTAAAATTAAGTGAACGAACATGAACAAGGCTCTGTTCGTGTTCGTCCGATTCGTTTACAACCCTCGATGAAAACGGATAAAATATAAGAAAAACAGATGAAAACGTAGAATAATAGACGAAAACAAATAAAAGTGTATGAACACGAATAAAAACGTGAGAAAAACGTAAGAAACAGATAAAAACATGAGAAAAATGGATGAAAACGTATAAAAGCGGATGAAAACTGATAAAACCTATGAAAACATGAGAAAAACGGACGAAAATGGATAAAAACGGACGAAAACGTAAGAAAAACAGACGAAAAAAAGATAAAAGCGTAAGAATAGTCAATGAGAACTAACAATGCAAATATTTTAACTCAATGAGGACTAACGATACAAATATTTTAACTTTATAGTCAGTGAGGACTAACGATGCAAATATTTTAACTGTTGTTAGGAGACAACGGAAAATTATTTGCATCGTTAGTCCTCATTAACTGATATTATTAACGGAAGGATGTTTTTGTGCCAACTTTACTAAAAGAGTGATGGTTTTGTGCCAAAAGAAAGCACGAGGATGTAAATTGGGATTAGGGTAAACCACATGGATGTATTTTGGACTTTTCTCTTTAAGTTTTGTAGGTTTTTAATATGTTGTATTGTATTTTTAATTTTAATGAATGAATTTTATGTTATTTGAAAAATTGAATAAAAAAAAAATCTAGTGGGACTTAAATGAGTAAGGTTTGGTTAGTTGTGATAAAAGGGGTTCTAGAAGGGGGTTTGTTATAATGATGTGCACCACGTGAGACTCAAATGAGGAGTTTTCTCACTACACCCATTGCTTTTTGAGATACTGTTAACAAACTTGAAGGTTTATGGTGTGTGTTTTTTGAAAAAATGTCTTACTAGCCTCTTACTCTTACTGAGCCAGAGGTGGTTAGACATTTATGTTGTTTGTTTTTTCTTTTGAGTCAAACATATAATATCTTACTTAATAAGAGGTGTGAGATTTATCTTACTTCCTCTTACCCAATAAGAGATTAAAGACCCGTGTTAATATAATACATTTGATGGTTTATTAACTATTTTATATTTATGATAAAAAGTTTTGTTTATTTTATATTTATGATAAAAAGTTTTGTGTCGTATTTATACAAGCTAGTTATTTATGATATTGCTATGATATAATATATACTTAAAAAAAGACAATTAAACTAATTTAGACGATTATACGAAAAACAAACAACATTATTTAGACTTTATAACCATATTTTACTAGTAAGATATGATAGTAAGATTCAGACTAAAAACATCTTAATGAAACAAACACGCTCTTAGACTTTAGAGTTGTGATTTGTTTTTGTGTGCTTGAATTCGTGAAAAACCAAATATATATAGGATGGATAAACTGAAGTCGATCAATTAAAATGTGGATGTTGTATTGATGAGCTTTGAAAGTTGTATAGCCGTTATTAACTTTGGAACTCAGTTTGTGATCACAACTACCATACACACATCTTGTTTACCATTACAAAATCAAATATTTATTTAGAGTAAATTGCAAAAATCGTCCCTAAAGTTTGTCCAATTTGCATGTTTCGTCCCAGAAATGTCGAAACTGCAAAAACCATTCTTGTGGCAAACCTTTAGGGCAAATATCGTCCATGACCAACATCAAATGACTAAAATACCCCTGTCCAAACTTTAGGGACGATTTTTGCAATTTACTCTTCTAAATCTCTTTTTAGGTTTTTACATAAATGGTCCCTGTGTTGCATCAAGTTTTACAGTTAGTCCCTAATTTGGATGGGCAGTTAGTTTATCCGTTAAGTTATTTGCACAGTTAGTCCTCAGTTAATATTTTTTGCAAAGTTAGTCCTCATTTTCTAAAAAAGTCCCCATTTTTTGCACCGTTAGTCCATCCGTTAATATTTTGCACCGTTGTCAATCTTTTTACGTTTTTGTCAATTTCTTTACGTTTTCGTCTATTTTTTTACACGTTCTCGTCCGTTTTTTTAACGTTTTCGTCTATATTTTTTTTACGTTTTTGTCAATTTATTTTTATATGTTTTCGTCTATTTTTTTTTACATTCTCGTCCGTTTTTTAACGTTTTCGTCTATTTTTTTTATGTTTTTGTCCGTTTTTTTACATTTTTGTCTGTTTTCTTATTTTTTTTTTTATCCATTTTCGCCATTTTTTTACGTTTTCGTCCTTTTTTGTGATTAGGTAAGTATACTAGAAGAAAACTTGACATTTGATAAAAAAAAAATTTCTGTATCGATTTTAAATAACGATTTTGACCCCTTTCTGGTCCGAATCATCAAAAGTGTAAAAAACGAAAGTTGTCCGGAATGATGTTTTATATCAAGACTCACGAGATTTTAACCTGAAAAATGCAAAACAAGGGCTATTTACTAAAAAAAAAATAACCCGTTTTATACGTTTTCGTTTGTTTTTTCAAATAAGTTTGATGATTTACACAAGCACAAAATTTACAATAGTTTATAAGTTTATAAGTTATGAATTTGGTAAAAAAAATGGCTTAAGTTTTGGTAGTAAACAACCCTTGTTTTGCATTTTCATATTTAAATCTCGCGAGTCTTAATGTAAAATATCATTCCGGACAACTTTCGTATTTTACACTTTTGATGATTCGTAATAGAAAGGGGTCAAAATTGTGATTTAAAATCGATACAGAAACTTTTTTTTTTTTTTTAATCAAATGTCAAGTTTTCTTCTAGTATACTTACATAATCACAAAAAAGGGCGAAAACGTAAAAAAAATGGCGTAAACGGATAAAAAAAACTTAAGAAAACAGACGAAAATGTAAAAGCGAACGAAAACGTAAAAAAATAGACGAAAACGTTAAAAAACGGACGAGAATGTAAAAAAATGGGCGAAAACATAAAAAGATTGACAAAAACGTAAAAAAGTACACGAAAATGTTAAAAAATGGATGAAAACGTAAAAAATAGACAAAAATGTAAAAAAATTGACAAAAACGTAAAAAAATAGACGAAAACGTTAAAAAACGGACGAGAACTTTAAAAAATGGACGAAAACGTAAAAATATCATTCCGGACAACTTTCGTGTTTTACACTTTTGATGATTCGGAACAGAAATGGGTCAAAATTGTGATTTAAAATCGATACATAAACTTTTTTTATTTTTATTTTTTTTTTATTATTATTTTTTTTTTATCAAATGTCAAGTTTTCTTCTAGCATACTTACCTAATCACAAAAAGGGCGAAAACGTAAAAAAATGGTGTAAACGGATAAAAAACACTTAAGAAAACAGACGAAAATGTAAAAGCGAACGAAAACGTAAAAAAAATAGACGAAAACGTTAAAAAACGGACGAGAATGTAAAAAAATGGGCGAAAACATAAAAAGATTGACAAAAACGTAAAAAAGTTGATGAAAATGTTAAAAAACGGATGAAAACGTAAAAAAATAGACGAAAACGTAAAAGAATTGACAAAAACGTAAAAAAAATAGACGAAAACGTTAAAAAAAACGGACGAGAACGTAAAAAATGGATGAAAACGTAAAAAGATTGACAACGGTGCAAAATATTAACGGATAAAGTAACGGTGCAAAAAATGAGGACTTTTTTAAAAAATGAGGACTAACTTTGCAAAATATATTAACTGATGACTAACTGTGCAAATAACTTAACGGATAAACTAACTGCCCATCCAAATTAGGGACTAACTATAAAACTTGACGCAACATAGGGACCATTTGTGTAAAAAACTAAAAAGAGATTTAGAAGAGTAAATTGCAAAAATCGTCCCTAAAGTTTGGACAGGGGTATTTTAGTTATTTGATGTTGGTCAGGGACGATATTTGCCCCAAAGGTTTGCCACAAGGACGGTTTTTGCAGTTTCGACATTTTTAGGACGAAACATGCAAATTGGCCAAACTTTAGGGATGATTTTTGCAATTTACTCATTTATTTATGTCATTTAGTCGAAATCAAACTTTTATTTATTTCAATAAATCAATTTTTGTATATGATATCATATATGCTACGATACATCTTTACGGGCGTGAATGTATACAACATAATTAAATTAACTGATTAGTTTCTTTTCAAGATTCAGGACGAAATGAAGTTGAGTCAAAATATTTACAAATGAGTTTACCATGATGTTTGTTTTGTTAACAAATGGGTTAACCAACCTATCCTCATGTGAACAGGACATAACGACCAAACGCTAATGTCGTTAGCAAATTTGGACGAGACGCGTAATAAAATGGATATTTCTGACTCGTCAAGTGAATTTTCTCAATTTTGAACTAGATATGAAATCTGGCCAAACGACTAATGACGTATTTTACTCATATATATAAAGTAATTAAAAGTCACAAACTAAAGTTAAGTAGCATCTCATGGACAAAAATCAAAAACCAGCTTGAGAGGCAAAGTAGTCCAATCTCTGCCACTTAACAATCCTTTACGAAGTTTAAAATAGATGCAATAAAATGCATTTACGTTGGATACTTTACTTCCATAGGAAAACAAAGACACTAGCCTTTTTTTTTTTTTTTTATACGTTGGATACTTTACTTCGTAACTCTCTCTTGTGTTCTAATTTTGACTATTAAATCAACTTTTAATTACTATTACGTACTCGAATGTTATGTTATGCTTATTTAAGATCTTTTTGACCACCATAAATGTGAAAGAGGAAAGTCTTTGAATGAAGAGAATACATTTGTTGAATTGTATTTTTGTGTAGCTTGGGACAGATAAGTAGATTTTAATTGGGACAGGCAAGTAGATTTTAAGCTCAACTGAAATTGGTTGTTGTTTTTTAGTTATTGTGTGTTTTAGATATAGTTGCGAATAATATTTTGTTGGTAGATTTGTTGAGTGAATTTTTATATTGGCTATAGTAGTAAAATTATGTTGAATGTTTTGTAAATTTGTAGCCGGAGTGGTTGTTGTGGAGTGGTAGTTGATCAGTGGTGGTCGAACAATGAGCAGTGATAGTGGAGTCAGTCACATGGAGGAGGTTGGTGGGTGAATTAAATATGCGGTGGACATAAGGTGTTAGGTTGGTAGATGAATTAAACGTGTGGTGGAGAACTAAAATACAAGTAAATAAGCAGAGAGTATTTTTACTAAAACATAAGGTATAATTTAAAATGTACAATCACTAAAGCATAAGGGCATATTTATAATTGCAGAACAAAGCAAGAAAATATCCTCATCTAATTTTGTACTTGCATTTGACACATGTTTAAAAAAAAGTAAAGTTGAGTAGTTGAGAATAATCAAAATAAGAAAAAGATAAAAATTGATCATAACTTGGACCATCACCAAATTTTTTGCTTTGGTAATTAACTCATAAAGTTATTATACTTTTATTTTCATTTATAAGTATAACATGAGACATATATTAAGGTATAGGTGAACTATACCTTATGCATGTGAAATTGTGAAGTATACCGAATACGTACACTATTACATCCCTTGGATGGGATTAATCAACAAGGAAAATACATGAGATTTAGTCACAACATCAGCTTGACGACCATGCCCATCTCCTTCACGGTACATAAATTGAGCCATTCGTCCAAGGTTCATTGCACAATATGTAAATTCTCGTGCCAATTTAGACTTTACAGATTCTCGCTCTTTGTTTAATTTCTTCCAGGTCTCGAGAATTAAATCTTTTATATGCATTCTAGCTTCATCTTCGGAAGCGCCACTCTCATGCATGTAACACTGAATCGCTTTTGGAACATCTCCTCTTGCCATTTCGTACTTCAAATAACAAGATAATGTGGAAATTCATACATTAATATTTAACATTGTAATCATTTTGAAATTTGAAAAAATTGAAATATGCTTTTATAAAATATAGTTACCGAGGATGTCCCCAAGTCATCAGCAAGTCGCAAAAGTAGCGACGAGTAGCGAACTATATTATCAGATGTTTCCATAAATTGCAGGATTTCTTCCTTTGAAGTAATCGTTGTTAAAAAGTTAACGTGCATGAGTATCGCAGGAGCTGATATCGATACATATGCATTTTCCAAGTATTCCTCTAGTGTTGGTACATATCCACTTTCGTACCACTGTGCCTCTTTTAGGTATGAGTTACATAAATCCACCCACTGCAATTGGTATGAAATTTATGAAGTTAGAAATTGGAGATACAAATTTTGATATCAATAATCATGAACGAAACAAAATATTGATAAGTTAGTTGAGATGGTACCCCTTTCTTTAGGTATCGAAGAATGAGGAACTTTGTGTCTGTCAACGATTCATATGCAATCTCATTTATCGAGTTATAGAATGCAATGAAACATATCTGCATATAATCTGGGAGTTCCTCAACCGCATTGATATCCCATCTAAACATTACAATAAGTTTTAAACTGTAAGAAGTTTGAACAAATACTAGTTGATAAGCGTGCAATCTAAGGTAGCAACTGTATATATGTTAACAATTACCTATTGGTAATTTCTGTAAATTTTTCAAGTTCATCTATAGTACCAAACACATCATAGACATCATCAATAGTAGTAATCAATGCGTTAACCTTTGTTAACGTTCTCCTTCCAAGACTAAATCGAGGTAGGTAATTAACACCAACTGTCCATAGAAAATTTTCCATCAATCGATCTCGAGCAAAGGGTAACTCCTTATCCCAACATGTATTTCTCCACCACCTGTTCATAGGCACATCCTCAACACACATGGATGATCATGACTAGCTTATATATACATCGCGTCTTGCTAGAACTTTAGTTTGAATGAATGAACAAATAGCTATCTCTAGGTGCATTAAGGAAAATTTAGTTTACCGTTAAAAAAAAAAAAAAAAAAAAAAAAAAAAAAAATTACCTTTATACCATATATAACAACCTAACTAGTCCCCACATCATGAAATAGCTTGAAAAAATTTAAAGGAAAAATATTACCTTGATGCGTGTTTTAAATCTTCAAGGTGGATTGCTTGGACCATATCAAAATCAAGTTTTGCAAGCTCGATCAATGTTGGATTTCTGCCACTTCTTTTCTCATATAATTCAATAAACCATTTCGCCTCTTCCCTTGGTACTCTCCAGTGGAGTGGAAGCTCCAAAGCGTGACTTACTAATGACGATATGTTTTCGTCAAAATTGTCATGATTTTCTTTGAGATATTTTGCTGTGAAGTCTCTGGCATCATCCAATATGCTTTCATTCTCATATGAATAATAAGAAGCCTCGTAGATGTTCAACATGACCACCGTATCCTCATGCAAGTATGGCTTAAGGTTCTGAGTCTTCTCTTTAAAGTTGTGAAAAATCTCTAGATATATATTGAATTCAATTAAAGAAAAATGTCAAATGTGTATATCTCAATATTAAACATTTAAACTGAACTTCATGCATGAAAACCCAATAGTGATGTACTAGATTTTATTATATTAAATTTTCATCAATTTGTTGTCGAACCTTGATCTCTGTAATACATACTTGTAATTAAATAAACTAAGGGGTGTTTTTTAATTAAGCGATTTGGAGTAATATCAAAATTAGCCACTTATTCAAGAGAGAGGGGTTTTTGTTAGTCTCTTCATTAAGATGAAATAAGGGTTTGAGCAGCTCAAGTGGAAAAAAAAGTGGAAAAAAAAGGTAATTATATATCACGTACGGTAAAAGATATAGGAAAAAATCTTTAATAATATACCATGCTTGCCAAAAAAATGACTTTTGCGTACTATACAAAAAAATATCTTTTTCTCTCCTTTAAACTCAACTATTTTGTCCTTCTGATGTACTGAACTTTCATTTTTTAGCATTTTTGATGTACTTTCGTGACATTTTTACCCCTGAATTTATAATAATTTGAGGGGTAAAAATATCAAAAGTACATCAAAAAGGCCAAAAAATGAAAGTTCAGTACACATATAAGGAAAAAAAATTATTCGCTACACGAAAGTCATTTTTTTGACAAGTATGGTACATTTTTAAAGATTTTTCCCAAAGATATATCCTTGGTTAACTTGTGTACCTTGAGGAACAGGATAACCATGTTGCCTTAATAGTCTAAAACCAAGGGCTTTAAAGTTCATATCCATCGTGCTCCACTTGTCTTCATTATCAAAGAAATCACGATAAAGCATCTCCAAGACATTGCTTATTTCATCCTCAAAATGATACCATATTCCAAGTCTCTGCAACTCGTCAACCAACTCAAGGGCACTCGATGGATTTCCCACTTCGTGTATCATGGTCTTCACTATTTTTTTCAAAGAATCTGCTCTTGACACATAGTTTTTTCCCTGCACATAGGTTAAATTCTTAAATATACAACATATATTATACCTACAAGTTATATACTGCAACACGTAAATTGATAATTAATGGTACATACTGTATATTTACTAGATAGTGATTGAATGTGATCAAATGACCATTGTGATGGCTGATAGTTTGCTGAACGTCTAACAGGAGGTTCAACCGTAGTGACCATGTTCGAGATACCTTGTGTTATATGTTTTGGTTTGCAAATGTGATGACGTGCTGTACATCTAGTAAAAGAATTATTGTGAAGAAGATATGAACTGGAAGAGCACATTAAAGCCATGGGGATGAAGAGATATGTTACAAGATATAACTTGGTGAATTTGTGTTCTATAAGGTGCTGTCATCATGCATGTATATATATAACGGGTGATGTGAGCATTTATTAATGCATAGACTCATAGACATAAGAATTTATTAAGGCAGATGACACAAAATAAACATGCTAATTTTGTTTATGATTCATCTTAGTGGTAACTAGATTTACCAATTAGGCAATTACTATACACCAAATTCTCTGACGGATCAATTTATACACCAAAATTATTGTAACTTGACTGTTTAGCCCTTTACGCACATTTAACTCTCTTTTGGCCTTTCTTTTAGCTAGTTTTCTCAGAACTTCGCTGTGTCATTAGTCCTCTTATTCCATCCGTTTCTTTTGCATTCTTTCAATCTCCCTATTCCTCAAACCATCGTATCTTTTTTCTCTTATGATCGATTTTTTTTTATTGTGATTGAAAAATGTATTAAATTAAAATTATCTTTCCACTAGTTTTTGTGTCTGTAACATCTTGATAGCGTTAACCTTGGTCCAGTAACATCTTGATAGCGTTAACCTTGGTCCAGTAAATAATGTAGTAGATTATCATTTCAATTAAATTAAAAAGCTTTGATATAAATGAAACGCTTGAGGGTATATTGTTTCATGAGATATCTTATTTTAGTTGACATTTTTGTGTTTATCGAGGTATGTCGTGTTCGTTTAATTGTTGCTTGTGCTCGATAGAAATATGTGATCTAGTGTTCCCTGATCGAATTTTATGTTTGTTTTCGTAATTGTCCAAAAATTATTAGAAAAAAATTGATGTTGTTGAGGATAATGTTTTTTTGGGTTTCTCGATGGCGAAAACAACTTTGTTCTTGTAGTTCCTTCCCGGATTTTAACTCCTTGGCGCCCAAGTCTGATAGTTACGGCGTAAGTCCATCGATCGACTTACTCCGTAAGTCTTCGTCGGCATATATTATCCACTGCTTGTAACCTTACTACGGCTTAACTAAATCATCAAGTTACGCCGTAACCTTCTGTTGATACAAAAGTTGAGCTTTCCTTATTTGGGTTCCTGTTCTTGTATCAATTGGATCTTACTGCTTGAGACCTGCGCACTAAGAAAGCAAATGACACCGTTAGGCTTATCGTGGGATTGTCTCCCACGATTATCCTCCGGCGTGAGAGTAAGTAATCGGTTTTAGGGTTATAGTGAAGAGTTAGGGTTTTTAGATGATACCTCAATGAGAGCCGTGATATTCTTTATATAGGCACGAAATCCTTGTTGGTTTCGTGCTCCTTACTCTTCGGCGTATCTCGCCTTATCCGACCCATTGATCTCTATCCCATAAATAAAAGATCATTATCAAGACCATAAATAATATATTTGAGTTTGGGCTTTTGTGAGCCCAAATCGTTAGTATGATAGCCCAAATCAATATTATGATAGCCCACGCGTGATGGGCTTGAGCATTAGTAGTGTCCATTGGTCGGGTTCGTGACCCGAGTGCGGACTATACGTCATCATGTCCCCCCAGTCTAGTATGCGCAGGGTGCAACTGCGTATGCTAGACTAACAACTATAGCGGAAAGCGTGGCGGGGAAGCTTCAAGTATTTCCCGCCAAAAAGAAATATACGGTGTATCTAGTCTAAATGAGTCACACGTATTCCTCGGACAACATGAAAAAGTGGGTGAAAAAGTGTTGTAACTGTTGATCTCCCAGCCACATATAACAACCCACAAACACCCATTACTATCATTCCCAATACAAATACCTATAGTAGGTATTTCACAGGTAAATTTTTGCTTTTTATATACATAATTACTTGCATGACTCACTAGACCTACTCACGTATCTACACAAGCCAAATAACTCAACACTCACATCCTATAAACTACAGGTATGTCAAGCATAAACTCATAACAACACCATAATAAGTAATACACCAATCTAAAACACTAAACATAACACAAAACCCTAATAAACCCTAAACTAAAACTTAAGTAGGATTATGTGCTTATATGAACCTATATGCTTAGTTAAACTAGTAAAAATATGTTCAAGGCTTAAGTAAGAGTATCATTAGGTATATTAGGATATATTAGGACTATTAGGTTATAGAATAGAACCCTTAGAACTTAGATATAAACCCCCTAAGCCCTAAACCATAACTAGGTCATAGATAACTAGAATTAGGTCTAAACCCACGCAAAACTTCCCCATAGGTCACTACCACTTAGTATAAGCCTTTAGGAACTTAGGAATAGTTATTAGATACCCGTAGGACACTAACTTAGGCACAAAACCATAGGATAAACCCTAGTCTCTCACTAAACCCACTTAGGTCATTTAGGTTATAAAACTAGGTCAAACCTTCCCAAAACTTCCCCATAGGTTACCCACACTTAGTATAAACCCTTTAGGTCTTAGGATTAGTCACTAGGCACACTTAGGAACTTAATTTGGGCAGTAAACCTTAGGTAAAACCTTAAACACATAATAAGTAGAAACTAGGTCTAAACTTAACTAAAACTTAGTAAAACCTAAACATAAGCACCTTAAACACCTTAACCTAGCACCCTAACACCTTATTCATACCCAAGCACACACCCTAACACCTCTAAGCACACACACAAGTAGGTGCATCACCTACTAGGCTAATCCACCACTAATCACCACTAATCCACCCTAAACCTTCCCTAATCCACCACTAAACCACCCCTAATCACCCTAAACCACCCTCAAACCCACCAATCAGCTTACAAGAACCTCCAAGCACCCAAGCAAGGAGGTGCATCACCTCCTTGTAAGCTACTTGTCGCCCATTTTTCCTAACCGCCTCCCACGGCTGATTTCCACCACAACCGGCCTAATCCAGCCCCCTAGCTACTCCCTAGCTCCTCCTTGTCATCATTAGACCTGCCACAACCTCTAGCTCTGCTTGCTCAGACCTCCCCATGCACGACACCTAGACACCCCGTTTGCCCTAAACCGCCCTATCGCAACTATAAATACCCCCCGGCCCTCATTTCTTCTCCACACCTCTCCCCCTCCTCTATACCTCACATTTCTGTAGTACTAAGTCCTTGGAGCTGTTAGGAATGAATAGATAGGCCTTGGTTGAGTTGTGTTGTGGTTTGAAGTCGTACGAGGCATAAAAAACCCTAGAAAACCCTAACCCTAGTTCTAACCCACGTAAACCCCCCCACCTAGCCAAGTAAGTCTTACTTTTAGTTAGTATAGCTTTAATATAGTCTTAGGATAGATTTAGGATACCTTAGATAGCTTAGATAACCTTGTATGAGCCTAGAACCATTCTACTTGCTAGTTTACGTTTTAAAACCCTAGATCGAGTCATATACTTGCATGCATGCTATAAGTAGTTAAATTAGGTCATACACTAGTTAAAAATAACTTAGATAACTTAAAATAAGTAAAACATAGGCTAGAAAACTTAAATACTAGATAAAATATAAATTACATGCATATTAGGACTAGTTTTGCAATAGTTTACATGCATAGGGGTATATATCGTAAATTCCAGAAATTATAAAGTCTAGGGACTGGTTTTGACCTTTCCTAAAAGTTATAAGTAGTAAGGATTAGTTTTGCATAATATTAAAACCCTAGGATAAATAATAACATAAATATAAACTAAACGGACTAAAAACGTAAATAGTATAAGCTAAAGGTCTAAAAAGGTAAATATAGAAAACTTAGGAGTCTTAGGATAATATAGAAGTCTAGGGACTAGTTGTGTCAAGTATAGATAGTTATTAGTATAAGTAATATAAATAACATAAAACTTAGGGTAGAAAACGTAAATATATAAACTATAAGGGTAAAAAGTGAAAATATCATATAAGTATAAAACCTAAATAAATTTAGAAGCATAACAAAATACTAGGGAGCTTCATGCGAGGAGTACTATGTGGATATTTTGTTTTTGACGAGTTTGTTGGGTTTACGAATTAAAGTGCCCTGACTCCTCGAACGATTATTGCATATACTTCTGAGATATGATGGCCCGAACGGTGATATGATTATAACTAAACCCTAATAACAACATAACTCAATAATAGGGAGCTTTGTGTGAGGAGTATTAACTTCTGAATTATGATGGCCCGAACGGTATTATGTTGATAACATAATACAATAGTAGGGAGCTTCATGTGAGGAGTCATATACTTCTGAATTACAATGGCCTGAACGGTGTTATGTTATATCTAAAACATTAACAAACCTAAAAACAATAACTTAAGAAACATAAACATGATAACTAAAAGCTTGACATACATACAAAACCAACAACAACACACTAGGATACGTGAGTAAGGTGGTCTAGTTCCCGAGTCACTATTTGCATTACTTAGATTACTCTACACCCAGGTGAGTCTTCATAGCCTTACATCTTTTTAAACTTTCTCTCTAAATGCTTTTATAAACCCTGTAAGGGGGATACATGCAAAATGCTTTACTTAAAACCGAATACAAGTCTTTTTCTTTGGTTGTTTGCACGAGTAAACTAACAGCCACCACTACATAAACAAAATTCATGAATCTAATCGTTTTGAAGGTTTTATCCAATCGAACGCAAATATAGTTGATAGATCTATTGGAGTTTGACAACTCCCGTTGGCATTAACACCCCACTAGGTGGTACCAATAAGTACTATATTTGAGTCCACTCAAGGTATAACTTTGGCAAGTTATCCTTCTATCCCCTCATGTTGGGTGTGCAACCTACATTACCCGATTCGTTAAGGTGCGATTCATGAGCTTAGTGCAACCTACTAAACTCCTGATAATTGTGCATGCATCACAATTATAAAAAAAAAAAACTTGCATTTTCCCAGATGGGTGTAACAACTGAACCCAGGAAACTTGTATTCACTAACCCCTAAACCTATGATTCTCACTCAACACCTAGTGTTGACTTTTTAAGCATGTATTCTAGGTTTATTACTTATATGGACCTATGGCGGAAGGAGGTACTGAACTCGGAGGACTTCTCATGGTTATCATTCAAACACCACCAACCTAACTCTTAGATTTTTGGGACCTCAACAAAATAAACTTATATCTTTTATAACTAAAATTCTGATAATTATGAATGATAACTAATTTTTCAAAATGTCTCTTTCGAGTCGTTTTCTACTACTGTATCTGTGATTCTATGAAATAATACCCAAAACACTTTATCCGCTGCGATCAGTAAAAAATGGGGGTGTTACAGATTGGTATCAGAGCTTCAGTTGTAGAGAACAAGGTCAAAACCTAAACTACAACAATTTTTCCTAAACCCGAGGAAGTCCTCAGTTCCTCTGCCATCCTCCATAACCATATGTGCTAAGGTAAGTATAATTATTGCCTGCTTAACTGCTAAATGATTTACAGTATTTTCTTTATTATATAGTTATGTCTACTCCCCTCTACTCTACCCCTATCTCATCTAGTCCACATCCGGAGAATGATCTTTCCTCTCCGAATGTACTAGATTACTCCCCTAAACCCTATAACTTAGAAGACTCTAGGAATAGCCTAGATAACCCTAATTTAAAACACATAAGAGATTTTTATGCTAAGACATCACCCCTACCTCCCCTAAACCCTATTATACATCCACTTTTTCCTACCCATAAAATAGAACCCCATGGTTTCTTTCTCCCGAGAGAACCATATATACCTAAACACCCTATCCCCACATATACCCCTAGATTTGACTTTAGGCAAACCTATACCTTAAACCCTACACCTTACTTAATTAACCCTCCCATTCCATCTTGGAAAGATGAAATTGGAGAGAAACCCTCTAGGTTAACTCTAGAAGATGAGGAAAACCAATTAGAGGAGATTTTAAATAAGTTAGATGAAATTTTTCTCCTTGAGAAGATAGAAAAAGGTCATAATAATAATAACTTAAATAATCAACCTGACTATAGTAGTTTAAGAGAGAATTTATAAGAAAACCGTTTTAAAATAGCTAAAATACAGAAAAACCAAAAGAAACATTACCATAAAATAGCTTTTGCCCGCTTTAGGATTTGCACTTTAGAATTTGCACTTTAGAAAAGATAATAGATAATGACGAGAAAAACTTAGAAAACACTAACACATGGAATTAAGTAATTAGGAAACTTTAGAAAACTTAGGTAAATAAATAACCCTACGAGACATGCCTTAGAATAGTTAGAGCCTTTAGGATAAGTAGAATAAGAAATAAATAAAATAAGTTAGGATTTAGAAACTACCTGGTATCCCTCAATTAGGATAGATTAGATAACTAGACTTAGGATTAACCTTCACCTTAGAAAACCCTTACCCTTAACCCTTACCCTTAACCCTTACCCTTAATCCTTATCATTAACCCTTACCCTTAACCCTTACCCTCAACCCTTACCCCTAACCTACCCCGATGTCTTAGGTAAATAGAATCTCTAAACTGTTTTAAATTTCTCTTACTCTAACCCTTTTCAACTCTTTTTCCCCTTTACCAATGGTGAGAATCCTCATTCTTCACCATAGAGATCTGAATTCTTTCTCCTCTGATCTCTAAACCTTCACTTCTTTCCATAGCTTTCTTAAGCTATCTTCGTTCTAGTTAGAGATCTACCCCTAACTATTCCATATGCGAATATATGATTCTCATATATAAGCATATTCCTTTTAGATTACTATGATACCCGAGCTAGTTTTCCCCAATCCCCTTTAGTAAACCCCAAAACCGTAGTTAGGATTTCCATACTTGAGGTTAGATAGACCATTAGGATTTAGACCATTAGGATTTAGACCATTAGGATTAGAAAACCTTAGACCATTAGGATTAGAAACCAAAAACCCCTACCCCAATAGACCTAGGATAAGACTTTAGGATTAGAATATAGATTAGGAAAAACCTAGGATTAGATAACCCTCACCCTAAGCCTTTAGAACCTTAGTTTAGGATAGACACACTTACCCCATAGGAATAAGTAGATTTAGGTCATAGATTATCCATACCTAGCCCTTAGGATAACCATACTTATACACTTGAGGATTTTAGATTATACCTTAGGATTTGACAATTTTTAGAATACCCATTAGGAAATTTCACTTAGGAGACACTATGGATAGTGCCTTAGCTGGTTTCAAATCCCTAGGAATAGTAATACTCATAATAATAGTAATAATGGTAAAAATAGACAACCTAAAACAAAAGAGAAAACCTGAAACAACACATAAAAATAAAGATATACCTAGTCAACCCTTAGGAAAAAAACACTTAAACCTAATCCCTCTTTAGAACCCTCTACCTCAATGGAACCAAACACCTCACCCTTAGAAATTAGGATTAGTTAGAAGAACCTTAGGGGGAAAACAAAACTCTGGGAAAGATATCTAGTAAATCTAAAACTCCGATAGGATATTCTCCTTCAGGTATCCTATACTCTTACTCTTTCGTTTAATCTCATCTTTTCATTCCTCTCCTTCTACCGTTTAAATATTTTCCTCTCACTTCTTCCTACTCTTCCACTTAAAATCCCATTTTCCCGCATTTTCCCTGATGCGTGGGAATTGCACCAGGATTTACCTCTCGAGGGATCTCGAGAAGCTTACAACCCCCACCAGGCAGTGTACCTGATCGTTGTAGTATAGTATAGTGACAAGTACCGGGGGATTGATTGTTCAACTCAGGAATAGTGTCGCTATGATTAGAAAACCTAAGAACTAGGTCTAGAGGTGATGGATGATTCTTTTTGTATTTTTTATATTTTAGAAAAGCAAATAACAATCTCGGGTATTGGAAGAGTGGGCGGAATTAGTTGCTAATAAACTAACCCAATGACTAAGATGCAATCAAAATAAAATAACAAAACTAAAAATAAACTAATTTAACTAGTGGTGTGAGCAATATATGGGAGAATTGTGTTTACTTAGATTTCACTACTCCCTAGATATCTTTTACAGGTTAATTACTTGTTATAGTTGCGTGGATGACGGATTGTATTCCTTAATACCATTCATGGGGTGGCGTACTTACTTCCCCAATCCTATAAGCTCCTACTTCACTCCTATGTCGAGCCGGCTAAGAAGCTCCTAACATGGGATCACTAGAATTCGCTCATGCATTAAATACAAACATAAAAACCTAGTAAACATCGGTTCATATTTCTTAAGACGTTCAAGCAAGTTACACAATGGAGATCTGTTAGTTTTCTTAAGACTAACATTGAAATCATTCATCCATTACAACTATAAACAAGTAATCAACATATAATCAACATCTAGGTTTCATTACATCTAAGCAAACACACAAAAGATCTAGTCTAGCATGTTATAATCAAGACAAGCATAAGATATATTCAAACAACACATAGACATATTGAATGAATTGAAAGAGGACTTATCTTAATTGAACATGAAAGGTTTCAAGGGGTGAAAACCCTTGAAAATATTGTTACAAACGACGTAGGGTTTATTAGGTTCGACCCTAGTATTCTCCACACAAGTTCCTCCCTAATGAATGAAAAATGGAAATGTATATATAGATTTTGTGAGGTGACGACTTCAAGAGTAAATTTCTGACGCCGTCATCTCGCCGCCAATAAAGTTCTCGGACTGCCTAGATCTGGAGCTGACGCCGTCATGTGTAATCCTTCTTCAGGCCGTCACCAAAATAACTCTTGATGCCCTACTTCTGACGCCGTCACGTTTTCTCTGGGTCATCATGCATTTTGCTCTTGACGCCGTCATATTTTCCTTCTTGACGCCGTCAGGTACTGTTCCCAGCATGGAAAATTAAGTCTTTGCCGTTTTCTTCACTTTTATGCTCCAAAAACATCCAAAATGCTTCCTTTTCCAGAATTCACTCCAAAGTACCTAAAATCACAAAAGGAATGATTTAGGGCAATATTTGATCAAATAAATTCGATTCCGGGCTTAAATGACCCCCTAAAATTGGTTCATTTTTCGCCTCATCATATACCCTTACACTTGAGATTTGCTTGTCCTCAAGCAAATATGTTTTTATTCTAATCAAAATACAAGTTAGGGTCATTTAACACTAATATAAAAGTAATTACAACAAATAATCGTTCCACTAAAGACCAAAGACAAGCACAGAGGTCATATACTAGCACCTCACAAATAGTGTTTAGATACTCACATCTCTCGGGTGTAATAGAGTAATATCACAATATGAAAATGGAAAACATCTCTCACTACCTGTCATAGCAAAATAGATTACCATAGGCTTGGGAAAGGATCAAACCTCCACCACATGGCGTAAGCACCTAGGATAAACTATCAAAGAAGTCTTTTTAAAGGGTTGTAACGTTAGCTGTAGGGATATGAAATACACGGTTTTGTTGGATATAGGCAATCTTTACTGGTGGCGAGTTAATAATCTTGATTAATTACATGTATAATATGGCGTTGCTAAGCCAAGACTAGACTCGACTTAAGCTAATAAATGAAAAATAACAAAAACATAAAATAAACATAGAATGAAATGGGATGGTAGTCCGTATGTTTTTTTTTTATTATTTTTTATTTATTTTTTTATTTTTTTTCTTTTTCTTAATTTTTTCGATTTTTTTTTTATTTTTTTTTTATTTATTTATTTATTATTTTTTTTTGCATACACTCTTACCCTACCATCCAAAATAATACATTATAGGGAATAAACATTCCCCTTACACTTGAATTTTTACATACTTTACAATAAACTAATCTAATGACTCGAATCAAGAAAATCAAAACGCTTAGAGTACTTTTAAGATTAACGCACATATGAGGGTAATAATATGATGTTCTTCCCCATTACTCCATAACACAAGTACTTTACCCGTGAGTCCCAATCGTCCCAAAACAATATGTACAAGGATATGACTCGACTTAGCAACCATGTAATCAATTAGATAATTAACTAAGGGTTTAAACAAATAACAATAATGCACTAAAGATGAGTGCATACACGGAAGGCTAAGGCGATTTGGGTGTACATTTAAGTGGGGTGTAACAAATTCTTCCTTTAAGTAAGATGCTTAAAGTTAGAAATGAAAAGATAGGCTCGGAGGGGTGTACTAGGGGTTTCGTGTACTAAAAATGAGTACAACGCTAAGGTGTGGGAAAAATTAGTTGACTTAACTAGCCAAGTAATATGACTTAAATGGTCAAGTAATTATGATACGGGTTTAACACAAGGGTGATCCTAATGCTTCTTATCATGTAGTAAATGCTACTACACGAATGTAGTGTCACTAACGGTCTCGGGATGCATCACTAACGCAAGTTCTAGAATCTAAATGCTACCGATACACTCATAAGCACTAATAGTAAATGCTTTTCCTATCAAATCTAAAGGCGAACCTCACATATTTGGGTAGAAAATTTTTCTGAATGGTACGGTTTTGTGCTAGTCATACAATCTCCTATCCATGAGACGCTTGCTATGGCTAAAGTTTCATTCCTAAATGTTGTAAAAAAAAAATTTAAATTTGGCGCTAAAATTACACTAACAAGTATTTCTCATAGTTTTATTACACATCTACCATCAAACAAAAAAACTCAAGCGAAAGTGTATCTATAAGGTATCATCATTTTACCCTCTCCTTACACTTAGGATGAACATTGTCCCCAATGTTCAAGTAAAGAATGTAAAACTAAAACAGGTAAAAGAATGAAATCAAATACTCCCCTGATTCGCTCGGTATTGATGATATGGTAACCAGGTTAGATCTTCCTCCAAGAAAATGAACAATCAAAGCTTCCCTTCTAGAATATAAATCATCTTCTTTTCATATATAACCTGTTAAACCTAAGAAAACAGACAAGGCAACCTCGCGTAAAATCAGCAGCAATCTATATATGCGAACAAATCCTAGAAAGCAAAGTAAGATATAATGCGTGTGGAATGATGTTTGTAGATTTCCTGGAGATTATAAAACTAAAGGATTAACAAAAACCTTAAGATTCCGTTAGAAAAACAAAACTGGTAAAATTTCCAGAATTTTACACATGACGCCGTCAGGAGTTTCTTCCTGACGCCATTAGAAGTGACCTGCAGAAATTCTTATGTTAAGTTTCCGGAAAATTTCTGGAAAAACTTTGTCCTACTTCCTGGAAAATCCTGCAAAACATCATTATGACTCGATACAAGCATTTGACTCTAACAAATATGAATATACATGTTCATTTAATATTGTGGAGAATCATGATCGGTTTTGTTTCTTTAAAAACATATTTGGGGTTTCCCCTTACACTTATCTTTTGAGAAATACCTTTGGATGAAGTTAAGACTAAGCCAAACAACAAAATAAAGTATTTTCATCATTTAGTTTTGAAACATGATCTACCAACAATAAAAATAAAGCATGCATACGGAAACAATCAAACAATTAAAAATCACACAAAACATGGGTTGCCTCCCAAGAAGCGCTTTTCTTTATTAAAGAGTCTTGTAGCTAGACTCAAGGTCATGGGTTACCGTGTGACCTCGTTCTTGGTCTCATCCACCGATTGTAAATGTTCCTTATAGAGACCAAACACCTTATTCTTAATTGCTTCTATGATCCTATTGGCAAACTCCATATCAACTCTATATTTTGGTCCTAGAGTCAAGCAATCCTTATAGAAAAGGCTCTTCTTCTCCCATACATAGTCCATGCCCTTTTTCTTATCCTCTTCATTGATGTCCTCGAAAGCACCAATGTTATCCATGTCAAATCGAGGCACAAAACGAAATTCTTTCATTCTATTAGGCATCTTATAAGTGATCCAATCGGTGTTACTAGCAAATCGGATTGTCCCTTCTATCTCATCATATTCTAACTTGGACTCCTCAACAAATGGTTTACCAAACACAACATGGAATAAGCGACAATCAATAACATTAGCAAGATCTTCAAAAACCATAAAGTCAGTGATATAAGTAAAATTCCCAACAAAGACATGTAAACCTTTAATTCTCCCGACGAAGTTACAAACTCCACTGGGGTATTTGGGATCTCTTCTAGGTCCAAGCCTTGTCTTCACTATATCATTATAGACACTTGAGGACATAATGTTGATTGGGGATTTAAAATCGATGTAAGCATTTTCAATATGTTTATACCAAATCATACATGGTATCTTAGCATTCTTAGGATCGCCTCTCTTGATATTAGGTTCAATTCTAGTGAAAGGAGGTCGAGGATTATCAATAAGATAATTATAGTATGCAATATCCTCCTTAGTGGGGTATAGATTAAAATAGTCATCTAGCCTTGGATCAATCTCCCCTTCCTCAAGTTCCTCAACAACATCCTCACAATCTTTAGTTCCTAGGTCCTTATTTGAATACAAGGCAGTCGACACTAAATGCATGGTCGAGCTCAACATTAATCAACTTATTAAGCTCCCTAAGTTCCCTAATATCACTCTCAATTTGTTCATGTAACAAAGCCACTTCTCTAGGGGAAAAGGGTGGATTCGCGTTTTCCATAATTGTCAACGGAATAGTCAATGAATTTATTTTACTAACAAAGGCACGAAGAAATAGATAGACTAAAGAAAACCTAAAAAAAAAAATAAAATCTTACTAGAAAGGAATCTAGCAAGTAGACTCATTGACGCTAAACCACCAACTTATATTGACCAAGGAATGGTCAACAAAGTCAAATAGCCTAGATCAATACTCCGGGTAATATAAGGTATCACCGGATCGTTAAATCCCGTTGAGGTGTGAAATGTAACTTTAGCGTGCTTTGTGATTGGGTGTTTATTCACATAAAGGGTTTATGATCAGAATTATTTGGAAATTATAAACAAATATAGCTTAGGAAAGCTACGTGATTGGTTACGGGAATTTGGATTATAAGGATTTGAGCTAAAACCTAAAATCGTACGTTTTAATTAAAAACGTACTCAGACGAACGAAACGAAAAGTACAACTGATGGACGGAAAGGGTTACAAGTGTAAAATTAATATTTTTACAATCCTAATAATTAAAGAAAATTTTAAGAAAAATAAAAACTATTTTTACACTATTTAATTATTTATTATTAATTAATTACTAATTATCTATTTATTAACTAATTAATTAATTAAAATTATTAAAAATACTAGAAAGACTTAGAAAATTAAGAAAATTTTTATAAATCTAATTAACTATCATGGGAATCCTAAAAAATTATAAAAAGTTAATTTTATGTATTTTTAAGCTAATTAACTAATTATTAATCTAATTACTTATTAATTTCTAATTAAACTAATTATATTATAAAAAATAGAAAATGAACAGTAAAAATTATAGAAAAATTTATAAAAATGTTTTAACTAAAATAAAAGCTAGAAAAATTATAAAAACTAGGTTATACATTATAAAATCTAATTATGCTATTTAATTAATTATTATTAATTAAAACTAAATTAAACTAAAATTAATTATAAAAACCACTAAAAGACAAAATAAAAATCTGGAAAAATTTCTATAATTACTTTAACCTAAAATAGAATTTCTAAAAATATAAAAATGAGATATTACTTATAAATAAGCTAAAACGAAAAAAAAAAATGATAAATCCTATTAAATAGAAGCTATCACTATAATTAAAGTTGATTTTTTTGGTTTTTTTCTTTTTCCAAACTGATTAAATACTAAAACCAAAAACTTTTAACAAAAACACTTTTAATATAACCCAAGAAATAAGCACTTGGAGTGCTTATTGATCCCACAGTTGACTTTTGTTGACTGTGGAGGTTTTTTAGCTCAAATGGGAAGATGTCGGGTCCACAATGACAAATTATGGTTTCTATGAGTTCAATGAACTTAATTAAGCAAGATTTAAGCAATAAGGTGGCTGGGATATACCAACAACTCAGAAATAAGCTGTTGCTTATTGGATTCTGAGACAGTTTTGGGACAAGGTTAGGGACCAAGTTCAGGTGGGGTCCACTAGACTAGGGGTCAAACAAAAGGTCAAAAGGTCAACCCTGGTAGGAGGGGGGTTGTAAGAACCAGCTTATGGGGTGTGGGACCCACTGGGTTAACCACAATGAACCACCAAAGTGAGGTGGTGAGACTGAGTGGTTGAGACAGGGCAGTTATCTTGCCCTGCAGCCCACTTCAAGGGGCAATTTAGCCCAAAGAAAAAAAATCACAAAAATATAGAACCAATGAAATTCTTAATTTCAGGTGGTAGAATAAGCACTCAACAAGTTTCAGCTTCTAATTCACAACACACAATTCATGAAAAATCATGCCATTTTGCCCAAAAATCAGATTTTAAACCTTTTGACTTTTTCAAATAACTAACACAGTTGACTTATGTGAGTTTTGCTTGGCCAAATCTAACTGAATATGATGTATTATGTTAATTTGAGACTAAGTGTACCAATTCTAACAAGTTTTAAAGCCACAATGATGGATTTGAATCACAAAGTTCATACAGTGAACTCTTATTATGAGTTTGAGGATGATTTTGACTTTCTAAGCTTAGGGGTATGTTTTAAAACCTTGACTGTGATCTTACTACCAAAAGAAAGCTAACCAAACTATCAATCCAACAAATGAACCAACACACAGTGGTTAAAACCACTGTGCCAAACACCCTTTAAAAACCTGAATGTGTGATTATTTGAAATAAACAGAACCTGGTGATGGATTAAATGATTCTAACCAACTTTTTATTGATTAATGAACTTATAGCAGGACAGAAACAATGGTTACAACTACCAAGACCCAATGTACCAACTTTATACTAAATTGACAGTCAAATTAAAAATTTAGAGCACAAGAGATCTTAATCAATTACCAACTAATTTTAGTCTAAATAATCAATAATAAACTTGAAATAAACTTAACAACACAACAACAAACAGCTTAGTAACTATGAATCATCAGATAAGAAAGAAAATTAGAACTAGCTCACATTGTGCAATCCTGCTCAACCCACAGAACCAAGTGACCAATGACCAATCCTATCATTCCCCATGGAATTCTAAACCAGGTCCATCCATTATTCAACCTGCTCCAATGCAACTCTTCATTTTTCACTTATTCTTTTTCTTTTTTCTGTTTATTTATATTTTTTTTATATGTTAATTATTTGATGAATACTGAAATTGCAATGGAAACTTGGAGTTCTGAAACAAGACTTATATTAATATTGAAAGAGTCAATTACAACTGAGAATTTGATTGAATTTTAAAGGTACAATACTTGGAAAATAAAATTAAAACTACTAAAAAAACTAGACTGCTGCTCCACTGCATCCTCTTCTTTAAATACTCCAAATTAGGGTTTCTGGAGCTTTCTTGTCTCTTTCCCAACTCCAATTGTAGCCATTGGATGAGTGGTATTGATCTTGGCCGTTCAAATGATTTTGGCGCCAAAATGCTTTGGCGTATTCTTTGGGTAATTGAAGCCAGAGATGTTATTTTGGAAGCTAGTTCTTGTTTGGAGGTGCAAGGGGGGGGGGCTTGAGTGTAGCAGAGGGTGAAGTGGTTTAGGGTGATGATGGTGTTGGTGTTTGGAGTGTAGCAGATGGTGGGGAGGTGATGTGGAAGGGATGGTTGACCAGGTCAAAGGGCTGAGGAAGGAGTAGTATTATACGGGCGGGGTATTATATTTTTGGGGAGTGGGCTTTTATTTTGGGCCTGGGTTTGGATGTGGATTGGATCACAAAAGGGGTGGTGGGTGTTTGTTTTGGGTTATAATAATAACTAAGGGGTCCGGTTGGTTTGTTGAAATTTAAACACAAGGACCAATTTGTAATAACTCCAAAGTTTAGGGACCTGATGTGATTCTTTCCAAAATTTATTATAGGAACCAAACTTGCCAACTTTTATTTATCCAAGGACCATTTTTTTGCATTTTCATCTTTCAAAATTTCCCGGGGACCAAATTTGCCAATTTCCAAACCTCGGGGACTAAACTTGCAATTTTATGAAAATTTCACCCAATGACTATTTGTGACATATTTTGATTTTCCAAGGACAAAAAATGATTTTCCTTTAAAAAATACCCCACCAGGGACCAATTCTGCCATTTTCTGAAATTCCAAGGACCTTTTATGTCAATTTTGGATTTTGAGGGGTAAAAGTGTAATTTTCTCAAACTTTTCACCCAAGGACTTATTTTGACAAATTTTACTTTTATTTGTCTTGGGTTGACTTTTCTTTCATTTTAAACTTCCAGGGACTAGTTTTGCCAAATTTTGAAACTTGAGGGACTGAAACTGCCAATTGTGCAAACTTTGTTCGTTTTTCATTTGTTTTTAAACATTTTGCATCTAAAACATATAAAACACACTTTTGGGATAAATTGTGTATTTTGATGCATTTTTGGGTGTTTTTGGATGTTTTGGCAGTCCAGATACGATAAAAATGATGAGTGTTTGAGCACTCATCAATCCCCCACACTAAGCTATTGCTAGTCCCTAGCAATCTTTTGAGAAAAACTTGATGGATTTGAAACTCTTTACCAAAAGCCATCACTTTTGGAGTAGCCAGGTGTAAGAACTGTGGCACACCTGATAACCGTGTGATTTTGAGCAAACCACCAGCTGTCAACGGATTTGAGTAGTCTTTACCAAAAGCCGTTTGCTTCTGGACTAGCCAGCTCTTGATGGAATAGTCAACATCTTGGTGAGCTGATTACCAATTATGGTTTTTCCACGGCCTTTACCACAAGCCATAATCTTGCGGGCTAGCCAACTCATTTGTTTTCGGGGAGTTGAGGAACCATACAATTTTGGGCAAATTGCAAGCCGTAAACGGATTTGAGTTATCTTTACCAAGAGCCGTTTGCTCCTGGATTAGCCAATCCCTTTTATCGTTTAGACATGGCGGGCTGATTACCACAAAAATTTTGAAATAAAATGAAAAATTTTTGAAAAATTTAGGCCAAAATGGGGGTACTTGAAAGTATTTTGCGATAAAATTCGCTAGAATTTCCCTCCCACACTTAGAAATGAATATTGTCCTCAATATTCACAGTCCCGGCTATTATGCCGAATCTATGAACGTAAAAAAGATAATATTCGAAGCTAACTGTGGAATTTTGTTTTGTATTTTTCACTTTATTTATCTGTACATACAATCACACATTTTTTTTTTTTTTTTTTTTTTTTGAACTTATATACATATATACATTTTCAAATTAGCCGGGGGTTGGTCATTCCCCCACACTAGGGTGGTAGAAAGTAGAAAGAAGTAAGAAATACGGGTGAAAACCCATATATGTTGCTAATTTTTGTTCACCGAGTCGCTAGCTTGACTCGATCCCCGAATTTAATTGTCCTTGGGGAAAGTTTCGAGATCCGGGACAACCATGGATGGTATGTCCTCTCCAAAGTAGTGCTTGAGACGATGTCCATTCACTTTGAAATTAGGTCCGTCATTTTGTGATAACTCGACGGTGCCATAAGGATAAACCTTAACGATAGTGAATGGACCAGTCCATCGGGTTTTGAGCTTTCCCGAGAAGATCTTGAGTCTAGAATTGAAAAGAAGGACTCGATCACCAACGTTGAAAACGCGGTTTTTGATTTTTGAGTCATGAATCTTCTTTGTCTTTTCCTTATAGATCAAAGAGTTCTTGTAAGCTTGATCACGAAGTTCATTTAATTCATTGAGTTGAACTTTCTGATGATCACCCGCAGTTTTGAGGTCAAAATTTGCATGCTTGAGAGCCCAATAGGCTTTATGCTCAAGCTCGATCAGAAGATGGCACGCTTTCCCGTACACAAGCTTGTATGGCGTACACCCAATGGGTGTTTTATAAGCCGTACGGAAATCCCAAAGTGCATCATCTGATTTATCCGACCAAGATGCACGATTTTCCCCAACGGTTCTTTCCAATATTCTCTTTATGCCTCGATTGGAAACTTCTACTTGTCCACTTGTTTGAGGGTGGTACGCAGTAGAAAGACGGTGAGTTACACCATACTTTTGCATGACTTTATCAAATTTGTCGTTGCAAAAATGCGTACCACGATCACTAATTATAGCACGTGGAGTTCCAAATCGAGCAAAGAGAGCTTTCAAAAATTTCACGACTACTCGGGCATCATTTGTGGGTAAAGCTTTTGCTTCGACCCATTTTGACAAATAGTCAACTACCACGAGTATATACTTGTTTCCATGAGATGATGGAAATGGCCCCATAAAGTCGATGCCCCATACGTCAAATATTTCACAAACTTGGATTGCATTTTGTGGCATTTCATTCTTTTGTGAAATATTCCCGTGACGTTGACAAGCGTCACAGGATTTGACCAATTCATGGGCATCCTTGTAAATCGTGGGCTAAAAGAAACCGGAGTCAAACACCTTTTTGGCGGTGTAATTTGGATTGTGGTGGCCCCCCGTGGGACCAGCATGGCAAGCCTTTAAGATTTCAGCGGCTTCTTGACCATATACACACCGCCGGATGACTTGATCCGCACATATTTTGAACAAGTAGGGGTCATCCCAGAAATAATGTTTTACATCTTTAAAGAATTTATTTTTCTGTTGGGACGACATCCCTTTCACAATGAAGTTACCCGCAAGGTAGTTTGCAAAATCGGCAAACCAAGGGGTAACAGAATCTCCACGGAAGGCAACCGCATTGAGTGTCTCGAGAGGGAAGGTTTCATTAATTTCCCTTTTTTCAGAGACATCTTGATGAGGGTTTTCCAAACGGGAGAGATGATCAGCATCTAGGTTCTCAGCTCCTTTTTTATCACGAATTATGATATCAAATTCTTGCAGGAGGAGAACCCAATGAAGAAGTCTCGGCTTTGCATCTTGTTTTGCAAAAAGGTACTTCAAAGCCGAGTGATCCGTATACACTATGCTTTTGGTCAGTATCAAGTATGGCTGGAATTTTTCAAAAGCATACACCACAGCTAATAATTCTTTTTCGGTGGTGGTGTAATGGCTTTGAGCCTCGGTCATAGTTTTGCTGGCATAGTGTATAGGCTGAAAGTGTTTAGACTTGCGTTGCCCCAAGACTGCCCCTATAGCATAATCGCTAGCATCACACATAAGTTCAAAGGGCAAGTCCCAATCGGGGGCAACAAGAATTGGTGCCTCAGTAAGCTTTTTCTTTAGAGTTTCAAAAGCTTCTACGCACTCAGGTGAGAAGATAAAAGGAGCATCCTTTTCGAGGAGATGGGTCAAAGGCCGGGCGATTTTAGAAAAATCTTGAATGAACCTACGGTAAAAACCGGCATGACCCAAAAAGCTCCTAACACCTTTCACAGTCGTGGGATGAGGCAATTTTGCAATGACGTCCACTTTGGCTCTGTCAACCTCAATCCCGTTTTTCAAAATTTTATGGCCGAGGACAATGCCCTCTTTGACCTAAAAGTGACTCTTCTCCCAATTTAGACATAACTTTGTGTTTTCACAACGTTTTAGCATGCTGTCTAAATGGGAGAGACATGATTGGAACGAATCCCCAATGACCGAAAAATCATCCATAAAGACCTCCATAGTTTTTCCTATCATGTCGGAAAAAATGGCCATCATACATCTTTGAAACGTGCCCGGAGCATTACATAAGCCAAATGGCATACATTTATATGCGAAAGTTCCATAGGGGCACGTGAACGTGGTCTTTTCCTGATCTTGCAGATCAATGGGAATCTGAAGGTAACCCGAGAAACCATCGAGGAAGCAATAATACTCATTCCCCGCTAATCTCTCGAGCATCTGATCCATAAAGGGCAGAGGAAAATGATCCTTACGGGTGGCGTCATTCAATTTACGATAATCAATGCAGATGCGCCAACCCGTAACCAAACAAGTTGGAATTAACTCATTTTCCTCGTTTGTGACAACAATAATGCCACCCTTTTTTGGAACACAATGAACTGGGCTAACCCAAGGACTGTCCGAGATAGGGTAAATCAATCCGGCATCAAGAAGTTTTAAAACCTCTTGTTTGATAACCTCGTGAATTTTTGGATTCACCCTTCTTTGATGTTGGACCGCAGGTTTGAAGTCATCCTCCATTAATATCTTGTGAGTACAAAACTCAGGGTCGATGCCCTTGATGTCGGAGAGACGCCAAGCAATTGCTCGCTTATGAGACTTCAAAACCTGTATAAGAGCAGCCTTTTCCTCAACACTTAAGTCTTTAGCAATTATGACGGGTAATTTATCATCACCCTCCAGAAATGCATATTCAAGATGAGGCGGCAAGTCCTTAAGTTCAACCGCGGGAAAGTCATCAGTTTTCTCAACATTTTTGACTTCCTCCTTATGAAGTGTTTGTGGTAGAACAGGAAGAGGAGAGGGATTTTCGTTTTATAACTTTTCAAGCGTGAGAATATCCCCCTCGAGGTCAATCTCTTGGTTATCGACTCCATCGGGAATCGAATCACTTTTGAGAAAGGCCTCAATTTCTTCTAAGACGAAGTCACTTCCCTCAAACGGAGTGAGGGAAGGAGAAGAATTGGCAATAATGGGGTGAGAAGATGGAATGAAGTTTTCACTCGGAGAATCATCGACAAAACCTAGAACCTCTTGAGCGTACTCCTCAGACGCAACATCAATGATATCAATTCGGTTAACCGTTTCGGCGTCATAATTAGAGGAGTACCTCGAAGTTTGATCGAGGTTAAAGGTTAAAGCTTCATTACCAACACGAAGAGTTATTTCCTCTTCGTGCACATCAATTAACGCACGACCGGTCCTTAAGAATCCTCTCCCAAGAATGAGAGGAACTCGTGGGTCAGCATCGAACTTAACAACAACGAAGTCAGCGGGGAAATGGAACTTTCCTACTTTCACGAATACGTCTTCAGCAATGCCGAGAGGACGAGAGATTGAACGGTCGGCAAGCTCGAGAGTCATGCACGTAGGAGTGAGTTGAGGAAGAGAGAGTTTATCCTACACTGAGTAAGGCATCAGGTTGATGCTAGCGCCAAGATCGGCTAAGGCGAAGCATTCAACCATCCCAGGGAAAACACATGGAATGAGAAATCTCCCAGGGTCTCCAAGCTTCTTAGGAAGCTTCTTTAAGATAACTGCTGAGCAGTTTTCGTTCAATGGAGTCTTTGCCATTTCGTACAATTTTTCCTTGTTGCTTAACAAGTTCTTGATCATCGATGCGAATTTGGGCATCAGGATGATAGCATCCGCAAGGCTAACGTCAAAATGCAAATCTTGAAAGATTTGATAAAACTTATCCATTTGGTGACTAGCCTTTTCGCGGAGCTTTTGCTCATTAAGTCTTGACGGGTATGGTAGTGAAGGTTTGGATTTAGGGTTCTCTCCAGGAGTTGTTGATGGTTCAAATACAACTCCCGGTTTTGGTACAAGTCCAGATTTTGGTACAATTTCTGGAACAACCTGAGGGTGGACGTGTGCGGTACTTCGTGGGCTAGTAAATTGCACCTTGTCCGTGGTTGCCTCAGGCTCAATTTCTACTTCCTCAGAATAAAGAGGAGGAGGAATAGGAGGAACTGGCGGCTCTTCATAAGCTTTACCACTGCGTGTAGTAATAGCTTTGAGTTCACCCTTGGGGTTAACAACTGTATTAGCCAGGAGACCTCCTGATGTAGAGGGTGGAGTGAGATGATTCATAAGACTGGCAAGTATATTCTCAATCTTGCCTTGATTTTGATCAATTTTGTTGTTTGTTACCATCAACTCACTCTTCAGCTCTTGACCCTGTTTGGCTATTGATGATTGGAAATCATTCTTCAAATTTGAGATTTGATTTTGCATTGCCCTCATTTTGGTCTCATTAACTTTGATGTAGTTATTGAGCTCGTTTGGGAGGGGATCTTGATAATTTGGAGCTGGATACCCTTGATTACCCCCTTGGGGTGGGTACTGATTGACGGGGGCAGGATTTTGATTTTGCATATTAGGCCCCCTTGGTGGATTAGGATTAAACCTATTTGGATTTTGAGGAAACCCGGGTGGTCCACCCTGGTTGCTAGCCCGGTGATTTGGTTCCACTTGAGGATGGTATTGGTTACCTCCTTGGTTGGAATTGCCGGCTATTGCATTTACTTCGAATGGATTGCCTTCGGTGGCAGTGCAATTATAATATGAGTGTGGACCACCACAAGTGACACAAACTTCTATCTTTTTGATTTAAACTTGTGGAGAAGGAGAATAATCTTTCTTGCCTTGGGCGAGAACCAATGCATGGACAGCTTCCGTGAGTTTTTCAAGTCTAGCATCGGTGCTAGACTGAGCCACGGGCGATGAGGAAAAAGGAACAACATCCCTTTGGGAAACAACCGATTTGCTTCGGGGAATGCGGACCTTAGATTTATTCTCAATGATCGCTAAAGCATCCTTTGTGGTGCGATTCAAGAAGTTACCTCCAGCGGAGGCATTTAGAGAGTCTTGATCGGATTGGCTTACACCATTGTAGAAAGTATCAAGTGTCATGAGATCGGAGAAACTGTGGTGAGGGCATTTTCGGAGCAATTCCTTGTAACGATCCCATGCCTCACTAAAGGATTCATCAAATTTCTGCGTGAATTTCATGATCTCATTCTTGAGACGTGGTTTTGGAAGGAGGAAAGAATTCATTTGCGAACTTTTTCACAAGATCTTCCCATGTCTCAATAGATCGTGGAGGTTGTTTTTCAAGCCAAATCCGGGCTTGTCCCTCCAGGGAGAATGGGAAAAGAAGAAGTTTGATTGCTTCACAGGGGACATCTTTGCATTTGATGGTGTATGTGATTTTATTGAACCATCGAATGTGATCTTGAGGATCGTCCCTCTCATAACCGTAGAATTGACGTGATGTGGCCAGGTTTATCAACCCAGTTTTAAGCTCAAAATTATCGGCCATGATTGCCGGAACAACGATAGCATCTCCGTAACCCTCGACGGGTGCTTGGAGAAGCTCATTCAAGGTTTCCGGACCAGCTCACGTAATGGGCTAGTGGACCTTGAAGAACGAGTGCGCATGCACTAGGGATAAAAATTTTTGGACAATATTTTTGTTATCGTCCCGTAATCCAGAATCGTTTCTCTTTAAGAATCACCTTAAAAGAAAACCGAGTCAGAAAACGTTACGATATGGTTTTGTTGGTTTTTTACTTTTTTTGGTGTTTTAACACTTTAGGAAAAGTGTCAATGACTTTTTTATGTGTTTTGATTTTGAAAATATTCACAAGTGATGGTATTTGTACAGTGAGTGAGGTAAGATAACACTAATCTCGAAAGACGCTACAAAAACGCGCACACCTCCTCGGCAGCGGCGCCATAAATTGATTGATGCTAAACCACCAACTTATATTGACCAAGTAATGGTCAACAAAGTCAAATAGCCTAGATCAATACTCCGGGTAATATAAGGTATCATCGGGTCGTTAAATCCCGTTGAGGTGTGAAATGTAACTTTAGCGTGCTTTGTGATCGGGTGTTTATTCACAGAAAGGGTTTATGATCAGAATTATTTGGAAATTATAAACAAATATAGCTTAGGAAAGCTACGTGATTGGTTACGGGAATTTGGATTACAAGGATTTGAGCTAAAACATAAAATCGTACGTTTTAATTAAAAACGTACTCAGACGAACGAAACGAAAAGTACAACTGATGGACGGAAAAGGGTTACAAGTGTAAAATTAATATTTTTATAATCCTAATAATTAAAGAAAATTTTAAGAAAAATAAAAACTATTTTTACACTATTTAATTATTTATTATTAATTAATTACTAATTATCTATTTATTAACTAATTAATTAATTAAAATTATTAAAAATACTAGAAAGACTTAGAAAATTAAGAAATTTTTTATAAATCTAATTAACCATCATGGGAATCCTAAAAAATTATAAAAAGTTAATTTTATGTATTTTTAAGCTAATTAACTAATTATTAATCTAATTACTTATTAATTTCTAATTAAACTAATTATATTATAAAAAATAGAAAATGAACAGTAAAAATTCTAGAAAAATTTATAAAAATGTTTTAACTAAAATAAAAGCTAGAAAAATTATAAAAACTAGGTTATACTTTATAAAATCTAATTATGCTATTTAATTAATTAATATTAATTAAAACTAAATTAAACTAAAATTAATTATAAAAACCACTAAAAGACAAAATAAAAATCTGGAAAAATTTCTATAATTACTTTAACCTAAAATAGAATTTCTAAAAATATAAAAATGAGATATTACTTATAAATAAGCTAAAAAGAAAAATAAAATGATAAATCCTATTAAATAGAAGCTATCACTATAATTAAAGTTGATTTTTTTGGTTTTTTTCTTTTTCCTAACTGATTAAATACTAAAAACAAAAACTTTTAACAAAAACACTTTTAATATAACCCAAGAAATAAGCACTTGGAGTGCTTATTGATCCCACAGTTGACTTTTGTTGACTGTGGAGGTTTTTTAGCTCAAATGGGAAGATGTGGGGTCCACAATGACAAATTATGGTTTCTCTGAGTTCAATGAACTTAATTAAGCAAGATTTAAGCAATAAGGTGGCTGGGATAAGCCAACAACTCAGAAATAAGCTGTTGCTTATTGGATTCTGAGACAGTTTTGGGACAAGGTTAGGGACCAAGTTCAGGTGGGGTCCACTAGACTAGGGGTCAAACGAAAGGTCAAAAGGTCAACCCTGGTAGGAGGGGGGTTGTAAGAACCAGCTTATGGGGTGTGGGACCCACTGGGTTAACCATAATGAATCACCAAAGTGAGGTGGTGAGACTGAGCTGCTGAGACAGGGCAGTTATCTTCCCCTGCAGCCCACTTCAAGGGGCAATTTAGCCCAAAGAAAAAAATCACAAAAATATAAAACCAATGAAATTCTTAATTTCAGGTGGTAGAATAAGCACTCAACAAGTTTCAGCTTCTAATTCACAACACACAATTCATGAAAAATCATGCCATTTTGCCCAAAAATCAGATTTTAAACCTTTTGACTTTTTCAAATAACTAACACAGTTGACTTATATGAGTTTTGCTTGGCCAAATCTAACTGAATATGATGTATTATGTTAATTTGAGACTGAGTGTACCAATTCTAACAAGTTTTAAAGCCACAATGATGGATTTGAATCACAAAGTTCATACAGTGAACTCTTATTATGAGTTTGAGGATGATTTTGACTTTCTAAGCTTAGGGGTATGTTTTAAAACCTTGACTGTGATCTTACTACCAAAAGAAAGCTAACCAAACTATCAATCCAACAAATGAACCAACACACAGTGGTCAAAACCACTGTGCCAAACACCCTTTAAAAACCTGAATGTGTGATTATTTGAAATAAACAGAACCTGGTGATGGATTAAATGATTCTAACCAACTTTTTATTGATTAATGAACTTATAGCAGGACAGAAACAATGGTTACAACTACCAAGACCCAATGTACCAACTTTATACTAAATTGACAGTCAAATTAAAAATTTAGAGCACAAGAGATCTTAATCAATTACCAACTAATTTTAGTCTAAATAATCAATAATAAACTTGAAATAAACTTAACAACACAACAACAAACAGCTTAGTAACTATGAATCATCAGATAAGAAAGAAAATTAGAACTAGCTCACATTGTGCAATCTTGCTCAACCCACAGAACCAAGTGACCAATGACCAATCCTATCATTCCCCATGGAATTCTAAACCAGGTCCATCCATTATTCAACCTGCTCCAATGCAACTCTTCATTTTTCACTTATTCTTTTTCTTTTTTCTGTTTATTTATATTTTTTTTTATATGTTAATTATTTGATGAATACTGAAATTGCAATGGAAACTTGGAGTTCTGAAACAAGACTTATATTAATATTGAAAGAGTCAATTACAACTGAGAATTTGATTGAATTTTAAAGGTACAATACTTGGAAAATAAAATTAAAACTACTAAAAAAACTAGACTGCTGCTCCACTGCATCCTCTTCTTTAAATACTCCAAATTAGGGTTTCTGGAGCTCTCTTGTCTCTTTCCCAGCTCCAATTGTAGCCATTGGATGAGTGGTATTGATCTTGGCCGTTCAAATTATTTTGGCGCCAAAATGCTTTGGCGTATTCTTTGGGTAATTGAAGCCAGAGATGTTATTTTGGAAGCTAGTGCTTGTTTGGAGGTGCAAGGGGGGGGGGGGCTTGAGTGTAGCAGAGGGTTAAGTGGTTTAGGGTGATGATGGTGTTGGTGTTTGGAGTGTAGCAGATGGTGGGGAGGTGATGTGGAAGGGAGGGTTGACCAGGTCAAAGGGCTGAGGAAGGAGTAGTATTATACGGGCGGGGTATTATATTTTTGGGGAGTGGGTTTTTATTTTGGGCCTGGGTTTGGATGTGGATTGGATCACAAAAGGGGTGGTGGGTGTTTGTTTTGGGTTATAATAATAACTAAGGGGTCCGGTTGGTTTGTTGAAATTTAAACACAAGGACCAATTTGTAATAACTCCAAAGTTTAGGGACCTGATGTGATTCTTTCCAAAATTTATTATAGGAACCAAACTTGCCAACTTTTATTTATCCAAGGACCATTTTTTTGCATTTTCATCTTTCAAAATTTCCCGGGGACCAAATTTGCCAATTTCCAAACCTCAGGGACTAAACTTGCAATTTTATGAAAATTTCACCCAATGACTATTTGTGACATATTTTGATTTTCCAAGGACAAAAAATGATTTTCCTTTAAAAAATACCCCACCAGGGACCAATTCTGCCATTTTCTGAAACTCCAAGGACCTTTTATGTCAATTTTGGATTTTGAGGGGTAAAAGTGTAATTTTCTCAAACTTTTTCTCCCAAGGACTTATTTTGACAAATTTTTACTTTTATTTGCCTTGGGTTGACTTTTCTTTCATTTTAAACTTCCAGGGACTAGTTTTACCAAATTTTGAAACTTGAGGGACTGAAACTGCCAATTGTGCAAACTTTGTTCGTTTTTCATTTGTTTTTAAACATTTTGCATCTAAAACATATAAAACACACTTTTGGGATAAATTGTGTATTTTGATGCATTTTTGGGTGTTTTTGGATGTTTTGGCAGTCCAGATACGATAAAAATGATGAGTGTTTGAGCACTCATCATAGACCTAATAAAAAGAAATCCTAACCTAGACAACGACTATTCCCCGGGCTGCGGCGCCAAAAACTTGATGCGTGGGAATTGCACCAGGCTTTACCTCTCGAGGGATCTCGAGAAGCTTACAACCCCCACCAGGCAGTGTACCTGATCGTTGTAGTATAGTATAGTGACAAGTACCGGGGGATTGATCGTTCAACTTAGGAATAGTGTTGCTAGGATTAGAAAACCTAAGAACTAGGTCTAGAGGTGATGGATGATTCTTTTTGTATTTTTTATATTTTAGAAAAGCAAATAACAATCTCGGGTATTGGAAGAGTGGGCGGAATTAGTTGCTAATCAACTAACCCAATGACTAAGATGCAATCAAAATAAAGTAACAAAAATGAAAATAAACTAATTTAACTAGTGGTGTGAGCAATATATGGGAGAATTGTGTTTACTTAGATTTCACTACTCCCTAGATATCTTTTACAGGTTAATTACTTGTTACAGTTGCGTGGATGACGAATTGTATTCCTTAATACCATTCATGGGGTGGCGTACTTACTTCCCCAATCCTATAAGCTCCTACTTCACTCCTATGTCAAGCCGGCTAAGAAGCTCCTAACATGGGATCACTAGAATTCGCTCATGCATTAAATACAATCATAAAAACCTAGTACACATTGGTTCATGTTTCTTAAGATGTTCAAGCAAGTTACACAATGAAGATCTGCCAGTTTTCTTAAGCCTAACATTGAAATCATTCATCCATTACAACTATAAACAAGCAATCAACATATAATCAACATCTAGGTTTCATTACATCTAAGCAAACACACAAAAGATCTAGCCTAGCATGTTATAATCAAGATAAGCATAAGATATATTCAAACAACACATAGACATATTGAATGAATTGAAAGAGGACTTATCTTAATTGAACATGAAAGGTTTCAAGGGGTGAAAACCCTTGAAAATACTGTTACAAACGACCTAGGGTTTATTAGGTTCGACCCTAGTATTCTCCACACAAGTTCCTTCCTAATGAATGAAAAATAGAATAGTATATATAGATTTTGTGAGGTGACGGTGTCAAGAGTAAATTTCTGACGCCATCATCTCGCCGCCAATAAAGTTCTCGGACTGCCTAGATCTGGAGCTGACGCCGTCATGTGTAATCCTTCTTCAGGCCGTCGCCAAAATAACTCTTGACGCCCTACTTCTGACGCCGTCACGTTTTCTCTGGGTCGTCAAGCATTTTGCTCTTGACGCTGTCATATTTTCCTTCTTGACGCCGTCAGGTACTGTTCCCAGCATGGAAAATTAAGTTTTTGCCGTTTTCTTCACTTTTATGCTCTAAAAACGTCCAAAATGCTTCCTTTTCCAGAATTTACTCCCAAAGTACCTAAAATCACAAAAGGAACGATTTAGGGCAATATTTGATCAAATAAATTCGATTCCGGGCTTAAATGACCCCCTAAAAACGGTTCATTTTTCGCCTCATCATTCCCCACTCCAAAAATTAAAACCATACTTTTCCATTTTTCCCACTCCTATACTTTTCCCCACACAACCCACTCCAAACTTCTTTTTCTTTTTCCATTTCCCCTACCTTACCCATTCATCCTTTTTCCCTTTTCACTCCACTCCTCTCCCATAAATCCTTCACTGCATTCTCCGTCATTTTACACTCTATTTTCTTCTCTCTATATTCTCTCCCTACCTCATCCTGCAATGCTCTACTAGTTAGAACTTGCATTTCTCGTCGTAACGCAAGTTTCTATTAGTTAGAATTTGTAAGAATATCTACATCGAACTGTAATCCTCATTATGTTCGACTACGATATTAAATCTCGCTTTGTAAGAAATTGTAAAAATGAGATCTTCTACGTCCGTCATTCTAGCCTTAACATGGGAATCTACCATGTGACAAGTTGCTAAACCGGAGAACATTAGAACTTATTCCTACCATGACTAGAACTAGTCTCTATCATGACTAGAACTTGACTCTATCATGACTAGAACTAGTCTCTATCATGACTAGAACTTGTCTCTATCATGACCAGAACTTGTCTCTATCATGACTAGAACTTGTCTCTACTTGACTAGAATATTCCTCTACCACTTCTAGAACTTGTCTTCTCTGATATGCAACTATCAGTTGAAACTTGTCTCTAAAAATTTCGTTACCATATATCCTTAAATATGGTAAAACTCTCTTCATTTTCCACCGATACTACTTAAGGATGATTTATAGTGACTATCCTCTTAAAATGAACTAGGATGTTCCTACATTTTAATGAGAAAGTTATAAGTCAAATTGGTTAAGAGTTTATACGCTCTTATTTTCAAATGTTGGGACGCCTTTATTTGCAAATAATGAGATATAAAAACTTAAGTATCTGGTATCTGTACAAGCAATTGTTACTCCGCTTGTGCAAAATCTTGTTCCTTTTCACATCATCTTCCTCGATAATCCTCTTCTTTCTCTACTTTCTCAACTATTTCTCTCCCCTACTCCTATAATCGTCAAAATCTCGAGACGAGATTTTCTCCAAGGGGGTAAGACTATAACAACCCAAAAACACCCATTACTATCATTCCCATTACAAATACCTATAGTAGGTATTTCACAAGCAAATTTTTGCTTTTTATATACATAATTACTTGCATGACTCACTACACCTACTCACGTATCTACACAAGCCAAATAACTCAACAGTCACATCCTATAAACCCCAGGTATGTCAAGCATAAACTCATAACAACACCATAATAAGTAATACACCAATCTAAAACACTAAACATAAAGCAAAACCCTAATAAACCCTAAACTAAAACTTAAATAGGATTATGTGCTTATCTGAACCTATATGCTTAGTTAAACTAGTAAGAATGTATTCAAGGCTTAAGTAAGAGTATCTTTAGGTATATTAGGATATATTACAACTATTAGGTTATAGAATAGAACCCTTAGAACTTAGATATAAATCCCCTAAGCCCTAAACCATAACCAGGTCATAGATAACTAGAATTAGGTCTAAACCCACCCAAAACTTCCCCATAGGTCACTACCACTTAGTATAAGCCTTTACAAACTTAGGAATAGTTATTAGATACCCTTAGGACACTAACTTAGGCGCAAAACCATAGGATAAACCCTAGTCTCTCACTAAAACCACTTAGGTCATTTAGGTTATAAAACTAGGTCAAACCTTCCCAAAACTTCCCCATAGGTTACCCACACTTAGTATAAGCCCTTTAGGTCTTAGGATTAGTCACTAGGCACACTTAGGAACTTAATTTAGGCACTAAACCTTAGGTAAAACCTTAAACACATAATAAGTAGAAACTAGGTCTAAACTTAACTAAAACTTAGTAAAACCTAAACATAAGCACCTTAAACACCTCAACCTAGCACCCTAACACCTTTGTCATACCCAAGCACACAATCTAACATCTCTAAGCACACACACCAGTAGGTGCATCACCTACTTGGCTAATCCACCACTAATCACCACTAATCCACCCTAAACCTTCCCTAATCCACCACTAAATCACCCCTAATTACCCTTAATCACCCTAAACCACCCTTAAACCCACCAAGTAGTTTACAAGCACCTCCAAGCACCCAAGCAAGGATGTGCATCACCTCCTTGTAAGCTACTTGTCGCCCATTTTTCCTAACCGCCTCCCACGGCTGATTTCCACCACAACCGCCCTACTCCATCCCCCTAGCTACTCCCTAGCTCCTCCTTGTCATCATTGGACATGATACAACCCCTATCTCTGCTTGCTCAGCCCTCCGCATGCACGACACCTAGACACCCTGTTTGCCCTAAACCGCCCTATCGCGACTATAAATACCCCTCAGCCCTCATTTCTTCTCCGTACCTCTCCCCCTCCTCTCTATCTCACATTTCTATAGTACCAAGCCCTTAGGAGCTGTTAGGAACAATATCTAGGCCTTGGTTGAGTTGTGTTGTGGTTTGAAGTCGTACGAGGCATAAGAAACCCTAGAAAACCCTAACCCTAGTTCTAACCCACATAACCCCCTAGCCAATTAAGTCTTACTTTTAGTTAGTATAGCTTTAATATAGTCTTAGGATAGATTTAGGATACCTTATATAGCTTAGATAACCTTGCATGAGCCTACAACCATTCTACTTGCTAGTTTACGTTTTAAAACCCTAGATCGAGTCATATACTTACATGCATGCTATAAGTAGTTTAATTAGGTCATACACAAGTTAAACATAACTTAGATAACTTAAAATAAGTAAAACATATGCTAGAAAACTAAAATACTAGATAAAATATATCGTAAATTCCTAAAATTATAAAGTCTAGGGACTGTTTTTGACATTTCCTAGAAGTTATAAGTAGTAAGGATTAGTTTTGCATCATATTAAAACCCTAGGATAAATAATAACATAAATATAAACTAAAAGGACTAAAAATATAAATAGTATAAGTTAAAGGTCTAAAAAGGTAAATATAGAAAACTTGGGAGTCTTAGGATAATATAGAAGTCTAGGGACTAGTTTTGTCAAGTATAGATAGTTATTAGTATAAGTAATACAAGTAATATAAAACTTAGGGTAGAAAACGTAAATATATAAATTTTAAGAGTAAAAAGTGAAAATATCATATAAGTATAAAACCTAAATAAAGTTAGAAGCATAACACAATACTAGGGAGCTTCATGCGAGGAGTACTATGTGGATATTTCATTTTTGACAAGTTTGTTGGGTTTACGAATTAAAGTGCCCTGACTCATCGAACGATTATAGCATATACTTCTGAGATATGATGGCCCGAACAGTGATATAATTATAACTAAACCCTAATAACAACATAACTCAATAATAGGGAGCTTTGTTTTAGGAGTATTAACTTCTGAATTATGATGGCCTGAACGGTATTATGTTGATAACATAATACAATAGTAGGGAGCTTCATGTGATGAGTCATATACTTCTGAATTACAATGGCCTGAATGGTGTTATGTTAGATCTAAAACATTAACAAACCTGAAAACAATAACTTAAGAAACATAAACATGATAACTAAAAGCTTGACATGCATACAAAACCAACAACAACACACTAGGATACGTGAGTAAGGCGGTCTAGTTCCCGAGTCACTATTTGCATTACTTAGATTACTCTACACCCAGGTGAGTACTCATAGCCTTACATCTTTTTAAACTTTCTCTCTAAATGCTTTTGTAAACCTTGTAAGGGGGATACATGTAAAATTCTTTACTTAAAACTGAATACAAGTCTTTTTCTTTGGTTGTTTGCACGAGTAAACTAACAGACACCACTACATAAACAAAATTCATGAATCTAATCGTTTGGAAGGTTTTATCCAATCGAACGTGAATATAGTTGATAGATCTATTGGAGTTTGACAACTCCCGTTGGTATTAACACCCCACTAGGTGGTACCAATAAGTACTATATTTGAATCCACTCAAGGTATAACTTTGGAAAGTTATCCTTCTATCCCCTCATGTTGGGTCTGCAGCCCACATGATCCGGATCGTTAAGGTATGATTCATGAGCTTAGTGCAACCTACTAAACTCCTGATAATTGTGCATGCATCACAATTATCACAAAAACTTGCATTTTCCCAGATGGGTGTAACAACTGAACCCAGGGAACTTGTATTCACTAACCCCTAAACCTATGATTCTCACTCAACACCTGGTGTTGAATTTTTAAGCATGTATTCTAGGTTTACTTCTATGGACCTTTGGCGGAAGGAGGTACTGAACTCGGAGGACTTCTCATGGTTATCATTCAAACACCGCCAACCTAACTCTTAGATTTTTGGGACCTCAACAAAATAAAAGTATATCTTTAATAATTAAAAATCTGATAATTATGAATGATAACTAATTTTTCAAAACGTCTCTTTTCGAGTCGTTTTCTTTTACTGTATCTGTGATTCTATGAAGTAATACCCCAAACACTTTATCCGCTGCGATCGGTGAAAAATGGGGGTGTTACAGATTGGTATCAGAGCTTCAGTTGTAGAGAACAAGGTCAAAACCTAAACTACAACAATTTTTCCTAAACCCGAGGAAGTTTCAGAGCTCTCCAGAAACATGAATCCCAGAATTTTGAAAAAGTCTCCATTTTCTTACTTTATATCCTACTATCTCTGTCCATTCAGAATCTTCCATTTAAGGATCAAACATAAGTTTCAGAGCTCTCCAGAGAACATTATCAGCCATAGTCTTAATGTAATCAATTTTCTCCTTTTAATACTTTTTACCATCAAACTTCTTAGCTCCAAACTTTTCCTTATATATCCTCCACAAGTCATCAACATCCTCTCTATCAAAGTAATACAACATCTGTTGAAATCTAAGAAACCTGTGAGTCTTTCCATCAGATCTCTCAACATCATGAAATGATCCAATTTTAGTATCATATCCTGTAGTTACTTGAATAATAGGATATTTGATTCCTACTGGTGTAGCATCAACTACTTCAGGTTCATCCATCTTAGCAACCATAGTGAGAACCTTCAACTGTTGCTTTAAATGCTCAGAAGGAACATGATCATAATCATTCTTGAACTCATCTCCTTCAGGCTTAGAACTGCTTTCTTCTTCTGTTTTTCTCTTCTTCTTTGCAAAGGATTTATGAACAACACATTTTATTTTACCACTTTGAATAGAAGAAGTTGTCTTATCTGCTATATCATCAAGCTTCTTAACAACATCTGCCTCTTGTACATGCTCTGCTTTAATAACTTTATCAGGTACCAACTTTTTATTCATTTGAGCAATATGTTCTAAGTCTTCAACACAACCCATAGGATAGAAGGTATCTGTTTCTTTCTTAGCTTGTTGATACAAGTCAAAAACCTCTTGATCAGACTTAGGTGTTAAATGTACCAATTTCCATCCCTTCATATTCTTCAGGTATCTTTGTTGCAATGGTGTTGGACCCCTGAGAATCTTTTTCTTTCTTCTAGCAGCAGCATCTTCTTTCTTTTTCTTTGCTGTGAACTCTTTTATCCAAGATTGAACATCAAAAGTTGGAGTTTCTTGTTCTTCAATCTTAATCATCTTTGAGAGTTCTATATCAGCATCTATTCTTATCTTTTCCTCAACCCACTCCTCATACCTCTTCAAATCTTCAGTTTCCTTTTCAACCCTTTCCTTTTCCTCCTGAATTAACTGTTGCTCTTCTTGATCAAGCAATTCTTGTTCTTTCATTGCAACAATTGAATCATGTTCAACTTGTAATTCCTTGGGCCACCAATGAAAATGTATTTGAGAGTAATCAATCCCCTTATACATCAGTTTTGGATCTTCAACTTGCTTGCCCTTCCCTTTATCAGTAGAAGATGTTGAAACAATCTTTTTTTGTTGAGCAGCAGGTTCTCTGATTACACTCCTTTTTGAGGTATTCTTGGTGTAGATGATGTGATTGTGGTTGTTGGTTGTTGTGGTGGTGATTGAATTGGTAGTGATGTATGTTGTGAAAATGATTTAGATGGAACCTCTGTTGTCCTCTTACTTAACAAAACCATAGCCTCAGCAACAGCATTATCACTAGACCCAACAGCAGAGTCTTGTGCATCAGTAGAATTGACCTTTTCACTAGCAGCAGGATCAGCAAAACCCTTAGCTGTTGACATAAATAATGCCTAAAAACATTATTAACATGTTATCAATATCTCTATGTTTTAATTATCACAAAATATAAACTCATAGAACTAAAACTTGTGACATAAACAAGTATTTAGTGATTAATATTTCTCTTTACATCCAAATCACTTAAGGTATGAATAAACAAAGTGTTTAGTGCAATTTATTATCAAAGGGGTATTTAATTAACTAATACAAAGTTTATTTAATTATATAAACATATTATATATTTTTGAAAAACACTTTTGGTAATAAAGAAAAATGTTTTATTCATACTAAATATATGAATTCAAATTTTTAACCAAAATCAGTTAGTTTTTCTCCAAATAAACTTTCCCCACTAAAAGACAAAGAATCTGGCCGTTTTAGCTGGGCGGCCCCCTTAATTATAAAGGGCGGTCCCCTTAATTTTAAGGGGGCCGGCCATGAATTAAGGGGACCGGCCACGCTCCTCTGTCAGATTCTGTTTCCTATAAATACCACCTCAAACCTGGATTTTTTCCTCACCTTTTGCACTACAGAATTCTCTGTTCTAGATCTCCATTTCCAATCTATAAATCCTTTGATCATACATTCTGAAATCTTTATTTCAAAGTGATCCAAACATCATCCCATCAAGTGCAAGAGAAGAATAATTCTATCTCTCAAGACAAGAAGTATTACAACTTGTTGTGATCTCCACATCTAAGTTGTTAGTGAATCATCATTGTTATTATTTCATTGTGTGATTAGTTGTGAATATTAGTTAGAAGGTAGTGTAGTTTGATATATATAGTGTGATTGGTTAGAAGAATAGTTGTGAAGAAGATAAGTTAGGAAGAAGATTGGTTTGTAGAAGAATAGGTGTGAAGAAGATTGATGTGTAGAAGATTGGTGTGAAGAAGTGGTGTGATTAAGTAGTGAATAGGTGTGAACTAGTTGTGTAGAAGTTGTGATTAAGGTGTGAAGATATTGTGGTGTGTAAATTTGGTGTGTAAGGTTTTCTCCGCCATAAGGGAGCTTGTTGATATAGTGAAGAAAACTCTCGAGTTAGGTGCTCGGGGAGTGGAGTAGGGCAAGGAAGGTGACCTTGTAGCCGAACCACTATAAATCGCTTGTCTCTCGGTTCGATCTTTCCAACTCTTATCTATTTATTTACTTACGTTATTATTGCTTTATAGTACATACTTTGGGTTGTTCATATTGTGCATGACTTGATTTCATATAGCAACGAATCTATATTTTATAAAACAAAGAAAACTTTAAGAAAAACTTTTATAAAAATTTAAAAACGACGTAAAACTATTCAACCCCCCTTCTAGTTTTCCACAATTGGTATCAAGAGCCACGTCTAACAAGGTCTTTAAAATATATTGTATTTTAAAACTTGTAACGATTTATAGATTCTTTAAAATATTTAGAAAGGCAATTTATGCAAAGACCACCACTATTTGAAAGTGATGGATTTTTATATTGGAAAAATAGATTCGAAACTTATGTGAAATCAAAAGATCTTGATCTTTGGCATATTATTACCTTTGGTGATTTTCCTCCTATTCAATATAATGTTGAAACTAAAATGAATGAAATTGTATCTTTTGAAAAACAAAATGATGATTTGAAAAAGAAATTAGCAAAAAATAATGAGGCTAAAATGGTAATTTATAATGCGTTACCACGCAAAGAATATGAAAGAATTTTTATGTGTAAAACCGCCAAAGAAATTTGGGATTCTTTACTAATTACTCACCAAGGTAATAGCCAAGTCAAAGATAATAAAATAGATCTTCTTGTACAACAATATGAACAATTTACAATTCCGGAAGAGGAATCAATTGATAATGCTTTTGCTATGTTTAACACTATCATCACAAGTTTAAAAGCACTTGATGAGACATTTTCTAGTAAAAATTGTGTTAGGAAATTTCTTAGGGCGTTGCATCCAAAATGGCGAGCTAAGGTCACGACAATCGAAGAATCAAAGAACTTGATGACGTTATCACTAGATGAACTAATTGGCAACTTGAAGGTTCATGAAGAAATCATAAGAAGAGATTCGGAAATGGTCAAAGTCATGAAAGAACAAACCAAATCCATTGCTCTAAAAGCCAAAAAGGAACCTAGTGATGATGATGATTCAAGTGACGAAAGTGAGGACGAAGAATATGCAATGGCCGTAAGAGAATTCAAGAAGTTCTTCAAGAGACGAGGAAGATTCACTAGATCATCACGAGACGAAAGAAAAGCATTCCAAAGGAATAGAAGTGACAACTACGGGAAAAGAAAGTGCTTTAGATGTGGAAGTCCAAATCATCTCATTGGCGAATGTCTAAAGCCACCGGGTTATGAAAGTCAAGGTGCTTTTGTTAGTGGAACATGGAGTGATAGTGACAAAGAAGAAGTTGAAAAGCCAAGAGACGAAAAGTGTTTTATGGCAAAAGAAACCGACAAAATATGTTTAGGAATTGACTTGGAGCCTGACTAATGGATCAAAGATAGCGGATGTTCGAGGCACATGACGGGGAATCGCAATCTATTCTCTACATACAAGGCATACAATGGAGGTAACGTTATTTTCGGTAGTGACTTACGTGGAAAAATCATTGGCAAATGTACGATCTCTCAAGACTCACTTACTATTGAAAATGTAGAGCATGTAGATAAATTAACATATAACTTGCTTAGTGTAGGACAAATATGTGATAATAAATGTAGAGTCACATTTACTGAAGATGATAGCGAAATAGTTAAGAATGGAAAAATTATAGGTAGAGGGATTAGAAAAGGTGGCATATATGTTATGAAACTAGGAAACAAACCTGAGGATAGGATATGCCTAACGACCCTAGATGAAAACTCTACACTATGGCATAGGAGATTAGGACATGCTAACATGCAACAAATACAATCTTTGGCCTCTAAGGAATTAGTTAGAAATTTGCCTAATCTAAAATATGACAAGCATTTTTGTGATGCATGTAAAATTGGAAAACAAGCTCATGCTAGTCACAAAGCCAAGAATATAGTATCCACTACTAGGTGCCTAGAATTATTACATATGGATCTTTTTGGTCCATCCGCTGTGCGGAGCTATGGAGGAAACAAATATACCTTAGTAATAGTAGATGACTACTCACGATACACGTGGACTAGGTTTTTAAGTGACAAAACCCAAGCCTTTGAAAAATTCAAAATATTTAGTAAAATGATTCAAAATAAATTAGGATGCTCAATAATTGCCATTAGGACGGACCATGGTAGGGAATTTGATAACGAAGTACAATTTGGAAAATATTGCGAGTTAAATGGAATATCTCACAATTTCTCCGCTCCTCGTACTCCTCAATCAAATGGCGTAGTAGAAAGAAAAAATAGGTCACTACAAGAAATAAGTAGAACTAATAAATGAACAATCCATCCCACAAAAATTTTGGTGTCACGCCGTAGATACATCAACTTATATTTTAAATAGGGTATCAATTAGAAGAATTTTAGGAAAAACTCCTTATGAGTTATTAAGAGGTAGAAAACCAAACTTAAGCTACTTTAAGGTATTTGGAAGTAAATGCTATATTTTAAACACTAAGGACTATCTCACTAAGTTTGATCCAAAATCATATGAAGGAATATTTTTAGGATACTCACAAAATAGCAAAGCATATATAATACTTAATAAACACTCCATGAAAGTAGAGGAATCACTAAATGTAACATTTGATGAAACACCACCACCTCCTAAGACATTACCTTTAGAAGATGATGATTTAGTCGAAGATGAAGCTATTGAGGTTAGTAAAATAAAACCCATAGGAAATGATAATGAAGACATTAACTTAGAAAATAACGAATCTGTTAATATTAAAGAATCTAGATCACATCAATTAGATAATATAATAGGACATCTTAACCAAAGAACCCTTAGGTCACAAGCCTAAGATAAAAACAATTTCTTTTGTTTCCTCTCAGCAATAGAACCTAAGAATATTAGCGAGGCTTTAAAGGATGAAAGTTGGGTTATAGCTATGCAAGAAGAATTAAATCAATTTAAGGTGAATGATGTTTGGGAATTAGTCCCAAACCTAAAGGATATGACCATCATAGGAACCAAATGGGTATATAGGAATAAGTTAGACGAGAATGGAATAGTTACTAGGAATAAAGCTAGGTTAGTTGCCCAAGGTTATAATCAACAAGAAGGAATTGATTATGACGAAACTTATGCCCCCGTAGCTAGACTAGAATCGATTAGGATATTACTTGCCTATGCTTGCGCCCTAGATTTTAAGTTATTCCAAATGGATGTGAAAAGTGCATTCCTTAACGGTTTTATCAATGAGGAGGTATATGTGGCACAACCTCCAGGATTCATTGACTTCGCAAAACCTGATTATGTTTATAAGTTAGAGAAAGCTTTGTATGGACTCAAACAAGCTCCCAAAGCTTGGTATGATCGATTAAAAGCTTTTCTTATTAAACATGATTATTCCATGGGAATGGTAGATAACACTCTTTTCACTAAAAGGAAAGTCCCAAATCTCATCATTGTCCAAATATATGTTGACGACATTATATTTGGATCGACTTGTCAAGACATGTGTGATGAATTTGCCAAAATCATGCATGATGAGTTTGAGATGAGTATGATGGGTGAACTTAACTTCTTCCTAGGATTACAAATAAAACAATTAGAAGATGGAATATTCTTTAACCAATCTAATTACATTAAGGAAATGCTTAAGAAATTTGGCCTAGAAGACTCAAAACCCATGAAAACTCCCATGTCTACGGAGGCAAAGCTCACAAAGGACAATGAAGGTGAGTCCGTAGATAACACCAAGTATAGAGGAATGATAGGTAGTTTACTATACTTGACGGCAAGTAAACCCGATATCATGTTTAGTGTCTACCTTTGTGCCCGTTTTCAAGAGGATCCCAAAACCTCTCAACTAGAAGCGGTTAAGCGTATCTTACGATACGTTAAAGGCACTATACACTTAGGATTATGGTATCCTAAGGAATCCGGCATAGAAACCATCGTCTATGCGGATTCGGATCATGTGGGAGACTACGTAGATAGAAAGAGTACTAGCGGTATTTGCACGTTTATGGGATGTTGTCTAACGTCTTGGTTTTCGAAGAAGCAAACTGCTCTTGCTATTTCTACCACCGAAGCCGAATATGTAAGCGCCGGAAAGGCATGTCAACAAGCACTATGGATGAAACAAGCTCTCGTAGACTATGGCATTAGGTTAGAAAATGTCCCCATTATGTGCGATAACAAAGGTGCGATAGATTTAAGTAAAAATCCGGTGCAACACTCTAGGACTAAACACATAGAAATACGTCACCATTTTCTTAGGGATAATGTACAAAAAGGAAATATATCTATAGAAAAGGTTGCATCGGAAGACAACATTGCGGATATATTCACAAAACCCCTTAAGAGTGAATTATTCAACCACTTGCGTTTAGGATTAGGAATGATGGAACAAGTTGACTAAATTACATTGAATTAATTCAAATTTATAATTGCATGAAATTTATTTTTCTTCCATTCCACCTTTTCTGAGTCTAGGAATCTATTTCGCACAAAACTAAAGATTGAGAAGATTTATTTTCTTTGCATATTTTTTTTTTGTAAAACTCAATCAATTTTCCCTAAAAATCATTCTCACAATCTAGGAATCACATGAAGATCATTTTCCTTGCATTGTTGACTAATTCTAAAAACATTGTATTTCAAAATCATGCATAAACTCTCACATAAATTGTCAAGATATATAATCTAATATATGTCTTTGACATTCATGATCGAGCAAAAATTGAATCAAGGAGATCATTTGGATTGTTTCTTAGGATCGTTATTTCTTTTTGCTTCTAGGAGTCGAAACAATCACAACTCCACATTTGTTGCATATAGACACTCACTAGGACAAATTCACTAATAATGGTGTCATCTTGATCCATCACTAGCTTTTCACTCAGTAATTGCCTTTGCCTTTAATCTAAGATAGGTGCCTTAGGAAGCTTAAGTGTGCTTGCCTTTACTTACCTCCTATTGCTTATTATGTGTTGATTATTTGCTCTTATGCTTATGTGTTTTTGCATGCATGATATTTAATGATTAGATTAGATGCTATATTGCCTAAAGAAATTGAACTTGCTTGAATCCAAGTCCAAAAACACAACCTTTCTGCAAATTTTCTGCCAAAAACCCAATTCTGGCAATCTGGAAATCACCAGATGGGCGGCCCCCTTAATTATGTAAGGCGCCCCCCTTAATTTTAAGGGGACCGCCCCTAATTAAGGGGACCGGCCATCTAATGGACGGGTTTACAAAATCTTTTCTGCTTTTTAGCCCATTTCAACCTACATTTCCCATTTTTCACCAACACATTTTGTCCTAATCCCCCAAACAAACCTTATCCTTCCTTAAACACACAAATCTTACACTATAAATATCCCCAATCCTCAAAACTCTCTATTCATCCCATCATGAATTCTCCAAACAAACCAAAATCAAAAGCCTCAAGGCTAGCAAGGATGACAGAAAAACCCGTTTGGCGAAGAAAAAGCCCTCGAAACAAATCCATCATCATTAATGAAGTTGGAAGTCATTCCACACCCCCAACTTCTTACTTCCCAAACTTTGCATCCAACCAACAAGATCATTCATTTGATCCTCTTTACAAACCATACAACATTGGCCAAACATCTTCCTTCAAGCCAAACTACACATCTCAACCTCCAACCACTTACAATGATCCATACAAGTTTGATCAACCATCAAACTACAATTCCAACTACACAAACCCAACTCTTCCATACCAAACCTATGATCCCCTCCACATTGCCACGGAAAAACAAAAGTTCCGTGATGAAATAAACCAAATCCATGATCTTAGTGATCTCCTTGCTATGCATCTTGCACAACGCAATAAAGGGCAACCTCCATCATAACCCTATGCAAAATGCCTTCCCCACTCTCTCAACTTGGATCAAGTTACAAACCACACTCACTTTTGCCCTTGTTGCATATTCCTTCAAAAACAAATCCTCTACTTGAGTGAAGATATTTCTTGGATTGAATATCTTCTCACTTGTAATCATCCAATACCACCCTTAACACGATACAACATCGTGAGATCCACCTCTTCTGCTCCATACTCCACTCCATATCCCTCTCAATCAAACATCTAAGCTTTATGCTTATGTTTCCCTTCAAGCAAATAAAACAATCAACCATGGGTTTGAAGCAAGTCCAAATGCTCTCTTAGGTAATATAGGACTATGTCTTTTCTTTTGTGTTATTTTTATCAATATGCTTCAAGCGTATTGAATGTTGTAATGCTTATCATTATTGAATGAATCTATGTTTAGTTGCAAAATTGTTGCCTTGCATATATGTGTATCTTGCTCTCTTCAAATATTTTTTGTAGCAAAGATCTCCATAGCTCGTTCCCTTGGTGCTCTCAAATGAGGGGGAGCATACATCAAGGGGGAGCATTCTACCCGTTTAAACTTCACTCGCGGAGCTTACTCGGCTTAACCTTTTTAATTTTACAAAAAGGGGGAGAAGAGAAATGTAAACTCTATAATACTTGTCTAAAAACAAGTTTTAGATATATTGAGTTTAAGGTTTTGTAATAATTAAAAAGGGGGAGATTGTTGACATAAATAATGCCTAAAAACATTATTAACATGTTATCAATATCTCTATGTTTTAATTATCACAAAATATAAACTAATAGAACTAAAACTTGTGACATAAACAAGTATTTAGTGATTAATATTTCTCTTTACATCCAAATCACTTAAGGTATGAATAAACAAAGTGTTTAGTGCAATTTATGATCAAAGGGGTATTTAATTAACTAATACAAAGTTTATTTAATTATATAAACATATTATATATTTTTGAAAAACACTTTTGGTAATAAAGAAAAATGTTTTATTCATACTAAATATATGAATTCAAATTTTTAACCAAAATTAGTTAGTTTTTCTCCAAATAAACTTTCCCCACTAAAAGACAAAGAATCTGGCCGTTTCAGCTGGGCGGCCCCCTTAATTATAAAGGGCGGTCCCCTTAATTTTAAGGGGGCCGGCCATGAATTAAGGGGACTGGCCACGCTCCTCTGTCAGATTCTGTTGCCTATAAATACCACCTCAAACCTGGATTTTTTCCTCACCTTTTGCACTACAGAATTCTCTGTTCTAGATCTCCATTTCCAATCTATAAATCCTTTGATCATACATTCTTAAATCTTTGTTTCAAAGTGATCCAAACATCATCCCATCAAGTGCAAGAGAAGAATACTTCTATCCCTCAAGACAAGAAGTATTACAACTTGTTGTGATCTCCACATCTAAGTTGTTAGTGAATCATCATTGTTATTATTTCATTGTGTGATTAGTTGTGAATATTAGTTAGAAGGTAGTGTAGTTTGATATATATAGTGTGATTGGTTAGAAGAATAGTTGTGAATAAGATAAGTTAGGAAGAAGATTGGTGTGTAGAAGAATAGGTGTGAAGAAGATTGATGTGTAGAAGATTGGTGTGAAGAAGTGGTGTAATTAAGTAGTGAATAGGTGTGAACTAGTTGTGTAGAAGTTGTGATTAAGGTGTGAAGATATTGTGGTGTGTAAGGTTTTCTCCGCCATAAGGGAGCTTGTTGATATAGTGAAGAAAACTCTCGAGTTAGGTGCTCGGGGAGTGGAGTAGGGCAAGGAAGGTGACCTTGTAGCCGAACCACTATAAATCGCTTGTCTCTCGGTTCGATCTTTCCAACTCTTATCTATTTATTTACTTATGTTATTATTGCTTTATAGTACATACTTTGGGTTGTTCGTATTGTGCATGACTTGATTTCATATAGCAACGAATCTATATTTTATAAAACAAAGAAAACTTTAAGAAAAACTTTTATAAAAATTTAAAAACGACGTAAAACTATTCAACCCCCCTTCTAGTTTTCCACATTAGCGGTAGAGTCTTGAGCAGCAGCAGAGTCATCAATCCTGTTAGTAATAGCAGCATCATTAAGTTCTTTTTCCACAGAATCACCCAAAGTCATCAATGCTTCACCTATCTACCCTGTTGCCTTCACTAATTGCTCAGGCTCCAAAGTCTTAAGCTTTTCCACCACTTTTTCTTGAGTAGCAACCACTTCTTCCATTACAACCTCATTCCTTGATTTGTCAGCAATCACAAAATTTTCCACATCATGAGGACTTTCCACTTCCATGTTACCAACCTCTGGAACCTCCCCTGTAACCATTCCAGTATCCACATCTTGAGCACTATCAACTTTCATCAAATTTGCCTCCCCTGAACCCATTTCTTCATTCCTCCCCTGTTTGGAAGTATCCTCTTCCAAATGAACAGAGTGTTCAGGTGAACTTACAACTTGAGAAGTGCCCACTTTCTTCAATCTTTTTAAGGAGATTGAAGATCTTGATTTCCTTAAGTTCTTGATCTGTTTTTGCAATTTGATAATGAGTTTGGCTTGACCATCAACAACAGTAGAAAGACCAAGAACTTTATCCTCCAATGTATTACACTTCAACTCCAGAGTGGTACAAGTAACCGTCAACTCCTTAATGAGTTTCATACTAGTCTCATCACTTCGACCTGTGTAACCTGGTCCGAGAGGTGAATCATTGACATTGTCATCATGCACAAAATTTTCTGTCAATTCATTTGTCTCTGTCCTGTCCTCATCACTTCGACCTGTGTGACCTGGTCCGAGAGGTGAATCTTTGGACATAAACTCAGTATCAAACCTAGTTTGATCATCTGAGCCCCCTATATTTTCCATTTGGCTAGGGTTACCATTATTGGAATTAGATTCAGCAAAATCCTTTTCTCTAGATGTTGCCTTGGTTTGGGTCTTAATGATGTTGTCAATGTCCTACTCTGCTGCTAAGCTAGAAGCAGTAGTGACAACCCTTGCCAACATGTCCCCTTCATCACCTAGGACAGCCTCATCTGGTACAACCATACTAACACTATCCTGAGGTAGATCAGTGTTCTTTTTAGTTTTCCTACGGGTATAGTGTATTTTGGGTTATGTAGCAGATGCAGAAAAAATTGGGTGTGTGATGGGAATCAGTGGGATTTCCTAATTCTTCACCCTGGATATTTTGCACAATTTGCTCCATAGAAGGTGTAAGAGCTGTATGTGTGCCTGAAAAACCTTTGCCATGTTTAATCAAGAAAGTAAACGTTTTGGAAACCAATTTAGGAGCATCATAAGTAGCAGTATGTGGTCTGAAATTAGTAAGTTGGTTTTCTATAAAGAGCTGGATAAATCTTGGATAAAGCAAATAAGAACCAGACTCTTTAACACTTTTAACAATCCCCTCCAAAATCATATTTGAAAAATTAAATGGATGTCCTTTGCTTAGGCATACCATAGCAGAAGCAATAGTAGCACTAAACTCATGCCACCCAAAAGGTTTAGGACTCAAACAATGAAGGAGAATGTGTACCAAAAATTTGTATTGAGGACAGAGGAGAGCTTTTTGAAATTTTAAATTTGTATGTCTTCCCTCATATCCCAAATCATTTAAACCCTGAAAAATAGCAGAATTTGCAAGACACGTGGTCTCTGTTTCATCATCTAAGAGAAGAGTTTCCCTTATAGAAGATTTAGTTACACGAACTTGTTGACCATCTACTATAGCACTAACATATTTTTCTCCATTCCTAGTTTTAGCTTTAGCAGTAAGCCAAAACTGTTTGATGTAGGAAACAAATATTGTAGGATTCACAGTTAATGCATACCTAAGAGAAGTAGCATTCAAGAATTTTACCATGTCTGTGAAACCTTCAGGAACCAACTCTTCATACAAAATAGCAACATTATTGTGCTGCTCTACCCATGTACGTGTACAATCCATGAATTAGGGTTTTGAGAAATTGGGGATAATTGACTTTGAGAGAAATAAAGTGTTAGGGTTTGTGAGAACTTCAATTTGGAGCGTGTAAAAACCAATTGTGAATGTTAATTAGGTTTTAAACTGATTTGGAGAAGTTACACATTCCACCTCCACACTTACAACCATAGCAGCACAACCATATCATCCACAACACTAGCAGCATAATGAAACAACTAGCAACAGAGTGATTTTAGCCAGCATCAGAGTTGACTAATCAAACTTGGTCAAAAATTCAAAGACCCTCAACAATAAATGCACTTGATACGTCGTGATCCCTATAAAAACGGACTAAATCTTTCCCTAATTCAACATAATCAAACCCTAATCGCAATAAAAAACGGCAATCACCCAAATCAAATCTCAAGAATAATGAAATCCATTCCCGAAATAATCAACATATCTTCAGAGGATGAAGCACCATTCCAAACTTATGTACCTCCATTCCGTCCTCCCCACAACGGATGTAGGACTAAGGAACAAGCCCGCAAGAGAAAACACGATCTCCCAGTGTTCAAAGATCTGCTGAACTTGAATCATACCCCAAGCACTTCCATGGGTAAAGAGGTGATGTCCCATAGATCTCCATCATCTTCAAAATCATCAGAAGACCCTACTTGTACCTCTTCTAATGAGGATGAGCCTTAAAACAATCCACCTTCCACTCCAGAAAGACCACAATCTTCAAGGCCAAGACCCAATCCATCATCCAGGACAAGAAAGGCAAACCCTCCTCTTCCCAAGGAGAGAAAAGTTGTGCTTGGGCTTCCATGCCCTAGTCAGTGATGTATTAGGTTGTAGTCTCTTGATTTCATCTTGTCATGTAGAAGTCTTTTGTTGTTTTTGAAGTGCTATGTGAATGTACCCTGATCAGTTGTACTCTTTTGGTGATTAATGATAAATGCTTACTTTCTGTTTTGTTTACTTGCAAATCATCAACTAACATCATTTATAGCTTGTACCTGCAAAATGTTAGTCCAAACACCACAAAGCATACAAACATATGTACTAGCAGTAGAGTTAAATAGCAGCAGAGTACATTCCAACATAACCATATGCTTCTTAAAAAGCAGCAGAAACAGAGTAACAAACAACACAGGACCTATACACACTTTACACAAAGAAAAAGAGATAAGATTTTCAAAGATTTATCATACCAATATTTGCAATTAAAAATTGAAACCTCCCCACATCAAAGTGTTTAGTGAGAAGATCAACAACATTGTTATCAGTATGAATTTTGACAATTTGAATTAACTTCTTTTCATAGCAATCCCTTATGAAATGATGCCTTATCTCAATATGTTTTGTTTTTGAATGAAAAACAGCATTTTTAATTATGCAAAGTGTGCTGTTGTTATCTATATGAATTTTGGTGTTCATGAAATTGTACCCATAATCTAGTAGTTGATTTTGCATCCAAAGCACTTGTCCACAACAACTTGAAGCAGCTACATAGTCAGCTTCAGTTGTAGAATTTGCAATCACTGTCTGTTTCTTGCATTGCCATGACACCAATCTATTTCCTAGAAATTGACAACCTCCAGTTGTAGACTTTCTATCTAAGCAAGCACCAGCATAGTCACTGTCTGAATATGCCACCAAATCAAAAGGTGAATCCTTAGGATACCATAGGCCCAATTTGGGTTGATGCCTTAGATACCTAAAAATCCTCTTTACTGCATTGAGATGTGATTCTTTGGGACATACTTGGAATCTTGCACAGGCACATACAACAAACATAATATCAGGCCTTGATGCTGTAAGGTACATCAATGAACCAATCATAGATCTGTACAAGTGAACATCTACTTCTTTTCCATTTTCATCCTTCAACAAAGGTTTGTTGGTATCCATGGTTGTCTTAGCAGGCTTAGCATCTTCAAATCCAAACTTCTTCAAAATATCATTGACATACTTATCCTGACTAATAAATATGCCATCTGTCTTTTGTATAACTTGTAGTCCCAAGAAGAAGTTGAGTTCTCCCATTGAACTCATAGCAAACTTATCCTTCATAAGCTTCTCAAAATCAATACACATAGCCCTGTTTGTAGAACCAAAGATGATGTCATCTACATAGATTTGAACCAGCAAAATATCATCTTTTTGTCTTTTGAGAAACAAAGTCTTGTCAATCTTTCCTCTACTGAACCCAGAGTCTAACAAATATGTTGACAAAGTATCATACCAAGCTCTAGGAGCTTGATGTAAACCATACATTGCCCTATTCACCTTGTAAACTTTGTCAGGATAATCAGGGTCTTCAAAACCAGGTGGTTGAGACACATAAACTTCTTCTGTAATGGTCCCATACAGGAAAGCACTCTTTACATCCATCTGATATACCACAAAATCTTTGAATGAAGCATAAGCCAAGAATAGTCTAATGGCTTCTATTCTTGCCACTGGTGCAAATACTTCATCATAGTCAAGGCCCTCTTGTTGTGTGTACCCTTGTGCTACTAATCTAGCTTTATTTCTGATGACAATTCCCCTTTCATCTCTTTTACATCTGAAAACCCATTTAGTGTCAATCACTCTTTTTCCATTTGGCAAATCAACCAAAGTCTATACCTCTTGTAGTTTGAATTACAGAAGCTCATCTTGCATTGCTTCCACCCAAATTGCTTCTTGTAAGGCTTTGTAAGTGTTCTTCGGCTCAATTTGAGACAGAAAACAGGCAAACACGCAATTTTGTAGATCTTTGTGACTGTTTCTTTGATGCAGAGATCTTGCAAAGAAACTTTAATGTTGAAGATCCTTGAGCTTTTTAGTCATTTTTCTTGTTTGTACAGATGATTGTGGATCACTAAGAATTTGTTCTTTTGGATGATCCTTGTGAACTCTTGTAGTAGTAGTGGGACTAACAGGAATGTTGACTTCCAAATTAGTAAAATCTACATCAGCTCCAAATAGTTTACCATCAAGAGCTTCATCATCTGTGACATCATAGATATTCTCTAGAGGAGGCATATTTGGATCATCAGGATAGTTTGAATAATCAAAAGATCTATCCTGAGTATCCAAAGAAGGAAACTGTGATGTAGAAGCAGGGTTAATAGGCTTGGCAGCAGAATTGATTGAAGCAGTAGTTGCCTGTTTTGGTCTAGCAGTAGAGTCTTCTGAGTCAGTAGTAGAGTCTTCTGGCCTTGTAGGAGAGACATCAACAACCACTTTTGGAGCTTCATTGGGTATCTTTTCTGCATCAATAGGAATTTCAATATCTGCTTCAGCTTCCTTAGGTTTCTCTTGAGTAACAACATCTTCTTGTATATCTTGATCTTTCTGTAAGGGTAAGAAAGTTGGACCAACCTTCAGTTTCTCAATCAAAACAATGTCTTCTTGTGGTTTGTTAGTGTCAACACTAACAATAATTGGTACATAATTCATTGTTTTGGTAAGAATATCAACATTAAACATCCATTCAGGTTCTTTTCCTTCAACATTAGATGTGTTCTCACTAAACTTGATATGCAAATTCTCCTCCACATGTTTGGTTCTCTTATTATATACCCTAAAAGCTTTACTATGTACAGAGTAACCAACCAAATAACCTTCATCAGCTTTCTCTTCAAACTTGCCTAACAGATCCTTAGTATTCAAAATAGTGACAGGACATCCAAATGGCTTGAGAAAATCAATCAATGGTTTCTTCCCATGAAACAGCTCATATGGAGTTTTGTTGTGAGGCTTCACTACCTTACTCATGTTTTGCACAAAATATGCAGTGTTTACAGCTTCAGCGCAAAAAGGTATAGGTAGTTTAGAATCAGATAACATTGTTCTTGCAGCCTCAATAAGTGTCCTGTTTCTTCTCTCTACAACACCATTCTGTTGTGGAGTTCTTGTAACACTATACCGTCTTAGAATTCCTTTTCCCACACAGAATTGATTCATCACACTATTCTTAAACTCAGTACCATTGTCACATCTGATAATTTTCACTTTGTGGTTGTGCAGGTTTTCAACTCTTGTAATGAATTCCTTCAGTATCTCTGGGGTTTCATCTTTAGTGGCTAAGAAGAACACCCAAGTAAACTTGCTGAAGTCATCTGTGACAACTAGGCAATATGACTTCTTGTTCAAGATTTTCACAAAAATAGGCCCAAATAAATCCATGTGAAGTGAATACAAGGGCTCTGTATTTGTGTTCACTATCTTAGACTTGAATGAAACTCTGTGTTGTTTACCCTTTTGACAAGCAACACAAGTCTCACAAATTTATCATCTGGCAGTTGAAAATCAAGAGAAAGGATCATACATTTAGTGTCTATAAAAAGAACAAAATTCCTTTTGTCACACATTTGTGAGACACTAAAGAGGTTAAACTTAAGCCCTTTCACAAGAAACACCTTCTCAAAGTCCAAATTCCCTGTTCTTAAAGTGCCTCTACCAATAATCTTTCCACCTTTTAGATCATTCCCAAAAGCAACATAACCACCTTCAAAAGCCTCAAAGTCTTCAAGTTGAGACTCATCTCCTATCATATGTCCAGAGCATCCACTATCAATTATAACCATATCTTTTAGATCATACAGTAGATTACCCTGCACATGAAAGTAGAGAAATTAGTTTCTCTTGGGGGCCCAAGCCATTACTGACTTGGATCTGCCTTGTGCATCAACATAGTTAAATTTCTTTAAATCACTTTATGCACTGCTGTTTTTGGAAACATTGTTTGTAACAGTTGATTTTGGTTTCCAAACCCAACAAGCTGAGGCCTTAACAGCATAAAAATGATTTCCAACAACTGTATTTGATAAAACTTTTGGCCCAGAAGTAGAAAGTTTTGTACTAGCAGCAGATTGCTTACTAGCAGCAGAATGCTTACTAGCAGCAGAGTGCCTACTAGCAGTAGAGCCAGCAACAGAACCAGTTGTGGTTTTGAAATCACCATTTGATTTAGCAGCATAAATAGGTCTAGTTGCACCAGATCTTAACAACACAGCCATAGGAATCATGTTTCTATTAGGATGAGGGTGAGTATTCTTAGTAACATATTTATGATTCACCCTAGAATATTGATTCCAAACAGGCTTTTTGTGGTCAGGACAACTATTAATCAAATGTTCAAAGCTACCACACTTATAACAAGCCTTTTTCTTAAATTGAAACTCACTACCTAATTTGTTAGAAACTAGGTTATTAAAGTTTCTCTGATTTCCCCTAGGCTTATTATAGAAACCATTCAATCTATCTCTAGAAATCTCATTATATTCTACCATTTTCCTAGAGATGCCCTTACCTAACACAGGTCTCACAAACTTCACCTGTTCAATTTTAGGTTCAACTTTGGTAGGAATTTCTTCCTTTTCTACACTTTGTTCTAGTTCAACCTGTTCCTATTCCTCATCACTATCTGAATACCAGTCTTCAATAATAGGAGCATCAGGAAATTTTCTACCCTCTACCTTAGGTGTTTCTAAGACACTTGTACTAGATTCACCTACTGGTTTTTCAATGTTCAACTCACTAATGAAGGATAATTCTTTTCCTGGTGGAGCATAGGCACTCTTAGCAGGAGGAGCAACCTCATTGTAACCTATTCCACTTCCTTTCCTCATAATGGTACTCTCAATAGATTTGTTAACCAAATCAGAAGCATATTGTTGTTTATTTACTCTTACTATATGTTTTTCTTTATCAGCAAGAGCTGCATCCCTATCTCTTTCTGCTTCTTTTAATTTATTCTTAAGAAACTCAATTTCACTATTTTTCTTAAAAATCCTAACATCTTGTTAGTTAATTCTATCTACATATTCTAGCTCACACTCTTTTAGATACTCAAGTCTTCTTTCAACATTTTGAATACCTACTTTGTAACCTAAGTTATCAAGTTTTAGGTTTTCAATTTCTCTAATTAGACTCTCATTCCTAGACTTAAGTTCTTCTACAGTGTCAGTACATGACTTAAAAGAACACACAGATAAATCAGAATCATTAGATACCTCAGAGTCAGATCTAGAAGATGATGATGCATAGGCCATAAGTGCAAAGTTATGCACTTTAGGCTTGAATTGAGCCACCAGAGAATAGTTTGGTTCTTCATCAGCCAAATCACTCCAATCATACTCTCCCAATCCATCACAAGATACCAATGCAGTAGTGGTATTCTTTGTTTCTTCAGTGGTCTTCTTTGGAACTTCAGCATTCTTCTTTGGAGCTCTACATTCCCTGGCAAAGTGACCCTTTCTGTTGCAGTTATAGCACTCTATCTTTGACTTGTCAAATCCAACATTTTCTTTAGCCCTGTACTTGACTTCTCTTCCAGTTCTCTTTAAGAATTTTCTTGCCCTTAAGGTCAACATGGCCATTTGCCATTTAAGATCCATTTCTTCAAGATCATCAGGATCAATTTGATCCAAATCTTGATTAATAACCTGTGACCTTATACTTGTAGTTAGATAAGCCAAGAATGCACACAAAGCAATATCACTGGTGGAATTCTTATCATTTGAACTAGCAGCAGATCCATCAGCAGTAGATACCCCATAAGCAGTAGAGTGAGATTCTTTAGACCCTTTTGACTTTGAAGATACAAAGGCAAGATTTTGTGTACCAGAAGATGAAGTAGATGAAGAAGTTAATTCTAGTTCATACACTCTTAAGTTGTTGTAGAGGCTTTCCAACTTCATAGTTTAAAGTCAGGCTTATTCCTCCAAACAACTGTGTGCATACTCCATTCATGTGAAAGACTTCTAAGGAACTTGAGGTTTACATCTTCTTGTGGAACCACATAGCCAACAAGGTTTAAATGACTGACAAGTTGATTGAGCCTGTTGTAAGTGCCATTAATCTTTTCTCCACTTTCAGCAGTAAAGTTCTCAAACTGATGCTTCAGCATGTTTTTCCTTGACTTCTTAGTAGCATCATTCCCTCCAAACCTAAATTCAACATCATCCATCAAGTCTTTTGCGGCCTCACAACTATCAAAGTCCAACTGAAATTCATTAGGTATTCCCATTAAGAGAATACTGTGTGCCTTGATCTCCATCTTCCTTACTGAATTCTCTTCAGCAGACTTGATTGGTATCTCTTTACCATCAGGGCCCTTCTTTGGTAAAGAGTCACCATTGATGATCACATTCCATATGTTAAAGTCAATCATGCGAATGTACTGTCTTATTCTCATCTTTCACAGCTCATATTCTCCAGGGTTGCATGGGAACCTTTGAAGCAGTCACCATATATGTGTCATCACCCATTTTCAGCAATTGATTTGGAACAGCAAACATGCAAGGAACAGTTTCTTCTTGATTACAACTTCTAAATCACAAGCTCTGATACCACTTGTTGATCCCAGTTGAGCAAATGATCTAATATAGAAGTTGACTTGAATGAAACACTTAAGCTAGAATGCGGAATATAAAAGCTTAACCTAAGAAGAACAATTAACTATCAACACTTAAATATATTATTAATACGAGCACTCGACAATGCTAGGGTTTTACAACCTTGAAGTGTAAACGAAACTAAAACAATACGTACTCAAAACTAACCCTAGGATCCTCCTTTTATAGACCAAGGAATCCTACTAGGTTTACAATACCTTTCTACACAAGATAAGAGTATTCTAGACGTATATAATATACACACAATCTATTCTATAATTATCTATTCCGTATACATGCTTATCTCTTTAGTAGTAGATTCCACTAACAGTTTTTTCCTATAGCAGCACTTTAACAGCAGCAGAATCATTAACCTTAGCAGCAGTTTCACCAAGCAGCAGAATCCAAAACACAACAGTAACTCCATTTTGTTTGTTGTTTGTTACTTGTTGCGCCGAGATGGATTTGTTTAGCGTGGTGAAGCTAGCGAAGCCCACACAGGTAACCGTAGGGGTGCGTCCTTTGAAGGAGGGTGAGACACCAATTTTGGAAGCCACGGCAGGGCGCACCATGGAGTATGCGCAGGAGGAACCGGCGAATGTCGCCCAACCACTACTAGAGGCGACCCCCGTGTGCAGTGTTCCTTCCTAGGAAGTGCAATCCCCAGAGCCTTCGCGTACTGATTCATCCGATGGTGTGGGGATCTTCAAGGCTGATAGTGAGCAGGAAGAGGCGAGCCAGGGAGTAAAGCGCAAGGAGGTTTCTGGTGGTGATGGTGTGGGTACGTCTAAGAGAAGACGCCACATCATTACTGTGGCTGTGTCGTCAGAGGCGGATGTGTCGCCATCCACCACTATGCAGGAGACAACTGAAACTCCTTCTCCCAAGTATGTAATGAAAACTATGCCTCGTACCTTCATTTTTTATGTGTATTATTGATATAATATCTTGACTTCTTGTCCTTTGCGTGCAGTGATGAAGCTGCAGGGGGTGATGCAGCGCATTTTGAGCAATTGCCACCGAAGGTGAGTCACCCTCAGGTGGAGGAGCCTTCCAAGGCTAGTGAGGATATGTCTGCGTAGCAGCTGATAGAGGAGTTGAGCGTGGCTACTGTGCGCCAGGCCACGTTGGTTGCTCAACTCAAGGTGCAGTATGCTGGTGAAGGGAGCAGCAGTGCGCAAAAGGATGAAGAGATTGCGCTACTGAAGGTGCAGTTGGCGAGCGCACAAGCAGCAGTGGAGTCCATAAATGCGCACTCCAAGAAGCTCACTGATGAGAGGATATCATTGTTAGCCCAGTTGAGCCATGAGCGTGCTGCTTTTGACCAGTACAAGTCCACCTGCCTGTGGGGGTTGAAGTACATGGAGCAGAACAAGAGCAAGCACTTCGCTCAATTGGATAAGTTCCGCAAGGCTGTAGAGGGCGCCTTGGAGAAGCAGGAGGGTAAACTGCGCAAGCTTAGCATTGAATATGATGAGGAGTTGTACCCGCACTTGGTATCTTCCATTGCTGAGCGCAGGTAGCATTTAATTCCTTATGATTTCTTTGAATGTTTCAGACTTGCAGTATTTGATTTTCTTGAAATTATTGTCTTATAATGGGAATGTTGTTTTATTCGCAGGTGGCTGATCAGTCATGGTCTTCGCCTGGCTGTTATGGGCACATTAGAGTCCCAAGAATTTGTGGAAGCTTTTGGGAACGTTGTGCAATGCGCCTTGGCACGTGGCAAGGCTGAAGCTGTGGAGGAGCTGCACGAGGGCAAAATGTTGACAGTGCCCCTCGCAGAAGTGCCAGGCTACAATGATGATGGCTACGAGGAGCTTGTCGCTGCCATGGAGAAGATGAAGCTGTTCGAGTTCCCTCTCATTGCTCAACTGGAACGCGACCTGGATTACCCCATAAATATCATTATGGAGGGGTTAACCTTGGCGAGGCATGCAGCAGAAGACGTAGAGGCTCAACCTGACTACTTTTTGAAGCCTGATGAATCGCAGCTACAAGTACCTGTCTTTGCGCGTCCACGCGATATCCTGAACCCTTTTGCTATGGAGAAAGAAATATCTTTGAAGGCATCCTTGGAAGCCCATGCCACAAGACTCGCAAGGAAAAAGGGTGTGAAGGGGAGAGCAATACTCTGTGGTGTTGGTGCAGCGCACATTCCCAGATCCGATGGGATTCCTGTTAGCGTGGCGACAGTGTCACCCGAGGATAGTAGTCTGCTGAAGAGGCTTGAGGAGGCTGGGGATGTAGCGTACAAAGTTAGTAGTTCAGAGCATAGACGCTCTCGTAGTATGTAGGTTGTTTTTGAAATAGGTTCACATTTTTTGTTGCACATGTGTGTTGAATCTATCCCTTGTATAAACTCAAAGTTTATGATAAAAATAAAATTGGTTTGTACGCATATTTGTATCATCATATTTGTACTTAGTTTATTTGTCTTTGCATAAAAGACATCCAAGAGTCAAACTGTGATAAAAAACGTACTTAGAAAAGAATGGAGAACCTATGATCCTTTATAGTTATATATGAAGTCCATAACTGAATATATATATATATATATATATATATATATATATATATATATATATATATATATATGTGTGTGTGTGTGTGTGTGAATAAAAAATTCATAAGTGTATGGATTAACTTGCAGCATACTGCAAATACCATATCAAGGAACCAAGAGTCTTGACTCCTAATTTGTTAAACGCGCACGGTGTGCATTGTTACGTATCCATCGTGGGATGCGCATTGAACTTACTCCAACGTCTTGAGAATAAGGTGTTTAACAAGGATGCATGATCCAATGTTGATGGGTTTGCAACCCTCTTACTCAACGAGTTATTTAGTAAGTTTACTCATCCTTTTACCATAGTGGGTTTTAATAAATTCATGCACGCCATGTAGGCAAAAAGATAAATCAACAATATTGAGATATAAATAAGATGTAAGCAATAAAGTTAAATGTGTCGTGGAGTTAGCTAGAAACCGCGATATTTGATTAATTCTTGCGAGTTTTTGAAAAAAGAAAAGACATTTCCCTATACAAAACAAAATGTAAATACACGGACATTTATTGAGCACTTACTAAACTGCGGAGGTGTCTGTGCGTGGGCCGTAGCCTTTCCTAAAGATAGCATCTCTTGAGATTGCAAATATTCCATGTGCGTTGTAGCTCATAGCCATCCATATCACGCAACTTGTATGCCCCTTTGCCTAGTACTTCTGTAACCTCATAGGGTCCTTCCCACTTTGGTCCAAGCTTTCCTGTATCTTCTGCGTGGCTTGCATCATTGGCACGATATACAAAGTCGCCTGGCCTAAATGAAGTACTTCTGACTTTAGCATCATAGTATCCCTTCATCTTTGACTTAGCTCTTGCCTCACATATAGCTGCACGTTCGCGCCTTTCTTCCAACAGTTCCAAGTCTATACGTCGCTTGTCGTCATTGGTTGTGACATTGACTTCTGCCGTACGAATAGTTGGCATCCCAATTTCAGCTGTTATGACAGCTTCTGTCCCATAGACAAGAGAAAATGGTGTATCTCCAGTGCTAACTTTGATTGTCGTGTGGTGCGCCCATAAAACATGTGACAATTCATCCACCCATCTTCCTTTGTGTTTGTCAAGACGTGCTTTAATTCCTTTGCCCAGACTGCGATTCGTGCGCTCAACCAAACCATTGGTTTGTGGGTGCTTAACTAACGTGAAGTGTTGTGTAATATTTAGTTGCGCGCACCAGTCTTTGAACAGATTATCACAGAATTGTTTTCCGTTGTCCGAAATAATTTCCCCAGGTAGTCCAAAGCGGCATACAATGTTTTCCCAAACAAAGCGTTTTACCTGGTTGCCTGTGATAGTTGCTACTGCTTTTGCCTTAATCCACTTAGTAAAGTAATCTATAGCCACAATGAGAAATTTCAGTCCCCCTACTGCAACAGGGAAGGGGCCCTTAATATTGATACCCCACTTGTAGAATGGCCATGGTAAAGTGATAGGTGTTAGCTCTTGTTGTGGTTGGCGCAGGATGGGTCTATGGACCTGGCAGTCACTACATTTCTTTATCATATCCCGCGCATTATGATGCATAGTAGGCCAATAGTATCCTGACCGCAAGGCTCATGCTACAACGGACCGTGGTCCTGAATGCATACTGCATGAACCGGCATGGTTCTCTCGGAGTACGTAGTCTGCCTGGAGAGGTCTAACGCACTAAAGCCATGGTTGTAGAAATGAGCGTCGATAAAGGACACCATCTCGAAGTTCGAACCTCTGCGTTGTGCGCCGTATCCGTCGAGCGTCCTTTTGCTCTTGAGGTAATATACCCTTGCTTATAAATTCGATGATAGGTGCCATCCACGTAGGATCATGTTCTTCTATTACCGTGGATATCTCCATCTCCGAGATGGATTTGTTCTTCAAGGTTTCCACCAATACTTGTTTTGATAGGTGCGCAAAGCTTATAGATGCGATTTTGCTTAGTGCATCCGCCTTTCTGTTTTCCCCTCTAGGAACTTGTTTAACTGTGAACCTGTCAAAACTTTGGATTAGGGATTTGGTCTTGTCGAGGTATTGGACCATGTTATCCTCTTTAGCCACAAATTCGCCCAACACATGATTGGCTACTAATCGGGAATCGACATTTGCTTCTAGGTTGCGTACACCCACTCGAGTTGCAATGCGTAATCCAGCAATTAGGGCTTCATATTCTGCCTCGTTGTTCGTGGCTGTGAATTCAAAACGCAGTGCGTAAGTGAATTCCATTCCTTCTGGGCTGGTGAGGATGAGGCCTGCGCCTGACCCGTCCACGCACGAAGATCCGTCCGTGAATAGAACCCATGGTTCTTGTAGTTCTACCACACTTCTTAAAGGTAGAGCATCAGTATCTGGTATCTCAATGATGAAGTCTGCTAGTATCTGCCCCTTGATCGCAGTGCGTAGTCTATAAGAGATGTTATGCTCGCTTAGTAACACACTCCATTTTTGTAACTGCCCCGATGCGTCGGGTTTAGAGATAACTTGCTTGATAGGTTGGTCCGTGATCACTACTATTGGGTGTGCTTGAAAGTATCTGCGCAGTCTTTTAGCTGCGAATACTAAAGACAGGACCAACTTTTCCATTGCGGTATAGTTAATCTCTGTCTTCTTGAGTGCTTTGCTTACAAAGTATACTGGTGTTTGTACGGAGTTCCTATCTGTCAATAGCACCGCGCTGACTGCTTCATGAGTTGCAGACAAGTACATAATCAATTCTTCCCCTGGTCGGGGTGCGACTAGTGTGGGAAGCGCTGCTATATGTTGCTTAAGCTGTTGAAAAGCTTCTTCTGCTTCCGCAGTCCAACGAAAGTCTCCCTTTTTTGTACACTTCGTGAGTGTTTTAAAGAGAGGAAGTGACTTATCCGCTGATTTGGACAAGAATCGGTTCAACCCGGCTAATTTTCCATTCAAGGACTGGACTTCTTTCAATGTGCGTGGTGAAGGGAGTTGGACGATGATAAAGTCTTTTTGTAGTATATAATTATTTTCCGAAGAAATACTCGTGAAAGTATTTCCCGGGTCGTTCTCCCAGCGAAGGTAGAATGAAATCGTGAATAATCGAATCGCGAAATCGAGTCGTGAAAAGTGGTAAAGTGAAAAATATGATTTTGGAGTTCAAGTTATGATAAGAAATGATAAAATATGAAGAATGTACAAGCTATATATGCATAAATTTTAAAAACACGAAAACGGAAACGCAAACATGAAAATTAAAACGTAACGTTTAATGAAAAATGATTCTACGAACTTAGAAATATTTTCTAAAAATCTTAAACTATTAAAAAGAATTTTAAGAAAAAGAAAACTATTTTTTTGAGTTTTTATTTATTTTCTAGAATTAATTTTCTATTTTTGGAATTAAAAATGGATTAAAAATAAGGAAAAATAGAAAAATAAAGTGGAAAAATGAAAATTAAATTTTAAAAATTCTAAAATGTTATAAAAGAATTTCTAAAAATATTTTTGTATTTTTCAAGTCTTTTTCTGATTTTTTATAAATTTTTGCTATTTAAAAAATGATTAAAAATTGATTATAAACTAAAAGAAATTAAAAAAATAGCAAATGAACTCAGAAAATTATGAAAAATTAACAGAAATTCTAAAATATATTAAGAAGCTCGCAGAAAAATTTTGGATAAGAAATGTTTAGCAGAAGTGCTTATTCTGTGCAAATAAGCTTATGGCAAGTGCTTATTTATAAGCACTTGCCACAAAACTTAACCAAATTGATACCACAACTGCTTTATATTATAATAAGCTCAAATAAACCAAGATAAGAACAAATGAAACTCAGAAATACAAACTGCAAGCTATTAAGCAATCAATTATAAGCTAAATAAGCAAAGTCCTACACAGAATAAGCTATAGGATAAGCAGACCATGTACAATACTAAACTAACTTCTAGTAAACTCAGATAAGCCAATTAAACAAAATCATAAGCTAAAATGAACACTAGCAGCCCTACAATCCAAACAGAAAACAAGTCTAAACCACTAATAAGCTGGGCAAATAAGCAAGTACAAGTAAGCTCTAAACTACAAGATTAGAGGGGCAATTACTAGACTACCATACTGAGTAGCAATAAAACAAAAATGTTATTCTAAAACTAACTACAACTAATCTAAAAGAAGCCTTGAAAGTGGGCCAGAAACCTGTGTGCAGGGGCAATAAGTGCTCAAACAGGTAACTACAAGCTACTATTCAGATAAGCAGATAAGCTCTAAACCTATATTTTCTAATTGATGTTGATTAACTAGCTACAATTGATCACAAATCAACAAACTATAACTATTTCTACTCAGTAATGAATTCTACAAGAGCTTGTAAAGAACCTACCAAAAACTGAGTGCAAGCAAGTTTTGACTTTTGAAATTACTACTAAACTTTGACTAACTCTGATTTCTATTGCTGATTACTACTTCTAATTGTGATATTAAGCTATTATTAAACTATATTAAGCTAACTTATTATATTCTACATCTACATGAGCAACCTCAATTACTGATTTTGCCTATAAAAAACAGTTAATGAAAGTTGAAAACTAACTATGACTTTTTATAAAACTACACCTCTATTTTATTATCTAAAAGTTGATTACTAGTCTAATGTGAACTACTAGAAGAGACTAAAATAAACAAAAACAACAAATACTAACAGCAATCCACTCATCCAAACACCCCTTAAATCTAGAAGTTACATAAAGAAATGATACTACAAACTAAAGGCTACCATTACAAAGATCAAAACAGTAAAACTATCACTTTTAAAGGTAAAATCAACAAGCAATACCAACAGAAATCAGCAGAAACTCAGATTTCACTAATAATGCCTTAAATGAAGTAGAATGAAAATGAACTTACAAACTCAATTCATCTCAGCTCAAAATAGAGATGATTCCCACACAGCCTATCTCTAGATAGGCTAAGCTCATCCAATCCAGCTTAACATACCAATTTGCATCCAAAACTAAAAATGAAACCTGACAGTTGACTTAAGTTGACCAACAATGAAATATGAAAATTGAATCTAATATAAATCTACAATCTCACTCAAAAGCTAAAATGCTAAAATAAAGTTGCATTCATTCCAATTATTCTATTCTGAAAACTGATTTCAATAGCTCCTAAACTATTTTTATATTTTCTGATTTCACTGAAAATCCAATGATGAAAATTTAAAACTGATTTAGACTTTAAAACTAGAGAAGATTATTTAGTAAACTACAAATTGCTGAATTATAAAAGAGATTAGATAAACTACTGAGTAATTAAACTAAACAGTAAACAGATTTAAACTAAGATTAATTTGAAAAACTAGATTTCATTAAAAACAAAAAAGCATTACAACTGAGTTGAAAACAAATTGCAAGTAAAAAGAAATTTTGGCAGAGTTTGGCTATTCCAAACTCCACACCTAATGAGCTAATCCTAGTCCCTTTTTATAGCAGAGGTGAGATGAGGGTTCACGGATTGCCATGTTGGTAATCCGTGTGACTTTTTGTTTGTTGATATCAATCCTGAGCCGTTTGATCCACTTCAATCATTTCCCAATAGATAATAGCCCTTGGATCGTGAATTGTGACGCGTTTGAACAAATGGGAGAATGCCACGTAGCTTGATTGTGCTTCTTAGATACTCTGACAAGTCCTGACATCACCCTGAGCTTCTAGAAACAAAGTAATTTGACCCTCATGCCCTTAATCGTGGTTAATTTTGGGTTTGGGGAATTAGGGTTCTTGTTTTACTGTTGGTTGAATAGTGGTTCTGGGTTTGGGTAAGTTTTGGGAGGCGGGTAAGTACGGGGTAGTTTTTTTATATTTATTTTGGGTGTTTGACTTTTGGGTGTGGGTTTGACCGAAGGTAATTTTGGGCTCGGGTTAATATTGGGTGGATGGGCTTTTGATAACAATGGTGGACATGGGTTGTGTTTTGGAAGGCTGGGTAAAGGTTTGGACTAGGAGATATGGACTTGTAATATTTAGGTATTATGAAATATATCAAGGACCAAAGTTGTATAAATTTGAAATCTAGGGACTGATCTTGGCATTTTCCAAAGTACAATCTAAGGGCATTTCTTGTCAATTCTTGAAAGATGAGGGACTTGAGTTGACTTAAAGATCCCCGGCTTTGACTTTTTGACCATCTTCTATTCTCGTGCTCGTATTTGCTGTTTTCCCGTGATTTTTCGTCATTTTGTATCATATCCGTACCTGCATATCACAAACACAAAAACACAACGTATTTGGCATAATTTGGTTAGTTTTTGGTCTTTTGAGTCCGGTTTTGGTCTTATAATAGTGAGTGAAATAGCACTCACCAGACGACAGCCTTTGTTTTTTCTGGGCAGGGCTTAATGCCATCTAGCTCTGTCAAATATCCGAGGAACATGCCTTCTGTAGCGCCAAAAGTGCACTTCTTGGGATTTAGCTTCATGTTGATCCTTCCTAGTGTTTTGAATGTTTCTTCAATGTCGCGTACCAACTCTTCTTCAGTATGACTCTTTATGACAAGGTCGTCAACATAGACCTCCAGGTTGCGGCCTACTTGTTTCTCAAATGCATTGTCTACTAATCTCTGGTAGGTGGCTCCCACATTCTTTAGGCCAAAGGGCATTTTTGTGTAACAGTAGACTCCCTGACTTGTGTGGAAGGCTGTTTTTTCCTTGTCTTCTTTAGCCATCTGAATTTGGTGGTACCCTTTGTATGCGTCTAGGAAGCATTTAAAGGGGTATCCACACAAATATTCTATCTTCCAATCTATCTCTGGTAGCGGGTAGCAGTCTTGTGGACATGCTTTATTGAGATCAGTGAAATCCATGCACATCCTCCAGCTGCCATCACTCTTTTTTACCATCACTGGATTGGAGAGCCAGTCATGGTAGTAGACCTCTCGCATGATTCCTGCGTCTACAAGCTTATGTACTTCTAGGATGGCTTTTGCGCGCTCTGGAGCTTCGCCACGCTTTTTCTACCGTACTGGAGGATATCCTTGTCGGATCTTCAGCTTGTGTTCTGTAATCGATCGTGGCACGCCCGTCATGTGCTTTGGTTCCCATGCGAAAATGTCTAGATTCTTTTCGCAGGAGTGCGCACACGGCCGCTCTGCCTTTGTCAGACAGCGATCCCCCAATCGATACCTCTTGCTCTGGGTAATCAGGATGAATTGTGACCTTCAGGTTTAACACTTTAGCTGCGTACTATTCTGGAATACGTGCTGTCTCACTTGTAACCGTGTTGCATTCTTTAGGTGACACAGTGGTATTGTAGAGGGTGACAATGCCTCCTTCTACTGGGAATTTGAGGATCCCATGTGCTGTGGACGGTACCGCGCGCATAGCTGATATTCCTCGTCTTCCAATAATGCCATTTTATGGCGAAGGAGATCTGATCACCATAAAATTCATCCAGGCTACCGTGGAATGTTTCTCATCACCAATGACTACAAGTAATCGTATTTGCCCCATGGGCCATATCTTTTCTTCTGTGAAGCCAGTCAGCAACGTCGTGGCCGTGATTAACTGACTTCGTATCTCAGGTCGCAACCTTTTGAAACAATGTTCATGCATGATGTCTGCGGATGCCCCTCCATCAACATACATGCGGTGGATGTCGTGACCCCCGTATTTATCTCGATGGTGAGCGGTTCCACTACTGCGTTGTCCGCAGCCAGAGTGGGGAAAGAGATTTCGTTCCTATAAGAAAACTTTTGGCTGACCTTTTGCTTGGTCTTTTGCTGCCATGATTGTATCATGTAGATGGTGTCAGCCTTGTCCTTAGGTGTCTCTTTCTTGCTCCCATTCTTCTGTTTGTATTTTCCCTCCTTGATGTTCTTGACGAGGTGATCCAATTTGCCTTCTTTTACTAATTTATCAATTAGTTGGCGCAATTGGACACACTCGTTGGTGGTGTGGCCCTTTTGTCCATGATATTCGCAGTACCAGTTTCCTACATGCCTATCCTCTGGGGTGCGCATTTGTGGAGGTTTCGGGAAGTTCGCACCTTCTGTCACAAATATCTCCCTTGGAGTCTTCGTTAGTGGAGTATATTTGTCATTATCTCATCCGCTCCCCTGATTGCGGTAATTTTTGTTGTGGTTGCTGCTCTGGTCATTGGATTGTATCCTGGGCTGTTCTTGTGACCTATAATTTGAGTAACCTTTCTTGCTATCCGCAGCGGCTGCTTCCCCTTGGATAAAGAACCTCGTGCGCTTCATCAGTTCATCAAAGGTTTGGGGAACTTTATCATTTAACCTTCTGATAAGTTCTGGGTTTTTGATTCCATTCATAAACCCTTACATCTTTAGTATTTCGGGGCATGCTTTAATGTGTATGCATTCGTCCTTATAGCGCTCCACATAAGCGCTTGTGGATTCCCCTTGACGTTGTTTTACCCTAGTCAGTTCGACAGGGTTCTTAGCGCACTTCTTCCTTTGAGTAAAGTTCAAGCAAAACGCCTTTCACAACTCTTCAAACCTGCCTATGCTTCTTCCTGGCAGCTTACTAAACCAAGTTCGCGCATTCCCCACCAATGTAGAATTAAACATGTGGCACCACACGGGTTGTGGCCAATTTTCGATGGTGGTGGCTGATTCAGAAATTTTTAGGTGGTCATCAGGATCACCGTCCCATCATAAGTTTTAACATTGGCGGGCATGCGCCTCCTCTTATCTTCTGAGAAATCGCTGATGCGCCGAGTGAATACGTCAACCTTTTGGCGGCGCCAAGGGCGGGACATATCTTCATCCTCCTCTTCATCGCGATATCTTCTCTTAGACTTCCAGTGTCCTGTTTCTTTATCCTCGTTATCCGAGGAGTCACTTGAGGATGAGTTTACCCTTTTGCGGTGCTTGTGCCGACTGTCCTCGGAATCCGAGCTTGACGGGCTTTCGCTTGGGGAACGCTGTCGCCCAAGTCTATAATGGACTCTTCGATTGCTAAACCTTGGAGGGCTTTCGCTTGGTGAGTGTTGTCGCCCAAGTTGATCATGGATTCTCCGACCACCAAGCCTAGCATGGACATTGGTACGCTTCCATCTTCTTCGTACTCCTCCAGGTATTGCAAGTCAGCTGCCTCATCATCCACAACTTTTCTTCCGACCCTGGTGAACACTGGGAGTCAGCGGCTGTCCTTCTCGCGCCTCTCCCTTTGATGGCGCAGTGGGGATGTTTCATACTCAGGGCCAAAGTTGAGTCGGGCTTGCAGGCTCTGACTTGACCTTCTTTTTGCTTTCTCTTGCATAAGGGCCACCAAGGCTTCGTTGTTTTGAGACACGAAATCACTTGGTGCTAGTTCAGGCGTAACTCTTTCTAGCGCGAGGATATCTGTTTCCACATCAGGTCCCCTATCTCGATTAGGTGCGCACGGTGGCTCAGTGGTCCGCGATGGGCACCGTTTGGTGTGGGGTGGTGAAAAGAGTGCGTTGGAGATCTTCCGCACTAGCTGTTGTCGTAGTGGCCTGGGTAGTCCCCGTAGGCAGTTCTACTGTTGGAAAGATCAGATCTGGGCCCGATCCTTGGTACCTGGGCGCACTGGTTGTCCCAGAGGCCTGCTTAGAGGTTGAATCGCTTGAGTGTTTCTTACCCTGTGGGTCACCATGTGTTTTCTTCAACTGCGGAGTCCGTTGGCTTGTGTTTCCATGTTTCGTCATTCTAGTTCTTAGTGTAGGGTCCCACGGATGACGCCACTTGTTGATACAAAAGTTGGGCTTTCCTTATTTGGGTTCTTGTTCTCATATCAATTGGATCTTACTGCTTGATACCTGCGCACTAAGAAAGCAAACAACACCGTTAGGCTTATCGTGGGATTGTCTCCCATGATTATCCTCCGACGTGAGAGTAAGTAATCGGTTTTAGGGTTATAGTGAAGAGTTAGGCTTTTTAGATGATACCGATTATCCTCCGACGTGAGAGTAAGTAATCGGTTTTAGGGTTATAGTGAAGAGTTAGGCTTTTTAGATGATACCTCAATGAGAGCCATGATATTCTTTATATAGGCACGAAATCCTTGTTGGTTTCGTGCTCCTTACTCTTCGGCGTATCTTGCCTTATCCAGTTCATTGATCTCTATCCCATAAATAAAAGATCATTATCAAGACCATAAATAATATATTTGAGTTTGGGCTTTCGTGAGCCCAAATCATTAGTATGATAGCCCAAATCATTATTATGATAGCCCACGCGTGATGGGCTTGAGCATTAGTAGTGTCCATTGGTTGGGTTCGTGACCCGAGTGCGGACTATACGTCATGACCTTCACACTTGGTCACTACGGCGTAACCTCAATAGTAGGTTATGTTCGTAATCTTCCCGGAGTGACTTTTATGTCGTAACCTTGTAAGTGGGTTACGGCATAATCTTCTTGACCATGAAATTCTTCAAAGTCATTGGATTACTACGTCGTAACTATAAGTGTGAAGTTACGCCGTAACCTTGAGCTACGTTGACTTTGGTCTTCAAGTTTAAATCCTAGTTACGACGTAAGTGAGAGTAGAAATTACGCCGTAACTTCTTCTTGGCCAGCATACTTGTGTATATCTTAGTTAATAATCTTTCAATTCTACATCTTTTCGTTCCTATGCTCATTCATGACATGGAAATGAAATATAAAGAAATAAAAACATATATCAAAATAAAATGATACAAATGATGAGCATATTAGGGAAAAATTGACACTAAAATATCAGGACTATTTGATGTCATCAAATATCCCTTACACTTAAACTCTACTTGCCCTCAAATAGACCTTATTAGAATTGTTTTTAAAAAGATATGTCCCAAATAACTTAGAAAATATTAGGCTAAAAACATCCTATGCTAGAATATATCAAAACCGAACACCTCACAAAATAAGAAACAAAACACTCATACTCTCTCTAATCTAAGTGTCAATTTCGGGGTGATCACTCCTTGCACAGCCAAAGCATGTATTATATCATAGACTTGGCGGGTTCACAAATCTCCACCACTTGAGCTAAAGCCAGACAATCTTTAAAGGCAATGTTAGGTGAATAAATTTATAAGGCTAAGGTGAATTGTTATTACTAACATACCACGATGAAGTCAACAAAGACCATTGATACATGACCAAATCCATGGCCAATACACCGATGACTGCGCACTCCCTCACCTAAGCATGACTCATGACTAAAGGGTAGGATAAGACATGGGATGTACATAAATGGTGAAAAATAAAAATAAAAAGCAAATAGGCTAACAACTGAGTTGTCACTGCCGGCCGTCCATCCAAAATCCAAGCTTCAAGACGCAAAAACTGGATCATCAATGAACAAGTAAGTGTGCCATTAGCGGACGTCATGCTGTGCACACCACTTGGCCTTTATTAAACACGTATCGTTAGCAACTCATATCTTCAAATGTGATCGAGGTGGCCTCCTCGATGCTGGTCCATTAAGCTTATAACAACTTAGTGCTTTTCATTATGCACTATCCTTTCAACAAAAAATAAATAACTACTATTTTTTTTTCTTTTTTCAATTTTTTTTAACTAATATGAAAATAAACATAACAAGTCATCCCCCCACTTGAGATAAACCATACATGATTAATATGAGGGGTCTTCCATGATCTTTGATTGTACAATAATTCGCACTACCAGGCCTTCGATGGTGATCAAAGGAAATGTGAAGTGTTGTGATTACGCCAAGCTTGGATATAACCTGAAATAATAAATACTAAAACACTACGTTAAGTGATTGCGCAGGGTTTAAACCCTGCGAACCACCTCCGGCGTTTAAATAAGTGATCGGTATGAGAGTATAAGTGTAAATGTAGTAAAGTAAGGTGAGATAAATTGCATACCAGATTTGTCATCGTCTAGGACTATTTATAGGTGAAGAAAACGGTCCTGGAGAGTGGTCACACGTTTGAGAGAGATCATGGGGGCGTCCCATGATTTGTGGTAACCGCTAAGGTTTAGTGTCCCACTCCTCCTGGTTTAGCGGGGGAGCTAAAGAGAAAAAGGAGACGTGGGTAAGACTTGGTCTCACCAATATTTGGACTTGGCATCGTTCCGTCCTTAAAACTTATCGAGAGATACCCCGAAGGGCTTAATCCTTCGATTGGCGAATTCCCACTTGGTAACTAGATCATTGATGATTAGTTTTACGCCAAAGAAATTTTAAGGAGGCTAGCCAGAGCCTTCGATTATGCAGGTTTTGATCAGACTCGAAGGGGGATCCTTCGAGCTAATTAGAAGGTACATCATCAAGCCCCCCCAGTTGAAAGTTAGATATGCGTACAAGAATATGTGGCTTTAAACTCTATCTTCAAGTAAACTAACCGTGTTAGCTCGTAGGACCCTGCAAAATAAATCTGCGTCGCAAAGTACGCATTAAATGCGCTTAAATATTACCTAACAACTCACATTAAGTCTATAGTAGCAATATCCTCGGTAAACAAAAATGTCCATTCGAATTTTAAAACCCCATTGCATTCCGGATAGATAAGCAAGACGCGTGTATGGTTATGATCAAAAAGAGGAGCGGTATAAATATTTATCACCTCTAACCCTAAATCATTTTTACACTTGCGCCCAAAATTACATTCCAACACTGTGTGCAGATTCTCATCAAAATCTATGCACATCATCACGTGTTATTAACCTTCGCAAGAAAAAAGGTAAATTTTCTCTTCGTCAAGCTATACTTCATCGTAGTAGTAGTATTCTTCGTCAATCAATATAGCCAAAAATAACAAGTTTGTGATTAAAGAACAAAAATGTACTTTATCAAAAGATGAATTACGTGCCTTTCTTGAGGATTATCCTATTCCAAAAGAGTTTAAGATAATGGTCCCTAGTAAAAATCAAACTATATTTGATGCTCCTGAGGGATATGTAGGTCTGTACACCCATGCGTTTAGGTTGTCAAACTTTAGAATACCAATCCACCCTTTGATTCTAGAGTTTATGCAATACTACCAAGTGCACATCTCTAGGCTCAACCCATTTGGCCTGGCTAAGCTTACAACGTTCATTGTGATGTGTAAAGCCTATGGATATGAGCCTACACTGACAGTGCTTAGGGGTTTTATGAACTTGTACCCGGGTGGGGATTGGTTGACTTTGGCAAAAAGAGGTGACCCCGATGTTCCAACCATACTATTAAAGCCTTTCACAAACATTACGGACTGGAAAGGGAGTTTCTTTTACATTCAGGATACAATAATACCTCCGGAGTACCCTGCTTTAGTGAACGAAGCATACAGGTTTGACAAAAAAAGTTTCAACGATGAGTTACCTTATACTGTTCAAAGGAATCCAATTTATCAGCGTCTTGTTCGCCATCCAGTGAATGTTCAGTCATTCCCCGAGCCTATTCTTTACATGGCTGGTATTGTTGACCATTGGGAGGGTTCCCCCATGAAGCCTGAAATAGTTTGTGATGGAAAAAGTATGTACACTCTTATTTAAATAAATTTAAACAACTTATCTGATGATATTTATCTTTTTTCTTTCGTGTTGCAGAAATGTCATTCCGGAACTTTGTTGTTGCCGATGGTGCCAGAGAGGTGAGCTTCCTTCCAAAGAACCCTGATGAAGTAAGCTATGGGGTTGGCTCACCCTCCGTTTTAGTTAACAATCAGGAGGACGATGCTCAGATGGTGGAGCCCATAACTTCTATTCAGCCCTCCAAACCTGTGAAAAAATCGAAGCCAGTGACCGCAGAGGAGACTTCACAGTTGGTGGAAAATGTTGCTGAATCCGATGAGCCCCTCTCCGAGGATGACCAGGTGACCATCGTTGGCTCATCGTCTGGCATTGCTGACAAGGTTCGAAACAGGAAGGGTACTAGTGCCAAAGTAGTAAAGGCCACTCCCAAAAGGAAGTTGGTGCTACCAACACCTCCCTCCAGGAACACCAGGCAGAAAGGTCAAGTTACCACCAAGAAGGCTGCTGAAGCGTTGGATGAAGATATCCATGGTAAGTATACTTGTTATTAATTGAACCAGAATATTTTTACATGCCTTCTTATCGATTGTGTATTCCTCAGGTCTTCCCAATACGAAAGAGCTTCCTGATGCTTCAGTCTGCCATCGCCTTGCTTTGCACATCACTCCCCCAAGTTGGAGGTCTGTGCTAACAAACATGTCCATTGAGGAGTTGTGCGATCTGCACGACAAGAGTTATACAAGACAAGCTATGCTGGATAATCATCTCAATTCTCAGACAAGGGAGGTGGTGCGGACCCTTGCTTCTGCTAGGGAAAAGATGGATGAGATTTTGGAAAGAGAAAAGAAGAAGGACCAAGAGTTTGCAGAGGTTCAAGCCAAATGTGAAGAGGCTTTAAGGGATCTTGAGCAGAATCCCCTTGTTCAAGACCTTCGTACTGATATCACAGGCTTGGAGAAGGATCTAAACAAGGTGAAGGCAGAATGTAAGAAGCTCCAAAAAGAGGAAGCAAAGGTTGTAGGGTACAAGGAGGAGATTGCTGAGTTGGAGGTCAAATGTGAGGGTCTCGAGGAAGAGAGGTCAAAGTTAGGTGAGCTGGAGATCAAGCTACGTGAAGATCTCGATGGCCTCAAGCACAAGTATAATGCGCTTAAAAAAGATAGGGCTGCTGTTGTCTCGAAGGTCATTCCGTACATAGCTATGGAGTTATATCATAGCGACGAGGTGGGGAAAATGATAGGTGATGTTGTCAATGCTGCCATCTCTCATGGGAAATGCACTACACTGGAGGAAGTTGCTGCGGCTGGCAAGCCTGTGGAATTTTCTAAGGTAGCTTATTACCGTGCCACTCATAAAGTAGAGTATGATCATGCAAGCAACCTCCTCGCAGCTGCAGAGTACCACTTCCTTGTTGATGCTACCAAGGATCCAATGGCCTCAGTTGAGACGCTTCTTTCAAATAAGCCGCGTAGGGTGCAGCCAACGTCTGTGAGCAAGACGGATACCCCTGTCAAACCTGCATCTAAGAAAGCAACTCCTGAGAAGCCCTTATCTCCGAAAGTGGTCACTGAGAAGCCCCAGTCTCCGGGCAAAGGTTCTGCTGTGCAGCCCCCCTCTCTGAAGACTGATTTGGTAAAAGCATCTTCCTCTAGCAAAGCCAGTCCCGAGGTATCCCAGGTTCAACAAGAAAGCCCCAAGTCTCCTGGTAAGTGAAGGCTGCAATGTTTGCAGTAATTTGGCTCCAAGGGTGGCGTGTACCCTTTAAGACAATGTTTATTTACGTTGTGTAGGCTATGGCCTTATGTCTTGAACAATTTACGTTTATGTTGCACCTAGACAATATTTATCATCTTTCGATCAGCGTAAAGTATATGTTGCGTAATGGTTAAATTTAATGGGTGTGCTCCCATCTTTGCTTCTATGTTTTTCTCTTCATCGTTTATTAATTAAACGTGAATATACATCCTAAGGCTTAGAAAAAGGAGCCTTATTGTGTGTATTTCAACCAAGATTTTACAGCAATCGTATAATTTAATTGCTGACAGAGGGTTGCGACCCGCTCTGTCTCCATCCTTTAAGTGCGAAGGGCTTCGCGTACCCTAAGACCATTTAGGAAAGTTAATCTGAATTGTGTTGGATGTTTAATAGCATACAAGACATAAGTATCTTGTACCATCCTTCGAACATTGAACTTGTAATTACTTGGTTGAGCAAATCTTTATTGTTAGATGTAACAAAAGATTCGAGGGAAACATGTGATATCATTAAGTGGGTAGGGGAGGATTACATCATTTATACAAATGAACACTAAGACGCCTACCATTAATGCTTTTTTTCCCAAAAGAGAAGAGTTTAATACATAATAAGAAAAAATTGCAAGTCTTGTACGTAGGACTTACGAAGGATATGGCAAGTCATTCGTATACTGAAGGAGGGTTGTTGACGCGTAAGCCTCACTACTTTTGATTTGGACTTGCTCCACACATTCTTCCTCGAAGTATGTTCCAGGAAGCTCCTTTGTTTATTATGCTTGCAATTAAACATGTAGCATATTGCTATGAAGCTTGTGATTCGGAGTGTAAAAGATTCGTTACTTTGTCGAAGCCTGCTGCTCTGCTCCGGATTTTAGACATTCTTCTTTTCTTTAATTGTGTAGGACTGAATGTGTCTGTGAATCACCTATGTGGTGTATTTCCTTTCGTTTAGCTTGGAAGACTCTTTTGTTGGAGGACCTACTCGATTCGCATGTTTCAGCTAGTTCATTACTTTGTCCTTTAAAAGGATCGTTTTCTCTATATTCTATGTCATATTCCTCCAATTCTTTAGCCCATTTGACCATTCTTCGTGTTCCATCAGGGTTCAGGAATGCCCTTTCGAATGGCTTATCCGTAAGTACTCTGATGGGGTGATCCTTTAAATACTTTCGGAGACGTCGTGTGGCGTGAACCAAAGCTAAGATTAGCTTTTCTGATGTTGCGTAGCTTTGTTCCACGTCTGGTAGAGCCCTACTAACGAAATATATTGGTATCTGTAAGCGTTTTCTCTCCGCGAAGAGCATTGCACCGATTTCATCAGGGGACGTTGCTATGTGTAAGAACAACACTTCTCCTCTGGTTGGGGGTACAACCATTGGCAAGATCTCCATGCAATTCTTCCATCTTTGGAAGGATGTTTCGGCTTCCTTGTTCTATTGATAGGATATGTTGTTGATGACTTCATTGCGGACTTTGTAAAGAGATGAAGACCTGTTGACACCCTTCGACAAAAACGCCTTTAGTGTTTCCAAGTTGTCTTTTAGGTTTTGAATCCTCCCTTGCGTTCTCCGAGTTTGTATCTCTGGGGAGGTTTCTTCATTGTTTGGATTGGTCCGAATCCTTTGCCTCACGAACGGGCATTCGTTTGACCCTTCCTTTTCAATACCGAAGGAGCACATTATTGGGTTTAGCTTTAGGTTAATCCTCCTTAGCTGCATGAGGGTTTCTTCGACATCATGGAGGAGATCTTCTTTTGTCTTGCTTTGCGTGACTAAGTACCCTTCGCAAATTCTCAGGTTCCTCCCTATCTGTTTTTCGAAGACCCTTCGAATCAGCCTATTGTAAGTGGCTTCGGTGTTCCGTAAGCCGGAGGGCATTCGTTTGAAGCAGTAGGAGCTTCTGCCTACATGAAAGGATGTTTTTTCTTCGTCTTCTTTCGACATCTGTATCTGATGGTATCACATATTTGTACTAAGGAAGCATTCCCAACGAACTTCAGGCAGTGGTTGCTGTTCCTCTACCGACAAATAGCTTTCTTTTTGGCAAGCTTTGTTGATGTCTTTGAAGTTAACCTGTATTATCCATTCTCCATTTCTCCGTTGGGTTGCAATTGGATTAGTAACCCACCGTGGGTTTTCTCCCCTTCGGAGTATCCCTGCCGCTGTGAGTTTGTCCACTTCTTCCTTAATTGCTGCACTTCATTCAGGTGTCACCTGATGAGGCTTCTGCTTGACCGGTTTAATGTATTTGGATTCATTGAGCTTGTGTTCCGTGCTAAAAGGCCTGCCGCCGATTGTGAGCATCCTCGGAACTCCTGTTATGTCTGAATATTTTCCTACAAACACATCTTCATAGGCTTCAAGCAGTTTTTCCAATCTTTCTCTGAAAGTGGCGAGGAGTAGCTTCCCCATTTCCACCTTTCGTACTGAGTGAGATTTGTCTAGTGCCACATGCTCCTTGGGACCGGAGCCTTCTCTGATGTTCATCGTACATTTTCGATTACCTTCTTCCTTATTCTTTTGGGCTTTTTGGTGCTTCCCTTCGTGATAACTAGAGAATATGGTTCCGATACCATTGGCGGTTTGGAATTTCACTGTTGCATGCACCGTAGAGACCACAATGCCCATCTTTTGCATGGCAGTTCATCCGATTAACATGTTGTAGGGTGACTTGGATTTTACGATGACAAATTTGAGGATTTCGGTTCTCGTAAGCTTTCCACTTCCGAGTGTTACCTCCAGAGGTATTTCTCCCAAGGGCCACGATCGTTCCCCCGAGAAACCTACCAGAGGCATTCTTTATTCTACTCTTTTGGATCTGATTGTGGGGCTGAGTTTCCTAAAGCAATGTTCGTAGATTACCTCGCAGGAACTTCCGCAGTCCATATAAACTTTGTTAACCTCCACATTCGAGACTGCGACTTTAATGATCACTGGATCCTTTGAAGGGAATCCTTCTGCTTTGGACGGGAACGTTATTTCCCCAGCATCGTATGTTTCCCTTTCGGAGGCCTTTATTTTCAATCGGGAGGAATCCCATCGAACCATTAGGATAGGAGCTTCCTGAGGGGTATTATCCTTTCCCAGTTGCGTATCAGTGGCTTTCTCTTTGCCCTTTCTTATCCCTTTTACGAGATGTGTTAATTGCCCTGATTTTACTGCCTCTTCTATCTGCTTTTTCAGCTCTCGACAGCTGTTTGTTTAATTACCAAAGTCTTCATGGAAGTGGCAATACTTAGTAGTATCTCTGTTCTTGCTTTTTCCCACCATGCGAGGTGGTGGTTCAAAGGCTTTGGCAGCTTTCTCTGTCGCTAGAATCTCTCTCGGAGACTTCGTGAGATTTCCCAATAAACCATGGTTCGGACCCTTGTTGTAGGGAGTAAACCTATTATGAATTTTGCATTTGTTCTTCGGTCCTTCTCATGAAGACGGCTTCACTCCTTTATGGTTCTCCATCGGAGCCCCATTGGTAGATTCTTCTTTGGCTTCTATCCACGTGTATTTTTTTTCCATCAGGCCTTTGTATGTTACCGGAAAATCTGTGGATAAGAATTCTACAAGAGTCCGGTTGCATAGGCCATGGACAAAGCCAGAAATGCATTGCACTTCGTGTAAGCCTAGAATCTGCAGAGTTTCGTCAGTGTACCTAGTAACGAAATTTCTTGTGCTTTCGTTCTCCTTCTGCTTAATGTTGTGCACCGTAAGTTGTGTTCTTGTGAACTTCTTGTGTTGGCTAAAGAAGGATCGAAACTTAGCCTTCAAATCATCATGGTTGATGATACTTTCTGGTTTATGCCCATTCCACCAAATACGTACGGAATCCTGGAGGGTATACGTAAACATGTGACAGGCTACGGGCATGACCCATTTCTGCATTCTTATGGCTCCTTCGAACAAATGCAAGAAATTATCTGGATCGCCCTTCCCATCGTAGGTACCTATATGTGAAGGCATCTTTAGACCATCCGGCAAGGGATAGTCTTCGATCCATCTTACAAAGGGTTTCGTAGGGCCTAAGGGCTCTGCGTATGAGTGGGTGTAAGGTGGTATGTTCACGGGAACATTATGGTATGGATTATAAGGAGGGGTACCCTTGAAGAGGGTTGATTAGTGTAGAAAGGATGAGGTGTACTCGTGTTTGGAGGGTAACTGATACGTGGGAATCGCACCAGGCTTTACCTCTCAAGGGATCTTGAGAAGCTTACAACCCCCACCAGGCAGTGTACCTGATCGTTGTAGTATAGTATAGTGACAAGTACCGGGGGATTGATCGTTCAGCTAGGAATAGTGTTGCTAGGATTAGAAAACCTAAATACTAGTTCTAGAGATGAAGGATGATTATTTTTGTATTTTTATATTTTTTTAGAAAGCAAGTAAAAATCTCGGGTTTGAAGGATTTGGGCGGAATTAGTTGCTAATCAACTAACCCAATACTAAAGATGCAATCAAAATAAAATATTAGAAATGAAAATAAAACTAAATTAAACTAAGGTTGTGAGCAATAAGTGGAGATGTGTTTACTTAGATTTCACTACTCCCTAGATATCTTTTACACGTTAATTACTTGTAATAGTTGCGTGGATGACGGATTGTATTCCTTAATACCATTCATGGGGTGGCGCACTTAACTCCCTAATCCTATGAGTGCCTACTTCACTCCTATGTCGAGCCGGCTAAGAAGCTCCTAACATGGGATCATTAGAATTTACTCATGCATTAAATACAACCAATAAAACCTAGTGCACATCGGTTCATGTTTCCTAAGACGTTCAAGCATGTTACCATTTGGAGATCTGCCAGTTTTCTTAAGCCTAACATCGAAATCATTCATCCAATACAACCATAAACAAGTAATCAACACATAATAAACATCTAGGTTTCATTAGATCTAAGCAAACACAAGATAGATCTAGCCTAGCATGGTGGAATCAAGACAAGTACAAGATATAGACAACCGACACATAGACATATTAATTGAATTAGGAGAACACTTATCTCAATTACACATGTAAGGGTTCAAGGGCTGAAAACCCTTGAAAAACCTGTAAAAATCGTATATGGTTCGGCCTTAGGGTTTCTCCAAACTTGTTCCTCTCCTAATGAATGAAAATTAGAAAACTATATATAGGAAATTGAGGCTGACGGCGTCAAGACCAAATAGGTGACGCCGTCTTCTCGCCGCCAAAAGAATTCTCGGACTGCCTTGATCTACATCTGACACCGTCATGTATTAACTTTTTACAGGCCGTCACGTATTTTACTCTTGACGCTCTTCCTTGTGACGCCTTCATTTCTGTACTGGGCCGTCATGAAATTTACTCTTGACGCCGTCAGGATGTTACTCTTGATGCCATCACCTACTGTTCCTAGCTTGGAAAATTAAGTCTTTGGCGTTTTCTTCACTTTTATGCTCCAAAAACGTCCGAATTGCTTCCTTTTCCAGATTTCTCTCCCAAAGTACCAAAAATCACAAAAGGAATTATTTAGGGCAATATTTGATCAAATAAATTCAATTCCGGGCTTAAATGACCCCCTAAAAGTGGTTCATTTTTCACCTCATCATATATGCTTACACTTGAGATTTGCTTGTCCTCAAGCAAATGCGCTTTTATTCTAATCAAAATACAAGTTAGGGGTCATTTAACACTAATATAAAAGTAATTACAACAAATAATCGTTCCACTAAAGATCAAAGACAAGCACGGAGGTCATACACTAGCACCTCACAAATAGTGTTTAGATACTCACATCTCTCGGGTGTAATAAAGTATAAATTACAATATGGAAACGGAAGATATCTCTCACTACCTGTCATAGCAAAATAGATTACCATAGGCTTGGGAAAGGATCAAACCTCCACCACATGGCGTAAGCACCTAGGATAAACTATCAAAGAGGTCTTTTAAAGGGTTGTAACGTTAGGTGTAGGGATATGAAATACACGGTTTTGTTGGATATAGGCAGTCTTTACTGGTGGCGAGTTAACAATCTTGGTTAATTACATGTACAATGTGGCGTTGCTAAGCCAAGACTAGACTCGACTTAAGCTAATAAATGAAAAATAACAAAAACATAAAATAAACATAGAATGAAACGGGATGGTAGTTCGTATGTTTTTTTTCTTTTCTTTTTCTATTTTTTTTATTGCATACACTCTTACCCTACCATCCAAAATAATACATTATAGGGAATGGACATTCCCCTTACACTTAAATTTTTACATACTTTACAATAAACTAATCTAATGACTCGAATTAAGAAAATCAAAACACTTGGAACACTTTTAAGATCAACGCACATATGGGGGTAATAATATGATGTTCTTCCCCATTACTCTATAAAATAAGTACTTTACCCATGAGTCCCAATCATCCCAAAACAATATGTACAAAGATATGACTCGACTTAGCAACCATGTAATCAATTAGATAGTTAACTTAGGGTTTAACAAATAACAATAATGCACTAAAAATTAGTGCATACACGGAAGGCTAAGGCGATTTGGGTGTACATTTAAGTGGGGTGCAACAAATTCTTCCTTTAAGTAACATGCTTAAAGTTAGAAACGAAAAGATAGGCTCGGAGGGGTGTACTAGGGGTTTCGTGTACAAAAAATGAGTACAACGTTAAGGTGTGGGAAAAATTAGTTGACTTAACTAGCCAAGTAATATGACTTAAATGGTCAAGTAATTATGATACGGGTTTAACACAAGGGTGATCCTAATGCCTCTTATCATGTAGTAAATCCTACCACACGAATGTAGTCTCACTAGCGGTCTCGGGATGCATCACTAACGCAAGTTCTAGAATCTAAATGCTACCGGTACACTCATAAGCACTAATAGTAAATGCTTTTCCTATCAAATCTAAAGGCGAACCTCACATATTTGGGTGGAAAATTTTTCTGAATGATACGGTTATGTGCTAGTCATACAATCTCCTATCCATGAGACGCTTGCTATGGCTAAAGTTTCACTCCTAAATGTTGTAAAAAATTTTAAATTTGGCGCTAAAATTACACTAACAAGTACTTCTCATAGTTTTATTACACATCTACCATTAAACAAACAAACTCAAGCGAAAGTGTATTTGTAAGGTATCATCATTTTACCCCCCCCCCCCCTTACACTTAGGATGAACATTGTCCCCAATGTTCAAGTAAAGAATGTAAAAGTGAAATAAGTAAAAAGAATGAAATCAAATACTCCCCTGATTCGCTCAGTATGGATAATAAGATGGCCAGGTTAGATCTTCCTCCAAGAAAATGAACAATCAAAGCTTCCCTTCCAGAATATAAATCATCTTCTTGTCATACATAACCTGTAAATCCTGAGAAAGAAACAAGACAATCTTGCATAAAATCGGCGGCAATCTACATAAGTTACTAAATCCTAGAAAACAAAGTAAGATATAATGCTTGTGGAATGAAGTTTGCAGATTTCCTGGAGATTATAAAAACTTAATAATTCAACAAAAACTTTAAAACTCCGTTAGAAGAACAAAACCGGTAAAATTTCCAGATTTTTACACGTGACGCCGTCAAGAGTAAACTCGTGATGCCGTCAGAAGTGACCTGCAGAAATTCTTATGTTAAGTTTCCAGAAAATTTCTGGAAAAACTTGGTCCTACTTCCTTGAAAATCCTGCAAAACTTCATTATGACTCGATACAAGCATTTGACTCTAACAAATACGAATATACATGTTCACTTAATATTGTGGAGAATCATGATCGGTTTGTTTCTTAAAAACATATTTAGGGTTTCCCATTACACTTATCTTTTGCAGAAATACCTTTAGGTGAAGTTAAGACTAAGCCAAAACAACAAAGTAAAGTATTTCCACTATTTAGTTTAGAAACATGATCTACCAACAATAAAAATAAAGCATGCATATGGAAGCAAATAACAAACAAACAAAATAAAATCACACAAAGCATGGGTTGCCTCCCAAGAAGCGCTTGTTTTTTGTTCGAGTCACGAGCCTGACTCTACCCTTATTTAACGGAACTAAGAGAGGTTTTCCCTACACTTAGGATTAAGTGCGGGTAATAGTAGTGATATACACCTTCTCGTTGGAAGTATGCCACGTGAGGAAAGAGTGGTGGATGAATTATATGCTCAAAGGGGTGTGCTCCTATCATCATAACCTTACCTAATTCAATCGGGTTAATGGGTGGATTAAGATTTTCTCCAAATTTTCAATCAACTTCAAGAGATTACTAGTTGGGGATCCATCTTGACCTAATAAACCCGGTTTAAACCCATAATGTTTCTTGTGATCAATCATAAATGGGTGATGTAAGCATGTAAGGTCATTTTCCACTCCTATATTGGCTTCCTCTCTACAAGGCTTAGAGTCCACTACCTTTGTCCTAGGAATACCCAGACTACATGGGTTGATGGGTGGGTCGGAACCTATTTCAATTCCTAAATTCACATCTAACGATGGAAGCTTAGGTAATGGTTTTGGTTGAGGCTCTAGTTCATCAAAACTAGGAACTTCCCTAGAACTAAGAGTAAGGTTATCATTATAAGTATTCAAACCTATATCCTCTAGTTGTGTTTGGTTCAAAGGTTCTACCACAATTGGGATTCCTAAAGTCTTTTCTACTTCATCCGAATAAGTCACGGGCGGTGTGTGCGCCTCAAATGATGGTAGGACTTGCGGGGTACTTGGTGGGTTTAAATTTTCAACTCTATCCTCCATCTTATCAGGATTACCAATGTGCTCAGCTTGTATTGTGGTGAAATCAAACCACCCCGTGTGCCCAGTTATCTCATCTATAGGTTTATCCCCAAACAATCTTCTTGCTTGTTCCCTTAAACTTGCTATCAATTGATCCGTAACAACGTTTGTTGGGTTGTCCATTTTTTTGGCAAGTATGGCACAATTCTCTATGGTTTCCCATACTACATCAACACTTAATCCCCAAAGGTCCCCATCTGCGGCATGGTCAATGTCCATTTTGGCATAGTGGTCGACACGATGGTAAAATATTTCAATTTGGGGACCACAGATCGAAATTATGATGAGGGAATTTTTGGAGTAAATATTTAAAATGAGCTCATGCATCATAGATAGGTTCATCCTCATGTTGTTTAAACATCAAGATGTCATTTGGAGTGGGTGAATTTCGTGGTTGGTAGTATGGTGGATTCGCGTTCTCCATAATGGCTAACGGAATAGTCAATGGATAGGTTTTTACAAACAAAGACACAAAGAAAGGATAGACTAAAGAAAACCTAAAAATAAAAAATAAAATCTTACTAGAAAGGAATCTAGCAAGTAGACCTAATAAAAAGAAATTCTAACCTAGACAATAACTATTCCCCGGGCTGCGGCGCCAAAAACTTGATACGTAGGAATCGCACCAGGCTTTACCTCTCAAGGGATCTTGAGAAGCTTACAACCCCCACCAGGCAGTGTACCTGATCGTTGTAGTATAGTATAGTGACAAGTACCGGGGGATTGATCGTTCAGCTAGGAATAGTGTCGCTAGGATTAGAAAACCTAAATACTAGTTCTAGAGATGAAGGATGATTATTTTTGTATTTTTATATTTTTTTAGAAAGCAAGTAAAAATCTCGGATTTGAAGAATTTGGGCGGAATTAGTTGCTAATCAACTAACCCAATACTAAAGATGCAATCAAAATAAAATATTAGAAATGAAAATAAAACTAAATTAAACTAAGGTTGTGAGCAATAAGTGGAGAAATGTGTTTACTTAGATTTCACTACTCCCTAGATATCTTTTACACGTTAATTACTTGTTATAGTTGCGTGGATGATGGATTGTATTCCTTAATACCATTCATGGGGTGGCGCACTTAACTCCCCAATCCTATGAGTGCCTACTTCACTCCTATGTCGAGCCGGCTAAGAAGCTCCTAACATGGGATCATTAGAATTTACTCATGCATTAAATACAACCAATAAAACCTAGTGCACATCGGTTCATGTTTCCTAAGACGTTCAAGCATGTTACCATTTGGAGATCTGCCAGTTTTCTTAAGCCTAACATCGAAATCATTCATCCAATACAACCATAAACAAGTAATTAACACATAATCAACATCTAGGTTTCATTAGATCTAAGCAAACACAAGATAGATCTAGCCTAGCATGGTGGAATCAAGACAAGTACAAGATATAGACAACCAACACATAGACATATTGATTGAATTAGAAGAACACTTATCTCAATTACACATGTAAGGGTTCAAGGGCTGAAAACCCTTGAAAAACCTGTTAAAATCGTATATGGTTCGGCCTTAGGGTTTCTCCAAACTTGTTCCTCACCTAATGAATGAAAATTAGAAAACCATATATAGGAAATTGAGGCTGACGGCGTCAAGACCAAATAGGTGACGCCGTCATCTCGCCGCCAAAAGAATTCTCGGACTGCCTTGATCTACATCTGACGCCGTCATGTATTAACTTTTTCCAGGCCATCACGTATTTTACTCTTGACGCTCTTCCTTGTGACGCCTTCATTTCTGTACTGGGCCGTCATGAAATTTACTCTTGACGCCGTCAGAATGTTACTCTTAACGCCGTCACCTACTGTTCCCAGCTTGAAAAATTAAGTCTTTGACGTTTTCTTCACTTTTATGCTCCAAAAACGTTCGAATTGCTTCCTTTTCCAGATTTCTCTCCCAAAGTACCTAAAATTACAAAAGGAACGATTTAGGGCAATATTTGATCAAATAAATTCAATTCCGGGCTTAAATGACCCCCTAAAAGTGGTTCATTTTTCGCCTCATCAGTAACCATTATACATGGTATACGGAGGGTATATCATGGGATGGTTATAGGGTATAGCAGTTTGTGAGGGATATTGATTGCCAGGTTGCCCATTCATGGAGGGATAAAGGTTTGGAGGATAACTCTGAACCGAAAATAGGGACTACAGGCCAACGGGAGGGAGACTTCCACCTGTGTTGACTGAACCTGGGTTACCTCCCACACCAGATGCGTGGGACGGCTGCAGTGGAACTCCTCCTTCGGTCCTCCCCAAAGATGCCGCTAGTAATGGAGGTAGGTTTACCTCCGTATTCTCCGTCTGCTGGCTCCTCCCATTAGGGCCTTCAGCAACAGTTCCTTCCCTCCTTGTCGGAGTTCTTTCGGGAACTCCCTCAAAGCCTACATTCCTTCCTCCAGCCCTTCTACCCGCAGGAGACCCAATACGCAGGATGGGGTGATGAGCCCTAGGGACCGAGGGCCTCGGCTCCATCTCGATCTCCTCATCATACTCATCGCTGGAATATTCTAACTCCCTTCGCATCTCCGAATTTCTGATTTGCCTCCTTCAAGCCCTTAACAAGGACTCTAGCTCTTCGTAATTAGCATCGATAAAGGCGGGGCTAATGATGAGCTCTAGATTAGCTGATGTGGATGCGTGGTGGTTGGGCGTTTTTTCAAGGTGAGATCGTGTGCTAAAGGTGGAGGCCGTGATTGGCCGCAGGCTGTTGGTGTCAGTTACGGGTAAAGGTGTCACAACTCACCATTTCAGGTCATTTCCCAAACTTTGGAAAAACACTATTCATCAAAACACTATTCATCGTTTTACTATTCATCATTTTTGGTGTCAGTTTGACATTCAGAGAAACGCTCAGAAATTTTACTATTCATTCCGGAAGAAATTTCATCATTCACGTGCATTATTCATTTCATCGTAAATTTAGTTTACGAGTATTTAAATTCGCGTACCCGTATTGGTTTAGGTGCGAATTCATTTCATTATCAGTAAGGACACTGCATACGGACTAGAGACAGTCTGCATATCATCATAACAGCATAATCATGTTATACCACTCTTAGGATTTTCAAATTTATATATTTGATACATTTAACGTTTTACGTATAATTATTTATAAATAAACGTTAACACCCGGTTTATAAACACGACGAATATATCTAAATATTCCCACAATGGTCCCGACACATTTTTATATCCATTTTATCATCATAAAAGTTATAACATTTATTTACCCAGTATTTTGGAAATTTATTTTATTTATAACGTGAGCTTATGAATATTACGACGGTTTTCGTGAAAACTAAACAATAATCACCCGAACACTCAGTACTTGTACCCAACATATTTTTAACATTTTTATGACTTTATTAAGTCCCGGTTAACTTCGTTAATATTTATTTCTAGCAAATCCGGTACCCGATTATAACAAAATTAACAAAAAACACAACTAATACTACACTAACTTATCCTAAGCAACTCAAAACCGATTTTGCTACCCTTTCGCTTATTGAAAACCGGCCAGAAGACATCCCAAGACCACATGACTAACAATTTTAACCTTATGTATTCATGATCATTATTATACATTAAAACCTTTATCTAAATATCCTTACAAACACCTTTTACATAAACATACATAATTTTAGAATCAAAAAGCTCATTTCTCATCTTCTCCATCCAAAACCCACGACCCAAATCCATTCTCCATGATCAAGTGATGATTTTCCAAAATACAAAGCTACAAAGTTGTTCATTTCATCATTCTAATCAAGAATCTTACAACAAAAACACAAGTAACACAAGGTTTCTCATCATCTAATCACCCATTATTTCAAAGTGAGTTATCAACTTTATTTTCATGATTTCATCTAATTAACACTTGTATCTTATGCTTTTCATGCTTAATTTCATGTACAAGTTAGCTATACCACATTATTTTTGTTAACTTTTTGAACATACAAACCCTAGATTTTGATTTAGGTGTTCCTTTATAAAATTAACATGATTACTAGTGATTAGGAACCTATGGCACCCTAAGAAGGTGTATGGTAGGATTAGTATAGCTTTGTGGTGTTTGCAAGAGATTTGGTTGAAGTAGAAACTAGTTTTGGACATGAAAAATGGATTTGTAACAAGTATATAAGCCTACTGTCCCATTTTTGTAAATCCAGGAAAATCAGTAAACATAAAGTAAACTTTGGAAAAAATTCTAGAAAATACTTTCAAAAACGAGTCCGCAGGCGAAAGAACGGATTAAAAAGAGTTTATAACGAAGAAGTTATGATTTTTGCAAGTTTATTGACGAAAAGTATATTTTTTGAAAAAACATGCTGTTGGACGTTTTTCATCAGACAAAAAGAGGCTTTATAAGTAACCTGGAGGAGTCAAGCTTTCCAAAATATATTACTACATACTAAGACGTAACCATGGCTATAAAGAACAAGTAAAACGGACTTATAACGACAAAGATATTCACGTTTCAATAACGGCAAAACTTATATTGTTTTGACAGCTTTTGGTAAAATGATAACACTAAAACTACGTAGTAACTCTAGATTTCTAGAAATAATACCAAGTACCCAAATTCATAACTAATGAAGTATTAGTGAATACAAGTATATTTTTATCACTACAAGGCGTGATTTCAAGGATTTCAAACCGAGGATTTCAACACTAACATTGATACATACGATATATATTTATATATATATATATATATATACACAATTCAACTAGTTTTTTTTTTTCTAGTTGCCTTATTTTCCTAAGTCTTGGAAAATGTATATTTTTGATAATAACAAGTATTTTTCAAAGAATAGAGTGGTATAGGAAACATGTGCATGGACATTCATAACATCATTTCATGATCTAAAGTAGATCGTTCATCATTCATATTAGGTTGCGGCTAGTGTGCGTGCCTTGTTTTTTTCAGCTCATTACATGTTCATGGTACCATCATATCAGGTGAGTTTTCATAGCCCCGTTTTCAATTCAATATTTTGATTTCAAATCCCACGGGGGAATACATTGCATCAACCATTTTAGTACGAGCCCAAGTACCAAAACATATGTACATTGCTTAAGTTGCCTTACCAACCTGTTAAAGTCCCCTATTTATTATCATGGACCGTTAATTTGCCGATTAAGCGAGAGTGAGTGGATAGATCTATCGAGGGTGACGCCTCCATCCGTGGTAGTTATTACCAATAGTAAGCGGATGCATTTCATTTTGACATTTTGGGAGTGTTCTGGTAAAACATTCGGGAGGGGCATATAATTTCATCAGTCATAGCTTCGGGGTCATGAGCTTAAGGTCTATTGTACTATTTTACGTGACTTTTGTCATGCACTTATACTTGTGGTGGCCGTACATCATTACATTTTATAAACCTATGGAATTCACCAACATTCGTGTTGACGTTTTAGCAATGCATTTCAGGTTATTAAGGTAGCTCATGTGACATGCATTTGGACCTTTATGGAGTCGCGGAGTCGACGCGTCTCACCATTATTTCATGCACTTATGTAAACGTTTAATCTAGTAGGACTTGTTTTCATAAACATGCAACACCTTTGGGGACCTCATATTGTAAACTCTGGATTATTTCAATGATCAAACGAAGTATTTTCCAAACGACACTTTAGGTCGTTCAATGTAACTGTAACTGTGGTGCTATGACAGACACCCCCAGGTATTCCATTCCGCTGCAAGTCAGGTAAATTGGGGGTGTGACAGATTGGCATCAGAGCTAAGGTTATAGCGAACTAGGATGTATCTTGGACCCTAGACTATAACCGCATCATCATAGCAGCTCATCATTTCATCATAAGTGCATAATCATGATACATGTTGTTTCATGCATACCATGTGCGAGTTATTTATACGTATATTCGTGTGTATATATATATATATATATATATATATATATATATATATATATATATATATATATATATATATATATATCATTTTATTGACCTGGTTCGCAAGTGACATGTCTTCAGATACTCACCCTGACATCCTTTTATCGGATTTACGACATTGAAGATGCCTTGTCATCTTCCACTACCATTGTACCACCAGTTGCACTTACACCACCATTAGCACTATTGATTTGCCATAGGAACAGGTTTTCCTATCATTCAGCCCATACATAGAATGCCTTTTGGTAGAGTATTCAGACTTAATCTTAATGGACTTATTAGGATGTTTATTGCAAAAAAGATACTCCCTCCGTCCCAATTTATTTGTCCAGTTTTGACTTTTTGAGTCTTTCTTTGTCAACTTTGACCGTAAATATTCTTATTTGTGTTATATAATACTTGATGAAAATTATACAAATTAAAAATACACTTAAAACTCGATCAATTCATACATTTTGCATCAAATATTAAATAACACAAACAAACATATTTAAGGTCAAAGTTAACATATAAAGACTTTGAAAATTAAAAGTGGACAAATAAATTGGGACGGAGGTAGTAGTATGTTTCTTTCCATCACTAGTAGAGCACTCACTACTCAGGTACTATCACCACCGTCAGTTACTAATTACACTATTGGTCGTCCCACAGTGCGTACTTTAGTTTTACCTCTTAGATGTCGCGAGAAAGAGGGAAGTATTCCATTCACTAGTACCATCATTGTCATTTTCCTTTTCCATTCCCACTTGCCATGAACTAGATAACAGCTAGTAGATAATACCAATATCACGGACTCAACAGGAACATCCGCAGATTCTTCAGGAATGGTTCAGAACCTACATTATCTAAGATTTGATAGATGCACAACTTCAGACACCACTTCAGGACTATCTCGACTTTATGATGCCACGAACCTGAATTCACACAGAGGGACACCAGGAAGTCCCTAGACCAGACTTATATCCTCACTAGCTTTTACTATTATCCTAGCCACAGAAGGTGTGGGACATAGTCTAAAGAACTTGTTGTCTTTTGATTGTTGTACAAACAAATATATCAAGTGTGACTCTACTATGTAAGAAATGGTTGTGCTATTTGTGATATCGGTTCACGTAGACCGAAATTTTCATGTATTATATTCAGGTGTTGTGAATATGATAATTTCTATTACCTATAGATCCTCATGGTCTCTTATGATTTGATGAAGAGAGATTTAAGCAAACCACTCCAAGCATGAGGCAAGCTGCTGTTGGACAAGTCATTGCCAAGAACATAGCCACCGCCCTCACTAAGGAACTTACTCACGTGGAATTTATGGGGTGCAATCCTCCCTCCTTTAGCGGAACTAGAGACACAAAGGAATTTCTCAAATGGTTCAAAGAAATAGAAACAATATTTCGATGTGGCGACTGTCATAAGGAAGACAAGGTTAAGTTCGCCACATGCACTCTTCAGGATCATGCCCAGGAATGGTGGACCAAACATATTAAGATGGTGGGAGTTGATGCTGCCTACTCACACTCTTGGGAGAAACTAAGAAGGATGATGGGTATAACATTTTGTGTAGGAAATAAATTACGAGCAAAGGAACAGGAAACACTAAACTTTACCATGGTAGGAGATGATGTTAACGACTACACTACCCATTTTCATGAATTAACACGACTAGGTTCTGCAACGGATGAACCGGAAAGCAAGAAAGTTGAAAGGTACATCGGGGGACTTTCCCATGAAATTCGTATGTTGGTCATCGCATGGGAACCCGATACCATGTCTGAAGCTATCAAAATGGCGATCGAAGCAAAGGAACTCATAGTTCACGCCGAGACATCAAGAAACAATAGTGACAATAAAAGGAAGTGGAACAACAATCTAGGTTGTAATGCTGCTCAACAATCACCCAAAGGACAAGAAGTGAATAGAGCCTTTGCTGCAGAACCGTACACAAAGAGAAGGTATATTGGAAAGTTACCTTACTGCAACCTGTGTAATCAACATCACCGAGATCATTGCAGTGAACCGTGTGGAGTGTGCTAGAAGCAGGGTCATCGGACTAAGGATTGTAGGAAACTCACAAATCATAGGATCCCAGGGAGTTGCTTCAAATGTGGAAACTTAGGGCATTTCAAGAATGACTGCCCAGAGCTAAGGAACAAGGAAAATCAGGAACTTGGAATCAAGACTGAATCGCTCGAGGAATAGCGTGAGCTGTTGAAAAAAAACCGTCAGGATATTAGCAACATCAAGGATAACAACAATGCTTCAGCAGGAAGAGCCTTGTTTCAATATATAAACCGTAGTTCAAGCCCTTTAGGGTTGTATCTTTCCTTTTGTACTTACCGTTGGTACGATGACATAACCTAGTTGTATTAAGCACTTTTCTATCCAATGTAATATCTATCCTTGTTTATCTCTGTGATAATCATAACCTTCGTCTACTCCATTTTCTATCCCAATTGCTCAGACTTCAATTGTTTCGCAACATTTTAGCATTGTCTTATCAGGGATTAGGCTGATTTCGTTTTTGATGAATTAGTAGACTATTACCATTCGACAAGATTCACCCACGTATCCAATACACCATTCAAGCTATTTTACTATCATATGGGGAAATTGTTTTACAGCAAAATTTCTGAAGTAAGCTATTTTATTATCATCCTATAAATTGATTTTCTGTCATTACACCAAGTATTTACTATTATTACGCGAGGAAATTTTCATGTTATTTGAAAGAAAACATCAGGATACCATTTTTAATAACAATGCGTTGAACACCATCTAAAACTTTTGAGAAAAGTTATGATATTTTGACAAAATCTAACATCGCATCATTAGTCCTCAATTGTACATAGCCTGATCACCTATGTAAAATTCAGGAAGGATTATGCCATGAAGGAAATAATTACCTTTTCAAAGGATTGTTAATAACAATCTTCATTTAAAAGTTTTGTAAACAAATGAACTCTTCCATAAACATCCCTTTTGCTGAACTATCCCTGGATACTTACCCTACCTGTCACTCACTTAGCCATTAAGTTGGATTTTCCCATTGACTTCCCTAAGAGAGACATTCCATATCAATTACATGCAGGATTCCTTTATACAATAGAAGCAAAGAAAGGATTTCAGAACTACTAACCAGGACTAGAAGTATAGAGTGAGAGAATTCATAACTCAACAACAAATTCTAAGATACCGCGAGACCATCCGAATCACCATCTTTGACTCAGTTGTCAAATTCTATCGTTTAATGGTACTAGCTAGACTGAGCTACAGGATTGAACTCAATATAAATGTCTGCAGGACAACACAATAGAAATAAACCAAGCTGCTAATTGTGACTATAGAGCATTTCATTTAAACATGGCCTCATCCATACATAAACTTTCCTGCAGTAAGTTTTCACAAAGGACAATTGTTTGAATCAAGAATATCGATGTAGATTCCTCTAAGGCATTATGTCTCTAGGAATTTCAGATAACCTCACCTTCATACCAAGCAAGGGATCAAACCAGAACATATCTCCTCATCTTCATGGGAAAACAGAATAGACATTCATCGACACAACATCAAGTGATACCTTCGTCTTGTCAATTACAACGATAAAATATTTCAGGACTTAAGTTAGTCTAAATACCTATGCTTGTAGTTATGCCTGATAATCACCAATAGGCATTATCCAACCTCAGGAACTAAATGTTAAGACATCTATGCATTTAAGCGAACATTTCCTATTCTACCATTTTATCCTTGTTAGTGTTTTCACTTTTAAATAAAGTTGATGCGTTTACATAAATCACATACCTAGTGGAAAAATGATTTCTGAAATTCCTATTTTGAACAAGTACGATCCTTTTTGGACAATCTTTAGCAACACTATTGTACAATGAGAAATATACATAGACATCAAACTTTGGTAATCAGTTTTAATCACAACATGTTTGAAAACATTTTTCTACTTCATAACTACTAAAATTTTGAATCATCTGGAAAAATATTACTTAGTAAATCATTTGCTCCAATTTTTCTAAATTCGTTTATTCAGAAAAAGGATTTCAACCAAAACTCATAATCGCGAGACAAATTTCCAGAACCAATTTCCCTACAACATCGCTTATGCATTTAGGATTTGTGACTTGACAATAAAGAATATTTGAATATGTGATGAAGGGATTAGGAAGGACATCACAAATAAATCACGAACTTCAGTAGTGGAGACCAACCCAATAGACAAAGAAGGACATATGTCTTATCATCTATTGGAACAAAACACAAGGAATCAAATTGTTACCTATATTCTATCCCTTTCAGATAACGCCAAGTTCAAAGGATCGAACGTTGTGGAATTAGTCACAAAGGTTTATTGTACCCATTTCAGTTATTCCTGTTAAGGAAACCGATTCACCTTGGACTTCAGAAATCATTTCAGAATTTCCTTCAGAAACCCATTTAGATGTGAACATCACCTATCATCCTTAGACCGATGGTCAAAGCGAGAGAACAATTCAAACATAGGAAAGTATGCTCAGCATGAGTGATTGACCTTAGAAATGGTTGGACTAATCATTTAACATAAATAAAATTCATCTACAACAATAGTTATCACACTAACAGCGAGAAACTGGCAGAAGTTAAGTTGGTACATAACACACATCATTTGGATTGGGTATCCTGAACAACAAACCATCCAGATTCAAGTGAGAGAACAAATTAAGTTAAAAACATTGCCTTGGATTGGCATGATACAAATTGGATAACAAGAGAGGTTGAACCTTTAGCATATTGGACCAGTTAAGATTCATTTTAGAATCGACCAACTATCATACAAACTTGAGTTCTGGCATAATTCAGCAGTATATATTACCAGTATCACATTTAAAATAGTAAGAAGCGCAGACCATCTATTGATGGGCCAAACTCTGAAAAAGCTCAACTTACTAGTCTAGTAGGCATTCATGAAATAACCAGAAATTTCCTACAAATCAAGAATCAGTTACAAGTTCAATAAGTTGTAAACCATTAAAACTTCAAGTTGGTAGGCAGAAAGTCCTGCCTAGGAAAGGCATGATATCATTCAGAAAACTTGGAAAGCTAAACCCGATATACACTGGACCATGCAATATTTCAAACAGAGTAGGCCTAGTGGCCGTCAGACATGAGCCTTGTTAGAGAACAGCAGGATTACACAAACATGTTTCACAATTTTCAAATCTCAAGAAATGACTTACAGATTAGTCACTCATAATCCCGTTTGGAAAGGAATCCAACCCAAGGACAAACTCAGACCTTGTAAGAGAACCAACAGAAATCATGGACCGTGTGGTCAAACAGTTGAATCAGAGTCGAATTCCTATCGTTAGAGTTCGCTGGAATTCTCGAATGTCATCACCTTTTCACCAATACGTTTTCAGAGACCAACATAAACTGAACTTTGGGATGAAATTCCTTTTAGAGGGGAAGACTGTCACAACTCACCATTTCAGGTCATTTCCCAAACTTTGGGAAAACACTATTCATCAAACACTATTCATCAAAACACTATTCATTGTTTTACTATTCATCATTTTTGGTGTCAGTTTGACATTCAGAGAAACGCTCAGAAATTTTACTATTCATTGAACACTATTCATTCCTGAAGAAATTTCATCATTCATGTGCATTATTCATTTCATCGTAAATTTAGTTTACGGGTATTTAAATTCGCGTAACCGTATTGGTTTAGGTGCGAATTCATTTCATTATCAGTAAAGACACTGCATATGGACTAGAGACAGTCTGCATATCATCATAACAACATTATCATGTTATACCACTCTTAGGATTTTCAAATTTATATATTTGATACATTTAACGTTTTACGTATAATTATTTATAAATAAACGTTAACACCCGGTTTATATACACGACGAATATATCTAAATATTTCCACAATGGTCCCGGCATATTTTTATATCCATTTTATCATCATAAAAGTTATAACATTTATTTACCCAGTATTTTGGAAATTTATTTTATTTATAACGTGAGCTTATGAATATTACGACGGTTTTCGTGAAAACTAAACAATAATCACCCGAACACTCAGTACTTGTACCCAACATATTTTTAACATTTTTATGAGTTTATTAAGTCCCGGTTAACTTCGTTAATATTTATTTCTAGCAAACCCAGTACCCGATTATAACTAAATTAACAAAAACCACAACTAATACTACACTAACTTATCCTAAGCAACTCAAAACCGATTTTGCTACCCTTTCACTTATTGAAAACCGGCCACAAGACATCCCAAGATCACATGACTAACAATTTTAACCTTATGTATTCATGATCATTATTATACATTAAAACCTTTATCTAAATATCCTTACAAACACCTTTTACATAAACATACATAATTTTAGAATCAAAAAGCTCATTTCTCATCTTCTCCATCCAAAACCCACGACCCAAATCCATTCTCCATGATCAAGTGATGATTTTCCAAAATACAAAGCTACAAAGTTGTTCATTTCATCATTTTAATCAAGAATCTTACAACAAAAACACAAGTAACACAAGGTTTCTCATCATCTAATCACCCATTATTTCAAAGTGAGTTATCAACTTTATTTTCATGATTTCATCTAATTAACACTTGTATCTTATGGTTTTCATGCTTAATTTCATGTACAAGTTAGCTATACCACATTATTTTTGTTAACTTTTTGAACATACAAACCCTAGATTTTGATTTAGGTGTTCATTAATAAAATTAACATGATTACTAGTGATTAGGAACCCATGGAACCCTAAGAAGGTGTATGGTAGTATTAGTGTAGCTTTGTGGTGTTTGCAAGAGATTTGGTTGAAGTAGAAACTAGTTTTGGACATGAAAAATGGATTTGTAACAAGTATATAAGCCTACTGTCCCATTTTTGTAAATCCAGGAAAATCAGTAAACATAAAGTAAACTTTGGAACAATTTTTAGAAAATACTTTCAAAAACGAATCCGTAGGCGAAAGAACGGATTAAAAAGAGTTTATAACGAAGAAGTTATGATTTTTGCAAGTTTATTGACGAAAAGTATATTTTCTGAAAATACATGCTGTTGGACGTTTTTCGTCGGACAAAAAGAGGCTTTAGACCTAACCCGGAGGAGTCAAGCTTTCCAAAATATATTACTACATACTAAGACGTAACCATGGATATAAAGAACAAGTAAAACGGACTTATAACGACAAAGATATTCACGTTTCAATATCGGCAAAACTTATATTGTTTTGACAGCTTTTGGTAAAATGATAACACTAAAACTACGTAGTAACTCTAGATTTCTGGAAATAATACCAAGTACCCAAATTCATAACTAATGAAGTATTAGTGAATACAAGTATATTTTTATCATTACAAGGCGTTATTTCAAGGATTTCAAACCGAGGATTTCAACACTAACATTGATACATACGATATATATTTATATATATATACATTTCAACTAGTTTTATTTTTCTAGTTGCCTTATTTTCCTAAGTCTTGAAAAATGTATATTTTTGATAATAACAAGTATTTTTCAAAGAGTAGAGTGGTATAGGAAACATGTGCATGGACATTCATAACATCATTTCATGATCTAAAGTAGATCGTTCATCATTCATATTAGGTTGCGGCTAGTATGCGCGCCTTGTTTTTTTCAGCTCATTACATGTTCATGGTACCATCATATCAGGTGAGTTTTCATAGCCCCGTTTTCAATTCCATATTTTGATTTCAAATCCCACGGGGGAATACATTGCATCAACCATTTTAGTACGAGCCCAAGTACCAAAACATATGTACATTGCTTAAGTTGCCTTACCAACCTGTTAAAGTCCCCTATTTATTATCATGGACCGTTAATTTGCCGATTAAGCGAGAGTGAGTGGATAGATCTATCGAGGGTGACGCCTCCATCCGTGGTAGTTATTACCAATAGTAAGCGGATGCATTTCATTTTGACATTTTGGGAGTGTTCTGGTAAAACATTCGGGAGGGGCATATAATTTCATCAGTCATAGCTTCGGGGTCATGAGCTTAAGGTCTATTGTACTATTTTACGTGACTTTTGTCATGCACTTATACTTGTGGTGGCCGTACATCATTACATTTTATAAACCTATGGAATTCACCAACATTCGTGTTGACGTTTTAGCAATGTATTTCAGGTTATTAAGGTAGCTCATGTGACATGCATTTGGACCTTTATGGAGTCGCGGAGTCGACGCGTCTCACCATTATTTCATGCACTTATGTAAACGTTTGATCTAGTAGGACTTGTTTTCATAAACATGCAACACCTTTGGGGACCTCATATTGTGAACTCTGGATTATTTCAATGATCAAACGAAGTATTTTCCAAACGACACTTTAGGTCGTTCAATGTAACTGTAACTGTGGTGCTATGACAGACACCCCCAGGTATTCCATTCCGCTGCAAGTCAGGTAAATTGGGGGTGTGACAAAAGGGGTTAAGGACGAGAAACCCGGTGGGGGGAGAAACCCGGTGGGGGTGTATCTTCTCTTTCTGGATTCATGCCGAAATAATAGTGAGTGTATTTGACTTGGTTTTTCTACTTGGAAATAACGGGACTAATTGTAGCGGGTCCCACAGATGGCGCCACTGATTGTACAATAATTCGCACTACCAGGCCTTCGATGGTGATCAAAGGAAATGTGGGGTGTTGTGACTACGCCAAGCTTGGATATAACCTGAAATAAGAAATACTAAAAGACTACGTTAAGTGATTGCGCAGGGGTTGGACCCTGCGAACCACCTCCGGCGTGTGAATAAGTGATCGGTATGAGAGTATAAGTGTAAATGTAGTAAAGTAAGGTAAGAGAAATTGCATACCAGATTTTTCATCGTCCAGGACTATTTATAGGTGAAGAAAACGGTCCTGGAGAGTGGTCACACATTTGAGAGAGACCATGGGGGCGTCCCATGATTTGTGGTAACCGCTAAGGTTTAATGTCCAACTCCTCCTGGTTTAGCGGGGGAGCTAAAGAGAAAGAGGAGACGTGGGTAAGACTTGGTCTCACCAATATTTGGACTTGGCATCGTTCCGTCCTTAAAACTTATCGAGAGATGCCCCGAAGGGCTTAATCCTTCGATTGGCGAATTCCTACTTGGTAACTAGATCATTGATGATTAGTTTTACGCCAAAGAAAGTTTAAGGAGGCTAGCCAGAGCCTTCTGTTATGTAGGTTGCGATCAGACTCGAAGGGGGATCCTTCGAGCTAATCAGAGGGTAAATCATCAATCTTCAAATATATGTCTTTAACGTAGGCGTGATTCTCAAATCTCTCTACCCAAACCTCAAACTTAAGCAAAAGACGACTTCTCAATCATAAACTAAGAATACACGGCAGGCTAAGGCTAAAAAGTGTAATGAAACAATACATGATATGGGTTATGAAATGAAAAGAATAGCTCGGAAGGGTGTATCTAGGGGTATCTTGCACTAAAGGTGAATGCAACAAAAGGGGTTTTACACGGGGGTTGAAAAGTCTAGGTGACTAATCAATAAACACGCACAATTTTACATATATGGGCTATTTGGGTGAAAATCCTAAACCATTGCCTTCTCAAATTATCTTTTCCAAATGTATCAAGCAAAATCGATGCACTACTCATCTATGGTCTTGAAATGATGTAAAGGTCAAGTTCTAAAGTTTACAATACTACTGACACACTCAATATTTGGTGGATTTGAGTAATATGGGGAAACGGAAAAGCTAAAGCTCACCAAGAAAATCAAGGGTTATAGTGTGCTTGGCTGTAACAACCTACAAAATTTCATTACTATCATTCCCATTACAAATACCTATAGTAGGTATTTCATAGGTAAATTTTTTTGCTTTTTATGTGCATTCATTACTTACATTACTCTCTAGATCTGCTCATGTATTCACACAAGTCAAATAACTCAACACTCACATCTTATAAACCCCTGGTATGTTAAGAATAAGATCTCAACAACACCATAATAAGTAATCTACCAATCTAACACATTAAACATATCGCAAAATCCTAATGAACACTAATTAAACCCTAATTAGGTCTATGTGCTTATTAAACTCTATATGCTTAATTAAACTAGTTTGAAAGTGTCCAAGGCTTAAGTATGAGTTACCTTAGGAGCATTAGGATACCTTAGGACCTTTAGACCCTAGTACAACCCCTTAGAACTTAGGTACAAGTCTCTTATGCACAAAACCTTAACTAGGTTATAACTTTCTAAAATTAGGTCTAAACTATCCCAAAACTTCACCATAAACCACCACCACTTAGTATAAGCTTCTTAAGACCTAGAATTAGTTATTAGGCACTCATAGGACCTTAACCTAGGCACTAAACCCTAGGATAAACCCTAATCTCTCACTAAGTACAATTAGGTCATTTAGGTCCCGAAACTAGGTCAAACCTTCCCAAATCTTTCCCATAAACTACCATCACTTAGTATAAACACCTTAGGACTTAGGATTAGTCACTAAACACTCTTATAAACCTAACCTAGGCACAAAACCCTAAGTATAAACCCTAAACTCTCACTAGACAAAACTAGGTCTAAACTAGTAAAACCTAAACATAAGCACCTCAACCTAGCACCTTAGCACCTTACCCTAACTAAGCTAGCACCCTAGTGATTGAGCCTGAACCATCAGATTATTATTAACCAAGGTCAATAAGTCAAAGACAGCCTAGAATCAATACTCCGGTGATAGTATAGTGTTTTCCCGGGTCGTTAAAGTCCCAGCGAGATTGAAATGGTGTCGTTTGAAATCGTTTTTGAGAAAGTGGCACTGAGGACAGTAGCCAGATGATGTGGAGTTGAAATTGCTACTGTTATTTTGGTGTTGGTACACAGATATAATATTCACAAAAATCAGATAACAGATATATACACGAATTCACAGTTAAGATCACGTATCGGACTGGAAAAGTGGGATTTTAGTGATTATCAAACTACAGGGGGTGCTTTTGACACTTTTTCAAACTTGAAAATTAAAAATGAAAATGAAATTATGGAAATGATTAAAATACTATTTAAATATTATTTAATTAATTAAACTATTTAAAATCTAAATTAAAATCTAATTTAAATAAACTAAAAATGACAAATGATTTAAATTAAACTAAAAATTAACAAAAATATTTTCTAAACCTAAATTAGAACTTGAAGAAAGTATAAAAAATAAAAATAAATATTTTTGTCTTTTTGTGGTTTTGTTATTAATTAAAAACTATTTAACTTAATTAAACTAATTAAACTACTTTTAATTATTATTAATACTAAATTAACTTAGAAAATTACAATAAAATTTATAAAATTACTTAACCATTACAGGAATCCTAAAAAATTATAAAAACTCTAAAAATTAAGTTTTAAGATTAAACTACTAATTATTTACCTTTTAATTAACTTAAGTCTATTTTAAACAAATAAAATAAGAAAAATATAAAATGAACAGTAGAATCTCAAAATATATTTTCTAAAAACTTATTATACTATATTAGAACTAGGAAAATTATAAAAACTGGATTTAACCTTATAAAAACTAATTAAGCTATTTAATACTTGATATTAATTAATAATAAAGAAAATTAAAATTAAATCTAATTAACACTAAATGACAAAATAAAAATCTGAAAAAATTATCAAAATTACTTTACTATATAAGGTATTTAATAAAAATATAAAAACACTAGGTACTTAATTAAAATCTAAAAATGAAAATTAAACTTAAATGGAATTAAATAGAAACTATCACTTAATTTAAAACTAATTTTTTTTTGGATTTTTCTTTTATAAACTTGTTTTACATATAAAAACAAAGACTTTTTGTGAAAACAACTATTTTAAAACTAAAAAATAAGCTATGCACACCCCTTTTGTCTTAACAGTTTGACTTTGGTTGACTGTTTGGTCAATTGAGGTCAAATGGCTTTGGGTGGGTCCCACTATGGTTAAAACAGGTTCAAATAAGCTAACTAAACTCCAATAAGCCAGAAACAACAATTATACAACACAAATAAGCTAAATAAAACCTAATAAGCACTTAAGGAAATTGAATTCCAACACAGAAAGGGGACAGACTTTTGGCCTGAATTCAAGTGGGGTCCACTGGGTTTGGGGTCAAACTAAAAGTCAAGGGTTGTTCCCTGGTAGGAGGGGGTTGGGGGAAACTAAACCTAGGGTTTGGGAACCACAGTGGTGGCCACAAACCACCACCAAAGGTGGTGGTGTGGCTGTGGTGTCTGATGTGCAGAACAGCAGGTTGCCCTGCAGTTGACTTTGGGCACAAGTGGGGCCCACAAGAAAATTCCCAAAAATCAAAGCTAAATAGAATCTTAAAGCTGAGGTGGTAGAGAACTTATGTAAACAAGTTTCAGAGCCTAATCTATAACACAAAAATCACATTAATTGCTTGAACTTTTGGAAAAACTGAGAATGCATACACATTTGACTTTTGAAGAAAACTTGAACTTTGACTTATATGAGATTTGATCTTAATCTATGAACTTAACATGCAATAAAAAGCTGTGATGAGACTAAATTAAGTTACTATTACAGCTAGTTAACTCAAAATGATTATTCCATAACTGATTTCACAAACAGTTAAACAGTTAGGTTGATGAAAGATGGATTTTGACTTTTTAAGAAAAGACACTTATGTTTTAGTGTTAAACTGAGATACTTGGTACATTTGTAAAGTACTTTAAACAAGAACAACCCTAGAAATACCCTTTAACTCAGATAAACCATAGCATCCAAACACCCCTTAAACATATGACAGATTTGAGTTTTCAAAGAATTTCATAGATTTGAACCATAAAATTAATTTCCAAGGTTATATTATGATGTAATGAACTGAGATAAGCACCTAAACACTAGTAATACTAACAAAGACTCACAAATCAAATTTAAGCTATAAAAGCAGTGGATTATGAAAAATGATCAACCAATCTATCTGATGAACAAACACTACTAAATAAACAATCTAATAAACTAAATACACTAATCAAACCTGAAAATACAAAGATGAGCAATCATAAAAGGCTTCCACAGTAGAATGACCAAAATCAAATAATATGCTTACCATTGATCTTGACTGAGACTAGGGTACCAAGGACATCAAAACATAACCTAGGGCCTCCCAAGAGGTAACTAATACCACAGCAATCAATCTTTCCCTTGCACCATCATTCTTCAAGCTTGATAACTCTATTTTTTTTTATTTTCTATTATCTTGAAATTTTTGAGAATTTCTAAAACATGATACTAAACTGGTTTTTATTTTATTTAAACTTTTGAAAACTTAAATTTGAGCTTAGATAAACTAAATAAAACAGTTGGAACAACAATTAACAAGATTTGATTGAAGTTGTCAATTTCAATTAAAAATGCTAATTACGAATTTAATTGGCAATACTTGAAACTAAAGATGATAATACATTTATATTACACTAGAAAACTGAGTACAAAAGGTTCTGATTAAAATTACAACTGAATTTGAAGATTACATTACCTACGATTACATTAAGACTAAAACTACTCTAATACTTTTTCTTCCCTGCTCCTCTTCATCTTTATAGCATCCAAAAAGGTTTGTCGGTCCCACAGGGTCAAATCCCACCAATATATGCAGCCAATGGATGTCTCTTGCTTCTGGATTCAAATTGGCGGGAAACATGGCTTTTAAGCCAATTGGGACTGAGGCTATCACTAGGGGGGGTGGGATGTGATGGGTGCATTGGGGTGAGGGAATGGCAGGGATAAGGAGTGGGGCAAGTGGAGATGGTGCAAGGGGGGGAAAACCAGGTGGTAATGGAGGAAGTGGTGTGGGAGTGGTTTTGGTGGGAAAGGAGATACGGGGTGGTTTTGGGAGGTTTGACCGGGATCAAACAAAGGTTGGACTGGGTTTTGTTTAGTGGGCTGAGGTTGGGCTTAGGTTTAGTAACATGGGTGGGCTGGTTAGTTTAGGTGTAATAGAATTAGGTCCGTTTGGTTTTTTTGTAACTTGGAAAACACAAGGACCAATTTTGTAATTTAGGTAAACTTGAGGGGCTGTTGTGTAAATATTCCAAAGTTTATCACAAGGACCTAATTTGCCATAGATGAATAGTACATGGATATTTTTGATATTTTTTATTTTTTTAAATACCCGGGGACTAAAACTGACAATTCACCAAACTTCAGGGACCTTTCATGTAATTTTCTGATTTTGAAGGGCTAAACCTGTAAATATCAAACAGTTAACACAAAGGGCCAATTATGTCATTTAAGAATAGTATAAGGTTTATTTTGATTATTTTCTTATTTTTAAAACCTTAGGGACTAATTTTGACACTTTTCCAAAGTTGAGGGACCAAAGTTGTAAATTTATGATTTTTAACTTCAAATGACTTTTTCTTACAACTTGTGAATCCCAAGGACCTTTTATGATAATTTTACAAGTTTTGATTCACCAGGGACTAGTTTTGCAAATTTATGAAACTTGAGGGACTGAAACTGCCAATTATGCAAACTTTGTACGTTTTTCATTTGTTTTTGCATATTTTGTGTTTGAAACATATAAAACATACCTCTAAGATATTTTAAGTATTTTGATATATATTTGGGTGTTTTTGGATGTTTTGGCAGTTCATATAAGACAAAAATGATGAGTATTTACACACTCATCAATCCCCCACACTAAAACATTGCTAGTCCCTAGCAATCTTTTGAGAAAAACTTGATGGATTTGAAATTCTCTTTACCAAAAGCCATCACTTCTGGAGTAGCCAGGTGTAAGAACTGTGGCACACCTGATAACCGTGTGATTTTGAGCAAACCACCAGCTATAAACGGATTTGATTAGTCTTTACCAAAAGCCGTTTGCTTCTGGACTAGCCAACTCTTGATGGAATAGTCAACATCTTGGTGAGCTGATTACCAATTATGGATTTTCCACGGCCTTTACCACAAGCCATAATCTTGCGGGCTAGCCAGCTCATTTGCTTATGAGGATGCGGGGGAGCTGAGGAACCATACAATTTTTGGCAAACTGCCAGCCGTAAACGGATTTGAGATGTCTTTACCAAGAGCCGTTTGCTCCTGGACTAGCCAATCCATTTGTCATTTAGACTTTGGCGGACTGATTACCACAAAAATTTTGAACTTTAGTGAAAAAATTTTTTGAAAAATTTTGGTCAAAAACGGGGGTATAAGTTAGTAAAATATGATAAAATTCGCTAGAATAGCGAATACCCCCCCACACTAAGCATGAATATTGTCCTCAATATTCAAAGTCCCGGCTATTATGCCGACTCTTGGAACGTAAAAAGGGCAATATTACAAGCTAAATGTGGAAACACAATTTTGTTTTTCACTTTTGTAATCACAGCATGGGGGACTCTCCCACACTTAGGGTGAAAACCCTATAAGCATGCTACTGTTTTTGTTTACCGAGTCGCTAGCTTGACTCGACCCCGAATTAATTAGTCCATGGGGAAGCATGATGTGGAAGAAATAATCACCATCGGACTTTCATTCAAGATGTTTGGATAAACATTTGAAGCACGTGAAAGTTCCACACCGATGAGATATAATCCCGGCTCAAGATAATGATACATGAAAATGCCAGGATCAAATATAATGTCTTCATTCCCGAAGGAGTGAAGAACAGGAGAAGTCACCCTGTAGGTGAAGAAAAGGAAGAAAACCATGATGAAAATCATGATAAGATCTTCTTCCTCGAAGGCAGGCTCATTAGCCTGATTTTGGATTTCAAAGGTTAAGCTCGTAAACATCCCGGGAGGGTGGGTGGGAATTTGCAAATTCTCATAATTGAGAGCATCTCCCCCCGGGATATCAAACTCCGGAGGAGTCATGACATGAGTGAGTTCACAGGAGAACTCATCAAATGTGAATGAATCATATTCTGGATTGATGTGCGTGAGTTCACAGGAGAACTCATCGAAGGTAAATGATTCATAATCGGGGAGAGAATTATGAGAATGAGAAGTGGTATTGCCACTAATTTTCTCTCCCAAAGGATCAAAAGTAAAGGCTTCAAATTCCGGTATAGGGTCATCGGAGAGAATGTCACTATCCTTTATGGGGATAGGAGATGAAATAGGTTTCATATTGAAAGCCTCGATTTTAGAAATGAGGAGATTGACTTTCAATAATGTTGCACGAAGTGCTTCATCCTTGATTTCAGTGTCAATCTCATCATTCTCTTCTTCTAAGCTAACTAGCTCAGAAGGTAATTCTTCCACATGACTGATGTCTCCAGAAGATAAAGAATTTTCATCAGCATGTGAAGTACTAAGCTCGATGTTGGGATTAGAGTTTAAAAGATTTTCAATTTCTCCCATATCGGCTTCGAAATCAACGAGACCATCATCATTTCCCAAAGGAAATGGATTGATGTGAGTAAGTTCGTTTGTGAACTCCTCAATAAGAGGGTTAACATCCGAATGAGGCAATGGTGCCTCTTCATACTCAACTTCTCCATATGATGTGCAATCATCATTAAAATCGGAGAAAGTCTCAAAATGATCTTTTGGATTTTCAGGGTGAGCAGGTAGATAACACACCTGATCCAAAGTTCCCTGTGACTCTCTTGGGATTGGGACAAGGATTTCAGCACTAGACTTTATTAATTCGTCCGATTCCTTATTAGGAACAGTGCTAAGATGCTCATCCCCCATGATTAGAGAGTGAGTGTGAACTTCGGGTGTGATAACAGTAGACTGAGGGAGTTGAGAAGGACTAGCAGTCATGGTTTCTACAAGTTCCATGATTTCTACTGCTAGTGATTCAATCATAATCTTTTCTCCCTGTATTTCTACTGAAGCAGTTTCAAGAGGTTTCTCAGATATCTTTGGGATTGGAACAAGGTTATCAATCTCCTCAAGAGGATTGCTTTTGACTTCCTTGTCCCCCATTGGCAAGATATCTGAAGTTTTCTTAGGTTTTACCTCTTGAAATGGCTCATCCTCATCACTTTCATCCTCATAATAAAATGAGTTAACAGGAGGCTTTCGTTTTCTAAGAATCAAATCCTTAAGACAGTTTATACTATCTTGAATGTTCTTGTTGAATTGAGTTTGATTCGTAATTATTTTAGTAATCAATTCAACTCTAGCTAACTCGTCCTGAGGCGGTGGTTGAGGGTTTGTGTATTGTGGGGGCTGGTTAAAACCAAATTCATGATTGTTACAAGGAACCTGTTCATAGACAAACTAATCCCTAATTTGACAATCAGAGCTGTAGTGAGGGCCACCACAATACTCACAACAGTAAAACTGTTGAGCATGACTTGGTGTATTTTGATACGAAGCATTATTGAGATTTGGATAATATGATTCTTGCTCGTATGAATGTGATGGGCAGTTTGAAAATTTTGAGGAGTTGTTGAATGAGTTTTGATTAGGATCATAAGCAAAGGAATTACTCGATCCACAGAACAAACAACTCCCGTCTCGAATATCGTTACCACATTGTACACATGTACACCAACGACATGGAAAACCGAAAAGTGGCTCACCACAACCAACACAAGGAATAAAAGCCGGAGGTGGGACAAGTGGTGTGCTCTTAGAGCTAGCAATTTCCACCACTTCCGTTATAGTCTCGGGTTTTTGAATGTGAAGATTAGGTAAGCCGTTATTTTCAGTCACAGCTCTAAGCTCTTGGTTTTTGTGTATAACCGTGTATCGTGAAAGATTAGGAGCAATTGTGAGCTTAGATTTTTGGGAAACCGAAGGTTGGACGTATTTAGCACTTTCATAGTCAGAGGAAAGTACAGGGTCCTTTGTCACCTCGGTTTCTCGTTCCATTTCCCTCATTGGAGAGGGAATAGGAATCGAAGGTTCATCATAATCAACACGACATCTCGATATCTTTGACAAGGCCATAAGTTTTTCAATGTTGCTCTCATAGGCCCTTCGTTCAAAGAAATCGTCATCGAGAGATGTCATTTAAATCAATTACGGGATAAGTGGAAGAAGTGAGAATCAAAAAGATAGAGGGTAAAGGGATGAAGAATCAAAGAGGTGAGAGGGTAAAGGTGAATATTTTTGGTATTTTCGAGAAACATGTTTAGTGCACATGCACCAAAAACAATTTTTCAAAACAAATTCGAGGCAAAACCACAGTGAACTTAAACCAGAAATCACAAGTGAATGGCTTCTTTGAAAAAGGTACACCACTCACAGGGATATAAAGGCAAGTTTTAATCTTAAGTTTGGGAACTTATTATGGGTTTATTAATTAATTTGAAAAACTGATTTAGGCTTATGGGTGTGTGTGCAGAAAACTTGGGAAATATTTTTGGAACTGATTCTTTAACCGAAATCGTCCCTTTAAGATTACTCGCAGGCTGGCGGGAGGAAAGAATGGATTCCTCTTCAGTTCGCAATTTAATGTCAGAACTTACCTTAAACCAACTGTTTCAGGTTGTAATCTTAAAGAACACGAAGTAATTTAACTTCACAGTTTGTTTTTGATTGTTTTTAATTTTTTTTGGTGTTTTTCAACACTTCAGGAGAAGTGTTAATGAACGTTTTTCTGATGTGATTGAGTTTTTACAAAAACTTTTTACAAATTTGTGTGAAATTTGTACAGGGAGGGTTTTGAAAACCACTAAACTTAAAACGATTTTGTAAAACACGCAACAACCTCCCCGGCAGCGGCGCCAAATTTTGATTGAGCCTGAACCGTCAGATTATTATTAACCAAGGTCAATAAGTCAAATACAGCCTAGAATCAATACTCCGGTGATAGTATAGTGTTTTCCCGGGTCGTTAAAGTCCCAGCGAGATTGAAATGGTGTCGTTTGAAATCGTTTTTGAGAAAGTGGCACTGAGGACAGTAGCCAGATGATGTGGAGTTGAAATTGCTACTGTTATTTTGGTGTTGGTACACAGATATAATATTCACAAAAATCAGATAACAGATATATACACGAATTCACAGTTAAGATCACGTATCGGACTGGAAAAGTGGGATTTTAGTGATTATCAAACTACAGGGGGTGCTTTTGACACTTTTTCAAACTTGAAAATTAAAAATGAAAATGAAATTATGGAAATGATTAAAATACTATTTAAATATTATTTAATTAATTAAACTATTTAAAATCTAAATTAAAATCTAATTTAAATAAACTAAAAATGACAAATGATTTAAATTAAACTAAAAATTAACAAAAATATTTTCTAAACCTAAATTAGAACTTGAAGAAAGTATAAAAAATAAAAATAAATATTTTTGTCTTTTTGTGCTTTTGTTATTAATTAAAAACTATTTAACTTAATTAAACTAATTAAACTACTTTTAATTATTATTAATACTAAATTAACTTAGAAAATTACAATAAAATTTATAAAATTACTTAACCATTACAGGAATCCTAAAAAATTATAAAAACTCTAAAAATTAAGTTTTAAGATTAAACTACTAATTATTTACCTTTTAATTAACTTAAGTCTATTTTAAACAAATAAAATAAGAAAAATATAAAATGAACAGTAGAATCTCAAAATATATTTTCTAAAAACTTATTATACTATATTAGAACTAGGAAAATTATAAAAACTAGATTTAACCTTATAAAAACTAATTAAGCTATTTAATACTTGATATTAATTAATAATAAAGAAAATTAAAATTAAATCTAATTAACACTAAATGACAAAATAAAAATCTGAAAAAATTATCAAAATTACTTTACTATATAAGGTATTTAATAAAAATATAAAAACACTAGGTACTTAATTAAAATCTAAAAATGAAAATTAAACTTAAATGGAATTAAATAGAAACTATCACTTAATTTAAAACTAATTTTTTTTTGGATTTTTCTTTTATAAACTTGTTTTACATATAAAAACAAAGACTTTTTGTGAAAACAACTATTTTAAAACTAAAAAATAAGCTATGCACACCCCTTTTGTCTTAACAGTTTGACTTTGGTTGACTGTTTGGTCAATTGAGGTCAAATGGCTTTGGGTGGGTCCCACTATGGTTAAAACAGGTTCAAATAAGCTAACTAAACTCCAATAAGCCAAAAACAACAATTATACAACACAAATAAGCTAAATAAAACCTAATAAGCACTTAAGGAAATTGAATTCCAACACAGAAAGGGGACAGACTTTTGGCCTGAATTCAAGTGGGGTCCACTGGGTTTGGGGTCAAACTAAAAGTCAAGGGTTGTTCCCTGGTAGGAGGGGGTTGGGGGAAACTAAACCTAGGGTTTGGGAACCACAGTGGTGGCCACAAACCACCACCAAAGGTGGTGGTGTGGCTGTGGTGTCTGATGTGCAGAACAGCAGGTTGCCCTGCAGTTGACTTTGGGCACAAGTGGGGCCCACAAGAAAATTCCCAAAAATCAAAGCTAAATAGAATCTTAAAGCTGAGGTGGTAGAGAACTTATGTAAACAAGTTTCAGAGCCTAATCTATAACACAAAAATCACATTAATTGCTTGAACTTTTGGAAAAACTGAGAATGCATACACATTTGACTTTTGAAGAAAACTTGAACTTTGACTTATATGAGATTTGATCTTAATCTATGAACTTAACATGCAATAAAAAGCTGTGATGAGACTAAATTAAGTTACTATTACAGCTAGTTAACTCAAAATGATTATTCCATAACTGATTTCACAAACAGTTAAACAGTTAGGTTGATGAAAGATGGATTTTGACTTTTTAAGAAAAGACACTTATGTTTTAGTGTTAAACTGAGATACTTGGTACATTTGTAAAGTACTTTAAACAAGAACAACCCTAGAAATACCCTTTAACTCAGATAAACCATAGCATCCAAACACCCCTTAAACATATGACAGATTTGAGTTTTCAAAGAATTTCATAGATTTGAACCATAAAATTAATTTCCAAGGTTATATTATGATGTAATGAACTGAGATAAGCACCTAAACACTAGTAATACTAACAAAGACTCACAAATCAAATTTAAGCTATAAAAGCAGTGGATTATGAAAAATGATCAACCAATCTATCTGATGAACAAACACTACTAAATAAACAATCTAATAAACTAAATACACTAATCAAACCTGAAAATACAAAGATGAGCAATCATAAAAGGCTTCCACAGTAGAATGACCAAAATCAAATAATATGCTTACCATTGATCTTGACTGAGACTAGGGTACCAAGGACATCAAAACATAACCTAGGGCCTCCCAAGAGGTAACTAATACCACAGCAATCAATCTTTCCCTTGCACCATCATTCTTCAAGCTTGATAACTCTATTTTTTTTTATTTTCTATTATCTTGAAATTTTTGAGAATTTCTAAAACATGATACTAAACTGGTTTTTATTTTATTTAAACTTTTGAAAACTTAAATTTGAGCTTAGATAAACTAAATAAAACAGTTGGAACAACAATTAACAAGATTTGATTGAAGTTGTCAATTTCAATTAAAAATGCTAATTACGAATTTAATTGGCAATACTTGAAACTAAAGATGATAATACATTTATATTACACTAGAAAACTGAGTACAAAAGGTTCTGATTAAAATTACAACTGAATTTGAAGATTACATTACCTACGATTACATTAAGACTAAAACTACTCTAATACTTTTTCTTCCCTGCTCCTCTTCATCTTTATAGCATCCAAAAAGGTTTGTCGGTCCCACAGGGTCAAATCCCACCAATATATGCAGCCAATGGATGTCTCTTGCTTCTGGATTCAAATTGGCGGGAAACATGGCTTTTAAGCCAATTGGGACTGAGGCTATCACTAGGGGGGGTGGGATGTGATGGGTGCATTGGGGTGAGGGAATGGCAGGGATAAGGAGTGGGGCAAGTGGAGATGGTGCAAGGGGGGGAAAACCAGGTGGTAATGGAGGAAGTGGTGTGGGAGTGGTTTTGGTGGGAAAGGAGATACGGGGTGGTTTTGGGAGGTTTGACCGGGGTCAAACAAAGGTTGGACTGGGTTTTGTTTAGTGGGCTGAGGTTGGGCTTAGGTTTAGTAACATGGGTGGGCTGGTTAGTTTAGGTGTAATAGAATTAGGTCCGTTTGGTTTTTTTGTAACTTGGAAAACACAAGGACCAATTTTGTAATTTAGGTAAACTTGAGGGGCTGTTGTGTAAATATTCCAAAGTTTATCACAAGGACCTAATTTGCCATAGATGAATAGTACATGGATATTTTTGATATTTTTTATTTTTTTAAATACCCGGGGACTAAAACTGACAATTCACCAAACTTCAGGGACCTTTCATGTAATTTTCTGATTTTGAAGGGCTAAACCTGTAAATATCAAACAGTTAACACAAAGGGCCAATTATGTCATTTAAGAATAGTATAAGGTTTATTTTGATTATTTTCTTATTTTTAAAACCTTAGGGACTAATTTTGACACTTTTCCAAAGTTGAGGGACCAAAGTTGTAAATTTATGATTTTTAACTTCAAATGACTTTTTCTTACAACTTGTGAATCCCAAGGACCTTTTATGATAATTTTACAAGTTTTGATTCACCAGGGACTAGTTTTGCAAATTTATGAAACTTGAGGGACTGAAACTGCCAATTATGCAAACTTTGTACGTTTTTCATTTGTTTTTGCATATTTTGTGTTTGAAACATATAAAACATACCTCTAAGATATTTTAAGTATTTTGATATATATTTGGGTGTTTTTGGATGTTTTGGCAGTTCATATACGACAAAAATGATGAGTATTTACACACTCATCACCTAGCACCTTACAAGTACCCACACAAGTAGGTGCATCACCTACCTGTCACCACCTTGCCCAAACCGCCTCCCTCAGCTTTCCACCACCACAACCGGCCTACCTCAGCCCCCTAGCTACCTCCTAGCTTGTCCTTGTCACCAGTAGACCTGCCACAACCCCCCTCTAGCCTTGCTTACTCCACCTTCGACACATGGAAGCCCGTTTCTTGCTCACTACTCCTTCACGGGCTTTAAATACCCACTTCTCCCTCCATTTCATTCCACACCTCTTCTCCTCTTTACCTCACATACATTCTGTAGTATAAGACCCATAGAAGTCGAGTAACAAAGCCTTGGTAGTGTCGAGTTGTGGTTTTGGCCGAGAGAAACCCTAGAAACCCTCGTTACCCTTCCCACGACCTAGGTAAGCCTTAACTTTTGATTTAGTAGCTTTAATTTAGTCTTAGGATAGTGGTGTGTGCTTATTCACACACATTTTTCTAGCCAAATTAAGACCAAAACAGACACAAAATAACCATAATTGCCAAAGATATTGTGTTTTTGTGTTTGTGATCGTGCTGGAACGGATATTTCAGAAATTGGCATAAATCAGGCCAAAAAGGAGAAAAACGAGCACGAGTTTGGAAAACGTGTCAAAAGCCAGAGCCGGGGAAGCAAATTACCACTTTTGAGCTCAGATTGTCAAAACATACCTTGTGGAATCATAAAATGCCAAAAATAGTCCTTGGAGTAAAAGTTTGTAATGCAGAAATTGTCTCTCAAGTTTGGAAATTGACAGAAATGGCCCCTGAGCATTGGATTTGGAAGAAAAGTTAACATGGGTCCTAGGGAATGCAAAAATTGTCAAGTTTGGTCCCTGAGTGAAAAGTTTGGAGAATTTACAAGATTGATCCTTCAAGTTTAAAGTTTGGCAGAAATAGTCCCTGGATGTGTAATTTTATAAAATATTCAAATATGGTCCTTATATGTTTGAAGCTTGGTAAGTTAGGTCCCTTGAAATACTTTGGAAAAATACAAACTTCCACCCCTCAATTTTCAGAAAATGACAAAGTTGGTCCTTGTGATAATTACAACTACAAATGGACCCTTTGTATTACTTACAATCCAACACCAAAATCCAGTCCAAGTCCAAATATACACCCCTGATCCACCAACACTCAGGCCCAAATCCTTCTTAGCCCATCTCTCATTTTACTTGTAAAATGGTACAAACGCAAAGACAAACACCCTCCCCTTCCCTCCTTCCTCTCACCACTTGCCTGCACCTGTCACCTCCACCTCCCCCACTTTCACCATCACATCCACCGCCCAACCCACTTCCTACCTAACATCACCTTTACATTTAATGCACCCCCTAATTGCAATAAAACAGGCTAATTGGCTGTTTCTAGTTTTCCCGCCAAAATCATTGATACGTGAGGATTACACCCTCGCAACAGGTTTTACCTCTCAAGGGATCTCGAGAAGCTTACAACCCCCACCAGGCAGTGTACCTAATCGTTGTAGTATAGTATAGTGACAAGTACCGGGGGATTGATCGTTCAACTCAGGAATAGTGTCACTAGGATTAGAAAGCCTACTAAACTAGGTCTAGAGGTGAGGGATGATTCTTTTTGTATTTTTATATTTTTATAAAAGCAAGTAAAATCTCGGGTTTTGAAGGAGTGGGCGGAATTAGTTGCTAGCCAACCAACCCAATGAATCTAAAGATGCAATCAAAATAAAATAAAAGAAATGAAAATAAAACTATTATACTAATGTGGTGGAAACAATAATGAGGAAAGTTGTGTTTACTTAAATTGCATTACTCCCTAGATATCTTTTACAGGTTGATTAGCTTGGTACAATTGCATGGATGACGGGTCATATTCCTTAATACTAGTCGTAGGGCCGTATACAATATTCCCTAACTCTATAAGATCCTACTTCACTCCTATGTCCAGTCGTTAGAAGCTCCGAACATGGGATCATTAGAATTCTCTTATGCATTAAATACAACCAATAATCGTAGTACACCTCCGATCATGTTTCTTAATACGTTCAAGCATGTTACCAATGGAAGTCTGCTAGTTTTCTTAAGCCTAACATCGAATACAATCATCCGTAACAATTATAAACAAACAATCAACCCATAATTAACATCTAGGTTTCACTACATCTAAGCAAATACAATAAAGATCTAGCCTAGCATGTTAAAGAAAAGACAAGCGTAAGATATAATCACACAACACATAGATATATTGAATGATTTGAATGAATACTTATCTTCAATTGAACATGGAAGAATCAAGGGGTTGAAACCCTTGAAAAGCTGATAAAATTCGGACTAGGGTTTATTCCCTCAAAGTTGCACACTAATGAATGAAATTTGGAAAACTATATATAGACTTTACACTTTGACGGCGTCATGTGTTAGCTCGTGACACCGTCAACTCGCCGCCATGATAAAAATCATATTGCCTAGATCTATTTGTGACGCCGTCATGTGGAGAAATACTCTGGACCGTCACTAGTAATTGGACCCTGACGGCCTTGGTGACACCGTCCGGCCATAAGCTTGAAAACTTCTCTGGGTCGTCACATTATAAGTCTATATCCACCTCTTTTGTAACTCTTGACGCCATCACTTGTAAAGGCTTGACGCCGTCAGGTACTGTTCCAGCAAGGAAATTTGAGACTTTTCCGTTTTCTACACTTTTATGCTCCAAAAACGTCTAAAATGCTTCCTTTTCCATATTTCTCTCCAAAAGTATCTAAAAAGACAAAAGGAACAATTTAGGGCAATATTTGATCAAATAATCTCGAATTCGGGCTTAAATGACCCCTTAAAAGCGGTACACTTTTTGCCTCATCAAATACCCTTACACTTGAGATTTGCTTGCTCTCAAGCAAATGCGCTTTTATTCTAATCAAAATACAAGTTAGGGGTCATTTAACACTAATATAAAAGTAATTACAACAAATAATCGTTCCACTAAAGACCAAAAACAAGCACGGAGGTTATACACTAGCACCTCACAAATAGTGTTTAGATACTCATATCTCTCGGGTGTAATAAAGTATATATCACAATAAGGAAATGGAAAACATCTCTCACTACCTGTCATAGCAAATAGATTACCATAGGCTTGGGAAAGGATCAAACCTCCACCACTTGGCGTAAGCACCTAGGATAAACTATCAAAGAGGTCTTTTAAAGAGTTATAACGTCAGGTGTAGGGATATGGAAAACACGATTTTGTTGGATAAAGGCAATATTTACTGGTGGCGAGTTAATCATCTTGGTTAATTACATGTACAATATGGCGTTGCTAAGCCAAGACTCGACTCGACTTAAGCTAATAAATCAAAAATAACAAAAACATAAAATAAACATAGAATGAAACGGGATGGTAGTCCGTATGTTTTCTTTTCTTTTCTTTTTTCTATATTTTTCCCTTTTTCTTAGTTTTTCGATTTTTTTTTTTTTTTTTTTTTTTTTTTTTTTTTCATACACTCTTACCCTACCATCCAAAATAATACATCATAGGGAATGTATATTCCCCTTACACTTGAATTTTTACATACTTTACAATAAACTACTTTAATGACTCGAATCAAGATAATCAAAACACTTTGAGTACTTTTTAAGATTAATGCACATATGGGGGTAATAATTTGATGTTCTTCCCCATTACTCTATAACACAAGTACTTTACCCATGAGTCCCAATCGTCCCAAAACAATATGTGCAAGATATGACTCGACTTAGCAACCATGTAATCAATTAGACAATTAACTAAGGGTTTAAACATGTAACAATAATGCACTAAAGATGAGTGCATACACAGAAAGCTAAGGTGATTTGGTTGCACATTTGGGTGGGTTGTAACAAATTCTTCCTTTAAGTAAGATGCTTAAAGTTAGAAACAAAAAGATAGGCTCGGAGGGTTGTACTAGGGGTTTCCTGTACTAAAAATGAGTACAACGCTAAGGTGTGGAAAATTAATTGACTTTACTAGTCAAGTAATATGACTTAAATGGTCAAGTAATTATGATATAGGTTTAAACGCAAGGGTGATCCTAATGCCTCTTATCATGTAGTAAATCCTACTACACGTATGTAGTCTCACTAGCGGTCTCGGGGTGCATCACTAACGCAAGTTCTAGAATCTAAATGCTACCGGTACACTCATAAGCACTAATAATGAATGCTTTTCCTATCAAATCTAAAGGCGAACCTCACATATTTGGGTGGAAATTTTTTCTGAATGGTACGGTTTTGTGCTAGTCATACGACTCCTATCCATGAGACGCTTGTTAAGGCTAAAGTTTCACTCCTAAATGTTGTAAAAAATTTTAAATTTGGTGCTAAAATTACACTAACAAGTATTTCTCTTAGTTTTATTACACACCTACCATCGAACAAATAAACTCAAGTGCAATAGTATCCTATAAGGTGTCATCATTTACCCTCCCCTTACACTTAGGATGAACATTGTCCCCAATGTTCAATTAAAGGATGTAAAAGTAAAACAGGTAAAAGAATGAAAACAAATACTCCCCTAATTCGTTCGGTGTGGATAGTGTGTCAACAAGGTTAGATCTTCCTCCAAGAAAATGAACGTTCAAAGCTTCCCTTCCAAAAATATAAATCATCTTCTTGTCATATATAATCTGTTAAACCTGAGAAAACAAACAAGGCAACCTCGCGTAAAATCGGCGGCAATCTATATATACTAACAAATCCTAGAAAAATAGCATATATATCTTAAATTGCTTTCTAGGAATTGATGGGATATAATGCTTGTGGAATGAATGTTTGCAGATTTCCTGGAGTTTATAAAACTAAAGATTAACAAAAACTTTAAGACTCCGTTAGAAAAACAAAACTCGCAAAATTTCCAGAATTTTACACGTGACGCCGTCAGGAGTTAAGCCATGACGCCGTCAGAAGTGCCCTGCAGAAATCTTTATGTTAAGTTTCCAGAAAATTTCTGGAAAAACTTATGTCCTAGTTCCTGGAAAATCCTGCAAAACATCATTATGACTCGATACAAGCATTTGACTCTAACAAATACTAATATACATGTTCATTTAATATTGTGGCGAATCATGATCAATTTCGTTCTTAAAAACAAATTTGGGGTTTCCCCTTACACTTAGCTTTTGCAAAATACCTTTATATGAAGTTAAGACGAAGTTAAACAACAAAATAAAGCATTTTCACAATTTTAGTTTGAAACATGATCTACCAACAATAAAAATAAAACATGCATACGAAAACAAATAACAATCAAACAAATAAAAACACACAAAACATGGGTTGCCTCCCAAGAAGCGTTTTTCTTTATTTACGAGTCTTGTAGCTAGACTCAAGGTCATGGGTTGTTACGTGACCTCATCATTGGTCACATTCTCTAGGTCATCTCCAATCTTAGTTTTGTATTCCGGACCTAATTGCAAACATTCCTTATAGAAACCAAGTATTCTAGTCATGACATAATCTACTCCTCTACGTCTATCCTTATCATTCATATAGTAAACTGCTTGCTTGTGTTCCTTTTCTATGTTTGATAGAAGACAGTATTGTTCAATCCTATAGGATATTTGGTAAGCAATCTCATCGTTCTCATCTGTGAATCTAACTATCCCTAGGGATGGGTCATAACTCATCTTAGAGGCTTCAACAAATGGTTTTCCGAACACTACTTGACTTAGGCAACCATCTATTACCGGACGAATATCCTCTACAATTACAAAGTCGGTAACATAAGTGAAGTTTCCTACAAAGACATGTAATCCTTTCACTCTTCCTACAAAGTTGCTCATCCAATTCGTGTAGGCATCATCCTATATCCAAGTTGCTTCTTCATTACCCAATTATAATATGTGACAACTGCAAATTAGGGAGCCATTTTAAAAACCCGCATTATGTTAAAAGTTCGTTTATAAATTTATATTTGAAATTTTACTCGTAACGAACTTGTAAAACCTATATTATGGTTGATTATATTTAAAATTTTATGGAATCGAATTTGAATTATCGATGCGATGAGAATTTATCTCAAGATTTTATTTGGCACTACGTTGACTCCGGCACTAGGATAACCTAACAAAATTTAATGTTTTGAATTTACGGTTCGACTATATATTTATTTATTTATTGAACGTATTGTGAGATTTTAAAAGATTTGGAACGAGCTCGGTTTGAGTATGTCGAGATATTTTTGAAAAGTTTACGGGTTTGGCTCTCGCGTTTTACACACTAGCCACCCCTCCCATTATTGTTATTAACAATACTATTATTATTGTTATTGGTTTAAAAATAATAATAATAATAATAATAATAATAATAATAATAATAATAATAATAATAATAATAATAATAATAATAATAAATAAATAAATAAATAAAAATAAAAAGAGTGAGCATATGAATGGTCCTTGTGATGCATCTGGAAAACAAAAACAAACACAACTCATCACCATCCTCTCATTTCTCTCTATCTATTCATCACCAATCCTAGCCGCCGCCTATATTCCGGCCACACCACCGCTCCACCGCCGGCCACCACACTACACTGCCACCACCATTTGAATCCTCATCATCTTTTCTTCTTGATCTACTACTACACGCGCCCTACCCCTACATTTTTAGTCTCGTTACCACCACAAACTCACCACCATATTCTTTATTTTAGAGTCTCTCATGCCCTTGTCTTGTGAAATCAAAGGTAAGACGAGTCACATGTGGTCTGTGACTTGTATTTGGATGAACGCGACCCAAGGGGGTCATGAGTTACATTTCTTTTGGTTGGGTTTTGATTAAAAACGTGTTTATAACTAGTTTGGTATCCGGGTTTTCAAGTTTTTGTGTGGGGTCGAGACCTAACCGAGAGCTATTGCTCTCGGCTTGTGTTTATTTTGGCTGATGTGATCTTCTTGTTGTAGTTGGTCATAAGATGATGAACTTGAGGATGTTGGTTACATATTTAAGTTTATTTGATTTGATTTTGGTTGAGACATTGTATATTATTGTTGTGGTTGTTGGATTGACGAGACCCATGAGGTCCGTTTGGTTTGCTTGTGGCTCGTAGGAGCTAAGTCGAGACCCAAGTGAGTCTTTCAGCTTGCGTTGGTTTCCTGATGTCCTTCTTGTCATTATTATTGTGATGTGTTGCTGTTGATATATTTGTTTTTGTTGCCATGTTGTTGTTATTAGTTGTTGTTGAGACTTGGACCTTTTTCTTGTTATTGTTTGTTGTTGTTGTTGGCCGAAAGTAGAGAGGAGGCCGAAACCTCGTAGTCTCAGCAAATGAATTAATTTTGGTATTATGGAGTTGTGTTGACGGAAAGTGAAATGGGGACCGATTGTGAGACGGTCACATTAGATGACGGAGATAGGTTAGTCGGGTACCGTAGTCGGACCCTATTGTTGTAGCACGTGTTTTGGGAATTGTTGGACGGAGATTGATTACTTGGTTTGACTTGATTATCATTTTTATTTGGACTTGGACAATGAGCCGAGAGTGATGACTCGGACATGTGACCATCTCATATAACTCGATAAATATTTATAATCAAACGCTAATAATAAAACTCGTAATAATATTATTGGTAATATAAACGTTTATATAAGTATATAGACGTGAAAAACGTATATATAAATATATAAATGCGTATATTAAAAATAAAACGATCACGAGTAATATTATAATAATAACGTGATGATAAATATTATACTATGAAAGTAGTGTAATAAATGTCGGGAGTGTTATTATAATTAAACGACTATAAATAACAACGAAATCTTTAATGTTGGATAATTATTAAATAAAATATATCTTTAAATAAATGAGGAAAACTATCGAGTTATACGGGGTCGTGGTCACTTGAGTCCAAGAGGACTATATTATTATGTTGTGACGTTCGTGTTGTCACGGATATGTAACGATTAATACATTCACTTTCTATAAATACGTAACTTATTTAATCGACGGGTTAAATAAGAGCTATTTAGTTACATAAATTGAGTATATTAATGGGCATCATATCCTACGACGCCCATAGGTTGTAGTATGTGTACAAGAATGATGAATTACTAAATATCTCGTGAAGTTGCCAAATTGACGAATTTGGTAAGCTTGACGGCATAATTAGAGAATTTATTAAACTTTGATGCATACCATATAGTACTATACATGCAATATGACTTAGGATTTGGGTATAATCTTATGGTGGTATATTAAGTAAATAAATGTGGGGGATTACCAAATCGACGGATTTGATAAACTTCTATGATTTATTTAAATAATATATTGTGCTAATATTAGACCTATAGATTGTTTTATTATTCTTTTGTTGTGACTTCTTGGTTTGAGTTGTGTCGACCCACCACCCGCATGGATACCAAACGCCAAACTCCAAACTAACGCGAGATTAATACGAGAAATGGATTTTCGGAAAGTAAAACGGAATACGTTCGGGTTTGGGAATATTTGATTTTGAGGAAATGATTTCTGAACGAGTTGATATTGTTAGGAAGTGCCGAGTCCGTAGTTGCCGTCTTTTGAGTTACTATACATCTTACTTCTACCAATTTCTTCTTGCTGATTTCTGGACTTGAGGTGAGTCATAGCCCCGCTTTTACTCTTGAACTTTGTTTTCAATACTTGGGGTGAGAAATGTGCAAATTATTTTTCACATTTGCCGGTTTCGATTGAAAAATTATTTTTGGCATCACCAAAATCCTTGGTTTGTTGTGCAATCGTTTTTTCCAATTTAGCAATTTTCTTTTGAAGCACAAACTTTTCTTTTTCAAAAAGATGATTTGGTGTGATCTGAGAGTCAGATTTGTTTGAAGTTTGATTCTGAACTCTTGACCGCTTGATTGAATCAAACAAGTTTTTGTAAGTTTGTTTCAAATGTTCATTTTCTTTGTGTAATGATGCCACAGCATGTTCCAATTCAAGATTTTTAGTATCAAGATCATCAAGATCAAACTTGATTTTCGTATCATCACAATTTTCTTCAAAAATCTTTTCTTTTCCTTTAAGCACCGATGTCGAAGAGTTTTCCGAAAACTTTTTTTCATTGTTCTCTTGCAATTTAGTTGGAAAGAAATACTTTGAGCTTCGAGTTTTGTTAAATCTTTCTCAAACTATGCAGTTCGTTTGACAGTTCTTCTTTGACATCAGCTGCTTCTTTTGAAAGCTCGGTGATTTTCTTTTTGAGACAAAGATTTTCAGATTTCAAAGAAGATGTTTGTTCGAAATTCACATTCTCATACTCATGGTTGACAGATGCTGACTTGAACGACTCTATTTGATTTGTGAAAAATTCCTTTTGAATGTCAAGTATTAAGCATTTTTCATCAAATTCGTCTTCAAGAGAATGAAGATACTTTAAATCTTCTCTCATTTCGGTGACAAGATGTTTTTCAAAGTACTCAAAACTTAAGTTGAGATTTTTCACATGAGGTTCAATCTCATCTTTCAAAATCTTTTGGACTTCAATCTTAAGGCATACATCTGATGAAAGAGGATTGGAGAAAACGTTGGTATCGATGTCTACTTGCTTAAACCAAATGGCCTTTAACGTATGCTCAATGTGATGTTTAAGACTACAAAATTGTTTCCTTGCTCTATTTTGCCATAACGTAGCATCATAAGTAGCAAGTTGAGCTTCTTTGAAAAATCTTTTCACATTTGTGTCTTTTCTTTTGAAAGGTGCTTTTGGAAAATCTGTCAATTGTGTACAACCATACACAAAGCCGTGGTACGAGAGTGGGTTTTTTGTTTGTTTTACTTTCAAACGTTTTTCCTCTTCAGATTTTAGAATATCTTGAGATTCAAACAAAAGATCATCTGACAATTCTTTTCCCATATCATCAACGTTATACAAAATAGGTGTCAGCTTTTGCACTTTGTTTAAAAAACACGGTTTTCCATTTTCAAAACCAATTCCAGATGTTTGTTTAGAAACTTCCTCATCTTTAGTAGGAAACATGTTGATTGTCTGAGAAGTTTGTCCCAATTTTCGAAGTTTGTTTTCAAGATCGTTTGTTCGTTTCGAAAATTCTTGATTTTCATTCTCAAGTTTTGTATTTACAATCTCAAAATTTGAGGTGGTTTTCTTAAGCCTTGAATTTTCACTTTTTAAGTCACTGTTCTCTTTTACAAGTGCTTAAACCTTTCTGTTGTTAATAACCATTTGAGCATCCAGATTTTAAATGGAACGTTTTTCACGAAGAACAACTTCTCTATAACCAACTTCAAGTTCTTCATTTCTTTTTAAAAGTGGTTTGACAGACTCTCCATTCATTTCAAACTTCTGAGCTTGAGATTTAAGGTTTGAGTTTTCGAATTCAAGTTCAGCTTTTCTTTTAGTTACATTTTGAAAACCTTTTTCCATTTCTTTAAACTCTCAAGCTCTTTTGTCAATAAGACATTCGCTTGCTTAGCTTTGCGATTGTCCTCATTGCACTTTTCAAGTTCATGTTTGAAATTATCGATTAAAGAAGCAAATAAGGCACGATCTTGTTCATAAGAAGATCCATCCTGGGCAGGCTCACTTCTATTAGGATCCATATCTGGAGTAACAAAAGTGATATTACTATCATTTTGTTCCACCACATATGTATCACTAATAGACTCAGAATGCTCAGGATGTGTCTGATTATGAGCAAACACATTATCAAACACAACACCATTATTGTTTGAATGTTGTACCTTAGTGAATATCTCTGTGTCTGATGAAGGTCTGATGTGATCATCCTCAGTATCCCAAACTGCTTCATTCCTTTGTATACCATCAGCATCCGAATCATAGCTAGGACTACTGCTTTCAACCTACTGTTCTGAAGATGAATTACTGCCTGTGAAAACCAAACTGACATCTGATGCATCACCCTCATTGACTATTTCCTCTTCATTTTGAACATCATTCTCTGTCTCTTTTTCAATCATCTCAGTTTCCTCTAACTGCATCTCTTTGTCCTTCTGCGCTTTTTCCCGTTTCAGCTTCTCAATCTCATTCCCTGAAGTGCTTCTTTCTTTTTCATTTGAATCCCCCTTCTTTTTCTGCATCTCCCTCAGATGAAGTGACCTTGCATTAAGCACCATTTCCAGTATGTTCATAAGATTAAGCAATTGATCTCTAAAGACTTCAACTTCCATGCTAGTGAAGTGTTTTTTCCATATAATGCTTGCTGATGCATAATCCCAAGAATTCTTAAACGCTCTAAAATCCATGGACATGAACCCTTTTAACTGTGTCTTGAGCTCTCTAAATCCTACCATGCAATCACTTCCCTGTTCAATTTGCATTTCGAGTTGAACTATGTTGTTTTGAAGATTCCTTATGAAGGTAACAACGTCCATTTCAGATCCGAAGAATGTCTCAAAAGTTCTAAGAAATGATGAATCCCATAATGGTTGACTTGCTTCTGAGAGGGCCACACATTGAAGCTTAACTGATTCAAAATGTATTAAACAGTTTTCTTAGGAGTGCATTGCGAGCTTTATCCTTACTTGCGTCTCTCTTCTTTTTGAACTTGATTCCATTATCAAATGTATAGTTGATATATCACACACAAAGGTCAAAATACAGAATTCTGATTTTCCCTCCAAAATAATTTGAAAATTTTACTCTCCCAAAATTTGAAAATCACTATGAAAGGCACTTCTAAGGTTACCAGAAAAATTAGAGTTTTGAAAATTTTTACGTCAAAATTTACTGAAAAAAATTGAATTTTTGGCCTAAAAATTTGAATTTCGGGTCAAAATTTTCAACGTTATACCAAACTTTGAATCTCGCGTAAAAATTGAACGTTTAATCTCCAGTAAAAAATAAATTTTACTCAAAATTTCCCGCCAACGAAATAGGAGGTGTGTTTGATCGATGTGTAGATGAATGGATCTTTCCAACGAAATAGGAGGTGTGTTTGATCGTCAAAAATTTCGAAACTTAGGTGGGTTCTCGAAAATTTTAGGTGATTTCGAAACTTTAGAGAGATTGCGAAACTTAGGATTGCAAAACTCTTGAGATTGCGAAACTTTGTCTTTGCGAAACTTAGGATTGTGAAACTCTGGAGATTGCGAAACTTTATCTTTGCGAAACTTAGGAGATTTCGAAACTATTGTAGTTTGCGAAACTTAGTTGTTTTCGAAAAAATGTGTTCTCAAAAAATAAATTTTCGAAAATACAATCTCACAAAAAGAATTTCGAAATTATCCAATTTCGAATTTAGGCCAAAAGTCGAAGTATTTTCTTTCTTATACAAGAGAGAAAGTACCGAGTATCCAACTATGATCACGAAAGGAGCCGATTCTTGTGTTCTCGAAAACAACCTTGATTTCGAAAACAAGTACTTATGGGATTTTGAAACAAAGACAGTTTTTTGATTTTTCAAAAAGCACTCACAAATGAAGTTTGTAATCCAAGATTCTTGTACTTCTATGCTTAAAAACACCAAAACTTGAAGAAAGTTACAAACTTGATGATTTTTATTAAACTTTTACGTGATCTAGAAAACAAGTACAAGAACCAAATCGAGTTTTTTAATCTAGAATTTTTCAAAAAGATTGAAACTTTCTTGTTAGAGAAGGTTTATAACACTAGTTTGTAATAAAAAAAAAGTGTTAAAAACCAAAAAAAACAAGAAAAGTAAGAATTTTTGATAATAAAATCGTGATAAAAAGCTTAAAAACACGAAACTAACAAACCCTCAACCCTCCTAAATCATTGTTAGGCTCTTGATACCACTTGTTAGGACCCTTGATCTTATATCTAATTCAAGTTATATTGAGAATAGAAGAGAAAAGTAGAGAGAAAGAGAGAGAGAGAGAGAGAGAGAGAGAGAGAAGAGAGAGGAATGGGAACTCTTGTATGTGAAATGAATAACCTTGATATTACTAAGAGAACCAACCTCTAAATGAGGCCTTACATGGGTATTTATACTTGTAGTCTAGGGCTTCACATATCTTTGACCATATTACATAACTAGCCCTTAGACTTTATACAAGCATGAATAATACACATAAACTTAATAAACTAGCATTTACTAACTATTACATGAATATATTTAACTAACTGTTTAACTCAATAATGATCGTCACTTTTAATGCTAACATTTACCCATGCGAACGTGAATATAGTTGATAGATCTATTGAAGTTTGACAACTCCCGTTGGTATTAACATCTTTCTAGATGGTACCAATAAGTACTATATTTGAACCCGCTAAAGGATTAACTTTAGAAAGTTATCCTTCCCATCCTCTCATGGTGGGTCTGCAGCCCCCATGACCCGGATTGTTAACGTGTGGTTCATGAGCTTAGTGCAACACACCCCACTTATGATAATTGTGCATGCATCACAATTATCACACACACAAAACATTTTGCCAGATGGGTGTAACAATGGAACCCAGGGAACTTGTATTCACTAACACTTAAACCTATGACTCTCACTTAACACTAGTGTTGACTTTTAAGCATGTATTCTAGGTATATCACTTCTACAGAGATATGGTAGAAGGAGGTACTAAACTCAGAGGACTTTCAAACCGGTTATTATTCATACATAACTTAACACCTAGACTTTGGGACCTCATCAAAAGTAAAAGTATATCTTTTACTAATAAAACTCTTATAATTAAATGAATGATAACTAAATTTCTAAAAAAGTCTCTTTTTGAGTCGTTTTCTATTATTGTAACTGTGATTCTATGAAGTAATACCCAAACACTTAATCCATTGCGATCTGTGAAAAATGGGGGTGTTACATTGGCTAAGGTCTATTCTTGTTAGGTTAAGAAAAACATGTCAAAATTTTCAAAATAAACTAGAAAAACGAGGCAAATAAGTTCAAGTAATAATCCTACTCCCATCCACTCACTTGAAATGTACAAAGTCCCTTTTGTATGAAAACATGTAATAATAAATAGTAGAAAAGTATAACTGGAATGAGAACTTCCCTGAAATTTGCTTGGCATGATCGAAGATACACGTGTTGAAACATGTCCTGCCTTGAGATTCATAAGCAAACTTCAATCCCCTGAATTCACTTAAACAACTAAATGCATCATACTAGAAAAACAACAAGTACAAAAAGAGAATGAAATCCTAACACACTTTCATAGAAATCACGGTTGCATTTATCATATGCTACAAGCCTTTTAAACCACTCGGTGTCCCGAGCGGACGAGTGAAGTCTCGTGATGGTTTACAGGGAAAACACCCATAAAGTTCATTTACTACTAAACTTGGTATTGTTTTTGAAAATTGTTTGCTACAGGAAGAGTTATGGCGGAACATCATAGACTGAGTTACGTCATAAGTCAAGTGATCTAACAATAGATGCCTGCTGGTAAATAGTTACGGTGTAACCACAAAGATGGAGTTATGCCGTAAAAACTTTCTGATGAAAATTACAGAAAACTCGCTATCTTCAGGTCATTAAGCGGTCCTTCCAACAATTCACCTGCATTTCTTCATTGTAGAAACCTGCAAAATGATGCACAAACATAACAAGCATAAAATCATATAAAATTAAAATAAAAAGATAAGCATGGGGTGCCTCCCACGAAGCGCTTGTTTTTGTTCGAGTTACGAGCTTTACTCCACCCTTATTTACTAAGTAAAAGGGTGTTCATCCCCTCTGTTACTTCTAATAGCATGAATGCTGGTTCCAATTCTAATCCTCTTAATTCTATTTCTGATAAATGTGTGCATGCTAATATGAATTGTGTGAACATGAATGCTACGACCATTAGGACAAATACATCGAATCCTAGAAACACTAAGCATCAACAACAAAAGCCAATGATTCCTAATGGCAAGAATCTAGATCACTATGACTTAAACCCTAAATCATGCTTTAAGTGGGTTCCTACTAGTAGAGTGTTTAAACACGTAGGGTATAGATGGAAACCAGTTAAGAAGCAAGAATCACCTACTATGTCTCCTGTTTCTAAATTTAATCCATTAGGTGTGCATTCTTTACTGTCTAACTACGTGGAACCACTTTATCGGCGAATTCCTAAATTTATGTGTCCTTCTTTGATGTGTAGCTTGTCCAAGTGTGCCTCTGGTACCTCGACTCGAGGTGGACCCAGCACATGACCAGGAACAGGGCACTGCTCAAGAACTTCGTGGCCAAATTCTTGGGTATAGTGCATTTTGGGAATGATCACGTAGCTAAAATCACCGGTTATGGAGATCTCATTCATAATAAGGTCACAATTCAACGTGTCTACTTTGTCGAAGGAATGGGTCACAACTTGTTTAGTATTGGTCAATTCTATGATAACGGTTTAGAGGTGGCATTTCGGAAACATTCGTGTACTGTTCGTACCCTTGAAGGCGTTGATATTCTCAAAGGCTCCCGGGATTCGAATCTATACCAAATTGAACTTAATGAAATAACATCACCAAAACCGATTTGTCTGCTTGCCAATGCAACATCATCACAAGCCTGGCTATAGCATCGTCGTTTCTCTCATTTGAACTTCAGAACGATCAATGACCTTGCTCAACATAATTTAGTCAAAGGTTTACCAAAACTATCTTTCAAGAAAGACCATCTTTGTTCTGCTTGTGAATTGGGTAGAATGACATGTGCGACACTCAAATCCAAACCCGAACATAGTTCCGTTACTCCTTTGCATTTATTACATATGGATTTGCCTGGTCCCATGCACGTCGTCAGCAGAAATGGGAAGAAATATATTTTGGTTATTGTGGATGACTACTCACGATACACTTGGGTTCATTTTCTTGCTTCTAAAGCCGAAACTCCAAGTGTCATCATCACGTTCATCAAAAGAATTCAAGTTGATTTACAAGCTCAAGTTAGATTTATTAGAACAGATAATGGAACAGAGTTCACGAATCAGATTCTTCAGAATTTCTTCAATTCGATTGGCATTACTTATCAGAGATCTGTGGCTTACACTCCTCAACAAAATGGTGTAGTTGAAAGACGAAACCGTACCTTAGTTGAAGCTTCCAGAACAATGCTATCCTTCGTAAACCTACCATTAAACCTTTGGTTTGAAGCCGTATCAACCGCTTGTTTCACACAAAATCGATCTGTCATTAATAAATGATTCCACAAAACCCCATATCATATCCTTCACAAAAGAAAACCTGATGTAAAATACCTCCGCACCTTTGGTTGTAGATGTTACCCACTCAATGATCGAGAAGATAATGGAAATCTCAAAGAAAAAGGGGATGTCGGAACATTCCTAGGACATTCCACACAATCAAGTGCTTATCGAGTTTATAATCGCAAAACAAAACTGATACAAGAAACAATCCATGTTCATTTCGATGAAGTAGAAGAAATGGCTTCTGATCATGTATGTTCAGAACCCGTGCCAATGACTATGACTTCTGAACAACACGGTTCAGGACTCGCACCTAACCTTACATCATCAACACCAAAACTTAACAGTATTCAAAAGGAAGTGTTGGACGGACTGTTTGAAAACTTCTACGATGAATCATGTGGTGGAAACAAGATGAAAATGTCAACATTATCCGTTGCACCTCCGATTATCGAAGTAAACAATCAAGAAGACATATCATCTCCAATATCCGGTTCATCAACAACTACTTATGAAGCTGCTGATCTCGTACCAGATACTTCTCCATCCACTAACATTCAAATAGAACGTTCACCAAACAAGGTCACTCCAACCTCCTACACAAATGTTGATTATCAGATAATTACCAATGCATCTTCTGAAGAAGAAACATTCATTAATCCATTTGCGACTCCAGAACATGAGGTCTGTGAACCTTCAAAGCCGCAAAACATCAATCCTTCAAACATGCAACAACATTACCAACCACATCCGCACAGAAGAAGTTGGACTCATGATCACCCTTTACACCAAATAATTGGACATCCTTCTCAACCTATTCAAACACGAAGTTCTACAACTGATTTCTGTTTCTACAATTCTTTCCTAAGTCGAATAGAACCAGCCAATATCAAAGCAGCACTTGCAGAACCAGACTGGATCATTGCAATGCAAGAAGAAATCAATCAATTTACACGGCATGGCATTTGGCGAAGGGTTCCACGTCCTCTTGGAAAACTTATAATTGCTTTGAAATGGATCTTGAAGAACAAACTTGATGAAGATGGTGATGTAATCCAGAACAAGGCTCGTCTGGTTGCCAAAGGTTACAATCAAGAGGAAGGAATTGATTTCGATGAATCCTTTGCACCGGTTGCTCGGATCGAAGCAATACGCTAATTTTTAGCTTATGCAGCTCACAAATCCTTCACTGTCTATCAAATGGACGTGAAAACGGCCTTTTTATATGGGGAGTTAGAAGAAGAGGTGTATGTAAGGCAACCAGAATCTTCGTTGATTCAGATCATCCGGATGATGTATATGTTCTTGACAAGGCCGTCTACGGACTCAAGCAAGCACCTCGTCCATGGTACAAAGTTCTGTCAGAATATCTCCTCAGGAACAAATTTGTCAAAGGTTCAATCGATCCAGCTTTATTTATAAGGCGTAAAGATGATGATATCATGCTTGTCCAAATTTACGTCGATGATATTATTTTTGGATCTAAAAATCCTAAGTATTGCAAAAAGTTTGAAAATATCATGCGACAGAAATTTGAGATGAGCATGATTGGGGAACTTAAATTCTTCTTGGGTCTACAAATCAAACAAACTCCTAGTGGTATCTTTATCCATCAGCACAAATACGCCATGGAAATCTTGAAGAAGTTTGGAATTGATAAATCTGACTCCATAAGTACTCCTATGCTCCACAGACATAAACAAGATGAAAATAAATCAGGAAAACCAGTTTATCCTACAAAATACCGTAGTATAATTGGTTCACTTATGTATTTCACATCTAGTCATCCAGATATTCAATTTGCCTTCTGCATGTGTGCCCGTTACCAATCCAGGCCAACGGAAAAACACCTCACTGCAATCAAACGGATCTTTCGGTACCTAAAAGGAACAACTCATATGGGCCTTGTGTATCTAAAAGACACCGGTTTTGAACTTATTGCCTATTCAGATGCAGATTATGCAGGATGTCAAATTGATTGCAAAAGTACTTCTGGATCTACTCAATTCTTGGGGGAGAAATTAATCAGTTGGTCTTCAAAGAAACAAAATCATACTGCACTTTCCACTGCTGAAGCTGAATATATTTCCCTCTCTGGATGTTGTGCCCAAGTATTATGGATGAAAACACAATTGACGGACTACGGTTTCTTTTACGATGAAATCCCAATTTATTGTGATTCAAAAAGTTCCATTGCCATCTCTTGTAACTCAGTACTGCATTCAAGAACGAAGCACATCACAGTCAGATATCACTTTATCAAGGAGCTTGTAGAAAAGCAGAAAGTGGAATTGTACTTTGTGAAAACTGACTACCAAATTGCCGACTTCTTCACAAAATCTTTGCCTCCCGAGAGATTTGAATACCGCCGACAATGGTTAGGAATGACAAGTATTCGTGATGATCATGATGAGGAAACTCCATAGGTCAAAGCAGTCAACAATGTAGCAGACATCACACGTACATCTGGTAACTCAAAACGGTAATTATTCAAACATAATGGCTGTTGATCACATCACAGATCAACACCCGTAATAAAAGAAAGGACTGTGAACGTACACATCAGTGCGTCAATCCTTAATAAAAGGAGAGAAATCTTCTTATTATTATGAGTAAAATCTATACAAGATTTTACAAAAAGATTTTTCTAAAAACCTTTATATAAAATTTTTTGCTCATGATAATCTAATCTTGAGAGTAGCTCGAGCAAGAATAAAACTTTCAAAAACAATGTTTCACCTCATCAATAGATCAAAAATAGTTTAAACTTATTAAGCTATTTTTTAGGGGGGGGGGGGGGAATTTAGAAGTTTGTTTTTGAAATCATGAATAAGTCGCAAACAAGTGTTGCTAAAAGGTTGTTAAAAAGAAGGGGCAATTACATATATACCCATTAAAACTTGAATATTTGCATATATACCCAAAACATGCTTAATTGACATTGTACATCATGCATTAAAAACTTGTATTTTGGGTATATATGCAAGTTTTTGAGTTTTAGTGGGTATATATGCAATTCTCCCTAAAAAGAAAAATGAAAAACATGATAAAAAGTTGTTGTAAATGTTGAAAAATACCATCACTTCGAGGGGGAGTGATTGATTTTATTTTTAAAATAAAAAACAATTTTGATATAACACAAACGTTCAATTATTTGAACCAAAATATTTTCAAAAACTTATTAAAATTTTAAGAATAAAAGTCAAAAGTATTAAGTGTAAAAAGGGCTAATATCAAGGGAGAGTTTTGTTAAAATACTCAAAAAGCTGATTTGAACCCTCCCCTAGTCCAAAAACTCGCGCAGACCTGATTTCAAAACAAAAAGGGGTCAAAAAGGAAAAACACGGGTCAACAAACCCCACATATGGGATGTGAGAAAAACACACACACACTTTACCAATCACTCGCATTCTCTCTCTCCTAAACAAACACACTTTCACTCGCATCCACAAGAACTCTCGTATCACTGATTTTATTGACTATTCACACCGTTTCGTGCAAAAAGTAAGCTTTCAAATCATTTTTAAATGATGTTTTACATATATTTCTTGTTTATCTACCCTTAATTTTAACTGTTTCATGCCCAATAGGGATGTTAGGGTTTAGACACCAAGAATGCGTATGTTTCACTATTGAGTTTCAATTGTGGTGTGTTAGTGTCAAAACTTTGTGGTTAGATGACTGAGATAGACCGGTTTGATCACTAATTTGAAAGAAAATGGATTTTTGAATGGTTTGATTTGGTTAAAATGGGCGGATTTTGGGAAGAAGATGAACAGTCCTCGATGCGACATCGTATTGGATGCGATACGAGACTTTAGGAAAGAGGAAACATGTGCATTTAATATTATTTAAAAAAATTCGAGAGTTTTAACTGTGATGAAAAATTTTCTTCGCATCGCGGATAAAAGCTCCGCGATATGAGCCTTTCTAAATGTCATGCGATGGCTTGCCATCACAAGCTTTCAATACGAACGTTCTGGATCCGAAACTTTATGCGATCGCTTACCATCACATCTAGTTTGGTCCGCGATACCTGTCTCACCTTCAATGCGAAGTTGACTTTCATTGACCATTTGCCCGCGATACCAAATCCGCGATACCAGATATTGCGAAGCTTTTTCACCCACTTAAACTAAATATTACTCTGCCCAAAATTTTTAAAATCTTTGCAAAACTTTTATAAATCTTATATTTATATAAAGTTTTTCAAACATTTTAATAAATTTTGACTAAGTAACAAACATTATCAAACATTCTTTCTCAAATTAAGTCACAATTTGTTCTTAATGATGTTAAGAAAAGCCAAAGTGATTGAAAAATCTACACAAGTATTTTTCTCAATTTGTTTTCATCAAATACAATTTTTTTTTTTTTCTCATTTTAAGATGAAATGAAAACCTTTGAGACATAGAATATTGCATATGCTTAGTTTTCTTTGTTAATTAGACTAGGATTGTATCACTATTATTGCCTTAACAGAATATGTGATGCATATGTTTAATTACTAGACTTAGACTTTTCTATGATTGCATTTTTTATGAATACTTTGTGTACATGACTGATTTGACGGATATGTTTACAAAATGTTAGTGATTGCCAATGCCATGAATTTAATTTTAAACCAATTCATGCAATCACTTAACAGATTTTTCACTCTTAATTGTTTTGATTTAAATGGTTTTGAGATATTTAAACTAAGGGTATCTCATCTTCAAGGTAGTTATTAGGGCTAGTTATCACCTAAAAACTGATAATGCATCCCTTTAGCTACACAACGTAACAGAGTATCCAAGGTCTAGATATGTTTTGAGAAATCTCACACTTATGCAATAAAAGCTCTTTTAAGACGTATTACAATTGACTTCACTTAAGACTTCTCATCTTCAAGATGGTTACTAGGACTAGTTATCACCTAAAAGCTGATAATGGAATCCTTTAACTAGCCCACGTAATAGAGAGTCTAAAGTATTGTCATTGGTAAGGAAATCTTACGCTCATGCAACAAAAATTTTCTCTGACAGTTTGACTTCCAAAATCAAGTTCTCTAGTTTAACTAGAAAACTTGTGGAAAACTAGAAGCTGGGGTTGAATAGTTTTACGTCAATTTTTATTTTATAAAAACTTTGTTTGCAAAATAATCGATTCTAGGTTTATGTGAGATCAATAAACAATACTTATATAAACTAGTATCTACGAAATAAAATGACAACAATGTAAGTAAATAAGTAAAGAGATAGAGATGGAAAGATCGCACCACAAGACAAAGGATTTATAGTGGTTCGGCTACGAAGCACCTCTTCGCCCTACTCCACTCCCCGAGCACCTAACTCGAGAGTTTTCTTCACTACGTCAACAAGCTCCCTTATGGCGGAGAAAACCTTACACAACTTTTGCTTACACCAATTTACGACACTAAGCTAAATGTCGAGTCCTAATAGTAGCTAGAACCAATCTCACACCACTACACACCTTCTTCACAACTTATGCACACCACGACTACTACACAACTTCACACAACTTCACTACTTCTTTTCCACAACACTACTTCTACTTCTACCCAACACAACTACTTCTATTCAAAACTACTAACACACCTAGATCTATCTATTACACAACTTCTACACCTTTACAATATACACAAGCCTACAATACTTCTTAACAAGATGTTGGAGGAGTATTCTTCTCTTGCACTTTGAATGATGAAGGATTGGATCACTTGAAACAAGAACTAATATGTTTATGATTAAAGGATTTAGGAAGATGATTTGAGAGAATTAGAACAGAAAGTTTTAGTGCAAAAGGTGAGGAAAAATTCAGATTTGAACCAGTATTTATAGGCAAAGAATTCTGACGCAGGAGCGTATGCCGGTCCCCTTAATTGTGTGTCGGCCCCCTTAAAATTAAGGGGGGCGCCCACTGTAACGGCCTGATTTCTTTGTCTTTTCTGGGGAAATTTTATTTGGTGAAAATTTAACTAAATTTGGTTAAAATTTTGAATTCATATATTTATTGTGAAATAAACATTTTCCTTTAATTACAAAAAGTGTTTTTCTTAAATATATAAAATGTTTATACCATTTTATATAATTTTTAATTAGTAATTAAACCTTCCTTTGATCATAAAATGTATTAGGCACTTGTTTATTCATATCTTAAGTGAATTAGTTGGATATAATGATATTTTGTCACTAAATACTTATTTACGTAATGATTTTACGTTTAATGATTTTATATTTTGTGATCGTCAAAACATAGGGATATCGAAAAATATTAATAACGTTTTTACGCATTATTTATATCGACAATCTCCCCTTTTTTGATGATTACAAAATCTAAATTCATTAAATCAAAAATTATTATATATGCAAGTATTTAGTGAGTTTATATCACTTCTCCCCCTTTTTGTGAACATCAAAAAGGTTAACCCGAAGTCGGATGAGCTCCCCCTTGATGTGTACTCCCCCTCGTTTTAAGGTTAAAGGACAAATCGAGATATGGAATGCTTGCAAAAATATTTAGAACATACAATATATATATAACGCAATAAACTAAATATATAACTAGAAAACATGTAAAAAGCAAACAATAAATCTCCACAAGCATTCATTATTCATAAAAAATAGATTATGTTGAAAAATATAATCAATGTTACATAAGCATACATATATGCTTTTCTTAGCAAACTACACTAGATAATACTAAGTTGCCAACTTGAGGTCTCTAGGACTTGCTTGGAGATTTGAAACATGGAGCATGGATTTAGTGGAGATAGACATTTGTGGGGATTTTGTTTGGAGAGTTTGGAGTGGTTGATGGAGGTGAGCTTGGAGCGGAAGAGTTGGATTGTTGTGTTTGTGATGGTGATGGGTAAGACCTTGTGAGGAGATACTCAATCCAAGTGAAGTGCTCATTGAGAGCAATGGTTTGTTTTTAGAGAAAAATACAACAAGGACAATTGTTGACATGATTCTCAAGTGGGACAATGTTGGTGGATGGTGAGGATGGAGTGGTAGAGGGTTGTTGAACCAAATTGCGTTGAGCAAGATGTAGGGCAAGGAGAGCACTAAGCTCATGGGCTTCTTTAAGCTCCTCAACGAACTTTTTATGTTCGGATGAAGGTGATGATGGAGGAGTTGGGTTATTGTTGGGGGTTGAGGTTTGGACATTAGACATAGGATTCATGTCTTGATGAGAAGGATGGATGTGTTTTTGGGATTGAGTATGTTCCGCAAAAGGATCATTTGGAATATTTGTGGTGAGTGAGATAGTAAGGTTGTCATGTTGAGGTAAAGTGAAGGTATCATTTGGGTGAAGTGGATGTTTAGTTGTTGGTTGGTTGGAGACAACATCATTAATGGATGAGAATTTTTGACATGTGTCAAGTTTTCTTCTCCACACGGGTTTGACGGTGATTCTTGCACCTCTTGTGGGTTTGGTTCTTGGATGATTGGGGGAAGGCATGATGGATTGAGTGATGATTAATGATGAATGAGGGTATTTATAGTGTGATGATTTGGTGTTTATGGAAGGATAATATGTGGTAGATTTGATAGACAAAGAATGTTTGTGAATTTAGGGAAGTGCTGAATCAAAATAGGGAGAAATGGCTAAAAAACAGAAAGCAAATAGGGAACCTCGACCATCAGGTGGTCGGCCCCCTTAATTAATGGCCGGCCCCTTTAATTTTAAGGGGGCCGCCTAATGTCTGGTTCCCAGATTGCCAGAAATGGTTTTTGGCACAAATTTTTCCACAAAGATGTTTGTTTTTAGGTTTGGTGTTGGGCAAGTCCATCTCTTTAGGCAACTAAACAAATATTATCTTGATGAAGTATGCATGGAAAGTATATATATATGTAGGCAACTAAGCAAATATTATAGTTTTCATGCAAATGCAATAATGATAAAGAACAAATAAGCAAGTTATGTATCCTAAGGCAACAAATAAAGTATAAGGCAACTTATTGAGGGAGAAACTAATGATGGAACAAATGTGACCAAGTGACACTTGACATTTTTCTAGTGTGTGCCTATATGCAACAAATGTGGAGATGCGATTGCTTCAACTCCTAATTCAAAGAAATACATGTATCCTAAGAAGCAATCCAAGAACTCCTTGATTCAATTTGCTTAGTCCATGATTGCCAAAGATACATATAGGATCATATATTTTGACACTTCATGTGAGCTCTTATGCATGATTTTAGAAAAACGTTTTTAACATTATTCAACAATGTATATAAACAAAATTTGAAAATGATGAGTTTTCCTAATCGTGAGAATCATTTCAAAATGAATTGAGGTTTTCTTTTGAGAGTATACATGCAAAAACAAAATATCTCAATTCCTGATTTTTGTGCAAAACAGAATCCTAGACTCAGACTTGAGAAGAGAGAAAAGAAAATTTAATATTTTTATGCTCAGATGGCCGGTCCCCTTAATTTTAATGGGGCCACCCTTATAAATTTAAGGGGTCCGCCCATCTGACAGTTAGAAAAAAAATTCAGAATCATGAAATTTCAGAAATAAAATTTTAATCTATTTGTTCCATCATTCCTCATCCTAAACGCAAGTGGTTAAATAATTCACGCTTAAGGGGCTTAGTAAATATATCCGCAATGTTATCTTCCGAGGCTACCTTTCTATTGTTATGTTTCCCTTTTGTACGTTATCCCTAAGAAAGTGATGATGTATTTCTATATGTTTAGTCCTAGAGTGTTGAACATGATTCTTACTTAAATCTATGGCCCCTTTATTATCACACATTATAGGAATGTCTTCTAACCTAACGCCATAGTCTACGAGAGCTTGTTTCATCCATAGTCCTTGTTGACATGCCTTTCCAGCGCTTACATATTCAGCTTCGGTGGTCGAAATGGCAAGAGCGGTTTGCTTCTTGGAAAACCAAGACGTTAGGCAACATCCCATAAACGTGCAAATACCACTAGTGCTTTTTCGATCCATGTAGTCTCCCGCATGATCCGAATCTGCATAGACAATGGTTTCTATGCCGGATCCCTTAGGATACCATAATCCTAAGTGTATAGTGCCTTTAATGTATCGGAAGATACGTTTAACCGCTTCTAGGTGAGAGGTTTTGGGATCCTCTTGAAAGCGGGCACAAAAGCAAACACTAAACATGATATCGGGTCTACTTGCCGTTAAGTATAGTAAACTACCTATCATTCCTCTATACTTAGTGTTATCTACGGACTCACCTTCTTCATCTCTTGTGAGTTTCACTTCCGTAGACATAGGTGTCTTAAGGGGTTTTGAGTCTTCTAGGCCAAATTTCTTAAGCATTTCCTTAATGTATTTTGATTGGTTAAAAAATATTCCATCTTTTAGTTGTTTTATTTGTAATCCTAGGAAGAAGTTTAGTTCACCCATCATGCTCATCTCAAACTCAACATGCATGATTTTGGCAAATTTATCACACATATCCTGACAAGTCGATCCAAATACAATGTCATCGACATATATTTGAACAATGATGATATTTGGGTCACTTCTTTTAGTGAAGAGAGTGTTATCTACCATTCCCATGGAACAATTATGCTCAACTAGGAAAGCTTTAAGTCTATCATATCAAACCTTTGGAGCTTGCTTAAGACCATATAAAGCTTTCTTTGGTTTGTAAACATAATTAGGTTTTGCGAAGTCAATGAATCCCGGAGGGTGTGCCACATAAACCTCCTCATTGATAAAACCGTTGAGGAATGCACTCTTCACATCCATTTGGTATAACTTAGTCATAATCAATTCCTTCTTGTTGATTATAACCTTGTGCGACTAACCTAGCTTTATTTCTAGTTACTATTCCATCTTCATCTAATTTATTCCTAAATACCCACTTAGTTCCTATTATGGTCGCATTCCTAGGATTTGGGACTAGTTCCCAAACATCACTTGTTTTAAATTGATTTAATTCTTCTTGCATAGCCATAATCCAACTTTCATCATTTAAGGATTCATTTATATTCTTAGGCTCTATTGTTGACACAAAACAAAAGAATTTATTTTTATCTTGAGCTTGTGACCTAAGTGTTCTTTGATTTAGGTGACCTATAATGTTATCTAATGGATGTGACTTTGATTCCTTAACATTTACAACTTCATTTTCTTCTAAAGTTTCTACTTCAAGATCATTACCTAAGGGTTTGGTTTTACTAACCTCAATAGCTTCTTCCTCTATAACATCATCATCTTCTAAGGGTAGTGTTTTAGGTAGTGGAGGAGTTTCATCAAAGGTTACATTTAGGGATTCTTCTACTTTCATGGTATGTTTATTAAGAATTATACATGCCTTACTATTTTGAGAATATCCTAGAAAAACTCCTTCGTAAGCCTTAGGGTCGAACTTAGTGAGATAGTCTTTTGTATTAAGAATGAAGCATTTACTTCCGAATACTCTAAAGTAGCCTATGTTAGGTTTTCTACCTCTTAATAATTCATTTGGAGTTTTTCCTAAGATTCGTCTAATGGAAACTCTATTAAGTATATATGTTGATGTATCTACGGCGTGACACCAAAATTTTTGTGGGATAGATTTTTCATTTAACATTGTTATACTCATTTCTTGTAAAGACCTATTTTTTCTTTCTACTACCCCATTTGATTGCGGAGTACGTGGAGCGGAAAAGTTGTGAGATATTCCATTTTTATCACAAAAATTTTCGAATTGTACTTCGTTATCAAATTCCCTACCATGGTCCGTCCTAATTGAGACTATAAAGCATCCTAACTTATTTTGTATCATTTTACTAAATATCTCAAATATTTCAAAAGCTTCGGTTTTATCACTTAAGAACCTAGTCCACGTGTATCGTGAATAATCATCTACGATAACTAAGGTGTAACGATTGCCACCGTAGCTCCGCACAGCGGATGGACCAAAAAGGTCCATATGAAGTAATTCTAAGCATCTAGTTGTGGATAACATATTTTTAGCTTTGTGACTAGCATGTGCTTGTTTTCCAATTTTACAAGCATCACAAACGTGTTGATCATGTCTTAGGCTAGGCAAGTTTCTAACTAGTTCCTTAGAGGCTAAAGATTGTATTTGTTGTATGTTTGCATGACCTAATCTCCTATGCCACAAAGTGGAGTTTTCATCTAAAGTAGCTAGGCATATCTTATCTTCCGGTTTGTCTCCTAATTTCATAACATATATACCTCCTTTCCTAATTCCTCTACCTATAACTTTCTTATCCTTAATTATTTCACTATCTTTCTCAGTAAAGGTAACCCTACACTTATTATCACATATTTGGCCTATACTAAGCAAGTTATAAGTTAGATTATCTACATGCTCGACATTTTCAATAGTTAGAGAGTCTTGAGAGATTGTACCTTTGCCTATGATTTTTCCACGACGATCACTACCAAAAACAACATTACCTCCGTTGTATGCCTTATATGTAGAAAATAGTTTGCAATTCCCCGTCATGTGTCTTGAGCCTCCATTATCCTTCATCCATTCATCGGGCTCCAAATCTACTCCTAGACATATTTCATCAGGTGCTTGAGCATGAAACATTTGTGCTTCATTGTTTCGTGTTCGTCGCTAGATAATCTTCTTCGGGTGGTTTTCCTTTTATCTTGTGCTTTTAGTCGCTTCTTAATAATATTATTGAATTCTTTAACGACCTTTGCATATTCTTCATCTTCACTTTCGGAACTATAATAATCATCATTATTACATTCGATCGTTGACTTTGTACACCCTTCTTGTTTGCTCTTGGTATGGCTCATGGGGTTTTCGTCATTATTACCTACACATGCAAAATTTGAACTACTAGCACTTGTACTCATTTCAACTAAATACTTATCTACTATACTTTCATTTTCAACTATTTTGTATATAAAATTTTATGTGGCTTGATATTTCTCTTGATGAAAATTTAAAAGATTTTTCCACGTATCATTTGCCGTTTGACAAAAAAATATTCTTTCGTATTCAATATTTGGTAAAGCTTTGTATATAATCATTTTAGCAATATCATTTTTATCAAGCACTACTTTGAAATAATTATCTTGTTTTTCAAAAGTGATTTTTGTTGATTGAAAATTACCAATTGAAATGACATGCCAAAGATCATAATCTATTAATTTCACATAACTTTCGAATCGATTTTTCCATTTAAGAAAACTTGTATTTTCAAAATATGGTAGTTTAAATGTCATGTTCCCTTCTAAATATTTTTCCGATTCCATAGATCAATTTCAAGTTTTAAAATACAATTTATTTTAAAACTCTTGTTTAACGTAGCTCTGATGCCAATTGTGGAAAACTAGAAGGGGGGGGGGGGGGGGTTGAATAGTTTTACGTCAATTTTTATTTTATAAAAACTTTGTTTGCAAAATAATCGATTCTAGTTTTATGTGAGATCAATAAACAATACTTATATAAACTAATATCTACGAAATAAAATGACAACAATGTAAGTAAATAAGTAAAGAGATAGAAATGGAAAGATCGAACCACAAGACAAAGGATTTATAGTGGTTCGGCTACGAAGCACCTCTTCGCCCTACTCCACCCCCGAGCACCTAAATCGAGATTTTTCTTCACTACGTCAACAAGCTCCCTTATGGCAGAGAAAACCTTACACAACTTTTGCTTACACCAATTTACGACACTAAGCTAAATGTCGAGTCCTAATAGTAGCTAGAACCAACCTCACACCACTACACACCTTCTTCAAAACTTATGCACACCACTACTACTACACAACTTCACACAACTTCACTAATTCTTTTCCACAACACTACTTCTACTTCTACCCAACACAACTACTTCTATTCATAACTACTAACACACCTAGATCTATCTATTACACAACTTCTACACCTTTACAATATACACAAGCCTACAATACTTCTTAACAAGATATTGGAGTAGTATTCTTCTCTTGCACTTTGAATGATGAAGGATTGGATCACTTGAAACAAGAACTAATATGTTCATGATCAAAGGATTTAGGAAGATGATTTGAGAGAATTAGAACAGAAAGTTTTAGTGCAAAAGGTGAGGAAAAAATTCAGATTTGAACCAGTATTTATAGGCAAAGAATTCTGACACAGGAGCGTATGCCGGCCCCCTTAATTGTGTGTCGGGCCCTCATAAAATTAAGGGGGCTGCCCCTTATAATTAAGGGGGCCGCCCACTGTAACGGCATGATTTCTTTGTCTTTTCTGAGGAAAGTTTATTTGGTGATAATTTAACTGAATTTGGTTAAAAATTTGAATTCATATATTTATTGTGAAATAAATATTTTCCTTTAATTACCAAAAGTGTTTTTCTTAAATATATAAAATGTTTATACCATTTTATATAATTTGTAATTAGTAATTAAACCTTCCTTTGATCATAAAATGTATTACGCACTTGTTTATTCATACCTTAAGTGAATTAGTTGGATATAATGATATTTTGTCACTAAATACTTATTTACGTAATGATTTTACGTTTAATGATTTTATATTTTGTGATCGTCAAAACATAGGGATATCGAAAAATATTAATAACGTTTTTACGCATTATTTATATCAACAAAACTTATGTTTGAATACAAGTTGATACTTTTTCCCAAAGCTTCAAAATTATCACAAATCAACAAATTTTTTGGTGAGGAAAATAAAAACAGAAAGAGAGAATAACATCGCATGTGAAAAGAAAAGAGCATGCGCTTATGCTACAAAAGCAAGAAAGCATAAGAAAAGAAAGTGAAATATGCTAAAAAAAATGCCAGAGCATATAAAAAGAGACAGAGTGAAAAATTAAAATTGTAAACTTTATCAAGATTCTTACATCTCTTATGTCATTTTAGAATCATTCATCACAATGGCTCAAGAACAAGCTCACGATCAACCACAACACATTCAAGAAGATGCTCCAGCTGTACAAATACCAAAAAATGAAGAACTTGTGCCAACAGCTGAATACATCAAAATTGGTGAATGCAATCATTAATTCCGTATCTCTGTATTTGAATGTGATCACCCCATTATACCTGAAATCCTTCAAAATCACCCAACTTATCCAATGCTCTCATTATCTGACTCTACCACCCCCATGATATGCCTACAACAATTCTAGCGTAATGTTGTGTTTCTCACTGAAACTAAACCCGACACTATCCAAAGCATCATTGAAACACAACAAATCACACTTACATCAGAAGATCTTCGTAGGGCACTTAATCTTCCTGCTACTGAAAATGGAAACCTCACAGCTTTCCAACAACCACCTAATGTCAACCAACTCATGGAATTCTTCATGGAGCTGGGATACGATAAGGAGGCTGATGACAAGCACAAGTTCAAAGTCTTGTCAACATTCAATAGGAAGTGCCTACTTGCACAATGGGCTACGTTATTCTCAATTCTTAATCAGTGCATAACCAGAAAAGAAACGGGAATGGATCGAGGCACTACTTCAGTATATCAAATCATGTATGGTATAGTGAAACAGTGTCACTTCGATTATGCGAAGCTACTTTGGACAGACGTTGTGGATCATGTCTGAAGAATGACAAAGAAGAAGAATACATGCATTCCGTTTGTCAGATACTTCACAAAATTAATTGCTCAATTTATAAGGGAACACCCAAGTATCTCACAACGACAAGACGATCCAACACCCAGAGTGCCACATATTCACAGCACAAGTGGGGACTCCGTTGTTTGCAACAATGTCCCGATGGCAATACCACAAGGTTTGTTGGACCTCGCTCACAAGGAATCGAATGCATATAAGGTGTATATGGGAATAGAAAGCGCTCCTATGGAAAGCTCTAAACCGAGCGGACCTACCCCGGATGCGTCTAGGGTTAAAGTAGAGTCTTGCGCCAAAGTAGGATAACCTAGGAAGTGTCAAAAATAATCGGCTAGGAAACACTCTAAGAAGGGAAGCCAATTGTTAGAGGAGGAGAAGGAGGAGGAAGATCTGAAAAAAAACGAAGGCGAAAATGATGAGGGGAAGGATAAGGAGAAAAGTGAACCTTCTAAGGAGGATAAGGATAGTCAGGAGTTTAGGCCTAGCGATGATGGTCATGATAATGACGATGGAGATGATAAGGGGGACGGAGATGACACCCATAGACCGGAGATTAGGAAGAAGATGAAGTTTGAAAACAGTAGGTCTAGGTCCTCTGAGCAACACCAGCTCACCCCTCCCATCATTATTGATGTGGAATCAACATCATCATCTCCAACAACAACAACAACAACAACAACAACAACAACAACAACAACAACAACCGCAACAACAACAATAACTATTCACACAACAGTAACCCCACCAACAACTCACTTTCAACAACCGTCAACATCAACATCTCATCCAAAACACATACCAACAATGTCCACCTCCACATTATTTTAGAGATTCCGAGCTGATCCGGTACCACTTGTAACAACCATACAATTCAACGAAGTAATGGGAAAACTTCATGCTGACATGGAGTCAAGGTTTGCAGCTCAACGACAACAATGAATACACGCTGGACCTTCCACAACATCAAGATCTTTATCATTGAACCGTATCTCCGAACTTATGCTTGATAAAATCTTGAATGATGAATCACTTATGGCAGCACATCCCAACCTCTACAGTGGGTTACTGGACCTAGAAGCTCAACCACAAACACCAACTACTGTCATGAATCAAGTTCAAGATGTCAAAAAAGAAATGACTAAGTTAAACTCTGAGGCAATCAACCTTATTACAAAATTGTCCTCAAAAGTCACGGAGTTGGAAAGTCAATGTCGTCCACAGTCAAGGAAGCGCAATCAGGATGATCCAGACTCGGATAATCCTGATGGGGAGAAAAGCGCTAAAAGACAAAGACAACAACCACTACAATGTTCTCATCCCAAAAACAAACATCACCTCAACAACAACAACAACAACAACAACAACAACAACAACAACAACAAAAATCAAGCTCACAACAACAAACTGATAATCCAGAAAAAGTGAATGTTGAAGATGCTGAAGTTGAGATTGATACTCAATAAGAAGATGCAGGTGGTGACAAGGATGACTGGGACGATATGACTTATAGGGAAGGTGAAATACCTCCAGAGACTGGTGGATTTGATGTGTCTGATGTAGAAGATGATGATGTATTTGATGAAGTGTTGAGGGATCCGATTCAAACTGAAGAACAAATTAGAGATCCTACAGCCGAAAAGCTTGACTGCATGTTCTCAGATCTGCATGAAAGGTTTGGAATCAACATTCAAGAACACGAAACAATGGATCAAAGAGTTAATAGCATATATGACTCCTTAATATACAAGTTCAAAAGTGACAGAGATTTCAATACCAGACTTGTAGATCAAGAGGTCTCAAAAGCTCTTGGCGTGTCTTCTTCTTCAATGTTAGTAAGACAAAGAAGATAACACTCTCCATTGTGGAAATAGATTCCCAAGGTTCCAAGATCTGACTCCGCACCCTTAGTTCCGTACTTCAACGATGATCTAAAATATATGATGAACGGTCCAAAAGAATACCTACCATCGACAAAGGAATTTGCAACATATGAGGAAATACCGGAACCATTTCTAGAAGAAGAAAGATTTCTGGATATATTCTCTGAAGAGGAAGTTGATTGTGAGGACTACAACTTCGATGAATTCATAGGGATTATTAATGTTAATGAAAGATCAAAGAACTTCTACCGACTAAGGCAACTCAAAAGGAACCCTCGTGATGAAGTCTACTCAAGTTTCAGAATCCTTAGATATGTTGAAGTTAACTCCGAGTATCAGCATTCACATGGTTATGTTGATTATCACGTAGTTCGAACTGACAATCAACATTACCGCTTTAGCGAATTAGATTATGTGAATCTTCATCCTCATGATCTTGAAGATATTCTGAAAAGAAGAAAAGACTTCAACAACAAGAAAGCCATCGATCAAGATGTGATTGATTCAGTCCTAATTTTCATGCAAGCTTATGTTGTAGTATTTCACATTGAAGACTTCCATATAGGGATCAAAAGCTATCAAAGGAACATCAACCTGACTCCTCTAATGTTAGCTTGCGTCGATATTCAAAAGATCAAGTGCTGGACCTACTTCAGTAGACTCAGACTTGGACTTTGTGTTATTTACAAGACCGATAAAAAGCAGAAAAGATTATTCAGAGTCGTTGAAGTAGCTAAGTTCTCCTCATGTACCTTAATAAAGATACTGAAGAAACTTAAGCGAATTAAAAAATGTGTGGAGAGGCTGCAGATTGAGATGACTGTAAGCAATCATCATTTGTTGACTAGAGTTGTAAAAGTGATAACGGAAAGGCTCATGCTTCATTCATCATGGAGAAGAATGGAACAAAGAATCGGATGTCGAAGCTGGCCCAACCGAATACCCATAAATAGAATACCCGAATGATCTACCCTTAGGGGGATATTGTTGGAACACAAAAAGTGTAAATCATTTGTTAGGGACTTCTATTTATACTTTATCATAGTATAGGGTATATTGTGTAATATTAGTTGTATGCGACACAAGTTTACCATCACAAAACTTGTATATCCGCGATGGAGGCTTGGCTAAACGTTGGCTATAAATACCCCCTACCTCATGGGTTATGAGGTGTGTAGTCTCTATTCAAGCTATGCGAGACTTTTGTTATCTTTCTCTCTCTTCTCTCTAAAGTGCTCACACCCACTTTATACATTTAGATTAGTTGTAGATGTGATATTATTGGTACAACACTTATAACTTCTAAGGAATGTCAAAAAATAGTCTCTTGACTTAATATTTTCAGAGAAAGTTACCATATATACCCCTAGCTTATGGTTAATTAATATTAGCTTAACTAAGTTGCCTAAACTAGCTTATAGCTTAATATAAGGGATTATAGCATATAATTAGCAACTAGTTCAGAATTAGGGTTTTAAAATGAAAAGACTTAAAAGAAAATGATCAAGGCTTAGTCAAAGCTTCTAGGGCATCCTAATACTATCCTAGTACTTTAATATAACTATTAGAAGCAAAGATTAAACTTACTTGGGTCAGAAATAGGTTAACGTGAGGTTTTAGGGTTTTCTAGGCCAAAACTAGTTCGACAAGGGTTCAAGGCTTCTAGTACTTGACTTCTAAGGCTACAAGGGATTTAGTAATACCACTAGGACCATAGAATGTTTAAGGTTAAGAGGTGAAGAGGGGTGAGTTGAAAGGAAGGGGTACGAGCCCTATTTATAGGTTCGTTTGGAGTAGTGACCAAGAAACTAGAGTAGGAGGTGTCGAGGGGGGGATGACTAATACAATATAGTTATGACTCTTGAAGGCTATGGTGGTGAGTCATGGAGGCTATAGGCGGTTCTAGGGGTGTTTGTGGTGGTGGTTTAGCCGCGGTTCAAGGGTGGTGACAAGTAGGTACATCACCTACATGTAAGGTGTGTGCTAGGGTGCTTGGTGGTGACAAGGAGGTGCGTAAGCCGCTAAGCTAGGTTCTTGAGGTGCTTGAGGTGCTTAGGGTACTTAGTTTTAGGTTTAGGATTAGTTTAGGTTTAGTTTTGACCTAATTTGGTTTAGTGGGAGATTAGGGTCTAGCTTACGCTTTAGTGCCTAGATTAGGGTCCTATGAGTGTTTAGTGACTAATCCTAGGTCATAAGAAGCTTATACTAAGTGGTGGTAGCTTATGGTAAAGATTTGGGAAGGTTTAACCTAGTTTTCGGGAAGTTATGACCTAGTTATGGTTTTGTGCATAAGAGACTTATACCTAAGATCTAAGGGGTTGTACTAGGGTCTAAGGGTGCTAAGATATCCTATTGTTCCTAAGGTAACTCATACATAAGCCTTGAACACTTTCAAACTAATTTAAATAAGCAATTAGGGTTTTGTAAACACATAGACCTAATTAGGGTTTAATTATGGTTAGATTAGGGTTTGCTGTGATATTGTGATAATTTTAGTGTGTTAGATTGATAGATTACTTATTGTGGTGTTGTTGTGATTTTATGCCTGACATACCGTATGTTTACAGGATGTATGGGTAGAGATATTTGGCTTGTGATGATACGTGAGCAAGTCTAGAGAGTCATGCAAGTCATGAAATGCATATAAGGGCAAAATTTTACCTGTGAAATACCTGACATAGGTATTTGTAGTGAGAATGATAGTGATAAGATTTTGTGGGTTGTTATATTATGTCTAACCATTTTGCGTCTTGTTTGCACTTTAAGATTTGTGCTTTGCTAGTATTAAAAGACGTACGGGTACGCAATTTATTTTTAGTCATAGTTGGATATTTGTGGGTTATCCTCCCGTACCGGGCTTGCAATACCTCTTACGTACTTTTGAGTTAATTGGTAGGGTACTCATCCTTTTGTTATGCGGAATAACGTTTTTGGGTCGTGCCCTTTGTTTGCGCGTCTTACTCACTTTTGTATATTATTTGTACAATAAACATAGGAAGTTTGAATATTTAAACTTAGCGGAGGTAGCTAGTCTCCGCTCTTCTTTTAATAAGAAAGAAATGTTTGAAAATAATACAAATAAGTAATTATAAGTACAAATGTTTGATTATATTGTCCGTCTGGAAGGACTTTTAGTATTGAAACATTTTGTGGATTGTTCAAACTGTTACAGTTTTTGCAAAACCTGGGTTTCGGCTTGAGATGTTGACTTCGCGTCCTTTTGTTGGGTACTTCAGCTCTGTCACCTTTGGTCTTCATAATGTGTGGTCGTGCTTTCTATTTACTTGCTTCTTGCGAGAGGTTTTTGCTACCTCATTGTCTGGATCTTGCTGTTTTCTTCTGTCTTTTAATTTCCGGCTTTAGAAATCTTAGGCACCGCATGCTATCCTGCGCGTGTCATGATTTCTTAGATACCCGTTGTAGTGAGGGTTACACCTTATGCTTGCTGACCCTGAAGAGGTTGGCCAAGCCGATGACCATGTACCAGCAAATCTTAGCTGGCGTGCCCGTGCTTCGTCTGGTCTTCCTTCCACACCATAGTTGTTAATTGAGCAAGCTGATTCCCGTTTGACAACATTCTCCGAAGTCTTATTGGAGGTGTCTCAGTGTCTAGGAACTAAGTGCCAATTTGTCGTTGTAACTCTTGTTGGCGTTAAGTTTTGGGGAGTATCTGATCCCTGATCTAGCAGCTTTAGGTCTGCTCTAGTCAGCAACAAGGATGGGGGCATCATTCTCATCCTTTCTCGTTTGGCGTTGTGGCGAGGACTTTGGTTATCGGGAGCGCATTCTTTAAACGAACCGCCTGATTTTTCGTTTTCGTCCCTCCACACCAACGCATGCTCTTACGTATTTTATCTTCCACTTCTGTCCTTCTGCGGACTCCTTCCCTTCCTCCGCCACCCAGCTCAATCAGCCGTTAAAACATTCCTGCTTTTTGCCACTTTGGTGGTCATCGAGAACCCTGATGGTCACTGGGTTTCCGATGATCCTGCGTTCTTCGAGAGCACGGAGCTCCGCTCTGAGCCTTGTGGCCCAAGCAGGTGGCTTTAGGAATGACTTTAACGGCAAGGTGGAGGACGGGTGTTTTGAGATGCTTTTTGGAACAAAAGCAACTTGGAGCTTATCGTCTTTGTTAAAAGAACGCCGTCAGGACATGGCGGAAAGGCGTTTTAGTGACAGGGCTTTGTAGATCATTATGGTTTATGGTAATTAGTCGCCCTTGTAAAACGACTAACTCTTATTATTAGTCATTTAAGAACGTCTCCTGATCTTCGTATGATCTTCTTTGCCCTTGTATTGTATCCGTTGGTATATATCTTGTGGAAGTTTCACTGGATTTTTCCTTAAGGGTTGAGAGGTAATTACCAATTGACGATACTGGAGTAAGTGCATTGTTGTGTTCATTTGCTTTTGCCTGCAGCTTCCTTTGGCTATCGTGGCCTTTTATAGTGAAGGCTCCACTGTTATGTCACGTGCGTGCAATAAATTCATCTGTTGACTTGGGTTGTAGGAACGTACCTAGCTCTGCAAGTTGAGTACCTCCTAGTCTGTTAGATTTGATAGAAAGTGTACTTTCTCATTCTCTTGATATCGTGGGAAGTAAAACAGATGGCAATGGGAATTATACTAACTGTTACTACTGATAAGCATGGAGATAACCACTGCTGAAGAATGCACTAGTAGTGGAAACTCATTACCACTGCTAGTATATAAGTATTACCACTGCTGCAATTGTTAGGAAACGTATATTTAGATAAGTTTAGAAAAGATCTTCTGTATATTCTATTATTCTTAGTTAATACTTATCTTGTAAAGGACTCCTTGTGTCCTATAAAAGGAGGTCCTAGGTTTAGGTTTATACACGTATCAATTAGAGAGCTTCAAGATGTAATCCTAGTGATAAGCTAGATCACTCATATTATTATTCTTAATAATATTGGAGCTTAAAGTTTGGTTAATATTCTGTGTTCATATAACTGTTCTCATTCACATACAAACTCACAAACAAACATACAAACAAACCTTCTAAGTATTAATAAGTATATTATGCATACTTGTTAGTATCATTCAAAGTATCACTATAACACAAGTCGTGTGTTTAGATCCATCATCCTTCGATTTTGTGTTCTTGTAATCCGCTTGTTGGTTTTTGCGAGGTTTTTGTTTGGGGATTTTTTATCTCCGATATGTCCGTATGTCTTTGCGTATCCCACTTTTATATGAGATTAGGGTCTTCTTTTCTGGGGGCGGTCAATTGAGTATTGTAGGCCTTATTCCAGTAGATGGCAATGCGGACCCGTAGCCTCATGATTAGTTGAGTTCTGTACTCATTAGGTGAGCCTTGTTTTATGCTTGTTGTCTTTCGTTCTGCAGTCTGTACCATCTGAACGCCTTTGCTCTGTAAGTTTGTGCTTATCTGGTGTTCTCTCTCTTTCGTAAGCGATATTATGTCTGACAACCGCCGCCTGTTTTGTCTGCCTCTACAGCAGGTTTCGGCGATACTACTCGATTGTCTAATAGTCGATTACTCTCTTTGGATTCTTCTTTCACGGTGTCACACCCTCGCCGAAGGCGGAAACACGAGGTGTAACGAAATCGATATACATCACCAAAGAGAAATAAGACAATACCATAATTTACATTAAGGAAAAGTATAACATTACAACGTTGTTATTGCCGACCTTGGCAAATATAAGACATAAGTTTGATTCCCAAAAGATGGTATTTCAGTACATAATGAAAAGAAGTGACATGTGAAAACTTTATTATGCAAGACCTTGATGACAAGCTTACTGACGATCACCTGAAATGCATGAGAGAAAACGGTCAACTATAAAAATAGTTGGTGAGTATAAAAGTTTTATATAATAAGAAAACCATTTGAAAAAGTTCACAAGCCAAAGGCGTTGTCAAGTATTATGTCTGGTAGTCAAGTGTCCGCGGTCATAATAAGTCACAATATAAGCACCACATATATAATAATGTATGCCATGCAAAGCCCCTAATTAAATAATATGCGTCCCGTAACATAGTGGACGAGAGGTTGGCCGACCTCTAATAGCGCTATCCATACTACTAATAGGTGTCGAACAATGCGAATGTACGAACAGTACATCATACAACTATTATATACGATTAAGAACGCTCCAAACATGGGAGACTTAGCACGCTCCACCAATAAGGTGAGACTTTAGGTCAAGAACGCTCCACCAAAAATGGCGAGACTTAGGTCATAGTACGTACGGTACATTAAGTTCAAAAGTTCAAGTTGAGTTCAAGAGTTCTAAACAAGTTATAAGGTCAAAACAAGTCAAAAGAGTTCATAATAATCAAAGGGTTCAAAACAATGTTCAAAGTATTCAAGTAATAATTCATGCATCCACCCCAAAGCGATTAAAATAGTTAGAAAAAGGGGTTCGTGAATACTCACCTGATATAAGCGATATGATAACAAAGGGTACGAACTGAAGTAAGACGCGCACTCTAACCGCAACCTAAATGAATGATATGATCTACTTTAGATCATGAAATGATGAAAGGAATGTACATGCACATGTTTCCCTATACCACTCTTAACTTGGAAATACTAGTTATTGTCAAAATAAAATATTTTCCATACTTAGGAAAAATAAGTCCAACTGGAATTATAAAAACTTGTCGTAATATATATCGTATAAAAATGTTAGCGTTGTATTCCCCGTCTTGAAAACCTTAAAATAATGTCTAGTAGTCGCGTAATAAACTTTGAGTCGTACGTATTTTGTTTATTAAAAATAAATCCTTGAATAAGAAATCTAGAAAATATATTATTTAGTACGTAGTTATATTATTTTCTAGTAGTGACTATATATATATATATAGTTTTGACGATGTTAAAACGGGTATAACTTGGTCGTTTTAAGCTCATTTTACTCGCTCTTTATATCCACGGGTTCGTTTTAGTATATACTAATATATTTTTGGTAGTTCGGCTCCTCTAGGTTACGTTTAACGCCTCTTTTTGTCCGTCGAAAACTGCCAAACAGCATGCAGTTTTTATAAAAATAGTTTTCGTCGTTAAATTTGCAAAAATCATATCTCCTTCATTATAAGCTTGTTTTAATCCGTTCTTTCGCCTAAAGTTTCGTTTTTGAAAGTATTTTCTAGAAAAAATGTCAAAGGTTACTGTGTAAATTCGTATTTTTCTGGGTAAACCAAAATGGAACAGCATGTATTTTTACTTGTTCAAAAACCATTTTCAAGGTTTAAATCTAGTTCCATCTTCAATCAAACCACTTTCAATCACCACAAAACTAGTCTAATCCTACCATACACCTTCTTAGGATGTCATGGGTTCCTAAACATCATAAACCAAGTGGATCTAACAAGGATCTACCTATTATCCATTTCTAAGGCTCAAAAATTATATATGTATAAAATGGAGTGGTATAACTAACATATGCATGTATATCTTGTATAAAAGTGTATGATTATTGTAGGAACTTGAATAAATTATAAAAATGAGTTTTGATAACTTACTTGAAAGATTAGAGAGTTTTTAGAGATTAAGACCTAATAACTTCTTGGATTTTTATTTCAAAATCCAAAAGAGAAGTACTAATGGAACTTGTTTATAACTTGAGCTTGAAAAATGAGATGTTCTTCCTTTTTCTTGATGTTGGCCGAACCTCCAAGGGTGGGAGGAGAGAAGGAAATTTTCTTGAACTAGTTTTTGGTATGTATGTGTTAGTTTAACATAGAAAATGGAGGATATACTAGTGACTTTGGTCAAAGAAGTCCAAGTGGGGAAACAAGAAAAATCAATTGAAATCTAGGGGGGTTGGGTCTCGGCTGAATAAGAGGAAAAAGGGGGAAGTGGGTGAGATTTTTTAAGAATTTTTGAGATATTGTGTAGTTTATTAGTAGTTATATTGTTTTTGGGTACCGATTTAGCTAGAAATAAATTTTTAACGGAGTTAACCGGGACATAATAAAGTCTTAAAAATTGTGAAAATATGTTGGGTATCAATATTGAGTGTTTTGATGATTATTGTTTAGTTTTTACGAAGACCGTCGTAATTAAATTAGGTGTACGATATAAATTAAATAAATTTTCAAAACACCGGGTAAATGAATTTTATAACTTTTAAGATATTATAAGGGATATAAAAATATGTCGGGACCATGGTGGGAATATTTAGATATATTCGTCGTATATATATTAGTCAGGCGTTAACGTTTATTTAGAAATCGTTATACGTAAAACGTTAAATATACTAAATATATATATTTGAAAATCCTAAGAGTGGTATAACATGTAAATGACCTAATGATGATATGCCGACTATTTCTAGTCCGTATGAGAGGTCCTTACTGATAATGCACGTGAATAGTGGAATATTCAAAGTTTGGGATTAAACGTAGACGTGGAAAATATCGGGTTGTTACATTCTACCAACCTTAAAAGGAATCTCGTCCTCGAGATTCAAATCGTCCATTCTATAGGTGTATGTGATCGCGGTTAAATTTGATGAAGCAACTAAGGTTGAAAACGCTAGGTCTCGGATTAGTCGGTGTTGTGTATAAGTTCTATACTAAGACTTAAGAGCTAGGAAAATAATATAGTTGTTCAAGAGAATGTACCCGTTATGCTATCGTGGACATGTTGGGTGATAGGATTTCCTAGGAAGTAAGCTCTGCCACGCGCGGGTGGAATCTCAACGGCCTCATCTTGTGGCCCTTCAATTGCCGCCGCCAGGTTTGGACGATTCGGTCCTTGGTTGGGAGTCCTTTTCAACTTTGGACAGGTATTCCTGAGATGATCCAAGCTTCCACACTCGTAACATGCTGGCCTTGGTCCTTGGTTCACAGTCCTGTTTGAGCAATTTCGCATGAAGTGGCCCGACTGTCCGCATTTGGTGCATCTTGGGCAGTCTCCTGAGTGGTGGTAGTTACATCGAGTGCACATAGGATGTGGACCGGCATATCTTCTGGGCCCTTGAGTTGTTGCTCCGTAGTTTCCCATTACTCGTTGTCTCTTGTCCTGTTGGTCTTGATCACGGCTTCTTTGCTGATCTTCCTGTCTCTTTCGTCCTTCATTATTTCCCTTTGTTAGTTCACCAGACCTGATCACATCATTTGTCAAGCGGTATGCCATGCCCACAGCGGCTTGTAGAGTGGTTGGGTTCGATGAAGTGGCATCCCTCCTGATTTCAGGAATCAATCCCCAAATATATCGATCGGTCAACTTTTCCTTAGTGGAGACCATATGAGGAACCATCTTAGTTAGCTCATGGAAACGGGCCGTGTACTTGTCAATCTCTACTCCTACCATCAAGTGGTTCCAAAATTCCACTTCCAGCTTCTCCACTTCATCTTTTCTGCAGTACTCGTCAGTTAGTAGTTTCTTAAATGCTTCCCAAGATAATCCATTTGCAGCCTCTCTTCCTCGAGTCTGTAGCTGGTTGTTCCACCAAGTCAATGCTCGACCTTGAAGCAGACCCGCAGAGAACTCAACCTTATCTCCTTCAGCACATTTAGTGATGCTGAGTTTCGACTCAACATTCTCAAACCATGATAGCAGTCCAATGGCACCCTTAGTGCCATAAAATTCCATTGGCTTGCATGTCATGAAAGTCTTATAGTTGCATCCCTGACCGTTGTTCGAAGGACCCGCACCATTATTGGATCGGTTGGCATCAATGTGCGCAACAATCTGAGTGAGAAGGTCAGCTAATCCAGCAACACTGTCATTCGGGTTTTCATTGTTGTTACGTCCAGCAGCATCGTCATTCGGGTTTTCATTGTTGTTACGTCCTGAGCGAGTGTTCATTGCGGCCATGGCTCCGCGATAGACCAGAAATAATGGGTTGAGTGAACGATACATGAATGATGACGGATGATGTACGGTATAATGATAGTCGTGACATAGAGATCGCAGAATGATGGGAACAAAGCCATGCCTAATCTAACAAGGCGTAAGGTAGCAAAGAGAAAGCATATACATAAATGCATATATAAGGTACGGTAACATAATCGCGAACATATAAACGGGTTATGCATACCCACCCGACCAATGCAACTTCAGGTGACCAGACTCTCTAGACTCGACCAAACATGATCTTTGACCACTACTCCCTTCATCGCATGATTCTTCCTGAATTATACATAGGTGATCAGGCTATGCATACTTGAGGATTAATAATGCAATGCTAGGACTAGTCGACTCGTATCATTTTTTTTTTTTTTTTTTTTTTTTTCTTTTTTGGTTATAGTTGCGATTTTTATTTTAGAAAAATCGGCATTCTCTATAACCTCTGGCTCTGGTACCAATCTGTCACACCCTCGCCGAAGGCGGAAACACGAGGTGTAACGAAATCGATATACATCACCAAAGAGAAATAAGACAATACCATAATTTACATTAAGGAAAAGTATAACATTACAACGTTGTTATTGCCGACCTTGGCAAATATAAGACATAAGTTTGATTCCCAAAAGATGGTATTTCAGTACATAATGAAAAGAAGTGACATGTGAAAACTTTATTATGCAAGACCTTGATGACAAGCTTACTGACGATCACCTGAAATGCATGAGAGAAAACGGTCAACTATAAAAATAGTTGGTGAGTATAAAAGTTTTATATAATAAGAAAACCATTTGAAAAAGTTCACAAGCCAAAGGCGTTGTCAAGTATTATGTCTGGTAGTCAAGTGTCCGCGGTCATAATAAGTCACAATATAAGCACCACATATATAATAATGTATGCCATGCAAAGCCCCTAATTAAATAATATGCGTCCCGTAACATAGTGGACGAGAGGTTGGCCGACCTCTAATAGCGCTATCCATACTACTAATAGGTGTCGAACAATGCGAATGTACGAACAGTACATCATACAACTATTATATACGATTAAGAACGCTCCAAACATGGGAGACTTAGCACGCTCCACCAATAAGGTGAGACTTTAGGTCAAGAACGCTCCACCAAAAATGGCGAGACTTAGGTCATAGTACGTACGGTACATTAAGTTCAAAAGTTCAAGTTGAGTTCAAGAGTTCTAAACAAGTTATAAGGTCAAAACAAGTCAAAAGAGTTCATAATAATCAAAGGGTTCAAAACAATGTTCAAAGTATTCAAGTAATAATTCATGCATCCACCCCAAAGCGATTAAAATAGTTAGAAAAAGGGGTTCGTGAATACTCACCTGATATAAGCGATATGATAACAAAGGGTACGAACTGAAGTAAGACGCGCACTCTAACCGCAACCTAAATGAATGATATGATCTACTTTAGATCATGAAATGATGAAAGGAATGTACATGCACATGTTTCCCTATACCACTCTTAACTTGGAAATACTAGTTATTGTCAAAATAAAATATTTTCCATACTTAGGAAAAATAAGTCCAACTGGAATTATAAAAACTTGTCGTAATATATATCGTATAAAAATGTTAGCGTTGTATTCCCCGTCTTGAAAACCTTAAAATAATGTCTAGTAGTCGCGTAATAAACTTTGAGTCGTACGTATTTTGTTTATTAAAAATAAATCCTTGAATAAGAAATCTAGAAAATATATTATTTAGTACGTAGTTATATTATTTTCTAGTAGTGACTATATATATATATATAGTTTTGACGATGTTAAAACGGGTATAACTTGGTCGTTTTAAGCTCATTTTACTCGCTCTTTATATCCACGGGTTCGTTTTAGTATATACTAATATATTTTTGGTAGTTCGGCTCCTCTAGGTTACGTTTAACGCCTCTTTTTGTCCGTCGAAAACTGCCAAACAGCATGCAGTTTTTATAAAAATAGTTTTCGTCGTTAAATTTGCAAAAATCATATCTCCTTCGTTATAAGCTTGTTTTAATCCGTTCTTTCGCCTAAAGTTTCGTTTTTGAAAGTATTTTCTAGAAAAAATGTCAAAGGTTACTGTGTAAATTCGTATTTTTCTGGGTAAACCAAAATGGAACAGCATGTATTTTTACTTGTTCAAAAACCATTTTCAAGGTTTAAATCTAGTTCCATCTTCAATCAAACCACTTTCAATCACCACAAAACTAGTCTAATCCTACCATACACCTTCTTAGGATGTCATGGGTTCCTAAACATCATAAACCAAGTGGATCTAACAAGGATCTACCTATTATCCATTTCTAAGGCTCAAAAATTATATATGTATAAAATGGAGTGGTATAACTAACATATGCATGTATATCTTGTATAAAAGTGTATGATTATTGTAGGAACTTGAATAAATTATAAAAATGAGTTTTGATAACTTACTTGAAAGATTAGAGAGTTTTTAGAGATTAAGACCTAATAACTTCTTGGATTTTTATTTCAAAATCCAAAAGAGAAGTACTAATGGAACTTGTTTATAACTTGAGCTTGAAAAATGAGATGTTCTTCCTTTTTCTTGATGTTGGCCGAACCTCCAAGGGTGGGAGGAGAGAAGGAAATTTTCTTGAACTAGTTTTTGGTATGTATGTGTTAGTTTAACATAGAAAATGGAGGATATACTAGTGACTTTGGTCAAAGAAGTCCAAGTGGGGAAACAAGAAAAATCAATTGAAATCTAGGGGGGTTGGGTCTCGGCTGAATAAGAGGAAAAAGGGGGAAGTGGGTGAGATTTTTTAAGAATTTTTGAGATATTGTGTAGTTTATTAGTAGTTATATTGTTTTTGGGTACCGATTTAGCTAGAAATAAATTTTTAACGGAGTTAACCGGGACATAATAAAGTCTTAAAAATTGTGAAAATATGTTGGGTATCAATATTGAGTGTTTTGATGATTATTGTTTAGTTTTTACGAAGATCGTCGTAATTAAATTAGGTGTACGATATAAATTAAATAAATTTTCAAAACACCGGGTAAATGAATTTTATAACTTTTAAGATATTATAAGGGATATAAAAATATGTCGGGACCATGGTGGGAATATTTAGATATATTCGTCGTATATATATTAGTCAGGCGTTAACGTTTATTTAGAAATCGTTATACGTAAAACGTTAAATATACTAAATATATATATTTGAAAATCCTAAGAGTGGTATAACATGTAAATGACCTAATGATGATATGCCGACTATTTCTAGTCCGTATGAGAGGTCCTTACTGATAATGCACGTGAATAGTGGAATATTCAAAGTTTGGGATTAAACGTAGACGTGGAAAATATCGGGTTGTTACACACGGCACCCACCCTTTCGGTCTTATTATTTAGCCGGAACGCATCTTTTGCTTTTTGGAGTTTGTGTGAGGGTACTATAGCCGGGGCCGCTTGTTGGGTAAGGTGACTGGCTCCATGCCAGATAATCCGCGTATGAACTATAATATCATTATTTCCCCCAAGGTCTTCTTTACGTGTATGCCTTCTCTATTAAACCTTTGTTCGAAGTCACTTATACACTCGTCTTTTCTTTGCTTGTGATGGAGAGGTCCCGCCTTGTTTTTGATAATTCTTTTATCTTTGGAGAGATGTTGTGAGAACGTTGCCTGTAGTTGATAGTAACTGCTCATAGAGTCCAGAGAGATGCTTTTAGATCGAGTCTGGGTCGGTCTGCAAAGTGTCGTCTTGAACCTGTGATGTCGGGTAGGCATGTCCCAGCGTTGCGCTATTGTTCGGGAGGCTCTGAAGCGATCTGTTGGATTCGTGCTCCCGACGAGTGTCTTTACATTTCCTGATAGGTACGAATTTTCCAACAACTTGGCGTTACGGATTTATGAGTCGAACGGGTCAACTTTTCTATGTATCGGTAGCCACGCTTGATCTTTGTTTTCGGCACTTGTACCTTTGAAATGTGCCTCATCGCTCCCTTCAGGACAGGGTACCGCTCTTTTTGATGGGACCCATAGGTTATTCCCCCTAGTTTCTCTTTTCGCATATTGTTGTAGTGGCCGATATGGGACCCTTGTCGGGCAGGGATCCGTAGCTTAATCGATGATTGCGGATGTGGATTACTTTCCGGACCGTGGGCCAGTCCATAAGCGTACTTCGGGAGTGCCGCTTAAGTGGTTTGTATACGTCCTTTTATGTCCGGATTGCGCCTTGCTCGTGGCTTGGGCTTCGGTCAGATCCAGTTTGTTGGGCTGGGGCCTGGTTTGTTTGTTCATTGGGCTGGAGCCCTGTTTTGTATAATACGGTCCAAGCCTAGTAAGCCTGCTATCCGAAATTATACGTCATCAATATAGCTAGCTAAAAAACCTTACCACTCAAAAAATTTCCACCCCATAAATGTGAGGTTCGCCTTTAGATATGTAGGAAAAAGCATTCACCTTTAATGCTTATGAGTGTATCAGTAGTATATAGATTCTAGAACTTGTTTTTGTGATGCATTCCGAGATCGTTAGTGAAACCACATTCATGTAGTTAGGATTTATTAAATGATAAGAGGCATTAGGATAACCCTTGTTTTAAACCTGTTTTTGTGATTACTTTGGCTTCATTGGTCAAGCAATTCCCCCACACCCTTGCTATGTAGTCATTTTTAGTACAAGATACCCCTAGTACACCCCTCAGAGCCTATCATTTTCGCAGTTCTCGTGATATTTCGGTAGATTCTGAAATATTAATGAAGAGCATTGTTTACAATCCACCCCCAAATGTACACCAAAATCGCCTTAGCCTACCTTGTATGCACTTATCTTTAGTGCATTATTGTTACAACATTTATGTAAACCCTTTGTCAATTGTATAGCTGATTACATGGTTGCTAAGTCAAGTCATATCTTGTAAATACAGTTTTGGGACGATTGGGACTCATGGGTTAAGTATTTTATTTTGGAGTAATGGGGAAGAAAGTCAATGTTATTACCCACATATGTACTTTAATGTTTTAAAGTACTCCACGTGTTTTGATCTTTGCAATTCTGGTCATTAGTTAGTTTCATTTATTTAAAAGTTCAAGTGTAGGGATGCAACTATAAATCCACTGGTTATGGATGTATATTTTTTATGGATGTATAAATCCACTGAGTATTGGCTTAGCAACGCCACGTTTTACATGTGATAGACTTAGATGATTGACTTGCCACCACTAAAAATCCCTATATCCACAAAACGTGTTTTCCATACCCTTACACCTAATGTTACAACCCTTTAAAAGACCTATTTGAAAGTTTATCCTAAGTGCTTACGCCAAAGTAGTGGATGTTTGATCCATTCTCAAGCCTATTGTAAGCTATGTGCTATGACAGGTAGAGAGTGTTTTATTTTTCCGTTTCCATTCATGTTATATAACGTATACACCCGAGATATGTGAGTATCTAAACACTGATTTCCGTGCTTGTTATGACTATTGTAGATCGAATGTGTGTTGTAATTACTTTTATACCAATGCTAAATGACCCTTAACTTGTATATTGACTAGGATAAAAGCATTGCTTGAGGACAAGCAAATCCCAAGGGTAGTGATATTGGATAAGGATTTATTTGGTACCTTTTTAAGGTGTCATTTAAGCCCTAAAGTCATATATATTTGATCAAAAATATTTCCCTAAATCGTTTCTTTTTGCATTTTAGGTACTTTGGAAGCAAAAGACAAAAACCGGCATGTTTAGAGCTAAAATCGACAAGAAAGTGAAGAAAACAAAAAAGTCACGAATCTGTCTAGAAAAGGACTCCGGACGGCGTCACATTTTACACGTGATGCCGTCACTTGCAAACTAGAGATCAGATTTATACAAATTTTACAAGAGATGGCTTAGAACTTTTGGAAGACCTTAAAACCTGACGACGTCACTTGTATTTGAAGACCAAGATTCAGAGTAAAACTTATATGTGATGGCCCAGCCCAGAACTTTTAAAGGCTGACAGTGTCAAGACCCATATGACAGCGTCACGAGACACTAGCGACAGTGTCACGACGGCGACTTGCAATAGACGAAACCCTAATGACGGTGTCCTGACGGTGTCACTACCTATAACGTGACACCATTACAGATGTAAATTATATATATAGTTTCGTATGTTTTTCTTTATTCATGTAACACTTTGGAGAGGTGAAAAACTAGACAAAATTCTGTTATTGTGTAAGGCTTTTTACAGCCTTTTTATCCATGTGTTAATTGAAGATAAGTAATTTATCCTTAATCATTCAATATGTCTATGTGTTGTTTGATTTTATGTTTCTATTCTCTTCACTTTAACATGCTAGGCTAAATCTATTAGTGTTTGCTTAGATCTAATGAAACCTAGTTGTTAATTATTGATTTTTGTCTCTTGTTGAATTGGTTGTCTTGCTTTAGGAATAGGAAAACTGGCTAAACTCTTATATGTACTAGCTTGAACGTCCCACTTAACGCCTTTATACCCTGGAGTGCACTGGTGGTTTTATTCGTTGTATTTATTGCGTGAGTTACGGCTTGTAGATAGTAGGAGATCCGAAGGAGATGACATAATTGTCACTTGTAGATCTAGGGTTTTCTAAAAGAGACTTATACACTCATAGAGTTGGGGACATTGGCACAACCTCGGGACAACTTAGGAATACAACACGTCAATTAGAAAAGAACGTGACAATTCAACTAATCAATAAGAAACTACTATGGAGTAAGGAAATCTAAGTAAACAAATTTTTCTATCATAAGAGTTACCAATTTACTTTTCTTGTTTATTAGTTTAATTATTAGTTTAAATCATTTTAATTAGTTAGTTGTTAAAACGCCTACTCTTTCAAACCCCAATGTTTTAATTGCTTTTCTAAAAAAATATACAAATACAAAAAGACTCATTCCTCACCTTTAGACCTTATTTGTCATACACTTCGGCCTTCACAACACTATTCTCCAAAAGAACAATCAATCCCTCGTGTCTTGCCAATATTACACTACAAAGGGTTAGATATACTTCCTATGAGGATTGTAAAACTTTTTTGAGGTTTACAAAACCCCCATAAAAAATCACGATGTTGTTCCTCCTAATGCTAGGTGGGAGATATTGCTTTTCCTTTGTATTTTTGAATCATATTATGTAATATGATGTATGTATACATCATATTCTTTATTTATCAATAGATATTGGTCATGCGGGATTGACTAATATAGCTCATTTTCTCTTGAGAACACCAAACGCTCATTCCACATATTTTCTTGTCACATCTTGCATTTGCTTATACCGTATTCACTTGTGATCATCGTCATTTGGATGTGAAATTGACTTAATAAGCGTCACCCATTCCGGAAATACCCCGTCAACAAGATAATATCCCCATTTGTAACTTATGTCGTTGAATAAAAGAGATTGATGTATAACGTTGATGTCGTTGTTCGTCCCAGAAACACAAAAGAAAGAATGCCATGTCTATAAGTCTTGTGAAGCAACAACTTACAACAGAATGAATGGGTTCGAACCATGATCACGTCTACAATATTGACCTTGATATGGAATTAGACAACCAAACCACTCCCAATCCATACAATCAACGCTTCCTGACATTCCCAGAAACCCACGCTTTTCTTCCTGAAACCGTTAAAGTTTTTTTTTTCACATCAGTGTAAGTAGGTTTTCGTAAATACTCTGCTCCATATATTTCCATGAAAAAGACCTACAAAAATGCTCAGGAGCACCACGAGAAGTTTTTGCACCCATTTGCAAAAATGCTCATGAGCATCACGTCATGGATCGGCTACTCACTAAAATGACCGGCGATTAAACGATCACGATTAACATAACGATCTCTAGTTACGATGTTTCTTGTACTTTGCAAACTTTCACCTTTTCGTTTATTCTTAATGAATAACCCTGCAATTTTTAAAAATGTCAAGTTCATACTATTAACTTTTTTTTTTTTTGGATGAGTATGTGAACTTGAATGATTCGGAGTCCAATTGAAAAATGAGGAAGTAGAAATATATTGTTTGAGTTGTGTAAATATTAAGAAAGATAATATTTAAAGTTGTGAATAAAAATGATGGGGCATAAAGTTGTGGGTAAATAAAATGATCAAACTAAAATTAAAAAGTTTTTATTTTTTTTTATTTCCCAACATATACCCGTTGGAGGGGTATTTTGTAATTTTTTGGAGACACTCGATCAGGTGATGGAGACGACCAAGCCTTTGCTAAAATCGACTCAATCACCCGCGGTGGTGACTAGGTGTAACGATCACCACGCGTGGTAGTGGTTTTCCACCTTGCATAACGTCCGACCAACATTAATGATATAGTTTGTTAGGAGTACAACCCCCCCCCCCCCCCCCCTCCTTCCCCTCCTTATAGTTTAGTGGCACCTCCTATCAAGCCATTTTATCAGTATGTGAACAAGAAAAGATATTTTTTTATCGTTTCATGTTTCGTCTTTTGTATCTTTAACATTTTTTTGACTTTTTAAACTTTATATTTTATATTATGTAATTTTAGTTTTGCAATTTTATGATAAAAATTAAATTATAAAAAAATTAAAAATAATTAAAAGAAGGTGTCATTATTCATTTAAACTAGGAAACACAGGAAAAGAAAGTCCAGAGCATGTATAACCTATTCTTTAATGATATAGGTGGTTTTCCTTCTTTAGGCGGCTAATAACTAGCCTCTCATTTTATAGAGATCCCCAACCTAATAAGCGCATGGAATATGACCGTTATGATAGCTGAAGTCTATATCTTTTATCTAATAAAAGAATTAATTATTTTAGAGTATTTTTGCAAATTTTTTCTCATTGAAAAAAAATTAGACCAATAGCAGAGCTCGATTTTGCCACGTAGGCGAAATCGAGCAACGTGATTTGTCAATAAAAAGTCAAAACTAAATTGATTTTGGTCAAACTTAATAAATTTGGTGGAGAAATTTGGTTAAGAAAAAAAATGCATAAAAATATAGGTGGCAAATTTATGAAAACAAAAACCTAAAAAAAAAGGAAATAATTAATAAAACTTTGTGATTGAAATTTAAATAATTTATATAGAGTAAAGTGTAAAATTACAAGTTTCGTTTTTTAATAACTTTATAAAAAAACACAAATAACCCCTTACACTTTATACCCCTTATACTTTATAATATTAACTTTGTTTAAAATTACATGAGTATTAGTAATTTTTAGACTTTCATCTATTAAAATTACAAAATTTAGTAAATATGCGAATTAGTTTTAATATACGTTAAATATTTTTTTAAACTAATGTTAGTTTTAAACTTTCATCAATTATAATATTTTTTAAATAAGGACTCATGATACTATTTAAAAGTTTAATTTATGCGTACACGAGTTTGAAATACGGCTAAATTATTAGTAACGAGAATATAAATATCAAATGGTAAGCACGATACTGTGATATGAAAATAAATATGCGCGACTCTACTTATAACAACGACTCATGAAATTGTTATTTAAAATTTGTATATGGATATCTATAAAAACATTTTAAAAACTTTACGGAGCATTTTAACTTCATCAATGCTCATTATGTGCTACTAAATTCACACATTTTATACAACATGATATCAATAATTAAAGTTAAACAATAAAATCAACCTCAACCTCAACATGTCTGTCAGTTAAAAACGTTATACAAAGATAACTATTAAAATAAATAAATAAATAAATAATAACATGGGTTAGATAGTCATTGTTTAATATAGAAGGTATTTTCCTTAAATTATATATAAAAAAATGCACGCATCACAATCCTTATTTGATAACAATCACCTACTAAAAAAATAAATAAAAAATAAAACCGTAATAATTGGCCGTTGCAAACGAATTAAAAGTATTTACATGAGAATTATTCTGCAAGAATATATAGTTTTAATCAGGTTATTACGAAACTATACTGCGATAATGTTATTTAGTTGGTAATCACGGATGTCAGATACAACCATTATTCTATATTTATGATTTATGTGTAAACTTTTTTTTGCTTCTTAATAGAATCCGAAAGAGACCTCAATAGAACTTTGGCTTATGTCTTATCTAGCTGATAGTATTTAGTAACTTTTTTATGGTTTAACTTTTTTGCTATACACACCAACTTTTATTAACTCTTTTTTATGTTTTATTGAAAACTTCTACACTTAATATTTGTGTTTTTATTATAAACACACTAAGCTATAATAGAATTAGTTGTGAGTTCAGGGGTTTTTCATTAAGCTTCTAAAAAAAACTTATAAATTTATCATACACTTATTGTGTTATGGTAATTAAATAAGCCAATAAGCAACTTTAATAAGCATAACCAAACGCCCCTTTAGTTCTAATATGAAGTTTGTTATGACTAGCTTTGTTGTTATCCTCAATATAATGCAACATGTTAGTGGTTTTTGCAGTTTTATTATCTTATCGCACACACTAAAGTGTAATGCAATTTGTTGTGTGCATTTTTTAGAGGAGGATTAAGTATCAACACATAATTGTCATGGAAGGATTTTCTACGCCTGCTCAAGGTATTAATGTATAATTTAGTTGAGTTGCTGATTTAAATAATACATGAATGTATTTTAATGTACCAAAGATGTGTTTTAGTGCCTATATAGGGAATTTTATGGTAAGAATTCTTTTTGGAGTGTAATTCGTTTTTGAATGAGTTAATAAAACTTAGCATGTGTTTGCTGTCATTGATAACACTATGGTTGTCAACCAACGGTCTAAAATATAGGTGTCTTTTACCTTTATGATTTAGGCCAATTGTGAAGAAAGTTGTATTAAAGTGAAAGGTCGGTAAGGATTCAAACAATCCTAAAAGACTTGCGAATATACTCTTTGTCATATTTTTCATGCATTTATAATTTACTTATACAAGTAATAATAATTTCCTTATATAGTTTGGGTTTAGAGAAAAATTATTATTATATATTGTACATAAACGTAAGATTAAATTAGAGTTCTACGTATTACATCTTTTTTCGTTTCTCTTTATGTAATAAAGAGGCTATAGTGTTAGCATCTATGTTAATTTTGTAATTTTATGATCAAACATGAGAAACAAATAACACAAACTTATGAAAATACAACTTTACAAACAAAAAGGTACATTAGTAAAAATGATATGATGGTTATTCATAATTAAGAAAATGAATCAATTTTCAAAGCTATCTAAAGATGCTACATATTTTAACGAAAATATAAGTAAAACAAATACCACAATTACAAAACACATCGTAAATTGATAGCACGGGTTTGCAAAACTAAAAGCATATATCACTAACATCTCATGCAAGTCAATTATCATCATGTGATTTTGCTTTAATAATAAAATATAATTTTTAATCCAAAAACATTCTCCTAAAATAATAGGTAGGTAATAACATATACATATGATTTTTTATTTTAGTCCACCAAGTAAAATCATTTAAAACATGTTAAGTGGTTCATTTTTTAATCGATAATAATACATAATTAAAACAAAATTTTAAAAACCCTGTGCGTGCACAGATATTATAACTAGTATATATATATATATATATATATATATATATATATATATATATATATATATATATATATATATATATATATAAACTCACCCTAGCCTGTGCCATATAAAATTTTCAACTTTTAAATTTGATTTATGTCATGTTAAATGATAAAACTCGCCCTAGCCTGTGCCATATCAAATCTATTATATCGGCAAATACTCTCACGCTGTTTGAGCGACGAAATCACGAAAGCTTGGACTAAAGATACTTAAAGCTGTAACTATTTTTGTTCATGAAGACATTCACAGCAAGCGAAAGCAAATCTTCAAACAGCAACAACAACAAAAGCAAAGCAAAACATTAACAAAAGCAAAGATTGTCACAGCATCTTTAACCAAATCTTTTTTGTACTTTTTTGTACTTTTTTTTTTTTTTTTTTTTTTTTTTTTTTAGAGTGAGATTTGAAACATATAAGATTGGATCGGGTTGAAAAGATGAAAGATTTTGATTGAGATTTATTATTATTATTTTTTCAATAACAAATACATGAAAGAAGGAAAACACAAAGAGGAACATATATGTATTTAAAAGAAAAAAAAATAAGGTTGTTCAACGATTTACGGCTACTCGCAAAAGAAAATTGTTAGAAAAGTATACAAGGTAGAAGCCTGAAGCCATACGCATAGTTGTCAAAATCGCGCCTAAGGCGCGCCTAGGCACGCCTTGGAGCAAGGCTCTAGCCTTTGGGCTTTTTTCAGATCAAGGCTCACGACATGCATGGATCCCACAAAAAGCGGCCCGCCTTGGGGGCTTTTTGCGCCTTTGCGCCTAGGAGATGTAACATTTTTTTTTTTTTTTTTAATATTAAGATAAGATACATGGGCATTTTAAGTCATACGGTGAGTATTTATATGATTTGTAAATTTGAATTAAATTTATGTTTATTTTATTGATTGAAATTTTCTTTAAGAAGTTACTTTGTTTCATTAAGTATTTTCTTTACGACATATTATCATAAAAATATGGCATTGTGCCTTGATTTTTAATATGTTGTTTGCTTGATATTTTGGGTTAAATTATGAGCTTTGTTAGATGTAAGCTACAAGTGTAGGACACAAGCATATTTAGTCTGATATGGATTTTAATCTCTATACAGGTCATCGAGCCAAAGAGTTCATCCGTTTTAGAAGTGACAAATGACCAATTTTAATATATAATGGCAATATGTGTCATGTATTAAATATTTTAATGTTATTTTGTGTTATTTAAGCTACATAAATGGTCATATATGTTATATAAAACTTGATGTTTTTAGTGCGCCTCGCATTCATGAATCTCGCGCCTTGAAATGAGCCTCGACTCGATGGTCTTTGCCCCCCTTTGCGCTTTAGTGTGCTTTGAGCCTTTCAGAACACTGGCCATATGGCAATAAAACAAATACTTCAACGAAGGTAAAAAAGTAATATCTTTTATTTAATCGAGACAATTGAATCAAAAGGGCTTTGGATCAGTTGGTACCCAGCTTTAAAAAACACGTGAGTCAATTAGAGAAATTTTGTAGATAAAAGATCAAGAGTTCAAGTTTCGGCCCAATATTTATAGATTACAATAAACTTTAATAGACTCTAAACCCACACACTAGGCTTGGGCTGATTAATCGGCTCGGGCCGACTCACCTATTATATCGGCTAATAATTATAAGTGTCTATTCTAACCAGCCAAAATCCTTTGAGAAGGTAAAAGTATGCTCTGTTTGGTGCAAAGCTTTTTGGGGCGATCAGCGGTGAGTAATGAACTTTCTAATTTTTAGTGTTCATTTGGCCAAAGAGCATTGAGCTTTGCTATTTTTTTAGGAAAACTCATTTTTCCAATGCTTCTTTAAGAAGTTTTGAGCGGTGAGCTGCGACTATAGCTCACAGCTCACTGCTCACTGCTACTGCTTACAACTAATTTTGCTAAACATAGCTGTAATATTTATTAGTACGAAAATTGTATGTCAAATAGTGAACATTTAATTTGTAGCATGTGAAGTATAGAAATCGGACCATGCAAGTGTGTGATTTTTATAATTTCATCACATTTAATATTTTGGAGTTCTCCATACACAACGAACCAACAAAAAAGCAGGGGAACCAATGGAATATGCTTTTCCATTGTCATATATGAAAATCGACAACTTTGATTTTTTATTTTATTTTTTTTAAAAGGAAAAAAAAAAAAAAAAAAAAAAAAAAGAAAAATGGAAAAGAAAAAAAGGGTGAAAAATAAATTTAAAAGACGGGATGGCATTTCGTAATTTTACATAACTGAAAACAGAAAAAATGACAAAAAATAAATTTAAAAAACGGAATGGCTATGATATAATTGAGGAAGATCTTATTTAAATAAAAACATTTAAAAATTTAGCTTCCTTATTATAAAAATTAAATAGTTTGCACATAATTTCTATACTAAATAACTTACAAGTCTTAAAGCTTAAAGTATAAAATATAAAGCACTATTAATGTGGTTAAGATCTTTAATGTAGTCAATTAACTGATTAATAAATATAATTAATGCAGTTATTAAAACAACCTTATATAAAAAATACAAATTATCAAGCATACTATACAACCAATTTAAGCACAATTCATGTACTAAATGTCACTAACACAAATAATAAAACATATTATACAAATATTCGTCTGAATGGACAACAGGTCAAATGGGCTCAAGCCTAAATGGGCAACGGGCTCAAGCCCGAACGGGCATGGGCCAACGGACTCGAGCTCGAACGGTTACATGCTAAAAAAATTCTTGATATCCGCAAATCTATTGTCAAAAACAATATAATAAACTAAAATATTAATTCATCGAAATTTTTATTTCAAGGCACCGCCGCAACACATAGATACCATTGGTAGTTTTACATAACATATTGAGACCAATTAATATTATGCTAACTTAATAATGGGACAAATTGACGAATATAAGATTAAATATTAAAAAACGTATTTATACGATAAATGAATAAATAAAAAACATATACAAAACTAGTATTCATTAAATTACATATTTTGAAACAAATTTACTATATTATTACCAAACTAAAATTCATAAACTTAAAAATGTGAAAGCCAACGTTTTTTTTGAGAGAATCAGACGGGACATCGACTTGGTCTTGCTACCGGTTCCCGATTCGACCAAACTAGAAAACCGGATGATGTCATTTTCTACATAACAAATGTAAATACTAAATACAGTACTCCCTACGTCTCAAAATTATTGTCAACTATTTACTTTTTCGGTCTCTACTTTTCAACTTTGACATTAAGTATTTTTATTTGTATTACATAATACTTGATATAAAATAAATGAACAGATTGAGTTTTAAATGTATTTTCATTTGGTATAATTTTTATCAAAAATTGTATAACGCAAACAAAAATAATTATAATCAAAAGTTGAGAAAAAAAAACTGAAAAATCGAATAGAGGATAATGATTATGGGACGAGGGGAGTAACTAAATAACGTCTTACTAAAGTAAATACGTGTAAAATAGTCGAGGGAGTTTGCTCTGCTCGTTGTGACAAAGCTAATTTATATCGGATATTTGTTCTAAATTATCTTCGCACAAAGTTTTGTTAGAATACAATCTTTTCTGATCACTGGTCATAACCTTTTTATTCTCAAGTCAAACATTAACACAAACCAAACAACAGGACTATAGAACACTAAAGAGATGTATAAAAATAAAATCGCTTTGATTAAAATATCTTATCTCCAACGAAGCCATACATCAAAGACTTTCCTTTTTTAAAGAATTACATCAAGACTTTCTAATAAGGGACTGATTTGCACATTCTTATAAATGATCGAGATATTTTAAATTAGAGTGTCTTGATATTTATACCCTAACACTACTTTTACTCATTTTTATCTTGTAAGGATATAAATATCAAGACACTCTAATTTAAAATATTTCAATCATTTATAAAAGTGTGCAAATCATCTCCTTCTATTATTGGTTATACAAAATTCAAACACTTTTATGATAAAACTAAAAACAAACAATAAAGTTATAACAACATAGTATGCTTCGTAGGAAGAGACATAGGGCTTTTCTCTTCTAGTCAAATAAAGCGAACCCCGTTAGCTCCCCAAGCTAGAAGCTATAAATCATATTGATTACTCAAGTTGCGTGTTGAGGCCTGTCACACATAGATGTACACATATTAAACGACTATTAAGTGTCCACATATGCATACAAACATTTATTAGCAGCCTGCAAAAAAACATTCTGTGTACGATTCACGTTTTATTGGTATATGCAGTATTTTTTTTGTAACCATTTGATCCAACATGGTTTTTTAAGTGGTAACAGCATGCGGCAAGATAACTTGGTGTTAATCTTTAACACATCATAACGTTAGCGTCACATCTGTACCTTTTCACTTTAACTAAAAAAGAACACCAATGTACAATAACTTACTTTAACTCAACTTTAATTCAAGTATTTTTAAATTCAACACTAAACTAAAATTAATATTTCATTTAATAACTAAAATAACATTTATAAAACACAAATAACATTAATCATTAAACTTAAACACGAATTACATTAAACATTAAACTTAAAACACGAACTACATTAAACACGAATTACATTAAACATGCAAAGTACGATCGATTAAAGGAATCATCTGAGACCCAGCCCTCCTCTTCACTGGAACTCTCTGATTGCTGAGGGCCAAGCCCCATTTCCCATCTGTATTCTGGTGCTTTTCGTTCACGCTCCGTACGAGCAGCTTCCTCACGTGCTACTTCTTGTTGAATTTCCCCGAAGATTTGTTCATCCTGCTCCAGTTGTCGGAGATATTCCTCTGAAAACCCAAACGGATTATTTGGAGGTCCACCGGTTGAGTGTTTGCCGGTGGAGTGTTTGCTGGTGGAGTGTTTGGTGGTGGTGGAAAGAGAACTTCTGGTGGAGTATTTTGTGGTTGATTCTCATTTGGGAATACAGGAAACAGATCTGCAGGTGGAGTGTATTGTGGTTCGTTTTCATTTGGGAATATCGGAAAGAGATATTCCGGTGGGGTGTGATAACCAGATTCATCATCCGGTGGACTAGGGAACTGTTGAGAGAAATAGTTTTGTGACATTTTTGATAATTCGTGTGTGAGTCTTTGAATGTGAGTTGTATGTGTGAGTAATTGAATGTGATTCGTGTTTCTGAGTTTGTGAATGGGTGGTTAAATAGGAAATTTTTTGAAATTTGATTTTGAATCTGAATTTGAATTGAGAAATCCCGCCCATCTTTTGAATTTGAAATTTAAATATAGCCCGCTCATTTCCTAATTTAAATTTCAAATTTCAACTTGAAATTTGAAATCCCAAATCCCGCTCTGTTGTTTCACCCAGCTATAAATAACATACCATAACACATTATTTTTCACACACTTCTACATCTAAACATTTTACAAAATTGTTTCACATTTCAAACATTTGAGATGAGCACTCGTTGGTTACAAGTAGAAGAAACCTTGTTGGCTGAAGTCTGGATTGAAAATGTTTCTCAAGAACACCACACTCACAATGATCACACATTTTGGAATCTGGTTGTAGACATGTTCAAGAATCAGACAGTCGGTATCAGTCGTAACAAAAGTTCGGTCACGGGTAAATGGACAAGACTTAACAGTGAATGTAAAAGATTCAACGCTATTTACATGGAGGTGTGGCGTACAAGCAGGAAAAAAAACAGTATTCATCTCAATGACGCAAAGACCATTTATGAACAACGCTTTTGTGGGAAAAGCTTTCAATACGTTCATATGTGGGAGGTGATGACAAACCATCCCCTATGGCTAATTTATGATTAACGGTGTTGTATGATTTAGTATCGTTTTTAACTATTTCCGTATCGTTTTTAACATGTTGTAATGTTACTTTAAGTTTGAATTTGAATAAAAGACTTAATGGCTAGTTTCTCCTAAAAAAAATCCTCCAACGGTTAATTTTCCCTATATATGTCACTTTAACAACACTTTGTATTGTCACACAAGTATAACTAATTTTCACACAAACACTATGTCCAACGAACCAGCTGAGGTGCAAAGAACAATCCTTACCCGATTACGTAATGAACAAGAAAAAGAGCTCAGGCTGATTAACAATTTGCTAGGTGAGCTAACTCGTATTATGCTATAGAAGCATGATCGTGCTCCAGAGATCGAAAGGTTGCGTGAGCTGCCTCAAGACCATCCAGTAATTAGGGTCGGTCTAGAAATTCTATTAAGAAATGATGAAACAGATCTGCAACATCATGTCGCCTTGAAGATGGTTAGGGAACAAGTGTTTCAAGTGTGGAAAGAGGAGTCAGAGCTCATCGACAATTACAAGTCTATATAAAAGCCTTATGAGTGTCTAAATACTCATCATTTCTGTCCCATTTAAACTACAAAAACAGTTAAAAACACACAAATACATCACATAATACTGCAAATATCCTAGGATTGTGTTTTTATATGTTTCAGGTACAAAAGGATTGAAAACAGATGAAAAACGAGCAAAGTTTACATAATTGACAGAATCAGTCTCTGAACTTTCAAAGATTGTCAGAAATGGTCCCTGGAAGAATTATTTTGAAGAAAAGTCGACAAAAATCCCCCATGAATCAAGAAATGACAAATTTTACCCTTGAAGTTCAAATTTGCAAAAATGGCAACTTAGGCCCCTCAAGTTTCATAAATGGCAGAAATGGTCCTTAAGTATTCAAAAGTGTAAATTTTACATCTATGGTCCTTGTACTATTCATCTTGCCAAGATTGACCCCTTTTGATAACTTTGGATGAATTATAATTTCAACCCTTCATTCAGAAAATACAAAAATGGTCCTTGGGCTTAAATTCCTACAAACCAACCGGACCCTAAACTATTACTACCCAAAAATAAAAACCCACCCAATTCTAAACACAAACCCAATCCACCCTTTTTCCCTAGCCCAATCCTAAGCCCAAAAATAAAACAAATAAACCCACCCTGGTATTTAACCAGGGTCAAACCCGGTCAACCCCTTCATCCCCTACCTCCTTTCAACCTATGCTTCCTCCACTACCACTTCTCCTCACCATCCCCTTCACCACCTGTTTCCCACTACTACCCCAGATGTCACTCACACATCTAAACCCCATCCCCTGGGTTTTCACCAGGGGATGCCACACACACCATCATCTTCCACCACCTGCAACTGACACCTCCACCACCCATAGACCAAACCCTACTCTCCATATTGTCCCTTATACCTCACACACCCTTCCAAGAGGCATTAATTGCCCTGAAACTAATCCAAACTACCTAGTGGAATTTTGGCGCCAAAAGCTGTTTTAAACAGCTGAGATGATTTGAGGACATCCAATGGCTAGAAATTGATGGGATTTACTCAGAAAGTCAAGTGGAACACTTTGGGTGTCTATAAAAGAAAAGAGAAGCGGAGATTGAAGACATATAGTTTAACATAGTTTCTTGTATGTCGGCTAGATTTAATTTTGTTGCTCTAGTATAATTTCAATCTTTCAAGCATTAAATTTAGTGTTTTAGTCTGTATTAAACTTTATTCAAGCTTTAATTTCAATTTAAAAGTTCATATGCAGTTTATGCAATTTCCTTTACTAAAAATCTCATTTATTGTAATGTTGTTATTAGTGTTGTTATTGGACTTATAAGCTCGTGTAAGTTCATGTAATAACTTATTTAACGTACTAGAGTTAATTAAAATCAGTTAGCTTCATAAAAAAAATATATAAAAAAATCAAGAAAATTAGTTCAAAAATAAAAAATCAATGGTGATGTTTCAAGACACAAGGAGTAGAGGAAATTTTGGATTGCCTCTATGTTAGTAACCTTGTGGAAGGTTTATAGGATTGTAATTGGTCCTGGTTCTCAGTTCTTGGCTTGGAATCCATTTGTAAGCTTATTTTTCATTTTATGCAATCTACTGTAGAAGTCTTTATTTATAGGTAATCTCTGTTGATTTGTGGTTTCTAAGTGTGTTTAAGTATGGATATTAACTAAAATTGTTTGCTTGCTCAGTAAAATCATTTGCTTTCTAAAATCTAATTTTCACAATTTAAGTAGCATAGTTGTCATTTATGTGTTTCATGCTGATTTTGTTAATGTTCTGTGCTCTTATGATCTTATGACATGATATTATAAGCTTTGAAATCAGTATTGAGGTCTAAATTAGTATGTTACTTTGAAAATCTTAAAGACAGTTAGGTATAAGTATGTTTGGATTAACTGTGTAAACTATGATCAGGATGGTTTTTGTGGTTGTTCATGGTTCAGACATGTTCATTTAGTTAATCTTAGCTCAATAGAACCAATAAAACCTGTGGTCCTTTGTGAAATAGTCAAAACACACTTTAAACTCATCATACTTGTTATTTGTTGGAATTCAATTGTCCATTTTTTTCATATTAGCTTATTAGTTGGTAATATAACTTAATTTCATGTCTCAGTAGCTTAATACATCATAAATAATCAGTAGGAGTCATTAGAAGTTCATATAAGTCAACTTAAGTGTTTAAATCAAAAAGTCAAAATTGCATGTCTTGGCAGAAATCTAAATTTTCAATGAATTTCCATGATTTTTGTGATTACAATTAGGCTTTGATCTTTTTACAAGTTCAAGTCTATCAGCTAAACTTTAGTAATCTCTTGTTGGCTTATTTTTAGAATTCTAGTAGAGTGCTTATTTCATGGCTTATTTAGGGCTGCAGGGATAAAAAGTGCCTGCACCCAGGTTTTAGACCAGATTTCAATAGCCTCTCCTAGGCTCACCCGTGGGACCCATACCTTGAACCTTGGCTTTTTAAGAAGCCCTTCAGTATAGCTTATTGGAGGACTGCTTATTTTAGGCTTTGGACCTTTTGCCCCTAGCTTATTTAACCTTGAAATCTGTCCCATTTCATTGTGCATACTGAGTACTCAGTATTTGGACCCAACTTCATAGGACCACCAATAGCTTTTTAATAAGCCATAAGCTCTACTTATTGGCTTATTGGAAAGCTCTCCTGGCCAAATTTTCATATCAAGTTTTATTTTGGACCCTTGAACCCTCTTGTAGACCCCACAGAGGGCTGCAAGTCCACCCTTTTGGCCTATTTGGACTGCATGATTTGGTTAATGCTTATTTTTAATTCCTAGCTTATTCAAAGTACCTATTCAGTGTTTCTAGCTTGTTTCCTGTTCATCTTAATTGATTAGAGCTTATTCTATCTTAGGTAGCTTTATTGATAGCTTATTTCACTCAAAAGACATAAAAAGTCCTAATAAGCTATTCTGTCAATTCCATAAGCTTCCATTCTGCTTATTTGTAAGCTTTAAAAAAGTTGTCTTCACAAAAGTTACTTATTTTTAATAGTTAAATAGTTTTGTAAATTAAAAATCTAGAAAAACCAAATTTAAAATAAGTGATAGCTTCTATTTAAGACATTTGGCTTATTTTCCTGCTTATTCAATAAGCACTTTCCATTTTTATAATTTTCCTAGGTTCCTGTACTTATAAAATAATTTTAGAAAAAGTTTCATATTTTTCACTATTCATTTAGTATTTATTAGAATTTAATTTAGTTTAAAATAATTAATAATTAGTTTTTAATAAATAATAATTATATAAAAAGTATAAAAAATATAGTTTCAGTTTTAAAATTAGTTTTAAGTTATTTTAGAATTCTTAAGATTTAATTTTTAATTTTTTTAACTTAAAATAATATTTAATTATATTTTAGTGTAATTTAAAATAGTTTAAGTAATTAATAATTAGTTTTTAATTAATAATAAATAGATAAAAAGTGTAAAAAATATAATTTTAGTTTTAAAATAAGTTTTATGTTATTTTATATTTTTCAAAGTTAAAATTTCATTTTTCTAGGTTAAATTCATAATTTCTTATATTTTAGTATATTTTTAAATTGTTAAAAATAGTAATTAATTAATAATAATTAAATAGTCATAAAAATAATTTTAATTTTCCAATAATTTTCTTTTATTATAAGGATTCAAAAAATATAATTTTCACATCCGTGGGATTTATATTGGACAAAATTCACTTTTTATTTCGTTCAGTCACATAGTTTTAAATTAAACGTACGCGTTTTTAGTTTTTAAACGTTTTTAAGAAATTAGGGTTTCACGTAATTGCTCTTATAACTTGTTTAAGCTATTTAAATTTATAAATCATTAGTATAATCAAACACACACTTTTTCCTATTCATAATCACCCGATCCTAAATTCGTCTTATTACAGATTTCACACCTCGTTGGGATTAAACGACCCGAGAATACATTGTACTCCACGGAGCATTGGCCTGAGCTGTTTGACCTTGTTGACCATTACCTTGGTCAATATTGTCTGACTGTTTAGCACCAATCAAAGCTTCATGATAATTGTTGGATGATTTGTGTTTTCGTATTGTTTTATATTGGATTCTGAATTTTAAATGAGAATTAGAATTTTAAACTAAAAGGGGTGTTTTGTATTTTTTTGGTTTTTGGAATTCACATAATATAACTATTTACAAGGAGGCAAAGAGTAATTTTTTTATTCAATCTAGCAACTTAACGCTGCGTCAATACATTCACTTACCACGTTAACGTGGATTTAACGCACATATACGGTATGGTTTAACGCACCATAACGCACGAAAGTTAAGCAACAACGCAGGTGAGAGGTTATTATACCATGTGCTCTAAGAGTATTGCATTCACGTAATTATCCCACACCATTCGAGACATAGTATAAATAATACCAATCTCCAACACAAACCAAGTTTGATCGGGGTAGCTGCTCATTTTGCCGTTATGACTTATTAGACCGAATTTTGTATGGTAACAATCATAATAGGCTTAATGGATTATATTTTTGTCTAGCATGTGTGACTATATATACCAACATTATACATTTCTAAGACTATTGATGCAAAACATCAAGGGATAATTATATTTAATCAATGTACAGATTTAGTTGCGATGAAGACAACAACGAAAAATAGTAACTACATTAACTCATCCATTTAGCCATGTGTACCAAATCTGTAGCTACAAATTACACTTCTTTGTGTCAAATAGGCTTATGCTCGAACAACTATAGCAAAGGAAGCTGTATCACCGAAATGGGTAGCTCTTGTTGTATAATAACCCACAAAATCTCATCACTATCATTCTCACTACAAATACCTATGTCAGGTATTTCATAGGTAAATTTTTGCCTTTATATGCATTTCATGACTGGCATGACTCTCTAGACTTGCTCACGTATCATCACAAGCCAAATATATCCACCCACACATCCTGTAAACCTATGGTATGTCAAGCATAAGATCACAACAACACCAAAATAAGTAATCTATCAATCTAACACACTAAACTTATCACAATATCACAACAAACCCTAATCTAACCCTAATTAAACCCTAATTAGGTCTACGTGTTTACAAAACCCTAATTGCTTATTTAAATTAGTTTGAAAGTGTTCAAGGCTTATGTATGAGTTACCTTAGGAACAATAGGATATCTTAGAACCCTTAGACCCTAGTACAACCCCTTAGAGCTTAGATACAAGTCTCTTAAGCACAAAACCATAACTAGGTCATAACTTCCCAAAAACTAGGTTAAACCTTCTCAAATCTTTACCATAAGCTACCACCACTTAGTATAAACTTCTTAGGACTTACGATTAGTCACTAAACACTCATAGGACCCCAATCTAGGCACTAAACCCTAAGCTAGATCCTAATCTCTCACTAAGCAAGAATAGGTCTAAACTAAACCTAAACTAGTTAAAACCTAAACATAAGCACCTCAAGCACCTAGCCTAGCACCTTGGTCACCCTTAGCACACACCCTAGCACCTCCCTAGCAAGCACACAAGTAGGTGCATGATACGTGCGTGGGGATCGCACCAGGCTTTACCTCTCGAGGGATCTCGAGAAGCTTACAACCCCTACCAGGCAGTGTACCTGATCGTTGTAGTATAGTATAGTGACAAGTACCGGGGGATTGATCGATCAGCTAGGAATAGTATCGCTAGGATTAGAAAACCTAATTACTAGTGCTAAAGATGATGGAAGATTATTTTTGTATTTTTATATTTTTTAGAAAGCAAAATAAAATCTCGGGTTTGAATGATTTGGGCGGAATTAGTTGCTAGTCAACTAACCCAATACTAAAGATGCAATCAAAATAAAATACTAAAAATGAAAATGAAACTAAATTATACTAAGGTTGTGAGCAATATGTGGAGAAAATGTGTTTACTTAGATTTCACTACTCCCTAGATATCTTTTACACGTTAATTACTTGTTATAGTTGCGTGGATGACGGATTGTATTCCTTAATACCATTCATGGGGTGGCGCACTTACTTCCCCAATCCTATGAGTGCCTACTTCACTCCTATGTCGAGCCGTTAAAAACTCCTAACATGGGATCATTAGAAATTACTCATGCAGTAAATACAACCAATAAAACCTAGTGCACATCGGTTCATGTTTCTTAAGACATTCAAGCATGTTACCAATTGGAGATCTGCCAGTTTTCTTAAGCCTAACATCGAAATCATTCATCCAATACAACCATAAACAAGTAATCAACACATAATTAACATCTAGGTTTCATTAGATCTAAGCAAACACAAGATAGATCTAGCCTAGCATGATGGAATTAAGACAAGAACAAGATATAGACAACCAACACATAGACATATTGGTTGAATTAAAAGAACACTTATCTTAATTACACTTGAAAGGGATCAAGGGTAAAGAACCCTTGAAAAACCTGTAAAATTCGTCTTAAGTTCGGACCTAGGGTTTCTCCAAAACTCCTCTCTTTTTAATGTGAAAATTAGAAAACTATATATAGGAAATAGGGTCTGACGGCGTCAAGACAAATTTTGTGACGCCGTCACCTCGCCGCCAAAATACTTCTCGGACTGCCTTGATCTACTTTTGACGCCGTCATGTGTTAGCATTTTCCAGGCAGTCATCCATTTTACTCTTGACGCCCTACCTTTTGACGCCGTCAAATCTGTACTGGGTCGTCATGGAAAGTTATGGAATTTACTCTTGATGCCGTCAGAAATTCCTTCTTGACGCCGTCACGTACTGTTCCCAGCTTGGAAAGTTGAGACTTTGCCGTTTTCTTCACTTTTATGCTCCAAAAACGTCCAAAATGCTTCCTTTTCCAGATTTCACTCCCAAAGTACCTAAAATCACAAAAGGAACGATTTAGGGCAATATTTGATCAAATAAATTCAATTCCGGCCTTAAATGTCCCCCTAAAAGTGGTTCATTTTTCGCCTCATCATATACCCTTACACTTGAGATTTGCTTGTCCTCAAGCAAATGCGCTTTTATATTGTCAAAATACAAGTTAGGGGTCATTTAACACTAATATAAAAGTAATTACAACAAATGATCATTCCACTAAAGACCAAAGACAAGCACGGAGGTCATACATAAGCACCTCACAAATAGTGTTTAGATACTCACATCTCTCGGGTGTAATAAAGTAATATCACAATATGGAAATGGAAAACATCTCTCACTACCTGTCATAGCAAAATAGATTACCATAGGCTTGGGAAAGGATCAAACCTCCACCACATGGCGTAAGCACCTAGGATAAACTATCAAAGAGGTCTTTTAAAGGGTTGTAATGTTAGGTGTAGGGATATGAAATACACGGTTTTGTTGGATAAAGGAGTCTTTACTGGTGGCGAGTTAACAATCTTGGTTAATTACATGTACAATATGGCGTTGCTAAGCCAAGACTAGACTCGACTTAAGCTAATAAATGAAAAATAACAAAAACATGAAATGAACATAGAATGAAAAGGGATGGTAGTCCGTATGTTTTTTCTCTTTTTCTTTTTCTATTTTTTTTCTTGATTTTTTCGATTTTTTTGTGTGCATACACTCTTACCCTACCATCTAAAATAATACATCATAGGGAATGGAAATTCCCTTACACTTGAATTTTTATATACTTTACAATAAACCAATCTAATGACTCGAATTAAGAAAATCAAAACACTTGGAGTACTTTTAAAATTAACGCACATATGGGGGTAATATATGATGTTCTTCCCCATTACTCCATAAAATAAGTACTTAACCCATGAGTCCCAATCGTCCCAAAACAATATGTACAAGGATATGACTCGACTTACCAACCATGTAATCAATTAGATAGTTAACTTAGGGTTTAATAAATAACAATAATGCACTAAAAATGAGCGCATACACGGAAGGCTAAGGCGATTTGGGTGTACATTTAAGTGGGGTGTAACAAATTCTTCCTTTAAGTAAAATGCTTAAAGTTAGAAATGAAAAGATAGGCTCGGAGGGGTGTACTAGGGGTTTCGTGTACTAAAAATGAGTACAACGCTAAGGTGTGGGAAAAATTAGTTGACTTAACTAGCCAAACAATATGACATAAATGGTCAAGTAATTATGATACGGGTTTAACACAAGGGTGATCCTAATGCCTCTTATCATGTAGTAAATCCTACCACACGAATGTAGTCTCACTAGCGGTCTCGGGATGCATCACTAACGCAAGTTCTAGAATCTAAATGCTACCGGTACACTCATAAGCACTAATAGTAAATGCTTTTCCTATCAAATCTAAAGGCGAACCTCACATATTTGGGTGGAAAATTTTTCTGAATATACGGTTATGTGCTAGTCATACAATCTCCTATCCTTGAGACGCTTGCTATGGCTAAAGTTTCACTCCTAAATGTTGTAAAAAAATTTAAATTTGGTGCTAAAATTGCACTAACCAGTATTTCTCATAGTTTTATTACACACCTACCATTAAACAAAACAAACTCAAGCGAACGTGCATATGTAAGGTATCATCTTTTTACCCTCCCCTTACACTTAAGATGAACATTGTCCCCAATGTTCAAGTAAAGAATGTAAAAGTGAAATAGTAAAACAAATGAAATCAAATACTCCCCTGATTCGCTCGGTATGGATAATAGGGTGGCCAGGTTAAATCTTCCTCCAAGAAAATGAACAATCAAAGCTTCCCTTCCAGAATATAAATCATCTTCTTGTCATACATAACCTGTAAATCCTGAGAAAATAGACAAGACAACATCGCATAAAATCGGCGGCATCCTATATAAGTTACTAAATCCTAGAAAACAAGATAAGATATAATGCTTGTGGAATGAAGTTTGCAGACTTCCTAGAGATTATAAAACTTAATAATTCACAAAAACCATAAGACTCCGTTATAAAAACAAAACCGGTAAAATTTCCAGATTTTTTTACCCGTGACGCCGTCAAGAGTAAACTCGTGACGCCGTCAGGATTGACCTGCAGAAATTCTTATGTTAAGTTTCCGGAAAATTTATGGAAAAAACTTGGTTCTACTTCCTGGAAAATCCTGCAAAACTTCATTATGACTCAATACAAGCATTTGACTCTAACAAATACGAATACACATGTTCATTTAATATTGTGGAGAATCATGATCGAGTTGTTTCTTAAAAACATATTTGGGGTTTCCCCTTACACTTATCTTTTGCAAAAATACTTTTAGGTTGAGTTAAGACTAGGCCAAAACAATAAAGTAAAGTATTTCCACTATTTAATTGAGAAACATGATCTACCAACAATAAAAATAAAGCATGCATACGGAAGCAAATAACAAAACAAACAAACAAATAAAATGAAAAATCACACAAAGCATGGGTTGTCTCCCAAGAAGCGCTTTTCTTTATTTACGAGTCTTGTAGCTAGACTCAAGGTCATGGGTTACTACGTGACCTCATCGTTGGTTTCACTCTCTAGGTCGTCTTCTAAACCACTTTTGTATTCCGGACTTAGTTGCAAGCATTCTTTGTAGAAACCAAGAATCCTATTTTTCACATACTCTACTCCTCTACGTCTATCCTCATGTCACAACTCGTAATTTCCGGTCATTTTCCAAACCTCGACAATTTACTATTCACAAGTTACTATTCACCATTTACTATTCATCGATCACTATTCATCGTTTTTGAGGTCAATTTGACATTTCGAGAAACATTCAGGAATTTTACTATTCACTTGACACTATTCATTCCCGGAAGAAAAAGCACTATTCACGTGCATTACTCATTTCATCGTAAACTTAGTTTACGGGTATTCAAAATTCGCGTAACCGTATTGGTTCAGGAGCGAATTCATGCATTATCATTGGGACATCTCATACGGACTAGAAATAGTCTTCATATCATCATTGAGGCACTTGCATACTATTCCACTCGTAGGGTATTCAAATTATATTTTTAATATAATTAACGAATTACGTACGTTTATTTTGAATAAACGCTAATACGCGAACTATAAATGTGTCTAACATGTCCGACACTCCCGACTATGATCCCAATACATTTTTATACTCATTTCTATAATATAAAAACTATAATATTAATTTAACCGGTATTTTGGAAATTTAACTATTACGTATCGTACGTTTAATTTAATAACGACGGTTTTCATCAAAATTGAACGATAATCACCCTAACTCTCCGTACTTGTACCCGACTTATTTTTACAATTTTTATAACTCTATTACGTCCCGAATAACTTCAACAAAACTTATTTCTAACAAACCCGGTACCCGATTAAACCTTAAACCTAAACCTAACCTAACTACACTTTACTACTAATACTAATTTTTCTAATTAATCACAAAACATTTCCCCCCTTTTTACTCCTTAGAACCGGCCTACCCCCCCCCCCCCCCCTAAAGTCTTCAAACTTTAATACCTCACCAACACTCTTAAATGTCACCTAACATATGTCTCCTAGTATATATTAAACTTTTTTCACTTAGTTATCAAAAATCACTTTTACTTACAACTAGCAAAGCTTTTTCTCTCTTTTCTCTTGAGTGTGGATCGACCTAGGTGGTCAAGGAGCAAGAAACAACAAATTTTACAAGATCTTGATATAAACTAGTTTGTATAATCATCCTTGTTAGAGTTTTGAAATAAAAACTCAAGGATTAGTAGGCTTTTTATCATCTAAACTCTCTAAACCATCAAGTAAGTAAACAAACTCATTTTTATGATTTTTACAAGTTATTATTATGTCTATATAATTTTCTTACAAGATATCATACATGCATCAACTTGTACCACTCCATTTTTGTATATATTAACTTTGAAGCCCTAGAAATGGAAACATATGAAACCCTTGTTAGACCTAGTGGATTGATGATGTTTAAGGACCCATGACACCCTGAGAAGGTGTATGGTAGGATTTGATTAGTCTTGTGGTGTTTGAAAGTGGTTTGATAGAGGATGGAACTAGTTTAGAGACTTGAAAATGTTTTTTGAAACTTTTGATATACCTACTGTCCCTATTTTAAATTCGTGGGAAAATCAGTAGATGGTGACTAAGTTTTGACCAAAGATTTAGAAAATACATTCAAAAACGAAACCGTGGCCGCTTGAATCACTAAAATCCGAGTTACGACGAAAAAGATATACTATTTTCAATTTTAACGACGAAAACTATTTTCTGAAAAATACCTTGCTGTCCCACGATTTTCATGGACTGTTTCGAGGCCTAAAACTTGATTTAGCCATCCCGATTTATCAAAAATATATTAGTATGCCATCCCACGATTCCGGGGATATAAAGAGCGTAGAAAACGAGCTTATAACGAAAAAGATACAAGCGTTTGAACTTAGACGATTTTTACAAATTTCCATCAGCTTTTCTATTATTATTTTGCCGTAAAACTGTCTTTGCGAAACACCACTTTCTCGGCTATTTTTTTTCTTTATGATCGGATCAGTTTGAGTCCGAGCCGTAGTTTTATGAAATCAAGACCTTCCAGCAAGCTTTTCAAATCAATTGGCCGTTCGTCGAATAGACTTATAACGAATAAACTACGACCTCATCTATATACCCGATAAACTATATATTTTTGACAGCTTTTACTATAATGAAATTTTCTAAGTGTTGAACATAATACTTTCAAGTAACAACAATAAGAGTCGATTTTCTCATCGATCGAGACCCGTATCGCCAAAGGTTAAATGACGCGACTTCTAGATATTGTTACAAGGTTTTCAAAAACGAGGAATATAACACTAACATTTTTATACGATATACTACGGCAAGTTTTTATAACTCCTATTGGACTTATTTTTCCTAAGTATGGAAACTATTTTACTTTGACAATAACTAGTGTTTCCAAGTTACGAGTGGTATAGGCATCATGTGCACGTGCATTCATTTCATTATGTCATGATCTAAGGTAGATCGTTATTACTCATATTAGGTTGCGGTTAGAGATCGTGCCTCCTTTCAGTGTATCCATTCTTGTCATCATTGCTGTCGCTCCAGGTGAGTCATAGCCCCTACTTTTTCAATTGTTTTGGTAAACTCTTTGGGGGAGAATACATGCTCGTTTTACTTAAAACGCATTACTTGTTTTACCTGGTTGATTTCTCAAATATTTCCAGCTTTATCTATATATATGGTTGATTTCCTACATTTCATTGGTATGCTTGATTACTTGTTTTTCATGTGACTTGTCTCTTAAACTTTAGTACTTATTAGATCTCTGGCGACATTGTCAGTATTAGATCTCTGGCGACATTGTCAGTATTATTTTACCTGGCGACATTGTCAGCTTTGTTTATATGACCTCATAGTCCCCAATTGTTCTTATATGCTCATTGTAATACTGTGGTATTCCCCACTTGGATGTGATGTCAAACGTAATACTGTGGTATTCCCCACTTGGCTGTGATGTCAAACGTATTGTGGTATTCCCCACTTGGCTGTGATGTCAAACGTAGTATTGTGGTATTCCCCACTTGGCTGTGATGTCAAACGTAGTATTGCTGTTTCCCTACTTGATTGACCTATATGTTCATTGTAATATTGTGGTATTCCCCACTTGGCTGTGATGTCAAACGTATTGTGGTATTCCCCACTTGGCTGTGATGTCAAACGTAATATTACTGTTTCATTTCTTGACTGAATTGAGATGCCTTTGCATCAACCTTATTACGGGTTTTCCCGCTTGACTGATTTATCATATGGCCTCATTGACTGAATTATTTATATAGTCGTTTTGCTATATTTATCTGAGAATTTAAATACAAGTATTACTTTTGTTCACGTAAACATATTACTTTTGGCAGTGGGTTGTAAACACACAGGTTACAAGTCTCTTATGGCGGGACCTGTAACTGAGTGGATTTACGATGCCTTTGCTGGGCGATCTTTTCTCTATAGGCATTATTTGTTAACAAACTCTATGAACTCACCAACCTCGTGTTGACACTTTAGCATGTATTTTCAGGTTTTAAGCATATGGCACGCTACAGGAGGTTTTGGCAGGGCATGGCATGGTCATAGAAGACTCTGATTATTTATATGGGGACCGTATTAAACTATTTAAGGGCCTACTTCCGCACAACTTTTAATGATGTAAATTCAACATATTTTTGATTAAACGATTTTATCCTAAATGATTAAATTGAAAACCATATTTGTACTTATGTCGTGATATCAATTGAGTTACACCCCAGCTACACGTATGCTTCCGCTGGACCCGATTTTGGAGGTGTGACAGATTGGTATCAGAGCTTTGGCTATAGCGAACTAAGTGTTTTTAAAACCTAGACTATAGCTACTTTTACGAAAAACTTAACCCTATGACCGTCACGTGCCTGCCTGCCAAGATGATGCCTCACTTGTGGTTTGTTGCTGACTTAGGTGATGAGATTTGTGTCTCATTATCTGGTATATTATACTCACTTATTCTAGTTGATTTCTATCATTGTCTTTCATATAAGCATGTTCACGTATCATATATGTCACCCTGTTATGTTTCTCCCTGCATAGTTTCATCATTCGACCTCGAGTTTGGTCACCTGCCTTAGTCTTTCTGAACGTCTTGGTATTGGGAAGGACATGGTATTAGTATAACTGAACTGAGTATTTCAAAATTCATGGAACCTCGGTGGAATATAGACTGGTCATCTATATTCAACCCGGGATAGTGAGATATAGGCTGACCACCTATGTCTGACTCAGAGATGAATTTTGCAACACTGAGAATGGTTATAATAAGATTATGTCTGGATTGAATTCTCAACTCATTTTCCAAATGCTTCATTTACGTGTGTGTATACTCTCGTTGTCATAACATTCCTACTTTTCATCACTTCGTGAACCACCGATTGGAAGCTTGTCAACTAGTCATTTTATCTCATGAATCTTCATATTTATACACAATGCACTTACATTTTCTTTTATCACAATCTCGTTTTGTCGCACTTGTCACAGTCTTTTCCCTTCTTACTATCACTATCATTTCCTTTTCCCACCCCCATATATACAAGGAATTAGCTAACACTCTACAGATTCCGATGCCACTCATCCCTCACTACTCCCAATATTGATAAGTGGATATTATCAATGACCTCCCTAGGAAAGACTTTCCATACCATCTATGAGGAGGATCCCTCGGTACAGTAAGACCATTCAAAACTCAACAGAAATCCCAAGATATCACAAAAACCATTCGAACCACTATCACTGGCCTAATCACCAAAAATTCCATCATCTGGAAAGTATTGGCTTAACTAAATTATAAGGATTAGTTCCGATACGAGTGCTCACTAAGCAACGCCATAGAGATAAATCCAACCTTTTAACCGAGACTATAAATTGAACATGTCCTCACCAATAGACTTTATTCGAACGTGTTAGACACCTATGCCTTTGTGCGGACATACATACCTGACTATTTTATCCTCTTAATATTTTCACTTTTAAATGGATTTTTCTTCAAACTATAGTTATGCAAAACATATATCTTGTAAGAAATACTTTTCTAAGGCACTTATTTTGACAAGCTAATTTCTTTTAGTTAATTTATTTTTACAAAACTACTAGATGCTAAGAAATTTTAAACATCGATTTTTGATAAATCATATTATCCATCTTATGTTGAAAATAGTTCTATCTTGCATAACTATTAAATTTTGAAACATTAAGAAAAATGTTACTTAAAAAGCCGGTTGCTTAAAAATTTTAAATTAATTTACTCAGGGAAGGGTTATGAACAAAAAAAAAAAAAAAAAAAACACAATCTCAAAACAAACTTTGAAAATCAATCACTATAATACATCACTTATACCTTTAGGAGTTTATGAGTTGATGACCTAGAACTTGGGGAAAATCTTAGTAATGGAGACTAAGCATCGTAGGTGGAGAAAGACTCAATTCATGACATTCCTGTGGAGGAATCACAACCTTATCCTAATCTATTATTCCCAACACCACCTTTTGACGGACTTAACCTTGTAAGTCTTTCAAAACAAGATTCATGATACCCATTTCAATTATTCCTAATAAAGGAATTTAATTCACCTCAACTCCTAGCGATTTCATTAAGATCTCTTTGGAACCACACCACCTATTATTTGTAGACCAATGGTCAGAATTTGAGATTGATTTAAACATAGGGAGATGTGCCCAAATCGGGTGTGATTGACTCTAGAAATGGTTGGACTAACCATTTTCCATAAATCAGATTCCTTTATAACCATAGTTACCACACGAGCCTAGAGACTATACCATTTAAAGCACTCTATGGTCGAAGTGCCCCTATCCATTGACGAATTGAAATTGGAAAATCCTAACTCACTAGTCTAGTAGGCATTCATGAAATAACCAGAAATTTCCTACAAGTCAAGAATCAATTACAAATTCTATAAGTTGTAAACCATTAAAACTTCAAGTTGGTAGCCAGATCATGTTGAAAGTTCTGCCTAGGAAAGGCATGATATCATTCAGAAAACTGGGAAAGTTGAACCCGATATACACTAGACCACGTAATATTTCAGACAGAGTAGGCCTGGTGGCCGTCAGACTTGAGCCTTGTTAGAGAACAACCGGATTACACAACCATGTTTCACCTATTCAAATCTCAGGAAATGACTTTCAGATTAGTCACTCGTGATCCCATTTGGAAAGGAACCCAACCCAAGAACAAACGTAGACTTGGTAATAACCAATAGAAATCATGGACCGTTAGGTCAAACGGTTGAAGCGGAGTCGAATTCCTATCGTGGAAGTTCGTTGGAATTCTCAATTATTATCATCTTTTCACCAATATACTTCAGAGACCAACCAAAACTGAACTTCGGGACGAAGTTCCTGTTAGAAGGGAAGACTGTCACAACTCGTAATTTCCGGTCATTTTCCAAACCTCGACAATTTACTATTCACAAGTTACTATTCACCATTTACTATTCATCGATCACTATTCATCGTTTTTGAGGTCAATTTGACATTTCGAGAAACATTCAGGAATTTTACTATTCACTTGACACTATTCATTCCCGGAAGAAAAACCACTATTCACGTGCATTACTCATTTCATCGTAAACTTAGTTTACGGGTATTCAAAATTCGCGTAATCGTATTGGTTCAGGAGCGAATTCATGCATTATCATTGGGACATCTCATACGGACTAGAAATAGTCTTCATATCATCATTGAGGCACTTGCATACTATTCCACTCGTAGGGTATTCAAATTATATTTTTAATATAATTAACGAATTACGTACGTTTATTTTGAATAAACGCTAATACGCGAACTATAAATGTGTCTAACATGTCCGACACTCCCGACTATGATCCCAATACATTTTTATACTCATTTCTATAATATAAAAACTATAATATTAATTTAACCGGTATTTTGGAAATTTAACTATTACGTATCGTACGTTTAATTTAATAACGACGGTTTTCATCAAAATTGAACGATAATCACCCTAACTCTCCGTACTTGTACCCGACTTATTTTTACAATTTTTATAACTCTATTACGTCCCGAATAACTTCAACAAAACTTATTTCTAACAAACCCGGTACCCGATTAAACCTTAAACCTAAACCTAACCTAACTACACTTTACTACTAATACTAATTTTTCTAATTAATCACAAAACATTTCCCCCCTTTTTACTCCTTAGAACCGGCCTACCCCCCCCCCCCCCCCCTAAAGTCTTCAAACTTTAATACCTCACCAACACTCTTAAATGTCACCTAACATATGTCTCCTAGTATATATTAAACTTTTTTCACTTAGTTATCAAAAATCACTTTTACTTACAACTAGCAAAGCTTTTTCTCTCTTTTCTCTTGAGTGTGGATCGACCTAGGTGGTCAAGGAGCAAGAAACAACAAATTTTACAAGATCTTGATATAAACTAGTTTGTATAATCATCCTTGTTAGAGTTTTGAAATAAAAACTCAAGGATTAGTAGGCTTTTTATCATCTAAACTCTCTAAACCATCAAGTAAGTAAACAAACTCATTTTTATGATTTTTACAAGTTATTATTATGTCTATATAATTTTCTTACAAGATATCATACATGCATCAACTTGTACCACTCCATTTTTGTATATATTAACTTTGAAGCCCTAGAAATGGAAACATATGAAACCCTTGTTAGACCTAGTGGATTGATGATGTTTAAGGACCCATGACACCCTGAGAAGGTGTATGGTAGGATTTGATTAGTCTTGTGGTGTTTGAAAGTGGTTTGATAGAGGATGGAACTAGTTTAGAGACTTGAAAATGTTTTTTGAAACTTTTGATATACCTACTGTCCCTATTTTAAATTCGTGGGAAAATCAGTAGATGGTGACTAAGTTTTGACCAAAGATTTAGAAAATACATTCAAAAACGAAACCGTGGCCGCTTGAATCACTAAAATCCGAGTTACGACGAAAAAGATATACTATTTTCAATTTTAACGACGAAAACTATTTTCTGAAAAATACCTTGCTGTCCCACGATTTTAATGGACTGTTTCGAGGCCTAAAACTTGATTTAGCCATCCCGATTTATCAAAAATATATTAGTATGCCATCCCACGATTCCGGGGATATAAAGAGCGTAGAAAACGAGCTTATAACGAAAAAGATACAAGCGTTTGAACTTAGACAATTTTTACAAATTTCCATCAGCTTTTCTATTATTATTTTGCCGTAAAACTGTCTTTGCGAAACACCACTTTCTCGGCTGTTTTTTTTCTTTATGATCGGATCAGTTTGAGTCCGAGCCGTAGTTTTATGAAATCAAGACCTTCCAGCAAGCTTTTCAAATCAATTGGCCGTTCGTCGAATAGACTTATAACGAATAAACTACGACCTCATCTATATACCCGATAAACTATATATTTTTGACAGCTTTTACTATAATGAAATTTTCTAAGTGTTGAACATAATACTTTCAAGTAACAACAATAAGAGTCGATTTTCTCATCGATCGAGACCCGTATCGCCAAAGGTTAAATGACGCGACTTCTAGATATTGTTACAAGGTTTTCAAAAACGAGGAATATAACACTAACATTTTTATACGATATACTACGACAAGTTTTTATAACTCCTATTGGACTTATTTTTCCTAAGTATGGAAACTATTTTACTTTGACAATAACTAGTGTTTCCAAGTTACGAGTGGTATAGGCATCATGTGCACGTGCATTCATTTCATTATGTCATGATCTAAGGTAGATCGTTATTACTCATATTAGGTTGCGGTTAGAGATCGTGCCTCCTTTCAGTGTATCCATTCTTGTCATCATTGCTGTCGCTCCAGGTGAGTCATAGCCCCTACTTTTTCAATTGTTTTGGTAAACTCTTTGGGGGAGAATACATGCTCGTTTTACTTAAAACGCATTACTTGTTTTACCTGGTTGATTTCTCAAATATTTCCAGCTTTATCTATATATATGGTTGATTTCCTACATTTCATTGGTATGCTTGATTACTTGTTTTTCATGTGACTTGTCTCTTAAACTTTAGTACTTATTAGATCTCTGGCGACATTGTCAGTATTAGATCTCTGGCGACATTGTCAGTATTATTTTACCTGGCGACATTGTCAGCTTTGTTTATATGACCTCATAGTCCCCAATTGTTCTTATATGCTCATTGTAATACTGTGGTATTCCCCACTTGGCTGTGATGTCAAACGTAATACTGTGGTATTCCCCACTTGGCTGTGATGTCAAACGTATTGTGGTATTCCCCACTTGGCTGTGATGTCAAACGTAGTATTGTGGTATTCCCCACTTGGCTGTGATGTCAAACGTAGTATTGCTGTTTCCCTACTTGATTGACCTATATGTTCATTGTAATATTGTGGTATTCCCCACTTGGCTGTGATGTCAAACGTATTGTGGTATTCCCCACTTGGCTGTGATGTCAAACGTAATATTACTGTTTCATTTCTTGACTGAATTGAGATGCCTTTGCATCAACCTTATTACGGGTTTTCCCGCTTGACTGATTTATCATATGGCCTCATTGACTGAATTATTTATATAGCCGTTTTGCTATATTTATCTGGGAATTTAAATACAAGTATTACTTTTGTTCACGTAAACATATTACTTTTGGCAGTGGGTTGTAAACACACAGGTTACAAGTCTCTTATGGCGGGACCTGTAACTGAGTGGATTTACGATGCCTTTGCTGGGCGATCTTTTCTCTATAGGCATTATTTGTTAACAAACTCTATGAACTCACCAACCTCGTGTTGACACTTTAGCATGTATTTTCAGGTTTTAAGCATATGGCACGCTACAGGAGGTTTTGGCAGGGCATGGCATGGTCATAGAAGACTCTGATTATTTATATGGGGACCGTATTAAACTATTTAAGGGCCTACTTCCGCACAACTTTTAATGATGTAAATTCAACATATTTTTGATTAAACGATTTTATCCTAAATGATTAAATTGAAAACCATTTTTGTACTTATGTCGTGATATCAATTGAGTTACACCCCAGCTACACGTATGCTTCCGCTGGACCCGATTTTGGGGGTGTGACACCTCATCATTCCTATAATAAGCCGCTTGCTTGTGTTCCTTTTCGAAATTAGAGAGAAGGCGGTATTGCTCAATTTTGTAGGGCATTTGGTAAGCAACCTCATCATTCTCTTCCTTGAATCTAACTATCCCTAAAGTCGGATCATAACTCATCCTAGTGGCCTCAGCAAATGGTTTCCCAAATATTACTTGGCTTAGGCAAGCATCAATCACCGGGCGAGTGTCCTCTACTATCATAAAATCTATCTCATAAGTGAGATTGCCTATAATCACATGCAATCCCTTCACTCTTCCTGCAAAATTACTTATCAAATTCTTATTGGGCATCATCCTAAAATCAAGTTGCTTCTTCATTACCCAATTGTAGTAAGTCCTAGTCATGATGTTCACGGGAGATCTAGGATCGATGTAAGCTTTCCATATATGCATATGCCCAATGTTGCATGGTATGTTAATGTTAGAGGGGTCTCCCATTTTGATAAGGGGTGTGCCAAGGATATATGGTCTCTCGGGACTATCGAATAAATCTTTATGGTATTCCCGTTCTTCCTTGGTGGGCATCTTATCAAAGTACTTCTCTTTAGGCTCTACTTCCTCTAATTCTTCTCCCTTATTAACCTCAACTTCCCTACTCTCATCCCTAATCTTGGTTTCAACTCTAACTTCATCCTTGTCACTCTCTTCTATTTCCTTATCCATTGGCTTAATGGTGACAACATTGACAAAGTGGACATGTTTAGATGATGAGGGGTCCTTAATTTGGTTTCCACTATTGGTGTCCCTAGTGTCTTTCCTAGGTGTGGCTAACGCTTGGTTGTTGAGGGCTTTCAACAAGTTGTCTATCTTATTGGTCATCTCCGTTTGTTGTTGCTTGAATTCGGTTTCAAACCTAGCTATGCGGGCTTCTTGAGATGCCATGAACTTTGATATCAATCCTTCAAGATTGTTGGTACTACCATAGTTGTTAGAAGGACTGTCGTTGAAAGTACGGTTGGATGGTGGACCGTTTGGTTGGTAACGATTAGGCGGATTGGAAGAATTAGGTTGATTTTGTTTCCACCTAAGGTTTGAGTGATTTTTCCAAGAGGGGTTGTATGAATCACCGTAAGGGTTTGGCTCGGGCTTGAAAGTGTACCACTTATCTCCCGCTTCATCAGTACGCGAGGATGCGTAGTCCGCAAAAGCTGTTTCGGGGAGTTCCACACAATCACGAGTGTCATGGGGACCACTACATAATTCGCATGAAGAAGTGATTTTGTTCACTTGGCTTGAAGGCTTAGGAGCTTCGTAAGATTTCATGAGAAACTTGATTTGGTCCTCAAGTTCCATGATCCTACCGTCGGGAGTGCTAGAGTTGTTCAAAGGCAAAGATATTGCCTTGACCGTTTTGTTCAAATCACGGGGATCATTCCAACTTTCGTTGTCATAGAGAGCAAGATCTTCTATGAGTTCCCATGATTGTTCCGCACTTAGATCACGTAGCTTACCACCGGCCGATTGATCAATGGTTCGCCTCGTGGAGAGATCGATATGGTCATAAAAGATTTGGACTTGTAGCCAAAGATCTATGCCATGATGAGGGACTTTTTGGAGTAAGTCCTTGAAACGAGTCCATGCTTCATAAAGAGTTTCACCTTGACATTGTTGGAACACCAAGATTTCATTTCTAAGCTTAGTAGTTCTCCCCGGTGGGAAAAATTGAGCAAGGAAACGAGTGGTGAGATCATCCCATGTGGTGATGGATCCCGCGGGTAAACGCTCAATCCATTGACTAGCTTGATCCCGTAGAGAGAATTGGAATAGGCGTAATCGGGTAGTCTCTCTAGTTTCAACACTTAGGTCTATAGAATCTACGATTTTAAGGAAGTCCTTAAGATGTTGATTTGGATCTTCGGAACGAAGTCCATGGAATGCACATCCGCTTTGCACCAACCGGACGGTGTCGGATCGCAAGGGGGTAACATTGGCTCCAGTGAGCTCAATGGTGTTTCGATAGCCTTGGTGGTTAGGTCGGGAATACTCTCCTAAGGTTCGGGGCCTAAGGGGTTCTAGTGGTGGGTTTTGTTGTGGTTGGATGACGGGTTCAAAGATGTTCCCGTTGTCCATGGTGTCGGGTGGTGAAGAGTTACGAACAAAGACACAAAGAATTAAGATAGACTAAAGAAACCTAAAAATAAAAATAAAATCTTACTTGAAAGGAATCTAGCAAGTAGACCTAAGAAAAAGAAATTCTAACCTAGACAATAACTATTCCCCGGGCTGCAGCGCCAAAAACTTGATACGTGCGTGGGGATCGCACCAGGCTTTACCTCTCGAGGGATCTCGAGAAGCTTATAACCCTCACCAGGAACTGTACCTGATCGTTGTAGTATAGTATAGTGACAAGTACCGGGGGATTGATCGTTCAGCTAGGAATAGTGTCGCTAGGATTAGAAAACCTAATTACTAGTGCTAAAGATGATGGAAGATTATTTTTGTATTTTTATATTTTTTAGAAAGCAAAATAAAATCTCGGGTTTGAATGATTTGGGCGGAATTAGTTGCTAGTCAACTAACCCAATACTAAAGATGCAATCAAAATAAAATACTAAAAATGAAAATGAAACTAAATTATACTAAGGTTGTGAGTAATATGTGGAGAAAATGTATTTACTTAGATTTCACTACTCCCTAGATATATTTTACACGTTAATTACTTGTTATAGTTGCGTGGATGACAGATTGTATTCCTTAATACCATTCATGGGGTGGCGCACTTACTTCCCTATGTCCTCTAAGAGTATTGCATTCACGTAATTAACCCACACCATTCGAGACATAGTATAAATAATACCAATCTCCAACACAAACCAAGTTTGATTGGGGTAGCTGCTCATTTTTCCGTTATGACTTGTTAGACTGAATTTTGTATGGTAACAATCATAATAGGCTTAATGGATTATATTTTTGTCTAGCATGTGTGACTATATATACCAACATTATACATTTCTAAGACTATTGATGCAAAACATCAAGGGATAATTATATTTAATCAATGTACAGATTTAGTTGCGATGAAGACAACAACAAAAAATAGTAACTACATTAACTCATCCATTTAGCCATGCGTACCAAATCTGTAGCTACAAATTACACTTCTTTGTGTCAAATAGGCTTATGCTCGAACAACTATAGCAAAGGAAGCTGTATCACCGAAATGGGTAGCTCTTGTTGTATAACAACCCACAAAATCTCATCACTATCATTCTCACTACAAATACCTATGTCAGGTATTTCATAGGTAAATTTTTGCCTTTATATGCATTTCATGACTGGCATGACTCTCTAGACTTGCTCACGTATCATCACAAGCCAAATATATCCACCCACACATCCTATAAACCTATGGTATGTCAAGCATAAGATCACAACAACACCACAATAAGTAATCTATTAATCTAACATACTAAACTTATCACAATATCACAACAAACCCTAATCTAACCCTAATTAAACCCTAATTTGGTCTACGTGTTTACAAAACCCTAATTGCTTATTTAAATTAGTTTGAAAGTGTTCAAGGCTTATGTATGAGTTACCTTAGGAACAATAGGATATCTTAGAACCCTTAGACCCTAGTACAACCGCTTAGAGCTTAGATACAAGTCTCTTAAGCACAAAACCATAACTAGGTCATAACTTCCCAAAAACTAGGTTAAACCTTCTCAAATCTTTACCATAAGCTACCACCACTTAGTATAAACTTCTTAGGACTTACGATTAGTCACTAAACACTCATAGGACCCCAATCTAGGCACTAAACCCTAAGCTAGATCCTAATCTCTCACTAAGCAAGAATAGGTCTAAACTAAACCTAAACTAGTTAAAACCTAAACATAAGCACCTCAAGCACCTAGCCTAGCACCTTGGTCACCCTTAGCACACACCCTAGCAAGCACACAAGTAGGTGCATGATACGTGCGTGGGGATCGCACCAGGCTTTACCTCTCGAGGGATCTCGAGAAGCTTACAACCCCCACCAGGCAGTGTACCTGATCGTTGTAGTATAGTATAGTGACAAGTACCGGGGGATTGATCGTTCAGCTAGGAATAGTGTTGCTAGGATTAGAAAACCTAATTACTAGTGCTAAAGATGATGGAAGATTATTTTTGTATTTTTATAATTTTTAGAAAGCAAAATAAAATCTCGGGTTTGAATGATTTGGGCGGAATTAGTTGCTAGTCAACTAACCCAATACTAAAGATGCAATCAAAATAAAATACTAAAAATGAAAATGAAACTAAATTATACTAAGGTTGTGAAAAATATGTGGAGAAAATGTGTTTACTTAGATTTCACTACTCCCTAGATATCTTTTACACGTTAATTACTTGTTATAGTTGCGTGGATGACGGATTGTATTCCTTAATACCATTCATGGGGTGGCGCACTTACTTCCCCAATCCTATGAGTGCCTACTTCACTCCTATGTCGAGCCGTTAAAAACTCCTAACATGGGATCATTAGAAATTACTCATGCAGTAAATACAACCAATAAAACCTAGTGCACATCGGTTCATGTTTCTTAAGACGTTCAAGCATGTTACCAATTGGAGATCTGCAAGTTTTCTTATGCCTAACATCGAAATCATTCATCCAATACAACCATAAACAAGTAATCAACACATAATTAACATCTAGGTTTCATTAGATCTAAGCAAACACAAGATAGATCTAGCCTAGCATGATGGAATTAAGACAAGAACAAGATATAGACAACCAACACATAGACATATTGATTGAATTAAAAGAACACTTATCTTAATTACACATGAAAGGGATCAAGGGTAAAGAACCCTTGAAAAACCTGTAAAATTCGTCTTAAGTTCGGACCTAGGGTTTCTCCAAAACTCCTCTCTTTTTAATGTGAAAATTAGAAAACTATATATAGGAAATAGGGTCTGACGGCGTTAAGACAAATTTTGTGACGCCGTCACCTCGCCGCCAAAATACTTCTCGGACTGCCTTGATCTACTTTTGACGCCGTCATGTGTTAGCATTTTCCAGGCCGTCATGCATTTTACTCTTGACGCCCTACCTTGTGACGCCGTCAAATTTGTACTGGGACGTCATGGAAAGTTATGGAATTTACTCTTGACGCCGTAAGAAATTCCTTCTTGACGCCGTCACCTACTGTTCCCAGCTTGGAAAATTGAGACTTTGCCGTTTTCTTCACTTTTATGCTCCAAAAATGTCCAAAATGCTTCCTTTTCCAGATTTTACTCCCAAAGTACCTAAAACCACAAAAGGAACGATTTAGGGCAATATTTGATCAAATAAATTCAATTCAGGGCTTAAATGACCCCCTAAAAGTGGTTCATTTTTCGCCTCATCAGTGCATCACTTACTTGTCACCTACTTGGTGTTTCGGCTTCATTTCCACCACATGAACCCTAGAACCGCCTATAGCCACCATGACTCACCACCATAGCTCTCATTAGTCACATGTAGCTGTGATTACTCACCCATCCCCCTCCTCGACACCACATACCCTCGTTTGACACCTAAACTCCCCCACGACCTTATAAATAGCCGCGACCCTCACCTCACTTAAAACCATCCGATTCTCATCGTTCACCTCGAACTTTCTGTAGTTAGTAGTAGTACTAGGTCCCTTGTAGCCTTAGAATTCGAGTGGTATAAGCCTTGAAGCCTTGTCGAGTCATTTTTAAACCTAGGAAACCCTAAACCCACGTTAACCTACTTCTAACCCAATTATGCTTAATCTTTGCTTCTAATAGTCTTGTTACAGTACTAGGATCGTATTAGTATGCCTTAGAACCTTTTCCTAAGCCTTGATCATTTTATTTAAGTCTTTTTATTTTAAAACCCTAATTATGAACTAGTTGCTAATTATATGCTATAATCCCTTATATTAAGCTATAAGCTAGTTTAGGAAACTTAGTTAAGCTAATATTAGTTAACCATAAGCTTGGAAACTTTTTTGTTTTATAAAAATATGATTTGCATGGAATTAGGACTAGTTTTGCAAAGTTTTCCATGCATAGGGGTATATATGGTAAATTTCTGAAAATATTAAGTCTAGGGACTATTTTTAACATTTCTTAGGAGTTATAAGTATAAGGACCCTTTTTGCAAAGTTATATAACCTTAGGATAAAAAGATAAATAGTTATAAACTTATAAGGACTAGTATTGCAAAAGTTATAAAGTTAAGGGTATAAATGGTAACTTTTGAATACTTATAAGTCCAAGGGTCATTTCTGCCATTTTCCTAAAATATAAAAGCATAGGGACTAAATGTGTCAAGTCTAGATAGTTATAAGTCTAAATAATATAAGTTTAAAGTCTAGGGTAGATTTTGTAAATATATAAACTATAAGGGTATAAAGTAAAAGTATTTTCATATAAATATAAAAACCTATTTTAAGTTAGAAGCATAACATAATACTAGGGAGCTTCATGTGAGGGGTATCATGTGGGTATTTCGTTTTGACGAGTTTGTTCGGTTTACGAATTAAAGTGCCCTGGCTCCTCAAACGATTATTGTATGACCTTTGAATTATAATGGCCCGAACGGTGTTATGTTATAAGCAAAGCTTAATAACAATCTAACTCGATTGTAGGGAGCTTCATATGAGGAGTATTAACTTCTGAATTATGATGGCCTGAACGGTATTATGTTGATAACATAACACAATAGTAAGGAGCTTCATGTGAGGAGTCTTATACTTCTGGATTGTGATGGCCTGAACGGTGTTATGTTATATCTAAAACACTAAAAACCCTAAGAATGATTACTTAAGAAACTTAAACAAGATAACTAAAGCTTGAGATACATCCACACCTACAATACCACCAGGATACGTGAGTAGGCAGTCTAGTTTCCGAGTCACTTTTTACATCAATCAGATTTCCCTAAGCCTAGGTGAGTTTTCGTAGCCTCACTCTTTCTAAATGCTTTATAAACCCTGTGAGGGGGATATATGCTACTTGTTTTTCTTTAAATCGAATACAAGTCTTTTTCTTTGGTTGTTGCATGAGTAAACTATCTGCCACCCCTATACAACAAAATTCATGAATCTAATCGCTTGTGATATTTTACAAAAGTGAACGCGAATATAATTGATAGATCTATTGGAGTTTGACAACTCCCGTTGGTACTACCTCTCACTGGAGGGTACCAATAAGTATTATATTTGAACCCTCTATGAAGGATTAACTTTGGCAAGTTATCCTTCCCGTCCCATCATGGTTTGGTCTGTAGACCCCATGATCTGGAATGTTAACGTGTGGTTCATGAGCTTAGTGCAACATACCAACTCTTGATAATTGTACATGCATTACAATTATCACACACACTACATTTTCCTTGAAGGGTGTAACAACTGAACCCTGAGGAACTTGTATTCACTATCACTTAAACCTATGACTCTCACTCAACACCTAGTGTTGACTCTTTAAGCATGTATCCTAGGTAACGGAGCTCTGTGGAAATTATGGCACAGAGTGGCATGAGACTTGAAAGACTTTCTATTTGGTTATCATTCAACCATAACATTTCACACCTAGATTCACGGGACCTCATCTTATAAAACTCTGATAATTTTAATGAACGGTAACTCATTTTATAAAATGTCTCTTTTCGAGTCGTTGTCTATTACTGTATCTGTGATCCACGAAGTAATACCCCAGATCCAAATTTTGCTGCGATCTGTGAAAATGGGGGTGTTACATGTTGATCCTTTATTGAACGGCCATTTTACATAAAGAATTTAGAAATGCACCTGCAAAACATTGTTCTTACAGATGACACTTCATTTCTATATTCAGCTTCAATAGCCGGTCTCCAGAAGGTTACCCCTCTTTGCATTAGGCTGCAACATACATAGGGATGTAATATAATTACCACTTTTTGCATTAGGCTGCAATTCGATAGCTAAGAACATGAACTGAAACAATAGGTGTGTGTAAGCTATGCCATCAAAGATGCCCATAATAGCAGAATATACCTGAACAATACAAAAAATGAACTGACAATAGTGACCCGGGAAAAGCGTTGTTAAAAGTATATTCCATATCATTTTATTTCACATACGTTGCATAAGACAATTCAAAAATGAACAATACAAAAATGATACACAGAGTACTAATACAATTCTTTCATTCCCGTTTTGCAAAACACGATAAGAGACACGTTAAGCCAGGATAAGAGATATATAGCTACTGTTCGAAACCTATTTACACATTAAAAATTTCCATGTAGTTAATATTTATAATAAGAAGTTAATAATTAAGGAGTTTGTATAAAAAAGTCGATATTTTAAAATTCTTTACTTTTGACTCATTCTGACCCGTAAGGTTTTTCAACCGCAGATTCCATTAATCTGGAATTACGACTGCTTTTAATACTTCCCCAAACTGTTAGTGCAAACGTTATGACGTTTAATCTATACATTGTCTTCATGTTTTAATGATGACAAACATGTAACTTGTAATACATAACGTAAAGTGGACAAGTTACTCATTCACACATCAACGTCTCTCGACGACTCAAGTCTACATCACTTCAGGTATGAACAAACACTATACCAACTTTGTTAAGTGATCAAAGAAAATCTTTTTGTCCTTAAACATCATATTTTTACAAATGTAACAAAACATTTTTACAAAAATAAATTAGACAAATTATTTTTGTATTTACAAAGAAATGTTTTAAAGAAAAATAAATTTGAATTTGAAATTTGAATTTCAAATCCCAAACAGCTATTTTTCCCGCCCAAATCAGATAAAATTTCAACCGATAACATTTCACCACTAAAGGACAAAAACTGTTGAGAAGGTCCCTTGAATAGGTGACGGTCCCTTATTGATAAGGGACCATCCCCTGCTCCTCGAGCTGGCTATAAATACTGACCTATTTTCAATAGATTTTCTAAACCTCTTTACACAAAAGTTTCTGTTTCTTTCTTCCTTTTTCTATGATCACTGTAACTCTTTTGTATGTGTTTATAAGTGATCCCGTAATCCTCTATCTCAAGTGCAAGAGAAGAACACTCGAAGTTGTCAAGAATCGAAATGTTATTGAGTCCACACACAAACGTAATAGTGTTACGATTCTCTTCTGTAACATCCCCATTTTTCACTGATCGCAGCGGATTAAGCGTTTGGGGTATTACCTCATGGATCATAGATACAGTAATAGGGAATGACTCAAAAAGAGACATTTTATAAAAATGAGTTATCATTCATTAAAATTATCAGAGTTTTATAAGATGAGGTCCCGTGAATCTAGGTGTGAGATGTTATGTTTCAATGATAACCAAATAGAAAGTCTCTCAAGCCTCGTGCCTCTCCATGCCATAATTTCCACAGAGCTCCGTTACCTAGGATACATGCTTAAAAAGTCAACACTAGGTGTTGAGTAAGAGTCATAGGTTTAGGGGTTAGTGAATACAAGTTCCTCAGAGTTCAGTTGTTACACCCTTTAAGGAAAATGTAGTGTGTGTGATAATTGCAATGCATGTACAATTATCAAGAGTTGGTCAGTTGGTCTGTTGCACTAAGCTCATGAACCACATGTTAACAATCCGAGTCATAAGGGCGGCAGACCCAACCATGAGGGGATGGGAAGGATAACTTGCCAAAGTTAATCCTTCAGTGAGGGTTCAAATATAATACTTATTGATAACCTCCAGTGAGAGGTAGTATCAACGGGATATGTCAAACTCCAATAGATCTATCTATTATATTCGCGTTCACTTGTGTAAAATATCACAAGCGATTAGATTCATGAATTTTGTTGTGTAGGGGTGGCAGATAGTTTACTCGTGCAACAACCAAAGAAAAAGACTTGTATTCTATTTTTAAGCAAGTAGCATGTATCCCCCTCACAGGGTTTGTAAAGCATTTAAAAAGAGTGAGGCTATGAACTCACCTGGGCTTAGGGAAATCTAATTGATGTGAAAAGTGACTCGGAGATTAGACTGCCTACTCACGTATCCTAGTGGTATTGTTGGTGTGTGATGCGTGGAAATTGCACCAGGCTTTACCTCTCGATGGATCTCGAGAAGCTTACAACCCCCACCAGGCAGTGTACCTGATCGTTGTAGTATAGTATAGTGACAAGTACCGGGGGATTGATCGTTTAACTCAGGAATAGTGTCGCTAGGATTAGAAAGCCTAAAGACTAGGTCTAGAGGTGAGGGATGATTCTTTTTGTATTTTTTTATATTTTAGAAAAGCAAATAAAAATCTCGGGTATTGGAAGAGTGGGCGGAATTAGTTGCTAATCAACTAACCCAATTACTAAGATGCAATCAAAATAAAATAACAAAAATGTAAATAAACTAATTTAACTAGTGGTGTGAGCAATATATGGGAGAATTGTGTTTACTTAGATTTCACTACTCCCTAGATATCTTTTACAGGTTAATTACTTGTTACAATTGCGTGGATGACGGATTGTATTCCTTAATACCATTCATGGGGTGGCGTACTTACTTCCCCAATCCTATAAGCTACTACTTCACTCCTATGTCGAGCAGGCTAAGAAGCTCCTAACATGGGATCACTAGAATTCGCTCATGCATTAAATACAATCAAAAAAACCTAGTACACATCGGTTCATGTTTCTTAAGAATTTCAAGCAAGTTACACAATGGAGATCTGCCAGTTTTCTTAAGCCTAACATTGAAATCATTCATCCATTACAACTATAAACAAGCAATCAACCTATAATTAACATCTAGGTTTCATTACATCTAAGCAAACACATGAAAGATCTATCCTAGCATGTTATAATCAAGACAAGCATAAGATATATTCAAACAACACAAAGACATATTGAATGAATTGAAAAAGGACTTATCTTAATTGAACATGAAAGGTTTCAAGGGGTGAAAACCCTTGAAAATAATGTTACAAACGACCTAGGGTTTATTAGGTTCGACCCTAGTATTCTCCACACAAGTTCCTCCCTAATGAATGAAAAATAGAAAAGTATATATAGATTTTGTGAGGTGACAGCGTCAAGTGTAAATTTCTGACGCCGTCATCTCGCCGCCAATAAAGTTGTCGGACTGCCTAGATCTGGGTTTGATGCCGTCATATGTAATCCTGCTCCAGGCCGTCACCAAAATAACTCTTGACGCCCTACTTCTGACGCCGTCACGTTTTCTCTGGGTCGTCATGCATTTTGCTCTTGACGCCGTCATATTTTCCTTCTTGACGCCGTCAGGTACTGTTCCCAGCATCGAAAATTAAGTCTTTGCCGTTTTCTTCACTTTTATGCTCCAAAAACGTCCAAAATGATTCCTTTTCCAGAATTCACTTCAAAGTACCTAAAATCACAAAAGGAACGATTTAGGGCGATATTTGATCAAATAAATTCAATTCCGGGCTTAAATGACCCCCTAAAAATGGTTCATTTTTCGCCTCATCATATACCCTTACACTTGAGATTTGCTTGTCCTCAAGCAAATGCGCTTTTATTCTAGTCAAAATAAAAGTTAGGGGTCATATAACACTAATATAAAAGTAATTACAACAAATAATCGTTCCACTAAAGACCAAAGACAAGCATGGAGGTCATACACTAGCACCTCACAAATAGTGTTTAGATACTCACATCTCTGGGGTGTAATAAAGTAATATCACAATATGGAAATGGAAAACATCTCTCACTACCTATCATAGCAAAATAGATTACCATAGGCTTGAGAAAAGATCAAACCTCCCCCACATGGCGTAAGCACCTAGGATAAACTATCAAAGAGGTCATTTAAAGTGTTGTACCGTTAGGTGTAGGGATATGGAATACACGGTTTTGTTGGATATAGGCAATCTTTACTGGTGGCGAGTTAATAATCTTGGTTAATTACATGTACAATATGGTGTTGCTAAGCCAAGACTAGACTCGACTTAAGCTAATAAATGGAAATAACAAAAACATAAAATAAATATAGAATGAAACGGGATGGTAGTCCGTATATTTTTTTCTCTTTTCTTTTTCTATTTTTTTTTCTTTTTCTTAATTTTTTTTTTTTTTTTTTTTTTTTTTTTTTTTTTTTTTTTTTTTTTTTTTTTTGCATTCACTCTTACCTTACCATCCAAAATAATACATCATAGGGAATAAACATTCCCCTTACACTTGAATTTTTACATACTTTACAAGAAACTAATCTAATGACTCGAATCAAGAAAATCAAAACGCTTGGAGTACTTTTAAGATTAACGCACATATGGGGGTAATAATATGATGTTCTTCCCCATTACTCCATAACACAAGTACTTTACCCATGAGTCCCAATTTTTCCAAAACAATATGTACAAGGATATGACTCGACTTAGCAACCATGTAATCAATTAGATAATTAACTAAGGGTTTAAACAAATAACAATAATGCACTAAAGATGAGTGCATACACGGACGGCTAAGGAGATTTGGGTGTACATTTAAGTGGGGTGTAACAAATTCTTCCTTTAAGTAAGATGCTTAAAGTTAGAACGAAAAGATAGGCTCGGAGGGGTGTACTAGGGGTTTCGTGTACTAAAAATGAGTACAACGCTAAGGTGTGGGAAAAATTAGTTGACTTAACTAGCCAAGTAATATGACTTAAATGGTCAAGTAATTATGATACGGGTTTAACACAAGGGTGATCTTAATGCCTCTTGTCATGTAGTAAATCCTACTACACGAATGTAGTCTCACTAGCGGTCTCGGGATGTATCACTAACGCAAGTTCTAGAATCTAAATGCTACCGGTACATACATAAGCATTAATAATGAATGCTTTTCCTATCAAATCTAAAGGCGAACCTCACATATTTGGGTGGAAAATTTTTTAAGTGGTACGGTTTTGTGCTAGTCATACAACCTCCTATCCATGAGACGCTTGCTATGGCTAAAGTTTCACTCCTAAATGTTGTAAAAAATTTTAAATTTGTCGCTAAAATTTCACTAACAAGTATTTCTCATAGTTTTATTACACATCTACCATCAAACAAACAAACTTAAGCGAAAGTGTATCTATAAGGTATCATCATTTTACCCTCCCCTTACACTTAGGATGAACATTGTCCCCAATGTTCAAGTAAAGAATGTAAAAGTGAAATAAGTAAAAAGAATGAAATCAAATACTCCCCTTATTCGCTCGGTATGGATAATAAGGTAGCAAGGTTAGATCTTCCTCCAAGAAAATGAACAATCAAAGCTCCCCTTCCAGAATATAAATCATCTTCTTGTCAAACATAACCTGTTAAACCTGAGAAAAAAAACAAGGCAACCTCACGTAAAATCGGCGGCAATCTATATATGCTAACAAATCCTAGAAAGCAAAGTAAGATATAAGGCTTGTGGAATGATGTTTGCAGATTTCTTGGAGATTATAAAACTAAAGGGTTAACAAAAACTTTAAGATTCCATTAGAAAAACAAAACTGGTAAAATTTCCAGAATTTTACATGTGACGCCGTCAGGAATTTCTTCCTGACGCCGTCAGAAGTGACCTGCATAAATTCTTATGTTAAGTTTCCAGAAAATTTCTGGAAAAACTTTGTCCTACTTCCTGGAAAATCCTGCAAAACATCATTATGACTCGATACAAGCATTTGACTCTAACAAATACGAATATACATGTTCATTTAATATTGTGGAGAATTATGATCGGTTTTGTGTCTTTAAAAACATATTTGGGGTTTCCCCTTACACTTATCTTTTGCGAAATACCTTTGGATGAATTTAAGACTAAGCCAAACAACAAAGTAAAGTATTTTCACCATTTTAGTTTTGAAACATGATCTACCAACAATAAAAATAAAGCATGTATATGGAAGCAAATAACAATCAAACAAAAATAAAAATCACACAAAACATGGGTTGCCTCTCAAGAAGCGCTTTTCTTTATTTACGAGTCTTGTAGCTAGACTCAAGGTCATGGGTTACTACGTGACCTCATCCCTTGAGATGATGTACCCCATGTAGTTGCGATCATTACTATCGTGGTGGTGGTGTCTCAATCTGTCGATATTTGCAATCACCTCTCCTCCTCCTTTACTTCTCAAGTTAGCCATCCCATCTTAGCTTATGCTTTCAACTGTGAAAGGCCCATACCACCAGGGACTCGGTTTATCGAGAGGTATCATTATCTCCAAGTGTCTTAAGAGTACTAAGTTCCCTTTTTTGAATGGTACATGGTTCCTCGTTGGTTGACTATGTTCGCACTTGACATGAACTTCATTGCTTTTGCTTTTGCTTCTTTCATGTTTAGCCTCCTTGTAGCTTTTGATTCTTGCCTCCCATGCAAGTATTTTCTCCTGAACATGAATAGGTGATGTGTCAATGTTGTTTTTGAGCTTTCTCCCCCTCAAACTCTCTTGCCCATATTGCGGGGTCATGGGAAAGCTAATCTTTCTTTTTCCTGATTTAAGCTCAATTTTCCTTCCTTCAGACTTAATGACAGCTCTTGCGGTGGTGAGGAATGGTGCCTCAAGGATTATTGGCATGTATCCATCTCCCTTATCATTGATGATCATAAAATCAATGGGATACATGAATCCTGCGACATTGACCACCACATCTTCTGCGATTCCCAAGGGGTACACGTAAGAGTATCCAGTGAAGGACAGCCTAACACGAGTGGGGGCTGGCATTTTTGACGTTAGTTGGGTGTAGATAGTTAGGGGCATAAGATTTACTTCCGATCCTTGGTCGGCGAAAGCGTTTAAATATTTCAAATTCCCGATGCTGGCCGGTATCTCAAAGTTCCCACATGCCATCTGCTTAGTAGCCACTTTTTGTACCAATAGTTTCTCGAATATCGGTCCCCCAGGTAATTTGAAGATTGGTTACGCCCGTTTGGAAGATTGGTTACGCCCGTCACCCTTTATCCAATTTGTTATAGTGCTTTCGTTTATATCATGTTTCAGGTAGTAACTTAAGGATTGGGATTTTGGCGGTTCTTCTGCGGTTTGTTCACTAGGGGTTTCTTTCCTCAGTAACATCCTTTCGGGGGTTTTCTGGTTGGCATACTCCTCCATTAAGCTCATCATCTCATTCATTTTCTCTTGCATCTCCTCTTTTAGTTTATAAACTGCTTCCTCGAATCTGGCAAGCCGCTATGAATGAGTTGCCATGTATTCCCTCATTTTGGCTTCAAATTCCGGGCTAAGTTTCTCGGGAGGGGAATAAGGTGGGGCATAGTTTTGAAAAGTCTCAACATTCTCTCTAGAGGGTGACTCTGATAACGGCATTGGAGTCATTTTCGAGATAGAATTGACGGTAGCCCGTCTAGGACTTAAGGGTCTCTTTTGCCTTTCCTCAAAATAGTCAACTTTTGCCTCAAGTTTGCAAAAGAGTTCATCAGAGATTTGATTAGTCCCTCCAGGTGTCGAGATTGCGTTGATGGCCGATTTTATAGTATGATTAAACTCCCATAACTCTTGATTATTAGCAGCAAGCTCTTCAATAATTGCCCAAGACTCCTCGGCGTTCTTATCATGCAATCTACCTCCTGCGGCTCTATCGATTGTACGTTTAGTGTGATAGTCAACATGGTCATAGAAGATCTGAACTAATAACCAAAGATTTATACCATGATGAGGGACTTTGTGGAGTAGATCCTTAAAACGAGCCCATGCTTCGTAGAAAGTTTCACCCTGATGTTGTTCTAACATTAAAATGTCATTTCTAAGCATCGCAGTCTTCCCCGGTGGGAAGAATTGGGCAAGGAAACGAGTGGTGAGATCATTCCATGAGGTGATTGATCCCGCGGGGAAACGTTCAAGCCATTGACTAGCTTGATCACGTAGAGAGAATTGGAATCGGCGTAATCGGGTTGACTCTCTAGTTGTAACATCAAGGTCTATAGAATCTACGATTTTAAGGAAGTCCTTGAGATGTTGATTCGGATCTTCGGAACGAAGTCCATGGAATGCACATCCGCTTTGCACCAACCAGATGGTGTCGGATTGCAAGGGAGACACATTGGCTCCGGTGAGCTCAATAGTGTTTCGATAGCCTTGGTGGCTAGGTCGGGAATACTCTCCTAGGGTTCGGGGCCTAAGAGGTTGGTTAGCTAGTGGTGGGTTTATGGGTGGTCTTGTTGTGGTGGGTTGATGGGTTCAAAGATGTTACCACCTTCCATGATGTCGGATGGTAAAGATTACGAACAAAAACATGAAGAAATAAGATAGACTAAAGAGAACCTAAAATTAAAAATAAAATCTTACTAGAAAGGAATCTAGCAAGTACACCTAATAAAAAGAAATTCTAACCTAGACAATAACTATTCCCCGGCAACGGCGCCAAAAACGTGATGCGTGGGAATTGCACTAGGCTTTACCTCTCGAGGGATCTCGAGAAGCTTACAACCCCCACCAGGCAGTGTACCTGATCGTTGTAGTATAGTATAGTGACAATTACCGGGGGATTGATCGTTCAACTCAGGAATAGTGTCGCTAGGATTAGAAAGCCTAAAGACTAGGTCTAGAGGTGATGAATGATTCTTTTTGTATTTTTTTATATTTTAGAAAAGCAAATAAAAATCTCAGGTATTGGAAGAGTGGGCAGAATTAGTTGCTAATCAACTACCCAATTACTAAGATGCAATCAAAATAAAATAACAAAAATGAAAGTAAACTAATTTAACTAGTGGTGTGAGCAATATATGGGAGAATTGTATTTACTTAGATTTCACTACTCCCTAGATATCTTTTAGAGGTTAATTACTTGTTACAGTTGCGTGGATGACGGATTGTATTCCTTAATACCATTCATGGGGTGGCGTACTTACTTCCCCAATCCTATAAGCTCCTACTTCACTCCTATGTCGAGCCGGCTAAGAAGCTCCTAACATGGGATCACTAGAATTCGCTCATGCATTAAATACAATCATAAAAACCTAGTACACATCGGTTCATGTTTCTTAAGACGTTCAAGCAAGTTACACAATGGAGATATGCCAGTTTTCTTAAGCCTAACATTGAAATCATTCATCCATTACAACTATAAACAAGCAATCAACCTATAATTAACATCTAGGTTTCATTACATCTAAGCAAACACATGAAAGATCTAGCCCAGCATGTTATAATCAAGACAAGCATAAGATATATTCAAACAACCCATAGACATATTGAATGAATTGAAAGAGGACTTATCTTAATGGAACATGAAAGGTTTCAAGGGGTGAAAACCCTTGAAAATACTGTTACAAATGACCTAGGGTTTATTAGGTTTGGCCCTAGTATTCTCCACACAAGTTCCTCCCTAATGAATGAAAAATAGAAAAGTATATATAGATTTTGTGAGGTGACGGCGTCAAGAGTAAATTTCTGACGCCGTCACCTCGCCGCCAATAAAGTTCTCGGACTGCCTAGATCTGGGTCTGACGCCGTCATGTGTAATCCTGCTCCAGGACGTCACAAAAATAACTCTTGACGCCCTACTTCTGACGCCGTCACATTTTCTCTGGGTCGTCATGCATTTTGCTCTTGACGCAATCATATTTTCCTTCTTGACGCCTTCAAGTACTGTTCCCAGCATGGAAAATTAAGTCTTTGCCGTTTTCTTCACTTTTATGCTCCAAAAACGTCCAAAATGCTTCCTTTTCCAGAATTCACTGCCAAAGTACCTAAAATCACAAAAGGAACGATTTAGGGCAATATTTGATCAAATAAATTCAATTCCGGGCTTAAATGACCTCCTAAAAATGGTTAATTTTTCGCCTCATCAGTGTGGATGTATGTCAAGCTTTATTATCTTGTTTAAGTTTCTTAAGTAATCATTCTTATTTCTTAGGGTTGTTAATGTTTGGGATATAACATAACACCGTTCGGGCCATCACAATCCAGAAGTATAAGACTCCTCACATGAAGCTCCCTACTATTGTATTATGATAGCAACATAATACCGTTCGAGCCATCATAATTCAGAAGTTAATACTCCTCACGTGATGCTCCCTACTATTGAGCTATGTTGTTATTAAGTTTAGTTATAACATAACACCGTTCGGGCCATCATAATTTAGAAGTACAAGCAATAATTATTTGAGGAGCTAGGGCACTTTAATTCGTAAACCCAGTAAACTCGTCAAAGAGAAATATCCACATGGTACTCCTCACATGAAGCTCCCTAGTATTGTGTTATGCTTCTAACTTATATTAGGTTTTATATTTATAAAAATACTTTTACTTTATACCCTTGTAGTTTATATATTTACAAAATCTACCGTAGACTTATATACTTATATTAATAACTATTTAAACTTAGCAATTTTAGTCCCTATACTTCTATATGTTAGGTTAATGATAGAAATGACCCTTGGACTTATAAGTTTTCAAAATTTACCATTTATACCCTTTACTTTATAACTTTTGCAAATCTAGTTCTTATTAGTTTATAACTACTTATCTTTTTATCCTAATGTTATATAACTTTAAAAAAAGGGTCCTTATACTTATAACTTCTAAGAAATGTCAAAATAGTCCCTAGACTTAATATTTTTAGAAAGTTACCATATATACCCCTATGCATGGAAAACTTTGCAAAACTGGTCCTAATTCCATGCAAACTATATTTTTATAAAGACAAAAAGGTTTCCTAGCTTATGTTTAACTAATATTAGCTTAATTAAGTTACTTAAACTAGCTTATAGCTTATTATAAGGTATTATAGCATATATTTAGTATTTAGTGCATAATTAGGGTTTTAAAAAAGAAAACTAGCATGTTATAGTGATCAAGGCTTAGGAAAGGGTTCTAATGGGATCTAAGGCAACCTATAACTATCCTAGAACTAATATAAAGCTAATAGAATCAATTATGAAAGCTTACATGACCAGAAGTAAGGGAGCGAGGGTTTTGCAGGGTTTTCTAAAGCAAAATGGAACTCGACAAGCATGCAAGGCTTAAGTAGTCGACTTCTAAGATTTCTAAGGGTCCTAAACTACTACTAGCTACAGAATATGAGAGGTGAAGAGAAGTGATGGTGTGATTTGTAAATGGAGAGGGTAGCGAGGTATTTATAGCCTTGTTAAGGCTTGGTGGCCAAGAAATAGGAATAGGAGGTGTTGAGGGGGAGGGTGGTGACTAAGAAAAGCTACATGATGACTAATGTAAGCTACTATGGTGACATGGTTGGTCTATATAGCGGTTTAGGGTTTGTATGGTGGAAATGGAACCGTGGCAAGAAGGAGGTGACAAGGAGGTGATGTACCTCCTTGTATGGGTGCTTAAAGGTGCTAGGGTGTGTGCTAAGCATGACTAAGGTGCTAGGGTGCTAGGTTGAGGTGCTTGAGGTTCTTATGTTTAGTTTTTAACTAGTTTAGGTTTAACTTAGTCCTAATTTTACTTAGTGAGGGATTAGGGTTTCTCTTAAGCTTTAGTGCCTAGGTTAGGGTCCTATGAGTGTCTAATGACTAAGCCTAGGTCCTAAGAGACTTATACTAAGTGGTGGTAGCTTATGGTGGAGTTTTGGGATAGTTTAGACCTAATTCCGGGAAGTTATGACCTAGTTATGATTTTGTGCTTAAGAGACTTGTACCTAAGCTCTAAGAGGTTGTACTAGGGTCTAAGGGTGCTAAAATATCCTATTGTTCTTAAGGTAACTCATACATAAGCATTGAACACTTTCAAACTAGTTTAGATAAGCAATTAGGGTTTTGTGAATACACAGGCCTGATTAGGGCTCAATTTGGGTTAGATTAGGGTTTTGTGATGAGTTTAGTGTGTTAGGTTGGTGGATTACTTATTGTGGTGTTGTTCTAATCTTATGCTTGACATACTAGAGGTTTATATGATGTGTGGGTAGAGATATTTGGCTTGTGTAGATACGTGAGCAAGTCTAGAGAGTCATGCAGGTAATGAATGCACATATAAAGCAAAAATTTACATGTGAAATACCTGACCTAGGTATTTGTAGTGGAAATGATAGTGATGAGTTTTTGTGGGTTGTTATAGTCTTACCCCCTTGGAGAAAATCTCGTCCCGAGATTTAGTTAAACGTAGAGGTTGTGGGGAAGAATTTCTGATACCAAAGAAGAGTAGTGCGAATAAGAAGAAGAGGTTTGTACAAACGGAGTAGGAAATGCTTGCACAGATGTTAGATACTTGGGCTTATTCGTTTATATCTCATTACTTACAAATAAAGGCATCCCAATATTTGTAAATAAGAGCTTATAAACTCATAATCCATTTGATTTACAATTTTCTCATTAAAATGAAGGAGCGTCCTAGTTTATTTTAATAGGATAGTCATTATAAATCATCCTTAAGTAGTATCGGCGAAAAATGAAAAGATTTTACCACAATTAAGGAAATGTGGTACAAAAATGTTTTAAAGACAAGTTTCAACCATGATGAAGACAAGTTCTAGTCACGGTGGAGACAAGTTCTAGTCATGATAGAGACAAGTTCTAGTCATGATATAGACAAGTTCTAGTCATGGTGGAGACAAGTTCTACAGTCTCCTTGTTTAGCAACTTGTCACATGGTAACCTCCCATGTTATGACTAGAGTGACAGGCGTCAGAGATCTTATTCTTGCAACTTTTGCAAAGCGAGATTTAATATCATAGTCGAACATAACGAGGATTAAAGTTCGACATGGATATTTTTACAAGTTCTAACTAATAGAATCTTACGATATGACGAGAAATACAAGTTCTAATTCTTAGAACATTGTAGGATAAGGTAAGGAGAGAGTTTAGAGTGAAGAAAAATAGAGTGTAAAATGACGGAGGAATGAAAGGATGGAAGGAAATGGAAAGACGGATTTTTATAGGAAGGAGTGAAAAGGAAGAGGGAAGGAAAGGGATGAAATAGGAAAGTATAAAAGAACGAAAGAGTGGAAGAGTAGGAATAGGTGGAGTGGGGATAGGATAGGAGTATAGGATTAAACGGTAGAATGAGGAAAACGGAAGAGTTAAGATTTGAATAGAAGATCGGGAAAATGGGATTTAAACGGAAGAGTGAGAAAAAGGCGGGAGAATGAGGTTTAAATGGGAGAGTGGGAGAAAGGCGGAAGAAGGAGTTTTAAATGGGACCTAAACGGTAGAATGAGAGGAAATGGGAGAATAGGATTAAACGGAAGAGTGAGAGTATGGGATACCTGAAAAGATGGTATTCCTAACGGAATTAAGATTTACTAGATTCCTTCAAAGATTGTTTTCCCACTAAGGTTCTTCTAGTTTTCATAACTAGTCCTAAGGTTCTAAAGGTGGTGTACTAATCTTAACTGGTAAGAAAGATCCTATGTTGGGAGAAGGGCTAGGTAATTGTTGACATAAATAATGCCTAAAAACATTATTAACATATGATCAATATCTCTATGTTTTGATAATTACAAAACATAAACCCATTGATCTAAAATTTATGACGTAAACAAGTATTTAGTGATTAATATTCTCTTTACATCCAAATCACTTAAGGTATGAATAAACAAATTGTTTATTGTAATCTATAATCAAAGGAAAATTTTTCTAAATCACTAGAACTTTTATAAAATGTCATAAACACTTAATATCTTTCATAAAACATTTTTGGAATTAAAAGAATATGTTTAAATCACTATAAATATATGATTTCAAATTTCCAACCAAAAATGGTAAATTCTATCCAGAAAAACCTTCCCCACAAAAGGTCAAAAAACTCCAACGTTCAGGAGGGCGGCCCCCTTAATTATACTAGGTGCCCCCCTTAATCATTAAGGGGACCGGCCACGCTCCAGAACAGTATTTTTGCTCCCTATAAATACTAGTTCATTCCACAGATTTTTCTCACCTTTTGCACTCCTAAACTTTCTGTTCTAGATCTCCATTTCTATTCTCTTAATCCTTTGATCATACATACATAAATCTTTGTTTCAAAGTGATCCAAACATCATCCTCTCAAGTGCAAGAGAAGAATACTTCTATCCTCCTAGACAAGAAGTATTACAACTTGTTTTGACCTCCACATCCAAGTTGTTAGAGCATCATCAATTGTATCTATCTCTTTGTGTAATTAGTTGTGAATATTTGATAGTAGATAGTTTAGCTAGGTATATAGATAGTGTGATTGGTTAGTAGTTTGTTGTGAAGGAGAAGAGTTAGGAAGTAGATTGGTGTGAAGTAGATTGATGTGAAGTAGAAAGTTGTGAAGTAGATTGGAGTGAAGATTGATTGGTGTGAAGAGGTTGTGTAGAAGTTGTGACGAAGTTGTGGTGTGTATATTGGTGTGTAAGGTTTTCTCCACCATAAGGGAGCTTGTTGACATAGTGAAGAAAACTCTCGAGTTAGGTGCTCGGGGAGTGAAGTAGGGCAAGGAAGATGTCCTTGTTGCTGAACCACTATAAATCTCTTGTCTCGCGGTTCGATCTTTCCATCTCTCATTTATTTCTTTACTTACATTATTATTGCTATATCGTACATATTTATTGTTGTTTATATTGTGCAAGACTTGAGATCACATATTATCGAATCTAAATTTTTGAAAATAAAGAAAACACTCAAACAAACTTTTATAATAAATTAAAAAGACGTAAAACTATTCAACCCCCCTTCTAGTTTTCCACAATTGGTATCAGGAGGCACGTCTAGCAAGATTTTTAAAATATATTGTATTTTAAAACTTGTAACGGTCTATGGAATCTGAAATATATTTAGAAGGGCAATCTATGCAAAGACCACCACTATTTGAAAGTGATGGATTTTTATATTGGAAAAATAGATTCGAAACTTATGTGAAATCAAAAGATCTTGATCTTTGGCATGTTATTACCTTTGGTGATTTTCCTCGCACTTAACAAAATCCGGAAACTAAAAAGGTTGAAATTGTACCTTTTGAAAAACAAAATGATGATTTGAAAAAGAAACTAGCTAAAAATAATGAAGCTAAAATGGTAATTTATAATGCGTTACCACGTAAAGAATATGAAAGAATTTTTATGTGTAAAACCGCCAAAGAAATTTGTGAATCACTACTTATTACTCACCAAGGTAATAGTCAAGTCAAAGATAATAAAATAGATCTTCTTGTACAACAATACGAACAATTTACGATTCCAGAAGAGGAATCAATTGATAATGCTTTTCCTAAATTTAACACTATTATCACAAGTTTAAAAGCACTTGATGAGACATTTTCTAGTAAAAATTGTGTTAGGAAATTTCTTAGGGCATTGCATCCAAAATGGCGAGCTAAGGTCACGACAATTGAAGAATCAAAGAAGTTGATGACGTTATCACTTGATGAACTTATTGGCAACTTGAAGGTCCATGAAGAAATTATAAGAAGAGATTCAGAAACGGTCTAAGTCAAGAAAGAACAAACCAAATCCATTGCTCTAAAAGCCAAAAAGGAACCTAGTGACGATGATGACTCAAGTGACGAGAGTGAAGATGAAGTATATGCAATGGTCATAAGAGAATTCAAGAAATTCTTCAAAAGACGAGGAAGATTCAGTAGATCACCACGAGACGAAAGAAAACCGTTCCAAAGAAATAGAAGTGATAACTACGGGAAAAGAAAGTGCTTTAGATGTGAAAGTCCAAATCATCACATTGATGAATGTCTAAAGCCGCCGGGTTATGAAAATCAAGGCACCTTTGTTAGTGAAACATGGAGTGATAGTGACAAAGAAGAAGTGGAAAAACCAAGAGACGAAAAGTGTTTTGTGGCAAAAGCAACCGACGAAATATGTTTAGGAATTGATTTGAAGCCTGACGAATGGATCAAGGATAGCGGATGTTCGAGGCACATGATGGGGAACCGCAAGCTATTTTCTACGTATAAGGCATACAATGGAGGTAACGTTATTTTCGGTAGTGACTTGCATGGAAAAATCATTGGCAAAGGTACGATTTCTCAAGACTCACTTACTATTGAAAATGTTGAGCATGTAGATAATTTAACATACAACTTGCTTAGTATAGGCCAAATATGTGATAATAAATGTAGAGTTACCTTTACCGAAGAGGATAGCGAAATAGTTAAGAATGGAAAGATTATAGGTAGAGGAATTAGGAAAGGAGGCATATATGTTATGAAACTAGGAAACAAACCTGAAGATAGGATATGCCTAACAACCCTAGACGAAAACTCCACATTGTGGCATAGGAGATTAGGACATGCAAACATGCAACAAATACAATCTTTGGCCTCTAAAGAACTAGTTATAAACTTGCCTAACCTAAAATATGACAAACATTTTTGTGATGCATGTAAAATTGGAAAACAAGTTCATGCTAGTCATAAAGCTAAGAATATAGTATCCACTACTAGGTGCCTAGAATTATTACATATGGATCTTTTTGGTCCATCCGCTGTGCGGAGCTATGGTGGAAACAAGTATACCCTAGTAATAGTAGATGACTATTCATGATACACGTGGACTAGGTTTTTAAGTGACAAAACCCAAGCCTTTGAAAAATTTGAAATATTTAGTAAAATGATTCAAAATAAATTAGGATGCACAATAGTAGCCATTAGGACGGACCATGGTAGGGAATTTGACAATGAAGTACAATTCGGAAAATATTGTGACTTAAATGGAATATCTCACAATTTCTCCGCTCCTCGTACTCCTCAATCAAATGGCGTAGTAGAAAGAAAAAATAGGTCACTACAAGAAATGAGTAGAACAATGTTAAATGAACAATCCATCCCACAAAAATTTTGGTGTTACGTTGTAGATACATCAACATATATTATTAATAGGGTATCAATTAGGAGAATTCTAGGAAAAATTCCTTATGAGTTACTAAGAGGTAGAAAACCAAACTTGAGCTACTTTATGGTATTTGGAAGTAAATGTTATATTTTAAATACTAAGGATTACCTCACTAAGTTTGATCCAAAATCATATGAAGGAATATTTTTAGGATACTCACAAAATAGTAAAGCATATATAATACTTAACAAACACTCTATGAAAGTAGAAGAATCACTAAATGTAACATTTGATGAAACACCACCACCTCCTAAAACATTACCTTTAGAAGATGATGGCTTAGTCAAAGATGAAGCTATTTAGGTTAGTAAAACAAAACCCATAGGAAATGATAATGAAGGCATACACTTAGGAAATAACGAAATTGTAAATATTAAAGAATCTAGATCACATCAATTAGATAATATAATAGGACATCTTAACCAAAGAACCCTTAGGTCACAAGCCCAAGATAAAAATAACTTCTTTTGTTTCCTCTCAGAAATAGAACCTAAGAATATTAATGAGGCATTAAAAGATGAAAGTTGGGTTATAGCTATGCAAGAAGAATTAAATCAATTTAAGGCAAATGATGTTTGGGAATTAGTCCCAAATCCAATGAATATGACCATCATAGGAACCAAATGGGTATATAGGAATAAGTTAGATGAAAATGAAATAGTAACTAGGAATAAAGCTAGGTTAGTTGCCCAAGGTTACAATCAACAAGAAGGAATTGATTATGATGAAACTTATACCCCCGTAGCTAGACTAGAATCTATTAGGATATTACTTGCCTATGCATGCGCCCTAGACTTTAAGTTATTCCAAATGGACGTGAAAAGTGCATTCCTTAACGGTTTTATCAATGAGGAGGTCTATGTGGCACAACCTCCAGGATTCATTGACTTCGCAAAACCTGATTATGTTTTTAAGTTAAAGAAAGCTTTGTATGGACTCAAACAAACTCCCAAAGCTTGGTATGATCGATTAAAAGCTTTCCTTATTAAACATTATTATTCCATGGGAATGGTAGATAACACTCTTTTCACTAAAAAGAAAGACCCAAATCTCATCATTGTTCAAATATATGATGACGGCATTATATTTGGATCGACTTGTCAAGAAATGTGTGATGAATTTTCCAAAATCATGCATGATGAGTTTGAGATGAGTATGATGGGTGAACTAAACTTCTTCCTAGGATTACAAATAAAACAATTAGATGATGAAATATTCTTTAACCAATCTAAGTACATTAAGGAAATGCTTAAGAAATTTGGCCTAGAAGACTCTAAACCCATGAAAACCCCTATGTCTACGGAAGTAAAGCTCACAAAAGATGATGAAGGTGAGTCCGTGGATAATACTAAGTATAGAGGAATGATAGGTAGTTTACTATACTTAATGGCAAGTAGACCAGATATCATGTTTAGTGTTTGCCTTTGTGCCCGCTTTCAAGAGGATCCCAAAACCTCTCACCTAGAAGCGGTTAAGCGTATCTTCCGATACATTAAAGGCACTATACACTTAGGATTATGGTGTCCTAAGGGATCCGGCATAGAAACCATCGTCTATGCGGATTCGGATCATGCGGGAGACTACGTAGATAGAAAAAGCACTAGCGGTATTTGCACATTTATGGGATGTTGTCTAACATCGTGGTTTTCGAAGAAGCAAACCGCTCTTGCTATTTCTATACCGAAGCTGAATATGTAAGCGCTGGAAAGGCATGTCAACAAGCACTATGGATGAAACAAGCTCTCAGAGACTATGGAATTAGGTTAGAAAATGTTCCCATTATGTGCGATAACAAAGGTGTGATAGATTTAAGTAAAAATCCGGTGCAACACTCTAGGACTAAACATATAGAAATACGCCACCACTTCCTTAAGGATAATGTACAAAAAGGAAACATATCTATAGAAAAGGTTGCATCGGAAGATAACATTGCGGATATATTCACTAAACCCCTTAAGCGTGAATTATTCAATAACTTGCGTTTAGTATTAGGAATGATGGAACAAGTTGACTAAATTCTATTGCATTTAGACAAATTTTTTCTCTTGCATAAAATTTACTTTTCTTCCACTTCTCTATTTCTGAGTCTAGGAATCTATTTCGCACAAAATTAAAAGATTGGGAAACCTCATTTTCATTGCATATACTCTCTTGTAAAACCCAATCAAAGTTTCTTGAAAACTATTCTCACATCTAGAAATTACATGAACATCATTTTCCTTGCATTGTTGACAAATGCTAAAAACATTTTCCTAAATCATGCATAAACTCTCACATAAATTGTCAAAGTATATAATCTAATATATATCATTGACATTCATGAATCGAGCAAAAATCGAATCAAGGAGATTTTGGATTGTTTCTTAGGTAACTTATTTTTCTTTGCATTTAGGAGTCGAAACCAAGGCTGTCAAGATCGTGATCCCACGTGAGATTGTTTTTGTCTTTGCAAGAACGAGATCGTAGGATCGGATCGAGATCCTACGATCCTACCAATTTGTCATATTTTCTAAACAAAGGATAAACGAATCAAACTGTTTTAATCGTCAAAGATAAATTCATATAATAACATTTGAAAATGCCAAAATTCAATTTTCTAACTTTCTATTTGCAAAAATTAAATTTACAATTTCGCCAAAAGAAAATAACTAAAGACTTATAAGATTTTCAAAAAGGAAAAAGAAATAGAAAAAGAAATTAAATGATACATATCTACTTTCACATTTTCCAATTTCTGTAATGTAGCCCACGTGAACACAAGTCCACAATTTCTGTAAGACGCAATATCCATCATCTTCTTTTTAATCTCCTACAGTCCTACCTTTCTCCCATCTCTGCCACTTTTTTTCGAGCAAATCGTCTATCAACCTCTTTTTTCTTTCTTTATTCTTCATCTTCTTCTTCTAAAACCTACCAGGACGGCTTTGGGTTTGCAAGAAAGTGTAAGTTAGCAACTTTGGTAAATTCGTATCGGCACACGATCTTATGATCATATGCTCGAGTTTACGATCTTACTTACGATCCCACCTCAGTTGCGATCCTACAACGACACTACACGATTTTATCTGGTATGCACGTAAGATCGTACGATCTTACGTGTAAAACTCGATAGCCTTGGTTGAAACAATCACAACTCCACATTTGTTGCATATAGGCACACACTAGGACAAAATCACTCATAATGTTGTCATCTTGTTTCATCACTAGTTTTTGACTCACTAGTTACCTTTGCCTTTGATCTAAGATAGTTGCCCTAGGAAGTTTGAGTGCCCTTGTCTTTGCTTGTCTCCTCTAGCTTATTATTAATTGCTTGTTTGCTCTTTTACTTAAGTGTTTTTGCATGCATGCTATATTATGATTAGATTAGATGCTATATTGCCTCAAGGAATTGAACTTGCTTGAATCCAAATCCAAAAGCACAACCTTTCTGCAAATTTTCTGCTAAAAGCCCAATTCTTGCAATCTGAAAATCACCAGATGGGCGGCCCCCTTAATTATGTAAGGCGGCCCCCTTAATCATTAAGGGGACCGGCCATCTGATGGTCGGGTTTACAGAATCTTTTTTGCTTTTTAGCCCATTTCAACCTACATTTCCCAATTTTCACCAACACATTTCCCAATTTTCACTTACACTATAAATATCCCCAATCTTCATAACTCTCCATTCATCCCATCATGACTTCTCCAAACAAACCAAAACCAAAGGCCTCAAGGCTAGCAAGGATGACGGAAAAACCCGTTTGGCGAAGAAAAAGCCCTCGAAACAAATCCATCATAACCAATGAAGTTGGAAATCACTCAACACCTCCAACTACTTACCTCCCAAACTTTACACCAAACCCACAAGGACATTCACTTGATCCTCTTTACAAACCATACAACATTGGCCAAACATCTTCTTTCATGCCAAACTACACATCTCAACCTCCACCCACTTATAATGATCCATACAAGTTTGATCAACCATCAAACTATAATTCCAACTACACAAACCCAATTCATCCATATCAACACAATGATTCTCTCCACATTGCCACGGAAAAGCAAAAGTTCCATGATGAAATAAACCAAATCCATTATCTTAGTGATCTCCTTGCTATGCATCTTGCACAACGCAACAAAGGGCAACCTCCATCATCACCCTATGCAAATTGCCTACCCCACTCTCTCAACTTGGATCAAGTTACAAACCACACTCACTTTTGCCTTTGTTGCATCTTCCTTCAAAAACAAATTCTCTACTTGAGTGAAGATATTTCTTGGATTGAATATCTTCTCACTCGTCCTCACCCAATACCACCCTTAACTCGATACAACATAGTGAGATCCACCTCTTCTGCACCATACCCCTCTCCATATCCCTCTCTATCAAACAACTAAGCTCTATGCTTATGTTCCCCTCAAGCAAATAAAACACTCAACCATGGGTTGCAAGCAAGTCCAAGTGTTCTCTTTGGCAATATAGGACTATGTTGTTTCTTTTGTTTTATTATAATCAATATGCTTCAAGCATATTGAATGTTGTAATGATGATCATTTCTATGATTGTCTCTTATATGCTTGAATAAATCTATTTTTATTTGCATAATTGTTGCTTTGCATATATATGTCTTGTTCTCCTTGAATAGTCTTTTTTGTAGCCAAGCTTTCCATAGCTCGTTTCCTTGGTGCTCTCAAATGATGGGGAGCATACATCAAGGGGGAGATTTCTACCCGTTTAACTTCTTCTATGAAGCTTACTCGGTTTAACCTTTTTGATTTTACAAAAAGGGAGAGAAGAGAATAATAAACTCTAAAATACTTGTCTAAAAATAAATTTTAGACCTAATGAGTTTAAAGTTTTGTAATAATCAAAAAGGGGGAGATTGTTGACATAAATAATGCCTAAAAACATTATTAAAATATTATCAATATCTCTATGTTTTGATAATTACAAAACATAAACCCATTGATCTAAAATTTATGACGTAAACAAGTATTTAGTGATTAATATTCTCTTTACATCCAAATCACTTAAGGTATGAATAAACAAAGTGTTTATTGTAATCTATGATCAAAGGAAAATTTTTCTAAATCACTAGAACTTTTATAAAATGTCATAAACGCTTAATATCTTTCATAAAACATTTTTGGAATTAAAAGAATATATTTAAATCACTATAAATATATGATTTCAAATTTTCAACCAAAAATGGTAAATTCTATCCAGAAAAACCTTCCCCACAAAAGGTCAAAAAACTCCAACGTTCAGGAGGGCGGCCCCCTTAATTATACTAGGCGGCCCCCTTAATCATTAAGGGGACCGCCCCCTAATTAAGGGGACCGGCCATGCTTCAAAACAGTATTTTTGCTCCCTATAATACTAGTTCATTCCACAGATTTTTCTCACCTTTTGCACTCCTAAACTTTCTGTTCTAGATCTCCATTTCTATTCTCATAATCCTTTGATCATACATACATAAATCTTTGTTTCAAAGTGATCCAAACATCATCCTTTCAAGTGCAAGAGAAGAATACTTCTATCCTCCTAGACAAGAAGTATTACAACTTGTTGTGACCTCCACATCCAAGTTGTTAGAGCATCATCAATTGTATCTATCTCTTTGTGTAATTAGTTATGAATATTTGATAGTAGATAGTTTAGCTAGGTATATAGATAGTGTGATTGGTTAGTAGTTTGTTGTAAAGGAGAAGAGTTAGGAAGTAGATTGGTGTGAAGTAGAAAGTTGTGAAGTAGATTGGTGTGAAGATTGATTGGTGTGAAGAGGTTGTGTAGAAGTTGTGACGAAGTTTTGGTGTGTATATTGGTGTGTAAGGTTTTCTCCGCTATAAGGGAGCTTGTTGACATAGTGAAGAAAACTCTCGAGTTAGGTGCTCGGGGAGTGGAGTAGGGTAAGGAAGGTGCCCTTGTAGCCGAACCACTATAATTCTCTTGTCTCGCGGTTCGATCTTTCCATCTCTCATTTATTTCTTTACTTACATTATTATTGCTATATCGTACATATTTATTGTTGTTTATATTGTGCAAGACTTGAGATCACATATTATCGAATCTAAATTTTTTAAAATAAAGAAAACACTCAAACAATCTTTTATAATAAATTAAAAAGACGTAAAACTATTCAACCCCCCCTTCTTGTTTTCCACAGTAATTTCTTATCTAGGGGTTTACTACGAGTATTATTATGCTTTGGTAGGGTTTCACGCTTAGTCTTTTGTCCTATGTTATCTATCTTATATCCTAAGTACTTAAAACCGGGTAGGGTAGTATCCATAATATCTTCTAAGTAGAATTCCTAATGTACAACCTATGAAATGTCAAATCCTAAGATACTAAGTATTGGTAAATCCTCAAATGTTTTATTCCTAGTTATAACTAGTAACCTCAAATTATAAGTCTGGGTTATCCTAATGGTATATAATTCTTAGGAATCTCTAAATCTTCAAATGCATGTGGGAAAATCTTAGTATGGGGTAGGTTACTTATGAGACTAGGTTTAGGCAAACTATAACCTCGAAATGACTTATATAGTGAAATGTTAACTAGTCTTTCTACCTCATAACTAGACTAAGTGCTAAAGGCTTAAGGTAGTTAACTAATCTAATCCTCAGTCATTCCTAAGCTTCCTAGGATGTATCTAAAGGCTCCTTATATCTAATCTTATGACTAATTCTAATATCCTCAATATTAAGTAAAATTCCTATCTTAGGCTAAATGCATGCTATTGTAATATCTATCAGGCATAGGTTTTTCTCTAATTTAGTTTCTAGTTATTAAGACCTCGAAGATTTCTAATCTTATTTTTCTATTTCCTCAATGATTTCTTAGAGATAGTCTATTTAAAATATCCTATGTCTATTCTTATGTTTACCTAAGAGCATCCTAGAGTTATTTCTAACCTCAAGTATGGGAATCCTAGAGTTATTTTCTAACCTCAAGTATGGGAATCCTAGAGTTATTTTCTAAGGGGGATTAACAATTTCAGGAATCATAGTAATTTAGAGGTGTAAGGAAGGGAAGATTGAGAAGGAAGGCTAAGGAATTGAAGTAGTAAGGGCTAAAGATACTGAATTTAGAAAGAATTCAGATCTCTATGATGTAGAATAGGAATTCTCATCATTAGAATCATATGAAATGATAAGGAAGGGTTTTTATGGAATTTGGTTTTTAGGAGGTGGAAAAAGGGATGAAGTTCGAGGGAAATTGTTATTCATGACATATAATATCATGAGATAACGGTAGTGGAAGTTACAACTACATACGGTTACAAATAACTTGTTTTTCAACAAGTGTTGCTATTTATCCCAAATGTCTTGTTGTTAGATTTAAGAGGATAGGGAAAAAGGCATATTGAAATTGGGAATATGGAACAGACTCTATAGAATGACACTTTAGGCTTCTCTATAATGCCTAAAGTTCAAGAATAAGTATCCTTACGAGACGGATCTCAGTAAGGTTTTGAGTTTGAAATCGAAACCCAAACAAGTTAAGACTTAAAAGTTTTTGAGAATATATGAATCTAAGGCATCGGGACCATTTATCCCAGGTTCCTAGGGGTTATAGTGGGGTAAGGGTTTAAGATAAGTTATAACAAGTACCCAACTCGTCATATCTTATGGGATATTCCTAATTTCCTAAGGGTTCTTATAAGGTTTGGGATATCCTACGGTAATCAAGAAAAGGCATACCTAATTCTAGGTTGGCTAAGTTATCCTAAATTAAGGGGCACTAAGAGGTGAAAGTAGGAGGTATCTAAGGTGTAACTTATGTTATTGATTTCCTATCTTACATATCCTATGGGTATTATTCTAAGGCAAAAATACTAAAGGCATATTATTTAGGGATTTCTTTCGAGGTTTTCTTAAATCTAAGGGTTTAGGGTTGTAATATTTCCTAAATTTGATTGATAACATTCCTCATTATCATCAATCATCTTTTCTAAGGTAGAAATCCTAAAATGGGCAAAGGCTATCTTATGGTGGTGTCTCATTTGATTTCTCTGTATTTTAGCTATCTTAAAACGGGATTGTTGTAGGGTGTTTCTTAAACTTAGGTCGGGTGCCAGAGGTTATTATCATGACCTTCTTCTATCTTCTCAATAAGGTCAAGAAATATTTCATCTAAGTTATTTAAAATATCTTCTACCTGATTTTCCTGATTTTCTAAAGTTGTCCTAGTGGAATTTTCTCCTAATTCAGATTTCCAAAGTGAAGTGGGAGGGTTTACTAAGTAAGGTGTAGGTGCTAAGGTATAGGGTTGTCTAGGTTCATATCTAGGAATATAGGTAGGGATAGGTTTCCTAGGTATATATGGTTCTCTAGGAAGAAAGAACCCATGTGGTTCTAATCTAGGGGATGGAAATGGTGGGTGTAAAATAGTGTTTGGGGGAGTAATAGGTGATGCCTTAGCATAGAATTCTCTTATACGTTTTAAGTGTGGGTCATCTACGGAAGGTGTATGATGAGGCGAAAAATGATCCGTTTTTAGGGGGTCATTTAAGCCCAAAATTGAATTTATTTGATCAAATATTGCCATAAATCGTTCCTTTTGTGATTTTAAGTATTGTAAATTCTGGAAAAGGAAGCATTTTGGATGTTTTTGGAGCATAAAAGTGAAGAAAACGACAAAGTCTTAATTTTCCTTGCTGGGAACAGTACCTGACGGCGTCAAGAGAATTTTGATGACGGCGTCAAGAGTAAAAGAGGTGACGACCCAGTGAAAACGTGACGGCGTCAAAGCATGGCCGTCAAGAGTAAAAGTGGTGACGGCCCAGAACAGCATTACACATGACGGCGTCAGATCTGGATATAGGCAGTCCGAGAATATTATGGGCGGCGGGTTGACGGCGTCAGAAGTTTCTTCTTGATGCTGTCACCTTAGGAAATCTATATATAGTCTTTGTAATTTTCATTCTAAAGAGAGGAGAATTTTAGGGTTGACTTGAATAAACCCTAGCTCGTTTTAACAGTATTATCAAGGGTTTTCACCCCTTGAAACCTTTCATGTTCAATTAAGATAAGTATCTTTTCAATTCATTCAATATGTCTATATGTTGTTTGAATATATCTTACGCTTGTCTTGATTTTAACATGCTAGGCTAGATCTCTTGTGTGTTTGCTTAGATGTAATGAAACCTAGATGTTGATTATTGGTTGATTGCTTGTTTATAGTTGTAATGGATGAATGATTTCGATGTTAGGCTTAAGAAAACTGGCAGACTTCCATAGGGTAACTTGCTTGAACGTCTTAAGAAACATGAACCAATGCGTACTAGGTTTTTATGATTGTATTTAATGCATAATTGAATTCTAGTGATCCCATGTTAGGAGCTTCTTGCAGGCTCGACATAGCAGTGAAGTAGGAGCTTATAGAGTTGGGGAAGTACGTACGCCACCCCACGATTGGTATTAAGGAATATAACCCGTCATCCATGCAACTGTAACAAACAATTAACCTGTAAAAGATATTTAGGGAGTAGTGAAATCTAAGTAAACACAATTATCCCATCTATTGTTCACACCACATTAGTAATTAGCTTTGTTTACATTTTTGTTATTTTATTTTGATTGCATCTTAGTTATTGGGTTATTTGACAAGCAACTAATTCCGCCCACTCTTCCAAAACCCGATATTTTTAATTGCTTTTATAAAAATATAAAAAGAATCATCCCTCACCTCTAGACCTAGTTTTTAGGCTTTCTAATCCTAGCGACACTATTTCTGAGTTGAACGATCAATCCCTCGGTACTTGTCAGTATACTATACTACAACGATCAGGTACACTGCCTGGTGGGGGTTGTAAGCTTCTCGAGATCCCTCGAGAGGTTAAGCCTGGTACAATTCCCACACATCAAGTTTTTGGCGCCGCAACCCGGGGAATAGTTATTGTCTAGGTTAGAATTTCTTTTTATTAGGTCTACTTGCTAGATTCCTTTCTTGTAAGATTTTATTTTTATTTTTAGGTTTTCTTTAGTCTATCTTATTTCTTCGTGTCTTTGTTCGTAATCTTTACCATCTGACATCATGGAAGGTGGTAACATCTTTGAACCCATCAACCCACCACAACAAGACCACCCACAAAACCTTCCACTAGCTAACCAACCTCTTAGGCCCCGAACCCTAGGAGAGTATGCCCGACCTAGCCACTAAGGCTACCGAAACACCATTGAGCTCACCCTAGGAGCCAATGTGTCTCCCTTGCAATCCGACACCATCCGGTTAGTGCAAAGCGGATGTGCATTCCATGGACTTCGTTCCGAAGATCCTAATCAACATCTCAAGGACTTCCTTAAAATCGTAGATTCTATAGACCTTGATGTTACAACTAGAGAGACGACCCGATTACGCCTATTCTAATTATCTCTACTTGATCAAGCTAGTCAATGGCTTGAACGTTTACCTCATGGGATGATCTCACCACTCGTTTCCTTTCTCAATTTTTCCCACCGGGGAGAACTACCAAGCTTAGAAATGATATCTTGATGTTCCAACAACGTCAAGGTGAAACCTTTTGTGAAGCATGGACTCGATACAAAGACCTACTCCGAAAAGTCCCTCATTATGGCATTGAATCGTGGTTCCAGATTCAAATCTTTTATGATAAAGTTAATTATCAAACGAGAAGGGCTATAGATTACGCAGCCAATGGCAGGCTAAATAGACTTAGCGTTGATGAATGCTAGAAAGTTCTTGAGGGGTTAGCACAATACGAAGAAGAAGGATGGGAGGATCCGATGTTTTCAAGTAATGGGAGTCTTGATTATGTAAACGCTACTCAAGAACAATTATTGGGAAATATCGAGAAGCAGGTAAAGGAATTGATGAGAGCTTAAATGCCTGCAGTTGAAACCGCAAAGAATCCTGGTATATGTGTGAGTGCGATTAGCAAATACAATTTCCCTGAACGCTCACGACAAGAGGAATTCAAAAGGATAATGATTACCTTCATGAATAAACAGGAGGAACAACTTCGACACTTAGAAGCTCGCATGGAAAGCGCTCGTAATGCTTTTATGGAATTAGGAGACAAATTCATATCAAGAATTAAGGAAAAGATTAAGGAAAAATCCACACCAAGAAAAATCAAAAAAATCTTTGAAATCCTAATCCCTTTGGTGTGTGACCAAGAGGATAATGAGAAATCCTTTTCAAGTGCTTCACCATCAATCACTCCTTACTTCTGTGAGCATCCTCAGGAGGAAAAGAGCTTGCAATTTCATAACATCTTCGTTGGAAGCTTACAAACTACGCTTTCCAACTTGTACAAGAAATGTTCCTTTGGTTTTAAACCTGGTGTGAAGAGTTTGCACCTCAAAAACACCACAGCTTTGGGACTCTCTATGGAACGACTCCTCTTTATACCCACCGTTGACCAATGCGAAGATTACAACTTAACTGAAACCTTGCCCACCCATTTTGATGACCACATCTCTTTCCGTGACAGTAACAAAATGTTTGACCCTGGTGGACTTTACTAACGGGATGGCTACTCATAGTTTTCACTTGTGATTAGCTATTTACATTAGTGCAGGGACTGAATTTGAAAATGTCACTTAGTGTTCACAATACGGGCATCTGACAGCGTCAAATTTTACTCTTGACGCCGTCACCTCGCATTCTCAGCAATAATAACCCCATCTCCATCACTTTCAACTCATACCCCACAAATCACACCCAAGTGCTGCTCCACCTCCGAGTCTCCAACATCTAATCCGACATCTTCCGTGACAAATCTCCACGTGGTAAGTAGTTTTTCTTCATCCTTTTTCATTTAATTATCCTTAGAACCTACCAATTTTGAAAACCCCCATCATCCGAAACCCTATCATTGACCCATCTTTGAGAATCATAATGCCCTTTCTTAGGTGTTTTGTAATCATGAGTTTGCCATTAGGTGATAGTGGTTGATTCGAATCATGAGTTAATTGCGGAAAAATCTTTCACACCACGGATTCTTTGACCCCCACCCATGTTTTCTGCATAAAGGAGTGTTTGGGTCATGGATTTAGAGTTTGAAAATTGATTTTTCCCTCGTAATTGCATGGGTGAACTTTTGCTGGATCTGACGGCGTCAGGCTTCATCTCCTGACAGCATCAGATGTGTCTGACAGCATAAATTCGTAAAACTCTCATTCTAACCATTTTTCGTTACACTCTATCTTTTTCCAGGAAAATGAGAAAATGATCACGACAACACCGAGGGAGCTCGTCTAGATCCCAACCTCTAAACTATGGGGATTTGGTCCATAGCTAGAGTGAGTTTGATAATAACGCCGCTACAACCAAGTACGCGGAACTTGTTTATCACCATATCGATGCTGGAGCTGTGATCGATTGGGAGTTTCTGAGGTCCCAAGGTCTTGAGGGTGACTTCTTGGGGAGGATCCAAACTGATGGATTCACGGGTCCTCAATGGGAGAGATTGTTCAGGATGAGGGAGACAGTTTACAGTGAGTTGGTTAGGGAGTTCTTTGCGACTTTTCGCTTTGATTTGGCTGAAGCCAAGACAGATATGGGAGGCACCACCATTTATTTTAGATTGGGGGGAGAGCTTCGATCATGCTCGGTTACTGAGTTTGGGTGTAGGTTAGGTTTGTATAATTAGGAGGAGGCTGTTCAGGGGGGTTTCATGCAGAGGTTGTTGCATGGAGAGACGATGAGGAACGAATTGAGGTGTGCCACATTTTGGCCGAGTATTGGGAACAGGGTGTACACCTCGAATACTGGGGTGGCCTCAATCAGGGACCCCATGATCAGGTTAGCCTACAGGTGCATCACCTACAGCTTGTCGGGGCGTCATGGCACCACTCACCGTGTCACTGTTTCAGATCTGTTCTACCTATACACCATGTTTTCAGCGGATGTATAATGTAACATCCCATTTTGGGTAGCGAGCTATTTGAAGACTAGTGTGGGGGAGAGGGACATTGACAAGTTGTATGGGGGATGTTCGTGACCCGTTTGGCTCGATCTTATGGGGTACTTGTTCCTGAGATCATGGGGTACCTGAGCGACTGTGGGGCTTGTAGGGTGATGAGGGCTAAATCCCTCAAGCAGATGAGCATTGTGATGGAGCTGGGGGATGTGTCCTATACCTGGTACATTGCGGGAGTACCTGCGGCTGTTGAGGATGATGATGATGATGATGATGATGAGGGTGTGCCCTAGCAGCCACATTACGGGGATTATGAGGTTGGGTCTGCAGATTATTACCGACACATGGGTCGGAGAGACTGGCAGGCACACCAGGGGGCCTGGATGGGTCAGGTGGACGCATGGTGGACCACCACTGACCAGCGCTTTGATTAGATGTATGATCACACCATTCGCCAGATGCAGCACCTCTCCACCCGTGATCAGATCGAGCTCAGCTACAGATTGACCCATTCCCCGGTCGTGAGATGGACTACCCTCCCTACGGGTACACCGGGCACCTTCATCCTGGTTATGACTACCGTTATGGTCCCCCTCCCCAATGATTTGTCTTGATGTTTGTGATTTCTGAACAATTTATTAATGGCTGTGTAATTTGAAACAATTTGGATTGTAATAGCTTAGGGTATGGCCTCTGTTGGCTCTGGATAATTTTTATTTTTATTTTCATGTTGGATATTAATATTATGGGTTGCCTTTGGTTTCATTTTTCAGTTTGTGTGATTTTTATTTGTTTGATTGTTATTTGTTTCCGTATGCATGCTTTATTTTTATTGTTGGTAGATCATGTTTTAAACTAAATGGTGAAAATACTTTATTTTGTCGTTTGGCTTAGTCTTAACTTCATTCAAAGGTATTTCGCAAAAGATAAGTGTAAGGGGAAACCTCAAATATGTTTTTAAGAAACAAAATTGATCATGATTCTCCACAATATTAAATGAACATGTATATTCGTATTTGTTAGAGTCAAATGCTTGTATCGAGTCATAATGATGTTTTGCAGGATTTTACAGGAAGTAGGACAAAGTCTTTCCAGAAATTTTCTGGAAACTTAACATAAAGATTTCTGCAGGTCACTTCTGACGGCGTCAGGAAGAAATCCCTGACGGCGTCAGGTGTAAAAATCTGGAAATTTTGCTACTTTTGTTTTTCTAACGGAGTTTTAAAATTTTTGTTAATTCTTTAGTTTTATAAACTCCATGGAATCTGCAAACATTCATTCCACAAGCATTATATCTTACTTTGCTTTCTAGGATTTGTTAGTATATATAGATTGCCGCCAATTTTACGCGAGGTTGCCTTGTTTGTTTTCTCAGGTTTAACAGGTTATATAAGACAAGAAGATGATTTATATTCTGGAAGGGAAGCTTTGATTGTTCATTTTCTTGGAGGAAGATCTAACCTTGTTAATACACTATCCATACCGAACGAATCAGGGGAGTATTTGATTTCATTCTTTCACCTATTTTACTTTTACATTCTTTAATTGAACATTGGGGACAATGTTCATCCTAAGTGTAAGGGGAGGGTAAATGATGATACCTTATAGATAAACTTTCACTTGAGTTTGTTTGATTGATGGTAGGTGTGTAATAAAACTATGAGAAATACTTGTTAGTGTAATTTTAGCACCAAATTTAAAATTTTTTACAACATTTAGGAGTGAAACTTTAGTCATAGCAAGCGTCTCATGGATAGGAGTCGTATGACTAGCACAAAACCGTACCATTCAGAAAAGTTTTCCACCCAAATATGTGAGGTTCGCCTTTAGATTTGATAGAAAAAGCATTTACTATTAGTGCTTATGAGTGTACCGGTAGCATTTAGATTCTAGAACTTGCGTTAGTGATGCATCCCGAGACAGCTAGTAAGACTACATTCATGTAGTAGGATTTACTACATGATAAGAGGCATTAGGATCACCCTTGTGTTAAACCCGTATCATAATTACTTGACCATTTAAGTCATATTACTTGGCTAGTTAAGTCAATTAATTTTTCCCACACCTTAGCGTTGTACTCATTTTTAGTACACGAAACCCCTAGTACACCCCTCCGAGCCTATCTTTTCGTTTCTACCTTTAAGCATCTTACTTAAAGGAAGAATTTGTTACAACCCACTTAAATGTACAACCAAATCGCCTTAGCCTTCCGTGTATGCACTCATCTTTAGTGCATTATTGTTATATGTTTAAACCCTTAGTTGATTATCTAATTGATTACATGGTTGCTAAGTCGAGTCATATCCTTGTACATATTGTTTTAGGACGATTGGGACTCATGGGTAAAGTACTTGTGTTATGGAGTAATGGGGAAGAACATCATATTATTACCCCCATATGTGCGATTATCTTAAAAGTACTCCAAGTGTTTTAATTATCTTAATTCGAGTCATTAGATTAAGTTATTGTAAAGTGTGTAAAAATTCAAGTGTAAGGGGAATGTTCATTCCCTATGATGTATTATTTTGGATGGTAGGGTAAGAGTGTATGAAAAACAAAAAAAAAAATAGAAAAAGAGAAAAGAGAAAAAACATACGGACTACCATCCCGTTTCATTCCATGTTTATTTTATGTTTTTGTTATTTTTGATTTATTAGCTTAAGTCGAGTCGAGTCTTGGCTTAGCAACACCATATTGTACATGTAATTAACCAAGATGATTAACTCGCCACCAGTAAAGATTGCCTATATCCAACACAACTGTGTATTCCATATCCCTACACCTAACGTTATAACCCTTTAAAAGACCTCTTTGATAGTTTATCCTAGGTGCTTACGCCATGTGGTGGAGGTTTGATCCTTTCCCAAGCCTATGGTAATCTATTTTGCTATGACAGGTAGTGAGAGATGTTTTCCATTTCCATATTGTGATATATACTTTATTACACCCGAGAGATGTGAGTATCTAAACACTATTTGTGAGGTGCTAGTGTATGACATCCGTGCTTGTCTTTGGTCTTTAGTGGAACGATTATTTGTTGTAATTACTTTTATATTAGTGTTAAATGACCCCTAACTTGTATTTTTATTAGAATAAAAGCGCATTTGCTTGAGGACAAGCAAATCTCAAGTGTAAGGGTATATGATGAGGCAAAAAATTATCCGTTTTTAGGGGGTCATTTAAGCCCGAAATTGAATTTATTTGATCAAATATTGCCCTAAATCGTTCCTTTTGTGATTTTAGGTACTTTTGGAGTGAATTGTGGAAAAGGAAGCATTTTGGACGTTTTTGGAGTATAAAAGTTAATTTTCCTTGCTGGGAACAGTACCTGACGGCGTCAAGAGAATTTTGATGACGGCGTCAAGAGCAAAAGAGGTGACGGCCCAGTGAAAACTTGACGGTGTCAAAGCATGGCCGTCAAGAGTAAAAGTGGTGACGGCCCAAAACAACATTACACATGACGGCGTCAGATCTGGATCTAGGCAGTCCGAGAATATTATGGGCGGCGGGTTGATGGCATCAGAAGTTTCTTCTTGACGCCGTCACCTTAGGAAATCTATATATAGTCTTTGTAATTTTTATTCTAATGAGAGGAGAATTTTAGGGTTGACTTGAATAAACCCTGGCTCGTTTTTAACTGTATTTTCAAGGGTTTTCACCCTTTGAAACCTTTCATGTTCAATTAAGATAAGTATCCTTTCAATTCATTCAATATGTCTATGTGTTGTTTGAATATATCTTACGCTTGTCTTGATTTTAACATGCTAGGCTAGATCTCTTGTATGTTTGCTTAGATGTAATGAAACCTAGATGTTGATTATAGGTTGATTGCTTGTTTATAGTTGTAATGGATGAATGATTTTGATGTTAGGCTTAAGAAAACTAGTAGACTTCCATAGGGTAACTTGCTTGAACGTCTTAAGAAACATGAACCAATGTGTACTAGGTTTTCATGGTTGTATTTAATGCATAAGCGAATTCTAGTGATCCCATGTTAGGAGCTTCTTGCAGGCTTGACATAGGAGTGAAGTAGGAGCTTATAGAGTTGGGGAAGTACGTACGACACCCCACGATTGGTATTAAGGAATATAACTCGTCATCCACGCAACTGTAACAAACAATTAACCTGTAAAAGATATATAGGGAGTAGTGAAATCCAAGTAAACATAATTCTCCCATCTATTGTTCACACCACATTAGTAATTAGCCTTGTTTACATTTTTGTTATTTTATTTTGATTGCATCTTAGTTATTGGGTTAGTTGACTAGCAACTAATTCCGCCCACTCTTCCAAAACCCGAGATTTTTAATTGCTTTTATAAAAATATAAAAATACAAAAAGAATCGTCCCTCACCTCTAGATCTAGTTTTTAGGCTTTCTAATCCTAACGACACTATTCCTGAGTTGAACGATCAATCCCCCGGTACTTGTCACTATACTATACTACAACGATCAGGTACACTGCCTGGTGGGGGTTGTAAGCTTCTCGAGATCCCTCGAAAGGTAAAGCCTGGTGCAATTCCCACGCATCAGTGTAAAACCTAAAGGTGAAGGTGTATATATACTATTCTTATGGCTTTCCGGGGAATTAGGAAATAGATTTTTAAAACTAAGATCCGAGTCATTAGGATAGGAAAGAGCATTCTCCATAAGTGATTCAGGTAGGGTAAAGGTAGAGTAGTGGGGAGCAGACATAACTATCTAATAATCGATAAAATAATATAAGCTAGCATATAAGTCAAGAAATGCCTATTATGCAGATCTAATGCACATATGGTTGTGGGAAGTAGGCATTGGGGAGTGGAGTAGCATGAAAGACTTTCTCGGTTATTGGGAAAAGTAGTTGTAGTTTAGGTTTTGACCTTATTCTCTGCACCTGAAGCTCTGATGCCAATCTGTAACACCCCCATTTTTCATTGATCGCAGCGGATTAAGTGTTTGGGGTATTACCTCTTGGATCATAGATACAGTAATAGGGAATGACTCAAAAAGAGACATTTTATAAAAATGAGTTATCATTCATTAAAATTATCCGAGTTTTATAAGATGAGGTCCCATGAATCTAGGTGTGAGATGTTATGTTTGAATGATAACCAAATAGAAAGTTTCTCAAGTCTCATGCCTCTCCATGCCATAATTTCCACAGAGCTCCGTTACCTAGGATACATGCTTAAAAAGTCAACACTAGGTGTTGAGTGAGAGTCATAGGTTTAGGGTTTAGTGAATACAAGTTCCTCAGGGTTCAGTTGTTACACCCTTTAAGGAAAATGTAGTGTGTGTGTGATAAATGCAATGGATGTATAATTATCAAGAGTTGGTCAGTTGGTCTGTTGCACTAAGCTCATGAACCACACGTTAACAATCCAGGTCATGGGGGCTGCAGACCCAACCATGAGGGGATGGGAAGGATAACTTGCCAAAGTTAATCCTTCAGTTAGGGTTCAAATATAATACTTATTGATACCCTCCAGTGAGAGGTAGTATCAACAGGAGTTGTCAAACTCCAATAGATCTATCTATTATATTCGCGTTTACTTGTGTAAAATATCACAAGCGATTAGATACATGAATTTTGTTGTGTAGGGGTGGCAGATAGTTTACTCGTGCAACAACCACAGAAAAAGAGCTGTATTTGATTTTTAAGAAAGTAACATGTATCCCCCTTTCAGGGTTTGTAAAGCATTTAAAAAGAGTGAGGCTGTGAACTCACCTGGGCTTAGGGAAATCTAATTGATGTGAAAAGTGACTCGGAGATTAGACTGCCTACTCACGTATCCTGGTGGTAATATTGATGTGGATGTATGTCAAGCTTTAGTTATCTTTTTTAAGTTTCTTAAGTAATCATTCTTAGGGTTGTTAATGTTTTAGATATAACATAACACCGTTCGGACAATCACAATCCAGAACTATAAGACTCCTCACATGAAGCTCCCTACTATTGTATTATGTTATCAACATAATACCGTTCGGGCCATCATAATTCAGAAGTTAATACTCCTCATGTGAAGCTCCCTACTATTGAGCTATATTGTTATTAAGTTTATTTATAAATTAACACCGTTCGGACCATCATAATTCAGAAGTACATGCAATAATCGTTTGAGGAGCCAGGGCACTTTAATTTGTAAACCCAGCAAACTTGTCAAAATGAAATATCCACATGGTACTCCTCACATAAAGCTCCCTAGTATTGTGTTATACTTCTAACTTATATTAGGTTTTATATTTATAAAAATACTTTCACTTTATACCCTTATAGTTTATATATTTACAAAATCTACCCTTGACTTATATACTTATATTAATAACTATCTAAACTTAGCAATTTTAGTCCCTATACTTCTATATGTTAGGTTAATGACATAAATGACCCTTGGACTTATAAGTTTTCAAAATTTACCATTTATACCCTTTACTTTATAACTTTTGCAAATCTAGTCCTTATTAGTTTATAGCTACTTATCTTTTTATCCTAATGTTATATAACTTTGAAAAAGGGGTCCTTATACTTATAACTTCTAATAAATGTCAAAAATAGTCCCTAGACTTAATATTTTCAAAAAGTTACCATATATACCCCTATACATGGAAAACTTTGCAAAACTGGTCCTAATTCCATGCAAACTATATTTTTATAAAAACAAAAAGGTTTCCTAGCTTATGTTTAACTAATATTAGCTTAATTAAGTTACTTAAACTAGCTTATAGCTTATTATAAGGTATTATAGCATATATTTAGTATTTAGTGCATAATTAGGGTTTTTAAAAAGAAAACTAGCATGTTATAGTGATCAAGGCTTAGGCAAGGGTTCTAATGGGATCTAAGGCAACCTATAACTATCCTAGAACTAATATAAAGCTAATAAAATCAAGTATGAAAGCTTACATGACCAGAAGTAAGGGAACGAGGGTTTCCAGGGTTTTCTAAAGCAAAATGGAACTCGACAAGCATGCAAGGCCTAAGTACTCGACTTCTAAGGTTTCTAAGGGTCCTAAACTACTACTATCTATAGAATATTAGAGGTGAAGAGAAGTGATGGTGTGATTTGGAAATGGAGAGGGTAGCGAGGTATTTATAGCCTTGTTAAGGCTTGGTGGCCAAGAAACAGGAGTAGGAGGTGTCGAGAGGGGGGGGGGGTGACTAAGACAAGCTACATGATGACTAATGAAAGCTACTATGGTGACATGGTTGGTCTATATGGAGTTTAGGGTTTGTTTAGTGGAAATGGAACCGCAGAAAGAAGGAGGTGACAAGGAGGTGATGTACCTCCTTGTGTGGGTTCTTAGAGGTTCTAGGTTGTGTGCTAAGCATGACTAAGGTGCTAGGGTGCTATTTTGAGGTGCTTATGTTTAGGTTTTAACTAGTTTAGGTTTAGTTTAGTCCTAATTTTACTTAGTAAAGGATTAGGGTTTATCCTAAGGTTTAGTGCCTATATTAGGGTCCTATGAGTGTCTAATGACTAATCCTAGGTCCTAAGAGACTTATACTAAGTGGTGGTAGCTTATTGTGGAGTTTTGGGATAGTTTAGACCTAATTCCGGGAAGTTATGACCTAGTTATGGTTTTGTGCTAAAGAGACTTGTACCTAAGCTCTAAGATTTGTACTAGGGTCTAAGGGTGCTAAAATATCCTATTGTTCCTAAGGTAACTCATACATAAGCCTTGAACACTTTCAAACTAGTTTAGATAAGCAATTAGGGTTTTGTGAACACATAGGCCTGGTTAGGGCTTAATTAGGGTTAGATTAGGGTTTTGTGATGAGTTTAGTGTGTTAGGTTGGTGGATTACTTATTGTGGTGTTGTTGTTATCTTATGCTTGACATACTATAGGTTTATATGATGTGTGGGTAGAGATATTTGGCTTGTGTGGATACGTGAGTAAGTCTAGAGAGTCGTGCAAGTAATGAATGCACATAAAAAGCAAACATGTACCTGTGAAATACCTGACCTAGGTATTTGTGGTGGAAATAATAGTGATGAGTTTTTGTGGGTTGTTATATCTCTCTTCCTCTAAACGCTATTCTTGTATATTAGTAGATCTGACTTGTGTGTGAGTCGTGGTTAGGTTTGTTAGGTTAAAAACGAACAACATGTAAGTCCGTAAAGTGTTGTATCTAGACTAGGACTTTGTATAAGTTGGTGTCTGGGTGTGTGAAGACTTGGACTTGGTGTGAGTCCAAGAAGTGAAGACTAGAACCTAGTGAAGGTTCGTGTGAAGACTTGAATCGAGTGAAGATTCGAGTGGACGAGAATGCTCGTTAGTGTGAAAATTATAACTTAGTGAAGTCCGTGTGTGAAGGCTTAAATTAGGTGAAGATTCAAGTGAACGGGAGTGCTCGTTCGTATGAAGAATCGGACGAGGTGATCATCTGTGTAAAGACTTGGATTATGGGAATCCAAGTGGACAAGAGTTCTTGTTCGTGTAGCCATGTGGGCTTTGTGTAGATTGGTTCTAGCTAGGATTAGGACTCGACATTCCGCTTAGTGTCGCTAAACTTGGTGTAAGCTTGTGTATGGTTTGTTCCACCTTTAAGGAGCATGTTGACAAGTGAAGTAACTCCCGAGTGTGGTACTCGGGGAGTGCAGTAGGACGAAATGGTCTTCGTGCCGAACCACTATAAATCACTGTGTCTGGTTTGCATTTTCTCTTCTCTTTTCTTTACTTACCTTTTCGCTTTTATCTTTTTGCATTTAAGATTGTGTTTGTGTAGCTTGTTGCTTAGATTGAGATTATGATTGCGATATAAACTAAATAAACTAAAAATATGCAAATACATAATTAATCACACATCTGCTCAAAAGACATGCCCACTGGCGGCGGTCCCCTATATAGGGACGGTCCCCAACATTTAAGGGACCATCAGTGTATATTAGGGACCGTCCCTAGTGCAATCAAAATTTACTAAATACTTTTAAATCTCGTGTTAAGCTTATGTTTACGTGAAATCCTGTACACTTGTTATTAAGTGACATATATGTTTGTTATGAGTGACATAACCACTATTCATATTTAGTTTCACTTGATCGGGAATTTGAAATGAAACATTTTAAGTTTTAAACGGAAATGTATTCACTCCTCCCCTCTACGTTTCTACAATTGGTATCAGAGCCACGTCGCTCTAGTTTTCAAAACAACTGGTTTTTAAAATAGAGTATGGTCCGCGTATCTAATTTCTCATTAAGAGGAATTAAATATGAAAAGTGTCTAAGTTGCTAAATTTGTGTTAGAATACCTTGTTGCTTAATTCGTACTAGTTTTATTGGTTAAATGCACTTTGTATACTAGCTTGAAGGAAATAAATTTATACACAAAAAAAGGTTTTTTGTTTACTGGTGACGGTCCCATATCTATGGACGGTCCCTTAAATATTTATGGGACCGTCAGCAATTAAGGGACCTCCACCATAACTGGGTCAACTTTGAAAATTCATATAAAATCAACCGTAAGTCTGTAGGAGTCGTGCTACCAGCCGTTTTAAAGGTAATTGAGTCTACTTTCTTTTAAAAATACTTGCAAGGATTGATTCCAAATTTAAATAAGACGTAAATGAAAAATACTACATAGTAGTCAAAACCTTGTGTTACGTTTTAACGGAAAACTTACATTTTACTCTTTCTTTGGAGTCGGACACTTCTAGTCAATGAATTTATGAAAAATGGAATCTTTATATTTTCAAAATATTGATATAAATTTATGGGGAGGAAAATTCTTTTCGAAGCAAAAGCAAGCAAGTATACATTGTTGTCTCTAACATACAAAATGATTACGAATATCTTTGTGTGTACTATGCTAAATGATTATGTGTTTTTGATTGCTTTGCATATGTTATAATGTTTTAGTAACTCACTTAGATATGTAGACTAAGTTGATTAATCATGTATGATGAAAATAATTGTTTTACACAATTATCCTTCCAAAAGTTCTAGTGTTAAAATATGTCACCTTAAAATATTTAACACTTCTTCAACATGATTTCTAAAACATTGTATGCACTTTTCTTGGTTGGCCATAGGTTGTCTAATCAAAAGAAAGGTTTATAACAATACATTAATATTTAAGTAAAAGAAAATGTATTTTTGAAACTTGCATGTATTTGAACACACACTAATTGATTAAAAAATGTAGTCATAAACTAGTTTTACATAAGCTGTGTATTGTATAAAAATTGTTAGGATAATTGTGGAAAACTAGAAAAGGGGTTGAATAGTTTACCGGCTTGTTTTCTTTAGTTATAAAAATTTTTCTATGAAAAACTTAGATTCAATTGTAGATGAAATCAATCAACACCAATATGAACACAACACTATACTAACACAAATATGTAATAAGTAAGTAAATGAAAGAGATGGAAAGATCAAACCGAGACAACGAGATTTATAGTGGTTCGGTCACGAAGCTATTTTTCGCCCTACTCCACTCCTCGAGTACCACACTCGCGAGTTCTAAGCAATATGTCAACAAAGCTCCCTTCAGGCGGAGAAAACCGTACAATGTCGCTTACGTTATTTTCCGAAACTAAGCTAGATGTCGAGTACTAATCTTATCTAGTACCAATCTACCACGATCCACTTGATCCTAACTTCTTACACGATCTACACGATACTTACTTAAAACACGATCAACACACAATCTACACGATCCTCACAAGATCCACACAATCCTCACAATTTACTCTTGATCCACTTGATCAATGCTATATCACTCAACACTCAAGAGATCCCCAATATCTCAACAAGATCACAATGATCAACACAATAACTAAGAAACACTAATACACTTGATGTATATCAAGATACAATCAAGTAGCCAACTAGTAATGCAAGTGCACTACTCTATGACACCAACACCTTGTATCTTCTTGATACTTTGTGTTATTCTCTTGACTAGTAGAGGTATGTAGATGATTCTTGGTTGGATGAAAGAATCACTCTTTAAATAAAAGAAAACTAACTAATGATCAAAGGAGAGTTTAAGTGATTGAGGATATGACTTCAGAAAGTCAAATGTGTGAAAGGGTAGCCAAAATATGGGAAATGAAGTGGTATTTACAGAAACTGGAAATCTGACCTTTTTAAAGGGACGACACCACTAATTGTCACACGGTACAACTAAATTGGTACCTTGCCAGACAAACACGCTCCAGATTTTGTCTTTAGTGGTGAAATTTTATTTGGGGGAGTTTGGAGCTGGTTTTGTTAAAATATAGCTGTTGGGGAATTTTGAAATGAATTTCCCAAATAAAACATTTCCTTATAATTCAAAAATAATTTGTAAAATGTATTTTTGAAAATTATTTTTTGTCAAGCTAAAAATGTGAAGTTCAAAACATAAATTCACTTCTTTGATCATTTGTCAAGTTGTAAATTTGTTTGTTCATACCTAGAGTGATTGACGTAGAAATCGGATATTTCGACTAAAAACTTGTTTACGTTAATTTTGACGTAAGATGTTTTCACATTTTGTTATCATCAAAACATAGAGATATTGAAAGATGAGAATAACGTTTTTAGATATTATTTGCATCAACAATCTCCCCCTTTTTGATGATGACAAAACATAAACTCATTTTATGTGAAAAACTAGTTTCGACAAGTTTTTAGTGTGAGTTTATATCAACTTCTCCCCCTTTTTGTCGAAGCAAAAATATCTACTAAGGCTCCCCCTTGATGTATACTCCCCCTTGTTTGGAGAACACCAAGTGATCGAGCAATGATTCTTGCTACAAAACAAAATTAGATGACACAAGAACAATATCTAGCATGTAGTAACTAAGACAAATATCTAACCATGAAGGAACAACTAAGGAAAGATAATAAGCCCATGCATTAAAAGATAATCCACACATAAAGTGTGACTACATTAAAGAAATGACAAAAACTACAACTACAAGAAGCACATATTAATCTTTAGTGACTTGAGAGGTCCTAAGATTTGCTTCTAGTCCAAGATGAAGTCCTAAGATTTATTCATGAGTACTAAACATAAGCATGTTTAGTTTAATGGGCTAAGAGATGGTGATGGTGACATGATTGGTGGTTGTGGTGGTGTCAAGAGTGGTTCCACATAAGAGAACATGTAGTAGAGTTCATCTCTTAAAGAGGAAATGAGGTTACGGTTGTGAAGACAACATAGGCAATTAGCACTATGTATATCAACCGAAGTGAATTGTATAGGAGGGCCCATGATTGGTGATGGAGGTGGTGGTGAGTATGTTGGTGATGGAGTTGGCATAACATAGTCCAATGTTGTGATAGGTGAGAGTGTGTAGTCCATGGATGATGGCATGGTATTAAAAGAAGAGGATGATGAAGATGTCCTAGTAGATGATGACTTGGAAGGAGCATTTGGTGGAGGTGGTGAGTTTAGATTGCTTTGGGAAGGTGATGTTATGACTTCATCATCTTTGGTGAGATCAACAAAGAGAGGTTTGGATAGAGGCCTAATGGTGATTCTAGGTTTCTTGGAGATGTGAGTTGTGGATCCTTGTGTGGAAGCCATGGTGAATGAAAGGTGTAAGGATGATGATGAGTTGCAAGAAGTGCTTGCAAGAGTGAAGCCTTAAATAAGCAAGAGTAGTGTGATTTGAATTAAAGGTGATAAGGATGTCCTATGGGGGGTCTAAAGGAATCTTAAGGTGCATGAGAGTTTGCAAAATTTTGCAGGTTTGGAGGATAGGGATGCAGAATTTGAGATGAAACAGTAAATTTTGTCTTAGCATGGGACGGTACCACTAAATAGCATACGGTACCGTTAAATTTAACGGTACCTTGGCACATTTAATGGTGCCGTTTCCTGGGAAGAGCGAAATTTTTCTGTGATGCCTATGTTTTAGTAGCTAGAAGGGGTTTCCTAGGTGAACTATTTGCAGGAAATGATAGTGCCTCAAATCACTAAAGATTAATTTGCCAAATAAGTTCTATGTTACTCTACATCTAGCAATCAAAGAGAGTCAAACATGTATCTAAGTAGGAAAAAGCATGTACTTAGATAGAAAAAATAGGCTAACATCCAACATAATATAAGATTTAAATAATCCAAGAGGTTAGGGAGATAGTCAAGCATGCAATAAGTAGAGTGAAATATTATTAAATCCTAATATGAGATTAAGCTACTAATCTCTTCCTAACTACCTAAGTCCATGCTTCTCAAGGATCATTTCAACTTCATTTGGTTCCATCACACTCTTGAGATGAGCTCGCACCACTCCCACATCCGTAGGGTCATCATAGATGTCGTAGTCGACATAGGAGGCTGATTGGCCCTAAACTGCCAGATATTATTGACCAAGGTATATGGTCAACAAGTCAAAAACAGCTTAGACCAATGCTCCGTGGATAGTATAGTTTTGTCCCCGGGTCGTTATGTCCCGACGAGATTGCAATGGTGTTTGAAAACGGTTTTGAGAATGAGTGGCACTGAGGACAGTAGCCAAAGATGATTGAGAAGTGATTATACTACTGATTATTTGGTATTTGGACAATTTGAAATAATATTAACAATAACAGATAAACATATATGATTACACAAACACAAAATGAAAATCATATTCGATTACAGACAGAAAAAGGTGAGATTTAACAATTCACAACTACAGGGGGTGCAAGTGAAACTTTTACAAACTTAAGATAAAAACAAAATTAAAATGAAAAGGAAATTATTTATTTGATTATTTTAATATTTAAATACTAATTAATTAATAAAACTATTTAAAAAGTAATTAAAATCTAATTTAAAACAAACTAAAAATGATTAAGATTAAAAATTAAACTAAAAATTTGCAACATTATTTTCTAAACTTCTAATTTAACTTAAAGAAAATATAAAAATTAAAAAGAAATGTTTTTGCCTTTTTGTGGGTTTTCTTTTAATTAAATACTAATAATATTAATTAAACTATTTAAACTATTTTAAATTACTAATAATACTAAAGATGACTAGATAATTATAGAAAAAATTACAAATCTAATTAACCATCTCAAGAATCCTAAAAAATTATAAAAAGTTTCTAAAAATTATATTTAGACTAATTTACTAATTATTTACTTATTTATTAATTAAAATCTAATTTAACTAAATTAATTAAGAAAATTAAAAAGTGAATAGTAGAATTTAAGAAACTATTTTCTAAAAATCCTAAATGATTTATGAAACCTAGGAAAAATATAAAATCCTACTGTTGTTAATTAAAAATTAAGAAAACTATTTAATTACTAACATTATCTACTTAATTAATTAAACTATTATTAATTCTAATAATTAATAAATTAAAAGATAAAAATCTAAGAAAATTACAGAAAATACTTTAAGGTGACAGGAAATTAAGAAAAATATCAAAATGATGAAATGCTTATTAATAAGCTAAAAAGAAAAATTAAAAATATAAAATCTATTAAATAGAAGCTATCACTATTTTTAAATTTAGTTTTTTGTTGGTTTTTCTTATTGACAGTTGATTATAAGCTAAAAACAAGAAACTTTTGTGAAAACACTTTTGAAATAGCTTAATAATAAGCTATGTGCACCCCCTTGTGCTTAACAGTGAACCAATTAGCTTATTAGGACTTATGCAATATTGGAAAAAGCTGGGAAATGACAAACTAAGCATAAACAGATGATTACAAACTTGAAATAAGCAAAGTGGAACAAATAAGCACTTTGGAAAAGTTACTGAGAACAAATAAGCACTTAATCAAACACAAGGCCTAAAACAGGCCAAACCAAGGGATTTTGAACCTCTGTGGGGTCCACAGAAGTCAAAGAGAGTTCAAAACAAAACTTGGACTATGAAGGTGGACTGGTAAACTACAAAATAAGCCGGGATTATAGCTTATTAATGAACACTGGGTGGTGCTAGGAAGTTGAGGTCGCACATTGAGTGACTCAATGTACACTCAGGAAATGGTCAATCTTAAAGGGACTTGCAGCCCTATCAAATAAGCCAAAGACTACAAAACAATCCCTGAACCTTATCAATGAGCTTATTGGCTTTCCAAAATCCAGGGTACATGGTGTGGGGTCCACTAGGGTGATCACAAAAGGACTTGGAAAATGGGCCAAAACCTGTGCACAGGGCATACACTTGCCCTGCAGGTCAAAACAAGCTCTTGCACAAGCTTGTATAAAATCTTAAAAATAAGCTGATTGTGGAAACTTTTAGACTAGGTGACAAAGATTATCTTCTGAAAAGATCAAAGTCTCAATCCTAACACAAAATTCACAATAAATCTCCCAAGTTTTGGATTTCTGAAACAAGCCTACTTTTGTCTTTTTTGAAACTTTGAACTAGGTTGACTTTTATGAACTTAAATCTTGATTTTATGATTGATACTGGTTAAATAAGTTGAGTTAAGACCAAATTATGCTAAACCACTCATTTGTGAATGGAAATGGGGCATAAGCCTCTCTTTAACCAACACAGAGGGTGAATTTGGCCTATTATTAGGTGATTTTGACTTTTTATGAAACAAGACCAAGTTTTAAATGTTGTTCTGAGCTAATGTGACTCTAAGATTCTAGTGAGAACAGGAAAAAACAACAAACACAGGCCTGAACACACAGAAACAGATCAATCCAAACACTACTTAAAACATGTGATGATGAGATTTTCAAAGCAAAACTAGGATTTAGAACTTGAAACAGAATGGTAGCAATCTACTATGATATAACAAACCTAAATAAGCATAAATACACAAATAATAAGCTAAGGAATACTAGAACAGAAGATTTAAGAGATTTTCTTACTTCATGCCATCCAAGCCATACTTTGAACTAGAACCAGGACCTGAGATCATTCCTATAAGCCTTCGACAAGGCAACTAACCCAGGGCCATCCACTATTCACCCTGCTCCAGCTTAAATCTTCATAAACTTGAATGGTTGACTTTCGTTGACTATTTTTGTGTTTTTGAGTTTTTTATAACTAAGCTATGTTTTAAGGTTTCTAAAAGCTTATTTAAGCTTTCTGGGAGCTTATATGATCCTAAGAGTCCATAGCATTACATAAAAACAACAACAGAGCTTGATAATAATTTTTGAAAAAGTAAAAATTGCATAAACTAAATGAGATACTGAAACTTGAAATATATTAATTAAAAAAGTTGAGATTACACTTGAATTGACTAATACAATGCTTAAAAGCTTTTGATTTGACTAAAATAACATACTACAACTTATACGACTAAGATTAAGCTAAAAAATGGACTGACTTCTTCCTTCATGCTTCTCTTCCTTTTATATCAGAGGATTAGGGTTCCCTGGATCTGAATGATCATTTCCCACTTCTTTCCTGAGCCGTTGGATCACTGAGAGGCTCCCGATTGCTTGCCACGTGTTTTGGCGCCAAAACTAAAAATGGGTTTAACTGTTTTTTATAGCAATTTGGGGGTGGTGCATTAAATGCTTTTGGCTTGTTAGGTGAGAGTGGTGAGGTGATGGGTTTGGGCGGTTGTTAGGAATATAAATATTCCTATAAAAGTCTCGGTCACCTAATTATTATAATAGCATTAAGTTAGCTCGTAGTTAGTTTATGTATTAGTTAGTAGATTACTAGTTAGTTAATATGTAAATAGTATCCGTGGAGTGAGTCGGGTCTTCACCCACTGTGCTCGCTCTACAGCCTGTTTCATGAGGCACCAAGTAGTTTGTATAAATACCCTCTCCAACCCAAGGGAGAGGGTTGGAACTTCAAGCAATCTAATATTCCACATTTTTCATTCTCTCTAAGTTCCCAACTCTCTTCTCTCTTTCTCTATCTAAACTTTCTTCTCCATCTTCTTTCTTTCTTCTTAATTCAATCCAAGAACACAAGAACAATTCACGTTATAATTATTAGTGTTTTACAATTTGTATCAAGAGCCAAGGTTACATTCTAGGGATTGAGTGAGCTCGTATTTTTATTGGTTATCTTGGGTGGTTCGAATATATTTTTGTGTACCTAAGTAAAACTATATATTTTTGGTTGTTGTTGTGGTTCGAATATATTCTTGTTGTGATTTGAGAATCTTGCTTGTGCTGCCTTGTTTTTATATATCCACTTATGTTATCTTGAGGTGTTTTTTTCTATGTGGCAATGTGTATACCTACCTAGTTTTTTTTGTTGGCGAGTTGATCCTTGTGAGGATATTTCATTGTAGCGAGTTGTGGGTTTTAGCATGATGCAATTTGGTTTTTAACTGGAAGTGGATATAAAAACAAAACAGCTAGAAAGTGACACTCTTGTCTCATTGGTGTAGCGAGTTGTAACTTTCTGACATTAGCGGGTTGACCAAGTTTCATTAGCGAGTTGACTCGGTCTATTTGTAGCGGGTTGACCCTCTGGGTTGACACTGATTAAAAGTAGCAGGTTGTGATTCTTCAAAAGTAGCGAGTTGGTTTTTTTTTTTTTTTTTTTTTTTTTTTTTTTTTTTTTTTTTTATGCAATATGGTTGTGGGAATATCAGTATCATCAACAACATATGTAAACTCATAAGCTACGAAAAATCCATCAAAACAAGAATAACAAGAAAAAGAATTATAGGATCTCGGTCCATCTCGTTTAGTTATATCATTAACAAGCCAACAATTAAAAGAAAAACAAGGCCACTCTGTTCCATTTTTTTCTCCTTTCGGTCTACATAAAGAGATAAATACAATTTTGTACATCCCCTTTTCATTCGGTTTTTAAGAAAATAAAAACAAGAAACGAATACAATTTAAAGAAAAACAGTCATTGATCTCAGCTTATCTAATTGTGCGTTCCAAGACTCGTCCATAGACTTTATCACAACAGTAAAATCATCATCGATCTACTGAAGCATATCACTTCTTTCAAATATCTGAATAACACAAAGGAACATACAAAGACAAATCAGTCTCCATTTGCCTTTCATTCGGTTATAGCAATCGAATAGGTAAATTAAAAGTCCTACCTATAGCACGTTAAGGTTCTTGAAGCCTTATTGAGACTGTAATCATTGTGTAGTTCGAATTATAGGATTCGAAGAGCTGAACTCAAAGAGTTGTTATAATATTCTGGGTGGTTACGTTTTGGTTTTGGAGAGAAGATAATGAGATTGTGATTGCATGTTTAAGAGTGTTTAGGGTTAGGGGAATTTGTGTAAAAGTCATTAGGATTAATAGACTTTGGATTGGGCTTGAACCAAATTTGTCTTTGGGCCGTGTTAAAAGTGGACTGCTATTGTGTAAACCAAAATTTGTCATTGGGCTTGTTTTATTTGGACAAATAACAAGGGACGCAAGCTTTTTTTAAGCCTTATATACAAAGGGTTTATTAAGTCATACTTTCGGGCATAATTTTGGACAACGGTTTTGACTTAGCTTCAAGAATCCGAGATTGAGATATATTGTTTTAGGTTGAGATATTTTTGGGCTTATTGGATATAACTACGGGCTTATTCGGATTTCGAAACACAAACGTTGTCTGAAACTCACTGTGACTTGTCTACTTCACCACTCATACTCACTTCTACCAAACCAAATCAATTCTTCGAAGTCTCACGGTTTATTCTTGATTTTGTAAAATCCCGCGAAAGAATCTATTTCTCGGTTTAAATCATAGAATTGTGAAATCCCGAGAACGATCACAACATGTCAAAATCTTCCAACCTTGTACAACAAATAAAGGTGTTTGATTATAATATTGCTAATATGGAATCTTTGTGCTCTAATTCGCAAGGGAGAGAGTTGCTTCAGCCACAACAAGTGCTCCACAATGCAAATGAAAGCTGCATAGAATGTTTTTGACAACTTCATTCACATCTCTTGGTACTTTTAGAGGGAACTGGATTCAAGATGGGATTCGAACGTGCATTTACAACACTCTTTGGTCAAGATGTTCAGACTTTCACATGCACAATGATTCTTTACTTAGATCAACTACAACAACAACTTGACCAAGGAGAATTTTCCAAGATGGGATCCATGGCTGCCCTTTGTGTGATTAACAAACAACTCCAAGTGTTCTTTGATTCAAAATTCACTCTGGAGTATGACCATTATAGTGAGATGACGAAAAAGTACTTTGCTGATCACACAGGAATTGAGGATGACACGTTCAGAGATACACTTGTCCAACTTATGGATAAAGTGAAAAGATTCATTAACGAAAAGGCACAGCATATACCTGCATATGATGACAATGTGAAGGCATCTCGGGTGCAATCATGCGAGGGTATTGTTGATTCGGGTAAAGCATCGGATGTTGGGTCAGCTGTCACTGAATGCAAAGGATCAAAGACTGATAAGCTTGAGACTACCAACACTTCAGAGACTCTTGTTACACATGATATGGATGCTGATTTCAGACCCGTAAAAGAACAGGTTTCAAGTGCTGAGGTACCCCTCACTGATCAACATAATCAACATAATGTGCTTTCTAATGAACGGCAGCATACTGACCAAATTAAGCCCACTTATGACACAAATTTGTTAGAAAAGAGTGACAGCAATACCATTTCTAATCCAACAAATATGAGTCATAAGGGGGGAGAAAGTGATCAGGATGCTGAATGTGATGATGAGTCAAGTTCTTTGTTTACGGCTGAGATGTTTAAATCAAATGACATGGTTGATAAAGAAGTTTTTAATGAACTTTCAAACAGATTTTTACAACTTGAAAAATATTGCATTTCACTTGAAATCGCAATGCAACAACAGAAAGAAAGTTTTCAAACAAACCAACCAAGTATAAATCCGGAACTTCCTGATTTCCGAGAATTCTTTATGATTAATGATTTAAAAGCCCAGCTGGAAGCCAAAAACTTGACAATCACCAACTTGAAGAAACATATCTCTGCTATGAATGTGAAATGTAGTTTAGTCGAAACAAAAAAGGACATTGATGCAGCCAAGACAAGAATTAATGAAATGTCAATATATGTGGCTGAATTACTTAAGGAAAATGAGTCTTTGAAAAAGCATCAAAAGGTTTTAGGTGACTCAATCAAAGAAATGAGAACTAAGTTGATAGATCAAAAAAACCTCTTTGATTGCCAAAAATGATGAATTCAAAGCTCAACTTCTTGTAAAGGGGTTCACAATAACCGCATTAAAGAACGAGTTAAGAAAAGCAACCGGGGATAGTGTGAACACTAAGTTTGCAAAACCATCAATCTTGGGGAAACCAGGTTTTCAATCAAATAGAAACCAATTAGTTGTTAGACAACCGAATGCGTTTAGATATGAACGACCAAAATTTTCAAAAACGCGGTTTGCCTTCCAAGTTGATGCAGAACAAGTTTTGACAAAACCAGTCACTCCACATTATTTTCCTAAGATAATTGCTTCTAGTTCTGTCAAACCTCAACATATAGCTACTCCTACTCCCAGCTTCTCTAGGATTGGTTCGAAAACAATGTCAAAACCGAGTATTAAGATTAGAAACTCTTGTGAGATAAATGACTTGTACAAGAGCTATGATCTAGAAAAGGCTAGGAAAAAGGCACTACTTCAAAAGGACGGTATCTTAGGCTCACGAACTTGTAGGATGCCTCCTAGTTTGTTGATGAACACAGCTAAGGTTCAACCCATTAAGTCTAGGATTTACAGTAAGTCAACTTCAATGCATAAGAAGCCAAAAAACCTAAAACTTCTCCTAGGTGGATTCAATCAGCTAAATCTTTGGAGACTAGGAATAATTACAAATCTTCCATTATGCATAAGAAGCTTAACAATCCTAGACCTTGCCATAAGTGGATTCCAACTGGTAGAATTTTTAAGAATGTTGGACTTAAGTGGATACCTACCAGAAAGCTGCTTACCGATGGCAAAACCAAGGTTGAAAGTAGAACCCCAAATGGTATAGATGTTGATTTCACTAACCCATATGAATGCAAACAAACTCTCAATGTCAATGCAGGTGGTCTTTACTCAAGTGCAGGTACATCATTCAATCCTATTAAGGAAAGACTCAGAGTTTGGCTGCCGAAAAGAGTGATATCTCATCTATCAGGGGTTAAAGAAGCTCAACTTTGATGCATGTGATATATGACGTCTGTTCACTTCAGTTCAGGCCTCGTTCTTCATCGACTATGACGTTTAATCTAATCAGTTTAACCCTCGGTCTTCAAAGTCAACATTATGGTGTCTGCTGACCACACTTCAGGCCCCGTTCATCAAAGAAAAGAAAGGTGTACGATTCAGTGTGCCTTATCTTCAGAAGAAGAGAAATCTTCTTAGTTTTGACCATTCTCAATAATACGGTTCATGCTTCCTCCATGTTCGTTCAGTCATCAAGTGGATCTACTCATCTTTGCTTGAATTCATATTCACTTGCTCATTCAAAAATGGCAAACTTCGTATGCAATTTTTGAGGGGGAGAAGAGTGAATAAACTACATGATGGAGTGTATTCATATTCACTTGCTCATTCAAAAATGGCAAACTTCGTATGCAATTTTTGAGGGGGAGAAGAGTGAATAAACTACATGATGGAGTGTATTCTTATTCACATGCTCAATCAAAAATGGCAACCTCGTATGCAATTTTTGAGGGGGAGAAGTGTGAATAGAATACATGACTAATTGTATTATTATTCAGTTGCTCAATCAAAAATGGCAAACCTCGCTTGCAATTTTTGAGGGGGAGAAGTGTGAATATACCACATGTTGATTGACGCTTGAAGAATGGTCATACGACTCTCCTCCAACACCTAATGTTCTACTTACTAAGGATGACTGGGATTTATGTTTGATGATTACTTCCAAGCTTCAATGAATGATGATTGATCACTTGCTCAAGTAATCTAATCTCCAGTTACTCCTCAAGGTGTTGATGATGACTATCATGATTGTGAAGTTGCACACATAAATAATGATCCGTCCTCTTGTTCTATTTCATCACGGATTGTTGTTCCTCCAAATGTGCACTTTGTGAATCAACCACAAGGATATAATGGAAAATGTCGATTATAACGTCAAAACGACTAAGAATTTGGACATGGAACGTCAAGTAATCACGGAGTTTATTCGGTATCCCTTATTTTGAGATTGAAGTTGACTTTCACAAAGGAGTGATCTTATTGTATCTTGAAGTCGGGGTTGGTTGGATGAAGATTCTTCGAGATCCTTGCTTGAGCTTTTACCTTTACAATGACGAAGACTTGGATATCTAGTTATTTTGGTGATTCTTCTTTTTATTACCACAAAATAACTATCACTTTAAGGAGTGTCACAACTTACATGAAGTTGTCGGTAGTCAAGAGGTGATGTACGTCTTATACTTGATGGTTGGTTGGTTGAAGAGTATAGAGTACTTAGGGATTTGGTGTTGAACAAACTCTCTACACCGCTCTTAGTCACACACTAGTGCAAGCTTAAGTCACAAAAATGGGGAATTCTACTTCAGTTTCTAATTTGGTATGTTGGGTTTACCTCATCAGTGGTCACTTCAAATAGCCTACATAAGAGGTGGTAAAGATACTCAGAGAGAGTCTTTTTTTGTAGCAGTTGATTCTCACCAGATCCATTTAAGCAAATTTTTGTTCTTCTCACAAGATTTCTAGTACATGTGCATTAAATGTGTTGCTGATTCTGAGGTATCAAAACCAGCAAGGGGGAAGGAGACATGCATCTGAATGCATAATGAGTACACGTGATGAACTTAATACTTCGTCTTAATTGAAGTTATGCCGGGAAGAGATATGTCACAACCGCAGAGATAATCAGTGTCTTAACTCGTGGCATTTGGTGTATCATTCCAACTATGTGGGGGAAGTGGTCTCTTGATACTTGTGGTATGTATTACTTCAGCTTTCAGTGGGAGGAAATATGAGAAGAACAACTGGAGAGTGAGATGATATTGCTTATCGACATCTTCATATGAGCTGATATGATTTTTGGTAAAGTGCTTCTGGTTAATGCTTCATGTACACAATGTTATGCTGATTCCGATGAGATCGCAACCATCAGGGTAGAGATTTGTGTACATCAAGGACGCGCAACAGGTTCACGTGATCGGGCTTAATCATATATTCCGGAGGTGTAATCCGCAGAGATGATCAGTGCTTCAACCTGTTACTTTGGTGGCATCGTTTCTTCTTGTGTTGGATACATGCGTACAATATGGATTGAGTTGGCATGTGTAAGATAACTGGAAAGCATTTAGTGAGATGAAGATGTTGATATCTGATTCCCCCTAATAGACAACTGCTCCAAACCTCAAAAGTAATATGAACATTGGGGATGTACAACAGGGTCATGTGATTGGGCTTCATCATACATTCCGGGTATGGTTAACCGCAGAGATGATCCATGGTTCACCCTGTTACTTCGGTGTTATCGTTTTCTTTGGGTCTTTGAGCGTCATACAATGAGACCTTTTGCATCACTTCAACTACTTGGGGAAGTGGTCTCATGAAGATGATTGTGGGTTTGGGGGAAGCTACCAAAGCTTCACATTGAGGAGGCTATAATTTGACAATTTGGTGGTGCCTAGCGATTGACTCAGTTGTGAGATTCTAGTGATCTATTATCAATCTGTGTTTGGTGAATTGTTGTGACTTAAGTCGTTCCGATTGGTCTGATTGTAATTTGACGTTGTGAGTTAATATTTACAACTTGACTTATTACGATCGGATCTACTGTAACTTGACTTGTCGCGACTTGACACTTAGTGATAATTGTGACCTATCCAAGATCTCACTCTAAGCCTAACTCGCATATCACATCTTTCGGTTTCTTTTGTTGACTTTAGTAAAATCCCGAGAGAGAATCGATCTCTCGGTTTAAGTCACAAGAGTTGTAAGCTCCCGTTAAGATTACATCATGGCTACCACAAGTTTAGACGATAATTCGTGAGCCTCGAAAGCTTTGGTGGTGAAAGTTTAAGAGATGGTGACTACCGACTTCTACAACGGGCTGAACGATACTCTCATTTCGGTACTCATGTCAACATCCTCTTAAACTAATTTTGTATCCTTGTATATATATTATATAATCAAAAAGAAAAATAGAAAAATATAAAACTTATAAAATCCATAAAAATCTGAAAATTCATAAAAAAATCCAAAAATATTCTTCTCACGACATGTCTCTTGTGTAATCAATATTATGTACGTTTCTAGAAATGTCATTCAATAATGACACGGAATCATACATATGCTTGAGCAAGAGTTTTTCGGTTTCAAATAAAGATTTTTTCTAAAACATGTCGTATCTCAAAATAGTCTTCAAAAATATGGCTTATAGTCATTTCAGGCTGTAACCCGGACTTAAAATCATGGTTTACAGTCATTTCAGGCTGTAACCCGGACTTCAAATCATGGCTTGCTATTACTTCAGATAGCAACCCATTTTTCAAAATGAGGAAAACACGTCGCCTAAAAGACGGTTGTTCCTTGTAAAGGGTGCCGTTCATCCGAGCGTAAATTACTTTACATTCATGCACCCTCGATCTAATGTACGCTTCAGTGCATTATTTCTTGATAAAGAAGTGAAATCTTCTTTTTATCGCCAAATACTTTCCCTTCTATGATTTTTCCGGAAAGTATTTGTGCAAAACTTGGTGGTACCATAAGATTTTGATTAAAAATCAAATTGAACTCAAAATTTCGATAAAATTTTTCACTCAATCAATGACCTTAATACTTTATGAAAATATTTCAGTTTTCACATCCATCATTGATTGAGGGGGAGAGTGATTTCTCAAAATTTTATGTATCATCAAAACTCTCCACTTTGTACAAAACCTTGCAATAAAACGATTTGTGATAGTTATGTGTCAGAATGAGAACATTTTAAAAGAGTTTTCGTTAAAACTTCAAATCTTTTGTAAACTCTTCAAATCTGACACATAACAACCTCCCTCACAGATTGAGGGGGAGCAAGAAAAGGTTCCTTTTATCAGAAAATATTAAAATTGACCGCATTTCTCTCCTAAACGTTTTCTAAATTATTTAAATCAATTGAGATCTAAAATCTCGAAAGATTTGAAATTTTTGATCGGGGGAGAGAATGTGATTTAAATATGAAATCTGATAATCAAAAGTGATCTTTTGGACTCAATAAATGTGCTCCCACATATGTGCTAAAATCTTTCGAATATCGATGTACATATTGAGGGGGAGCAAAAGGCGTTTGTGGAAGTTATACCAAAGACCGACCATTTATCTTTATGCATGGAGTTATAAGGTTGGTTAAGGTTAGGTATGAGTTCCCATGATCCACCAGAACCGGAAGGATCTCCCAGGGACAATCCTTTAGATAGATTAGAAGTCCTTAGGAATGACTGAAAAAAGGAGTAAAGTGAGAAAGAGAAGAGTGCGGACTGAGATAGAGCTAGGACTGGAACAAACCCAACAAGGTTCTAGTGGTGAAGTCTCGGTAAGCACTGAAGGGGTTGAAGAATTAAAAAGAATTGAAATGAGAAAGGGTGAAAAGAAATAGCCCTCCAAATACTCAACCTTAGGGCAGAAACCGGGTTCAATTCATAATCTACTGGCGGTTACTAAGGTAACACCGGTATTGAAGACAAGACGTCATGGACCCAGTGACGCACTGCACCAAACATCCCAACCACTCAAGTTCTCTTAAAAGAACTTGTTTCATTCTCATGGGGAACCCTGTGCAACGTATCAACCGCTCATTGCGAGCTATGTTGATACCTAAAGCAGGAGACGCCTCCCTAGTCTCCAGAAGCGGATCAAAACGCACTATTGAGTCTAGAGCCATGAGATCATCCATAAATCTCAATAGGACACACGTCCAAATATGCTTATTGCTTCACACAATGTGGAAAGTAAGATAAAATATTTAGAGTCCTACGCATTATCCTTGTGGTATTGCCAGAACATCCGAGTAATATGAAAATATTCACAATGAAGATGAAAATCCTTCTAGAGTGAACATCTTTCAAACTCTTGGTAGGTAACATGTGAGATCCATTTTGGATCAATGATCAAGTGACAACTGGAAAGCAACGATGGTGCGATTCAACATTGAATCAAACTTGTTCCAGGATATGGATTGACGGATACTTTTGCAAAAACCTTTCAGTGTGCTCACAAACTAATTTTCAAGCACATTGATTGTGTACACTATTTCAAACAAAAGTATTTTTTTTGGAAATGTGATTCTGAGCATAAAACTCTCGTCGTGTCTCAAAAATATTTATCATATGACACGCGAGTGATTTCTATAAATCAATTTCTCATCAATCTGTGAATACTTATTCACCGATTCACTCTATCCTGCTGTCTGCTTTGAGACGTTCCGGTATGAGAACATGCTTAGTATGAAGATTCCAAAGTGGATTCTTTGGAAAATTCATTACTACAAGTTAGAAATTCCTGTCAAGGAGAGTCTTCTTTAAAAGAGACTCTACCTGATCACAGGTCGGTTTTTACAAAACCGGAGGGTAGTCTGTCCTCGCAGAACGAATGACAAAGCCATATTCGTTCTCTATATTTATTGCTAACTGTTTTATTTCAGGGACACATATAAAGATGGCATTGATGGCTCCTATTTCCAGCTGAATCGGGTCAATCCATACCTCATGCTCACATATTCTCCACACTATCAATGAGGATGAGAGACTTGCTACAACAAATGTTGAGAGACTACCAACAACGTTTCCGCAACTCTGATGATAAAGTCTCCTGATCCACAACTCTGATGTAATGTCTCCTGATCCAGAAGGGTGTGAGCATGATGATTCTAAAGTCACTACGTCACATGAAGGCGATACTACTATGGATGAGCTTGGAGATTTACTATGGCTGATGATCTCAAAGAAGCTCAAAGATCACATATAACAAAGGAATCCAAATCACAAGTTCGCTTGCTTGAAGTACAAAGTGTACAGAAAAGTGAAGAATCAGAACCTACGAGCTACAAAGACTGAAGAATGCTTAAAGATCAAAGAGCTTAATCTCCAAGGTGACCTCGCTTAGGGGGAGATTGTTAGGAATACAAATATTCCTATAAAAGTCTCGGTCACCTAATTATTGTAATAGCATTAAGTTAGCTCGTAGTTAGTTTATGTATTAGTTAGTAGATTACTAGTTAGTTAATATGTAAATAGTATCCGTGGAGTGAGTCGGGTCTTCACCCACTGTGCTCGCTCTACAGCCTGTTTCATGAGGCACCAAGTAGTTTGTATAAATACCCTCTCCCACCTAAGGGAGAGGGTTGGAACTTCAAGCAATCTAATATTCCACATTTTTCTTTCTCTCTAAGTTCCCAACTCTCTTCTCTCTTTCTGTATCTAAACTTTCTTCTCCATCTTCTTTCTTTCTTTTTAATTCAATCCAAGAACACAAGAACAATTCACGTTATAATTATTAGTGTTTTACAGCGGTGGAGATGGTGGAAGAGGTGAGGTGATGGCTTGCAGGGTCAAGTGGGGAGGGAAGGGGAGATGGTTTGACTTTGTTTGACCCTGTGGTGTGTTTATTTAAAACGGAGGGAGTATTAAAATGGGGTTTGAGCTTAAGGTGGACTTGGGGTAATGGACCAGGGAAAAGGGTGGATTGAATTGTTTTGTGTTTTGGATTTGGACTTTGGTGAAATAATATCAAAGGGTCCGATTTGGTTTAGGATAAAAACAAGGACCAATTGTGTAACTTTCTGAATTTTAAGGGACCTGAATTGCCAACTTTCCAAGGGTCAAACTTGCCATATTCCATATACCAAAGGATCATTGTTGACTTTTCCAAAATTTGAAATTCCAGGGACTGAATCTGCCAACTTTCCAAACTTCAGGGACCTGTTTTGTAATTTTACCAATCTTTGCAAACAAGGAACATTCCTGCCATCGATGAGAAGTACAAGGACAAAAATTGTTTTTCTCAAAGTTTTAATATCCCAGGGACCATTTTTGTTAATTTTTAAAGTTTAGGGACTAAACTTGCAATTTTGTGAAACTTTGTACCAAAGGACTAAATATGTAATGTTGTGATTTAAAAGGACCTTTGGTGACTTTTTCAAGTTTTTAGAATAGCCAGGGACCAGTTTTGACAACTTTTGAAAGATAAGAGATTGAAACTGCCAATTATGGAAACTTTGTTCATTTTTCATTTGTTTTTGATTATTTTGCATCTGAAACATATAAAACACAATCCTGGGATATTTTCAGTATTTTGATGCATATATGAGTGTTTTTAGATGTTTTGGCAGCTCAGAATAGGTAAAAAATTGTTAAGATCGTTTAAGCCCATCTAGGGTATAGCAATACTGATAATCACAACGGAATAAGAACAAGAACACAATCAATATTACTTCAAGGTTTTCTTTATTGAAATAAAAATAAACTACTACTACTACTACTATTATACACACGCTATAATCGTGTGTCTAGACTCTCATTGAAGAGACTATGAATGAAAAGGATGAAAAGATGCTTGTAACCCTAGACGCCTACCCTCTTTATATAGTAGAGGGAGGTTACAAGAAACCCTAAACCTAGCTTACTAACAAAGCTAAGTTATTATTACATAATAGCCCCTCATTGTTTCTTCTTTCTTTATTCTTGCTCGTGGTTTTGTAATCTTCAAATCTTGTAATTCCCAACAATCTTCCCCTATTTGATATTACAAAACAATCTGCATGAAGAAACAATGTCATCACCAATAATAAGCTGCACATCATAACTATTCTTCCCCTTTTTGTAATCTTCTAATAGGGGTCTTGTGCAACTCGTAAACGCTTCCCCTCAAGTGATGCATGTAGATGGTTAACAAGCTTCCCTTTAAGAATAGACTAACCATCTCAGGAACCAACTAATACTTAATAATAATAATAATAACCTTTTTTTTTTTTTTTTTTTTTTTTTTTTTTTTTTTTTTTTTTACTAATAACCAGTAACCGAGCAGCAGTATCGATCAGCAGAATCAAAATAATCACATCAGCACAAAGTGTAAGAGAATGATCAAGTATATTAACAATAAGCTTCCCCTTAAACTTATACTTGCCATCTCTTTAATCCAATAGGCTTCAGGGAGTGATCACTGATGAAGAAAATCAACTATAACTGATTTGATAAAGAAGTTAAATCTCCCAAACTTGCATCTTATATCTTGCACTATCCACATAACTCCGAACTCATACTGCCATAAAAAGTATAAGTAGACCGCGACCTCTTGACAAATCCTCAACTAAATGAGACACTGAGTACAATAACGTAAGTCCTTAAAGTGATAGCAAATGTACACACTAAGCACAATAAGATGGATCGTACCCCTTCACCAGATTCATCAAGTCTTTGTCACATCATTAACGCACGAACAAGTTATCTCCAAAGTGTAACACCCACCTTGAGATATGATAAGAACACGCACCTGTGAAACTCAAATACAACATAAAATAAATTATAATCAAATGTCTTCAACCAGTAATCTCCTCAACGAAATAATGATGGTTGATAACTCCGTCCTCCCTAACCATTAGTAATCTCACTTGACTAGTAGGAACCAAAACTGACCAAAAGAAAAAGTATACAACAAGCCAGTAGGAACCATAAAGAAGTCAGCAAGAACCGTATGTATCAGCAGGAACCCATCAGTAGGAACCAATCAGGAGGAACCAAATAACCATCAGGAGAAACCGATCAGTAGAATCCACCAGGAGGAACGAACTAATCAGCAGGAACAAGTGACATCAGCAGTAACCAAACAATAACCATCAACAGAAACAAAATAGAGTATCAGCGGAAACCAAATATAAGACCAGTACCGTAGAAACATGATAGCAGCAGAATCCAAAAGATATCACAGTACGAGGTTGAATTTCCAAAACCCAATCAGAATCAGAGTCCAACCTCAATCGGCCAAATATATACCACTGATCCACTTTCCAAACTTTCGACCTTGACCAACTTACAAATTAGTATAAGATTTGTAGACAGCCAATCAAATCAAGCACCATCAATGTCATAATTAAATGCAATCGAGACCCACATTCACTGACCAATCATAAATCCAATGAAAACATCAAATTGCACAATATTCAAGCTGCTATATCTGAAACTCTAACAGCGACCCATCATAATCATAGTATGAGATCCAGAAAAGTCATCAACCCATAGACAACAACCCCACACACTCGCATGTATAAACAACCCATATAATTCAACCTACTCATGAATTAACATCGACCAATCATCAAACACCCTTGGCTGCTGATATCGTCAATTCAGTAAATAAATGCACCGACCCATTATATTTGAATACCGACAGCACACACCCTCGAATTATTTTGCACAAAACTAATATTTGCATCAATCACAAATAACTAGCAGCAACAGCATACGACAAAACATTAAATATGCATCTCCAAAACACGAATCTTAGCCCCACATTTAAATTCTACCAATACGTTAAATAATTATGAATCACCAATCAGGATCTCATTAATGGTACGAGGTTCGTATTTGAGTGGTAATTAAATTTACGAACCATGTGCCATACAACAAACCCAATAAAAATGATTGACATATGAATCTGCTTTTCTTCAAACTTTAATAAATCGATAACTTAAAAAAATAATTATACCTTTGTCGAATTAAGGATGAACTTCAGTACGAGGATAACAAATAAAACCAGATCTGTTTTGCCCATTACGTACCCTCTTCATAGCACACCTTTTATGAATCTGCTTCATCAACAAACTTTTACCAGATCTGTTCCTTCTTTACAACTGCTCTTTATTAATAAATACGAACATGAAAACCTTGTAGATCCCTAGATATCGAGAGCCACCCGCTCTGATACCAATTGTTAAGATCGTTTAAGCCCATCTAGGATATAGCAATATTGATAATCACAGCGGAATAAGAACAAGAACACAATCAATATTACTTCAAGGTTTTCTTTATTGAAATAAAAATAAACTACTACTACTACTATTATACACACGCTATAATCATGTATCTAGACTCTCATTGAAGAGACTATGAATGAAAAGGATGAAAAGATGCTTGTAACCCTAGACGCCTACCCTCTTTATATAGTAGAGGGAGGTTACAAGAAACCCTAAACCTAGCTTACTAACAAAGCTAAGTTATTATTACATAATAGCCCCTCATTGTTTCTTCTTTCTTTATTCTTGCTCGTGGTTTTGTAATCTTCAAATCTTGTAATTCCCAACAAAAATGATGAGTATTTACACACTCATCAATTCCCCACACTAAAACATTGCTAGTCCCTAGCAATCTTTTGAGAAAAACTTAATGGATTTGAAGTCTCTTTACCAAAAGCCATTACTTCTGGAGTATCCAAATGTTTCAGTTCAAGTAAGAACTATGGTACACAGATAACCATGTGATTTTGAGCAAACCACCAGCTGTCAACGGATTTGATTTGTCTTTACCAAAAGCCGTTTGCTTCTGGACTAGCCAACTCTTCACGATTAAGGATATGGTGAGTTGATTCCCATACAATTTTTGGCAAATTGTAAGCCGTAAACGGTTTTGAGATATCTTTACCAAGAGCCGTTTACTCCTGGATTAGCCAATCCTTGTGTGAATTAGACATGGTGGACTGATTACCATTTATTGTGTTTAGTGCGAAGCACTTCCACTAAAAAAAATTGGGCTAAAATGGGGGTATTATGGCACTTACAGAGTAAAAATGTGATAAAATTCGCCAGAATTTCCCCCTCCCTCCACACTAGAACTGAATATTGCCCTCAATATTTAAAGTACCGGCCATTATGCCGCTATTTTGAAAAACTTTGATTTGAAATTTGAAACTTGGGCAAGTGTGGGAATAGCATTTTTTTTTAAAAAAGATTTCTTTATATACACCAGCATGGGGGACTCCCCCACACTAGTTTGGTAGAAAGTAGAAAGAAGTCAGAGATATGGGTGAAAACCCATATTTTGCTAATTTTTGTTCACCGAGTCACTAGCCTGACTCGATCCCCGAATTCAGTTGTCCATGGGGAAAGTTTGGAGATCCGGGACAACCATGGATGGTATGTCCTCTCCAAAATAGTGTTTCAAACGATGACCATTCACTTTGAAGTTAGGACCTTCGGGTTGAGATAACTCAACAGTCCCGTATGGGTATACTTTTGCAACAGTGAATGGTCCAGTCCATCGGGTTTTTAATTTCCCCGAGAAGATCTTTAACCTTGAATTGAAAAGAAGGACTCTGTCACCAACGTGAAAACGCGGTTCTTGATTTTGGAGTCATGGATTTTCTTTGTCTTTTCTTTGTAGATCAAAGAGTTCTCATAGGCCTGATCACGAAGTTCATTTAATTCATTGAGTTGAACTTTACGGTGATCACCCACTTTATGAAGGTTGTAGTTTGCATGTTTCAAGGCCCAATAGGCTTTATGCTCGAGCTCGATCGGTAGATGACACGCCTTCCCATATACAAGCTTGTAAGGAGTACACCCGATGGGTGTTTTGTAAGCTGTACGGAAGGCCCAGAGTGCATCATCTAGTTTGTCCGACCAGGAAGCACGGTTTTCACCTACGATCCTCTCAAGAATCCGTTTAATACCACGGTTTGAAACTTCCACTTGCCCACTTGTTTATGGGTGATACGTGGTAGAAAGATGGTGAGTGACACCGTACTTAAGCATGACTTTTGCGAATTGATCATTGCAAAAGTGTGTACCGCGATCACTAATGATGGCACAGGGAGTTCCAAAACGAGCAAAGAGGGAATTCAAGAATTTCACAACAACTCGGACATCGTTGGTGGGTAAGGCTTTTGCCTCAACCCATTTTGACAAGTAGTCAACAGCCACGAGGATTTACTTATTTCCACGAGAAGATGGGAAAGGCCCCATAAAATCAATGCCCCAGACGTCAAAGATTTCACAAACTTGAATGGCTTTTTGTGGCATTTCGTTCTTTTGTGAAATATTCCCATGACGCTGACAAGCATCACAAGCTTTGACTAATTCGTGGCATCCTTATAAATTGTGGGCCAATAGAAACCGGAGTCAAACACCTTTTTGGCGGTGTAGTTAGGACTATGGTGGCCCCCGGTGGGTCCAGCATGGCAAGCCTTGAGAATATCAGTGGCTTCTTGTCCGTAAACACATCGCCTGATGTCTTGATCGGCACATATTTTGAACAAATAGGGGTCGTCCCAGAAATAATGTTTAACGTCTTTAAAGAATTTGTTTTTCTGTTGGGACGACATCCCCTTTACAATGAAGTTACCCGCATGGTAGTTTGCAAAGTCGGCAAACCATGGGGTAGAAGAGTCACCACGAAAAGAAACCACATTGAGTGTCTCGAGAGGAAATGTTTCATTTATTTCCTGTTTCTCGGACACATCCTGGTGAGGGTTTTCTAATCGTGAAAGATGATCAGCAGCAAGGTTTTCGGCTCCCTTTTTATCACGGATAATGATATCAAATTCTTGGAGGAGGAGAACCCAATGGAGTAGCCTCGGCTTTGCATCTTGTTTTGCAAATAGGTACTTCAAAGCCGAGTGATCCGTGTACACTACGCATTTGGTCGGTATCAAGTATAGCCGGAATTTTTCAAAGGCATACACCACAGCTAATAGTTCATTTTCAGTGGTGGTGTAATGACTCTGAGCCTCGGTCATAGTTTTGCTTGCGTAGTGTATAGGCTGAAAGTATTTTGCTTTTCGTTGCCCCAAGACAGCACCTATGGCAAAATCACTAGCATCGCACATAAGCTCAAAAGGTAGGTCCCAATCGGGGGCAACAAGAATCGGTGCCTCAGTAAGCTTTTTCTTTAAGGTTTCAAAAGCTTCGATGCACTCAGGAGAGAAGATAAAAGGAGCATCCTTCTCGAGGAGATGGGTCATAGGCCGGGCGATTTTAGAGAAATCTTGGATAAACCTACGATAGAATCCGGCATGACCCAAAAAGCTCCTAACACCTTTAACGGTAGTGGGATGAGGTAATTTAGCGATGACATCAATTTTGGCTTTGTCAACCTCAATCCCGTTTTTTGAAATTTTTTGGCCGAGGACAATGCCCTCTTTAACCATAAAATGGCTCTTCTCCCAGTTGAGACTCAAGTTCGTTTCTTTACAACGTTTTAGCATCTTTTCCAAGTGGGAGAGACAAGACTGGAATGAATCCCCGATGACTGAAAAGTCATCCATAAATACCTCCATAGTTTTCCCGATCATGTCAGAAAAGATTGACATCATGCACCTTTGGAACGTGCATGGTGTATTACATAAGCCGAATGGCATACGTCTGTAAGCAAAAGTTCTGTAGGGGCATGTGAAGGTAGTTTTCTCTTGATCTTGAGGATCAATGGGGATTTGGAAGTAACCCGAGAAACCATCGAGGAAACAGTAGTATTCATTCCCCGCTAGTCTTTCGAGCATTTGGTCCATAAAAGGCAGAGGAAAATGGTCTTTACGGGTGGCTTCATTTAACTTACGATAGTCAATGCATACTCTCCCACCCGTGACCAAACGAGTTGGAATCAACTCATTTTCCTCGTTGGTGACAACAGTTATGCCACCCTTTTTAGGAACGCAATGAATTGGGCTAACCCAAGGACTGTCAGATATAGGGTAAATTAATCCCGCATCAAGAAGTTTTAGAACTTCTTGTTTGATAACTTCGTGGATTTTGGGATTTACCCTCCTCTGTTGTTGCACTGCTGGCTTAAAGTCATCCTCCATTAAGATTTTGTGTGTACAAAAGTCCGGGCTAATACCCTTAATGTCGGAGAGTTTCCAAGCAATTGTTTGCTTGTGTTACTTAAGAACTTTGAGGAGTGCAGTCTTTTCCTCAACTTTTAAGTCTTTAGCATCACCCTCTAAAAATGCATACTCAAGATGAGGAGGCAAGTCCTTGAGCTCAACCTCGGGAAATTCTTCAGATTTTTCAATAGACTTAATTTCCGCTTTATGAAGTTGTTTTGGAGACGGAGAGGGTGAAGGATCGTCATTTAACAATCTTTCAAGAAGAATAATGTCCCCCTCCGAGTCAAGATAGTTTTCATCAATCTCATTTGAGATTGAGCTATCTTGAGCAAGAAAAGCCTCGACCTCTTCCAAGAGGAAGTCACTTCCCTCAAACGGAGTGAGAGACGGGGAAGATTCGGATATGATAGGCTCAGAAGAAAGAGTGGTACTGCCACTTGGAGAGAAACCGAGGACTTCTTGAGAATACTCCTCTAACGCAACATCGATGATGTCAATTCGGTTTACCATTCCAGCGTCATAGTTAGAGGAGTATCTTGAAGTCTGATCAAGATTGAATGTGACGGCTTCATTACCAACATGCAAAGTGATTTCTTCTTCGAAAACATCAATTAGAGCACGACCCGTTCTTAAGAATCCCCTCCTGAGAATGAGAGGAACTCTTGGGTAAGCATCGAAATCAACAATCACGAAATCTGTCGGAAAATGGAACTTTCCTACTTTCACGAAGATATCCTCGGCAATGCCGAGGGGACGAGATATAGTACGGTATGCAAGCTCGAGAGTCATGCAGGTAAGAGTGAGAGCAGGAAGAGAGAGTTTCTTCCAGACTGAGTGAGGCATAAGGTTAATGCTTGCACCAAGATCGGCCAAGGTAAAGCATTCAACCATCCCCGGGAAAATGCAAGGAATGAGAAATTTCCCGGGATCTCCAAGCTTTTCGGGATGCTTTTTCAAAAGCACTGCTGAGCAACGCTCGTTTAGTGGAGTTTTAGCCATCTCACAGAGTTTTTCCTTGTTGCTTATCAGATTTTTGATTGTTGAAGCAAATTTAGGCATTAGAATAAGAGCATCCGCGAAGCTGATATCGAAATGTAACTCTTAGAAAATTTGGTAAAATTTTTCCATCTGATGATTAGCTTTTTCGCGGATCTTTTGATCATTCAAACGTGAAGGATATGGAATTGAAGGCTTGGGATTGTTCTTTGGAATTTCATCAGAACTTTCCGGAGGATCAAATACAACTTTTGACTTGCGAGTCGGGACCGGGACAACTTGAGGGTGGACGTTGTTGGTACCTCCGTTATTAGTAGGAAGTACCGTGTCCGTGGTAACCTCAGGTTCATGTTCCGCTACCTTGGTAGGAGGAGAAGAAGAGGTAGAGGGAGTCGTGGGTCCATTATATGATACTCCACTTCGGGTATTGATCGCCTAAACATCGCCCCTCGGGTTAGCGATCGTATTGCTCGGTAGTGTACCCGGGCCCGAGGGTCGATCATTTAAAGACTTCTGAAGTTCAGAGATCTTGCTGATCAATAACCGATTTGTTTCCTCTTGTGCTTTCATGAATTGTTTTAACACTTCATCGGAGGAAGACGGGGGTTGAACAACGTTTTGATTTTGGTTAGGAAAATTTTGAACACGGTTGTTTTGAAAATTTCCTTGGTTTTGGTTGTTGTTACCCTGAAAATTATTTCTCTTATTGAAATTACCCTTATTGTAATTCCCTTGACTTTGGTTTCTTTGAAAATTTCCTTGAAAACCTTGATTTTGGTTGCCATTTTGAAAATTGTTTTGATTAAAATGACCTTGATTTTGGTTCGGGTTTTGGAAATTCGGGTTTTGACCTTAGTTAAAATCTCCTCGATTCTGATTTTGATTCGAGTTACGGTTTTGATTTTGGTTAAAACCGGGAGGTCCGAGAAAATTGTTGGAATGATAGCTTAAGAGATTACGGTCCCTTTGTGGTTGGTAAGAATTACCACCCATGTTGTAGGAACCTTTAGCAGCATAAACGTTCTCTTGAGGATAACCAGCAGTAGTTGGACACTCGGAATATAGATGTGGGCCTCCACAAGTCTCACAACTTCGGGCTACGGCTTTCACTTGTTGATTTTGCATAGTTTGGTTCATTCTCAACACAACCGTAGAGATATCATCCATCTTTTTAGTGAGAGCCGCTATTTCAGGAGATGATGATGAAGGAATGACTGATTTACATGACTCGTCCCTCTCCGCAGAGGAATCCCAAAAGTTATGGTGCGCAATCATGTTCTCAATTAGATCATATCATTCTTCGGGACGCCTTTTCATGAAGGTCCCACCAGCAGCAGCATTGAGAATATCCCGGTGCCTCAATGTTAGACCATTATAGAAGGTATCTATGATGGTTACTTGTAACATATTGTGGTTAGGGCACCGATCAATTGCGAGCTTATAACGTTCCCAAGCCTCAAATAGAGACTCATCGGGACGCTGCCGGAAGTTGCTGATATCATTTCATAACTTGGTAACCATGGAAGGTGGAAAATATTTTGCTAAAAACTTGGTTACCATTTCATCAAAGGTACGAATAGAATTCTTGGGGAGTCGGTCAAACCATGCAGTGGCATGATGGGTGAGAGAATAGGGGAAGAGATACAGACGGAGGGCATCATCGGTGACACCGTGTTGTTTCATGCTTTGGGTGACGGTATGTATTTGTCAAGATGCTTGTTAGCATCGTCACCCGGTAATCCGTGAAATTGACACGAATTTTGGACTTGTTGGATCATGTGGTGCTTGAGGCCAAAGTCCGTAGCCTCAATAGTGAGTGGTGCAATAGGTCCGCCCCTCCCTTGCATGGTAGGCCGACACAACTCCTCCATCGTTCGGAGATCGGGAGCTGGCTCATCCTTGGGAGGGTCAGGGGGTGGTGGTGGCCCGTCGTCCATTTCTGTTTTTGGTTCTTCAATAACAGTACATAGCTCGGGTACGTTTTTCTGATTTTTACGCTTTGTTTGTGAACGAGTGCGCATGCACTAAAAACAAATTTTCAAAACAAATTCGAGGCAAAACAACAGGGAACTTAAACCAATAATCACAAGTGAATGGCTTCTTTGAAAAAGGTACACCACTTACAGGGATACAATGGCAAGTTTTAATCTTTAGTTTGGGAACTTATTATGTCCACACCCCCAGTTTGGTAGGTGTTCTGCCTTGGTTTGCGGTGGTAAGATTTTATGTAATTATTAACAGAAAAATTTGTTTTTGGGCTTTTCGGGTGTGTGTGCAGAAAACTTTGGGAAATATTTTTGGTATCGATTCGTTAACTGAAATCGACCTCTTTAAAATTACTCGCAGGGTGGCGGGAGAGAAGAATGGATCTCTCTTCAGTTCGCAATTTAATTTCAGAACTTCCATATTCCACCTGTGTAGGTTGTAATCTTAAAGAAACCGAAGTAATTTAACTTCACGATTTGTTTTGTTGTTTTTGATTTTTTTGGTGTTGCTAACACTTTAGGAAAAGTGTTAATGAACTTTTTGATAAAATTGATATTTTTACAAAAACTTTTTACAAAAGTGGTGAAATTTGTACAGGGAGGGTTTTGAAAACCACTAAACTTAAAACGATTTTAAAACACGCAACAACCTCCCCGGCAGCGGCGCCAAATTTTGATTGGCCCTAAACGGTCAGATATTATTGACTAAGGTATATGGTCAACAAGTCAAAAAAAGCTTAGACCAATGCTCCGTGGATAGTATAGTTTTGTCCCCGGGTCGTTATGTCCCGACGAGATTGCAATGGTGTTTGAAAACGGTTTTGAGAATGAGTGGCACTGAGGACAGTAGCCAAAGATGATTGAGAAGTGATTATACTACTAATTATTTGGTATTTGGATAATTTGAAATAATATTAACAATAACAGATAAACAGATATGATTACACAAACACAAAATGAAAATCAGATTCGATTACAGACAGAAAAAGGTGAGATTTAACAATTCACAACTACAGGGGGTGCAAGTGAAACTTTTACAAACTTAAGATAAAAACAAAATTAAAATGAAAAGGAAATTATTTATTTGATTATTTTAATATTTAAATACTAATTAATTAATAAAACTATTTAAAAAGCAATTAAAATCTAATTTAAAACAAACTAAAAATGATTAAGGTTACAAAATTAAACTAAAAATTTGCAAAATTATTTTCTGAACTTCTAAATTAACTTAAAGAAAATATAAAAATTAAAAAGAAATGTTTTTTGTCTTTTTGTGGGTTTTCTTTTAATTAAATACTAATAATATTAATTAAACTATTTAAACTATTTTAAATTACTAATGATACTAAAGATGACTAGATAATTATAGAAAAAATTACAAATCTAATTAACCATCTCAGTATTCCTAAAAAATTATAAAAAGTTTCTAAAAATTATATTTAGACTAATTTACTAATTATTTACTTATTTATTAATTAAAATCTAATTTAACTAAATTAATTAAGAAAATTAAAAAGTGAACAGTATAATTTAAGAAACTATTTTCTAAAAATCCTAAATGATGTATGAAACTTAGGAAAAATATAAAATCCTACTTTTGTTAATTAAAAATTAAGAAAACTATTTAATTACTAATATTATCTAATTAATTAATTAAACTATTATTAATTCTAATAATTATTAAATGAAAAGAGAAAAATCTAAGAAAATTACTTAAAATACTTTAAGGTGACAGGAAATTAAGAAAAATATAAAAATGATGAAATGCTTATTAATAAGCTAAAAAGAAAAATTCAAAAGATAAAATCTATTAAATAGAAGCTATCACTATTTTTAAATTTGGTTTTTTGTTGGTTTTTCTTATTGACAGTTGATTATAAGCTAAAAACAAGAATATTTTGTGAAAACACTTTTGAAATAGCTTAATAATAAGCTATGTGCACCCCCTTGTGCTTAACAGTGAACCAATTAGCTTATTAGGACTTATGCAATATTGGAAAAAGCTGAGAAATGACAAACTAAGCATAAACAGATGATTACAAACTTGAAATAAGCAAAGTGGAACAAATAAGCACTCTGGAAAAGCTACTGAGAACAAATAAGCACTTAATCAAACACAAGGCCTAAAACGGGCCAAACCAAGGGATTTTGAACCTCTTTAGGGTCCACAGAAGTCAAAGGGAGTTCAAAACAAGACTTGGACTACGAAGGTGGACTGGTCAACTACAAAATAAGCCAATAAGCTGGGCTTATGGCTTATTAATGAACACTGGGTGGTGCTTGGAAGTTGAGGTCACACACTGAGTGACTCAATGTACACTCAGGAAATGGTCAATCTTAAAGGGACTTGCAGCCCTATCAAATAAGCCAAATACTACAAAACAATCCCTGAACCTTATCAATGAGCTTATTTGCTTTCCAAAAGCTAGGGTACAGGGTGTGGGGTCCACTAGGGTGATCACAAAAGGACTTGGAAAATGGGCCAAAACCTGTGCACAGGGCATACACTTGCCCTGCAGGTCAAAACAAGCTCTTGCACAAGCTTTTATAAAAATCTTAAAAATAAGCTGATTGTGGAAACTTGTAGACTAGGTGACAAATATTAACTTCTGAAAAGATCAAAGTCTCAATCCTAACACAAAATTCACAATAAATCTCCCAAGTTTTGGATTTCTGAAACAAGCCTACTTTTGACTTTTTTGAAACTTTGAACTAGGTTGACTTTTATGAACTTAAATCTTGATTTTATGATTGATACTGGTTAAATAAGCTGAGTTAAGACCAAATTAAGCTAAACCACTCATTTGTGAATGGAAATGGGGCATAAGCCTCTCTTTAACCAATACAGAAGGTGAATTTGGCCTATTACTAGGTGATTTTGACTTTTTATGAAACAAGACCAAGTTTTAAATGTTGTTCTAAGCTAATGTGACTCTAAGATGCTAGTGAGAACAGGAAACAACAACAAACACATGCCTAAACACACAGAAACAGATCAATCCAAACACTACTTAAAACCTGTGATGATGAGATTTTCAAAGCAAAACTAGGATTTATAACTTGAAACAGAATGGTAGCAATCTACTATGATCTAACAAACCTAAATAAGCATAAATACACAAATAATAAGCTAAGGAATACTAGAACAGAAGATTTAAGATATTTTCTTACTTCATGCCATCCAAGCCATACTTTCAACTAGAACCAGGACCTGAGATGATTCCTATAAGCCTTCCACAAGGCAACTAACCCAGGGCCATCCACTATTCACCATGCTCCAGCTTAAATCTTCATAAACTTGAATGGTTGACTTTCGTTGACTATTCTTGTGTTTTTGAGTTTTTTATAACTAAGCTATGTTTTAAGGTTTCTAAAAGCTTATTTAAGCTTTCTGGGAGCTTATATGATCCTAAGAGTCCATAGCATTACATAGAAACAAAAACAGAGCTTGATAATAATTTTTGAAAAAGTAAAAATTGCATAAACTAAATGAGATACTGAAACTTGAAATATATTAATTAAAAAAAGTTGAGATTACACTTCAATTGACTAATACAATGCTTAAAAGCTTTTGATTTGACTAAAATAACATACTACAACTTATACGACTAAGATTAAGCTAAAAAATGGACTGACTTCTTCCTTCATGCTTCTCTTCCTTTTATATCAGAGGATTAGGGTTCCCTGGATCTGAATGATCATTTCCCACTTCATTCCTGAGCCGTTGGATCACTGAGAGGCTCCCAATTGCTTGCCACGTGTTTTGGCGCCAAAACTAAAAATGGGTTTAACTGTTTTTATTAGCAATTTAGGGGTGGTGCATTAAATGCTTTTGGCTTGTTAGGTGAGAGTGGGGAGGGGATGGGTTTGGGCGGTGAAGATGGCGGGAGAGGTGAGGTGATGGCTTGCAGGGTCAAGTGGGGAGGGAAAGGGAGCTGGTTTGACTTTGTTTGACCCTGTGGTGTGTTTATTTAAAATGGAGGGAGTATTAAAATGGGGTTTGGGCTTAAGGTGGGCTTGGGGTAATGGACCAGGGAAAAGGGTGGATTGGATTATTTTGTGTTTTGGATTTAGACTTTGGTGAAATAATATCAAAGGGTCTGGTTTGGTTTAGGATAAAAACAAGGACCAATTGTGTAACTTTCTGAATTTTAAGGGACCTGAATTGCCAACTTTCCAAAGCCTTTCCAAGGGTCAAACTTGCCATATTCCATATACCAAAGGATCATAGTTGACTTTTCCAAAATTTGAAATTCCAGGGACTTAATCTGCCAACTTTCCAAACTTCAAGGACTTGTTTTGTAATTTTACCAAACTTTGCAACCAAGGACCATTCCTGCCATAGATGAGAAGTACAAGGACAAAAATTGTTTTTCTCAAAGTTTTAATATCCCAGGGACTGTTGATACAAAAGTTGGGCGTTCCTGATTTGGGCTCTTGCTCTCGTACCAATTCGCTTCTTAATGCTTGAAACCTGCGCACTAAGAAAATAAACAAACACCGTTAGGCTTATCGTGGGATTGTCTCCCACGATTAGACTCCGGCGTGAGAGTAAGTAATCGGTTTAGGGTTCTCGTAAAGAGTTTTGGGGTTTGTGAATCGTACCTTTAATGAGAATTATGTCATTCCTTATATAGGCGCAGAATCCTTGTAGGGTTCGTGCTCCTTACGTTTCGCACACGTGGTGCTTATCCGGGTTAAGGATATCTATTCCATAGATAGGAGATCCTTATCTTTACCGTCTATAGTTAAATTGGGCTTGGGTCTATGTGAGCCCAAACCCATTATTAATGCGGCCCAAGTTATAATAACCCACGCATGGTGGTTATTGGCCTTAGTAATGTTTATTATTTGGGCTCGTGGCCCATATATAGACTATACGTCATCATGTCCCCCTAGTCTAGTTTGCGTGGCTTGTAGTCGCAGATGCTAGACTAGTCAAAACAGCGGTAAGCGTGGCGGGAGAAATATTGAATATTGTCGCCCAATATTGAGAACAATGTACCTAGTCCTAGATATTTCAAAGAAATACCTCGAAAATCGGGGGTCGTGTCCACGTGTCCCTCGGAAAACGGGAAAAAGTGCATGTACCGTTTCGGATTCTAGCCACACGTTTTATGAGTGGGATCCACGTGGCCTTCATCTAGGGTTTTTCGATTGCTTATATAAGAGTCACCGCCTCCATTTGCCCAAAAACACACAGTAAAAACACATATTCACCATTACACATTTCTTCAAAGCATTTTTGCCAAGAAAGTAAGTGTGTGATTAGGTAATTGAGCGTGCACCTCTTAGTATATCTTTTTGAAAAAATGGTTGCTCAGTTGGATGAGTTTGGCACTGCGATGAGTGAGGATGATGTGCGTCAGTTTTCATCTGATTACTTCATTCCTCTGGATGTGCATCCAGAGGCTCCAGACGTCGATGCGTGTATAGCCGATTTCCCTAAAGGGAAAATAGGGCTATACATGCGCTTTTTTGAGTACGCTAATTATCGCGTACCAATATCCATTTTCTTGAGCAATTTGCTCAATTTCTATCATCTTCATATCTCACAGCTGCACTGTATAGGTGCGGCAAAGGTATCGAATTTTGAAGTAAACTGTCGTTTACTTGCGATAGAACCGACCGTTGACCTATTTCGCGCATTCTACCACACAACGTGGTCGCATGGATGGGTATCCTTTGCGAAGCGCGCGGGGAGCCTTCAGTGCTATATCGAGAAGGTAGACTCCCTGAGGCATTGGAGGGAGTATTTTTTCTGGGTTGATGATGTGGTGTTTCCATCGCCCTTTGAATTTTATACTCAAGACACGTTGCCGAGGGATGGGCGCCCCGCACTCGGTTCATATAGTTTGGAAGATGCGCAAACCATTGATGCCAACCGCATCCCCATTAACCCTTATCCTGAGGAGTTTTTGGTGCATGTGGGGTTGAGTCGTAGCTATTTCGGGGGTGCTGACGAGGTGCCAACCTTCATTGATGAGGAAGGCTGGGGTGGGTGTTCATCCCTTTTTATTGTTCGCTTCCAATAATGTAAGTTTTTCTCTATGCGCACGTTTAATAACTAATCTCTGTTTTTGCTGTTTATTCCTGTTGCGCAGAAATCGATTTGTTTGCGGTGGTAAAGCTGGAGAAGCCGAAGCAGGTGACCGTTGGCGTGCGCCCTCTGAGGGAGAACGAGCAACCGCTTTTGGAAGCGACTGCGGGTCATCTGACTGTGTTGGGGCCTGTTGGCCATGAAGATTCGCCGCCTCTCCTTGTTACGCCCATACAGAGCATGGCGCCAACTGTGGAGACGGCGCATGTGGAGGAGGTGCACGCTGAATCTTCTGATAGCGTGGAGATACTGAAACCTGAGGAGGTGTTGAAGCCTGAGGAGGTAGCGCGGAAGCTAAAGCGCAAAGGAGAGGTTAGTAGTAGCAGTACTTCCAAAAGGAGGCGCCATCTCATCGGAGATGCAGAGTCATCTGCGGAGGAGGACACATCCGCTTCTGGTGTGGATAAGGAGGCTGCCAAGGCCTCTCCGTTTCTGTAAGTGATCTTCCTCATGCTTTATATTTGGTTATTACTTGTCTTTTAATGTGCTAACTGTCTTCGTTAATCATTTTCAGTGATGATGCTGCGAAGGATGGTGCGGCCTTTGTGGAGACTGTGGTCCCTCCTCAGAATGAAAACAAGGAGGAGGAAGTGAAGGTGGATGAGGACGTATCTGCGCAGCGGTTGTTGGTGGAGTTGGCTGCTACTGTTGAGCGTCAAACTGAGCTAGTTGCTCAGTTGAAGACGAGATACGTCGGGGAGAGTAGCACTCTCGCCCAAAAAGATGAGGAGATAGCGCTTTTCCGTGCGTAGCTGGCTGAAGCGCAGGTGGAGGTGGGGTCCTTCAAAGCGCACACAGACAAGGTCACAAATGAGAAGTTGACCACGATGGCTGAGCTGCAGCAAGCGCGCGGGGAACTTCATCAGTTTAGGGCCAACCTTACCTGGGCGGTAAGGTATCTTGAAGAGAAGAAGAAGGAGCATTTTGCGAACATTGCTGAGTTCAAGGTGCGCATGGAGAAGATTGTTCAGGTGCAGGAGGAGAAGCTGCGCGGCCTGAGCATAGACTATGATGAGGAATTATACCCTCATCTGATGTCTACCATAGCTGAGCATATGTATGTCTTGACATATTTTTCCTGCAATGTTGCCTTATTGTATTTGTTTGTATGTTTCTTCTAATGCAAGTTGTTTTTGTTGATGTAGGTGGTTGATCAGTCATGGACTGCGTTTGGCTGCTATGGGCACCTTGGAGTCTCCGGAGGTGTTAGAGACCTTTGGAAAGGTGGTGCAGTGTGCTGTGGAGCGTGGAAAGGCGCAAGCTATGGAGGACCTCCATGAGGCCAAGGCATTGAACGTGGCCCTGACTGAGGTGCCTGGCTATAACCCAAGTGCGTATGACGAGCTGGTGCAGGCCATGGAGGGGATGAAGCTTCTTGAGCTTCCTCATATTGCACAGTTAGAGCGTGACCAGGATAACCCCATAAAGGTAATTATGGAGGGGTTGACCCTAGGGCACCATGTTTTGGAAGATGCAGAAGCGCAGCCACACTACTTCCTTAAGTCTGACGAGTCGCAGCTGCAGGTTCCTATTTTTGCGCAGCCTCGCCACATGCTGAATCCATTTGCTATTGAGAAGGAGATTCCTTTGAAGGAGGTATTGGAGCGCCACGCACAGAGAGCTGCCCAGAAAAAGGGTATTAAGGGCAAGGCCGTCTTATGCGGTGTAGGCGCTGCACATATTCCCAGGTCTGATGGGATTCCTGTAAGTGTGGCGACCGTATCGCCTAAGGATGCATTGCTCTTGAGAAAGCTTCAAGAGGCAGGAAGTTCCGCTGCACCGGAAGATAGCCCTGAGCATCGTCATAGCATATAGGCTTTTTTTTTTCTTTTTTTTTTGTAGCTTGTATATTTATTGTATAAATAACAAAGTGTATCTTTTTCATGTTATAGTAGTTGTCTTTTTTGTGTAAAAAGATTGAATAAGATACTCTTTTATGTTTAAATTAAGTGCGTGACTTAAGATAAATTATGAGAATAAACTTGCTTTAATTTTTGCGAAGTTGTATTATTTGACCAAGAGTCTTGGCTCGTTATTCGCTAAGCTTTGTACAGTGTACTTGATATTTGCGCATCCTTCGTGGGACGCGCAAGGAAAACTTACCTCAACGTCTCAAGAGTAAGGCGCTTAGCAAGGATGCGTGATCCAATGTTGATGGGTTTGCAACCCTCTTACTCAACGAGTGAATTAGTAGGTTTACTCATCCTTTATGCCTTCATGGGTCTTAATTAGTGCATGCACGCCATGTAGGCAAAAGATATAATATAACAATATTGACATATATAAGAATGTATGCAATAAAGTGAAATGTGTTATGGAGTTAGCTAGAAACCATAACATTTTATTGATACTTGCAAGTTTTTTGAAAAAGTAAAAGACAATTCCTAAGAAAGAAGAGAAAAAACAAACACTTATTGGGTACATCCTAAAGTGCAAAGGTGTCTGTGTATGGGTCGTAGCCTTTCCTAAAGATAGCATCTTTTAAGATTGCAGATGTTCCAGGTGCACGCTAGGTCGTGACCTTCCATATCGCGTAACATGTATGCGTCATTGCCTAGCGCATCGGTGACCTCGTAGGGTCCTTCCCATTTGGGTCCGAGTTTTCCTGTGTCTTCTGCGTGGCTTGCATCGTTGGTGCGGTATACAAAGTCTCCTGGCCTGAAGGAAGTGTGTTTGACCTTTGCATCATAATACTTCTTCATTTTTTCCTTAGCCTTTGCTTCGCGTATAGTTGTGCGTTCACGTCTTTCTTCCATTAAGTCCAACTCTATGCGCCGCTCCTCGTCATTTGTTGTGACGTTGACCTCTGTTGTTCGTATAGTTAGCATTCCTATCTCAGCTGGTATGACGGCTTCTGTTCTGTAGACAAGGGAGAATGGTGTGTCTCCAGTACTGGTTTTGATTGTAGTGCGATGCACCCATAAGACATGTTATAGCTCGTCCACCCACTTTCCTTTGTGCCTGTCAAGTCGCGCTTTTATTCCTTCACCTAGACTGCGATTCGCGCGCTCAACTAAACCATTGGTTTGTGGGTGTTTTACTGAAGCGAAGTGTTGCGTGATGTTCAATTGCGCGCACCAATCTTTGAATGGGTTGTCGCAGAACTGCTTCCCATTGTATGATACAATCTCTCCAGGTAGTCCGAAGCGACAGACAATGTTATCCCATATAAAGCGTTTGACTTGGTTGCCCGTGATGCTCACCACCGCCTTTGCTTCAATCCACTTCGTGAAGTAGTCTATGGCTACGATGAGGAATTTTAACCCTCCTGCTGCAACTGGAAAAGGTCCTGCGATGTCAATGCCCCATTTATGGAATGGCCATGGTGAGGTAATGGGTGTTAGCTCTTGCTGTGGTTGGCGCGGAATTGGCCTGTGTACTTGGCAATTGCTGCATTTCTTTATCATATCGCGCGCGTCGCGGTGCATAGTTGGCCAATAATACCCCGACCGTAGAGCGCGCGCTACAACAGATCGCGGCCCTGAGTGCATGCTACATGATCCAGCATGGATTTCTCGGAGTACATAGTCTGCTTGAAGAGGTCCAACACATCAGAGCCAAGGTTGCAAGAAAGAACGTCGATAGAGGATGTTGTCCCGTAGTTCAAATCGCTGCGCTGTGCGCCGCACTCTTCGAGCGTCCTTATGATCCTGTGGTAAGACTCCTTTGCTAATGAATAAAATGATAGGTGTCATCCATGTAGGATCTTGTTCTTCTATCACCGTGGATACTTCCATTTCCAAGATTGACTTGTTTTGTAAGGTTTCTACCAATACCTGTTTTGATATGTGCGCAAAGCTTGTGGATGCGATCTTGTTAAGCGCATCAGCCTTCCTGTTGTCCCCTATAGGTACTTGTTTTATTGTGAACCTATCAAAGTTTTTAATTAAGGACTTGGTCTTATCCAGGTATTGGATCATGTGCTCATCCTTGGCTTCATATTCACCTAGCACATGGTTAGCGACTAGCCGAGAATCTATGTTTGCCTCCAGGGTGCGTACACCCATTTGGATTGCAATACGCAATCTAGCGAGTAGGGCTTCGTATTCTGCCTCATTGTTTGTGGTTGTGAATTCGAAGCGCAGCGCATAGGTGAATTCCATACCTTCTGGATTAGTAAGAATAAGGCCTGCGCCTGATCCATCCACACATGAGGATCCATCTGTGAACAGAATCCAGGGTTCCTGCAAATCTGTTTTGGTTGTTGAGGTTGGACTATCGGTATCTGGCTTCTCAACAATAAAATCGGCTAATATCTGTCCCTTGATTGTAGTGCGTGGTCTATATGAGATGTTATATTCGCTCAACAAGACACTCCACTTTTGTAGCCGTCCTGATGCGTCAGGTTTAGAGATAACTTGTTTGATTGGCTGGACTGTTATTACAGCTATTGGGTGTGCTTGAAAGTATCTGTGCAGTCTTTTAGCTGCGAATACTAGGGCTAAGACCAGCTTTTCCATGGCGTTGTAGTTAGTCTCTGTCTTCTTCAATGCTTTCCTTACAAAGTATATGGGTGTCTGGACGGAGTTTCTATCTGTCAATAGCACTGCGCTAACTGCTCCATGGGTTGCAGATAAGTACATGATTAGCTCTTCCCCTGGTCGCGGTGCGACAAGTTTGGGAAGTGATGCTAGATGATGTTTTAGCTGTTGGAAAGCTTCTTCTGCTTCCTCAGTCCAACGAAAGTCTCCCTTTTTGGTGCACTTCGTGAGTGTTTTAAAGAGAGGGAGTGATTTGTCTGCTGATTTAGATTAAAAGCGGTTTAGCCCAGCTAGCTTTCCGTTTAATGACTGGACTTCCTTGAGTGTGCGCGGTGAGGGAAGATCGATAACAGGTTTTGTTTTTTCTGGGCAAGGTTTGATTCCATCGGGTTCTATTAAGTATCCGAGGAACATGCCTTCTGTTGCGCCAAATGTGCACTTTTTGGGATTTAACTTCATGTTTATTTTTCCCAATGTTTTGAATGTTTCCTCAATGTCGCGCACTAATTCCTCCTCGGTGTGACTCTTGATGACAAGGTCGTCGACGTAGACTTCCAAGTTTCGACCTACTTGTTTTTCGAAAGCTGTGTCCACCAGTCGCTGGTACGTTGCACCTGCGTTCTTTAGGCCAAAAGGCATTTTTGTGTAGCAATAGACCCCTTGACTGGTATGGAAAGCTGTTTTTTCTTCATCTTCGACTGCCATCTGAATTTGATGGTACCCTTTGTATGCGTCTAGGAAGCACTTAAAAGGATATCCGCACAGGGATTCTACCTTCCAGTCTATCTCTGGCAGTGGATAGCAGTCCTGTGGACATGCTTTGTTAAGGTCAGTGAAGTCTACGCACATTCTCCAACTGCCATCACTCTTTTTTACCATTACTGGATTAGCAAGCCAGTCGTGATAGTATACTTCGCGCATGATGCCTGCGTCTACGAGTTTGTGTACTTCTTCCAGAATAGCTTTTGCACGATCTGGGGCCTGGCCGCGCTTCTTCTGTCGTATTGGGGGATATCCTTGTCGGATATGTAACTTGTGCTCCGTGATAGAGCGTGGCACTCCGGTCATGTGCTTTGGTTCCCATGCAAAGATATCTAGGTTCTTTTGCAAGAGTGCGCACACAGCTGCTTTACCTTGGTTTGATAAAGATCCTCCAATCGAAACTTGTTGATCCGGGTAATCGGGGTGAATAGCGACCTTTAGGTCTGGTGTTTTTTTGTGCGCTGTTCTGGAATATTCTCCACCTCAGTGGTTACTGCGTTGCACTCTTTAGGTGGTACCGTGGTGTTGTAGAGGGTAACAACTCCTCCTTCCACTGGAAATTTAAGCATCCCATGTGCCGTGGGTGGTACAGCACGCATGGATGATATTCCATGTCTCCCAATGATGCCATTGTATGGTGAGGGAGATTTATTTACCATGAAATTTATACATGTTGCAGTTGAGTGTTGTTCATCGCCCACAACTACGAGCAAGCGCAATTGTCCCATAGGCCAAATCTTTTCTCCTGTGAATCCAGTCAACGAAGTTGTGGCTGGTATCAGTTGACTTTGTATTTCAGGTCGTAGCCTTTTGAAACAATGATCATATAGGATATCTGCGGACGCGCCCCCATCGATATACATGCGGTGGATATCATGTCCTCTCGTAGGTATTTCAATAGTTAGTGGCTCTACCACTGCGTTGTCCGCAGCTAGAGTAGGGAAGGATATCTCTTTTTCTGGAGAGAATTTTTGACTGACTTTTTGTTTTATCTTACGTTGCCATGACTGTATCATGTAGATGATGTCAGCTTTATCTTTGGGAGGTTTTTTCTTGCCCCCATTCCTTTGCTTGTCCTTTCCCTCTTTGATGTTTTTTACGAGGTGGTCCATTCTGCCTTCTCTTACTAACTTTTCAATTAGTTGTCATAGCTGGACACACTCGTTGGTTGTATAGCCTTTTTGGCCATGGTATTCGCAGTATCCATTCCCTATGCGCTTGTCCTCTACGGTACGCATTGGTGGAGGTTTTGGGAAGTTTGCACCTTCTGTTACAAATATTTCCCTCGGAGTCTTTGTGAGAGGGGTATATTTGTCATTGTCTCTTTGACTGCGATAATTCCTGTTGCGGTTGATATTCTGATCATTTGATTGTCTCCTAGGTTGTTCTTGTTGTCTATAATTCGAGTAGCCTTTTTTACTATCCGCAGCGGCTGCTTCTCCTTGTGTGAAGGATCTTGTGCGCTTTGTTAGCTCATCGAAAGTTTGGGGAACCTTGTCGTTTAGCTTCCGAATGAGTTCTGGGTTGTTAATCCCATTCATGAACCCTGAAATTTTTAGAATTTCGAGACACGCTTTGACCTGTATGCACTCATCCTTAAAGCGTTCCATAAAAGCGCTGGTTGATTCCCCTTGGCGCTGTTTTACTCTGGTTAGTTCAACAGGGTTTTTAGCGCACTTCTTTCTTTGGGTAAAGTTTAAGCGGAATGTTTTCCGTAACTCTTCAAACCCACCGATGCTCCGTCGTGGGAGTTTGCTAAACCATGTGCGCGCATTCCCTACTAATGTAGAATTAAACATATGGCACCACACAGGTTGTGGCCAATTTTCAATAGTAGCGGCTGATTCGAAAATTTTTAGGTGGTCATCCGGATCACCTGTCCCATCATATGTTTTCACGTTAGTGGGCATGCGCATCCTTTTGCGGTCGGAGTAATCGATGATGCGTCGTGTAAACGCATCAACTTTCTGGCGACGCCATGGAAGAGACATGTCTTCATTTTCTTCTTCGCGACGTCTTCCTCTTGACTTCCATTGTCCTGTTTCCCTATCCTCGTTGTCCGAGGAGTCGCTGGAGGAAGAGTAATTTCTTTTGCGGCGTTTGCGCCGGCTTCCTTCAGAGGAAGAGCTTGAGGGGCTTTCACTTGGGGATATTCTCCTTCCTAATCTATCGTGAATTCTCTTGCTCCCAGACCTGGAGGAACCTTCACTTGGTGAAGGTTGAGGTCCTAATCGGTCTTGTATCCCTCGACTGCGAAGTCTGGAATGAACATTAGTGCGCCTCTCACTGCCTTCATATTCCTCTGAATATTGTGAGTCAGATGTCGTCCCCAGCCTATCGTAGATAGTGGTACGTTTTTCGTTATCTGCACGTCTTTCTCGTGGGTGGCGCGGTGGTGATGATTCGCGTTCAGGACCAAAATTGAGCTGGGCTTGTAGGCTCGTACTCGACCTTCTCTTTGCTTCTTCTTGCATGAGGGCAGTTAAGGTTTCATAATTTTGGGATACGAAATTTCCCAGAGTTAGGTCAGGTGTGTCCTCAGTTGCTGCAAGAATATCTGCCTCGGTATTGGGTACCCTATCTCGGTTAGGTGCGCCTGGTGGTACAGTGTTGTCCACTGTAGGTACCGTTTGGTGAGGAGTATTGAAGAGGGTACGCTGGAGTTCCTCAACGCTTGGAACCACTGTGGTGGCTTGGGTAGTCCTGATAGGCAGTTCTACCACTGGAAGAGGTTGGGTTATTCTCTCCTCTTGGTGACCAGGTGCGTTGGTTGTCCCAGAAGTCTGCCTAGGGGTCGAATCTTGTTGGTTCTTCCTCTGAGGGTCACGTGTATTTTCCAACTGCGGAGTTCGTTGGCTTGAATTTTTATTCTTCGTCATTCTAGTTCCTTAGTTCTTAGTAAGGGTCCCACGGATGGCGCCACTTGTTGATACAAAAGTTGGGCGTTCCTGATTTGGGCTCTTGCTCTCGTACCAATTCGCTTCTTAATGCTTGAAACCTGCGCACTAAGAAAATAAACAAACACCGTTAGGCTTATCGTGGGATTGTCTCCCACGATTAGACTCCGGCGTGAGAGTAAGTAATCAGTTTAGGGTTCTCGTAAAGAGTTTTGGGGTTTATGAATCGTACCTTTAATGAGAATTATGTCATTCCTTATATAGGCGCAGAATCCTTGTAGGGTTCGTGCTCCTTACGTTTTGCACACGTGGTGCTTATCCGGGTTAAGGATATCTATTCCATAGATAGGAGATCCTTATCTTTACCGTCTATAATTAAATTGGGCTTGGGTCTACGTGATCCCAATCCCATTATTAATGCGGCCCAAGTTATAATAGCCCACGCATGGTGGTTATTGGCCTTAGTAATGTTTATTATTTGGGCTTGTGGCCCATATATAGACTATACGTCATCAGGGACCATTTTTGTCAATTTTTTAAGTTCAGGGACTAAACTTGCAATTTTGTGAAACTTTGTACCAAAGGACTAAATATGTAATTTTGTGATTTAAAAGGACCTTTGGTGACTTTTTCAAGTTTTTAGAATAGCCAGGGACCAGTTTTGACAACTTTTGAAAGATAAGGGACTGAAATCGCCAATTATGCAAACTTTGTTCATTTTTCATTTGTTTTTGATTATTTTGCATCTGAAACATATAAAACACAATCCTGGGATATTTTCAGTATTTTGATGCATATATGAGTGTTTTTAGATATTTTGGCAGCTCAGAATAGGTAAAAATGATGAGTATTTACACACTCATCAGAGGCATAAATGAAAATGGAAGAGATATGAAACTCATTAATGGGTTCCATGAAGGGTTTAACAAGTGCGTATTGTGGACTGCGAAGATATGGGTGAAAGTTCATGATGTAATGATAGAGACGAGTTAGGAACATCCCATAAGGTATCAACTTAGTTTGTTACCTTTGAGATGTACAATTCACTTTGCGAATAAGTAGGCAAGGTTGTATGGTTGATGAGTGAGGACACAAAACAACATATGAGCACAACACGCGGGAAGTTGCTCATAGACACCTTGTAGACTAAGAACATTTTCCTTAAGGATGATTGCTCGAGAGAGCAATTCTTGATGAACCTCTACCAAACAAATTTTCGTTGGATCAAGAAAAGGAGTGTACTTGTGAGTACGGAGGAGTTTAGTGAGTTCGCTTGCAGTGGGTATATAGGAACAATAAGGACTATCCTCTTCTCTATAGTTGAAGAGTGACTCAAGACATCAATCTTTGGTGTAGGCACATTGCCCATGATTGGGAATTCAAAGAATTTGAGCAAATTGCTCAAGAGTAAGGACAAAGTTAAAGTTGCGAATCCAAAACCAACGTGACAAAGATTAATCCTCGTTACGTACGAATTCAACTTGTCAAAAGAATTCCATCACAAAATGAGGAAAAATGTACTCGTTAATGTGTAGCAGACACTCGAGACCTATAGCCCTAAATGACATGTTGATATCTTTATCGTATATTAGAGAGGGATCAACGACATGACATTCATGAAATCAACGGGTTTCAAGATTTATATAAGGACGAATGTGATTTTCGGGTGTTGTTGGTTCGTGAGAGATGTCGGGCATGTAGTTGTTGGTTGAGAGGTGATCAAAATCATAGAGGTGAGACATGGTTGGAACCTATAAAAGATGAATTGTTTTTTTATCATCAAGGATGTTTATCATGAAGATATATGTGCCTACTGTGTGCCTACATGCAAACTATGTGGAGATGTGATAATCTTGACTCAAAAACTAACTTAATAAGATTATCCAAATACTCCTGATTTTGCTTTTCCTCAATTGAATATTTCAAAGAGTACATATTAGTTATGTAATTCGATTAATATTCATGATCCTAGATTTGTGAAGTTTTGAAAGTATGGAATTGGATTTTGAGTTTGAAAGATTTATGCGGAATTTGCTAATCTAATCTCCTAAATGTGATTCTTTGTTTGGGAAATTTAAAATCATTAAACATTATAAGCATCTAATCTTAATTCCCTAAAGACTAAATAACTTTTCAAGAGATCCCTAATTCCAATTCTTTGTGTAAAAATAACCCTAGACTCAAGATCAAAGAAAGATTAGAATGAAATAACTTACAATTGATGATAAGGGATTAGTAATGATTGATTTCCTTGAAGAATAATGCCTCCAATATGATTTTGAGATGGTGTAATTGAGATTTGGGTTGTGAGGTTCGACTTTGACAGTAATGGAGGAAATTGGGAAAGTTCAAATGTAAATTGTGAGGGAAAGAGACTGATATATGACCAATGTCAGACACACGGTACCACTAAAATTAGTGGTGTCGTGATCTGCTGAGGCAACTTTTTGTCCTCTTTTTGATTTTTGACGAACAAGTCTCGCTGATTTAGTGAGACTTTTTGACACGAGGAAAGAATTTATACCTAATAAATTCTTCTAACAAAAGATAGACCGAGCTAAGCTAGACATTACGGGATGACTTCAATAGTCATTAGAGGGATGCGAGTGATAACCTTAATATTTCAAATGAAATATTCAAATAGTCATAAGATGGGGTTTATAGAATGTGTTCCATCATTCCTAGAACTAGACAGAGATAGTCAAAGGATTCACGTTTGAGAGGTTTGGTTAGGATGTCGGCGATATTGTCTTAAGAGGGAACTTTCTCAATAGAAATGTTTCCTTTTTGGACGTTGTCGCGAAGGAAGTGGTGGCGAATTTCGATGTGTTTAGTGCGAGAATGTTGGACGGGATTCTTGCTCAAGTCGATGACGCCTTTGTTGTCGCACATAATTGGAATGTCGTCTAGATGGTGTCGTAGTCAATAAGAGCTTGCTTCATCCATAGTGCTTGTTGACATGCCTTTCCGGCGCTTACGTATTCGGCTTTGGTCGTGGAGATAGCAAGAGCCGTTTGTTTCTTGGAAGTTAGACAACAACCCATGAAGGTACAAACGCTTCTTGTAGTTTTTCGATCCACATAATCTCCCGCATGATCAGAGTCAGTATAGACAATAGTTTCTATGCTAGTCCCCTTGGGATAATATAATCCCAAGTGTATAGTGCCTTTAACGTATCAGAAGATACGTTTAACCGCTTCAAGATGAGAGGTTTTTGGATCCTCTTGGAAGCGTGCACAAAGGCAGACACTAAACATGATATTGGGCCTACTCGCCATTAGATATAATAAACTACCTATCATGACCCTATACTTAGTATTATATACGGACTTACCTTCTTCATCTTTCGTGAGTTTCACTTTCATAGACATGGGCGTTTTCATGGGCTTAGACTCCTCTTGACCAAATTTTTTAAGCATCTCTTTAATATACTTAGATTGATTAAAGAAGATACCATCTTCCATATGTTTTATTTGTAGACCAAGGAAGAAATTTAATTCACTCATCATGCTCATCTCAAACTCATCATGCATGATTTTAGAGAAATCATCACACAATTTAGGACAAGTTGGGCCGAATATAATGTCGTCGACATATATTTGAACAATGATGAGATGTGAATCATGTTTCTTCATGAAGAGTGTGTTATCAACCATTCCCATGGTATATTCATGTTTAATCAAAAATGCCTTTAGTCTATCATATCAAGCTTTAGGAGCTTGTTTAAGACCGTAAAGGGCTTTCTTGAGTCTATAAACATGATTCGGTTTTTCAAAATCAATGAATCCCGGAGGTTGTGCTACGTATACCTCCTCGTTGATAATACCATTTAGGAATGCACTTTTCACGTCCATTTGATATAGTTTAAAGTCCAAGGCACAAGCATAAGCAAGGATTATTCTAATAGACTCTAATCTAGCTACAGGTGCATAAGTTTCATCGTAATCTATTCCCTCTTGTTGATTGAATCCTTGTGCTACTAATCTAGCCTTGTTCCTAGTTACGACGCCATTTTCGTCGAGCTTATTTCTAAATACCCACTTGGTTCCTATGATGGTATGATTTTCATGAAGAGGTACTAAATCCCATACTTGATTTGCGGTGAATTGGTTTAACTCTTCTTGCATTGCAATTATCCAGCTTTCATCCTTAATCGCTTCACCGGCATTCTTAGGTTCTACGGTGGATATGAAACAAAAGAAATTACTTTTGTTTTGTGCTTGTGACCTAAGGGTTCTTTGGTTAAGATTTACTATGACATTTTCTATTGGATGATTTTTGGATTCCTTAATGTTAACGACTTCGTCAACTTCGACTATTTCATCCTCAATGTCATTTTCTAGAGTTTTCTTAAAATTCTCCTAATTGATACTCTATTAATTATGTATGTCGATGTATCTACGGCGTGACACCAAATTTTTGTAGGATTGATTGTTCATTTAGCATTGTTCTACTCATTTCTTGTAGTGACATATTCTTTCTTTCTACTACGCCATTTGATTGAGGAGTACGAGGAGCGGAGAAATTGTGAGATATTCCATTTAAATCACAATATTTTCCGAATTGTATTTTATTATCAAATTCCCTACCATGGTCCGTCCTAATAGATACTATTGTACATCCTAATTTATTTTGAATCATTTTACTAAATATTTCAAATTTTTCAAAGGCTTGGGTTTTGTCACTAAGAAATCTAGTCCACGTGTATCGTGAATAGTCATCTACTATTACTAACGTATAATGGTTTCCTCCATAGCTCCGCACAGCGGATGGACCAAATAGATCCATATGTAATAATTCAAGACATCTAGTAGTGGATACTATATTCTTAGCTTTGTGATTTGCATGAGCTTGTTTTCCAATTTTACAAGCATCACAAAAGTGTTTGTCATATCTTAGGTTAGGAAAGTTTCTAACTAATTCCTTAGAGGCTAAAGATTGTATTTGTTGCATGTTTGCATGCCCTAATCTCCTATGCCACAAAGTGGAGTTTTCATTTAGAGTTGCTAGGCATATCTTATCTTCCGGTTTGTTTCCTAGTTTCATAACATATATGCCTCCTTTTCTAATTCCTCTACCTATGACTTTTCCATTCTTAACTATTTCGCTATCCCTATCCGTAAAGGTAACCCTACATTTATTAACGCATATTTGGCCTATACTAAGTAAGTTATATGTTAAATTATCTACATGCTCAACATTTTCAATAGTAAGTGAGTCTTGAGAGATCGTACCTTTGTCAATGATTTTTCCACGCAAATCACTACCGAAAATAACATTACCTCCATTGTATGCCTTGTATGTAGAAAATAGCTTACGGTTCCCTGTCATATGCCTCGAACATCCGCTATCCTTGATCCATTCATCGGGCTCCAAGTCTATTCTTAAGCATATTTCATCGGTTGCTTTGGCTACAAAACATTTTTTTTTTGTCTTTTGGTTTTCCACTTCTTCTTTGTCACTATCACTCCATGTTCCACTAAAGAAGGCGCCTTGATTTTCATAACCCGGTGGCTTTGGACATTAACCAATGAGATGATTTGGACTTCCACATCTAAAGCACTTTCTTCTCCCGTAGTCATCACTTCTATTTCTTTGAAATCTTCTTTCTTCTTGTGATTGTCTAGCAAATCTTCCTTGTCTCTTGAAAAATTTCTTAAATTCTCTTACGGCCATTGCATATTCTTCGTCTTCACTTTCGTCAATTGAATCATAATCGTCACTAAGTTCCTTTTTGACTTTTAGTGCAAGAGATTTGACTTGCTCTTTCTTTCCTTTGATCGTTTCCGAATCTCTCTTTATAATTTCTTCATGGACCTTCAAATTTCCGATAAGCTCATCGAGTGATAGCGTCATCACGTTCTTTGATTCTTCAATGGCCATGACTTTAGCTCGCCATTTTGGATGCAATGCCCTAAGAAATTTCCTGACACAATTCTTACTAGAAAAAGTCTCATCAAGTGCTTTTAAACTAATGATAATAGTGTTAAATTTTGCAAAAGCACTATCTATTGATTCTTCTTCCGGAATCGTAAATTGCTCATATTATTGTACAAGAAGATCTATTTTATTACCTTTGACTTAAGTATTACCTTGGTGAGTGATTAGTAGTAAATCCCAAATTTCTTTTGCGGTTTCACACATAAAAATTCTTTCATATTCTTTACGCGGTAACGCAGTATAAATTACCATTTTAGCTTCGTTATTTTTTGCTAGTTTCTTGTTCAAATCATCATTTTGTTTTTCAAAAGGTACAATTTCATCCATTTTAGTTTCCGGATTATTTTGAACAGGGGGAAAATCACCAAATGTAATAATATGCCAAAGATCAAGATCTTTAGATTTCACATAAGTTTCGAATCTATTTTTCCAATATAAAAATCCATCACTTTCAAATAGTGGTGGTCTTTGCATAGATTGCCCTTCTAAATATTTTTCAGATTCCATAGATCGTTGCAAGTTTTAAAATACAATATATTTTAAAAATCTCGCTTGACGTGGCTCGGATACCAATTGTGGAAAACTAGAAGGGGAGTTGAATAGTTTTACGTCTTTTTAATTTGTTATAAAAGGTTTGTTTACGCGTTTTGTTTACTTTAAAAAATGTAGATTCGATATTATGTGAATTCAAGTCTTGCACAACATAAACAACTAAAATAAAATACTAAAGCTATAATAATGTAAGTAATGAAACAAGTGAGAGATGGAAAGATCGAACCGCGAGACAAGAGATTTATAGTGGTTCGGCTACAAGGACACCTTCCTTACCCTATTCCACTCCCCGAGCACCTAACTCGAGAGTTTTCTGCACTATGTCAACAAGCTCCCTTATGGCGGAGAAAACCTTACACACCAATTTACACACCACAACTTAGTCACACCTTATTCACACCTTCTATACAACTTCTCCACACCTAGTCACTACTAAATCACACCACTACTTCTTCACACCTAGTCACTAATAAATCTTCACTACTTCTTCTTCACCACCTATCCACTAATAAATCTTCACTACTTCTTCTTCACACCTATCTACTTAATATACACTACTTCTTCTTTACAACTATCTTACTTCACAATATCAACACAACTTGCTAATCTATCTTCTATCAAATATTCACAACTAGTTACACTAAGAAATAGATATAATGAATGATACTCTAACAACTTGGATGTGGAGGTCACAACAAGTTGTAATACTTCTTGTCTTGGTAGATTGAAGTATTTTTCTCTTGCACTTGAAAAGGTGAGGCTTGGATCACTTAGAAACAAAGATTAATGTATATATGATCAAAGGATTTTAGGTAATGGAAATGAGGATTTAGATCAGAAAGTTTTGGGGTGCAAAAGGTGAGGAAAATCTGCGGGAATGAACCAGTATTTATAGGCAAAGCTGGGGGGTCAGGAGCGTGGTCGGTCCCCTTAATTAAAAAGGGGGCCGCCTAGTTAATTAAGGGGCCGCCCCTCCAGAACGTTGCCCAACTTTGTCCTTTTGTGGGGAAGGTTTCTCTGGATTAAATTTGCCATTTTTGGTTAAAAATTTGAATTCATATATTTGTAATGATTTAAACATATTCTTTTAATTCCAAAAATGATTTTGTAAAAGATATAAAATGTTTGTGACATTTTATAAAAATTCTAGTGATTGAGAAATTGTTCCTTTGATCATAGAATGCAATAAAATACTTTGTTTATCCATACCTTAAGTGATTTGGATGTAAAGTGAAATATTTATCGCTAAATGCTTGTTTACGACATAATTTTTAGTTCAATGGATTTATGTTTTGTGATTATCAAAACATGGAGATGTCGATGAATGTTAACAATGTTTTTGGTCATTATTTATGTCAACAAGTCTGTAAACTGTTGTATCTAGACTAGGACTTTGTATAAGTTGATGTCTAGGTGTGTGAAGACTTGGACTTGGTGTGAGTCCAAGAAGTGAAGACTAGAACCTAGTGAAGGTTCGTGTGAAGACTTGAATCGGGTGAAGATTCGAGTGGACGAGAGTGCTCGTTAGTGTGAAGATTAGGACTTAGTGAAGTCCGTGTGTGAAGGCTTGAATTGGGTGAAGATTCAAGTGAACGGGAGTGCTCGTTCGTGTGAAGAATCAGACGGGGTGATCGTTTGTGTGAAGACTTGGATTGTAGGAATCCAAGTGGACAAGAGTGCTTGTTCATGTAGCCATGTGGGCTTTGTGTAGATTGGTTCTAGCTAGGATTAGGACTCGACATTCCGTTGGTGTAAGCTTTTGTATGGTTTGTTCCGCCTTTAAGGAGCGTATTGACTAGTGAAGTAACTCTCGAGTGTGGAACTCGGGGAGTGGAGTAGGACAAAGAGGTGCTTCTTGCTGAACCACTATAAATCACCATGTCTGATTTGCGTCTTCTCTTCTCTTCTCTTCTCTTTACTTACCTTTCTCGCTTTTATCTTTTAGCATTTAAGATTGTGTTTGTGTAGCTTGTTGCTTAGATTGTGATTATGCTTGAGATATAAACTAAAACAACTAAAAAATGCAAATACATAATTAATCACACATCTGCTCAAAAGACAGGCCCACTGGCGGCGATCCCTAACATTTAAGGGACCGTCCCCAGTGCAATCAAAATTTGCTAAATACTTTTAAATCTCGTATTAAGCTTATGTTTACGTGATTGCATGTATACTTGTTATTAAGTGACATATATGTTTGTTATGAGTGACATAACCACTATTCATATTTAGTTTCACTTGATCAAGAATTTGATACGAAACATTTTATGTTTTAAACGGAAACATATCCACCCCTCCCCTCTACGTTTCTACAACTTTGTTTCAAACGTTTTGATATGAATATCACATTGTTATACTTCATACCAATGTAGATACAAAATTATACGCATCAATGGTTAAATGCAAACAACTACACTTATAGCTTGTTGTTCATATTTTTCTTTTAACCATAACAAAGATTTCTTTCTCACATGTTCTCAAAAACAATTTAGCTAAAATAAGTTTAATTATAACATTTTTACCATCACTACAGACCGAAACTTGAATGTTCATAACTATTTATTAGCAAGGTTGTGAGAAAATTTAAATTAGCCATATAGATAAATGTTACCTTTTGGCCACTCGACGATTTGATCTTGGTCGGCCCAAAAAAACTTAGTTATTAGCCTAAAATTAAAACAAACATCATTATTTTCTCTATTTTTGGCTTGAAACATCAGCACCATTGTTCGTAAGACCTAACCTATTCACTGATAACTCTTTAACAATCGCTGCTCTGATATTTCCCAAATGAAATTTGTTTTCCACCAACATCCTCGCTGGCTCTATATCTGGATGACCTGCAAGTAGATGATAGAAATCCACCATGACTAAGAACGAGCCTGAAAACGATCACTACCTTCCTTAAATGTAGAAAGGGACTGTTCCAATGTCCGAAAGAATGAAGGCATACAAAACTACATGAGTGCCCATAGTTCAGTAAGGCTATTCTGAATATGGGTCCTAGTCATGAGTAGACGTCTGGACACGATATAACAGTTTCCAGATACATATACTCTAATGGTGGTCCTGTACAATCACCAACAAATGAAAGACAAATAAGTAAGAAAAAAATAGAAGATAAACGATATTCAATAAATATAGTTGAAGCACAGTAGCCGGAATATAAAAATTAATTAGTCATAAAACCTCAAGCCGTATGTCTATGTGTATTTTTTCGTAAACTGCAAAAAATTGTTTCTAGTCTGTAGCTAATACCTAAAATAGCAACACCTATTAGAAAAATAGAGGTAAGCCGCAGAGCGTGTATTGTTTAAAAGAACTAAAAACTATCTATGTTCACAATGCACAATTCAATTGTGTCTAGATCTATAAGTAAGGTTACCTCTGCCCAATGATTTTGGTCGTTCATTATCTCCCCACGAATTGATATGCACATTCTGCAATGGTTCATTTATACCTATCAAGGTAATAGAATTAATCATTATTTATCCAATATAGACAGCGATTTTAAATACAAGAATAAAGAAACCAACTTATTTTCAATAATAGGACGTTGACAGAAAAGTGGGCTTATTGGCTGGAAGTTGTGGAAAACGGGGGGGGGGGGGGGGGGGGGGTGAATACATTTTCGTTTAAAAACTTAAAACTTTTTTTTAATCAAATTGCCAGCCAAGTGTGACGTTATGGGAAAAGTGAAGATAATAGTCTATGAAGATAAAGACTATATAAAGCATGAAATAAAACATGTAGTCATAACACAAACAAAAAACATCAAGCCACAATACAAGCATAACCATAATATAAAGAGATAACGATAAATAGAAGAGATTGCAAACCGGACATGGTGATTTATAATGGTTCGATTACGAAGCTCCTCTTCGCCCTGCTCTACTCTTCGAGTACCCAACTCAAGAATTACGTCAGTAGATCAACAAGCTCCATTCTCGGCGGAGAAAATCTTACACAACGTTGCTTATACTGTATCCGGTACAAAGCTAAAATCGGGTCCTAGTTCGAGGTAGAACCAACCTAACGTCATTTACATTTTTTTTTTGTACAAAGCTAAATATTGAGTCCTTCTTCAGGTACAACCAAACCCGTTGTATTTTATGACCCAATATAACAAATCTTGTGTTTTATGGCACAAACACATAAACCATCTAATCTAGTTTAATGATACAAGGTGATGATACAAATGTATAACAAAAATCCAAGACAAAAATATCTACTAGATATGAATGCCTATCTAAATGAACTTCTTATGACAAGAAACCTTCAAATGGATGAAGATGATCATATCACCAATCTCATGGATCTTTATATGTGTATGCCTTGTGATAGATGAGAAACACAAGATCTCTAGGATTGCTTTGGTGGATGTGGAAGGCAAGATCTTTAAGCTTGCTTTAGTGGATCATCATGAAAGTATGCTTACAATAAAATAAATGTTAGAAGCATTATGATCATATGAAAATGTGGGTGTTTAATATGTGTTCCTAGTGATCTAAATGAATGCAAAAGTAGAGAAAATGTATGTGTAAAGGGATAAAAAAATGACTTGCAAGAGCTTGCTATTTATAGGCAAAATATTTACACAAAGTCAACTTATGTGATGTCATGCATGAAGTAATGTTTGATGTGACTAGACATAAAAGTCAACTTGATGATGCACCTAGTGATGTAAAAATGGTTTTTGATTTTCTTTTAAATAAGAAATAACTTGTAAATAAAACTATGTATATATCTAGTTGTTTTTAAAGAAAAGTACAAGTAAAAATGTATAAGTTATTTTTCAAGAATAGTGTAAACACTTGAAAAATAATTTATATAACTAGCAAAATGATATGTCTAAAAGTTTAGTGGTGTATTTGTCAAAATAAAATGTATTTTGTCAAGTGTGCAAATAAACTTTATACTTGCAAAATAAAAGGTCTAGTTGTATTTTTGCAAGTGTGCAAGTTAACTTTTATTGCTAAAAGAAAAGTGAAGTTTGTTTATTTTGTTCAAATAAAATATATATTTAGACGTAAACTTTAGTGTAAAAATAAAGTGATGCATTTGTATAAAATTTTTTTATATAATAGAACAAAACCCCAAGTGGGGACTTTCGTATTTAAAAAAAAAAATCCTTATTAGGTAATATTTTTATTATTATTTTTAAATTATAAATTCGTTTTGTAGATATACTACACAAGTAGAAAATAAATACAAAAAATATAGATAAGATGCAACTAACAATAGGATTAATCTTTTTAAATGATTATCTTTAATAATAAAAAATTATAATTAAAAATCATAAATCAAACAAAACAAAGATCAAATTATTTGTTTTTTAATAAATAAAAATATATCATTCAAAAAATTTTAAAAAAAATAAAAAACCGCGTGTACGTGAGTATTATAACTAGTACTTGTTAAAGTAAAATGAGGTTTGAAAGGGAATAATTAATTTACTAAATACTCAATGACCCAGAAAAGTATTTTAAAGATTGTCAATGTTTTGTTAAGAGGTTTGATCATAGTGCAACATAACAAACATGTACGAATCTGTGTTGTATGATACGAGGACTCGAAACGGCAAGAAGTGTTGAATGTATGTTGAGACAAAATATGATTACGAGTAAATTGCACATTTTACATGTGTTACGAGTTATATGTTTGCCATCAACAAAACAAACGAGAATGTATAGATTAAATATTCATGTACTAACAGAAGCAAACAACTGAATGACCGCCTTAATGAAACTCAAATAAATGCACACACTGTTACCCATTTTTTTCTGTAAATAACAATACAAAATGGTTTTGATCATACCATGCGTAGCAGAAACTGTGGATGCAGAAAGATAAGCCACCAAGGTATGCGTTGCAAACTAACCGGCAAGCAGCCATTCATATGGTAACCTGCAACAAACCATGACCAAGTTAATAACTCCATGTTTTTTAATGACCTTATAACACCGAGCTTACATCTTGTGTAAGTGAGGTATAAAGTGTAGAACACAACCTCATAAGCCGAAGAAAGAAAGCCTTTGAGGTATCCTAAAAATGTAAAAAATTGTAACCTTTTCTACCTTAAATGGCTAAATTTAACGACACAAATTTTCAAATAACCAATTGATAAAAACATAAACACAACCAAACCTTAATTAAGCAAAGTGTTTCATTTATTTAGACTTAATATCAATACTCTTAAAAAAAATAATAATAATAATAAATAAATAAATAAAAAAACCTATGGTTAGAAGTGCTGCAATATTAAGGCGGTGTTTCGTTGAAAAACATTTTCTTTCATTTCTTATTTCTTGTTTTGTAGGAAAAGGGAAGGGAGTTTCATTTCTACAAAACAATGGAAAATTTAGAAAACGCGTTTAATGTTAGAAACATGTGTTTGTGTTTTCCATTTTGCAAAACAAGAAAACATGTTTAAGTGTTGTTGTTTTATATCTCAACTCCCTATTTACCTTAGTAATACTATAAAAACATATTCAAAACACAAAAACAAATATTATAAACTAACCAACTAAATTATACAATAACTAAAAAAACTACTACGAGAAAATAAAGAATTAAAAAAGTAAAGTGTAACATCAAATAACGTTTTCGTCAGTTTTTTTACGCTTTCGTCCGATTTTTTACGTTTTCGACAATTTTTGTCTGTTTTTTACGTTTTCGGCTGTTTTTACGTTTTTGTCAGATTTTTTACGTTTTCATACGTTTTTTTACATTTTTGTCATATTTTTTAAGTTTTTGTCCGTTGTTTTACGTTTTTGTCCGATTTTTTACGTTTTCGTTTGTTTTTTTACGTTTTCATCTGTTTTTTTACGTTTTCATCAGACTTTTTACAGTTTTGTCAGTTTTTTATGTTTTCTTTAGTCTTGTTACGTTTTCGTTCGTTTTTTACGTTTTTGTGTGATTTTTTTGTTTTCGTCAGGTTTTTTTAAGTTTTCGTCCAGTTTTTTATGTTTTCGTCAGTTTCTTTACGTTTTCGTCCGTTTTTTTTACGTTTTCGTTCGATTTTTATGTTTTCGTCCGTTTTTATACGTTTTCGTCCATTTTCTTATGTTCATTTTTTAGGTTTTTTCAGATTTTTTACGTTTTCATTTGATTTTTTATGATTCCATCTGTTTTTTTACGTTTTCATCATTTTTTATGCATTTGTTCATTTTTTAATATTTTCGTTTTTATGATTTATTCCAATTTTTACGTTTTCTTTCGATTTTTTACGTTTACATCTGTCTTCATCTGATTTTTACGTTTTCATCTTTCATTTACATTTTCATCTGTTTTTTTTAGGTTTCGTCTAACGAAAACATAAAAAGGTAGACGTAAATGTAAATAAACGAAAAAATGAACGAAAACGTAAAAAAAAACATAAAAGAATAGACGAAAACGTAAAAAATCTGACGAAAACGTAAAATATCTGACAAAAACATAAAAAAACGGACGATAACGTAAAAAATCTGACGAAAAAGTAAAATATCTGACAAAAACGTAAAAAACAGACGAAAACGTAAAATATCTGACGAAAACGTAAAAAACTGACGAAAACGTAAAATATCTGACGAAAACGTAAAAAACTGACGAAAACGTAAAAAAATGGATGAAAACGTAAAAAGTCAGACAAAAACGTAAAAAATTAGACGAAAATGTAAAGAATCAGACGAAAACGTAAAAATTCAGACGAAAACGTAAAAAATCGGACGAAAACGTAAAAAATCTGACGAAAACATAAAAAAAAGGACAAAAACGTAAAAAATCAGATGAAACGTAAAAAATCAGACGAAAACGTAAAAAATCTGACGAAAACGTAAAGAAATTGACGAAAATGTAAAAAATCAGTCGAAAACGTAAAACAACTGACGTAAATGTAAAAAATCAGTCGAAAACGTAAAACAGCTGACGAAAACGGATTTTGGGTATTTTAATGAAAGATAGGTGAAAAAAAAAATTGTTTTGTAGTTTTGTGTATTAAAGTAGGAAATAGGAATTTTTATTGTAGAGAATTTTATTGAAAAACACTAATTTGAATATAATATCTGTTTTCATTTTTTTTACAAAACATTTTGTGAAAAAACAAAAGTGTTTTCCCTCAACTAAATACACCTAGTGATTTCCTTCATTCGTGCTGCAATCTTTATGACCCTACTAATTGCCGGAGGATGATCGTTTATGAGTCTGTGCGGATAAATCTGGAAAAGTAATAACGATGATTTATGAGTCGTGTAGATGAATCCGAATGCAACTGATCATCTTTGATTTATTAAAGCATTTTGGATTTGGGCAACTTTTTACTCGTGTTTTGGGGCTGAATATTGGGCTCATAAAATATTATAATACTCCCGCCCCATAAGGCCATAATATATAAGTCATAACCCGGCCCATTATTGTAACCGACCTAAATCGTCTATAAATACAAACACAAGTCAAAACCCGCCGTCATTCTTTAGCATTATCAACTGTAAAAACACAAAACCGTTAATCTTGTACGGTTATCGTCGATCGATCGCACGGTTACTTTCTTCAACATCGCAAGCAACAAACTCATTATGTTTACAAAGGTACACACTTATTATGTTTTAAAAATTTTATATATGTACATGTTATGCGCATCAACTTTTTTGCATAAAAGTTGAGTTTATGATTATGGAAGTTTAGTGGTTGGAGACATAAAATACTTGAAAGATTAGTGGTCTCATGTTCGATTATATATGGCCTTATCGTGATACCATTAGGGCATTCATAGTTTTGTGATTTGGTGTAAACCATTTGGCAAATAGATTTTTTAGAGGGTGTTTTTTTAATAAGCAGATACTAAGTTGCTTGATTTGTGTCGTTTATTTGTTATTAAATTAAAATTGCTTCTTATTCTAAAATCTTTTTATAAATTAATTTGATAGAAATTTCTTATTCTAATTATTCTTTTTACAAATATTTTTGTATTCTATACAAAATAAACAAATCCAAACGCTAGTTCCACAAATTCTTATAAGGGCAAATGTTTTAAAAAAGTATCATACTATGCTATTTGTTTTTCTGGTAGCGAATAAAAGTTTTGGCTTACAAGGGTACTTTTCTTTCAAATTCGTCCTTAAGGTACTTTGTCACATTTTTGTCCTTCGAAAAAAAAAAAAAAAAAATCATATTAGCTGCGAGGGGAAAAATTGTCACAAAATTTTGCAAAAGACCTAGGAAAAAAAAGGCCCAAATTTTAAAGAAAAGGAAAAAAGTTTGTTAGTTGTCAACAAATTGTGTCAAGTATGTTACTTTTTTAAAACATTTGCCCCTTTTATAAGTACTTTTAAGCAATCATACTTTCTTGGTTCATAAACATAGTAAAGATGCAAATTAACATAATTGATGCTTCACTCAATTGAGAGTGGCTATGTGTTTACACAAGACAAAGGTAAACAATGAGGGGTCCAAAAGAGCGGTTGGGTCTTGCAGCTGCGTTGAAGTCAGTTATTGTTTATGGAGGGGATGAAACACATTTTGAGGGAGCCGGTGGAAATGGTGCTCCCAGCTTTGAGAGCCCTTCATCTCCAATTCATGCATGACGTTGGTGTGGTTCGTATGAGTGGCCTCATGCTCGTGATGGGAGGTTTTATATGTCATGCACGTGATTTGAGGCATGATTGAATACTAAATGCGTGTTTGGGTTTTTATTGGTTCTACGAACGATAAGCATTTCATGAAATTGTGTTAGTGATTTGCTTACTCACGTAAAAAATGTTATAATACCAAAAAATTGTTTCGTTTCAAATTTTCAGTGATCTTTAAAATGTTTTAGTTTAATTTGTTGGTGCCTAAAGTTAAGTTTTTATATGACACATAATTGTTTCAACGATATATAAAAAAATTAGCGATCCCAAACACGCCCTTAGTTTTCCTTATGCTTGTCTACAAAGAATAAAGGTTGTATCATATGGGAGAACTAAAGGATCCTTCTTTGAGTGTCAAATTAGGAAATCCTACAAGTTTCATATGTGCCAAACCATATCATAGCCGGAGCATGTGAATGTGACGTTTTCTCGAGGCTTACATAACATGCTTTTTGATCTCATCAAGGAGACTATAAGTAGAAGACGTGACTCCCTATCATTTTGTTTTCTTAACGTTTGTCTTTGATAACTAGCGATTTTTGGCATACGTTTTAAATCTTTCTCTGACACTTCACGACCTTGTGTCGGTTCTTTCACCACTATAAACTCTAGAGCTTATGGAATCCTTTAAGGATTTCATGGGGACATAGAATGGGGACAAAAACTTGTTCGTCGATGGAGATTGGAATGGGAATGGATGTACAATTTCTTTTGAGATCCTGTTGCAACCTTTTATCAAATTCAACCATTAGACCTCAATGTTGATGTTATTTCAATTTGTAATATGGTTATAGAAAACCAAATTTATACACAACCAAATCGAAGTACTTATCAATTGATTTTCACTTACCTTTCGCCAACTTATGTGGCTATGCACAATATTTACTATGTGAAATTAATGTTTTTTATATGGTCATAACCATGACCCAAACATTTTTTAGTTGTGAAATTTCAAATTTTTTATGTGTGAAAAAATTTTAGGCATCTCTTGCTACGTTAGATGACGACGAGGAAGCTATTCAAGAAGTCATATCAAACTACTCTTTTTATGATGAGTTTGATGAACCTGTTTCGTTTATAGAGTTGCCGATACGATGGAGTAATGGAGAGAGCTCGTACGACAACAAAAACCTGATTTATCTAACGGGCACAATCGATAATGGTCTTCAAAGGTTGCATAAGCAAGTGAAGGCATGGAAGTATGAGTGTTTGAAAGAGAAGCCTGAGATATCAGTGCTTTCGAAAGATAACGTTTGGATCAAGCTTCAAAAACCTAGAAAGAGTTACGAAAGTATGATAAGAACGATTTTGATCACGGTGCATTGTCTTCATTTTTGTAAGGGAAGACCTGAAGCATCTAGTTCATCCATTTGGAACCATCTATATCAAATTTTCAGGTACACATGTTTTTTTTTTGTGTAATCGTATTTAACGTGTGTTTGTTCAAACTACTTCTCCGGAGATAGCAATGAGGACATGGTGATAGAGATGCATTTCTTATCCCGCCCTTTTCCTTTATGCTTGCATACTTGTCCTAGCCGGGGAATATAATTACATCCTCGTCCCCGGATATGGTTTCGTGTGACATGACTGCATTTCTTATCCCCGCCTTTTTTATCTGGAGATAGCAATGGGGACATGGTGATAGAGATGCATTTCTTATCCCACCCTTTTCCTTTATACTTGCATGCCATGTCCTAGTCGGGGAATATAATTACTTCCTCGTCCCCGGATATGGATATGTGTGACAGGACTGCATTTCTTATCCCCACCCTTTTCCTTATCCGGAGATGGCAGTGGGGTCATGGTGCCAGGAATGCATTTCTTATCCCAGCCTTTTTCGATTATCCTTGCATGCCCTGTCCTAGCCGGGGAATATAAATCCATCCTCGTTTTCTCTATCGACTAAGTTTTATTTTTGCTATTTAAGTTGTCGCAATAATTATACAAATTCATTCTCTTCATTATCTTCGATGTGATTAGGATCCCTACGGGAACTACGGATTTTATCCGTTAACGAAATTGCATTTTTTTCGTACACGTTCTATTCTCTTACCAATTCACTAATTCCTATTTTCAAAGACGGTCTATATATTTTTATATGAAACTAAAAAGGGTTTAGGCTATATAAAGCGGATGTACTTTTGCCAATGTAGCAAATAGGTGCATAGACTCTTATGAATTTTCAAAGAGTGTTCTAATATCATGTTTATGTTGACATGTCATAACCCATAAAATTACCAAATTAGTCAAGAAATTGCCGAAGCACCCCTAGACACGTCATCATAAGTATGATATTGGAACAGAAAGGGTTTATGCTATAAGTTAGAGATGTATGTTCATCAATGTACAACTAGGTACTTTGACTGTTATGAACTTTCAAAAATTGTTTCAATATTATGGTATTTGGCGGAACCATCTCAAGTCCGTGTACCTTTTTGGTACCGAGCCCCCCACCCAACAAGGAAGGCATATCCCGGTAAATTACCTAGGCAACACTGGCTGACCAAGTTGGAGTCCGGATTCGAACCCCCGCCTTTAAGCTTTGACTTGGTCAACTGCACGCTTTTACGGTAGTTGGTGGCCAACTGCCCTAAGGCAGGTGGTTAATTGTTTCAATATTATGGTTATGCTGACGTGTCATAACGTAGATAATTACTAAAATACTCCAAAGAATCGTTAGATACCCCTTAGCACGTCAACATATCTATGATATTAGGTTAATGTCCATGTACTTAGTACATTGCTGAATGAACATTGTGTATCTATAACCTAAATCCAATAGAAAAACTACAATACTAAAAATCATTTTTGATCGATTGTTTCAAGTCATGGTGTTTGAAGACTTTTTCAAAGTTAATATTGCGTAACATACAGTGAAACACTTCTAAGTAGGGCTCGGGGCAATTCGGGTCGTGTCAAAAGTCAGTGTTGTAAATATCGGTCTTGGCGGCCGATATATCAGTGATATATCGCTTATCGGCGGTCGACCGATACGATATTTCACTTATCGGTCAAATTTATCGGTTTGGTCAAAATCAGTCAAATATCGGTCATATCGGTCAAATTTATCGGTCATATTGGTCAAATATCGGTCATATCGGTCGAATATCGGTCAAATTTATCGGTCCAGGTTCTTTCCAATCAATCAGTCATATATTGGAGTTTAATTGGAGCACTTTGGTAGTATACCAATTCTCTCTTATAAGTTATAAATATAATTTATGTTTTGTTTTGTGTTACATATGTTGCATTTCAAAAATATACATAAATTTTTTTACAATTTATGGTCTCCGATATATCACTGATATATCGCCGCCATATCGGTCTTGGCGCTTGGCGGTGGTCGACCGCCGAGCGATATTTACAACACTGGTCAAAGTCGGGTCAATGCTAAAAATAGTATACCCGAACACGACCCTATTTAACTCGGGTTAGTCGGGTTTCGGTCAATTCGGGTTCGAGTCAACCCGAATGTGAGTAAAATAGCATAAATTTGCCTATTGGTTCTAATTTATATAGATAATTTAAAAAATATTGAATTAAAAAAAAAAAAAAAAATCTATTCGGGTCAAACGTGTCGACCCGAACACGAGTTTGCCAAACATTTTCAACTTGATACCCGACCCTATTTATTATTCGGGTTACTCGGGAACTCGAATTCAATTTTTGACCTGAGTAACCCGACCTGAATTGGCTTAGTCGGGTTCAGGTCCGGGTCAAATTTGGGTCGGGCCATTCGGGTTTGGACAATGAGGGGTTATCAATCCTACCCTGTGGTAGGGCTAAGCATCGGTCCAAAACCGAACCGAACGACGAAAACCGAACAAAACCGAAACCGAAAACAATTAGTATATAGAACCAAAAACGAACCGAATATGGTCGGTTCGGTTTATATGGTTTAGGTGTGTTTTTCTCGGTTTTGGGTTGAACCGAAACCGAAAACCGTTAGTATATAGAATGGAAACTGAACCGAATATGGTCGGTCCGGTTCGGTTCGGTTTTCAGTCCAATATACTCAGCCCTACCTTGTGGTGTTCGATATTTGGGATTCCCCATGCCTATGTTTGTGGATATAGTTCCCCAATGGCTATGGTTTTTCTCCCCATCGGCTATGCTTAAGTGCTTAGAAAAAATAAGCAAGTTGCCAACATGATTATCTTTTAGTACTTATTTGCACCCAAAATTGTTTCTTATGCCTGAACACTTGAAACTGCATGTATGCCTAATAATAATGACCAAACAGAAATAAACATTGCCAAACACCTTTTAATCTTGATTTGCATTTGTATGTTTTTCTTATGAATGTAATTTTTTTTTCCTTTTCATCTTTGTAGTTTGTATGACGTTAGGCCTTTGGAGGATGATCTGATAGGCCATCTTTACTTCATTGGAGAAGCTGTGAAAAGGGACAAAACATTACAAAAATCCAAGGTTTGTTTTAGCATGCGGATGTTCATAACTTCTATCTTAATTAAATTGATTACAACTCATTTTATGTTGTAATTTTCTAAACAACAGTTCTTGGCTTCATTCTTGGAGGGGAAACGCAGAAAGAAAAAGGCGTTTGATCAGGTATGATCAGACTTGTGGACTTGATTACTTTTCCGTGTCTCCTATTTTAATTAATTTTTTAATTGACATTGTGAAAATCATTGATGTAACAGAATGATGAATCTATATTTAAGCCGAGTTTTATAGTAGATGATGAGAAAGATGAATCTAAAGACAACAAATCTGAGGATGAAGATGACAACGATTCTGAGTACGAAGATGACAACGATTCTGAGTACGAAGATGGCAACGATTCTGAGTACGAAGATGACAACGAATCTGAGGACGAAGATGACAACGAATCTGAGGATGAAGATGACAATGATGACGTTTGTGCAATATGCGATAATGGCGGTGCTCTTACCTGGTAAAAATATCGTTCATTAATATATACGTCTCACTTGTTTATTTTTTTTAGTAATTAATGGAGTAATAAACTTTTTTTTATTAACCGCAGTTGTGATGGGAAGTGTTTGAGGTCATTTCATGCAACCGTAGAATCTGCAGAAGCAGCAGAATCCAAATGCATATCACTGTGTCTACCTGCTCAAAAAGTAAAGGTATTTCCCATTAATGTGTTTAGATGATTCCATCGATCTTGATCTATTTGTGTTTAATCTTATCAATAAATTCATATAAGGTGTTTATTGTTTTAACACGAATTATTCTTAAACGTGTATTTCTTTTGCAGGGATCTCAGCTGTTTGTTTGCTTGAACTGTACTCATGAACAACACCAGTGCTTCGCTTGCGGAGAATTAGGATCTTCCAATAAATCTTCTGCAGAGGTACGTCTTTAATCTAGTATTTTGCTGTGCCCGTTCTTTCTACTGTTATTCAGTTAGCTTCAGAAAAGGATTTTCATATTTAATGAGTATTATTTTACAGGTTTTTCGCTGTAGTTCTGAAACTTGTGGCCATTTCTACCACCCAAAATGTGTTGCAAAGTTAATTCAGGATGAAAGTGACACCAGGGCACAATTTCTTGAAGAAAAAATTGCTGGTGGTGAGTCGTTTATATGTCCTGTTCACAAATGCCATAAATGTAAACAGGAAGAAAACGAGAAGGTGAGAGGCTTGCAATTTGCTATTTGCAGGCGATGTCCAACGTCATACCACAGGAAATGCTTGCCAAGGTAGTCACTCATTTCTATTAAAAGCACATTACAGAAATTGTCCTGTGGTTGGGGGGGTAAAAACCCTTTACCCAAAATAAAAAATAAAATAATAATAATAAAAAAAAAAAAAAAAAAAAAAAAAAAATTGCAGAAATAATTATTTTGCATTAGGGGTCTATTAATTTCGCTTTTGGTCCCTCTAGTAAGCAATTTAATCAAGAAAATGAGTGACTATTTATCCCGGAAGAGTATGCAATTAATTTCATTTTTGGTCACTAAAGGGTAATGAACGAGGGACCAAAAATGATAGCAAGCAGTGCAATTAGTATATGAGGGACATTATTTTCCACCAATTCACATTGACAACTTATTTGATGTACTCTAGAAATTACTTTGTTAAAACAAATCTGATTTTTGGGCTTCTTGCAGAAACATTGTGTTTGCTAAAGACGACGATGATGATGAGTTCGTTGTAGCTAGAGCGTGGAATGGCCTTTTACCTAAATCACGTGCATTGATATTTTGCTTGTAAGTAAAATGATATTATCTATTCCTTGATCATGCCATACTTATTAATATGCAGTTTGACTAACTTAATTCTGTTTTGCTTGTTAGAAAACATGAGATAGATCTTGAACTTCACACTCCAGTTAGAAATATAAAATTTCCAGAGATTGGCCATACCAAGAAGAAAGTATCAATTAATGAGGAAGTATCGTATTCAGATTACACATCTAGTGAAATAAGAGTTGAAGAGGCGTCTTCATCTGTTAGACCAGTAGATATTTCCAGAAAGAGATCCATTACATTATGCGGGCCAGAACCAGTGAAGAAACAAAGATTAACCGACTATGAGAAGCCCTTAAAGAAGTTTGTTCCAATGCGGTCCTTTGGTCACAGTTCTACAGTAGTGGAAAACTGGAAGAACAGTTCTAAAGTACCAGAACCGCTACTCCCTGAAAATGTTGAGGCCTTTGATTTGCAAGTGGAAAACCCTGAGATTGTTGGTGAAAAGGACACCAGTCAAACCATAGAAAAAGCTGAAAACCTGAAGAGTAGCAAACACATTGCTATTCCTCAGCAGCCTGGCCATATTTCCACAGTACAAAGGCCGCTACTCTCTGATGAACATGTCGAGGCCTTTGATTTGCTACTAGAAAACCGTGAGATCGTTAGCGAAAAGAACACCAGTCAAACCACAGAAAAAGTTGAGAACTGTAAGAGTAGCAAGTTCATTGCTGTTGCTCAGCAGCAAGGCCCTATTTCCAAAGTACAAGAACCGCTACTATCTGAAAATGTTGAGGCCTTTGATTTGCCAGTGAAAAACCATGAGGTCGTTGGTGAAAAGGACACTAGTCGAAAAACAGAAGTGGAAAACCGGAAGAGTAGCGAGCATATTGCTATTGTTCAGCAGCATGGCCATATTTCGAAAGTACAAGAGCCACCACTCTCTGATGAAAATGTTGAGGCCTTTGATTTGCCAGTGGAAAACCGTGAGAGCGTTAGCGAAAAGGATACCACTAGTCAAACAACAAAAGAGATGGAAACCCGGGTTTCGAAAGAACTGCCAATCTCTGATAGGTACGTTCATCTTTCTAATTCGTCAGTGAAAATTTGTAAATCAAATGGTGAAAAGAACACTGGTCAAACTACAAAAAAAAGGAAAAACCAGAATAGTCGCAAGCGCAGGAGGAGAAGCGAGCACATTGCTATTGCCCAACAGAATGCCCATATTTCCAAAATACAAGAACCGACAATCCCTGATAAATTTGTTCATCCCTTTAATTCGCAAGTGAAAAACTGCGACTTAAATGTTGAAAAGGACGTTAGTCAAACCACAGCAAAAGCAGCAGCAGCCAGTCTGATCAGAACTCAGAAAGAAAGTTCACGATGTGATAGATCTAATTCACACAACATTAGTACAAGGGATGCAAGTGCAACAGACGCGCAGCCATATCACAAAAGCAGAATACTTAACAATGATGTCCACTTTCGTGGGTACGAAAGAGAAAACGACTATCATGACAAGCGTGGTTATAATAGGGAGGCTTATAACGAGTATCATGACAGACGTGGTTATAACAGTGAGGCTTATAATGAGTATTATGATAGACGTCATCATCTTGACAGGATTACTACACCTGCAATACAACGATATACACCCAAACTGGATGAGGGAAACCACAAATGGATGGAGAACAGGCGCACGCGGTTGTATGATGATGACTATGATCATCACCGTCGTGGATGTGCCCCACATATGTATGCTAATGGCTTTGCCTCTGGGCCATTTCCACACAGACCACACCCCAACTCATCTTGCGGCTGGGTCGATTATAGAATGTATTACTGAAGCTGGTGGTTGTAAATTGTAGTAATCAGTTATTCTATTCTAGTACTGTATTTGTTAGGTTGTTGAAACATGACTACTAGGTAGTTGAAACATCATGTGTATGTTTCAATAGAGGCTCATATCAAATTAAGGTCCCGTTTGGTTTGTGGGTTTATAAAGGGTTTAGGATTAAAAATTTAAAATCATGTGTTTGGTTGCATTTTTAAAACTTGGGTTTAGACTTGTAACATATATTTGGGTTTAGATAATAAGGTTTTATGACACATTGTGGTGGGCCTATATGTTTTCTCCTTCTCGTACCCTTATTTTTATTTTTTATTTATTTTAATCACATTATTAATAATATAAATAATTTTTAATTTATATTTTAATATATAATATATTTTTAAATATTATTTTCTCTTACTTAAAATCCAAATCAAAATTCTAAACCAATTTCAAATCCAAATCCTAATCATAAATCCATTTACAAACCAAATGGACCCTAATATTTTTATCACTTGTCTAATTGCATTTATGCATCGGCCTTTGTGTATCGTAAATTATCACCTTCTATTTTTTTTCCGAGTAAATATCATAAATTGTCCTTGTGGTTTATCGGGTCACTCGAAAATCATCCCTGTGGTTTATTTTCCCCGGATCCGGTCCTTGTGGTTTTGAACCCATACGGGTTTGGTCCCTGGACCAACATATTTGTCAGTTGACCTAGTTATCTTATAACGTGTCTAATATGTTGGGGCTAATAGAGTCTTTTGTTGGGGCTAATAGAGTCTTTCCATGTTAATACTATATCTTCTAAATTTTTTGAGTCGTTAAAAACACAAACACACAAACCCTTCCATAGATGTTGTTAAACTACTCTATGATCCTTTTCCCTTTCCCTCTATTCCACTTTTGATCCTGGATTGCTTCCCAAGTGTGCAAATTTGGCTGGCCTAGCACTTGAACCCTTCCATCATAGATTGGCTGACCTTTAATAGGAGCATTGTTAACATGATAGCTAGGCCTAGCACTTATAGCTTTTTTTTTAATAAGAGTTTGATCACTTGTATCCTTTTTTGAATCATCTTGATCAGTTGTACCCTTTTTTGACACACATGGATCACACAGGTTGTTCAAAAGGACATCAGACTTTGCCTTGCCTGCAATGTCATAAATAAGTAGTGTTTCACAATTCATGAATCAGATGATATACCAATTAAACATACCAGAAAAGTGAGTTTTAGACCAATGTTGTGGTGGAATCTTCTTCAACCACTCATAAGCCTCTTTCTTATGAGCTAACTGCTTCCATGTTTCTGTCAAACACCTGAACAGTTGTAGAGGTGGCACACTTCCATAACAAATCTTTTACATCTGCCCTCTCCATGACAGCTTCATGTTGTCATAAATATGCTTTAGACAGTATCTATGTTCAGCACATGGAAAAGTCTCTACAATTGCTGGTATCACACCCTAATATAAAACAAGTACCTATGTTGAGATAACAATGAAACTTAAAATAATTTAAAAACAAGGTAATTAGTAATCATACCTTTTGCCTATCGGTTATGAAGGTAAAGTTTGAGTTGCTGAATAGATTGAGATCATCACCAAGCCTATCAAGAAACCATTTCCAAGACTCTTTTGTTTCAGCCTCCACAATTGCATAAGCAAGTGGGTAAATTCCATTCTTAGGATCTACCCCTACTGCTGTCAGCACTTGACCAGGGAAAGGACCAGACAAAAAACAATCATCCAATGCCAACAAATCTCTCTTATCTTTCTTAAAACCCTCTTTTAAAGCACCTAAACATATATAAACCCTCTTGAACTTCCTTTCAAGAACTCTTATGGGGTCATTTGGTCTTTCTAAATCAATCCTAACAGTTGTATCTGGATTCTGTTTTTGTAACTCAATAAGGTAATCTCTCAGCTGTGCATACTGCTTTGTATAATCACCAATCACTCTTTCTTTGGCCATCTGCTTAGCTCTTTGCACCTTTTGGTTTGAAATACCAATTTCAAGTTTTTTCTGCAACTGGTCTTTAAGAGCACTCATTGGAATTTTTGGATTTGGTTTAATGGTTTCCTCTACTTCTTTTGACAAGAATGTTGTTGTGCATTTCTTAACTATTCTTGACTGTAAACATTTGTGAACATCCTCAAAAGTTTTCACTTGCCATGTATACTCATTTGGTAACTTTGAGCACTGCAAAGACTAATGGCATACGGGTTCACTATCTTGAATAGACACACCTTTTGTCCTAATTTTAGATTCACTAGCTGTTTTTGGACTTAATAGGCTTACCCTTTACTTCTGACCCATCATCTAGCCCACTATCAACCACAGGATCCTTATTAGATTTAAAATTTGGTATTTTTCCTCTACAAACTGCCCTTATGATGCGTGGGATTGCGCCCTCACAAAAGGTTTTACCTCTCAAGGGATCTCAAGAGTCTTGCAATCCCCACCAGGCAGTGTACCTGACCGATGTAGTATAGTGTAGTGGCAAGTACCGGGGGATTGATCGTTCTACTTGGGGAATAGTGTCGTTCGGATCAAAACTTAATTAAACTAGGTCTAGAGGTGAGGGATGATTCTTTTTGTATTTTTATAGTTTTTTAGAAAGCAAGTAAAAATCTCAGGTATTGGAAAAGTGGGCAGAATTAGTTGCTAGTCAACTAACCCAAATAACTACAAATGCAATAAAAATAAAATAACACGAAAGTAAATGTTGAGAAAAACAATAATAAGAGAAATGTATTTACTTAGAATTCTGTTAGCATTAAAAATATGTATTGAGAAGTGATGGTCATTCTCATATTAGGAACTTTGTAATGTGTCTTAGTTTGTGTTATAAGAATAGTCAATGGGCCTTGGTCTTGGTAAGCTAATATGTTATTAGTTATGTTTCATAAGCCTTTATTATTCATGTAAACCAAGTCCAAGCCCAAGCCCAAGCCCAAGCCCATCAAAACCTATGTATTGAACTATAAAAGGCACCTTACCTCTCATTTGTAAGGTGTGCTTGTGTGTGTAAGTGTGTGTGTTTATTAATAAAAGCTCTCTTATTTCATCTCTTATTCTCTCATATACACAACATATACATAACATCAAGTCACCATCTTTCATCTCTTCTTCATCATCTTCTTGTGCTTATATTTGTGTTAAAGTTGATATATCTAAGGTCCTACAAGTGGTATCATTCGCCTAACAATGATTTAGGAGTGTGTGGTAATCATAGTTTTCAAGTTTTTTCTTAAAAAGTTGCATTTTTTCTTGTAAAAGTGCACTTTTTCTTTAAAAAGTCTTGATCTTTAAGTGTTTTAGTGTTAAAGTTGTTGTTTTTCTTGAAGCTTTAGTGATTCTAAGTGTTTTGGGAAAGATTTGATCAAAAGAAACAAGTGGAACAAGTGTTTTTGGTTGAAAAAATCGGATTTTTCAAGCTTTCAGGTCTCCTTGCGCGTAACTTGGGTGAATAGTACGAATCTACAGCTGTGAACAGTACTTTCTGTCCTTTTTACGCATAAGATTTGGTCAAAACCCTTTTCCTACGCGTAACTTTAGTCAAAACCCTCTTTCTACGCATAAGTTGGAAGTCTACGCCTAAATCCTACGCTCAAGTGAAGATTCTACGCCTAAGTCCTATGCAGAAGAGTTTCTACGCCTAAGTTCTACGCATAAGTCAAAACTTACGCCTAAGTTTAATCTTACGCGTAAGTACCTATTTTCTACGCTTAAGTTTCTTCAAAGGTTCTCTCTTCGTGCTACGGTGACTCGGTACTTCCCTAACTTGGATAAGTTTGTGGAATACTTCGACAAGGGATATCTTTCAAGCTTGGACAAGTTTGAGAGATCAATTTGGTTGAAAAACCTTACGCGTAACTTTTCTTACGCATAAACTCAAAGTTTACGCGTAAAAATCAAAGCTTACGCATAAACATTTTGTTTACGCATAACCTTAATTTTTACGCATAACTTTTCTTACGCGTAAGATTTGAAGTTAACCATAAGATTTGAAGTTAAGCGTAGAAATCACTGTTTACAGGGGTTTACGCGTAAGTTTCTTGATTTTTGACAACCAAACTTCAAACGGCCATAACTTTTGAACCGTAACTCCGTTTTGGACGAATTTGCTGTCAAAACGACCGTGAGACCGAGAAGAAGGACACGTTGAATTATCTAAATCATTCAAGCCAAGCTTCGAGGCCCAAATCCACTCCGAACGGAAGTTATTGAGGTTTTAAGGTTTCAGATCAAATTTTTCACCATAAAAACTTGCATCAACTTACACTAAACGCAACTCCTACTTCGTTGAATCGATCCAAGAATCAACTTTATCCATCTACACTTCATCAATGGCAACTCAGCAAGACATTCATGCAGCCGGTGCGAAAAACCGACCTCCAATGCTTGAAAATAGTGGATATCTCCCATGGACAAGCCACATGCTTCGTTACATCAAAACAAAGCCTGATGGTAAACTAATGATCCAATCCATTGAAAAAGGTCCATTTCAACCAAGACAAGTTCAAATTGAAGGTAATCCAAATACAACACCTCCTACTCAACCATTCGTGCGTGAACAAACAGAAGCAGATTACACAGCGGAAGACAAGAAGCAGATCGCCGTTGATGATATGGCAATGCATTTAATCCAACTTGGATTACCACGGGAGATCTTTGCTGCGGTCGACAGCTGTGAAACTGCTTATGCTATGTGGGAACGTGTTAGAAGGATTTGTCATGGAATAGAGATTGGACAACAAGACGTTGAGAACAAACTTCTTACTGAATGGGAGAATTTCACATCCACTAAAGGTGAACAGATTGAATCTTACTACACAAGGTTTTGCACTTTGATGAATGAGTTAATCAGGAACAAGTTGACACCTTGAACAATTGCAACAAACATCAAATTCATCAATAACCTTCCAGAAGAATGGGGTCGTTATGTTACAATTGTTAATCAAACAAAGGATTTACATAAGGTGAATTATGATCAACTCTATGACTTTTTGAAGCAAAACCAAGCTGAGGCTAATGAAGTAAGGAAAGAAAGATTGGTAAAGAATCATGATCCTCTTGCATTAATTGCTACTACACCAACACCGCTACTAGTGAACACACTACAACCATCATCATCTTCCACTCACAACTACATGCAACCTTCATACATTCAACAAACAACACCGGTCTACCAACAACAGTTCTACCCACAACAACAACAACATGTTATTCCGCAACAGCAATACCAACAATTCCAAGAACCAGAATTCACTGAAAATGATGAAGCTACTGCAGCATTGACCCAAGCGTTTGCTTTTCTGTCAAAGGCATTCCAAGGACGCTATTCTACACCAACAAACAACAACCAAAGGATTTCATCGAACACTCGCAATAAGCAGATTGCTCAGCCGAGTTTCAATATGGGCAACGGAGGCCAAATGGTTGGAGTTTATGGGAATCAGCAAGGATATGCTACTGGAATTAACATGGGGAATCAGAATATGCTGAATGCAGGGAATCAGAATGCAGCAAATCAGTATGGTCAGTATGCAGGGAATCAGTTAGGTCAGTTTGTTGGAAATCAGAGGGGTCAGAATGTTGGTAATCAGGCAATGGGTAATCAGAATAGAAATGTTGCAGCTCCAGTAGTTGGGAATTTGGGAAATGTGAATCAGGGTAATCCTGTAAAGTGTTTCAACTGTCAGGGTGTAGGTCATATGGCAAGGAACTGTCCTACTAAGCCGAACAAGAAAGATCTAGTGTACTTGCAGAAAGCAGTGATGTTGGCACAAAAGGCAGAGGCAGGATTTCAGTTGAATGCCGAGGAGAATGATTTTATGGCTCTTATGGATGACATGGAAGATAGAGAGGATATCGATGCGAACTGCATATTCATGGCGAATCTTCAGGAAGCTAAGTATGACACGGATTCTGATACACTTCCTGTTTATGACACCAATGCACCATCTGAGGTATCAAATTTCAACACATGTCACAATAATGATATATTTGATATGTCTCCTCATGAGGAACAGCATTTTGAGAAGCAAGCATCTACTTATGATACATCCCTGGACACGCCAAGTAGTAGCAATACTCCTTCAGCAACTCCAGATGTGAATCATAATGGAGGCTTCGTTTCACAGCATGCTGAGAATGATGAGGAAACACGTGCTTTATTTGAATCATTATTGAATAATTGTCGTATTGAAATTGAGAATGTGAAAAGGTCAATCGCGATGTTAAGGCCGCGAATGTTAAATTGACCGCTGAGCTTGAGAGTTACAAAGAAAACGTTAAAGCTTTTGAATTTCATAACAAAAGATTGTCTGAATTAGAAACTGGTTATCAAAATTCCGTTTCAAGGGAAAAACAATTGCAACTCAAGTTTGATACACTTGATGTTAATTCTTTCAAAAAGATAAAATCTTTAAACGCGAAAATTTCTGATTTACAAAACCAACTTTCTAAACAAAAATCAGCTTATACCAATCTTGAAAAAGAAAGGGACGAGCTGAAAAAGGACTTTGCAAAGAAAGAAGACAAACTTTTGGCTGAAATCGTAGAGTCAGAACACATGATTGCTCATTTAGAAGAATTAGTGGTTAAATCGGGTCAGTCAAGTCAAACAATGAAAATGATTTCAAATCAAACTAATCCGGTTTACCATACGAAACATAAAGTGGCTCTCGGTAACAACACCCCCAGTAATCTCAAGAAAGCTCAGCAAGAACAGAATGTTTTGTATAATGGTAATATGATTTACACCAAACATGATCCTCCCGTCGTTCGGGATTCTGTGCAAACGATAGAACATGTCGAAGAGAGCATTACTAAAATGAAACAAAAGGATTTGAAACCCATTGATTACAACAAATTGAACAAACTTTCGGGAATTACTTTTATTCCACAAAAAGAACCATCTGTGTTTTCCATAAAACGACCATTCTCAAAAATGTTTTCTAAGAAAGTAATTGTTTCCAAATCTCTTTCAAAAATGGAACAAATTTCTTCTAACAACACTTTTAATACAAGTGAGGCTAGAGAAATTTTGGATGATGTTAAAAAGAGAATTCAAGAACATCAAAATATCGTTGCTTCTAAAACTACAATCAATATTAACAACTGGCATTCTAGTTTTCATATTGAGCAGAAAAAAGTTTTTGAAAACGAAATTACTATCCCACTGAATAACATCAGTGCGAGGGTAATCCATTTTGAACAAGCTTTCTTAAAAGAAACGGCCGACTTTGTCAAGGACCACAAATCCCTGGTAAACGAAGCTAATGATACTCGTGAAAACATGAATGTTTTGGAAAACCTGAATGATTCTCTCTTCGAAGCTGTTATGACCACTGATATTATGTCCATCATTTTACAAACATACTATGTTCAAGACGATGAACGACTAAGAGCTGAGACCTCCGCAATTGTTTCAAAATATGAAAATGCTCTTATAAAGCTTGAAAAAGAAAATGTGTCATATTTTAAACAACTTGATCGGAAAAAGGAAGAATGCAAGTATGAAAAATTGTCGTATGAGCGTGCCTTAAAGAACATGAAAGAGCAAAATGATCTTTTGAGAGCTCAGCTTGAAAGTCAAAAAGGAAAGGGTGAGGAAACTAAGTTTGCTAAACCATTGACTTCGGAGAAACCAAATGTTTCAAACACGGTTCAAAAACCAAAAATGTCAATTTCACGGTTTGCTCCAAAAGTCGATGAGAAAAAGGATTTGACAAAACCAGTCACTCCAACACCCTTGCAAAAGAAAAGTGAAAATGTTAAGATTGTTGATAAAGGAAAAGCGGTTGTCGAAACACCAAAAGTGATAGCACCTGGCCTTTTTAGGATTAGTCCCACTAGTGTGTCTGCCTCAACATCTAAGACAAGTGACAAATGCATAAAGGCTAATTCTAAAGATTCTAGGGATGCTAAAAAGGACAACAATATAAATCCTAATGCGTGTGCCTTACCTTCTACAGGATTAGAAAGCACCTTTAGGAGCAGCAGACTAAAGCCTAGGACCAATACAAGGAACAATAGAGTCTCGCCTGTTTCTAAGAGTAGTTGCAAGAATAAAGCTGAAGAAGTAGAAGAACACCCTAGGAATTTATCGCTTTGTAATAAGAGACATGTTTCATCTGAATGTAATGTCAAAAGTACTGTTTCTAATGCATGTAATGATTCTGTTTGTTTAATATGCAAGAAATGTTTAATTAATGATGTTCATGATGAATGTGTTTCTAAGAATGTGAATGTTACGCCTGAACAGAAGAATGTTCCAAAAAGACCTAGTGCTAGATCCAGATCTATAGAACGATTAGTTGCACGCTTTAGGTCTACCACTAGTAGTCGAATGCCTAGGAACTACCTTAAGTTTTGTATGTCGATACCAACGGGTAGAGAGTTCACTCTTCAGAACGGCAAATTAGAAATAGCTCAAGCTAAACAAGTAGCAACTGTCTATGAGTGTGATTTAGATTTTACTCCTAACCCTATGGAACCAAATTCAACACGGTTTCCAAATACAAACTCTTCTGTTCTTGGCAGGTTATCGAAATATGTCTTTAGATCGTCGACTCGGGTTGCTCCAAGCACATGACCGGGAATTTAAAGCTGCTGATCAATTTTGTCTGGAAATTCATGGGAACTGTACGCTTTGGAAATGATCATGTAGCAGCTATTCTGGGTTATGGAGATCTTCGGTTTGAGAATTTTTTAATCACTCGGGTTTACTACGTCGAAGGATTGGGACACAACTTGTTTTCAGTCGGGCAGTTTTGTGATGCAGATTTAGAAGTTGCATTCAGAAGAAACACGGTTTTTATCAGAAATTTGGTTGGTGATGATCTCTTAACTGGTAATCGTAGTACAAACTTGTATGCTATCGACATCAACCAAATGGCTTCTACATCACCAATTTGTCTTATGACAAGGGCAACCGAAACTAAGTCCTGGCTGTGGCATAGACGTTTATCCCATCTCAATTTCGACACCATCAACAAGTTAGCCAAAGACAACATCGTCACCGGACTTCCTAAGTTCAAATACACCAAGGAACACCTATGTCCATCATGCGAACAAGGAAAAAGCAAAAAAGCATCATATAAACCCAAAACCGTACCTAGTTCGGAAGCAAGGTTACATATGTTGCACATGGACTTATGTGGCCCAATGAGAGTTGAAAGCATTAATGGGAAGAAATATATTCTCGTTATTGTTGATGATTATTCAAGATATACTTAAGTAAAGTTTTTGAGATCAAAAGACGAAGCACCAGGCATCATCATCACCTTTCTGAAGCGTATTCAAGTTCTACTTCAAGCTCCAATAAGGATTCTAAGAACAGACAATGGCACAGAATTTACAAACCAGGAGTTAAGAACTTACATTGAAGATGTTGGAATCACACATCAAACATCAGTTGTTAGAACTCCACAGCAGAATGGGGTAGTTGAAAGAAGAAATAGAACTCTTGTGGAAGCTGCTCGCACAATGCTGATTTTTTCTAGTGCACCACTATTCTTATGGGCTGATGCTGTAGCCACTGCTTGTTTTACTCAAAACCGATCCCTAGTCCATCCGAGATTCAATAAAACCCCATATGAGCTAGTGAACAACCGTAAACCTGTCTCTTACCTTCACGTGTTTGGCGCTTTGTGCTATCCGACGAATGACAGAGAAGATCTAGGGAAGTTAAAAGCTAAGGGTGATATTGGTATCTTCATTGGATATTCAGAAAACTCGAGGGCATTCAGGGTGTATAATAGAAGAACAAAAAGGATAATGGAGACGATGAATGTGAAGTTTGATGAGATTTCACAAATGGCTTCTGAGAGATACGCTCTAGAACCCGCGCTTAATCCAATGGCTTCTAATCAAAACGGATTAGGACCCGCACCAAACTAGCAGACTTCTGGACACATCAGTTCAGGACTCGTGCCTCAAGGAGCTCAGTCAACAAACACGGATAAACCTTCAGAACAAGAACTAGAAAATTTCTTCGAGTTAATGTTTGATGAATATTATGGTGGAACTTCGACTAATGCATCTCAACAACATTCCGCTGCACCCGCTCAAAACCATCCACCACCACCACCATCACAGGATGCATCTACCATAATCGAAGCTGAAGCACCAACTACATCAACATCATCTACATCTACTCAAGCAACTCCAGTACTTGAAACTGAACTACCAAGAGTTGATGAGCAAAATCAAAACACTAATTTTCAAGAAGAACCTACAACTAATTCAAACGATGTTGCGTTAGAAGAAGAAGAAGTATTTGAAAACCCGTTTGCAACAGACTCTGCTGAATCTTCTTCAAGGTTACAAGAACCATCTAACACACATTCGTTACACCCAAGGTACCCTTCTACGTTTCAATGGACAAAAGACCATCCAATAGAACATGTTATTGGTGAACCTTCAAAGCCAGTTCAGACAAGGAGACAACTTGCCACCGATCTTGAATTGTGCATTTACATTTGCTCAATCAGCCTCAAAGAACCAAAGAACATTCGGGAAGCAATGGCAGAAAACCCTTGGATTGAAGCGATGCAGGAGGAATTTCTTCAATACCTGTTACATGATAGTTGGGAACTTGTTGAATGACCACTTGATAAACGTGTTCTTGATCTCAAGTGGTTGTGGAAGAACAAACTGGATGAGGAAATGACTGTTATTCGCAACAAAGCTCGTCTCGTGGCTAAAGGTTATCCACAAGAAGAAGGGATAGATTTCGAGGAATCATTCGCGCCTGTAGCTAGACTTGAAGCAGTCCGGATTTTCTTAGCCTATGCAGCTCACAAAAACATCACAGTCTATCAGATGGACATTAAGACTGCGTTCTTGAATGGAACTCTGAAAGAAGAAGTGTATGTGAGTCAGCCAGAGGGATTCATCGACAGAGATCATCTTGACTACGTCTACAAGCTTAAGAAAGCAATTTATGGTTTAAAACAAGCTCCAAGAGCGTGGTATGACGAACTATCATCTTTCTTGCTCAAAAACAATTTCACAAAAGGAACGGTTGATGACACCTTGTTTATCAAAAAATTCAAATATGACATTTTGATCGTTCAAATTTACGTGGACGACATAATTTTTGGATCAACTAATCCTAACCATTCAAAACATTTTGAAAATCTCATGAAAAGCAAATTTGAAATGTCCATGATGGGGGAACTAAAATTCTTTCTTGGTTTACAAATACATCAATCCCCTCGTGGTATTTTTATCAATCAAGCTAAATACACAATAGAGATTTTGAAAAAACATGGAATGGAAAATTGTGATTCTGTTGGTACACCAATGGTCACTTCACCAAAAATAGGTGCTGATTTGTTTGGGAAACCTATCGATCCAAAAAAATATCGGAGCATGATCGGTTCTCTCATGTACCTAACTGCTAGCCAACCTGATATTCAATTTGCTGTTTGTTTGTTAGCACGGTTTCAGGCAAAGCCTACCGAACTTCACCTCAAAGAGGTTAAACGGATCTTTCGGTACCTACGAAGCACCATTAACATGAGACTTTGGTATCCGAAGGATTCGGGGTTTAATCTAACAGCCTTTTCAGATGCAGACCATGCCGGTGATCAAATTACAGCAAAAAGTACATCAGGTGGAGCACAATTTTTGGGTGAAAAGCTTGTAAGCTGCTCGTCAAAGAAAAAGGATTGTACTGCGCTATCAACCGCCGAAGCTGAGTATGTGTCTCTATCTGCGTGTTGTGCCCAAGTTCTTTGGATGCGGACACAGCTCACAGATTATGGCTTTACTTTTGACAGAATACCTATGTATTGTGACTCAAAAAGTGCCATAGCCATCTCGTGCAATCCCGTACATCACTCTAAGACGAAGCATATCAAAGTCCGCTACCATTTCATCAAAGAACACATGGAAGAGGGTACTGTTGAATTATTTTTTGTTAAGACTGATTACCAACTCGCCGATCTATTCACTAAAGCCCTTCCAAAAGAACGGTTTGACTATTTAATTCGACGAATTGGCATGCGAAGCCTAACTCCTGAGGAGCTAGAACGTCTTCTCGAATCTTCTTGAAAAGTGTTTTCAAAATCGCTTCGCTGTAAATATTTTTTGAAAAAACAAAATACAAAATTTGAAAAACCAACAAAAACAAAATACAAAAATATAAAATTTCAAAAAATACAAAAACAATATAAAATCAAAAAATCCAAAAATATTCTTCTCACGACATGTCTCTCGTATAAATCAATATTTTGTACGTTTCTAGAAATGTAATTCAACAATGATACGGATATGTACAGATGCTTGAGCGGGAGTTCTTTAAATGTTTTTCTAAAAACATGTCGTTTCTCAAAAATTTCTTCACTATGGCTTTCGTATACTTCAGTATGAAACCCGTACGTTCAATGATGACTTATGATTTTTTCAAATCAAGGACTCGTACATTCAATGATGACTTCTGATTTTTTCAAATCAAGGACTCGTACGTTCAATGACGAAATCCTTTTCAAAAAGTTCGAGTCTAAACAAACGAAAAAGATTTCAAGCATAAACTCGTTTTCAAACAGAATTCTTGAGCACTTTTTCAAGTTTGTTCAAAAGATTTCTCAAAATCTCTCAAAATGAGTGCTCAAGATAACTCCCTCTAAACCCTTAATTGATTTTAAATGTGCTATCATTAAGGGGGAGTATAAAAAACTAAAATGTTCCGATTTCATGCAAAATCAAATCTGTCTATCTCTCCAAAAAGCTTTTTATTAATCAGTTGATATCAAAAATATCACGTTATGCTATTTTTGAGGGGGAGAAGACATGATTAAAATGTGATCAAAGATGTTTAAAGTTTGTGACTGAATCTCAAAAGAGCTCGACTCAGTAAGTACCAATGAATTGACGAAGCTTAAAATGTCAGTAATCGAAAAGACTTGTCCTGGACGGGTAATAATTTCAAGCTAGTCCAACTAGTGATGTAAGCGTGTCTCGAATAGGACTTGTCTGAGTAGAATGTACCGTATCGAGAGACTTTCTTTGAATTTGACCAGGACGGGTAATAACTTCAAGCTAGTCTAACTAGTGATGTAAGCGTGTCTCGAATCGGTCATGTTCACTGAAAGTGGATCAATTCAAAGAGTGCAAAATCCTCTCGCATGTGCAAATTTCTTAAAATTCATGAGCACATGTGAAGGGGGAGTCCTTCAAAATTGCAAAACTCTCAAAGTGATAACTACAATGTGTTTTATTATCATAAACACTTTGAGAGATTTTCAATAAATGGTTTCTTGGCAATTATAGGATAGTCATGGAGTTATAAGGTGACTAAGGTTAGGAAAAACCGTCCTATGATCCGCCAGAGCCGGAGGGATCTACCCAAGGACAAATCCAATATATTAGAATTAGAAGTCTTTAGGTATGATTGAAAAAAGGAGAAAATGAGAAAGGAGAAAGAAGGGGTTGAAGAATTAAAAAGAAAAGTTATGAAAAAGGGTGAAAAGAAATAGCCCTCCAAATGTTCAACCTTAGGGCAGACACCGGGTACAATTCGTATGCTACTGGTTGTTACTAAGGTGACACCGGTATTAAAGACAAAGATGTCATGGACCCAGTGACGCACTGCACTTAACCTTCTTAACCACTTAAGTTCTCTTAAAAGAGCTTGTTTCATTCTCACGGGGAACCGGTGTAATCTATCGACCTGTGTCTTAGAGATGGTTGATATTGAAGCAGGAGACCTCTCCCTAATCTCCGCATAGGAAACCAAATGTGCACTTATCGAGTCTAGAGCCCCGAGATTCATCAAGAGATCTCATAGGAACACATGATATTTCTACACTGGTTGTTCAACATTAAGGACGCCAGATGTAAACTTTAGAGTCCTACGCAGATCTTAGCAATCTGCCAGAACATTTATGAGAGGATTCACTTTTGTGATTCTCAGTGATTAAATGGAAATTCCTGCCAGGGTCATCATCAAGCAGCCCTGACAGCAGGTCACTTCGGTAATTCTTTATGGGTTACGCTTATTGTTAGCGGTGGTTTCAAACGGTCTACAGTCGTGGAGTGATCCCCAGCGACTCACCCAGTCATTGAGCTACTAAGTAGGTCTTGTAAGCTCTCTCGAGAGTATCTAACATGGGAACGGCCTTGGTAAGGATTAGAAGGAGTCTTCACACTATGCTGTTGACGATCTCTAATTCTTATTTGTAAGTACCGGATGTTTTATTGCTAACTGTTTATATGCAGGGACACTTCATCTCCATGGCGACAGATTCCACATGCTCATACATACATCTGGAAGTTAAAGAAAGCTCCCTCAAAGATCTATACAAAACAAAGTTCAAAGAAAGATTCTACGCCAAAAAGAAGAATCTACAAAGTAAAACGACTAAAGATCAAAGTGAAAGAAAGGGAACTACATGCATATGAATATCAAAGTCCAAAGATGTATGAGCATGTTGGAATGGCAAACAACCACCACAGATGCAGAAGTGACAAAAGGCAGATAACTCCACATCACAAAAGAACAAAAAACGATGAAAATTCAGTTATCGAAGATCTCAAAGCATGAAGGAACAAAGACTAAAGACTATTCTACAACGACACACAAAGTTCAAGACAAAGAACACGGAAGACCTAATCACGCAAAGCAACATTCGAATGACCACCCCTTAGGGGGAGATTGTTAGCATTAAAAATATGTATTGAGAAGTGATGGTCATTCTCATATTAGGAACTTTGTTATGTGTCTTAGTTTGTGTTATAAGAATAGTCAATGGGCCTTGGTCTTGGTAAGCTAATATGTTATTAGTTATGTTTCATAAGCCTTTATTATTCATGTAAACCAAGTCCAAGCCCAAGCCCATCAAAGCCTATGTATTGAACTATAAAAGGCGCCTTACCTCTCATTTGTAAGGTGTGCTTGTGTGTGTAAGTGTGTGTGTTTATTAATAAAAGCTCTCTTATTTCATCTCTTATTCTCTCATATACACAACATATACATAACATCAAGTCACCATCTTTCATCTCTTCTTCATCATCTTCTTGTGCTTATATTTGTGTTAAAGTTGATATATCTAAGGTCCTACAATTTCACTACTCCCTAGCTATCTTTCATTAGTTGAATAGTTTGTTACAATTGCTTGGATGACGGGTTATATTCCTTAATACCATTTGTGGGGCCGTGTACGATCTTTCCCAACTCTACAAGTTTCTACCTCTTCCTATGTCGAGCCGATAACTAGATCCTAACATGGTCTCTTTAGTAGTCACGCATGCATTAAATACAACCATTAAAACCATAGTACACATCCGATTCATGTTTCTTAAGACATTCAAGCATGTTACCAATTGGAAGTCTTCCAGTTTTCTTAAGCCTAACATCGATATCATTCATCCAATACAATTAATAACAAACAATCAACCAACAATCAATAGCTAGGTTTCATTACATCTAAGTAAACACAAACAAACCTAGCCTAGCATGTTAAAGTAAAGACAAGCGTAAGATAGAATCAAACAACACATAGACATGTTGAATGATTATTGGAAGACTTATCTTTATTGAAACATGGATGAAAGAAGGGTGAAAAACCCTGCAAAATTTGACCTAGGGTTTGTGATAAAGTTCCTCAAAAAGTTCTCTCTAATGAATGAAAATTAGAAAACTATATATAGAGATTACAGGTCTGACTACGTCACGTTATGATCCTGACGCCGTCAACTAGCCGCCAATGCTTCCCACGGATTGCCTAGATCCAGATCTAATGCCGTCATGTGTAAATTTGCTCTTGGCTGTCACATGTAATTTTGCTCTTGATGGCCTTGGTAACGCCGTCACTCTTTAACTCACAAAAACGTTCTGGCGCATCTTGTGTAACTTTCTATCCACCTCTTTGCCAATACATGACGCCGTCAGGTACTATTTCCAGCTTGATTTGGAGACTTTGCCGTTTTCTTCACTTTTCGCTCCAAAAACGTCCAAAATGTTTCCTTTTCCAGATTTCGTCTCCAAAGTACCTAAAATGACAAAAGAAACGATTTAAGGCAATATTTGATCAAATAATCACGACTTAGGGTTTAAATGACCCCCTAAAAGCGTAACACTTTTCGCCTCATCACCTTACCCTAAGCTTGTCATTCTTCTTTAACCACAACTCTCTTCTTTGTTCAACTGCTACCCTTGTGACCCTCTCCTTTATGAGTTTGCTATTACCAAACTGTTGACTAATAAAGAAATTTTCTTTCCATATTGTACCCTCACTACCAGCATTAACCTTATTCATCCTAGCCACCTTCCTTAATGTTTTTCTCCTCTCACCTTCATCATCTGAGCCAGTCACACTACCAAACTCTTCATTATCAACATCCTCATTCTGAACCACCTCAGTAACTTCTTCTATAGTATCTGCACATTCAATTCATTCTAGATTTTTATCTATGTTACTCCTAAATTCAGCCATATCAACCTCTACATTATTCATCATTTGGTCTTCATCAACTACAAAGTCACTATCATCAGTATCATCACTGTCAGATTCATTGTCACTATGTGAACCATGTTTACTATATGAACCATGGTCACTCTCCCTACTATCTGAACCATGTTTAGAACCAACATCTACATTTGGGCTTTCATTCCTACTTGACTGGCCTACATTCTTATTCAACCTTCCAACCTTTTTTAAGCAATTCCTCAACCACTCATCCTCACTTACATCATCAACTACATCAGTATCAACATTTTCTAGTACATCATGACTATCATCAGGCACATTTTCTAGCAAAGCAGGTTCCACATTCTTAGGATTCTTAGAAACAAAGTGATCAACATATAAATCAATAACCTTATACTTAAATACGTAGTTCAACAATTCCAGCTGATGAGGCAAAAAATGAACCGTTTTTAGGGGGTCATTTAAGCCCGGAATTGAATTTATTTGATCAAATATTGCCCTAAATCGTTTCTTTTGTGATTTTAGGTACTTTGGGAGTGAATTCTGGAAAAAGGAAGCATTTTTGACATTCTGGAAAAAGGAAGCATTTCCATGCTGAGAACAGTACCTGACGGCGTCAAGAAGGAAATTGTGACGGCGTCAGGAGTAAAATCCATGACGACCCAGAGAAAACCTTAAGGCGTCAAGAGAAGGGCGTAAAGAGTTAATATGATGACGGCCTGCAAAAGGAGTACACGTGATGGCGTCAAACCCAGATCTAGGCAGCCCGAGAATTTATTTGGCGGCAAGATGACGGCGTCAGACATTTGCTCTTGACGCCATCACCTCTCAAAATCTATATATACTTTTCTATTTTTCATTCATTAAGAGAGGAACTTGTGTGGAGAATACTAGGGTCGAACCTAATAAACCCTAGGTCGTTTGTAACAGTATTTTCAAGGGTTTTCACCCCTTGAAACCTTTTATGTTCAATTAAGATAAGTCCTCTTTCAATTCATTCAATATGTCTATGTGTTGTTTGAATATATCTTATGCTTGTCTTGATTTTAACATGCTAGGCTAGATCTTTCATGTGTTTGCTTAGATGTAATGAAACCTAGATGTTGATTATAGGTTGATTGCTTGTTTATAGTTGTAATGGATGAATGATTTCAATGTTAGGCTTAAGAAAACTGGCAGATCTCCATTGTGTAACTTGCTTGAACGTCTTAAGAAACATGAACCGATGTGTACTAGGTTTTAATGGTTGTATTTAATGCATGAGCAAATTCTAGTGATCCCATGTCAGGAGCTTCTTAGCCAGCTCGACATAGGAGTGAAGTAGGCGCTTATAGGATTGGGGAAGTAAGTACGCCACCCCATGAATGGTATTAAGGAATACAATCCGTCATCAACGCAACTGTAACAAGTAATTAACCTGTAAAAGATATCTAGGGAGTAGTGAAACCTAAGTAAACACAATTCTCCCATATATTGCTCACACCTCTATTTTAATTTAGTTTATTTTCATTTTTAGTATTTTATTTTGATTGCATCTTAGTAATTGGGTTAGTTGAATAGCAACTAATTCCGCCCACTCCTTCAAAACCGAGATTTTACTTGCTTTTCATAAAATATAAAAAAATACAAAAAGAATCATCTCTCATCTCTAGACCTAGTGATGCGTAGGGATTGCTACAGGCTTTACCTCTCAAGGGATCTTGAGAAGCTTACAACCCCCACCAGGCAGTGTACCTGATCGATGTAGTATGGTATAATGACAAGTACCGGGGGATTGATCGTTCAGCTAGGAATAGTGTCGCTAGGATTAGAAAACATAAATACTAGATCTAGAGATGATGGGTGATTCTTTTTGTATTTTTATATTTTTTAGAAAGCAAGTTAAAATCTCGGGTTTGAAGGATTTGGGCGGAATTAGTTGCTAGTCAACTAACCCAATACTAAGATGCAATCAAAATAAAATACTATAAATGAAAATAAACTATATTAAACTAAAGTTGTGAGCAATATGTGGGAGAAATGTGTTTACTTAGATTTCACTAATCCCTAGATATCTTTTACACTTTAATTACTTGTTATAGTTGCGTGGATGACGGATTGTATTCCTTAATACCATTCATGGGGTGGCGTACTTACTTCCCCTATCCTATGAGTGCCTACTTCACTCCTATGTCGAGCCTGCAAGATGCTCCTAACATGGGATCATTAGAATTTACTCATGCATTAAATACAACCAATAAAACCTAGTACACATCGGTTCATGTTTCCTAAGATGTTCAAGCATGTTACACAATGGAGATCTGCCAGTTTTCTTAAGCCTAACATTGAAATCATTCATCCAATACAACCATAAACAAGTAATCAACACATAATCAACATCTCGGTTTCATTAGATCTAAGCAAACACAAGATAGATCTAGCCTAGCATGTTGAAATCAAGACAAGCACAAGATATAGACAACCAACACATAGACATATTGATTGAATTAAGAGAAGACTTATCTCAATAGCACATGTAAGGATTCAAGGGTTGAAAACCCTTGAAAAGCTGTAAAATTCATACAAGGTTCGGCCCTAGGGTTTCTCCACACAAGTTCCCTTTAATGAATGAAAATTAGAAAACTATATATAGATATTAGGAGGTGACGGTGTCAAGAACAAACTTGTGACGCCGTCATCTCGCCGCCAAATAAATCCTCGGACTGCCTAGATCTACATCTGACGCCGTCATGTAGTCCACTTTTGCAGGCCGTCACACATTTAACTCTTGACACTCTACTTGTGACGCCTTCATGTTTGTACTGGGTCGTCATGGTTTTTACTCTTGACGTCGTCAAATACTTCCTCTTGACGCCGTCAAACACTGTTCCCAGCATGGAAAATTAAGTATTTGGCGTTTTCTTCACTTTTATGCTCCAAAAACGTCTGAATTGCTTCCTTTTCTAGATTTCACTCCCGAAGTACCTAAAATCACAAAAGGAACGATTTAGGGCAATATTTGATCAAATAAATTCAATTCCGGGCTTAAATGACCCCCTAAAAGTGGTTCATTTTTTGCCTCATCATATACCATTACACTTGAGATTTGCTTGTCCTCAAGCAAATGCGATTTTATTCTACTCAAAATACAAGTTAGGGGTCATTTAACACTAACATAAAAGTAATTACAACAAATAATCGTTCCATTAAAGACCAAAGACAAGCACGGAGGTCATATACTAGCACCTCACAAATAGTGTTTAGATACTCACATCTCTCGGGTGTAATAAAGTATAAATTACAATATGGAAACGGAAGATATCTATCACTACCTGTCATAGCAAAATAGATTACCATAGGCTTGGGAAAGGATCAAACCTCCACCACATGGCGTAAGCACCTAGGATAAACTATCAAAGAGGTCTTTTAAAGGGTTGTAACGTTAGGTGTAGGGATATGAAATACACGGTTTTGTTGGATATAGGCAGTCTTTACTGGTGGCGAGTTAACAATCTTGGTCAATTACATGTACAATATGGCGTTGCTAAGCCAAGACTAGACTCGACTTTAGCTAATAAATGGAAAATAACAAAAACATAAAATAAAAATAGAATGAAACGGGATGGTAGTTTGTATGTTTTTTTCTCTTTTCTTTTTCTATTTTCTTTTTTTTTTTCTTTTTCTTGATTTTTCGATTTTTTTTTTTTTTTTTTTTTTTTTTTTTTTTGCATACACTCTTACCCTACCATCCAAAATAATACATCATAGGGAATGAAAATTCCCTTTACACTTGAATTTTTACATACTTTACAATAAACTAATCTAGTGACTCGAATTAAGAAAATCAAAACACTTGGAGTACTTTTAAGATTAACGCACATATGGGGGTAATAAATGATGTTCTTCCCCATTACTCCATAAAATAAGTACTTTACCCAATCGTCCCAATCGTCTCAAAACAATATGTACAAGGATATGACTCGACTTAGCAACCATGTAATCAATTAGATAATTAACTTAGGGTTTAACAAATAACAATAATGCACTAAAGATGAGTGCATACACGGAAGGCTAAGGCGATTTGGGTGTACATTTAAGTGGGGTGTGACAAATTCTTCCTTTAAGTAAGATGCTTAAAGTTAGAAACGAAAAGATAGGCTCGGAGGGGTGTACTAGGGGTTTCGTGTACTAAAAATGAGTACAACGCTAAGGTGTGGGAAAAATTTGTTGACTTAACTAGCTAAGTAATATGACTTAAATGGTCAAGACTTTGAGCTTGACACCATTCAAGCCTTTGTTTGAGTTGACAAATTTCTTTTGAAAATTGTTTTGTCACATCATCATTTTTAATTCTCAGCTTATCATTTTCCAGTTTGAGTGTCTCAATTTCCCCATTCAACAAGTTATTATCAACACAAAGATCATCCATAAGCATAGAAGTACCAGAATTATAGAGATCATTCATGATAATAGACAAAATATCAGCATTGAGAACTTGTTCCAAGAGTCGATCAGCATCATTTTTTAAAACTCTATTTCGTTGCTTTTGAACCAAAATCTCATTTTCAGTAGAGTTGAAAATGTTTATCATATTTTTGACCTCGTTTTGAAGTTCCTGATCCCAACGTGTAGCACAAAGACGGAGGTGTTTGACAATTGGCAGCATTTGTTTTTGAAAAATATCTCTCTTTTCTCGCTCGTAAGCGGATTGAAAAGTTTCAATTTTTATTTCAGAATTGCGTTCAATTGTTTCCTCCAAAATTTCGATGTCTTCCATAAAAGTTTTGAAATAATTTAAGACACGACATTTTTTCGGTAAAGGTGTAAGTTCACCGGATGATGGTAAAGGACCATTTATTTGTGCTACAGTTTGGACAGGGGCCGCATTGGAGGATGAAACATATGACTCTTCGACAAACCATGATTTCTCAGGTAAGTCCTTTTGAGTAACAAAAGATTTAGAAAGAGGTGGAGCTTTTGAATAGTCATATGGTGTCCAATATTGAACATAACTCATTTTTGATCGACTCTCGTCTTCAAGTTCTTCTTCTTCCTCAGTATCAAAAATAACAGCACGCACAATCGTATTATCAAGCAAATGGTCCATACTGTAAATTTTAGGAATTTCTTTGAAAGCCGTGTGAAGAAACATTGAATTGTAATCACCAAGTGCAAAACCTCTATCGGGTCTCGGTTTTAAAGTAAATTTCTGAATTGTTGTGACAGAGTTCCCGTGTTTGTAAACAATGTTACGAAATTCTTTGAGTTGTTTTTTAAGATCAACAATATCACCGAGTAAATCATCTATATACTTCCTTTTTCGTATTTTATGTTCACAAAACTCCTTTTTACAATTGGACAATTCTGTTTCCGTTTTTGAAAGGTCTCTTTGAAGACGTTCAACTTGCATTTTCAATTCACACTTTTCACTTTCGAGTTTCGAAATCAATTTTCCGTTTGACTCAATTAAATCTTGCATTTTGCGTTGAAGATCTTGTTCTTTGTTGTAAGAATCTTGAAAAGTTTTTTCAAAACTTTTTGTATGTTTAATCTTTTCTTGCTGACTTGAAAGTTGTATTTTATAACACTCAATATCTCTTGCAAGTGCCGCATTTGTTTCTTTTAAAGCTTTGTTTTTCTCGTTGCATTTTGCAATTAGCAATTGTTGATCATTCAGTTGTTTAGATAACATTATGAGGTCAGGGTCTGGATCAAATGATGGTTCATGTTGTTCGAAATGATCATGTTTATCATTCTCAATAGGATCATCAAATGAAACAACTGTGTCATCATCAAATATGACAACTGTGCTTATTTGTTCATCTGTTTGAGAAGATGAAGATGATTTAGATGGAACAACTTGCGCCATATCTGATTCAGAAGTAGAGGGTGAGGCTATTTCATGTATGAGGCATGCTTTTTGGTCATGTACCTGAGACAAGCCGTCAGTGTCATACACTGGACCTGAATCATTAAACTGAAGTTCCTGCATGTTGGCCATAAGCATCACAGCTGCATTAGCTTCCAGATCTTCCATGTCATCATCATTGTTCACATTTGCCATGAAGTTGTTATCTTGTTCAGGGAAATGTCCATCTTTTTCATCTTGAAGAGCCATGAGTAATGCCTGCTTGTGAAACTTACTACCCCGAGTTCTCGGTTTGGGACATGCTGTCGCTATATGACCTTGTTCATTACAATTGTAGCACCACACTGCATTCCCTGAGTTGGAGTTCCTTGTTGCAACTGGTTTAGACCTTTGCTGAGAAGACCCTGAGTTGTTCCTGAACCCTCCATTGTTATTAAACCTCTGACCATTCCCAAAATTTCCTGAAGAACTTCCTGAACCAGATCGACCATAGCTACGATTCTGAATTTCCACTCTTCCATCATTGACAACAGCTTGATTCCTTGTGTTAGAAGATGAACGTTGACGGTTGTTTATTTTGTTGGAGAATTTGCTGAAAGCACGAGCAATAAGAGCAAGTCCCTGATTCAACGTATTAAAGTCATCATCATCATCGTCATTGGAATTTGAGTAATACACTGCATCATTGTTGTTTAATGGAACAAGTTGAGTAGAAGCATTCTGTGGAGATGAATCATAAGGGACCATTTGGTTCGAGATGGAAGATTGTGGATAACTGAAGTAGTTCTGCTCTTGAACATATGCATGATTTGACATTGGTGGTGGAGCATAGGGAGATTGAGCTACGAGAGCCAAAGAATTTGGTGTTGGTGTTGGTGTGTATCCCCCTCGTAGAGCTCTATCTTTTTCCACTTCAGGTTCATGGTGTTTCAAAAAATCATACAACAAACCATATGGTGCATCATGTAGATTTTTGGTTTGACGTACAAATGTCACATATTTATGCCAATCTGGACCAAGACTACCGACGAATTTGGAGTTCACTGCTATCCTTGGTACTGTGATTTTGTGACGTTCCAGATCATTGACCACATTTGTGAAACGATGATAGTAGGATTCAAGTGACTCTCCTGGTTCAATTGTGATGTCTGTGTATTCCATGTAAAGTTTGGATTCCATATCATCTTTGTTCAATTGAGTGCCTTCCATAAGGAGATGAACGTGTTCCCACATAGCTTTGGCTGTTTTCTGAGCATCGACACTGCGATAAATTGGATTAGGTATACCTTGAAGTATATAAGCCATTGCATACTCATCAGCTTTACGATGTAATTTCTGTTCTTCAGTGAGTGCAGTTTCTGGAAGAGGTCTATCACCAGGAGGACGTGGCGGATCAGCAGTTGGATCACCAGCTTCAAATCTTGTTGGCCACTCAAATGGTCCTTCAAGTATCACTTGTTTCAAGAATTTCCCATGAGGTTTCTTTAGTTCAAGAAATCGTAAGAATCGACTTGACCATTGAACATAGTTCCCAGGTGTTAGCATTGGAGGTGTTTCAAGTGATCCTGCCTCATGTCGGGATTGTTGAGTTGTAATAACTTCACACATTCTATCAAACCAGTGAGGTTGTTTGGAGGAGAACTGAGTGTTCTTTTGTGACATCTGATATTATTGTTGTTGAGGAATGATTTGATGTTGTTGCATCATGAGATAATGATGTAGTGGATTAAACGGTTGTTGTTGAACGTGTGATTGTGAAGGTTGTTGATACGGTTGTTGCTGATGGTATTGTTGTTGCTGATACTGTTGATGTTGCTGTTGCTGAGAATGAGGGAAGTAGTAATTAGGTAATTGAGACATCTTAGAACACTTGTGTAATAATGGATCTTGTAGAAGGTATAGAATTAGCCAAATATCGAAAAACTTTGCTCAACTTCGGATTGCGAAAGCTTGGTCAACAGGGATTGCGAAAGATTGTTGAATAAGGGATTGCGAAACTTTTGTATTCCTGTGATTGCGAAACTTCTGATTGGGATTGCGAAAATTTTAGGTTTTCGAAATTATGTGATTTCGATACTTAAGTGAGTTTTCGCAAAAACAAAGTGATTTTCGAAAAAAAAAATGTGATTTCGAAAAAAATGGTATTTTCGAAAAACACAAAAGTCACGATCCCAGTTTTCGAAACTGTACAATTTCGAAAAGTTACCAAAAGTCGAAGTACTTTTCTTTCTTATACAAGAAAGAAAATACTGAGTCCACAAAAACGAAGTCGATGTAGAGTACTTTGAGTAGATCTCGAAATAGGGACAATTCACTTTCTCGATAAGCTAGGCGAGTATGATTTTCAAAGAAAGCAAACCTAAAACGTGTTTTTATTTAAAGATTCTTGTACTTTTAGGTATAAAATGAAGATTTCTTGAAGAAAGTTGAAAACTTTATGAACTTTTTCAAAAAAAATTAAAATTGCGAAAATAAGTACAAGAAGCCCTTAATCGAATTTTTGAGAAAAGTTTGGAACTTTTTGTTTGTTTTGATTTGTAACACAAGTTTGTAAGCAAATATGTGATAATAACCAAAAACCAAGCAAAAAGTACGAAAAATTTTAACAAAAATCGATTAAAAAACAAGTTTAAGGAACGAAATCAATGAAAACACAAAAGCTACACCTTCATATGGCGAATGATACCACTTGTTAGGTCACCATTTTGTAAACACAAGTATTATAATAATAGAAATGAGATGAGAAAGGAGATTTGGGTGATTATATGAATAAGAGAAATATAAGTGCAAGAGTTTCCTTAAGAAATCAAATAACCAACCAAGTTTACAAATGACCTAAGGCTTCTATATATAGGGAAGGAGCTAGGGCAACATTCCCTCTCCTTCCTTTCATCATTTCGTGGGCTTTGAGGCCCATGGGTTACATACCTTAAGCCTAGTAAACTTAATACATTTAGTAAATGAAAGTAAATAATAGTTAAGCAACCTAACATTATTACAAATGACCGAGACTTGATAAAATAGTGAAAACTATGATCCCAACATACGGGTTTAACACAAGGGTGATCCTAATGCCTCTTATCATGTAGTAAATCCTACTACATGAATGTAGTCTCACTAGCGGTCTCGGGATGCATCACTAACGCAAGTTCTAGAATCTAAATGCTACCGATACACTCATAAGCACTAATAGTAAATGCTTTTCCTATCTAATCTAAAGGCGAACCTCACGTATTTGGGTGGAAAATTTTTCTGAATAGTACGGTTTTGTACTAGTCATACAATCTCCTATCCATGAGACGCTTGCTAAGGCTAAAGTTTCACTCCTAAATGTTGTAAAAGATTTTAAATTTGGCGCTAAAATTACACTAACAAGTATTTCTCATAGTTTTATTACACATCTACTATCAAACAAACAAACTCAAGCGAAAGTGTATCTGTAAGGTATCATCATTTTACCCTCCCCTTACACTTAGGATGAACATTGTCCCCAATGTTCAAGTAAAGAATGTAAAAGTGAAATAAGTAAAAAGAATGAAATCAAATACTCCCCTGATTCGCTCGGTATGGATAATAAGGTGGCCAGGTTAGATCTTCCTCCAAGAAAATGAACAATCAAAGCTTCCCTTCCAGAATAATAATCATCTTCTTGTCATACACAACCTGTAAATCCTGAGAAAACAGACAAGGCAACCTCGCATAAAATCGGCGGCAATCTACATAAGTTACTAAATTCTAGAAAACAAAATAAGATATAATGCTTGTGGAATGAAGTTTGCAAATTTCCTGGAGATTATAAAACTTAATAATTCAACAAAAACTTTAAGACTCCGTTAGAAAAACAAAACTGGTAAAATTTCCTGATTTTTACACGTGACGCCGTCAAGAGCAAGCTCATGACGCCGTCAGAAGTGACCTGCAGAAATTCTTATGTTAAGTTTCCGGAAAATTTCTGGAAAAACTTGGTCCTACTTCCTGGAAAATCCTGCAAAACTTCATTATGACTCAATACAAGCATTTGACTCTAACAAATATGAATATACATGTTCACTTAATATTGTGGAGAATCGTGATCGGTTTGTTTCTTAAAAACATATTTGGGGTTTCCCCTTACACTTATCTTTTGCAAAAATACCTTTTGGTGAAGTTAAGACCAGGCCAAACAACAAAGTAAAGTATTTCCACTTTTTAGTTTAGAAACATGATCTACCAACAATAAAATAAAGCATGCATATGGAAGCAAATAACAAACAAACAAAATAAAATCACACAAAGCATGGGTTGCCTCCCAAGAAGCGCTTTTCTTTATTTACGAGTCTTGTAGCTAGACTCAAGGTCATGGGATACTACGTGACCTCATCGTTGGTTTCACTCTCTAGGTCGTCTTCTAAACAAGTTTTGTATTCCGGACCTAGTTGCAAGCATTCTTTGTAGAAACCAAGCATCCTATTCTTCACATACTCTACTCCTCTACGTCTATCCTCATCATTCCTATAATAAGCCGCTTACTTGTGTTCCTTTTCTATATTAGAGAGAAGGTGGTATTGCTCAATTTTGTAAGGCATTTGGTAGGCAATCTCATCATTCTCTTCCTTGAATCTAACTATCCCTAAAGTCAGATCATAACTCATCCTAGTGGCCTCAACAAATGATTTTCCGAATATTATTTGGCTTAGGCTATCATCTATCACCGGACGAGTATCTTCCACTATCATAAAATCGATCTCATAAATGAAATTACCTATAATCACATGCAATCCCTTCACTCTTCCAACAAAGTTACTTATCAAATTCCTATTGGGCATTATCCTATAATCAAGTTGCTTCTTCATCACCCAATTGTAATAAGTCCTAGTCATGATGTTTATAGGAGATCTAGGATCGATGTAAGCTTTCCATATATGCATATGCCCGATGTTGCATGGTATGTTGATGTTAGAGGAGTCTCCCATTTTGATAAGGGGTGTGCCAAGGATATATGGTCTCTCGGGACTATCGAATAAATCCTTATGGTATTCCCGTTCTTCCTTGGTAGGCAACTTATCAAAGTGCTTTTCTATAGTTTCTACTTCCTCTAACTCCTCTCCATTATTAACCTCAACTTCCCTACTTTCATCCCTAGTCTCGGTTTCTACTCCAACTTCATCCTTGTCACTATCTTCTATCTCCTTATCTATTGGCTTAATGGTGACAGCATTGACAAAGTGGACATGTTTAGATGATGAGGGGTCCTTAATTTGGATTCCGTTATTGGTGTCCCTAGTGTCCTTCCTAGGTGTGGTTAACGCTTGGTTGTTGAGGGCTTTCAACAAGTTGTCTATCTTGTTGGTCATCTCCGTTTGTTGTTGGTTGAATTCGGTTTCGAACCTAGCTATGCGAGCTTCTTGAGATGCCATGAACTTAGACATCAACCCTTCAAGATTGTTGGTACTACCATAGTTGTTAGAAGGATTGTTGTTGAAAGTACGGTTGGAGGGTGGACCGTTTAGTTGGTAACGATTAGGCGGATTGGAAGAATTGGCTTGATTTTGTTTCCACCTAAGGTTTGGGTGATTTTTCCAAGAGGGGTTGTAGGAATCACCGTAAGGGTTTGGCTTGGGTTTGAAAGTGTACAACTTATCTCCTGCTTCGTCGGTACACGAGGATGCGTAGTCCGCAAAAGCTGTTCCGGGGAGTTCCACACAATCACGAGTGTCATGGGGACCACTACACAATTCGCATGAAGAAGTGATTTTGTTCACTTGGCTTGAAGGCTTAGGAGCTTCGTAAGATTTCATGAGAAACTTGACTTGGTCCTCAAGTTCCATGATCCTACGGTCGGGAGTGCTAGATTTATTCGAAGGCAAAGATATTGCCTTGACCATTTTGTTCAAATCACGGGGATCATTCCAACTTTCGTTGTCATAGAGAGCAAGATCTTCTATGAGTTCCCATGATTGTTCCGCACTTAGATCACGTAGCTTACCACCAGCCGATTGGTCAATGGCTCGCCTCGTGGAGAGATCGATATGGTCGTAAAAGATTTGGACTTGGAGCCAAAGATCTATGCCATGATGAGGGACTTTTGGGAGTAAGTCCTTGAATCGAGTCCATGCTTCATAGAGAGTTTCATTTTGACATTGTTGGAACATCAAGATGTCATTTCTAAGCTTAGTAGTTCTCCCCGGTGGGAAAAACTGAGCAAGAAAACGAGTGGTGAGATCATCCCATGTGGTGACGGATCCCGCGGGTAAATGCTCAAGCCATTGACTAGCTTGATCACGTAGAGAGAATTGGAATAGGCGTAATCGGGTTGTCTCTAGTTGCAATATCTAGGTATATGGAATCTACGATTTTTAGGAAGTCCTTGAGATGTTGATTTGGATCTTTGGAACGAAGTCCATGGAATGCACATCCGCTTTGCACCAACCGGATGGTGTCGGATCGCAAGGGGGTCACATTGGCTCCGGTGAGCTTAATGGTGTTTCGATAGCCTTGGTGGCTAGGTCGGGAATACTCTCCTAAGGTTCGGGGCCTAAGAGGTTCTAGTGGTGGGTTTTGTTGTGGTGGAATGATGGGTTCAAAGATGTTCCCATCGTCCATGATGTTGGGTGGTGAAGAGTTACGAACAAAAACACAAAGAAATAAGATAGACTAAAGAGAACCTAAAAATAAAAATAAAATCTTACTACAAAGGAATCTAGCAAGTAGACCTAACAAAAAAAGATTCTAACCTAGACAATAACTATTCCCCGGGCTGCGGCGCCAAAAACTTGATGCGTAGGGATTGCACCAGGCTTTACCTCTCAAGGGATCTTGAGAAGCTTACAACCCCCATCAGGCAATGTACCTGATCGATGTAGTATAGTATAATGACAAGTACCGGGGGATTGATCGTTCAGCTAGGAATAGTGTCGCTAGGATTAGAAAACCTAAATACTAGATCTAAAGATGATGAGTGATTCTTTTTGTATTTTTATATTTTTTAGAAAGCAAGTTAAAATCTCGGGTTTGAAGGATTTGGGCGGAATTAGTTGCTAGTCAACTAACCCAGTACTAAGATGCAATCAAAATAAAATATTAGAAATGAAAATAAACTATATTAAACTAAAGCTGTGAGCAATATGTGGGAGAAATGTGTTTACTTAGATTTCACTACTCCCTAGATATCTTTTACATGTTAATTACTTGTTATAGTTGCGTGGATGACGGATTGTATTCCTTAATACCATTCATGGGGTGGCACACTTACTTCCCCAATCCTATGAGTGCCTACTTCACTCCTATGTCGAGCCTGCAAGAAGCTCCTAACATGGGATCATTAGAATTTACTGATGCATTAAATACAACCAATAAAACCTAATACACACCGGTTCATGTTTCCTAAGACGTTCAAGCATGTTACACAATGGAGATCTGCCAGTTTTCTTAAGCCTAACATTGAAATCATTCATCCAATACAACCATAAACAAGTAATCAACACATAATCAACATCTAGGTTTCATTAGATCTAAGCAAACACAAGATAGATCTAGCCTAGCATGTTGAAATCAAGACAAGCACAAGATATAGACAACCAACACATAGACATATTGATTGAGTTAAGAGAAGACTTATCTCAATAGCACATGTAAGGATTCAAGGGTTGAAAACCCTTGAAAAGCTGTAAAATTCGTACAAGGTTCGGCCCTAGGGTTTCTCCACACAAGTTCCCTTTAATGAATGAAAATTAGAAAACTATATATAGATATTAGGAGGTGACGGCATCAAGAACAAACTTGTGACACCGTCATCTCGCCGCCAAATAAATCCTCGAACTGCCTAGATCTACATCTGACGCCGTCATGTAGTCCACTTTTGCAGGCCGTCACACATTTAACTCTTGATGCTCTACTTGTGACGCCTTCATGTTTGTACTGGGTCGTCATGGTTTTTACTCTTGACGTCGTCAAATACTTCCTCTTGACGCCGTCAAACACTGTTCCCAGCATGGAAAATTAAGTCTTTGGCGTTTTCTTCACTTTTATGCTCCAAAAACGTCTGAATTGCTTCCTTTTCCAGATTTCACTCCCAAAGTACCTAAAATCACAAAAGGAACGATTTAGGGCAATATTTGATCAAATAAATTCAATTCCGGGCTTAAATGACCCTCTAAAAGTGGTTCATTTTTCGCCTCATCACCTAGTTTTTAGGTTTTTTAAGCATAGCGACACTATTCCCAAGCTGAACGATCAATCCCCTGGTACTTGTCACTATACTATACTACAATGATCAGGTACACTGCCAGGTGGGGGTTGTAAGCTTCTCGAGTTCCCTCGAGAGGTAAAGCCTGGTGCAAATCCCTACGCATCAAGTTTTTGGCGCCGCAGCCCACGGAATAGTTATTGTCTAGGTTAGGATTTCTTTTTATTAGGTCTACTTGCTAGATTCCTTTCTAGTAAGATTTTATTTTTAATTTTAGGTTCTCTTTAGTCTATCTTATTTCTTCGTGTTTTTGTTCGTAACTCTTCGCCATCCGACATCATGGACGATGGTAACATCTTTGAACCCATCATCCCACAACAACAAGACCACCCACATAACCCACCACTAGCTAACTAACCTCTTAGGCCCCGAACCTTAGGAGAGTACTCCCGACCTAGCCACCAAGGCTATCGAAACACCATTGAGCTCACCCAAGGAGCCAATGTGTCTCCCTTGCGATCCGATACCATCCGGTTGGTGCAAAGCGGATGTGCATTCCATGGACTTCGTTTCGAAGATCCAAATCAACATCTCAAGGACTTCCTTAAAATCATAGATTCTATAGACCTTGATGCTACAACTAGAGAGTCGACCCAATTACGCCTATTTCAATTCTCTCTACGTGATCAAGCTAGTCAATGGCTTGAACGTTTACCCGCGGGATCCATCACCTCATGGGATGATCTAACCACTCGTTTCCTTGCTCAATTTTTCCCACCGGGGAGAACTACCAAGCTTAGAAATGATATCTTGATGTTCGAACAACGTCAAGGTGAAACTCTATATGAAGCATGGACTCGATTCAAGGACTTACTCCAAAAAGTCCCTCATCATGGCATAGATCTTTGGCTCCAAGTCCAAATCTTCTATGACCATATCGATCTCTCCACAAGGTGAGCCATTGACCAATCGGCTGGTGGTAAGCTACGTGATCTAAGTGCGGAACAATCATGGGAACTCATAGAAGATCTTGCTCTCTATGACAACGAAAGTTGGAACGATCCCTGTGATTTGAACAAAACGGTCAAGGCAATATCTTTGCCTTCGAACAATTCTAGCACTCCCGACCGTAGGATCATGGAACTTGAGGACCAAGTCAAGTTTCTCATGAAATCTTACGAAGCTCCTAAGCCTTCAATCCAAGTGAACAAAATCACTTCTTCGTGCGAATTATGTAGTGGTCCCCATGACACTCGTGATTGTGTGGAACTCCCCGGAACAGCTTTTGCGGACTACGCATCCTCGCGTACCGACGAAGCGGGAGATAAGTGGTACACTTTCAAACCCGAGCCAAACCCTTATGGTGATTCCTACAACCCCTCTTGGAAAATCACCCAAACCTTAGGTGGAAACAAAACCAAGCCAATTCTTCCAATCCGCCTAATCGTTACCAACCAAACGGTCCACCCTCCAACCGTACTTTCAACAACAATCCTTCTAACAACTATGGTAGTACCAACAATCTTGAAAGATTGATGTCTAAGTTTATGGCATCTCAAGAAGCTCACATATCTAAGTTTGAAGCCGATTTCAAACAAAAGCAAAGCGAGATGACCACCAAAATTGACACATTGTTGAAAGTTCTCAATGACCGAGAAATGGGAGCACTCCCAAGCGACACGGTCAAGAATCCGAAACTAAACGTTAATTCCATATCATCAGTCTCGTCACCCACTTCTTGTCCGCAATAATACTCGGTTATATCAATGAGCACGTGTTTCAAGCAAAACCAAATTCTTCATAAGGACCAATCAAATAAAACACCCGATGTAAAACAGGTCAAAAGCATAGTTGAAACATGATTGGTCCTGAACCACCTAACTTAAATTAACCAAAGAATGGTCAACTAAGTCAAATAGCCTAGATCAATGCTCCGGGTAATATAATGCATCACCGGGTCGTTGAATCCCGTTGAGGTGTGAAATGTAACTTTAGCGTGTTCGTAATCGGGTGTTATTCACAGAAAAGGGTTTGTTGTGAAAATTATTTGGAAATTATTAACAAATATAGCTTAGGAAAGCTATGTGGTTGATTACGGGAATTTGGAGTACGAAGATTTGAGCTAAACCTAAAAACGTACGTTTTAATTAAAAAACGTATTCGGACGAATAAAACAAAAAGTACAACTGATAGACTGGGAGGGTTAAAAGTGTAAAATTGATATTTTTACAATCCTAATAATTAAAGAAAATTTTAAGAAAAATAAAAGTTATTTTTACACTATTTAATTATTTATTAATAATTAATTACTAATTATCTATTTAATACTAATTAAACTAATTAGAATTATTAAAAATACTAAAAAGACTTAGAAAATTAAGAAAAATTTTATAAATCTAATTAACCATTACAGGAATCCTAAAAAATTATAAAAAGTTAATTTTATGTATTTTTAAGCTAACTAATTAATTATTATTCTAATTACTTATTAATTACTAATTAAACTAATTATATTATGAAAAATAGAAAATGAACAGTAAAAATTCTAGAAAAATTTATAAAAGTGTTTTAACTAAAATAAAAGCTAGAAAAATTATAAAAACTAGGTTATACTATATAAAATTTAATTATGCTATTTAATTGATTATTATTAATTAAAACTAAATTAAACTAAAATTAATTAGAAATACCACTAAAAGACAAAATAAAAATCTGGAAAAATTTATAAAACTATTTTAACCTAAAATGGAATTTCTAAAAATATAAAATTGATATATTACTTAGAAATAAATTAAAAAGAAAAATAAATTGATAAATCCTATTAAATAGAAGCTATCACTATTTTTAAAGTTGGTTTTTTTGGATTTTTTTCTTTTTCTAAACTAATAATAAACTAAAAAAAAACTATTTTTAACAAAAACACTTTTGATTTAACCCAAAGAATAAGCACTTGAAGTGCTTATTATACCCACAGTTGACTTTTGTTGACTGTGGGGTATTTTTAGCTCAACTGGGGGAATGTGGGGTCCACACTGATCAAGTTTGGTTTCTCTGAGTATGATGAACAACAATAAGCAAGTTTTGATTAATTGATTGGCCTGAATAAGCCAAAAAGCTCAAAAATAAGCACAAGCTTATGGTGACTGAAACAGATTATGGGACAAGGTTTATGACAAATTTCAGGTGGGGTCCACTGTCCTAGGGTTCAAACAAAGGGTCAAAAACCCAAGCCTACCAGGAGGGGGGTTTAGGGGAACCAAAAACAAAGGCTTTAGACCACTGTAGTGGCCACAAACCACCACAAAAGGTGGTGGTGTGAGGGTGATCTGCTAAGAACAGGGCAAACCTTTGCCCTGCAACCTACTTCAAGGCCTGGTGGGACCCACTAAATAAAATCCATAAAATCTGAAATAAATTCTCAAAAATCAACAAAGTGGGAAATATTGAGCTTGTAAAATCTTAGACTCTGAAACCTTATATCAAACAATTTGCAGACCATCAAAGTTGGAGTATTTTGACTGAGACAACTTTTGACCTTTTTAAGAAAACAATGGACTTTGACTTTTATGAACTTTGGAAGGATCTAATTAACTAAAATCATGTTTGTGAGTTAACTTAGGACTGAATTATGTTTAAACACCAACTTATCTAATGAAATGAAGTGATTTGGGACTCAAAAACCACCACAGTTAACTGTGGTGGTGTAATCTTTGTAATTTTGACTTTCCTTAATGCAAGAGCTGATTTTGTGACCTATATGACCTCTAATGACCTAAGTTTAGTTATTGAAATAGTTATAAACAACCAAGACCTATCTGAGTACCTTGAACAGCTTGTGCCAAACACCCCTATAATTGACTGAATTGAAAGATTTTCAAAACAAATGAACTTTTTAATCACAGTTACCAACTCAGACACTATGTTTATGAAGTAATAAGAGTAGTAAATCACAAAGAACACTAGTTTAACACTAATTACCCAAATGACACAACAATGCCTACTTGACTGCCTATATAAAACAACTAGCAACTATCTAATTTGACTAACAACCTATCAATTTTAAGTTATAAATTCACTAATTAACTAAAAATAAACATGAAACAAAAGATATGAACTGGATTGATAGCAAATAATGAAAATAGTAAAAATCAATAAAATGTGCTTACACCTTGAAACCAATCCAAAGATTCAGAACCAAGAACAAGTGCCACACCTATAGCTTTCCACAAAGCTCTAATACCCAATTCCCATCCAAGCTTAGCTCCAATTCACCTCAGCTTCCTTTCCGCTTTATATTTTATTTTTTTTTTTGGTTTTTTAGTTTTTATTGAAAACTGAGTTGAAAGTGTTCACACAAGCTTATGATGCTTGTAATATCTTGTTTCTGAGCTTGTAAGAGCTTCTGAGTAGCTTAAACACACATTAAATCCCTTAATTAGAACTTGGTAATTTGAGATGAAACTTTGAAAAGTGAAAATGAGAATTAAACTTCAAACTGAACTTTCATTGATAAAAAGAGTTACATTACATTAAAAATAAACTGAAACTACAATAAAACTAAGAAAATTACACACACTGAGCTTCCATGAGCTTATCAATATATATCGACCTAAAAATCTAGCCCTAAGTCTTCCACATGGCTACTTTTTGAAAACTGAGAGCCCCACATGCTTTGCCTTGACCCTCTGACCAAATCCCCATCGTTGAATTAGATTTTGAATCATCCACACCATTGATTAGAAATTGGCGCCAAAACTTTTATACGGGGTAAGCTGAGTGGTGTTGGTGAGGGGTTTGGTGATGCATTTATGGTGGTGAAGTTGTTAGGTGAGGCTATTAATTGTGGGGGGATTGGTTGGTGAAAAGGTGAGGAAGGGGGGGATGTATACCCTGGTTTTGCGGCCTGGTGTTGGGGGGAAGGAGATGGGTCAACGCAAGTTTGACTGAGGGATTTTTTAAAACGGTTTTAGGGAGGTGGGCTAATGTTGTTTGGGCCTGGGGTAACTGGATCAGACCAAGGCTTAGGGTGGGGTGGTATTTTGGGTTTAGTTTTGGGATAAAGGGAGTCCGGTTGGTTAGTAGTTTCAACAAGGACCATTTTTGTAATTTTGCCAAACCCAAGGACTGAAATTGAAACTTTTCCCATTGTATACCAAGGACCAATGTTGCTAAGATTCCAAAGATCACAAACCAATTTTCCATTTTTCAACATTTCAAAACTTCCCAGGGACTTATTTTGCCAAATTTGGATTTTCAGGGACTAAACTTGTATTTTTAGAAAACTTGCAACCCAAGTGTAATATTTTGTGATTATTTGACTTTTAAAACCTTGGGTTGACTGTTCCTTAAAAATAAATGCATAGGGACTAAAATTGACAAGTTTTGAAACTTGGGGGACTGAAACTGCCAATACTGCAAACTTTGTACGTTTATTCTTTGTTTTTGCACATTTTGCTTTCAAAACACATAAAACACAATCCCTGGGATAGTTTAAGTATTTTGGTATCTTTTTTATTGTTTTTGTGCGTTTTGGCAGTTTAAATATATCAAAAACGATGAGTGTTTGAGCACTCATCAATCCCCCACACTGAACTATTGCTAGTCCCTAGCAATCTTTTTAGAAAACTTGATGGATTTTAAACTCTTTACCAAAAGCCATCACTTCTGGAGTAGCCAGGTGTAAGAACTGTGGCACACCTGATAACCGTGTGATTTTGAGCAAACCACCAGCTTCCAACGGATTTGTTAAGTCTTTACCAAGAGCCGTTTGCTCCTGGACTAGCCAACTCTTGATGGACCTAGTCAACATCTTGGTGAGCTGATTACCAATTATGGATTTTCCACGGCCTTTACCACAAGCCATAATCTTGCGGGCTAGCCAACTCATTTGTTTTCGGGGAGTTGATGAACCATACAATTTTGGGCAAATTGCCAGCCGTCAACGGATTTGATTTATCTTTACCAAGAGCCGTTTGCTCCTGGATTAGCCAATCCCTTTTGTCGTTTAGACAAGGCGGACTGATTACCACAAAAATTTTGAAATAAAGTGAAAAATTTTGAAAATTTTGGCCAAAAACGGGGGTACTTGAAAGATATTTTGATAAAATTCGTTAGAATCCCCCCCCCCCCCCCACACTTAGAAATGAATATTGTCCTCAATATTTAAAGTCCCGGCTATTATGCCGAAGCAATGAACGTAAAAAGCCAAGATTCGAATCTAACTGCGGAAATACCAATTTTCACTTTATTTTTATATATATACAACTTTTTTTCTTTTTTTTTTTTTTTTTTTTTTTTTTTTTTTTTTTTTTTTTTAGCTTTATATACATATATACATTTTTTTTTTCAAACAGCGGGGGGTTGGCCATTCCCCCACACTCGGTGGTAGAAAATAGAAAGAATCAGAGATACGGGTGATAACCCGTATTGTTGCTAGTTTTTGATCATCGAGTCGCTAGCTTGACTCTATCCCCGAATTCAATTGTCCTTGGGGAAAGTTTGGAGATCCGGAACGACCATGGATGGTACGTCCTCTCCAAAGTAGTACTTTAACCGATGTCCATTCACTTTGAAGTTAGGACCGTCATTTTGAGATAATTCGACGGTACCATAAGGATAAACTTTTGTGATAGTGAATGGACCAGTCCATCGGGTTTTGAGCTTTCCCGAGAAGATCTTGAGTCTAGAGTTGAAAAGAAGGACTCGATCACCAACGTTAAAAACGCGATTTTTGATTTTTGAGTCATGAATCTTCTTTATCTTTTGTTTATAGATCAAAGAGTTCTCGTAAGCTTGATCACGAAGTTCGTTTAATTCATTTAGTTGAACTTTTCTGTGATCACCCGCCGTTCTGAGATCGAAATTGGCATGCTTGAGGGCCCAATAGGCTTTATGCTCAAGCTCGATCGGAAGATGGCACGCTTTTCCGTACACAAGTTTATAAGGCGTACACCCAATGGGTGTTTTGTAAGCCGTACGGAAAGCCCAAAGTGCATCATCTAATTTGTCCGACCAAGATGCACGATTCTCACCTACAGTTCTTTCCAAGATTCTTTTAATGCCCCGATTGGACACTTCGACTTGTCCACTCGTTTGAGGGTGGTATGCAGTGGAAAGACGGTGAGTTACACCGTACTTTTGCATGACTTTGTCAAATTTGTCATTACAGAAGTGCGTACCACGATCACTAATAATAGCACGTGGAGTTCCGAATCGGGCAAAAAGAGCTTTTAAAAATTTCACAACTACTCGAGCATCATTTGTGGGTAAAGCTTTCGCTTCAACCCATTTTGACAAGTAGTCAACTGCCACGAGTATGTATTTATTGCCGTGAGAGGATGGAAATGGCCCCATAAAGTCGATGCCCCAGATATCAAAGATTTCACAAACTTGAATTGCATTCTGAGGCATTTCATTCTTTTGTGAAATATTCCCGTGACGTTGACAAGCGTCACAGGACTTGACCAATTCTTGGGCATCCTTGTAGATTGAAGGCCAATAAAAGCCGGAATCAAACACCTTTTTGGCGGTGTAGTTGGGATTGTGGTGGCCCCCCGTGGGACCAGCATGGCAAGCCTTTAAAATTTCAGCGGCTTCCTGACCATACACACACCGCCGGATGACTTGATCCGCGCATATCTTGAACAAGTAGGGGTCGTCCCAAAAGTAATGTTTTACGTCTTTGAAAAATTTATTTTTTTGCTGGGACGACATCCCTTTCACAATGAAGTTACCCGCAAGATAGTTTGCAAAGTCGGCAAACCATGGGGTAATCGAGTCTCCACGAAATGAAACCACATTGAGGGTTTCGAGAGGAAATGTTTCATTTATTTCCTTTTTCTCGAAAGCATTTTGGTGAGGGTTTTCAAGACGGGAGAGATGATCAGCAGCTAGGTTCTCAGCTCCTTTTTTATCACGAATTATGATATCAAATTCCTGAAGGAGGAGAACCCATCGGAGGAGTCTCGGCTTTGCATCTTGTTTTGCAAATAGATACTTCAAAGCCGAATGATCCGTATACACTATGCTTTTAGTCAGAATCAGGTATGGCCGGAATTTTTCAAAAGCATACACCACAGCTAATAATTCTTTTTCAGTGGTGGTGTAATGACTTTGTGCCTCGGTCATAGTCTTGCTGGCATAGTGTATAGGCTGAAAATGTTTTGTTTTGCGTTGCCCCAAGACTGCCCCTATAGCATAATCACTAGCATCACACATGAGCTCGAAGGGCAAGTCCCAATCGGGGGCAACAAGAATCGGTGCCTCGGTAAGCCTTTTCTTTAATGTTTCAAAGGCTTCGATGCACTCAGAGGAGAAGATAAAAGGAGCATCCTTCTCGAGGAGATGGGTCATAGGCCGGGCGATTTTAGAAAAATCTTGAATAAACCTACGGTAGAAACCGGCGTGACCCAAAAAGCTCCTAACACCTTTCACAGTCGTGGGATGAGGCAATTTTGCAATGACGTCCACTTTGGCACGGTCAACCTCCATCCCATTTTTTGAAATTTTATGGCCGAGGACAATGCCCTCTTTGACCATAAAGTGACTCTTCTCCCAATTTAGACATAACTTTGTGTCTTCACAACGTTTTAGCATGCTGTCTAAATAGGAGAGACGTGATTTAAACGAATCCCCAATGACCGAGAAATCGTCCATAAAGACCTCCATACTTTTCCCGATCATGTCGGAAAAAATGGCCATCATACATCTTTGAAACGTGCCCGGAGCATTACATAAGCCAAATGGCATACGTTTATATGCGAAGGTTCCATAGGGGCACGTAAAAGTGGTCTTTTCTTGGTCTTGCGGGTCAATGGGAATCTGAAAGTAACCCGAGAAACCATCGAGGAAGCAATAGTACTCATTCCCCGCTAATCTCTCGAGCATCTGATCCATAAAGGGCAGAGGAAAATGATCCTTACGGGTGGCGTCATTCAATTTACGATAATCAATGCAGACGCGCCAACCCGTAACCAAACGAGTTGGAATCAACTCATTCTCCTCATTTGTGACAACGGTAATGCCACCCTTTTTTGGAACACAATGGATTGGGCTGACCCAAGGACTGTCCGAGATAGGGTAAATCAATCCGGCATCAAGAAGTTTTAAAACCTCTTGTTTGATAACCTCGTGAATTTTTGGATTCACCCTTCTTTGATGTTGGACCGCAGGTTTGAAGTCATCCTCCATTAATATCTTGTGAGTACAAAACTCAGGGTCGATGCCCTTGATATCGGAGAGACGCCAAGTAATTGCTCGTTTATGAGACTTCAAAACCTGTATAAGAGCAGCCTTTTCCTCAACACTTAAGTCTTTAGCAATAATGACGGGTAATTTATCATCACCCTCCAGAAATGCATACTCAAGGTGAGGCGGCAAGTCCTTAAGTTCAACCGCGGGAAAGTCATCAGTTTTCTCAACATTTTTGACTTCCTCCTTATGAAGTGTTTGTGGTAGAACAGGAAGATGAGAGGGATCTTCGTTTAACAATTTTTCCAGCAGGTGAATATCCCTCTCGAGGTCGATCTCTTGGTTATCAATTCCATCGGGAATCGAATCACTTTTGAGAAAGGCCTCAATTTCTTCTAAGAAGATGAAGTCACTTCCCTCAAACGGAGTGAGGGAAGGAGAAGAATTGGCAATAATGGGGTGAGAAGATGGAGTGAAGTTTTCACTCGGAGAATCATCGACAAAACCTAAAACCTCTTGAGCGTACTCCTCAGATGCGACATCAATGACATCAATTCGGTTAACCGTTTCGGCGTCATAATTAGAGGAGTACCTCGAAGTTTGATCGAGGTTAAAGGTTACAGCTTCATTACCAACACGAAGAGTTATTTCCTCTTCGTGCACATCAATTAACGCACGACCCGTCCTTAAGAATCCTCTCCCAAGAATGAGAGGAACTCGTGGGTCAGCATCGAACTTAACAACAACGAAGTCAGCGGGGAAATGGAACTTTCCTACTTTCACGAATACATCTTCGGCAATGCCGAGAGGATGAGAGATTGAACGGTCGGCAAGCTCGAGAGTCATGCACGTAGGAGTAAGTTGAGGAAGAGAGAGTTTCTCCCACACTGAGTAAGGCATCAGGTTGATGCTAGCGCCAAGATCAGCTAAGGTGAAGCACTCAACCATCCCAGGGAAAACACATGGAATGAGAAATCTCCCAGGGTCTCCAAGCTTCTTGGGAAGCTTCTTTAAGATAACTGCTGAGCAGTTTTCGTTCAATGAAGTCTTTGCCATTTCGTACAATTTTTCCTTGTTGCTCAACAAGTTCTTGATCATCGATGCGAATTTGGGCATCAGGATGATAGCATCCGCAAGGCTAACGTCAAAGTGCAAATCTTGAAAGATTTGATAAAACTTATCCATTTGGTAACTAGCCTTTTCGCGGAGCTTTTGCTCATTAAGTCTTGACGGGTATGGTAGTGAAGGTTTGGATTTAGGGTTCTCTCCAGGAGTTGTTGATGGTTCAAATACAACTCCCGGTTTTGGTACAAGTCCAGATTTTGGTACAATTTCTGGAACAACCTGAGGGTGGACGTGTGCGGTACTTCGTGGGCTAGTAAATTGCACCTTGCCTGTGGTTGCCTCAGGCTCAATTTCAACTTCCTCAGAATAAAGAGGAGGAGGCATAGGAGGAAGAGGAGAAATAGGAGGAACTGGCGGCTCTTCATAAGCTTTACCACTTCGTGTAGTAATAGCTTTGAGTTCACCCTTGGGGTTAACAATTGTATTAGCCGGGAGACCTCCTGATGTAGAGGGTGGAGTGAGATGATTCATAAGACTGGCAAGCATATTTTCAATCTTGCCTTGATTTTGATCAATTTTGTTGTTTGTTTGCATCAACTCACTCTTCAGCTCTTGACCCTGTTTGGTTATTGATGATTGGAAATCATTTTTCAAATTTGAGATTTGATTTTGCATTGCCCTCATTTTGGTCTCATTAACTTTGATGTAGTTATTGAGCTCGTTTGGGAGGGGATCTTGATAATTTGGAGCTGAATACCCTTGATTACCCCTTTGGGGTGGGTACTGATTGACGGGGGCAGGATTTTGATTTTGCAAATTAGGCCCCCTTGGTGGATTAGGATTAAACCTATTTGGATTTTGAGGAAAACCGGGTGGTCCACCCTGATTGCTAGCCCGGTAATTTGGTTCCACTTGAGGACGGTATTGGATACCTCCTTGGTTGGAATTGCCGGCTATTGTATTTACTTCGAATGGATTGCCTTCAGTGGCAGTGCAATTATAATATGAATGTGGACCACCACAAGTGATATAAACTTCTATCTTTTTGATTTCAGCTTGTGGAGAAGGAGAAGAATCTTTCTTGCTTTGGGCGAGAACAAATGCATGGACAGCTTCCGTGAGTTTATCAAGTCTAGCATCGGTGCTAGACTGAGCCACGGGCGATGAAGAAGAAGGAGCAACATCCCTCTGGGAACAAACCGATCTGCTTCGGGGAATGCGAACCTTAGATTTACTCTCAATGATTTCTAAAGCATCCTTTGTGGTGCGATTCAAGAAGTTACCTCCAGCGGAGGCATTTAGAGAGTCTTGATCAGATTGGCTTACACCATTGTAGAAAGTATCAAGTGTCATGAGATCAGAGAAACCGTGGTGAGGGCATTTTCGGAGCAATTCCTTGTAACGATCCCATGCCTCACTAAAGGATTCATCAAATTTCTGCGTGAATTTCATGATATTGTTCTTGAGACTTGTGGTTTTGGAAGGAGGAAAGAATTCATTCACGAACTTTTTCACAAGATCTTCCCATGTCTCAATAGATCGGGGAGGTTGTTTTTCAAGCCAAATCCGGGCTTGTCCCTCCAGGGAGAATGGGAAGAGAAGAAGTTTGATTGCATCAGAGGGGACATCTTTGCATTTGATGGTGTATGTGATTTTATTGAACCATCGAATGTGATCTTGAGGATCGTCCCTCTCATAACCGTAGAATTGACGTGATGTGGCCAGATTTATTAATCCTGTTTTAAGCTCAAAATTATCGGCCATGATTGTTGGAACAACGATAGCATCTCCGTAACCCTCGACGGGTGCTTGGAGAAGCTCGTTCATAGTGGGTTCAGCTGCCATGATGACAGCTGGAGGTGGAACAGTACGGATCTCAGATCCTTCTAACAACTATGGTAGTACCAACCAAACGGTCCACCCTCCAACCGTACTTTCAACAACAATCCTTCTAACAACTATGGTAGTACCAACAATCTTGAAAGATTGATGTCTAAGTTTATGGCATCTCAAGAAGCTCACATATCTAAGTTTGAAGCCGATTTCAAACAAAAGCAAAGCGAGATGACCACCAAAATTGACACATTGTTGAAAGTTCTCAATGACCGAGAAATGGGAGCACTCCCAAGCGACACGGTCAAGAATCCGAAACTAAACGTTAATTCCATATCATCAGTCTCGTCACCCACTTCTTGTCCGCAATAATACTCGGTTAAATCAACGAGCACTGTTTCAAGCAAAACCAAATTCTTCATAAGGACCAATCAAATAAAACACCCGATGTAAAACAGGTCAAAAGCATAGTTGAAACATGATTGGTCCTGAACCACCTAACTTAAATTAACCAAAGAATGGTCAACTAAGTCAAATAGCCTAGATCAATGCTCCGGGTAATATAATGCATCACCGGGTCGTTAAATCCCGTTGAGGTGTGAAATGTAACTTTAGCGTGTTCGTAATCGGGTGTTATTCACAGAAAAGGGTTTGTTGTGAAAATTATTTGGAAATTATTAACAAATATAGCTTAGGAAAGCTATGTGGTTGATTACGGGAATTTGGAGTACGAAGATTTGAGCTAAACCTAAAAACGTACGTTTTAATTAAAAAACGTATTTGGACGAATAAAACAAAAAGTACAACTGATAGACTGGGAGGGTTAAAAGTGTAAAATTGATATTTTTACAATCCTAATAATTAAAGAAAATTTTAAGAAAAATAAAAGTTATTTTTACACTATTTAATTATTTATTAATAATTAATTACTAATTATCTATTTAATACTAATTAAACTAATTAGAATTATTAAAAATACTAAAAAGACTTAGAAAATTAAGAAAAATTTTATAAATCTAATTAACCATTACAGGAATCCTAAAAAATTATAAAAAGTTAATTTTATGTATTTTTAAGCTAACTAATTAATTATTATTCTAATTACTTATTAATTACTAATTAAACTAATTATATTATGAAAAATAGAAAATGAACAGTAAAAATTCTAGAAAAATTTATAAAAGTGTTTTAACTAAAATAAAAGCTAGAAAAATTATAAAAACTAGGTTATACTATATAAAATTTAATTATGCTATTTAATTGATTATTATTAATTAAAACTAAATTAAACTAAAATTAATTAGAAATACCACTAAAAGACAAAATAAAAATTTGGAAAAATTTATAAAACTATTTTAACCTAAAATGGAATTTCTAAAAATATAAAATTGATATATTACTTAGAAATAAATTAAAAAGAAAAATAAATTGATAAATCCTATTAAATAAAAGCTATCACTATTTTTAAAGTTGGTTTTTTTGGATTTTTTTCTTTTTCTAAACTAATAATAAACTAAAAACAACTATTTTTAACAAAAACACTTTTGATTTAACCCAAAGAATAAGCACTTGAAGTGCTTATTATACCCACAGTTGACTTTTGTTGACTGTGGGGTATTTTTAGCTCAACTGGGGGAATGTGGGGTCCACACTGATCAAGTTTGATTTCTCTGAGTATGATGAACAACAATAAGCAAGTTTTGATTAATTGATTGGCCTGAATAAGCCAAAAAACTCAAAAATAAGCACAAGCTTATGGTGACTGAAACAGATTATGGGACAAGGTTTATGACCAATTTCAGGTGGGGTCCACTGTCCTAGGGTTCAAACAAAGGGTCAAAAACCCAAGCCTACCAGGAGGGGGGTTTAGGGGAACCAAAAACAAAGGCTTTAGACCACTGTAGTGGCCACAAACCACCACAAAAGGTGTTGGTGTGAGGGTGATCTGCTAAGAACAGGGCAAACCTTTGCCCTGCAACCTACTTCAAGGCCTGGTGGGACCCACTAAATAAAATCCATAAAATCTGAAATAAATTCTCAAAAATCAACAAAGTGGGAAATATTGAGCTTGTAAAATCTTAGACTCTGAAACCTTATATCAATCAATTTGCAGACCATCAAAGTTGGAGTATTTTGACTGAGACAACTTTTGACCTTTTTAAGAAAACAATGGACTTTTACTTTTATGAACTTTGGAAGGATCTAATTAACTGAAATCATGTTTGTGAGTTAACTTAGGACTGAATTATGTTTAAACACCAACTTATCTAATGAAATGAAGTGATTTGGGACTCAAAAACCACCACAGTTAACTGTGGTGGTGTAATCTTTGTAATTTTGACTTTCCTTAATGCAAGAGCTGATTTTGTGACCTATATGACCTCTAATGACCTAAGTTTAGTTATTGAAATAGTTATAAACAACCAAGACCTATCTGAGTACCTTGAACAGCTTGTGCCAAACACCCCTATAATTGACTGAATTGAAAGATTTTCAAAACAAATGAACTTTTTAATCACAGTTACCAACTCAGACACTATGTTTATGAAGTAATAAGAGTAGTAAATCACAAAGAACACTAGTTTAACACTAATTACCCAAATGACACAACAATGCCTACTTGACTGCCTATATAAAACAACTAGCAACTATCTAATTTGACTAACAACCTATCAATTTTAAGTTATAAATTCACTAATTAACTAAAAATAAACATGAAACAAAAGATATGAACTGGATTGATAGCAAATAAGGAAAATAGTAAAAATCAATAAAATGTGCTTACACCTTGAAACCAATCCAAAGATTCAGAACCAAGAACAAGTGCCACACCTATAGCTTTCCACAAAGCTCTAATACCCAATTCCCATCCAAGCTTAGCTCCAATTCACCTCAGCTTCCTTTCCTCTTTATTTTTTATTTTTTTTTTGTTTTTTTAGTTTTTATTGAAAACTGAGTTGAAAGTGTTCACACAAGCTTATGATGCTTGTAATATCTTGTTTCTGAGCTTGTAAGAGCTTCTGAGTAGCTTAAACACACATTAAATCCCTTAATTAGAACTTGGTAATTTGAGATGAAACTTTGAAAAGTGAAAATGAGAATTAAACTTCAAACTGAACTTTCATTGATAAAAAGAGTTACATTACATTAAAAATAAACTGAAACTACAATAAAACTAAGAAAATTACACACACTGAGCTTCCATGAGCTTATCAATATATATCGACCTAAAAATCTAGCCCTAAGTCTTCCACATGGCTACTTTTTGAAAACTGAGAACCCCACATGCTTTGCCTTGACCCTCTGACCAAATCCCCATCGTTGAATTAGATTTTGAATCATCCACACCATTGATTAGAAATTGGCGCCAAAACTTTTATACGGGGTAAGCTGAGTGGTGTTGGTGAGGGGTTTGGTGATGCATTTATGGTGGTGGAGTTGTTAGGTGAGGCTATTAATTGTGGGGGGATTGGTTGGTGAAAAGGTGAGGAGGGGGGATGTATACCCTGGTTTTGCGGCCTGGTGTTGGGGGGAAGGAGATGGGTCAACGCAAGTTTGACTGAGGGATTTTTTAAAACGGTTTTAGGGAGGTGGGCTAATGTTGTTTGGGCCTGGGGTAACTGGATCAGACCAAGGCTTAGGGTGGGGTGGTATTTTGGGTTTAGTTTTGGGATAAAGGGAGTCCGGTTGGTTAGTAGTTTCAACAAGGACCATTTTTGTAATTTTGCCAAACCCAAGGACTGAAATTGAAACTTTTCCCATTGTATACCAAGGACCAATGTTGCTAAGATTCCAAAGATCACAAACCAATTTTCCATTTTTCAACATTTCAAAACTTCCCATGGACTTATTTTGCCAAATTTGGATTTTCAGGGACTAAACTTGTATTTTTAGAAAACTTGCAACCCAAGTGTAATATTTTATGATTATTTGACTTTTAAAACCTTGGGTTGACTGTTCCTTAAAAATAAATGCATGGGGACTAAAATTGACAAGTTTTGAAACTTGGGGGACTGAAACTGCCAATACTGCAAACTTTGTACGTTTATTCTTTGTTTTTGCACATTTTGCTTTCAAAACACATAAAACACAATCCCTGGGATAATTTAAGTATTTTGGTATCTTTTTTATTGTTTTTGTGCGTTTTGGCAGTTTAAATATATCAAAAACGATGAGTGTTTGAGCACTCATCAAAACACCTCCTACGCAAGACCTTGACGATGAATTCAAGGAGCTTCACATTGAACGTCCCGTCATTGATGTCTTAGCCCGTGCTCCCTACTATAGTGCCCTCCTAGAAAAGTATGAGAAGTTTAAACCAGGTAAAAATGGGACCGCCTCCGTTCAAAACAAGTTACCTAAAAAGCTTGATGATCCGGGTATATTTGTTTTGCCTTGTAAGATAGGAAGATCCGAAGCTTTCGACACACTAGCCGATTTAGGGTCAAGCCTCAACTTGATTCCCTTATCCCTTTTCACCACTCTCAAGCTAGGAAAGTTAGAGGAGAGGGAGGTATTGATTGGTCTAGCGGATGGGAGTATTGCCCACCCGGTTGGAATGATTAAGGATGTAGTTGTTCACGTAGGAAAGTTAACTATCTTAGCGGATTTTCATGTCCTAGATATGGTTAGTGACACTACATGCCCATTGTTAGTAGGAAGAGGATTTTTAGCAACCGCTAGCGCCATGATAGATTGTAAGGAGTCTAAGATAGCGGTAGGTGAGGGCGATACTTGGTCGGTATATGATGTTAAGAAACATAGCTACGATTGTGAGGATGAACCGACTCCACATTGGGTAGAGATGAATAGGAGACCATCTAGATATGGACTTTGGATAGAAAGGAACTTTATAGGACCTCAACGCCCATTCTATCTAGAAAAAGATTTCATCGATAAGACACATTCGGTGGAACAACTCATAGCTAGAGATGAAGAGCTAAACCCTTTTGAGGACCCCTTAGTCTTTAGAAAGATGATTGAGTTCTTAAGCGTAATGCCTATTAATATAGAGATGAACAAGTGGAAAAGAGAGGGAGATAAGTGTAAATGGAGGTGGGACAAGCCACCTAAGGAAGGTGACGGATCATGGCATATGAAGATGATTTTTTATGATCCGGATGGAGAGAAGTTTGAAAGGTCATACCATACTAAGAAAACCGATAGGAAGTTAAAACCTAAGTTTGATCCCAAAGATGTCCTCAATGAGGAACTCACCCATGTCACGTAGTAACCCATGACCTTGAGTCTAGCTACAAGACTCGTAAATAAATAAAAGCGCTTCTTGGGAGGCAACCCATGTTTTGTGTGATTTTTATTTTTGTTTGTTTGTTATTTGCTTCCGTATGCATGCTTTATTTTTATTGTTGGTAGATCATGTTTCAAAACTAAAATGATGAAAATACTTTACTTTGTTGTTTGGCTTAGTCTTAACTTCATCCAAAGGTATTTCGCAAAAGATAAGTGTAAGGGGAAACCCTAAATATGTTTTTAAGAAACAAACTCGATCACGATTCTCCACAATATTAAGTGAACATGTATATTCGTATTTGTTAGAGTCAAATGCTTGTATCGAGTCATAATGATGTTTTGCAGGATTTTCCAGGAAGTAGGACGAAATTTTTTCCAGAAACTTAACATAAAAATTTCTGCAGATCACTTCTGAAGGTGTCACGAGTTTAATCTTGACGGCGTCACGTGTAAAATTCTGGAAATTTTACCAGTTTTGTTTTTCTAACGGAGTCTTAAAGTTTTTGTTGAATCTTTAGTTTTATAATCTCCAGGAAATCTGCAAACATCATTCCACAAGCATTATATCTTATTTTGTTTTCTAGGATTTGTTAGCATATATAGATTTCCGCCGATTTTACGCGAGGTTGCCTTGTCTGTTTTCTCAGGTTTTACAGGTTATGTATGACAAGAAGATGATTATATTCTGGAAGGGAAGCTTTGATTGTTCATTTTCTTGGAGGAAGATCTAACCTGGCCACCTTATTATCCATACCGAGCGAATCAGGGGAGTATTTGATTTCATTCTTTTTACTTATATCACTTTTACATTCTTTACTTGAACATTGGGGACAATGTTCATCCTAAGTGTAAGGGGAGGGTAAAATGATGATACCTTACAGATACACTTTCGCTTGAGTTTGTTTGTTTGATAGTAGATGTGTAATAAAACTATGAGAAATACTTGTTAGTGTAATTTTAGCGCCAAATTTAAAATCTTTTACAACATTTAGGAGTGAAACTTTAGCCTTAGCAAGCGTCTCATGGATAGGAGATTGTATGACTAGTACAAAACCGTACTATTCAGAAAAATTTTCCACCCAAATACGTGAGGTTCGCCTTTAGATTAGATAGGAAAAGCATTTACTATTAGTGCTTATGAGTGTATCGGTAGCATTTAGATTCTAGAACTTGCGTTAGTGATGCATCCCGAGACCGCTAGTGAGACTACATTCGTGTAGTAGGATTTACTACATGATAAGAGGCATTAGGATCACCCTTGTGTTAAACCCGCATCATAATTACTTGACCATTTAAGTCATATTACTTGGCTAGTTAAATCAACTAATTTTTCCCACACCTTAGCTTTGTACTCATTTTTAGTACACGAAACCCCTAGTAAACCCCTCCGAGCCTATCTTTTCGTTTCTAACTTTAAGCATCTTACTTAAAGGAAGAATTTGTTACACCCCACTTAAATGTACACCCAAATCGTCTTAGCCTTCCGTGTATGCACTCATCTTTAGTGCATTATTGTTATTTGTTTAAACCCTAAGTTAATTATCTAATTGATTACATGGTTGCTAAGTCGAGTCATATCCTTGTACATATTGTTTTGGGACGATTGGGACTCATGGGTAAAGTACTTATGTTATCGAGTAATGGGGAAGAACATCATATATTACCCCCCATATGTGCGTTAATCTTAAAAGTACTCCAAGTGTTTTGATTTTCTTAATTCGAGTCATTAGATTAGTTATTTGTTAAGTATGTAAAAATTCAAGTGTAAGGGGAATGTTCATTCCCTATGATGTATTATTTTGGATGGTAGGGTAAGAGTGTATGAAAAAAATCGACAAAAATCAAGGAAAAGAAAAAAAATATAGAAAAAAGAAAAGAGAAAAACATACGGACTACCATCCCTTTTCATTCTATGTTCATTTTATGTTTTTGTTATTTTTGATTTATTAGCTTAAGTCGAGTCTAGTCTTGGCTTAGCAACGCCATATTGTACATGTAATTAACCAAGATTGTTAACTCGCCACCAGTAAAGACTGCCTATATCCAACAAAACCGTGTATTCCATATCCCTACACCTAACGTTACAACCCTTTGAAAGACCTATTTGATAGTTTATCCTACGTGCTTACGCCATGTGGTGGAGGTTTGATCCTTTCCCAAGCCTATGGTAATCTATTTTGCTATGACAGGTAGTGAGAGATGTTTTCCATTTCCATATTGTGATATTACTTTATTACACCCGAGAGATGTGAGTATCTAAACACTATTTGTAAGGTGCTAGTGTATGACCTCCGTGCTTGTCTTTGGTCTTTAGTGGAACGATTAATTGTTGTAATTACTTTTATATTAGTGTTAAATGACCCCTAACTTGTATTTTGATTAGAATAAAAGCGCATTTGCTTGAGGACAAGCAAATCTCAAGTGTAAGGGTATATGATGAGGCGAAAAATGAACCATTTTTAGGGGGTCATTTAAGCCCGGAATTGAATTTATTTGATCAAATATTGCCCTAAATCGTTCCTTTTGTGATTTTAGGTACTTTGGGAGTGAATTCTGGAAAAGGAAGCATTTTTTGACGTTTTTGGAGCATAAAAGTGAAGAAAACGGCAAAGACTTAATTTTTCATGCTGAGAACAGTACCTGACGGCGTCAAGAAGGAAATTGTGACGGCGTCAGGAGTAAAACTCATGACGACCCAGAGAAAACCTGAAGGCGTCAAGAGAAGGGCGTCAAGAGTTAATATGATGATGCCTGTAAAAGGAGTACACGTGACGGCGTCAAACCCAGATCTAGGCAGTCCGAGAATTTATTTGGCGGAGAGATGATGGCGTCAGACATTTGCTCTTGACGCCGTCACCTCACAAAATCTATATATACTTTTCTATTTTTCATTCATTAAGAGAGGAACTTGTGTGGAGAATACTAGGGTCGAACCTAATAAACCCTAGGTCGTTTGTAACAGTATTTTCAAGGGTTTTCACCCCTTGAAACCTTTCATGTTCAATTAAGATAAGTCCTCTTTCAATTCATTCAATATGTCTATGTATTGTTTGAATATATCTTATGCTTGTCTTGATTTTAACATGCTAGGCTAGATCTTTCATGTGTTTGCTTAGATGTAATGAAACCTAGATGTTGATTACAGGTTGATTGCTTGTTTATAGTTGTAATGGATGAATGATTTCAATGTTTGGCTTAAGAAAACTGGCAGATCTCCATTGTGTAACTTGCTTGAACGTCTTAAGAAACATGAACCGATGTGTACTAGGTTTTAATGGTTGTATTTAATGCATGAGCAAATTTTAGTGATCCCATGTTAAGAGCTTCTTAGCCGGCTCGACATAGGAGTGAAATAGGCGCTTATAGGATTGGGGAAGTAAGTACGCCACCCCATGAATGGTATTAAGGAATACAATCCGTCATCCATGCAACTGTAACAAGTAATTAACCTGTAAAAGATATCTAGGGAGTAGTGAAACCTAAGTAAACACAATTCTCCCATATATTGCTCACACCTCTATTTTAATTTAGTTTATTTTCATTTTTAGTATTTTATTTTGATTGCATCTTAGTAATTGGGTTAGTTGAATAGCAAATAATTCCGCCCACTCCTTCAAAACCGAGAGTTTACTTGCTTTTTATAAAATATAAAAAAATACAAAAAGAATTATCCCTCATCTCTAGACCTAGTTTTTAGGTTTTCTAATCCTAGCGACACTATTCCCAAGCTGAACGATCAATCCCCCGGTACTTGTCACTATACTATACTACAACGATCAGGTACACTGCCTGGTGGGTGTTGTAAGCTTCTCGAGATCCGTCGAGAGGTAAAGCCTGGTGCAAATCCCTACGCATCACCAGCACATCTTTATCAGTTTCTAATTTTCTTAGACCAATATCTAAATCAGAGTTAGGTGTCACACCCCACCAGAGGCGGAAATGCGAGGTGCGACACATTCAATATACATAGCCAAATAGGCATAGTACAATACCATGATTAAAATTTAAGAAAACGTACAACATTACAATGTCATTCAAGCCGACCTCGGCTATTAAAACATAAGTTTAGTTTTCAAAAGATAACATTTCACTACATAATGACTAATGGTGACTCGTGACGACTCCTTTATTCAAAAGTCTTCTTAACTTAAGCTTACCAACGATCACCTGAAATGCATGAGAAAATGGGTCAACTATGAAAATAGTTGGTGAGTACACAGATTTTACATGTTATGAAAACCTTTATAAGAAAGACAGTTTACAATAATAATGCCTCATATATAATAAAGTATGTGGCAATGCTCCAAAAGTAAATAATATGCATTACGTAGACAAGGGAACGAGAGGCTGGCCGACCTCTAATAGTGCTATCCATACTACTTACTGCTCCGCACAAGGGAGCCGTACGAACGGTACGTATAAATTGGAGTGCAAACGGCAAACCAATCGGGGACTAACAATGCGAATGTATTAACAGTACATCATAACAACTATTATATACTATCTAATCAAGACTGCTCTGAACATGGGAGACTCAGCACTGCTCCAAACATGGGAGACTTTAACAATTTGAGTGCGTATGGCACATTATAGTTTCAAAACATACTAAAGGGTTCAAAACAAGTCATAAAAGTTCAAAACATGTCAAAGAGTTCAAGAAATATAGTTTAAATTTAAGTTCATGCACTCCACCCCAAATAAGTAAAAAGGTAAAACGGGGGTTCGTGTATACTCACCTCAACTAAAGCCGTCTGAATAGGACTAATTAATATGAGTTTTTGGTTGAAATAGTTTTGGAAATATTGGCTATCATTTGCTTTCGGAAGTGCTTAAGTAATCATGAACAAATAATAAAAAGTATTGAAACAAATAAGTCTTTGGTTCATCCATAACCAAAAGACGATGTACGTAAGGAAGTCGCATATATATATATATATATATATATATATATATATATATATATATATATATATATATATATATATATATATATATATATATATATATATATATATATATAGTGTAAGGTTCTTTTCAGAACCAAATAAATTGCGAGAACTACTTTATTACTCTTAATAATGCACAAAGTACAAGATATTTATGTAAAATGGCATTTTTGAAAATATATGTAACTTTTTTTGAAGAAAAAAATTAAATTAAGGGCAAAATAGGTATTTCCATCCTTCCATATAGAATCCTACAACCCCCTGCCCTTAAACCGTTTATCTCACTTTTCATTCTCATACCCTAGCCACCATCCTTTCCTCTCTCTATGTCGCTGGAAAAATCACAACCGTCATCATCTCGTTTCACCATCTCCATTTAACGATCGTTTGGATCTTCTTTCATTAAAAATCCAAGCCGCCGTAATCTACTTTCTCACTCACGTATCCCTCTCTTGTTCTCAAATAGTCGCCGCTCTCTTAATCGCCGGATAAAAGAAAAACAACAGGTTAAATACCACTTGGATTTGTAATCAAGGTAATATGTTTTGTTTACAAGATTTGGTATCAACAAGACTAATCACATTTTCTGATGAATTTATTTTCCAACAAAACGAAATCGATTACCCAACAAAAATCGATTTTGATTTCATAGCGAAGGGGGTGTTCATTAATCGGGTTAACCTTAATACCCGCCCATTCCATATCAATTTGGTTACTCGGTTTGGGGTTATTGGATTGGTTTATGGTTTTACTCGAAAATTCAGTTTTGGTTACTGGTAGTTGCAATTGAATAAGAAAAATACTTACTGGTATGGTAGTTGCTAGGTAACATGATACATATTTTAATGAATGAGTGATGAAGAAAAGTTTAAATGATTATGCACATGTATTTTCAAATATTGTTGTGTTTAAACGATTTTGCACATGTATTTTCTTTTTTTTTTGTTTGCTTTTAGTTAACTTGTTTCTTATTTGAATATACTTCTATTTCATATTGCTGGTTCTAATAATGATGATGATCTGATATAAGGATGTTTTGTATTTCATATTGTTGGTTCTAACTAACTTGTTTTTTATTTGAGTATACTTGTAGATTTGATGAAGATGATGATGAAATTCAAGATGATAAACATACATGTGCATGGCTTAACACTATGGGTACCTGGTGAATAAAGATGATGAAAATACATGTGCATGGTAGACTACGTGTACCTATTGAACCAAGATGATGAAAATACATGTGCATTGTTCACGAATACACATACCGATTGAACAAAGACGATGAAAATACATGTGCATGGTTTAAAATTACACGTACCTAGTGAACAAAGACTACGCAAACATATGTGCATAACTTAAGTTTGAGTCCAATGTTGTATAAGAAGATGGTTGCACATGTATATAATTAAAGCAATATATAGAGTTTTTCTCTTTTCCGAAGAATATTGTACATTAATTTTTTTCTCATTGCATGCATTTATAACATTGCGTCTTGAATATATAAAACTTAACATGAAGACTATTTAAAATACGCGTGCTTACATTATAAGCCGTGCACATACACACCTAAATTTTTATAAAGAAAACACATCTGCACCGAACCTTTTGAAACTAAAATAAATGATTTTAAAAAAATAATAACGAAAAAATAAATAAATAAAAAATCCTAAAATTTAGGACCTTAAAAAAGTTATTTTTTTTTTTTAAAATAAAAAAAAAGTAAATACAAAAATGTAATTTTACTATTGTACCCTTTGAATTAAATAATAAAAATAATTATCAAAAAAAAAATCTGATTAGTTGATGTTGGTTCTCGCAATTCATTTGGTTCTGAAAATAACCTTACCCTATATATATATATATATATATATATATATATATATATATAGTGAAGCGTTCAAATGAGAAGCCTAAATTTTGTGAGAACGCGAGAAGCAATCATAGCCACTCATTTTATCCTCCTTTAACTTTAATCTAATAGCTAATATTAGTTAATCAATTTTTTAAAAATTTCTTAAAAAATTTTGAAAAATTTTTAAATAATTTTTGAAAATTTTCAAAAAAATTTCGAAAAAAAAATTTTCGAAAAAAAATTTTCGATAAAAATTTTTCAAACTTTTTTTTTTAACAAATTTTTTTTCGAATTTTTTTTTTTTTTTTTTTCGAAAACTTTTTGAAAAAAATTTTTTTTTCGATTTCTTTTTTCCAAAAAAATTGTTTTTGAAAATAAAAAATTCGAAAATTATTTTTTTGTAAAAATTTTTTTTCGAAATTTTTTTTTTGAAAAAATTTTTTTTCGAAAAAAAAAATTTCCGAAATTCTTTTTTCCTGAAATTTATTTTCGTCACATGTGAAAAAAATTTGGAAATTTTCACGAAATTTTTTGTCACGTGTGAAATTTTTTTTGTCACAGGTGAAAAAAAAATTTCGTCGCATGTAAAATTTTTTTTTCGTCACATGTGAAAAAAAATTCCGTTACATGTGAAGAAAAAAAATTTCGTCACATGTGAAAAAAAAAATTTGAAGTTTTCACGAAATTTTTTTTGTCACGTGTGAAAAAAAAAATTCATCACATGTGAAAAAAAATTCCATCACATGTGAAAAAAAAATTCCGTCACATTTGAAAAAAAAATTTCGTCCCATGTAAAAAAAATTTGGAAATTTTCACGAAATTTTTTTTGTCACGTTTGAAAAAAAATTCGTCACATGTGAAAATAAAAATTCGTCGCATATAATTTTTTTTTTCGTCACATGTGAAAAAAATTTCGTCACATGTGAAAAAAAAATTCGAAAATTTTTCAAAAACATTTTCGAAAATTTTTTGAAAATTTTTCAAAAAAATTTTTGAAAATTTTTCAAAAAAAATTTTGAAAATTTTTCAAAAAAATTTCCGAAAATTTTTCAAAAAAATTTCCGAAATTTTTTTGAATTTTTTTTGAAAATTTTTTGAAATTTTTCAAAGAAAATAATAATAGCCATTAGATCAAAGTTTAAGGAAAATAAAATGAGTGGTTTGGATTAGTTCTCGCGTTCTCACAAAAATTAGATTTCTCACATGAATAGCCCCTTATATATATATATATATATATATATATATATATATATATATATATATATATATATATATATTAGACGAATTCGGATTATAATAATGCCGTCCAAAAAAATATATACCAAAAGTTTAAATAGATAAAATAGAAGTGTGTAAAAATTATATTAAAAAGTAATTGTCTTATTAAAAGAGTTTGTATTAATATCGGGAATAAATGAGTCGAGTGAGCCGACGAGAACAAGTAACTTGACCCCACTCGTATCACAAACCGTGTATACATTACACCACACCATTTGTTATGAACCTAAGTCATTTTATATCTCAAAGGTTTTATATAACACAAAAGTTTTTATACATGTTTGCCTTGTTCAGATTTAGCTTAAACGCCCCCTGTTTGTGTCGGTGCTTGTGTTATATTTAATTCAAATGCACCCTTCTATGTTGTTTGTTGGGCTAGACACTCACACAAACCCGCTAATTGTTACCCAACCCTTGCAAGCCCAAGTCCAAACACATATTCAGTTTACAAAAAAAAAGTTTGTATCTTACTTTCTTGTTTGTTGTGTGTAACAAAAAGAAAGAAAACAAGATGCCTAGTATTCTACTATGTATTATCAAGAACAAAAAAAAAAGCAAAAATATTGAGGAGCGAGTTTGGCCACACCGAGGCTCGAACCTGAGACCTTGGTGTGGGGTGTCGAAAAGGGGAATCAAAAGGAACTAAAACTAAAACATTCAACAAGCATATTCAACAACTTATGATTAACAATAAAACCTCAACTGCTTGTATTTAATCCAACGCAAAATCAAAGTAAGCAAAACATCAAGATTAAGCACTACCTATAATCAATTAAGCTAATCGGTAAAAATATTATACCACACATGTTTTAATTTTTATCATTAACCAAATCAGCCCCAATATGATTTTTACCGATCGATTACAACAGTAAAATTAATCAACCGACTCATTAATAAAGTTTGAACCACAATCTTTATCACTAAATATGAACAAGAAAGAATTAATGAAAACCTTACAACAATTAGTGTCGATTAACAAATGAGACCAAAGAATCAAAGGAAACCCGAATCCGAATCAACAAGAAATCCACACACCTTTTTTACTCAGAACTCGTTTGCCCTTAGTACCAAATACGAATTTTTGTTTTGATAAATTTTCGAGTGTGTGTGGAATCACTTGTAAACCGATTAGGTTATAAAAATATAAACAAGGAAGATTTATTCTTCTCGCACTTGTTGACAGTCGATTCCTAGCCAAAAGAGGATATCCTCATCATAGCCTCGTCATCTCCTCGTGGGTTTGAGTTGGCTTTAAGAGCTAGAAAAAAGAGATCAGACCTGCGAAGAATAGGACCACCCCTTTGTTGCTTTGTGGTCATCGATGGGATTCAGATCTGGTATGTCTTCAAGAGGTGGGGGAGAGAACGCAGAAGAGAGAGAGAGAGAGAGAGAGAGAGAGAGAGAGAGAGAGGTTCATATCTGTTTGTGAGGATAAGGATGAGGGTGAAGGGTTTTTAATCGTTTTATTCTTTTTTTTAACTTTTATTAAAAAAATATAGTCCAATTTAAGAGGTTAAATAAATAAAAGGTAAGCTTTAAGTGTACCTCGTGTCTCGCTCTGACATAATATAAACACGACACTTTGTCTTGATAAGATGTCCTAAATTTGTTTTTGGTAACATTTTTATACGTGTTGGGTAAAATAAAATTAGTAACTCTGTTACATAATTATTTGTTTCATGTCAGTACTTCGGCCATGTCGGTATGCGTGTGGCCTTGATTCTCGAGGTCACCATCGGTTTTTGAGTTTTGATTGACAGTAAACGTTAGAAAATTTAAAATTTTCGATGGAAATAAATAGTAATACTATTAAAATAATGGCTTGAAAATTTGCGGGTTGTTATAGTCTGCCAACCTTAAAAGGAAACTCGTCCTCAAGATTCAGTTTGATCATTCTATTGGCATACGTTCTTGTGGTTAGATTTGATGGACAACTCTCCCATTCTCAAGCCTCGCCCTCAAGTGACCTTTAGCTTGTGGATTCTATCTTCGCCCCACGAAACCAAGAGCGGTCATGAGTTTAAGTTGAATAGATTGAGTAACAACTTGATTCTATCTTGATTTTCGTGACTTATTAGACAAGAACTATCACTAGATCAAGCTAGGAAACAAGTTGTTAGGACAGGAAGATTTCAAAAATCTTAAGAGGAGGTCTCTTGAAGGTTTGGCTCAAGTTTGGAATTGTCGAAGCCAAATCAAATCAATGAATAGGGGAGGCTTAGGCTACCAAGAAGGCTAGAAATTTAACTAAGGCTTATGGAGTTAGGTCTCACATTAGTCATGGTCATGAACTCGATAGGGAACGACAATAAATCCTACACTAGGAATCAAATAATACTAGAATGAAGTGGTTGTTCAAAAGAATGTACCCGTCACGATGTTTTGGTCCTAGCGGGATTCCTTGGTACCCACGAAGTATACTCGACCCCGAGCTGGGTTGGTATTGCCTTCACGGTTTGGGTTATTTCCATCAACTGCTACAGCGAGGTTCGGGTTATCCTGCATTGGCCCCTGTGCCCTATTGAACCTAGGTTACGTATTCTAGAGGTGACCCGGACTCCCACACTCATAACATGTACCCCTTTGCTCTTGATTTCCATTCCTGTTTGAGCAATTTCGACTAAGATGACCCGTCTGTTAGCATATGTTGCACTTTGGGCAGTCTCCTGAGTGGTGGAGCTTACATCGAGTACACTTAGGATGTGGGCCTGCATACCCTCTGCGCTCCTGAGTTGCTGCTCCATAGTTTCTAGCTACTCGTTGCCTCTTGTCCTGCTGGTCCTGGTCTCGGTTTCCCTGTTGATCCCCCTGTCACTTTTGTCCATTGTTGTTTCCTTTTGTTAACCCACCAAACCTGATCATATCATTCGTCAATTGTTATGCAATTCCTACAGCGTCTTGTAGCGTGGTTGGTTTAGATGAAGTGACATCCCTCCTGATTTCAGGGATCAAACCCCAAATATATCGATCAATCAGTTTCTTCACAGTGGAGACCATATGAGGAACCATTCTGGTCAGCTTGTGGAAGCGGGCCGTATACTTGTCAATTTCTACTCTTACCATCAAATGGTTCCTAAATTCTTGTTCCAGTTTTTGCACTTCATCTTTTCTGTAGTACTCCTCGGTTAGTAACTTCTTGAATTCTACCCAAGATAATCCATTTGCAGCTTCCCTCCTTCTAGTCTGCAGCTGGTTGTTCCACCAAGTCAATGCTCGACCTTGGAGTAGACCAGAAGAGAACTCAACCTTATCTGCTTTAGCACATTTAGTGATGCTGAGTTTCGACTCAACATTCTCAAACCATGATAGCAGGCCAATGTTCAATTAAAGAATGTAAAAGTGAAATAGGTAAAAGAATGAAATCAAATACTCCCCTGATTCGTTCGGTGTGGATAGTGTGGTAACAAGGTTAGATCTTCCTCCAAGAAAAATGAGCATTCAAAGCTTCCCTTCCAAAAAAATAAATCATCTTCTTGTCATACATAACCTGTTAAACCTGAGAAAACAAACAAGGCAACCTCGCGTAAAATCGGCGGCAATCTATATATACTAACAAATCCTAGAAACCAAATTAAGATATAATGCTTGTGGAATGAATGTTTGCAGATTTCCTGGAGTTTATAAAACTAAAGAATTAACAAAAACTTTAAGACTCCGTTAGAAAAACAAAACTCGCAAAATTTCCAGAATTTTACACATGACGCCGTCAGGAATTAATTCCTGACGCCATCAGAAGTGACCAGCAGAAATCTTTATGTTAAGTTTCCGGAAAATTTCTGGAAAACCTTATGTCCTACTTCCTGGAAAATCCTGCAAAACATCATTATGACTCGATACAAGCATTTGACTCTAACAAATACTAATACACATGTTCATTTAATATTGTGTAGAATCATGATCAATTTCGTTCTTAAAAAACAAATTTGGGATTTTCCCTTACACTTATCTTTTGCAAAATACCTTTATATGAAGTTAAGACGAAGTTAAACAACAAAATAAAGCATTTTCACAATTTTAGTTTTGAAACATGATCTAACAACAATAAAAATAAAGCATGCATATGGAAGCAAATAACAATCAAACAAATAAAAATCACACAAAACATGGGTTGCCTCCCAAGAAGCGCTTTTCTTTATTTACGAGTCTTGTAGCTAGACTCAAGGTCATGGGTAATTACGTGACCTCATCGTTGGTCTCATTTTCTAGGTCATCTCCAATATTAGTTTTGTACTCCGGACCTAGTTGCAAGCATTCCTTGTAGAAACCAAGTATTCTATTCATAACATATTCTACTCCTCTACGTCTATCCTCATCATTCCTATAGTAAACCGCTTGTTTGTATTCCTTTTCTATGTTTGATAAGAGGCGGTATTGTTCAATCTTATAGGGCATTTGGTAAGCAGTCTCATCGTTCTCTTCCTTGAATCTAACTATCCCTAGGGTCGGGTCATAACTCATCTTAGAGGCCTCAACAAACGGTTTTCCGAACACTACTTGACTTAGGCAATCATCTATTACCGGACGAGTATCCTCCACTATCACAAAGTCGGTAATATAAGTGAAGTTTCCTACAAGTACATGCAATCCTTTCACTCTTCCTACAAAATTACTTATCAAATTCTTGCTGGGCATCATCCTATAACCAAGTTGCTTCTTCATTGCCCAATTATAATAGGTCATATTCATGATGTTTATAGGAGATCTAGGATCGATATAAGCTTTCCATACATGCATATGCCCAATGTTGCATGGTATGTTGATGTTAGAGGGATCACCTACTTTAATAAGGGGTGAACCAAGGATATATGGTGTCTCGGGATCATCGAATAAATCCTTGTGATATTCCCATTCTTTCTTGGTGGGCAACTTATCAAAGTACTCTTCTAAAGTTCGGGGCCTAAGAGGTTGGTTTGCTAGTAGTGGGTTTTGTGGGTGGTTTTGTTGTGGTGGGTTGATGGGTTCAAAGATGTTACCACCTTCCATGATGTCGGATGGTAAAGGTTACGAACAACGGCACGAAGAAATAAGATAGACTAAAGAAAACCTAAAAATAAAAATAAAATCTTGCTAGAAAGGAATCTAGCAAGTAGACCTAATAAAAAGAAATCCTAACCTAGACAATAACTATTCCCTGGGTTGCGGCGCCAAAAACTTGATACGTGGGAATCGCACCAGGCTTTACCTCTCGAGGGATCTCGAGAAGCTCACAACCCCCACCAGGCAGTGTACCTGATCGTTGTAGTATAGTATAGTGACAAGTACCGGGGGATTGATCGTTCAACTTAGGAATAATGTCGCTAGGATTAGAAAGCCTAAAAACTAGGTCTAGAAGCGAGGGATGATTCTTTTAGTATTTTTATATTTTTATAAAAGCAAATAAAAATCTCAGTTTTAGAAGAGTGGGCGGAATTAGTTACTAATCAACTAACCCAAATTAACTAAGATGCAATCAAAATAAAATAACAAAAATGAAATGAGATCTAATTAAAGAAAGGTGTAAACAATGATGGGGAAAATTGTGTTTACTTAGGTTTCATTACTCCCTAGATATCTTTTACAGGTTGATAGTTTGTTACAATTGCATGGATGACGGGTCGTATTCCTTAATACTAGTCGTAGGGCCGTGTACAATATTCCCTAACTCTATAGGATCCTACTTCACTCCTAAGTCGAGCCGTTAGAAGCTCCTAACATGGGATCATTATAATTCTCCTACGCATTAAGTAAAACCAAAAATCATAGTACACCTCTGATCATGTTTCTTAAGACGTTCAAGCATGTTACCAATGGAAGTCTGCCAGTTTTCTTAAGCCTAACATCGAATACAATCATCCGTAACAACTATAAACAAACAATCAACCCATAATTAACATCTAGGTTTCACTACATCTAAGCAAACACACAAGAGATCTAGCCAAGCATGTTAAATTGAAGACAAGTGTAAGATATATTCAAGTAACACATAAACATATTGATTGAATTGAAAGAGTACTTATCTCAATTGAACATAAGAGGTTTCAAAGGGTAAAAACCCTTGAAAAAGCTGTGAAAATCATATTAGGGTTTTCCCTCAAAGTTGCACACCTAATGAAAACTATATATAGATTTTACAGGGTGACGACGTCAAGAAGAAAATTTTGACGCCGTTAACTCACCGCCCATAATGAAATCGTATTGCCTAGATCCAGTTTTGACGCTGTCATGTGTAAGTTAGCTCTGGGCCGTCACTAATATTTGGACCATGACGGCCTTGGGTGACGCCGTCATGTCCCTAGTACAAAACTCTTCTGGACCGTCACGGACTTTATCCACTTCCACCTCTTGCATTGCTCTTGACACCGTCATGTAGAATTTTGTGACACCGTTAGGTACTGTTCCCAGCAAGGAAAATTATGACTTTGCCGTTTTCTTCACTTTTATGCTCCAAAAACGTCCAAAATGCTTCCTTTTCCAGATTTTACTCCAAAAGTACCTAAAATGACAAAAGGAACGATTTAGGGCATTATTTGATCAAATAAATTCGAATTCGGGCTTAAATGACACCCTAAAAATGGTTCATTTTTCGCCTCATCAATGGTTCCGGGCGAATTTTGAAAGTCGGCTTTCCCCTTACCCGATAAATGTGGATCTTTCAATACATGTATGAATATGTTATGTGCTTAATTAAGAACACTCGAAACGCGGTTTGAGACTTGAGAGATCCCACTTTTAGAACACCCATTTATGGGAAAACGCCAACTCATATTTTCTAACTATCGCCTCTAGCCAAGGCTTTTCTAAACTTAGGGAGTTTATATATTTCACGTAACATTGTGTTGAAGCATCCATATGCTCATATCACGTGCTTACGTCTTATCTAATTACGTAACGGGTTTACACCCTTATTGGTCAAACTAAGTCAAAGGTCACTTTGCGTAAACGCATCCTTTCCCACTTGGATTATGCTTTACATCGAGGCAAAGCACTTAACTTGTTTGAACCAAGGTATTAGTTGAGAATTTCGAGTCGTGGAAAGTCACGAGATATGAAACTATGGATTCTCGACGTTGTGTTACTTGAACTTATAAGTAACCTATGATTTTCTCAACTTATAATCTTATTGTCTAAACCTTTTCCTCTTAATGACAATTAGATTATGCCTTAATCCTCTCTTAATCCCATTTATACAAAAGACAAAATCAATCATATCCAATCATATCCAAATCAAATATTCTCTTACACAATATCTTACACCCTCACATATTCCCTTACACACTACATCTAAACCATCCATTCCCTTACAACACATCTCATCCCTTCATTTCTAACACATGGGGAATTGTTTGAAACCCTAATAAGGCTCCTCTCATCCAAGCCATTGATTTCAAATTACAACACATCACAACCATCCATCCAACCCTTCATCTCTATATCATCACATGTGCTTGATCCCAACCATTGAATTCAAACTAAACTCATCTCAACCATCCATCCAATCTCTCCTATCTATGCCACCAAATGTGTTTGATCCTAGCCATTGAATTCAAACCAAAATCATCTCAACCATTGATCCACACTTCTTCCCCAAGCAAAGGAGGCTCTCTTTGATCTCCACCATCTATTTCAAATGAAACCATCTCAACCCTCCATTTCTCCTTTCCCCCCAAGCAAAGCATATTCCTTTGGAATATTCTTTCTCAACCCTAACCTAGGCATGTTTTGATCCTAGCCATCTATTTCAAATGAGATCATCTCAACCATCCACATTCACCACATGTCAATTGTTTGAAAACCAAAGGAGGCTCCCTTTGATCCTAGCCATCCAATTCAAACCATTTCATCTCAACCCTCCATCTTATTCTTCCCCCCCCCCCCCCCCAAGCATTGGAATATTCCTTGGCATATTCTTTATCTCTTTTCTATGCCATGTGAGGAGATACACTTCTACCCCTTCCAAATTACCCTATCTACACTTTATAGCCTTGGTAATTTGGTTTCTCTTTAAACACAAAACATTTTTCAAATTGGCTATTTGAGTTGGTAAACCTTAGATTGATTAATGTTAAGGTTTAGTGTGAAGTACAATTGGGGGTTTAGCAAGGATAGGTATTTATAAGATCCAAACACCCAACACTTAGGAAAGTTTACAGAAGCCTGGCGCGCTGACGCGCGGGTGACGCGCCGGCCTCGGTAAAATTTCCCAACTTTGGGTTCTTGGCCTATAAATACCACCCTTGCCTATTGGATTCCTCATCCATTGCCATTATTCTTTCTCTCCAGATTCTTTCTCTCTAAACACTCTCAAATCTCTATCTCTATCTCAATCTCCAATTTTGTGTTCTTGATTTTCACATTAACATCTTTGGAAGAACACATCTACTTGCAAGGGAAGAATCACAAGAACCTAATCCACTCTTGTGATTGTGTCGAGGGTCTTCTTTCTTATACCCTTTCTATTACAATCGAGTCACTAGGTTAGGTTAGGACTTGATTGAACAAACATTCATTCATTCAATTGTTTGTAAGGGAAGTCTTGTGTCTTGGTGACCAAGCCTAGATCATTGGGGATCTAGTTGGGGTTTGATACTTCTGGTGGGAAGTCTTGGTAGTGGTCTTGGTGACCCTTAGGTAAAGTCGAATCGTGAGATTCTTTTGGGTGGTTTCTGAGGGCGGAATACCGTGTGAGTAACTCCTTCTTTGTGAGCATCGATATTAGTGAATATTGGTGGAGTGAATTGTAATGGTTTGTAGTCCACCGAAAGGATTATACTAGTGAATAGTATCAAAGTCGCAAATTCGCAACTGGACGCACGGATGGTATAAACCCCCATCCCGAACCAGTATATATCGTGGTGTCTTTCTTTACTCGCTTTATATACTTTGATTGTGTTTGTGGTTGTTTGGATTGATTATACAACCACTTGGTTTTCTTTTTGGCTTAAAGTTTTTAAACAAATAAAAAGCCGAAGAAACCGTATTCACCCCCCCCCCCCCCTCTACGGTTCTACATAAGAGATTGTGTAAGAGAATATATGATTTGGATATGATTGGATATGGTGAGTTGGCTAGTGTGTGTAGAGAGGAGATATGGTTGTGAGTAGTCTATGTGAATTTGAAATCTAGTGTGTGTATACAAGGTGTATAAGTGTGTGTATAAAGATTTTATGGGTGGACACAAGGTACACATTGTGTAAGATAATATTATAAGAGAATGTTGGGAATGATTTTGGGAAGGATTGTGGGAGATTTAGTGATATTTGTCTTTAGCAAAAATGAGATTAAGAGATAATCTAATTGTCATTAAGAAGAGAAAGTTTAGACAATTAAGATTATGAGTTGAGAAAACCATAGGTTACATATAAGTTCAAGTAACACAACGTCGAGAATCCATAGTTTCATATCTCGTAACTTTCCACGACTCGACGTTCTTAACTAATACCTTGGTTCAAACAAGTTAAGTGCTTTTCCTTGATGTAAAGCATAACCCATGCGGGTAAGGATGCGTTTACGCAAAGAGACCTTGGACTTAGTTTGACCAATAAAGGAGTAAACCCGTTACGTGATTAGAGAAGACGTAAGCACGGGATATGAGCATATGGATGCTTTCACGTGATGTTTACGTGAAATATATAAGCTCCCAAAGTTTAGAAAAGCCTTGGCTAGAGGCGATAGTTAGAAAACATGAGTTGGCATTTTCCCGTAGATGGGTGCTTTAAAAGTTGGATCTCTCAAATCCCAAAACTCGTTTCGAGTGCTCTCAATTAAGCACATAACATATTCACACCTGTATTGAAAGATCCACATTTGTCGAGTAAGGGGAAAGCCGACTTTCAAATTTCGCCCGAAGCCATACAGTGGCCTGGCGCGTCACCCGCGCGTTGACGCTCGGGCAGCGCGCCAGGAGCAGATATGGGCTCTGGGGAATTTGGCTAACGTTTGTTATTTTATGTGTTTCGATGGTTTATTTTTCATCATTAAAACATAAAGAGATCTTGATCATGTTGCCTCAACAGAATGGAACAAAGAATCGGATGTCGAAGCCGGCCCAACCGAATACCCATAAATAGAAGACCCGAATGATCTACCCTTATGGGGAGATTGTTGGAACACGAAAAGTGTAAATCATTAGTCAGGGACTTCTATTTATATTTTGTTATAGTTTAGGGTATGTTGTGTAATGTTTTGTATGCGACAGCAAGTTACCATCGTGGAACTTGTATATCCGCGATGGCATGCTTGGCTAGCCGTTGGGTATCAAGACCCCCTACCTCATGGGTTATGAGGTGTGTGTTCTTCTTAATGAAATTGCGAAGGTTTCTTATGTTCTCTCTCTCCTCTCTCTAAAGTGCTCACACCCACTTTACATTATTTAGATTAGTTCATAGACGTGATATTATTGGAACTACAGTTGTACATGACGCTTGTGTTAATGTCAGGTGTACTCGCGTCTTTGTAGGGTGTTCATCATGCACCTCATTAAATGTATTTTGACCCAGTGGCCGTTTGCCAAGTGTAACTCACTATTCATTTTCTTTGCCTATAAATAGGGCTAGAAAGGTGGGGATGTTACAACTTGAAACAATAAGGCCTCTTTTCTCCCATTCTTCCACATCATTCTGAAACCCTAAAAACTTCTTTCAAGAAGATATTTTCGTTGGTTTTTTATTGTGTTTTAATGAAAGGCATTTTGTCTTCCTTTGGTTTTGTGGTGTGAGATGAAGACTAGTTGTTTTGATGGCGAAGACTTTTGTGGTCTGAGATCCTATACCCATGTATAGGGGTTAGATATGAGGACACTTGCTCCTCTTCCATCCATGTCTAACCTTGCAATCCTTTGGGGTGTATTTAGATCCCGGTGGATTTTTTGCAAGTGATTTTTAGGATGGAAGGCGCGAAGGTGCTTCTGAATTTTTATCATCCTTTAAGTCCTATCAGGGTGATTGATACGAGGGAATCGCACCAGGATTTACCTCTCGAGGGATCTTGAGAAGCTTACAACCCCCACCAGGCAGTGTACCTGATCGTTGTAGTATAGTATAGTAACAAGTACCGGGGGACTGATCGTTCAACTCAGGAATAGTGTCGCTAGGATTAGAAAGCCTAAAAACTAGGTCTAGAGGTGAGAGATGATTCTTTTTGTATTTTTATATTAAACCAAGTAAAAATCTCAGTTTTTGGAAGAATTGGCGGAATTAGTTACTAGTCAACTAACCCAATATAACTAAAATGCAATCAAAATAAAATAACAGAAATGAAAATAAATCTGGTTACTAATGTGGTGTAAACAATGATAGGGAAAGTTCTGTTTACTTAGGTTTCATTACTCCCTAGATATCTTTTACAGGTTGATAGTTTGTTACAATTGCTTGGATGACGGGTCGTATTCCTTAATACTAGTCGTAGGGTCGTGTACAATATTCCCTAACTCTATAGGATCCTACTTCACTCCTATGTCGAGCCATTAGAAGCTCCTAACATGGGATCATTAGAATTCTCCTACGCATTAAATACAACCAAAAATTATAGTACACCTTTGATCATGTTTCTTAAGACGTTCAAGCATGTTACCAATGGAAGTCTGACAGTTTTCTTAAGCCTAACATCGAATACAATCATCCGTAACAACTATAAACAAACAATCAACCCATAATTAACATCTAGGTTTCACTACATCTAAGCAAACACACAAGAGATCTAGCCAAGCATGTTAAATTGAAGACAAGTGTAAGATATATTCAAGCAACACACAGACATATTGATTGAATTGAAAGAGTACTTATCTCAATTGAACATAAGAGGTTTCAAAGGGTAAAAACCCTTGAAAAAACTGTGAAAATCGGATTAGGTTTTTTCTCCAAAGTTACACCCTAAAACTCTAATGAATGAAAATTGCAAAACTATATATAGATTTTACAAGGTGACGACGTCAAGAAGAAAATTTTGATGCCGTCAACTCGCCGCCCATAATGAAATCGGATTGCCTAGATCCACTTTTGACACCGTCATGTGTAAAGTTGCTCTGGGCCGTCACTAACATTTGGACTATGACAGCCTATGGTGACGCCATCATATCCTTAGTATAAAACTCTCTGGACCGTCACGGAGTTTATCCACTTCCACCTCTTGCATTGCTCTTGACGCCGTCATTAAGAAACTTGTGACGCCGTCAGGTACTGTTCCCAGCAAGGAAAATTAAGACTTTGCCGTTTTCTTCACTTTTATGCTCAAAAAATGTCCAAAATGCTTCCTTTTCCAGAATTCACTCCAAAAGTACCTAAAATGACAAAAGGAACGATTTAGGGCAATATTTGATCAAATAAATTCGAATCCGGGCTAAAATGACCCCCTAAAAACGGTTCATTTTTCGCCTCATCAAATACCCTTACACTTGAGATTTGCTTGTCCTCAAGCAAATGCGCTTTTATTCTAATCAAAATACAAGTTATGGGTCATTTAACACTAATATAAAAGTAATTACAACAAATAATCGTTCCACTAAATACCAAAGACAAGCACGGAGGTCATACACCAGCACCTCACAAATAGTGTTTAGATACCCACATCTCTCGGGTGTAATAAAGTATATATCACAATAAGGAAATGGAAAACATCTCTCACTACCTGTCATAGCAAAATAGATTACCATAAGCTTGGGAAAGGATCAAACCTCCACCACTTGGCGTAAGCACCTAGGATAAACTATCAAAGAGATCTTTTAAAGGGTTATAATGTTAGGTGTAGGGATATGAAATACACGGTTTTGTTGGATATAGGCAATATTTACTGGTGGCGAGGTAATCATCTTGGTTAATTACATGTACAATATGGCATTGCTAAGCCAAGACTAGACTCGACATAAGCTAATAAATGAAAAATAACAAGAACATAAAATAAATATAGAATGAAACGGGATGGTAGTTCGTATGTTTTTTCTCCTTTCCTTTTTCTATTTTTTTTTCTTTTTTTTTCTTAATATATATATATATATATATATATATATATATATATATATATATATATATATATATATATATATATATATATATATATATATTCATTTCATACACTCTTACCCTACCATCCAAAATAATACACCATAGGAATGTGCATTCCCCTTACACTTGAATTTTTACATACTTTACAATAAACTAATCTAATGACTCGAATCAAGATAATCAAAACACTTGAGTACTTTTAAGATTAACGTACATATGGGGGTAATAATATGATGTTCTTCCCCATTACTCCATAACATAAGTACTTTACCCATGACTCCCAATTGTCCCAAAACAACATGTACAAGATACGACTCGACTTAGCAACCATGTAATCAAATAGATAATTAACTAAGGGTTTAAACAAATAACAATAATGCACTAAAGATGAGTGCATACACGGAATGCTAAGGCGATTTGAGTGTACATTAGGGTGGGTTGTAACAAATTCTTCATTTAAGTAAGATGCTTAAAGTTAGAAACGAAAAGATAGGCTCGGAGGGGTGTACTAGGGGTTTCGTGTACTAAAAATGAGTACAACGCTAAGGTGTGGGAAAATTTAGTTGACTTTACTAGCCAAGTAATATGTCTTAAATGGTCAAGTAATTATGATACGGGTTTAACACAAGGGTGATCCTAATGCCTCTTATCATGTAGTAAATCCTACTACACGAATGTAGTCTCACTAGCTGTCTCGGGATGCATCACTAACGCAAGTTCTAGAATCTAAATGCTACTGGTACACTCATAAGCACTAATAATGAATGCTTTTCCTATCAAATCTAAAGGCGAACCTCACATATTTGGGAGGAAAATTTTTCTGAATAGTACGATTTTGTGCTAGTCATACAACTCCTATCCATGAGACGCTTGCTAAGGCTAAAGTTTCACTCCTAAATGTTGTAAAAAAATTTAAATTTGGCGCTAAAATTACACTAACAAGTATTTCTCTTAGTTTTATTACACACCTACCATCAAACAAACAAACTCAAGTGCAATTGTATCCTATAAGGTATCATCATTTACCCTCCCCTTACACTTAGGATGAACATTATCCCCAATGTTCAATTAAACAATGTAAAAGTAAAATAGGTAAAAGAATGAAATCAAATACTCCCCTGATTCGTTCGGTGTGGATAGTGTGGTAACAAGGTTAGATCTTCCTCCAAGAAAATGAACATTCAAAGCTTCCCTTCCAGAAAAATAAATCATCTTCTTGTCATACATAACCTGTTAAACCTGAGAAAACAAACAAGGCAACCTCGCGTAAAATCGGCGGCAATCTATATATACTAACAAGTCCTAGAAAACAATGTAAGATATAATGCTTGTGGAATGAATGTTTGCAGATTTCCTGGAGTTTATAAAACTAAAGAATTAACAAAAACTTCAAGACTCCGTTAGAAAACAAAACTAGCAAAATTTCTAGAATTTTACACATGACACCGTCAGGAATTAATTCCTGACGCCGTCAGAAGTGACCTGCAGAAATCTTTATGTTAAGTTTCCAGAAAATTTCTGGAAAAACTTATGTCCTACTTCCTGGAAAATCCTGCAAAACATCATTATGACTCGATACAAGCATTTGACTCTAATAAATGCTAATACACATGTCCATTTAATATTGTGGAGAATCATGATCAATTTCATTCTTAAAAACAAATTTTGGGTTTCCCCTTACACTTAGCTTTTGCAAAATACCTTTATATGAAGTTAAGATGAAGTTAAGATGAAGTTAAACAACAAAATAAAGCATTTTCACAATTTTAGTTTTGAAACATGATCTACCAACAATAAAAATAAAGCATGCATACGGAAACAAATAACAATCAAATAAAAATCACACAAAACATGGGTTGCCTCCCAAGAAGCGCTTTTCTTTATTTATGAGTCTTGTAGCTAGACTCAAGGTCATGGGCAATTACGTAATCTCATCGTCAAATGTTACATCCTCCTCCCTAATAATCTCATTACTACTTTCTTGATAATGTTTTACACATTGTATGTTGATAGTGAACTCTCTATTTTCATTGTCTATTAACACAACAGCTCTAGTTTTAGAGGAACTTTTCACCGTAAAGGGCCCATACAATCTAGACTTGACTTTCCCGGGGAATAACCTTAACCGAGAGTTATACAATATGACTTTGTCCCCTTCTGAGAATTCCTTAGGTTTCTTAATTCGCTGGTCATGCCATCTTTTCGCCCTCTCCTTATATGTAATGGAGGATTCATACGTTTCTAGCCTTAGCTCATCAAGCTCATGGAGTTTCAAGAACCTATTCGTTCCAGCGATTGTATAGTCCAAATTACATGCCTTAAGCACCCAATAAGCCTTATGTACGAGTTCAACTGGAAAGTGACATGCCTTACCATAAACCATGCGGAACGGGGTCGTTCCAATAGGTGTCTTGTAGGCAGTTCGGAATGCCCATAAGGCCTCATCGAGTTTAAATGACCAGTCTCTTCTATTTTAATCAACCATTTTTTCTAGTATTCTTTTAATTGCCCTGTTGGTGTTTTCGACTTGACCATTGGTTTGTGGGTGATAGGCGGTGGAGAATCGGTGGGAAACTCCATATCTCTTCATGACCTTTTCCAATTGCGCATTGCAAAAGTAGGTCCCCTATCACTAATGAGAGCTTTAGGAATGCCGAACCTTGCGAACAGCTTTTTCAGGAAATGAATAACTACCCTAGCATCGTTGGTCCTAAGGGCTTGTGCCTCTACCCATTTTGAAACATAATCGATGGCCACTAAAATATATTCTTTCCCCCCTGAAGATGGAAAGGGTCCCATGAAATCGATTCCCCAAACATCAAAAACCTCACAAACTTGTATAAGATTCTGAGGCGCTTCATCTCTGCTCGATATATTCCCGGTCCGTTGACATGCATCACATGCTTGTATCATCTCTTTAACATCACGAAATATCGAGGGCCAATAGAATCCCGCATCGAAAATCTTTCGTGCGGTGGTGTTTATCCCATGATGGCCCCCAGAAGGGCCCGAATGACACTCTTTCATAATCTTTATTGCCTCATTTCCCGAAATACAACGCCTGATTATCTGATCAGGACATCTTCGGAATAAGAATGGTTCGTCCCAGAAGTAGTATTTTAGTTGGACAAAGAACCTTTTCTTTTCGCATCTAATCATGTGTTCCGGAATGAGCCTGCTTGCAAGATAATTAGCATAATCAGCGTACAAAGGTTCAGAATCTGTCATTGACATGAGCTGTTCGTCAGGGAATGAATCCCGAATCTCGCTTTTATCAAGCTCATTAAGGGGATTTTCAAGACGAGAGAGGTGATCAGCAGCCAAATTCTCCGCACCCCTTTAATCACGAATTTCAACATCAAACTCTTGTAACAACAAGATCCACCGAATTAGTCGTGGTTTAGCGTCTTGTTTAGCAAAAAGATATCGGAGAGCCGAATGATCAGTGAAAACAACCGTCTTTGAAAGGACAAGATATTGATGGAATTTGTCGAAGGCGAACACTACGGCTAATAATTCTTTTTTGGTGGTAGAGTAATTCTCTTGAGCGGGATTCATAGTTTTGCTAGCCTAGTAAATAGGTTGGAATTGTTTGTCACGCCTTTGGCCTAATACTGCCCCGACAGCATAGTCGCTAGCATCGCACATGATCTCGAAAGGTACTCCCAGTTGGGTGTAACCATGATTGGGGCTTGTGTGAGCTCCTTTTTCAGGAGATCGAATGCATCCTTGCATTCTTGAGAGAAATCGAAAGGGGCATCTTTTACCAGCAATTGAGTCATTGACCGAGCTATTTTAGAGAAATCTTTAATGAATCTCCGGTAGAACCCGGCGTGGCACAAGAAGCTGCGTATTGCCTTAACAGTCGTGGGATAAGGTAATTTAGATATAGCTTCAACCTTTGCTTGGTCCACCTCAATCCCATTCCCTGAGACCTTATGTCCTAACACAATCCCTTATTTTACAATAAAATGGCATTTTTCCCAATTTAAGACCAAGTTGGTTTCCTCACAACGTTTGAGCATTTTTTCTAGGTTAGCAAGACAGCGGTTGAAAGAGTTCCCAAAGACCGAAAAGTCATCCATGAAAACTTCCATGCTGTCTTCCATTAATTCGTGAAAGATTGCGGTCATGCATCGCTGAAAAGTGGCGGGAGCGTTACACAACCCAAAAGGCATCTTTTTATAGGCGGATGTCCCATAAGGGTAAGTAAACGTTGTTTTTTCTTGGTCCTCAGGTGCTATGTGGATTTGGAAATATCCTGAGAATCCATCTAAGAAACAGTAGTACTCGTGCCCAGATAATCTTTCCAACATTTGGTCAATGAATGGTAGGGGAAAGTGATCCTTCCTGGTGGCATCATTGAGCTTTCTATAATTGATGCATACCCGCCAGCCAATAACCATTCTCTGGGGTACCATCTCACCTTTGTCATTTTTCACCACAGTCATTCCTCTTTTCTTTGGTACAACTTGTACAGGACTAACCCACGGGCTATCTGAAATTGGGTAAATTAGTCCTGCATCCAAAAGTTTGATGACTTCTTTCTTCACTACCTCCTTAATGTTGGGATTCACTTGCCTCTGGGTTTGCACCGCTGGTTTATAATTTTCTTCCATAAGAATCTTATGCGTGCAAAAAGTTGAGTCAATCCCCTTAATGTTGACTACACTCCATGCAAGGACTCCCTTATATTTCTTTAGGACTTCTAAGAGCCTATCTTTTGTTCATATTCAAGGGAGGAGTTTATGATTACTGGCAGTTGATCCTCTCCCAGAAGGAAGGCATACTCTAGGTGGTTAGGGAGTTCTTTAAGCTCTAGCTTAGGTGGTTCGATAATAGAGGGCTTAAGCTTGTTTTCGGGTTTTCAGAGCTCGAGTTGTTCAGTGGTCTCCTTTCTGGGATAGAAGGAGACTGCGCTAGCGCCCTCCATCTTTTCCTCCTCCATTATGGGGAGGAAACTCTCATCCCGTAACCAGTCTTCTTCGATCTGTTCATCAACACAGTTGTTAATGACATCCGTAAGTTCATCAACCTCTCCGATGAAATAGAGCCGGTTAGCTGCTTCGAGAGACAGGTTCATAGTGTCTTTAATGTCGAAGGTTAAGCTATCGGTTCCTACTCATAAGGTTAACTTGCCGGCATGAACATCAATGACTGCACGAGCGGTCGCAAGAAATGGTCTCCCTAAGATGATGGGCACCAAGTCATCCTCCTCCATCTCCAAGATCACGAAGTCAACCGGAAATTTGAACTTCCCAACTTTGACTAGCACATTCTCGCATATCCCTAGGGGATATTTGACTGATCTATCGGCTAGTTAGATGTTCATACGGGTAGGCTTTAGTCCGGAGTATCCTAGTTTGAGGAACATGGAGTGGGGCATGAGGTTGATGCTCGCCCCTAAATCAGCAAGAGCATTCTTTATTGATAGAGATCCTATAGAACAGGGCAAGGTGAAGCTGCCTGGATCATCTACCTTTTTTGGTAGCCCTCGTTGGGTCACCACCGAACATTCTTCCCCTAGAGTCACAAGACCCTCGAGTTTCTTTCGGTTGGCGAGTAATCTTTTGAAGTATGAGCTATACTTTCGCATGTGATAGCAAGCATCAAGGAGAGGTATGGTGACCACTGAATCTTTTAGATATGACAAGAATCTCTTATTATCGTTCTCAATTTTCTGTTTTTTTAGGCGGGATGGGAATGGGATTTTCACATGTTGGTTAGGTGGATTTGATGGGGACGGGGTCACCAGGGGAGGTTGTTCAGGAGCCTCGTTGCTCACATTACCTTCCTCCTCGTGGGGCTCGTTTGGATCAATGGTGACAGGGTGTGAGCTCGGATAAGGAGGGTCCTTGGTTGTTGTCCCAGCTCGAGTGGTTACCGCTAGCAGGGGATCTTTTTGGCTTACTGATGGCCTATCTTGGTCATCAAGGGTGGCATTAAGCTTTTCGAACCATTTTTCCATGTCATTCTGTTGCTCGAAAATGAGCTCGTCAAGACCCTTCAATTGTAAGCCTTTTTCTTGAGTAAAGTGACCAAGGTCATCTTCGAAAGTGCTCCTGATTTTGTATTCGGGGCCTTCATCCCCTTCTTTTCTTTTCACCAGATTTCCCCAAAGGGTATAATCATCATTTTGGTAAAAAGGCAAAATGGAGGGGTCAGCGTAGATGTCATGTCCTGACAAACACGCATGTTCGGTCGTGGTTTCTCCTCCGCATTCCTCTACTTCATTCGGGCCCCCACAGTAGTCGCAGATCAAGTAAGGATTTGAAAGTTATTTAGTTATTCGCGACCCCGCAAGGTATTCCACCCTTCCATGAATTTTCCTAAGCCGATCTGAGGGTGTTTGTGTAATTTCAGACATGCTCATAGTCAATTCAGGTTCATCCCAAGTATCGTCCTGGTCTTGAGTATATTCCTCAATCCTATTCCACCCTTCCTCGGCGCTAAGATTAGTTATTTTCCTTTTTCTAGAATTATTGATTCCGTTTTGGTTGTTTGAGGAGACATTGTCGTAGAAGATTTAGACCAGAAGCCAAAGTTCGATGCCATGATGGGAAACTTGTCTTATTAAATCCTTGAATCTAATCCATGATTTATGGATGGGTCCGTCCTTTCCCTTTCGAAAGCGGAGGATCCTATCCCTAAATACTGAGGTTTTCCCTGCTGAGAAAAACTTCTCATAAAACTTGGATATAAGTTGCTCCCATGTAAAGATAGACTCGGAGGGAAGTCTATCATACCACTCTTTGGCTTTTTCATAAAGAGTGAAAGGGAAGAATCGTAATCGGGACGTGTTTCTAGTGGCCCCATCCGTATGGAGGGTGTCCACTATTTTCAAGAAGTCCCTGATGTGTTGAATTGGGTCATCATTATGTAATCCGCGAAACTTGCACACACTTTGGACATGCCAAACATCGCTTGCACGCAAGACCTCATCGGTGTGTTCGTTTGGAAAGACAATTGCATTTGAGAAGCCACGAGGATTTGGGGAGGAGTAGTCCTTAAGGCGCTTAGGAGTGGGAGTTTCAGGGGTGCTCATATCGTTGTTAGATTGGGGGCTAGAGGGTGTGAGGTGATTATCTGAATCTTCTTCATAAAGGGCCTCATCAAAGTTGATAGCTATGCTGGATGGTTCGGGTGTTGAGAGAGATTGCCTTTGCCTACGCATTTCCCTTTCAGGTTCTGCATAAGGTAAAACGAGGTTTCTAACGGAGCTACGACTCCTAGTGACTCTAAGGTTAGAAAGATCTTCATTTTCCATGATGGCGGATGGTGAAGGTTACGAACAAAGACACGAAGAAATAATATAGACTAAAGAAAACCTAAAAATAAAAATAAAATCTTGCTAGAAAGGAATCTAGTAAGTAGACCTAATAAAAAGAAATCCTAACCTAGAAAATAACTATTCCCCGGAAGCGGCGCCAAAAACTTGATACGTGGGAATCGCACCAGGCTTTACCTCTCGAGGGATCTCGAGAAGCTTACAACCCCCGCCAGGCAGTGTACCTGATCGTTGTAGTATAGTATAGTGACAAGTACCGGGGGATTGATCGTTCAACTCAGGAATAGTGTCGCTAGGATTAGAAAGCCTAAAAACTAGGTCTAGAGGTGAGGGGTGATTCTTTTTGTATTTTTATATTTTATAAAAGCAAGTAAAAATCTCGGTTTTTGGAAGAATGGGCGGAATTAGTTGCTAGTCAACTAACCCAATATAACTAAAATGCAATCAAAATAAAATAACAGAAATGAAAATAAATCTGGTTACTAATGTGGTGTAAACAATGATAGGGAAAGTTGTGTTTACTTAGGTTTCATTACTCCCTAGATATCTTTTACAGGTTGATAGTTTGTTACAATTGCATGGATGACAGATCGTATTCCTTAATACTAGTCGTAGGGCCGTGTACAATATTCCCTAACTCTATAGGATCCTACTTCACTCTTATGTCGAGCCGTTAGAAGCTCCTAATATGGGATCATTAGAATTCTCCTACGCATTAAATACAACAAAAAATCATAGTACACCTCTGATCATGTTTCTTAAGACGTTCAAGCATGTTACCAATGGAAGTATGTCAGTTTTCTTAAGCCTAACATCGAATACAATCATCCGTAACAACTATAAACAAACAATCAACCCATAATTAACATCTAGGTTTCACTACATCTAAGCAAACACACAAGAGATCTAGCCAAGCATGTTAAATTGAAGACAAGTGTAAGATATATTCAAGCAACACATAGACATATTGATTGAATTGAAAGATTACTTATCTCAATTGAACATAAGAGGTTTCAAAGGGTAAAAACCCTTGAAAAAGCTGTGAAAATCGGACTAGGGTTTTTCTCCAAAGTTACACCCTAAAAGTTACACTCTAATGAATGAAAATTGCAAAACTATATATAGATTTTACAAGGTGACAGCGTCAAGAAGAAAATTCTGACGCAGTCAACTCGCCGCCCATAATGAAATCGGATTGCCGAGATCCACTTTTGACGCTGTCATGTGTAAAGTTGCTTTGGGCCGTCACTAACATTTGGACCATGACGGCCTATGGTGACACCGTCATGTCCTTAGTATAAAACTCTCTGGACCGTCACGGACTTTATCCACTTCCACCTCTTGCATTGCTCTTGACGCTGTCATTAAGAAACTTGTGACGCCGTCAGGTACTGTTCCCAGCAAGGAAAATTAAGACTTTGCCGTTTTCTTCACTTTTATGCTCCAAAAACGTCCAAAATGCTTCCTTTTCCAGAATTCACTCTAAAGGTACCTAAAATGACAAAAGGAACAATTTAGGGCAATATTTGATCTAATAAATTCGAATCCGGGCTAAAATGACCCCTTAAAAACGGTTCATTTTTTGCCTCATCAGTGATTTGGTCGTCCTGATGAGAAACTTAAATGTTACACTGTATAATCTACTTGGGATGAAAGATGGTGTTAGGGGAGTTTTATCTCCTTTGTCGTTATCTTTCAACCTATCTTGATGCATTTGATCATCGAGATACGGAGCCTTAGTTTAAAACCTCGTGCCCAGGGTCAATTTATATGACCGTCGTGGGCTAAGCTATCAACGGTGGGCACATTGTGGCCGCTCGTATCCATGGAGCTTTGTTTTTCGTACGTACACTCTTCATGGATGAGGTACACCGTGTTGCTTAATCGGTTGGCTCAGAGGCTAGTGCTTCTTGTGGCACCCCTAGAGCAGAGCTGAATGAATTAACTACAACATGAGCTACCGTGATGGCTCATTTTCATTGCTTTGTTCTTCTTTGGCTTAGTTTCATGTATGAACTACCTTAGAATGAGCCAAAGTGGCACTCCCCTTGAGTAGGTTGGAGCCTGCGTATCCCAGGTCGCTTATTAGCTACTTTATAGGACTTATAGCCTGCTGTTTGTAATCCTTGATGTATCATGATTGTTCTGTAGAATGTACGAGGCATGTATAGTCCTGGGTTTTGTAATTGGGTTGTTCATCGTGATTTATAATGAAATTAATTGTTCGTTAATTTATTAGTTTGTATTTACCAGGTTTTTGTAGGTCTGTGCTAGTAGTGCTTCGTATTCTGACTTATTGTTTAAGGCTTTGAAATTGAACTTCAGGGCATACGTAAAGTCGTGCCCAGATGGGCTTGTAAGCACTAACCCTGCCCCGGAACCTTATATACATGACGCTCCGTCCGTGGATAAGGTCCAAGTTTCGTCATCGTGGACCGTGGGTGTTGGCTGTGTTTTCGACTTCTTACCTGGTATTGTTTTGAGGCGATGTATCGATCTTGGCGAGAAAGTTTGCCATGATTTGCCCTTTAATTGAGTGCCTGGATCCAAAGGTGATCTCGTGCTCTCTTAGCTCGATAGCTCATTTTGACATTCTGCATGTGTACTTGTGGTTCGATAGAACCTTTTCAGGGGCTTGTTTGTGAGAACGTGTATCGGATGTGCCTGGAAATACCTTTTGAACCACTTGGACGATAGTAGTAGGGCGAATACCAATTTTCTAGTACATGATAGTTAATTTGTGCATCCTACAAGATCTTGTTGAAGATGTAGATTGGCTTTTGAACCTTGTCTAGTTCGGTTAAAAGTACTGACCCAATTGCCTCCTGGGATGCTGCCAGGTACATGGTGAGAGTTTCACCTAGTACTGGGGCCGTCAGGGTGGGTAGTTTGTTTAGGAACACCTTGAGGTCCTGGAATGCCACTTCAGCCTCTTCCATCCACTCGTATACCTTTTTCTTGTTGCATTCAATCAATACTTTGAAGAATGGTAACTGCTTTTCTGATGCCCGTAAAAGAAATCGGCTCAGAGCTGCAAGTTTCCTATTTAAGCGGTGTAGCTCTCTCAGCTTCTTGGGAGGAGTCATGTCTAGTACTGTCTGAATCTTTTTAGGGTTAGCCCTGATTCCTGTGGCATCGATTATGTAACCCAAGAACTTACCCTCTTCCACTCCGAATGTGCGTTTAGCTGGGTTTAGCTTCATTTCGATGCGTTGGAGGTTTTGGAAGGTTTCTATGATGTCTCACAATAGGACATCCTCTATCTTGCTTCTGATAACCATGTCGTCAACATATACCTGAAGGTTGACACCTATATGAGATTTGAATTCTCTGTCTACTAGTGCCTGGTAGGTGGCACATGCGTTCTTGAGACCGAAAGGCATTTTGGTGTAGCAATAGAGACCCTACTTGGTGTAGAATGATGTTTTGTCTTCATCAAATTCCTTCATTAGAATCTGGTGGTATCCCTTGTATGCATCGAGGAAGCACTTGTAGTTGAAATCAGTTAAAGACTCTACCTTCCAGTCAATGGGCGATAAATGGTAGTTGTCTTCTTTTGGATATGCTTTGCTTAAGCTAGTAAAGTCAATGCACATGCGCCACATACCATTGACTTTCTTGACCATAAGTGGGTCTAGACCCAGGTATGATATTTGACTAGTCGTAACATGCCTGCTTGGATTAGGTCCGTGACCTGGGAATCCATGGCTTGAGAGCGTTCTAGAGAAAAACTACGTCTTTTCTACCTGATAGGTGGTGCATATTGGTTTAGACCCAGGCTGTGCTCTGCTAATTCCGTGGAAATGCCCGTCATGTATGAAGGTTGCCAAGCGAAGACATCCGGTCTATTTGCTAGTAGTTGTACTAGTTGGTTTTGAACCTATGGTGAGAGGTTAACTCTGATTATGATTGGTTGATCTGGGTATTCAAGGTGTATGGCCACTTTTACATGCTTAGGATTGTCTCCCGGAATAGGTGCCCATGCAATCTCCCTGATGTTACTCTCCTTTACTACAGCTGCTAGACTTGCGTCTTTAATTGGGTAGTCGCTTTTTACTATAGCGACTCCTACTCTTGTTGAGAACTCTACTAAAGACCTAATGGTGGAAACTTCCATGCTGATCTTTTGAAGTGCTGTCCATCCGAGTATGACATTATACTTTGATGTAGATTTGACAATGTGGAACTATAACATGATTGTTCTCGACAGTGGGTGTGTTCTTACTGTGGACTCTAAATTGATAACTCCTTCAGGGTATGATCTCTCCCATGAGAAACCGATTAATGGTGTGGTTGGAGGCCTAAGGTTTGACCTGATGTATTATAGGAGTTTGTTGAAATAGTGTTTGTATATTATGTCAACTGAACTCCTCCAGTTCATGTATATCCTACTCACCCTATGTGAGGCTATCATTGCTGTTATGACCACTGGGTCGGATGATGGTATGAATGTATCACACGAAATGCTTCTCGGTGAGGTATGTTGCCAGGTTTTCATGACCTCGTTGCTTCTCTTTGTGCCTAAGTGCCATAATTGAATCATGTTGACACTCTCTGCCTGTTCCCTGAGAGACTTTCATTCCTGATAAGGATTTATTTGATACGTTTTTAGGTGGCCATTTAAACCCTAAATTGTAAATATATGGTCAAATATTACCTCAAATCGTTTTTTTCTCATTTTAGGTACTTGGGACGAGAATTTTGGAAAATGGAGCATTTTAGACATTTATGGAGTCAAAAGTGAAGAAAACGATAAAATCAAGAAACTAAGCTGGAAAATACACCTAACGACGTCACGCTTTACAAGGTGACGCCGTTACTTGAAGATTCAAGAGGTGGAAACAATTGCAAGTGACGCTCCAGAAAACTTTTGGTGGAATTACACGTGACGGCATCACTTGTAAATAGAAGTAAGACGTCTGGTATTAGTATTACAAGAGACGGTCCAGAGGAAATTACAACTGACGACATCAAGCAGCTAGATAGGGCGTCAGGAAACCCTAATGACGGCGAGATGATGGCATCACGACTTATAACCTGACGCTGTCACCTTTGTATCTCTGTATATAGTTTTGGATTTTTTTCATTCAAAAGTGTTGAACTTTAGAGTACAACTTGGGAGAAAAATCCTAGTCCGAATTTTACAGCATTTTTAGGGTTTCAAACCCTCTTTTTTTTCCATGTTCAATAAAAGATAAGTTCTTCCTTTAATCATTCAATATGTCTATGTGTAGTTTGATTAATTGTTTGTCTTTTGTTTACATTAACATGTTAGCTTAGATTTCTTAGTGTTTGCTTAGATATAATAAAACCTAGTTATTAATTATTAATTGTTGATTTGTTATTAATTGTTTGGTTGATTGATTCGCGTTAGACTTAAGAAATCTAGCTAATCTTCTATACGGTAACAAGCTTGAATGTCTTAAGAAACGTAATCGGATGTGTACTACGATTTTATTGATTGTATTTAATGCATGAGTAAATGTTGACGATTCTATGATAGGATACAAAACGTGTCGTCATAAGAAGAAATAGATACTCACAGAGTTGGAGAATGATGTACACGCCCCCACGGCCGATATTAAGGAATACAACCAATGTTATAAATGGCGTGAGGCGTGGCGTGGCGGCAAGGCCACGCCTCAAGCCTTACGCGCCATGGCGAAGCCATGGCGTTTTTTGCGGCGTGACTAAGGCGGCGAAAAAATATTTATATATTTATCATTTATGTTATAATATCATATTTCATATACATTTTGACTACTATATTAGACATTTAACAACTACTTATTATATAATTATCAGACCCAAATAACAAATAGCCCAAATTTCAAATGATCGTTCAAATAGTTATTAAAATAATAATAATAATTAAAAAAAACAAAAAAAACCAATACTGTTTCAAAAAGGCGCGCCACGCCTTACCAAAAGGCGCGCCTTTTCACGCCTTGTCACGCCTTTTCCCACGCCACGCCTAGAGCAGCCGCCATGGTCTATTTCGTGGCGGCGAGGCCACGCCTTGGCGCGCCTTTTAGAACACTGAATACAACCCTTCAACTAAACAATTGTAACAACTTAATAAATCAATAAGAGATAAATAGGGAGTAGTGAAATCTAAGTAAACACACTTGTCTCTTATAAAAAGTTCATCACATTTACTTTTCTTGTCGTTTATTTTATTGTTTTTAGTTTAGTTACTAATTTTGGGTTTAAAATAGAGAAAAGTCCAAAATACATCCCTGTGGTATGCCGATTTACATCCTTTTTCTTTTTTTGGCTCAAAATTCATCCCTCCGTTAGTAACTTTGGAACAAATACATCTCCCAGTTAGTAATATCAGTTACTATGGACTAACGATGCAAATAATTTTTTGTTATCTCCTAACAAGAGTTAAAATAGTTGCATCGTTAGTCCTCATTGAGTTAAAATATTTGCATCGTTAGTCCTCTTTGACTATCGAGTTAAAATATTTGCATCGTTAGTCCTCATTAAGTTAAAATATTTGCATCGTTAGTCCTCATTGACTATAGAGTTAAAATATTTGCATCGTTAGTCCTCATTGAGTTAAAATATTTGCATCGTTAGTCCTCATTGATTTAAAATATTTGCATCGTTAGTCCTCATTGACTATTATTACGTTTTTATCCTTTTTCGTCCGTTTTTCTTACGTTTAGTCCGTTTTTATCCATTTTTTCTCATGTTTTTATCTGTTTTCATCCATTTTTCTCATGTTTTTATCGTTTCTTCCGTTTTTCTCACGTTTTTATCCGTGCTCATACATTTTTATTCGTTTTTATCTATTTTTCTACGTTTTCATCCGTTTTCCTTATATTTTATCTGGTTTCATCAAATTTTTTTTATATATAATATGTATGAAAACGGATAAAAATATATAAAAATTGATAAAAACGTATGAAAACTTGACATTTGATAAAAATATTTCTGAATCAATTTTAAATCACGATTTTGACCCCTTTCTGGCCCGAATCATCAAAAGTGTAAAACACGAAAGTTGTCCGGAATAATGTTTTACATCAAGACACGCGAGATTTTAACCTGAAATAGTGGCTGTTTACTACCAAAACTTAAGCGGTTTTGTAAGCGGTTATGAATTTGGTCGAAAACCGCTTAAGTTTTTATCAATTTTCATATATTTTTATCAGTTTTCATACATATTATATATAAAAAATGGATGAAACCAGATAAAATATAAGAAAAATGGATGAAAACGTAGAAAAATAGACGAAAACGAATAAAAGTGTATGAGCACGGATAAAAACTTGAGAAAAACGGAAGAAACGGATAAAAACATGAGAAAAATGGATGAAAACTGATAAAAATGGATAAAAACGGACGAAACGTAAGAAAAACGGATGAAAAAGGATAAAATGTAAGAATAGTCAATGAGGACTAACGATGCAAATATTTTAACTCAATAAGGACTAACGATACAAATATTTTAACTCAATGAGGACTAACGATGCAAATATTTTAACTCTATAGTCAATGAGGACTAACGATGCAAATATTTTAACTCAATGAGGACTAACGATGCAAATATTTTAACTCTATAGTCAATGAGGACTAACGATGCAAATATTTTAACTTAATGAGGACTAACGATGCAAATATTTTAACTCTATAGTCAAAGAGGACTAACGATGCAAATATTTTAACTCAATGAGGACTAACGATGCAACTATTTTAACTCTTGTTAGGAGATAACGGAAAATCATTTGCATCGTTAGTCCATAGCAACTAATATTACTAACTGGGGGTGTATTTGTTCTAAAGTTACTAACGGAGAGATGAATTTTGAGAAAAAAAAAATATATATATATATAAATCGATCATTTGACGTACCACAAGATTGTATTTTGGACTTTTATCGTCTAAAATATCTAAAGCCAAGCTTTTGGAAGAAAAAAAGAAAAAGAAAAAGTACTAGTAAAAAACAAAGCCCTAATACTACTAGTAAAGTTGTGGTGTCTTCATCCATCCAGTAGAGCAAACTGAAGGCTGCCCATACTCACTCACTCACTCACTCACCGTTTGAAAACATAGCAATGGCCACACACACACTTTCTATGAATGTAACGCCGTTACCTTCATCTACAACCACAATCTCAACCATTTCACCAATTTTCTTGAAACCTAGGGGGGTAACACGCCGACACACACGTGGGTCAGCAGCCGTATGTTGTTCATTTACCTCAATGGAGTCTGCTAGGATTAAGGTTGTTGGTGTTGGTGGGGGTGGTAACAATGCTGTTAACCGTATGATTGGTAGTGGTTTACAGGTACTATTTATAATTAATTAAAGATTTTATCTTTATTGTTTGTTTCTCATTGTTCAATAAAATCTCATTTTAGGGGTGTTTGGGATTTAGCTTATTTTTGGGCTTATAAAAGCTTATATGGTACTGTACTGGGTTTTCTTTTAAACCCTTACGCTCTGTTCTCAAGTCTAAGTTTAGATATTTATTTGTCTTTTTTTGCTTGGATATATTGTAATGTTTAGTTTCTTGATTATTACTCATTTCGCCTTATTTAAGCCCAATTTTCCAGCTTATTTTGAAACTTATGTGTTTATATAAGCCGAGAAGTTTTAAAAAAAAAACACCCAAATTTGAGCTTACGAAATATAAGCCGAAATGAGATAAGTTAGTAAGTACACAAAAATGAGCTTGTCAATTTTTCAATAAGCCCACCAAATAAGCACCTTTAATGAGATATTAGCCGAAATTATGTAAGCCTAAACAAACATCACCTAAGCTTATTTATGGCCTTATGGGCTTGCGAGGTAAACTATTTTTTGCCTTATGTGTCATATACCTCATTTTATTTGCTTATTTTGGGACTTATGGGCTTATATAAGTGTATAATGTCATACCAAACTTATATAATTCCACAAGTTTCAAAATAAGCACAGATTGAGCTTATGAAATGTAAGCCGAAAACAAATAAGCTCATAAGTCCATAAATAAGCTTAAACAAACCCCCCCCCCCCCCCCCCCCCCCCCCCCCTCCCCGGCGGATTCTTGTTGTGTTTCATTTTAGGGGTGTTCGGGATTGCGGATTGCCTATTTTGAAAGTGCTTATATGGCTCTAGTGGCTCTATTCTAGATTTTTAGTGCTTATTAACAGTAGCATACTTTAATAGAGTGTTTGGGATTTGCGTATATGCTTAAAAACAATGCAAATAACAGATAAGTAATAGAGGGTGTTGGGAGTTTTTTATTTCTGCTTATTCACAGGCAAACAGTTTGGACATGCTTATTTTGAGATGAAATTGAAATTACTTGTTCACCATCATACGTATCCTAAAAATAAAGAATTAGACACAACTTTGTCATATTGCATTCTTGATTTTCTATTCTCTTCTGCAAAATAAGCAAATTTACAATTCCAAACACCATTTCTTAAAGTGCTTATTATTAAGTAGAAGCATAAGCAGAAAAAATAAGTAATTCTGAACACCCTAAATACTTTTGCATTATTCATCTATGACAAATCAGTTTTGTGTGTTAGATATTATTCTACGAAGGATCTTCTGATATCATGTTACTGACTTTTATATGTTTTGTACATATATTGGACACATCTATATCATTCAAGTGTATTAATCCCATGATGAGCTCTTTGATAATGTTTTGTTTATTGAACAACAGGGTGTTGATTTTTACGCCATAAACACAGATTCTCAAGCCCTTCTTCAATCCATTGCAGAAAACCCAATTCAAATTGGAGAGCTTTTGACTCGCGGACTTGGTATGATTTTTATGTTTCTATATTTGCATAGATGTATTAGGTTTATACAAGTCTTGGTTGATATTGATGTTTGTAGATATGTATGTGCAGGTACGGGTGGGAATCCGCTTTTAGGTGAGCAGGCAGCAGAGGAATCAAAGGAAGCTATCGGGAATGCTCTTAAAGGGTCGGATCTTGTGTTTATTACAGCTGGTATGGGTGGTGGTACAGGATCTGGTGCTGCTCCTGTTGTAGCTCAGATAGCGAAGGAAGCGGGATACTTGACTGTTGGTGTGGTTACCTACCCTTTCAGCTTTGAAGGGCGTAAAAGATCAGTTCAGGCAGGTGACGGGATATGCTATTTTGGGTAGTTGTATACCATCTTATGCATATAATCTCCACATGAATATTACCATCTTATGTCCCAGAGTCACACTGTAGTTATGCTATAGAGGATTATAAGCTTTTTGTACTTGTCTTTTCTAATTGCAAGCCAAGGCTCTTAATATCTTTGAAACATTTTCAGGCTTTGGAGGCTATTGAGAAGCTACAAAAGAATGTCGACACGCTTATAGTCATCCCAAATGATCGTTTACTCGATATCGCTGATGAACAAACACCACTTCAGGATGCCTTTCTTCTTGCTGATGATGTGCTCCGTCAAGGAGTTCAAGGAATTTCAGATATAATTACAGTAAGTGCATTATGCAATTACTAGCGACTCTTTGTCTATTGTGTTTTCTAAGACTGATGGGTGTATGATGGAAATGCAGATACCTGGACTGGTTAATGTGGACTTTGCAGATGTTAAGGCAGTGATGAAAGACTCTGGAACTGCAATGCTTGGTGTTGGTGTTTCATCAAGCAAAAACCGAGCTGAAGAAGCAGCTGAACAAGCAACACTTGCTCCTTTAATTGGTTCATCAATCCAGTCTGCTACTGGAGTCGTTTATAATATTACAGGAGGGAAAGACATAACTTTGCAAGAAGTCAATAGGGTGTCTCAGGTATATTTATTTACAAAAAGTTTATTATGCTTTAAGTAAATGTGTATATATATCGGTGTTGCAAATATATTGAAATATGGTTTATGTGTTAGGTTGTAACGAGTTTGGCGGATCCTTCTGCAAACATTATATTTGGGGCAGTGGTGGACGAGAGATATAACGGGGAGATCCATGTGACTATTGTTGCTACAGGATTTGCACAGTCGTTTCAGAAGTCTCTTTTGGCAGATCCTAAGGGAGCTAAACTTGTTGATAGAAACCAAGAAACCACACAACCTTCGATTTCACCTAAATCTTTGACCATGCCATCTTCTACTCCAGTTCGATCTTCTAGGAAACTCTTCTTTTAATCTGAATTTTCGCTCTTGCTGTTGCCTTCATTATTTTTTTGTTTTGTTTTTTCAGTATCTGGCACCATGGTGTGTAATAGTTTTCAGTAATTGTTGCAGAAACCTGACAGTTATTGCAATGGCTTGCAAATATGAAGTTTTAGTTGTATAAAAAGAATATTTCCTCGGGAAAGTGTAATGTTGCTTAGTTTCATGTAGGTTATGTATTTTTTTTTAGGTAATTTGAAGATTGAAAAGGTTGTTTGCCTAAAAGATTGAGAATAAAATTTGAAAAAACCATGCACAGAAGTCAGAACTTACCCACAATTGAACAAATGAAAAACTGCAAAACTGTGGATAAGAAGTTCACTCATGCTTCCCTAGTATGATGTAGCTTAATGAAGTAGTCGATTCGCAGACCAATTTACCAAAAGATGTCTTGTGGTGCTGTCTTTTATTTTTGATACTCTCTCCGTCACAAAATAAATGTTCAGTTTCATATTGCAAAAAGTTTTAGAAAAATCCACTAACTATACTCTTCACCAATCAAATATCACCCTTACCAATTAAAATGACTTAATTGGTTGAAACACAAAGTGAACATTTATTTTGAGACATCACAAAATAGAAAGATGGACATTTAATTGGGGTGAAGGGAGTAATATATTGTCCTATGGAGTGGAATAGTTTAAAGTAATTGTTGTGGAAATCTGACAGTTATTCCAGTGCAAATGAGATTATTCACTTTAGTCACAGGTAAAATCTTGTTGAGTTTTAATGTTTTATATTAAAAATTGTATTGTTCAGGTAATTTTGTAACTTAGAATTGTTGTTTGCCTGACAGATTAAGAACACAAGGTACAAAAGCACAAACACAAAACTCAACCACAGCTGATCAAATGGAAAGTTGCAAAAATGCGCGTAAGGTCACTCCCGCTTCACAATTACAACACACAATACTGATATAGAACAATATTCACACCGAGGGTTTGGATCCACTACGTACCATTAAGTTATCAATTGCATATTACATAATCCTATTTTAATACCAACAATCATAGGTGTATATTACACAATTCTGGGGAAGGTACAAAAGGAAACATGCTTTGACCGAAAACGTCATACAGTTTAGGAAGCAAGTGACCAGCATTTACTTCCTTTTTCCATGCTCGGGACACAGCCACTGATGACATCTGAGATACACCACCGAACTTGTCCCTCCTGCCACTGCTTCCTGGCATGTTGTCATTAGGCATAAACCTTGGTAGCTGATGCATCCCACCATCACGAGTTATTGAAAACCCGCTGTTGCCTCCTTGCATCTCTACCTTCACCAGATGTGAAACATCAGCTGTTGCTACTTTTTTAAGTGGCTGTTCCATCATGTTGTTCATCATCGCTGCCTTTCGTTTGTCTTGATAAACATAAAAATGACAAAACAACAGATGATCAAAAACTTCATAATGATTCATAGATGCTACATGGTTTCATATTTTGAATTTCTAAATACACTGGTGCTAGGACCTTAAGCATTTCTTTACAAACGTTTCTTTCACAGGACGTAAATCTTATATAAAAATCAATTGCTCTCAAGCAATTTGACCCATCTCAGTCAAGAAGGTTCACACATTATGCACACATTCTAGATTTTCCTCTTGAAAGTTGACTTCAAACATACTGCGAATTGCTCACAAGTTGCGACACAAACCAAAGAATGTACAGACTATACGCTATCACAGATCTACCTACATTAGATAATCGGACCTTTGATTTATCTTAGCTTGAGAAAGATTTCCTAATTTTATCACAATAAAATGCAAGGTCTAAGGGAAAAACTGAACACCCAAGGAAAATTGCATACGAAACCCTGAATGCGCCCTTTAGCTGACTTGAATCTAGAGATCTTCCTAGTGCCTAAAATGAATAAACAAACAACCGATATGAGAAAGAAGCCATACTTGAGTTTGATGTCCCGGCTTTTCCATTTTTCTTCCAGATGCTATGTGGTGGAGCTAACAGATTGGGAATCGTCTTAAGCTGATTGTAAATGCATAGACCCGCTGCACACTGCAAAATGTAGTTCAAACCCATTTCACGAGTCTAATTATAAGCAGAAAATATGGATGTACAATGTGGATATATGTTTTGGGCTATCAGATAAAAAGAAGTTTACTAAAGTGGAAGTAAAAGATATTCACCATCAAGGCTCCATGCACTCTCCAAGCCTCATGCCTCCTGTTTTCGTTCTTTTGCTTCTCAAGTTGCATTTCTGGTTCTATAAATTGTAGATATGCATCAAGGTTTGGTAGCAAAAGCATACGCACCTATGACATGTAGATAAAAGTTGTAAGCAGATGATTATAACTCATATTACAAACAAGCTAAAGACTATTGCATGCAGTATGGTATTTCATATTTGTACTAAAAGACAGTATCTGTGCTGTGCAGGGTTGTGGCCTCAAACACTAGTGGAAAGGGAAAAGAAAGAAGCGCACCACATTGAATCCTAGAGCAGTAATCCCTTTTATAGCACCATAATGCTGCGGAAATGTTTTTGCCGGATCCAAGAAAGTATGAAGAAGAGTCCTAGTCACACGTAACTGGAGATTATGATACAGATACCCAAACCTGCCAAATGTGCAAACCAAATATCAATAGACTGTCAGATATAAATATATTAACCATGCACAAAAGGTGTAGACCGGTGGGGACACCCCTGACCCCAGGCACCACCGGGGTGCCGACCTGACCCTTCCCCAAGAACCAAGTCCCAGGTAGTGATATCCTGTCCGAGCAACCTAATTAGTCAGGAGTTGGGATTGAACCCGGGCCATTTTCCACAAAAGTTCTCCTTTGACCGGTCAACTGAGCGTTTGCGGAAGGGAAGTGGTACAGCAAGCCCCAGTTGGTATAAATATATTAGCCATACATTAACATGGTTAAATATTAACAAAAAAGTTTTAGGGATTAAGTCGTAGAATAGCAATGTACTTTTCAAAGTGTCCCGTTTTGGTACGTGTACTTTTTTAAAGTTGTAGAATAGCAATGTACAGTGTTCCAATTTGGTATGTGACGATGACGTGTCACGCTATAAATGGTGCCACGTAGGTATGACACGTCATCGTCACGTACCAAATTGGAACACTTATGAAAGTACGTTGCTATTCTACAACTTTTAAAAAGTACACGTACCAAAATGGTACACTTTTGAAAACTACATTGCTATTCTACGACTTAATCCCAAAAGTTTATAATATGCAGAGGCTATGTGCTAAGTTTTTATTTTTTCACAACTTACCAACAAGTGGCGTTAAGGAGAAAAACACATCTTTAATTGTTATAAGTAAACAACACAACCCTCCAATTACTTTTTGTTTTTGTTTTTGTTTTTTTTTAATAAATAAAATAAAATAAAAAATAATAAAATAAAAATAAAATAAAAACAACAGCAACACTTTTTTCATTTCTGTTTAATGTGTATATCCATGTTACAGATGGAATCATATAACTCAATATAAAAAAAAAGCATGTAAAAGTCATTTAACCAGCTATATATTTGTATACGCACTTTTTGCATATTAAAGCCACCAGGTTAGCTGTGAAGTTTCTAAGTTCCCAGTGGTTATCCGTGAACTTATTCCCCAAGCTTTTCGCAACAAGGCAAGTCATTACAGATGGCATCAGTTGGTGCAGCTGAAGAAAAGAAGCAATTAGATACCACAAAGAAAGCCTGGAGTAAATTTTGAAACGGAGATTTTAAGAACCGCTAGTAATTTAAAAATGATCAGTTAACGAGAAATAATATGCCATATACATGTACTTACATATGGTTCAATGTTCATGGTTGGATTCTGTATAAGACTTTGAACAAGTCGCATTAACGCAAATAAAAGTTGAAAGTTGTTTAAGTTACGAGTAACCTGAAATCATTAAAAAAGCATGAATAATTATGGTTATGTAAAGCTTGAGAGAGCAGTTAACAGCACCAATTACTGAAAATGGCAAAGTATTTACCTCTTCAGCGACAAAGTATATGAAATAAGGAACCAAAGGATGGAGCCCTGCATCGGTTGCCAAGCTCTTCAATGCTTTGTCAAAGATGATCGAGTTTGACCGACTTACAGTGACATCTGTGATCTTTTCAAAGTAAAGCTGAACCATAGCCAAAAAGCAGTAAGTTATAACACTTTAAGGGCAAGTTAAATCAGGTGCCTATTGGCTATTGCCTACGATCACAATAATATACCTGAAGCTCTATCGATAGCACATGTTTCACAGGAGTTTTAACATCATTAGACACCCCGTCTTCTTTGGAGTCAGGTTTCTTATTCTCAGATGGTGCTAAGAGTACTGCAGATTAAGCAATAGTTAATTTGTGGTAAACAATGACTGTCTTAACTGCTACAGATATCTAATCAATTGCATAATTACTAGTTAACTGAAAATTACTAAACATTGTAAACTAGCTATTATCTTGTATACATATCTAACCAATTGCATCATACTAGCATGTGACAAAAGAGTTGAAGAAGAGGGATTGATACTTTGTCAAAGTAGTGACACAAATGCATACGCAGGAAACTTCAATAGAAACTTACTTAAAAAAAAAAAGCTCGTTTAAGCTATAGATACCTTCAAGCGGAGGGCTTTCAGGAATAGCAGGTTGTACACCTTCAATAGCCAGCCAATGACCGACAACTGCAGTATCTAACGGCGCTTTTGGAAGAGGTGCTTCAATCACCTGAAACATTTATTCAAAAAACATATGAACCAACAACACCCTTACAACTACAGTTTTAAATAACACCAACCACTTGATTACCTCTCTAAATTCCACATCTTTGTCTTCGATATAAAACAAATCCTTATGCCTACCAGCCGTTCTGAACCGCAGAGAATTCCCAGTTGCAACATATATTGGCTGAGATCATGAGAGATAACATAAAATATTCACATCACAAATACAAATCCTAGGTAGCATAAACATAATGGGTGTTTGGCTAAGCTTATTCGAGGTACTTAACCATGTGCATATTTGCTTATTCAAGAGCAATAAAAAGCCTTTTTGTTCAAAAAAATCTCATTACAAATAGCCCTTTTTAAAACAGTAGATTTTTGAATAAGGTAAGCCAGATAGTCCTAAATAAAGCAACGCTATGAATGAAAGTACCTCCATTTTTCTAAACTGGAGGGCATTGTCGACATCCTCTGTAGTCATAGCAGTTCGCTTACCATGATGCATACATTTGATAGCTTCCTGCCATTGCACAAATTCAAATTAAGGATTTACAGTTGCAATCTAATTTGATAAATCGTATTTTCTTATATCCATAGACGATAATTACACTTTTCAAAACCAGCTACTTTAGTAATCATGGTGTTAAGTTTAAAAGACCAAATTTATCACCCAAAGCATACCAATAGGAAAATTTTGTCACGTATTATCCATAAGGCTCCTATTTTGGGATGTTTGGATCAGCTTATTTAGCCGGCTTATGGGCTTAAATTTGACTTTGGAAAAGCCGATAAGCTCACTTACTGGCTTAAGCCAATAAGGTAAAGTTAATAAGCTCTAAAAAGTGAGCTTATGGGCTCTTCCAAAATCAAATAAGCCCATAAGGCGGCTAAATAAGCTAATCCAAACACCCTAAAATTTATCTTCCAAACAACGCAACAAAAACAAACTTTCCATCCAAAACACATAAATAGCCACTAAGGGGGTGTTTGGGATTGACATTATAAAAAGGTAAAAGATGAAAATAGACCTGCATGATCTCGCGAACACGGTATTCGATATCGTTGGCGAGATCAGGCAAAACATCGGGAGATAAATTGGAAAGACCGATACTTTGTGCCATCACTTGAATGCTTTCCTTGGATACCACACTCATCTTCCTTCCTTTTTAACAAAATCACTTACTTACTGATAAATTAATTTAATTATAACTCACATTCAATTCCACTGATTTGTTTCCGTGATGGTGATGATGAAGATGAACAACAACTATCGAATCAAAGAAAGAGAAAATAGTGGTTCAAGAATTTTAATTTGGGGAAATACTCTACAACTATTGCTGGACTTGTTATTTGGCCCAAAAAATATGGCCCAGGCCCCTGAAACTAAAAAGCTTGTTATTTGGACTTGTTATTTGGCCTAATAAATTTGCCATAATCGTGCAGAACTGAATTAAATATTCGATTTTCGGGTTGAATATGGTTTTGCAAAATGAAAATCGAACAGAAAACTGAATTCATAGGTTCGTACATGATATTTAAGATGTATATAAACTCATAACAAGATTTGGACTTAGAGAGATTACCAAAATACTCTCCCCATACACAGTGGCGAAGCTTGGATTTTGTATGTGGGGGGTCGGGATCTAAATTTTTTTTTCCTAAGGCTATATTTTAGGTATACCAAAATTTTTGGGGGGTCGAAACCGAATATACCGAAATTTTTCTACACGAAAACTATATACCCCCTACATCACAAAAAAATTTCGCCCCCCCCCCCCCCGGCCCCTATGAAGCTTCGCCTCTGCCCATACATTTTATAAAACACCAACTCAAAAGCATTTTATAAAACCCCAATTCATAGCCCATTAGCTAACTCTAAATGTTTTATCAAACAAGGACATTCATGTTTTCGAAAAATCATCAAATAAAAACATATAAATGGTTATAATCTTTACTTTCTTATTGGTCAAACAAGTTAAGGTCACTTTGCGTAAATGTACTTTCCTCCTATGGGTTAATGTTTTACTTAACATGCAAGGCACTTAACTTAGTTGCATCAAGGTGATTAGTTATCATGACTCCTTTTCATGTTTGCCTTGTTAAACACTCAACTTTACCATTCTTTATTCAACCTTGTTTCCACTCTTCCATTACTTCTCTCCCATTCAAATAATAAAGGCTCATCTTGCTCCCTACTCCAAATAGTTTCCCTCTCATACACTCATCTTCCCTTGGATCAAGCCACATTCATTCTGCAACAACTAGAATTTGAATTTCAAATCGGGAGTCAAGGCATTATCCATTGCTTGGTCAAAACTCATAGATAAACCTTTTGTCTATCATTCTCTTCTCCTCTCTCAAATGAATGAAAGCCTTTATCCATTCCGCAACACTTTTCAAACCCTATTAACCTTAACTTAACCATGGGTAATGAGTTGGTTTGACCTAACCGTACTTGGGGCTTTAAAATGAACTTGGGAAGGTCAAAAGCGAAGTGCACATGGGGGTTTAACAAGAGCCAACGACTAGTTATAGACAAGGAACAAAAATGTCCCTGGCACGCTAGAGACTGTTGTCTTGGCTTATTTATAAATAGACACATCTTGTTTTGTTTTCACTTCACCTATTGCCAAACATTTCTACTATCTATTTCTTTCTCTCTAATCCCTCAAAGTGTTTCAATATTCCTATGTTCTAACATCTTAATATCATTACGTTTGAAGCAAACTTCTTCGGAAGAGAAAAGACACACAAAAATCTAATCCACTCTTATGTGTTGTGTCGAGAGTCTTCTTCTACCATCTTCTTTAGTTTGAGTCCTTAGGTTGTGTGTTGTAACAAATACCATAACTCTCATTCATTTATAAATTATTGTCCGTGTTCAGATAAGCAAGTGAAAAGACTTATTCGGACAAATAAGCAAGGGTGTAAAAGTCTTGTACTTTGGTGATCAAGGCTTGATCAAGTGAAGGTCAAGTTGGGGTTTGTTGATTCTTTAATTTGATGAAGTCTTTGTGGTCTTAGTGTTAGGAAGAATCGTGAGGTCTTTGTAGATGGCTCCGCGTGTGGAACTCCATTGTGTGCTAGCTCTTTCTAAGGCATCGATCTAAGTGCATATCGGTGGAGCTAAGGTTGTATGGTTTATCCACCGCAAGTATTTGGTACTAGTCAATAGCATAGGTGTCACAGATTCTCAACAGGATGTATGGATGATCTAAACCCCTCATCCTGAACCAATATAAATCTTGGTGTTTATCTCTTTTCTTTTCAACTCTTTACATACACTTTATATTGGTTGATTGCTCACACGCTTATATGCGAACTTGAGACTTAACTTACTTAAACCTAAAATAAGTTGAAAAAAATGTATTCACCCCTCTACAGTTCTACATAAATGTTGTGAAACCATGATTTTAGAAATCAATTGAGAAAAAGAAAAGTATATAATGTTGATGCAGACAATATTGGTCATGTGAAGTAGGTCTTCCAATTATTTTCATATTACAATACTAGTAGGTGTTTACAAGATATAATGGAGAAAAGAATAGACTCCAATACTAATATTACAAAGTATCTAATCTTAAGATCAACTAACTTTCCCATCTAAACCTAAAATTTTTCTAACAACTTCGGTTATGAAGCATTTTTTTGGTTGTGCCATAAAAAGGGTTCGTAGCATGTTGTTATATTGAATTACTAGTTGCAATTTTCATTAAGAAAGGGGATATTAACTAATGAAATAGTAGATAGTTAAAATTTTCAATTTGTTTAATTACTTCAAATCATAAACATTTATCTTTGCACTTCAATCAGGAAGCAACAAATATGCTTCAAGTCATTAAAAACATAAGTCCATATATTTTTTTGCTATGTACGTGTAACGTGTTCTAGTCGATCTTACTATTGTATATAAACTGAGGTGACTAGCTAGTAACTCGCAAGGAAATACACACCAACAACAAAATATACCAATAAAATGGTTTATTATGGTGTTATCCCTTGTTCGCCTTAGTTAGAAAATTATATATTTGATCATATTCATCTTCTAGTTTAAGAGACATTGAATAAACATATGACAGCAACTCAGCAAGTATTGGGTAGAAAGTTAATCCCTTTATGCACGAGCCCTATGTAGATATATATTGTGTGTGGGGCGACCATATGTTTGTTCAAGCTATATTAATGATGATATGTTATAAGTATAATTGGGCTTCAAAGTCTTCCTGCAAATAGGTGGTAGGGACTTGATCTCTGGGGAGCCTTATACATGTAACTTCTGCAATATTTGTGGCTTCATGATAGCTATAACTTTGTGCCATCTTTTCATTGTTGGCATGTTGGATTATCTTTGCTACGTCAAGCTGACAGAGTAACAGAACGGGGTTTAAAATACAGGGGAACGCTCTTTTGTATATTAACAATGCCATGATGCCGCATAGTGCATGCCAACAATCCTCTCAAGTGATTTTCTTTTCGTCAAAAGTACAGTACAAACTCTGGACCATGCAAATTCATACCCCCCATATCACCAATTATGTATGGCATTAGAAGTTATCTATTATCCACTAGGCGCTGTGGGCGGATTGATGATAATGAATGAAGTTGAAGTTACAGACAAATTAAGTCTTTGGTTCAGGAAAAAAGGTGCCTTTTTACAAAAACATTATGACTCACAATTAAGAAACGAATAATTTTGCCTTGTTGTGATGTAAACAAAAAGGAGGATTGGACCTTATACTTTTACCTATGTTGGGTTTCTTTCTGATGATTTTTGGATAACTTTCATTCAAAACATGCTTTTTTTGGTTGGGCTTACATTGAGCATGTTCTGGGCCCACTTGATCTTTTGGTTTACATACCCTGCTGACATGTTACATGTACCTTCGTTGATGTTATTACGTAGTATTATCCATATGAACCGTAAAAACATCCATAAAAGTTGACTATTAGCTATGATCATATACACCATAATTTAGGATCTATCTGATATGGATGAAGAAATGGAGTATAAGATCAGCAAATTATGATTTCCTCATGTTCTTGTGTGCATCATCCCAATGTACATACCCTGAATTTCATGTATACTTTACAATAGTAAAAGCATGTTGATGCAAGTTGATCGAAAGCGACATGTGTATCAATAACATGTAGTGTTTGTTTGTAACTTAAGCATCATTTTGACTGTGTTGGTGATGGTCATTAATGGTTGCCTGTGTTTCTCATAACATGAAATAATAAGCTTGTCCAAACTATATGGATGAAAGGGACAAATCCATACCTATACTATATGTATAGATAGGTTAATATGGGAATAATTTGAGCCATGTTCCCTATATTCTTCCGTTAGTTAAGTTGGCATTAACTCCAAGCATAGGATATCTATTGTGCTACTTAACTTATTTTGCTTCACCACTACGTACACTTAGATATGATTCTACTTTTTAAAGCCAAAACCAATTACTATGTCCCCAAAAACCATGAACCACTTGACGCAAAGTATGCCTTTAGATAAACTTTGCTTCCTTTGCATATGTATGTCTTATCTAGTATGCTCGTTTTGTCTTACTATCATGCGACGTATTGTCGTACATTTTTCACCGTCTGTTTTTTTTTCCAAAGATTGTTTTCATAAGCATTAAGGTTTTGTCGTTGGTTTTGCGCGATTCACGTGTTTTCTAGCATTCAATAATCTAAGTATGGATAGAGTAAATGGTAGTAGTAGTTTATTTGGTAGGGGGCATGTGATTCAACAAAGAGGTTATTAGTCTAAAGTATGAGATTACCTTTTCAAATTTGGCTTTATCTTTAGTCAATGGAGTTAGTAGTTATAACCCATGATTGGGGGGGTTAATCTTGTCCTTGTTAATTAGTGCAATCACATGTAATGTTCTTTTACTAGACTTTCTTGAAAAGTGGTCTCTAATTGTTACCTTTTCAAAAGATTTAAGCTAATAATATACATTTTTCATTAACATATATAGATATGGAAAATGTTGATTAAGTTTACCAGTTTTGTAAATGGGTTTTAGTTAAAAGACATCTTAAATGATAACCGGTTAAGAGCAAATTTGACCAAGTGAGTGCAGGTACATGGAACTATATACTAGTAGACGAGAACATTAGAAGCATGTAAGAAAATGGCACACCAAAAACCAATGTGCACACGACCTTAATTTGGTGGTTTGACCCAAAATCCTTCATTAAGAGCAGAGGGAGTCATAACTTTTGTTATTTCATAACACCGCGTTACGTCAGCGCCACATCATCTTAGCACCAAATAACATAACACAAAAAAACACCAGGAAATCATAACACCAAATAACACCACTTTTTACAAATTTACAAATTTCACCCTCAACACTTTCATTTATTAAAATTCAAACATTTTATTAATAAAACTAAAACATTACAATAGAAAATAAAAACATTACAATAAAAAAAAGAGTAAACTACATTTTTGGTCCTCGTGGTTGTATCAAAATCTCACTTTTGGTCCAAAATTCAAAAAATCGCACGGATTAGTCCAAAAGTCCACGTGGACTTCAGTTTTAGTCCAATTTTCGTCCCTAGTTAGTTTAGTCGTTAAGTACGTTGCACCGGTAGTCCTTTAACCTAACGGTCGTTAGCAATGTTTGCACCGTTAGTCCTTTCAGTTAAAAATTGAAAAAATTCGAAAAAAAAAATCCAAAAAAAAATAATTTGAAAAATTCGAAAAAAATTCTAAAAAAAAATCTTTTTGACGAATTTTTTTTTTCCAAAAAAAAATTTGAAAAAAAATTTATAATAAAAATTTTTCTTAAAAAATTCGAAAAAATTTATAAAAAAAAAATTTGACGAATTTTTTTTTCCAAAATTCGAAAAAATTTCTAAAAAAAAAATTTTTGACGAATTTTTTTTTTTCCAAAAAAAAATTTTGAAAAAAAAATTCAAATAAATTTTTTTCTTAAAAAATTCGAAAAAATTTCAAAAAAAAAATTCTTTTGACGAAAATTTTTTCCTCCAAAAAAAAAAATTTGAAAAACAAATTTCAAATAAAAAATTTTTTAAAAAAATTCTAATTTTTTTTTTGATATACATATTCTAAAATTCGAAAAAAATTTGAAAAACAAATTTCAAATAAAAATTTTTTTTTCGAATTTTTTTAAAATTTTTTTTATTTGAAATTTGTTTTTAAAAATTTTTTTTAGAAATTTTTTCGAATTTTTTAAGAAAAAATTTTATTTGAATTTTTTTTTCAAAATTTTTTTTTTGGAAAAAAAAATTTTCGTCAAAAAAATTTTTTTTAGAAATTTTTTCGAATTTTTCAAATTTTTTCGAATTTTGGAAAAAAAAAATCGTCAAAAAAAAGTTTTTATAAATTTTTTCGAATTTTTTAAGAAAATTTTTATTATAATTTTTTTTTTGGAAAAAAAAATTTCGTCAAAAAAAAAATTTTTAGAATTTTTTTCGAATTTTTCAAATTATTTTTTTTTTGAAATTTTTTTTTTTCGAATTTTTTCAATTTTTTAACTGAAAGGACTAACGGTGCAAACATTGCTAACGACCGTTAGGTTAAAGGACTAACGGTGCAACGTACTTAACGACTAAACTAACTAGGGACGAAAATTGGACTAAAACTGAAGTCCACGTGGACTTTTGGACTAATCCGTGCGATTTTTTGAATTTTGGACCAAAAGTGAGATTTTGATACAACCACGAGGACCAAAAATGTAGTTTACTCTAAAAAAAATAATAGAAATTACGAAATGAAACATACGAAAATACATAATAAACTAGTCGGTATCATTTGGATTGGTTGGCGGACGTTACAAGTTATATTTTTCTCTGATTCTTTGTTTTTCCAATTTGATGAAATACGCCTCATCCGGATCGACGCCACTCATTTTCATACTTAGAAATCTAAATTCATCCATACGCATAGCCGTCTCGTCTTTCATCCTAGACGCTTCGTACGCCATTTGGGCCGCTTCCCGTCTAAGACGAAGCTCGTTAGTCATAGATTCCAAGTTGCTTGATGCACTTCCACCAGTGCTAGTCGATGTATCTGACTTTTGTTTTTTGGCCGTCCTTTGTTTCCCGGAAGGAAGTGGACGTACATCATCACCAAATAGCTCTTGGTTGGTTTGACCGGGGACGTCTCTGGTTAAGTCAATCGGTGCTGGCGCGTCCCATTTTGGACACTTCTTCAAAATTAACCACGCGTCCTCTTGAGTAAACGGCACACCTTTATGCTCGTCACGTTACATTTGTCTAGCGTTCCTCATATCATCCACTTCATTTTCACCACTCTTTCTCGTTCGTACGGCACGTTTGTAACACGCTAGAAACTTTTGGCAATTTCCATTCAACGTATGCCACTTGCTTGATATCATATCTTTGTTACGAACTTGAAAATTTTGCCGGTTGAACTCATGCATAACCTTATACCAAAAAGTGATGCCCTTTTGAGAAACTCCAACATTCCTATCCTCGGAAACGGCCACCCAACACACGGCAAGTAAAACTTCCTCTTCCAGTGTCCAACGTAACGTAGTCTCGCTCATGTCTGGATTTTTTTCAAAATCAACAACCTCGTCGACTAGTTGTTTTTTGCCTTTTTTGCCGCACGTTTACCTCCACGTCGGGATTGCCGCACGTTTACCTCCACGTCGGGTTCGGGTTCCACTTCGACACTAGCCGCTTGTGAGGATTGGGTTTGTGGTGTTGGGGGTGTGGATTGCTCCGCGTTATTTTGTTGTTGCCACAAATACAACAATTGTTGTTGTTCTTCGAATGACAAGTTACCAAATGGGTTAGGATTTGAAGAAGACCCGATGTTCGGGTTAGCATTGGCATTTACAATACCCATCAAATTTTAAAAAACTTGAATCGTCTCGTCGCGCCATGGTTTTGATTTTGTGAGAGTATGTTATAGTTATTTTTTTTTTTTTTTTTTGCTTGTGAAAAGAAAGTGTATATACTTCTTCTTGTTCTAGTTCATTTATATAAGTTCTAATTTTTTTTTATTGTGCCTACCAGCCGTTTATATTCAAACGGTTATTTTTTATTTTTTTTATTTTATTTGTTTCAAAACTAGCCGTTATTACAAAGAAGGGATGGATGTGTTTTGCTACTTTCAAAAACATAAATGCACGTTACAACGCACGTTGTAACGTTAACGTGCAAGGCAACACTCCTCCAACGTTTGATCCTGGGAAACGGTTGTAACATGCTAACGGCGTTGAAACATTGCCACCTAGACCATAACGCCGATCGGGCGTTATGACTCCCCGTAGTCTAAGGAATCTTAATTAGTAATGTAGATGAAAATGAAACCAAGATAATTTGACGAATAAATGTCTATCTCAATAAGTAAACCTTGTTTATTGAATGTCAAACTTTGACCGAGTGTGAGTCTACCAAAAATGAGACATCTTTCGTATGAGAACCCGCTTTGTAGCTTTAACAAAAGTTTAGTATATATTATAGTTTCTCTTCTTTTTAATGCTCGACTTTTATTATGGGTCATTGACAAACAATAAAGCAAATATTTTACGATATAAGTTGAGTGGACATAATGATTTAGTACTATCTATTGCCATAACCTTTAATTACTATTTGAGAAATGTTAAAAATAATCTTTACTTTCTCTTTAAAAATCAATAATGGTATTACTGAGACATAAATAACGAAAATCTCTAACCTTTTTCGCTTTAATAACCGATAGAAATTGGAAATAACGATTGTGTTTAAAGATATACGAAAATAGTTAGTGATTTTATGTATGTTAGTTATGCATGGATATTTGATTGTTTATATTGTTAAGATATATAAAATTTAAATTTGTTGCTAATCACAACCTTAAAGTGGTTATTTCTTAAAATTTGTTGTTAATTCCGGTTAGAAAAAATATGCACTTTTGTGATGAAATGGAGTGAGTTGATTGATAGACTTTGAGATCGTCTTTCATCTTGGAAAGTGAAGCATCTCTCTATTGGTGGTCGGCTCACACTTGTCAAGTTGGTTCTTGGAAGTGTTCTCCTTTATTTCCTCTTCCTTTTTAAGCGCCCATAAGTTTATTAAAAAATTTATAATCTATTCTGTCATTTCTTTTGGGGGTTTAGGATGGTGTGCGTTGAATGGAACTCAATTCTTACTAGCCATAAGATGGGACGGCTAAGGGTCGTTACTTTTGGCTAAAAATCTTGGTCTTCTAGGTAAATGGAAATAGCGTTTTCTTACGAAGGGTGGCTCTTTGAAGGAAGGTGAATAAATTAGTTTATGGTGAAGATGGTGTTTTAATAGCTCGCTAAGAAATGGTAGAAAAAGTGGTGTTTAGATTGATATTCTTCATTCAATTGCAAGTATTGAGAACATTGATTCATCTTTTAGTACTTCGTTCAACAAGAAAAATTTAAATGGGCGTAACACTTTATTTATGTTTGGTGCAAAGATGGAGTTCATCTCACGAAATCAATTTCCTCGCTTATTTGATCTTGAATTGAATCAAGATTGTTTCATTTTTGAGAGATCGGCCCATATTGATGGTGTTTGGAGGGGTGTTTGGAACTGGAGAATTCCTTCCTGTGTAGATCTTTCGATGATGCCTCTAGCCTTAATTCCCTTATTGGTGATTTGTTCTTATCCTCACATGATTGTGACAAATGGCAGTGGTCTCTTGATGCTTCTGGCATTCTTAAGGTTAAAACTATATCCAACTTAGGGTTTGTTTACTTTCACTTAATGGGGAAAATATGTGAGCCCAAACACTTGGTCTCTCTAAATTGGGAGATTCACCAAAGCCAAAGTCTCCAATTTAAGAGGCTAATTAAGACATTCTCTTCAACCACTTAAATTAGTAAACACACCCGTCAAGATAAATTGCTTGCAAATAGTAATCTTGGAAATCACCATACTTGGAACTCTTGGTTTTAAAAAAGGTAAATGTTTGTGTTTACAGGGCATCGCTTGATAGGCTGCGATCGTGTTAATTTGATTAACAAGGGCGTCAATTTAGATTCTAAGCTCTATCTTTTTTGTGAGTTGGAGGATGAGACCCTTGAGCATTGCCTAATCAAATGTCCTCGCATGGAGTTGGTTGATATTTAATACGACATTCCCAGTTCTTCATGTCACCATTAAAGATGTCACAACATGTAACGTGGGTACCACACGAAAACATGTGTTAGCTAAAAATCTTTTCACAGTGTGTACCAATGTAAGCTTTGGGCGATATGGCATTGGAGATATAAAGTGTTTACTTGCGAACTTATAGCCGGTTTACTAGTTTGGAAGTTCAGCCTTCAAACTAGCTATGTGAGTTGGTTTTCAAACATTTATATTTTCAAAATGTGAAACCAGGATTTACAAAATATAACAATCCGGCTATAAAATGGTGTAAATTGGTTTTGGCTGAGTCTAAGGAAAATGTACATAAACACTCTAACATAGCTACAACAAATACAAAAGCCACAGCACTTATATAAATCGAAGGATTTGAGGTTGTATCATGAGTAGCCGTTGGACTGACAAATAATTACTGGAATGCCTTGGATATTGGATACATAAATTTTGTTACGAGTAATATTTATTATTTTAACGTTGGTCACAATCAATATCGTCTACGACCAAATAATTCAGAACAATGTCCTCTTCAAGAAACAGAAGCATTTTTGTTTGATGGACCAAATAATTTTAGAAATAAAAACTGTGTTTTTGTATCTATCTTACTAATAAAAGAAACTGTTTTTTAGCATGTATATTGTCTTGCATACACCATTCCTGTCACGTATTAATTAAAGGGTTTTACCATTTCATTGGGAAAAACACATATCTAAACTTTTAATGTTCTTTTGTGCAATAACTCCTTTTAAAAAATTTATACTAATATTTGAGATATTCAGATATATATGCCTATAATTATTAAAAGCTAGTGGTTGGACATTGGACAATTTATATATGCCTATAATTTAATCTACTTTGTTAAAGTGATTAATTTTCTCTATCATATCGATCTTAACTTTCTTTCTCATAACGGTAAACGGTAATGCCTCAATCAAGGTCGCTTTACTCATTTGCTTTTTTACTTTACTAATTGTTTATTAACCGAAACTAACGATATTAAAATATTCTAGCAGTTGGGAGGTGACCAAAAGAAATTGTTGGTAGATTTTTAGAAGATATTTTGCTTATAATTGTCGGGGTACCTATTGAACAATAATTGTCCATTATGCCTAAAATTTAATATCTTAGTCGTTGACACAACTAAAGAAAGTGCATCCAAACTTTGGTTAATAAGAGGTTGTTTATTTATTAAGAGTCTCTGAGTCTAAATCTGATTCGTATATCTGAATTTAAGTATCTGATCGACAAGTATGAATTTGATTGCATTTTAATCTGAATAAATGGTTGTGAAATCTGAATCTGACAAAAAAACTGTTTGTTTTTTTTTTTTTAGAAAAAGGTCTGAATACATTAAACTATCGGTGTCTATAATTTAAATACTAAACGATTGTATTCACGCTAGAATAAACTTTATTAAGTTTAGAAATATATTATAATATAGTCAGTTAAAAGTATTTTAAACAAAACATTCAATCTCATGTTTATTTGACAAAAAATGTGTCAGAATTTATATTGAAATTTTCTAAATGATTGACTAAAAATGTTGGGTTAGAGTTAAAATTTATAAGTTCGCTAAATCGAACCCTTTAATTTGAACAAAATACGTATTGTCACATGGTTATTATCATTTTTACATTCTTTGGGTGTATTTGCCAAAAATAGCCGTATCAATGAGCAGTAGCAGTAAGTATTAGCAATGAGCAATGATTTGTAGCATTTTTTTTCTATAAAAACATTTGGTAAATTAAAGTAGCTATAGGTGTAATCATAATGTGTATAACAGCTCTTAAATGCTCAATGCTTCTAAATGCTACTTCATAGAGTGTTGGAGAATTAGTCTTCTTAAAAAATAGTTGTAATTCACTGTTCATTTTGCTAACCAACCACTAAAAATTAATATGCTCATTGTTTACCACTCCAAAAACCTTCACACTACTCTGCGTCAAACATACCATTTATCTAACAGAAAAATATGCAATGATTCTGCGTAAGCGAACTCTTAATACGAATGAGAAAGTTTAAATAAAGAAAAAATCAAATAAAAAAACCTAACAAAGAAAAAAACATAAAAGCAAAAAAAGTAAGAAAAAAGAAAATATATGAGACACTAAAAGATGTTAAAAGAACTCTTTGTTGGTCTAATAATGACCAAAGCTCTTGTAATATTTTAATGATAACAAATATCCGTTCGGGACACTTAAAATCATAAGTGATAGAAGAAGAAGAAGAAGAAGAAGAAGAAGAAGGGGAAAAAAAGCTGGAGTTGGCGCCAAGTGTGGAGCCAGAAAAAATCTCTAAGGGGGGCAAAAAAAAAATTACGCCACTATGTGAAAAAAAAAAAAGAAAAGAAAAAAAATTGTCGTTGGCGAACTTTAAGAGTACGTAATTCAACCTTAGTTTGTTAAAAATAAAAAAAATTCTAGCAATAAATTGATGATTTGAAAAAAAATGAACAATTACTAATTTTAATTGTGGATAACCTTATTCACAAAGAAAGTATAGAGGGAAAATACTTAATTTACAACAAAGAAAAAGCTAAAATATTGTAAAAGAAAATACTCTTTTGTGTTTGTTACCCACGTGATTTATCCAATAAAACAAAAGCTACTTGCCTACTTTCACTCCTTCTTCTTCCTATCATCTCTGTACTACTCCTATATTTTATTTAATAGCGTCTTCATATCTTCATCATTCAATAAATAAAACCAATCTTGCATCCTAGAAATTACCTTAAAATTGTTTTGAATTACAATTTAAACAAGGCAAACACTTTTTAGGGGGGCAAATTACAAAAATATCTGAAATACTCAAGAAATTTACACTACAATTTTTTTGAGAGAGGGGGCACTTGCCCACTGTGCCCCCCCCCCCCCAGCTCCACCCCTGGTTTACGCGCCAGCTGACGCGTCAATGCATGGCCAGAGCGCCAGCCATTGTGCTTTTGTAGTTTCCGGTTTTTTCAAGTCGACTTTCCTCTTACCCGACTAAAGTGCTTCTTTTAATACAAGTTCGTATATGATATTTGAGAAGTTTACTTTGAGATTTAGAAATACAGATTTGCCCAAAACGAGTTCTCCCGGTTTTACAAAACGCCAGCTCATAAACATTTTTACTTTCTCTATCCAAGACAAAAATATTTTTCCTCAAACCTAGAATTAAGGTTTATACTTTCACTAGAACTTCAAACAAAAGTATTCAAGTGACCATAATCCTTACTTTTATCTTTACTAATCACGTAACGGGTTTACTCGTTTATTGGTCATTTAATAAGATGTCACTTTGCGTAAACGCAACTCTCTCATTTAGTTGTTGTATTAACTAAGGATTATCAAGTTTGAATACTTGTAATTGAATTTTTGAAATATAAACATTCTTTGAATAATTTTAAATATCACACACAAACATTCGTGTACTTCTTGTTTCTTACACCATAACACAGTTTACTACATTCTCTTATGTCTCCCTCATTCCAAACAATGCCACCACACATTCTTCTTCTTCTTCACAATAAACTAATCACCACCTTTAGCCTCCAAGTTTCATCTTATTCACCAGATTCTCCATATGTGTTCTTAGATTGGCCACATCACCTTCTTACACAATCCTACTATTCCTCACACACTCTCAACATTCAAATTTGAATTTGAAATCACTCTCTCTCACACACACAAACACACTCTCAAACGCCTACACACACACACACTCACAACTATTCTAATTTGAATTTTAATTCAAATAACATCTTCCCCATACAACCAACATACACTCATCTCTTACACATCTTCTTACACACTCTACAATCTATTTCATCTCCAATACATTTCCCTCTCACAAATCACTAACTAATTTGAATTTGAAATTCAAATTACAACTCATCTATGACAACTTTCTTGCACACACTACACCACAAATGACTTTTAGAGACGGGATGAATTGGGCACGGGAGGATGTTGTCTCTAAAGGTTTAATGGGCCCTACTATTTTCAACTTTCTTGTACACTCACTCACACGCCCTTACCCTTCCTCTTCAAGTTTAAGCTTGCCACTCAGATCTCTTACACAAATTCTTACACATTCACTTACACACTCAACCCTCTCACATCATACATGTTATCTCTCTAATAACTATTTTTGAATTTGAATTTTGAATTTCAAATTTGGGAGGTAAGGTAATAACCAACCCTTGAAGAACACACCAAGTTATTACCTGACCTACAATGTCCAATGTTTTTTTTCCCTTCTCTTTATATTGGACTAAAACCCCTAACTATCCACAAATTTTTTTAAATACCAAAACGTTGGCTAAATGAGTTGGTTGACCTTATCCCACTTTGAGTGCTGGAATATTATTGGAAAAGTCAAATGTGAAGTGCAATTGGGGGTTTAACAAGAGATTAGTGCAAATTAACAAAACAGAGAAAATTCTCAGGACTGGCAGGTGGGCTGGGTGACGCGCTAGCGTGTGCCAAGCGCCAAGCTCGGCTGGGAATTCCTTGGTTTTGTCTATAAATATTCACCTCTTCTCTTTTACATTCTCAGCTTTTGCAAAACATTATTTCCTCATATTTTATTTTCTCTTCAACTCTCTAAGTCTATTATTTTATTTTGTTCTAACTTCTCTTTTATCATCTATAATCTAATCCACTCATTGTGAATTGTATCGAGAGTCTTCTTCTCTTACTATTTCTTCTATAATCGAGTCTCTAGGATATGTTAGGCTTGGTTCGAACTAATAACCGTACCAAATTCATTTGTTACGGGTGTAACAAGTCTTGCATTTTGGTGATCAAGCTTAGATCGGGGAAGGTCTAGTTGGGGTTTGATACTTCCGATGGGGAAGTCTTTGTGGTTTTAGTGGTTTTAGTGGTCTTAGTATAAAGTCGAATCGCGAGATTCTTGTGGGTGATTTCCGAGGGCGGAATATCGTTGGATTAGCTCTTCTTAGTGAGCGTTGATCTTAGTGCATATCCGTGGAGTGAAGTTGTAGCAGTTTGTAGTCCACTGTAAGGATTATATTTAATAATAGTTTCAGTGTCGTGGATTCGCAATTGGATGTACAGATGGTCTAAACCCCCATCTCGAATCAGTATATATTGTTGTGTCGATCCCACTCTCTCTCTACTCTCTCTGTATTGTGGTTGTGATTATTTTTGTGTATAACTACTCTTTGTTCTTTGAAACTCTTTGTTCTTTGAGACTATAAGTTGTTAAACTTCAAACAAGTTGAAAAGATCATATTCACCCGGCTCCATCTAATTCAATAAGAAATGTTTCTTTTTTTTTTTTATTACCGTGCATGCATCATATTCTCCATTCCCTGCGTCAAAAAAAGGTTTTCTTGATAATGTCCTTGTAATTCTCTCCTTGATTCGAATGACTTTAAGAATGGTATTAGTTGACCCGACAAGTTCAACGTAACCAAAAGAAACCTACTTTTAGTTATTCATTTAATTATAAAAAGTATTTTTTTTGGCTCAATGGCAAAGTGGGAAAAGGTAAACTGTTTTGGGGTGCATATCTAAGATATTAATCTGCCTAATGATATATACTTTTAAGTGTTTTTTTACTAGTTTATTTTACGTATAAACTATCTTTATTGTAACTTGTTTGATCCATCATCATTAAGTATAACTTAAACAGATTGGGTTTTGAATATAGTGGTTTAGCACCTCTAAAGCCGATTATTAATCTCGACTCCGGCGAGCGTAACCGGAGATGGAATTGGAGACATGAAAATCCGGCGTCAATCTTGAGCATGATTTTTGGTTGCATGTGAAACCCATAAATGTTTTAGATTTTGTGTTCCCCACCCACGCACCCGAACCGACTTGACTTGCTCTTTTTTTACTTTTTTCCAAACTCACTACCACGCACCTAAGCTTTCTAGAGATGAGCAAATGCTATACGCCTACACCATCTAGAAAGTAATTTAGTGTTAACATGCATATGATTTTGCTAAATATGCCTTTTGCTTATGCTTATAAAGCTACGAGATTCATATGAGATATACTTTGGTTACAATCATGCAGGTTAGATGATTATAACCACCGTACCAAGGTGGTTCATTTGAAACCAATAAGAACATGAGACGCAGTAAACCATGGTGGTGAGATAAAAAAAAAAAAAAAAAAAAAAAAAAAAAAAAAAAAAAAAGATGAGTCCGAAGTGGTTGCAATCACGTTTGATTTAAGTAGTTGTACAATCATACGTGAATGAACTTCACAAAGTTTAATAACATCTGATTTAGATTATCTCACGTTCTTTAGGCATCAAATATAGCATTATGTGTTATGTTTCATAACCACCTCAAGGAGGTTGATGATAACCATCTCATGGAAGCTAAGATTACGATGAGTGGCGGAACTAGAACATTTTTTCTGAGATGGCCGAATTTATTTTGAGGTGGCCGAATTGGAGATTTGTTTGTAACATCAACTATATTACCCATACCGAGTATGGATCTAGTGAGAAGAATTATTGAAATGAGAAGAGTGAGAAGAAATTGTAGTCACATATTTTAAATAAGGAAAAAGAAATAATAGGAGATGCATCTAATATTTGTGGTTGTGGTTTCTTCTCATTCTTCTTATCTTTATTATATTTCTCATTTGATCCTAAGTATACCCCTAAAACCTATAATATTTACATTAGTTGTCGCAAATTTTGGGAGGACCGGGACCCTCCCCTACCCTACATAGTTCTGCCCTTGATGACGATCACTTTGTTAAGTTACAATCTTATTTTCATATATCACTACAAGAATTGGGGGAACGAGCGACGAGACTTTTGGCAAGGACATGTTATCCTAGCCAAAAGTTGCTAAGTGACAAAAAATCTTTGTTCCAAATTTTGATTTTGTCAAAAAGTTGCGAAAATTTGATTGAAAATATTAGCGATGACATGTCGTTGCCAATAAGTTGACCATTTTGTTGGCCAGTTGCTATGCTTTATTCATTTCCTGCTCCTTTTTCCTTCCAAATTTTTGGCGATAACATGTCTTCCTCAAAACATTTCTCAATGATAATTATTTATTTCTTAGCTTAAAAAACGTAACTAAATGAAGCTAATTACTTAATTAGTAATGTGGTTTTACTTTTGGCGAGGACATGTCGTCGCCAAGATAAATAACATTAAAATATTCTTTAAGTTATTTAATAAATGTAATTAATTATAATTGTAAACATTATTTATGTTACGTAAGTCAGTCAGATACAAATTATCATCATTCCTAAGCAAGTCTTATATATCACTTTTGAGAGTATTCAAGTGATGATCGAGCTAGTGGTATAAACAAAGTGTCTTCTTATTCAATAAATAAGAATCATCACATTTTTTTTTTAATTAAAATGTATCGATGGCGCATATATGCAACAACATCTTTTAAGTTACTTAAGTCAATACGAAAATATCGTCATTCCTAAGCAAGTCTTATATATTACTTCCGAAAGTATTCAGGTGATGATAGAACGAGTGGTATGAACCAACTGTCTTCCTATTCAATAGATTATAATTATGGTATTTCAATAAATTGTATTTGTAGCGCAAATAAGTGGCAACATCTTTTGATGGGGCGTAGGAATAATTGTTATTGAGTGTTATTGGTATGGACAAATGAATAGTTGTGGATATCTGTATGGACGAATGGTCTTTGTGTTATTTGTAGCAACTTTGTTTCTGAACAATTTTAACGATTTTGTTATTGAATGGATGCTTTAATGACTTAGTATGTTTGTTTTCAATAATTATAGGTTTTGTTGTTTGGTAGATTTTTTTTCTGGAAAAATCATGGAAAAATTTGGAAATGTGACAAAAAAAAGAGCAGATTATTCAAAAATGTACAAGTGGTTTTGGCGAGGACTTGTCCTCTAAAAAAAACATATTTTAAATTATAAAATTTTTAGCGATGGACTTATCCTCGTCAAAAGCCTATGAGAGCCATTTGTATTTTATTGTTAAATAATATAGTACTACCTCCGTCCCATAAAAACTGTCCAGTTTGACTTTTCAAAGTCAAACTGGTTGAACTTTGACTTTATTTATTTTTGTGGTTATTATATAATATTTGATGTAAAATATATGAATAGATTGAGTTTTAAGTGTATTTTTCATTGGTATAATTTTTCGTCAAGTATTATATAACACATAAAAAATATTTAAGGTCAAAGTTGAACCAGTTTGACTCTGAAAAGTCAAACTGGACAGTTTTTATGAGACGGAGGGAGTATTAATTATTAAATAAGTATAATTAATTAATTAAATAATATAATTAATTGATTAATTAATAAACTAATTCATTTTTTTATTAAAAAGTATTTGTGAGGAAATGTCCTCGCCTAAAGCCTATGGAACCCGATTAGCTTCTTTGACTAAGAATTTGTTTGGGCCGACGACTTTTTGGCAAAGACTTTTTTACAATACAAGTCTTCGTTGTAAGCTTCAAAATGTCCTCGCCAATTGGCCCGAATGGTGTAGTGTATGAAGACTGATATCTACGAAATACCATTAATTATATGGCTAAAATATGTTTTTCTTTTTAATGTTACTTTCATTATGTTTTGTGTTATAATCTTCTTGTCAAGACCAACTCGTTTTAAACATTTAACCTACTAACATGTTTAGAGAAACAATAAAAAATTGACACTAAAGTTTAAGCATTTATTATGGTGGTTTGTTAAAAGGTTTATAAAATAATAAAAATCTCTTAAAATGTGTAAACCATAGTTGATGTATATTTTAAATCTACGGTGACACGAGTAGTTTTAAGATTTTGAAAATGTCAAAAGTATAACTTTGCTGAAAGTGTTGATTCTATTTTATGATATGAAAAACTTTATAAATTTGTTTTTCTATAGTAAAAGCATGTTTATAATATGAAATGGTTTATGAATTAATAACGTCTTAATTGTATAAACTGATTTAAAAGTCTATCGATCAGTGGATACCCTTGTAATTGTTATTAACCTTACTATAAAAAATTAGTATCATGCACAATGGCAACAAATTGTTAGACTAACTTTTTCGTGATTTATATTTTTACAAAATATAAACTCTGAACTAATTCATACATAAACTTTAAAATGGAAAAGAAGTGTTGCCAAAATCAAAGTAAAAAAAGTTAACCTAAAATCATCTTGATTAGATTTCCACTATATGGTTATGAAAGTGTGGTTGTGATTGTGGTCAATAACACATTACTTTTTACTTGAGCAGATTTCAAGGAGTGACAAAAGAAAAGTTAAGTAAATATAAAATGAGAAAATTCCAAAACTACCCTTGTCATGGGTGTTTATATATATGCATTGTTAAGTAGTTAATTTAAGAAGAAACATTAAAAGTAAAGAGCTAGAGCAGCAATATAATGGCCCCTCCCTCCGGTGATAACAATGTGGTGGTTTCATCAAACCTAAAGCTTGAGAGGCTTCTTAGCATGAAAGGTGGTAAAGGTGAAGCCAGTTATGCCAGCAACTCGCAAGCCCAGGTACGCATTATCAATCTTTAACTTGGATTCTCGATTGTTACATGCAAGTATATACATGTATGAATATATGTAATAAGTACTTGTGTAAAACTATGAATTATGTAGTCGTAGGATGGATCCTTTTTATTAGGCTTCAGTTTTGGAATTTGTTCTTTGGACTCTATTTTATGTCTTTTGATTTTAATTTTCATTTCTAAAGTTTTCATCACATATATATTTTTTATTTGGTAAGAAAAGAATCACGCATAATAACGTAGAACATAATCTAAATTTATTGATGAATGAACGTGTCATGATGCATGCATGCAGGCAAAGCATGCTCGGTCGATGTTACATCTTCTAAAGGAAACACTAGATGGTGTCGAATTAAACTCACCTGATACACCATTTACAGTGGCGGATCTTGGGTGCTCTAGTGGAAGCAACACCATTTTTATCGTCAACGTCATCATAGAACACATCACAAAGCGCTACGAGGCTTCTGGCCACTCAGATCTGCCTGAGTTCTCAGCTTTCTTTGCGGACCTTCCTTCTAATGACTTCAACACTCTCTTCCAGCTCCTCCCGCCTTTAGCTAATCAGGATGTTGGTAGCATGGAAGAGTGTCTCGCCTCTGATGGCCACCGCTCTTTCTTTGCAGCCGGTGTCCCTGGCTCCTTCTACCGTCGGTTGTTTCCAGCAAGATCCATTGATGTTTTCTACTCGGCTTTCTCTTTACATTGGCTTTCTCAGGTTAAAGCTACTACCCTTTACATATTTGTTTATGACAAGATTTGAACCCTCAATCACTTGTTTCATCACAGCTTGTCTATTTGTCATATATGATACTGCTAGGTCAAAGGCCTTTTTAACATGCTTAATAAACATTATAGGTGCCGGAAATTGTATTGGACAAGTCCTCGACAGCGTACAACAAAGGAAAAATATTCATTCACGGTGCGACGAGAAGTAGTGCAAATGCATTCAAGAAACAATTCCAAACAGATCTAGCAGGTTATCTAAAGATGAGATCAAAAGAAATGAAAAAAGGTGGGTCAATGTTTATTGCTCTATTGGGCAGGACATCAGAGGACCCCACAGACCAAGGTGGAGCAGGGCTACTCTTTGGGACCCATTTTCAAGATGCATGGAATGATCTTGTCCAAGAGGTAATCATGTCGTATGATTCATGTATTGTATTTCCATAATGAATGCTACCGTACTCTTTAAAAGACTTTCATCTTTATGTACAATATATTGTCGGCATGACCACACAAATCAAACGTTTTAAACCAGCCGGCAGATTTGATTATCATGTCTCAGCAACTTGTTACATGTGTGGCCAGCATGTATGTTATGTTTAGACATGAATGACGTGACTAAATCATATCATTTAATTTGTTAAAACGTACAAAATGAAAAGAATGTGACGTTTGTGTCATAAAACGTGCAGGGACTAATAACAAGTGAGAAGCGAGATGATTTCAACATTCCAGTGTATGCACCAAGCTTACAAGATTTCAAGGAAGTGGTGGAAGCCAACGGGTCGTTTAGCATAAACAAGTTGGAGGTGTTCCAAGGGGGGAGCCCATTGGTGGTGAATCGGCCTGATGATGCACTTGAAGTTGGCAAGGCTCTAGCCAACAGCTGCAGGAGTGTGAGTGGGGTGCTGGTTGATGCTCATATAGGAGATAAGCTCGGGGACGAGCTTTTCTTGCGGGTGGCTAACCGCGCTACAAACAAAGCGGAGGAGATACTTGAAAATCTTCAGTTCTTTCATATTGTAGCCTCGCTATCACTTAAATGACTACATACGACTTAAAACGTACAAGAAAAGGTTTTTTGTGGGTATTTTCATGTTTTGTGTTTTGTTTTCTGTTTCTCCCACGTATCATATAGAAAAAGAAAATTTACGATCATTGACTATTTGAATATATGTTTTCAGTTTGTTCTTTGTGTAAATTATCCGAAATGGTTTTAGAGCTCAACGTTAACTATTTCACAAATCCGGTGTTGTCTTTGTCATAGTTATATAGCCCGAGTCGTGTAGGTCTAAAGTAGCTTAAATGGGTTGTTAATCCGTGAAACAGTTGGTTAATTGATGTCGTAATTGTTTCTTTGTGTCTAGGCTTTAGCCCTTTGATGGGGTTGGCTTAGTAAGAATAAGAGCAACTGCAATGTTCCAAGTCTTTAAGACTTTTTCTTTGTTTCACAATTAATATATATTGCAATAGATACCATCTTTTAAAAAGTCATTTATATACAACTTCTTTTTATCCGGTGCAACAAAGCTTTTCACAAACATTTTATATAAACTGTCCTATTTAAATTTCAATTTACAAAATGATCTCCATCTTGTTTATGCACTTGATATTTACAATTAGAAGTTATAAACTAAATGCATGCATGATATAATAGATAAAATGATGCTAACATAAAATAAGATAACATAGAGTACAATATGTGATACTTGAAAAGATAGAACTAAACCTAAATTCCATATTTAGCTTTAATTTCACTACACAACATATTATGGTACCCTAGTTGTTCGTCGGTCATGCCATGTGGACTTTGCGATAGGATTCTTAGTTCTTCTATCCTTTTCGAAGACTTGTATGATTCCTTTATCTCTTTGATGTGTTCATTTACCTCATCTATCCGAGCCGTCCTCGTCGTGTTAGTATTGTTAATTAAATCTCTTAACCCGTCATTACCTCGGTGCTCGAGGTAGATCCTTTTCCCTTTTGTTTTCTAGATGCTTTTTTTTTCCATGGGACGAAGTTGAGTTTCCTCATCTAGTCATCTTCAATGTTGGTGCTTGTTTGTCCATATGATGATGAGGTGCAACTACATGATGCTGTAGTCTTTCTTGTTTTTGTTTGCTCCTCATTTGTGCTTCCAGCCCTCCATTTAGGTCCATCTTTGACAATTGCCCATACATGCTCATATTTGAATGTTTTCTTGTGCGCAGATTAATACAATTTTCTTGCAGCATCGTTTACTTGGTCATCTGACCAACCACTATGATATTGTGTTTGAACATCAATAAATATTTGGTTGAAATCATTGATAAAGGGGAGTAGTTGATACCAATGTGCCTTTACTTTTGATTGTGTTCCTGGAGGAAAAGCTTCTCTATATTCGTTGTAGTAGTTTGTGATTCGACGCCAATAATCTTTTCCTTAATTGTTGCTCATTTAGATTTACATTTTGTTACCCATGCACTCGTTAGTAATTCCTCTTCACCTTGTGACCAAAGTTATCTTTTTTTCCTTTTGATTTATTGCTTGTTGGGTTGTCAAGATCAATATTTTCAAAACTATTTTGAGAGGAAAATAAGGGTGGCAACGTCACTTGATCAAGTACAGTATTTTCAAGATTATTGCTTGTTGGTGTTGTTTGTTGTGGATGTTGAAATTGGGCAAAACCAAGAGGCTGTGTTTGTTGGTTTGTTTGTGATATGTTAGGTGTGTTCAAGAGATTGGTAAAGAAATTTTGATAATGCTCATGTGTGTAATAGAAATAGAGTATATGTTTTTTGGTGCCACTGATAATGGTTTATTGTGTAAGATACATGGTTGATTGTATAGGCTTCATTTAGTACATTCTTTTACAATGCAACAAAACATCCATATCTACTTTACTAGATTGAAAAGCCAAGACATATAAAAGAGGAATATTAGAGAATATAGTATTACATAGTACCAAGCTCGCACAGACCAACAATGCTAGGCTAAAGCTTTTTACCAACTGATGTGGTGAAGTGGTCATCGCTAAGTTCCTAACTAAATAAGTTCCTGCCAGTGTGCTCTAGAGCAGCTGGTCACAAGGTCTCAATTTGAGTCTTGTGTTTGGGTTTTCCCCAGGTTCGAACCTGGGCATAGGATTTGTAATATAGGATTTCTACCGCTGAAGCAAACCTTTCAAAAAAAAACTAAATAAGTTCCTAACAATGATCCTAAATAAGTTACCAAACTGTTTCGTAACTTATTTAGGATCATTGTTAGGAAAACCGACAAATTCGACCGATCCCGACCGTCCCGATACCGAACCGACTGGTTTCGGGCCGGGAGTCGGTTTGGTTTTCCGGCGATCTCGGGAATCGGGCTTGTCGGTATCGGGTCGTGACGGGTCGGGACCGGCCCGATGCTCACCCCTAACCAAACAATGATCCTATAAGTTCCTAACTAAATAACTGTTATGTTTACATCTTATGACATAAAGGTGCAAGTAAGTTTGATGTTTAAACTTCTTGATACAGATTATGACAACATTTCAGTTCAGTTCTACAACCTAGCACTTAAATCCCAACAACACTACATAAATACTGTATTGAATAGCAAATGAAGAGAAATATTACAGAGAATATTACAGAGAACATACTTGAAAAGGAAAGACGAGAATATTACAGAGAACATGCTTGAAAAGGAAAGACATGAAGAGGAGGAATATTACTGAGAACATCTTTTTTATATAATAAAACAAAACCTCAAGCGAGGACTTTTTCATTTAAAAAAACTAAATCATACCTTATTTAGTAATAATTTTATTTAAAAAAAAGATTATTTTCTTATTAGGTAACATTTTATATTTATTCATAACACAAGTAGAAGATAAATATAAAATATATAGATAAGATGCAATTAATAATAAGATTAAAATTTTTAAATAATTATCTTTAATAATAAAAAACTATAATTAAACATCATAAATCAAATAAAACAAAGATTAAATTATTTGTTTTTTAATAAATAAAAATATATGATTCAAAAAATTTAAAAAAAAAATCCGCACGTGCGCAGGCATTATAACTAGTATCACATACATGAAAAGCAAACTAGACAAAGGACACATAAACTTTTTATAACTTCAAGTAATCAACAAATGTATGCATTATCGAAATTAATCAAATACCATCAATATTATTGTTTTCGCTATATAGTAACCAGTAACGTTGTTAAAACTTCTAAGTATCAATCAAATGTACGTATACACATTATTGTATCAAAATTTGATACCGTTGAAGATCGGTTAACCAAGAAATCAAAATGCATGCCATAATTACTGTTAATACTTCACACCGTCTCCCGAATGCCAGTGTTCTAAATTTACTATACTTTTATGCAATGAAATACAGCTATCTATACTTTCTAAAATCCCAAATAATGATAGAGACATTATTTGATACCGTTGAAGATCGGTTAACCAAGAAATCAAAATGCATGCCATAATTACTGTTAATACTTCACACCGTCTCCCGAATGCCAGTGTTCTAAATTTACTATACTTTTATGCAATGAAATACAGCTATCTATACTTTCTAAAATCCCAAATAATGATAGAGACATGATTCAATAATAATGTTTAACCATTAATCAAATGCCTGAATGCCCATTAAGAAAGATACAATATAAAAAAAATGATGTAAACTATAATCTTAAGTCTTTTAAAGATTACACTAATTATGTAGAATATTATAGAGGAAAAAAGAAAATAATGAATAGAGAACAAGTCCATTTGTGTGTTCCCAAAATTTTTTAAAAGGAGGAAGGAAAGTAAATGGGAGGATTGCAAATTTGCAAGGTGTAAATTTAAAAAGTTATGATAGAAATCTATCAGCCCAAATGGGAAGATTGGGACAGATACAAAAGTGAAACATCTCAGTGTCATCATCACGAGATAGCTCGCGAGTTATTCGAGATCGACTCATAAACTACTAGAAAACGATTCAATATATATGAGTCGAGCTCGCGCTCGAGCTACTCGAGTACACTTTCGAGTCGAGTTCGAGCTCAAAAATACTCAGCTCGTGAGGCTCGCGAGCCTTTACGAGCTTCATTTGACATTACATTTTTACCTTTTTATATACATGTAGTTACGTAATTGTCCTAAAACCGAGTTGAGTCGAGTTTTGAGCTCAAGTGTGAGATGACGAGCCGAGCTCGAGCTTGAAATCCAAAGCTCGACTGAGCTCAAGTTTTAGTAATCGAGTCGAGTTCGAGTTCGGTAGTACTCTGCTCGACTCAGCTCGTTTACACCCCTACTAAGCTCTATAAAGGATAAAGAACATAGATTCGTATGTCCATTCTTCTAATATCCCATCCTTTCTTATCCTCATTTAAGGATGGAAAAAAACCTGAACCCGACGGGGAAATATGAAACCCGAATTAATTGAGGTGGGGCGGTCATGCTAATCGGGTTACAGGGTAGGTTTGAGGCTTAAACAGAGATTTTAATTGGGTTTGGAGTGTGGAGCGGGAAATCCTAGCCCCGCCCCGCTCGAATAATATATACACATATACAAATATATCTATATAGTATTTTGACTATTTTCTTAATATTTACGTAATAAAAAAAATTACTTTAATATTGTCAACGATTTTTATCTTTGTAAGATTGTAAAATTGTGATTATACAAACTCATTTGGTGTCATATTTTTAAGTTTTAATTTTCGGCGATGTAATTTATCATTATTTATGTATAATACTATCATTAAAAACTTAACAAGACTTGTTCGTAATTGATTATTAATAGGTTCTTAATTCTTCAAGTTATTGCTAACAGTCTAAAACTAATAATAAATGTGAAATGAAGCTGCTTTGGTCGAGAATTATACCCAAAGAGGACACCCCGATAAGATCCTCGATTAATACGGGACGGGTCTGGAGGAGCATCGCACCCCGATGGGAATCAGGGCGGGTTTGGGGAGAACTTTGGTAATCGAGTTTGTGGATGGAGATGGCCGCCCCGCCTTAAACCCGCCCCGTTGCCATCCCTTGTCTTATTTCATCATATCATTTCTTATACTTTAATAGAAAACTCGAGAACTGAGTGTTAGGGTTTGTGTTATGCAAAATCGAATAGCAAAAAAGTGGTTAGATAAAGTAACTACAGTAATAGATACCAATACAAGTAAATGAAGTAATAAGTCGATCCATGTCTACTCATTGTTCAAAGACGACACATCTCTCTAACGCTGGTTATAATATAACAGAAGATCCTACAATATTTCACTTTTATTCAGTTTCTGAGCCTAAGGTGTAGTCGGAGCAGGCTCGGTACCAGATACGCGTGAGGCAGCATCCTCTTTTGCATGGTTCATAGGAGAAACAGACTTCATGGAGTCCCTTTTCCCCGACCTGCTTCCATTTTGATTCAGAGATAGCCGTCTGGTTGGAGTTCCATTCGCACGTGGGCCCACCACCTTCTTTGTGCCACTAACAGGTCTAGCAGGGCTTGCTCTTGAACCAAATGCAGTTTCCAGATCTGGTACTGGCTGTTCTTGGATTTTCTTCTGATCCTGTCAAAATTCCAAATAACAGCACGTTTGGATAATTAACTAGTTGACAAAAGAGTAATTACTGAAAAGGAGTAACATTTGTGAATTATGATTTTGTGACTAACCTTTAGCCTTCGCTTTTCTTCTTCCCTTTCATGCCTGAGCATTGCATATTCATCTAACATGGCAAGTAATGGAACACCGTCATACATGAAAGTCATTCCATGGTCTTCTTCCCATGTGCGAGTCTTGCCAACCAAGGTGTCAACAAGAGCTGCATCAATACAAACGACTGTCAGATTGTTTGTCTTTGTGATAAACATCCGCCAAAATCTACCATCTCTCTTCTTAAGAATCATAACTAAATTAACAGCAAATAAATTACCCCTGTTTTGCTTTGAAAAAAGTGTCAGCTATCAAATACAGAGCTTCAAGTATCAGCAAAGGCTCCATATATTGTGCCATTTTTTCAAGTATAAGCAGTTCAAATGCTCGGCATTCTATTAACAATATCAGATGCAGTTTTCTAGTAACAATCTCAGCAATGCACGACTTCAAAAGATATATGTCAAGTGTTAATAACAAAAAGTTCTCAGTGATTTGCCTAACTTGCAGATTATACTCTACTTACACCAGACACCCATTTTGAAGATTCATTTGCACCCATGGTCCTTCACTCAAACACTGCTATACATGGACTGTAAAATATTTGTGACCGTTTTTATTCATTTCAAGCTCACACTAAATAAGACTTCACATTGTTTACTCTATTATAGGTTTTAGTTTATAGTAAAAAGGTAAATTATGGTGGCAATAGGAAAATTTTATTTTTGTTTTACTTCAAATTTCTTTATTAATTATTTATATACATATATTGTATTAATTTATGATACAGATAGTTACAAAAGTGTCTATTGTCCATGTGGTTTGCACCCATGGTCCCTTGGCCAAAGGCCGTACACAAGGGTTATTAAATATTTGTGAAGGACTATTTTACCTTTCCAAACACATTTTTTAGCCCGGCCCTTAAAAGTTATATTTAATAAAGGTCCCTACGAATCTTTAATTTCGTCTCATCATCTATCATCCCCTTTATTGTTTAAGCCCTGATTTGACATTATGATTCATTTGAGTCTTAATTTGACACTAAGGTTCATTTGAATTCATCTTCTACGGTTATGATCAGTGTTGTAAATATCGCTCGGCGGTACCTCGGCGGTCGACCACCGCCAAGCGCCAAGACCGATATGGCGGCGATATATCAGTGATATATCGGAGAGCATAAATTATAAAGGAAATTATTTTTAAAAAATAAATATTAGTAATATCCTAACAAAATAAGTCAATAACCACACATTTAACTAAAACTAAATTTTTTATATATAAGTTTAAGACTTAAATGTAAACTATTAAAGATGGAGGGGGTCAAATGTTTAAATACATAAACTTATTTTAAACTTTTTGAGTATAATTTATAAAGTTTAGAGACTAAATGTAAAATAGTAAAAGATAGAGGGGTTAAATGTTAAAAATTCTAAACTTATTTAAACCCTAAACCTAAAACAAAGTTGCAGCCACCCTTCACCCTCACTTTGCAGCCTCGCTTCACCCTCATTTATACAGCCACCTAAAACAAAGTTGCAGCCTCACTTCTCCGGCGTTGACCATCAATTCGCCAGCGTTGACCTTCAATTCGCCGGCGTTTACCGTCATTCTGAACACAACCACCACTTATTTTCTCTTTAATTGGCTTAGATCTGAAGTCGCCGGAGGTAAAGTCGCCGGAGGTGGAGTCGACAAAGGTCCGATTTTGACCGCCAAGGTCCGATTTTGACCGCCAAGGTCCGATTTTGACCAAACCGATTTTTTTGACCGATAAGTGAAATATCGTATCGGTCGACCACCGATAAGCGATATATCACTGATATATCGGCCGCCAAGACCGATACTTACAACACTGGTTATGATTCGTAAAATAAGGAAGTCAAATAAGAAATAGTGAGTGTTCATTTGCTTTCATATTCATCTTTTACAATAACAATTAGTAACACAAGGAACTGAGAAAGTCAAATATTAAAATGGCGTCCCAATCATCTTTTCGTAGTCAAGTACACATAGGTCGCCTAACAGTACACTGTGATCACCAACCCAAATGGTTAAGTAGAGAGTTATAAACCCTTACATAAACCCATCAAGAACAAAAGTTTTCAATTACATTAATCAAAGTTCACACCTCTTCAAGACATGCAAGAAAAAACATGAAGTCGCCCAAAAAGAGAAGATAATCATGAAGCATCCTTAAAGAAAAGGTTCAGTGCCACTGAAGAAGCACATCATGCTCAAACTGATAGCCAAGATAGGGAATTGTGCTACTTTGTGATTAATTGCATATGAGCATGGTGTACTTCTTCAATGGTACTCGGTCTCTTTTTCTTGATGAACTCAATATGAGTTTGTTTCATGGTTATAGGCCCCTTTTCAGTGACTTGATTTTTATTCTAAAAGTCTTGATAGGTACTATTAACTTTGATTAATAGCAACTCAAACTTGTTCATCATGAATTTAGATAAGTTTTTTGTTCCATATTTAACCCAATTAGATTGGGATACTTATTTCATGATACATCAAAGAACAAGAAAAAGGTTGATCGTCATATGCTTTTGAAAAATTGGTTGTGGTGAGTTTCCCAAATCCTTACGTCACGAACCATGATTGCACAAGATAATAAATTAAGGAACCTTAATGAGAAATAAGGGTTTAAAGTTTAAACAATACAGGGGAAGAGAGAAGATGAAGAGATGGAATCAAAGAATCTTAGCGCGAACATGTCGAATAACCTTAGTGTGGACCATAAAAGAAAGCGTTAGCATCTTTAAAGACTTATTTGTGAGTTTGAAAAGGGTGAAATGGTCATTTACATGTATTTGAATGTCGTTGTCTACGTGAGTTTTAGAGAGGGACCGTTGGTGCAAACATAACATCCGCATAGGGATGTGTGGTGTAAATGTGCAATCAAGCCAAACTAAGGACTAAACCTGCAAGTAAGCAAGCCAGAGGAACAAACTTTGTTATTAACTCTATTTGTTATCTCATTGTTACCCCTAATAAAAGCATTTCATGTTGAATCATCTCATAGTGGGCATGTTCCCATATCTATAACATGGACATAGAGCCATAGAGGGGTTGTTAAATGATATGAGTCACTACAAAGCGAGACTTCCACAAACCAACAAAAAGTTTATGCACGTACTAGAAAAAAGGTAAGCATCTAAGGACTTAAGAATGATGATCAAACTACTTCAGAACATGTCAACATAAAAAAGAGTAATTCTAGATACCTGGAATTTTGTTCACCAAAATTCTGGCCTTTTCAGCTCTCTTAAGATTCAAGTGTGCGCCTCTGCTTGCATTGTACCTGTTGTCATCCTGTTACATAAAAGATACAACCATAAAATGTAACTACTAAAACAAAAAACTACTATGATCCATTGTTAAGCAAAATAAATCAACTCAAGACACTCCATATGTTTACTCTTTAAAGAATAAATGTACTTGAATATATTTGAGTTAAAACTAAAATATATACACACCCTATTGTAATCCTCAAGCCAACTCTCCTCTTCACAAGCCGACATCCATTTCTCAACCTTGTCCAAAATATCTTTTCTACCGAGAGCCTCTTCTTTGGCTTTTACGATCTGATTATCCATGTCAGCTAGTAACTCAGTAGGCTCCACGTTTCCAGAATCAATCAAAGCCAAAATTCTCTCCCTAGCAGCCTGTGTGTCAATCTCAACGTGTGCACGAGCAAATATTTCTTCAAGCTCTCCTTGCCTTTTAAAAGCAATTTCTTTCATTTTGCTAGCTTTAAGCTGGTCTAGCCTTTCCACTTCCGTCTCAGCCTTGACAGCAAATGAATACAATATCAAAGATAAAAACATTGGATTTTATGCTGCATTAATTTGATCTTTATAATTGAATCAAAGTTCATGTACCTGTTCAATCAAATCCAAAGCAAGTGCCCCTGGAACATTCACTTCATCCACTGAAGCCGATATGTTACAAGTAACATGATTAAACAAGCTCTGTTCTTCTTCAGACGTATCCATCAAATTCCAGAGATCAGTTAGCTGTGTTGCTAAGTCTTGAAGCTGTAGAAACGGAAAAAAACGTCAATTTTGGAATTGAGGTTGGAGTGATTCTGAATGACAATGATTCTCACTAAATAAAAGCAGGAGGCTAATGTATTCCTTCATATACTAGAAATACTTTAGACTAATTACAGTATTGAGAAGACTACAAGTATCAAAGAAGAATAATCAATCTCACAGAAACTGCACAACCGTATAATATATACATACGTTCACAGTTCTTTACGATCGCAAGTCAACCCTTGAAGAGGGTACTTTTGTTTCCTTAACAATTTTATATATGCAAAAAGAAAACATGCTGAAGCTTCCGGAACTAATATTACGTACGCGTATAAAAGTATAGAGTTGGTGAAAGTGTATACCTTCTGCAACCTCTGCTTCTTATCTTCTTTTAATGCTACAACAGTCTTTGCCAGCGTAGCTAGCGTGTCGTTGCTTATGCTTTTGGATTCCACACCAGTTGCATCATTCAGGCTCGGATGAACCTCTGTGACTGTAGTGTAGAAATCAATCCCAAGTACAGCACAAAGATCATGTACCGTGCTAACTAACTCAAGGACCTTGTGCAGTCTATCACTCTGTAAAATCAAACAAAAGTCAAAATCAACCATCACAAAGCTTAGAGTATGCGATATAGCGTTACCTTTTCTTTTTGAAGTTCTTGCAGCTGCTCATGGAATTCATCCAACTTCTTCAAGGATAAATCAGACACGTCAACAACAACTTGGGTTCCTGCACGGTCACTGTTCCCTGCAATTTCTCCACATATTTTGAGGATTTGTGTCTGAACATCCGAGAACTCCTTAACCCTTTCATCTTTCTGCTTCCACAATTGTTCTAGAGCAGGTGCAATAGCAGCAAGTTGCTCCTTGATGGTTCCTGAAGTCTTCTCAGGCTGCATACCATACCATAAGAGCAAAATAAGTGTATATAAATTCTATCTACTGATATACATTCTTAAAAAGTTGCGCATAACTCACAATGCCATCAAAAGATTTCTCCCCAAGGGATGCCAGAAGAGTGGCGAGTTCAAGTTTAGCATCAGCAAGTGCCTGAAGAAGGTGAGCTCTTGACTTTGTAGCCTGGTCAACTTTCCTCTTGTACACGTCTAAACATTCTTGATCAATCTGAATAAGCATCTTATCTCTTGCCTCATCACTTTCACCTACCTCGTCCCAAATTTTCTGCAACAATACATACAAGTTCACATGATTATCAGTTTGGAACCCACCAAAAACATAACCCTATTATTGTTTGGGTTGCTTATTCAAGTGCTATCTTCTTATTATTAAAGTAACAGATAAGCAATTTTGACTGTCTGGGTGGAACTACTTATCTCCTTATTTTAGAGTAAATTAGTACTCTAATAGTCAGGTATTAGAGTACTTATTTACTCTAAAGAAAAAATCGCAACAAAATAGTGTTAGGAAAAGTAATTTACTTGCAACTGACTCAATAAAGATCCGCAAGTTGTCTCTACAACAAGCTGATTCTGATCATCCTCCGCTGCCATTTGGTATCACCACAATAACCTTACCTGCGTAAAGAAAAGTTTCAATATACATCTATCAAAAGATAACAAAAATGAACATATAAAAACTGATAAAAGCTAACGTATTACTCCCAAATCCAATTCATTAATCAACACATTAGCATACACTCATTAAATACATATTATCTAGACTTCCACCACAAAGGATCATCTAAATATATATTTATATATCTTCCGTATGTTTAGCACAAGTAACTGGAGCTTAAGCTTATAAATGCATATAGGCGCTTAAATAAAAATAAAACAAACTAAATATTGAAATACACAAATGATTAAGGGGCATTTTACGCTATCCAAAGGAAGCTTATATTTTTAAGTCAAACTTATATAAACTCCTACAAACTAGGCAACATATAAGATCTACTAGAAAACTATAATTAGCATCCAGAAAACACATTCTTATAATTAAAAAGCCAGCAATTACTAGTAATGAATGAATACAAAAAACCAGCAATTACTTGAGTAGCACTTCTCAAGATCTAAAAGCTATAAAACACATATAAAAAAGCTAAACAAAAACAATCGTATAATCAAAATAGAAGTAAGTTTGAAAATGCAGATCTAGTTCAAAACCAAGTACATATAACATACAGAAACAAGTACATTAGTGAAAAAGACTTAGGATGTTAAGCTTACAGTTGGTTGTACAATGTTTGTGTTTTGTGTTGTGTTCGGATCTGAGAAGTCTCAAGTGTTTTGATGTTGGAAGATGGAGTGAGAGAGTGACTAAGTAAGTAAGTAAAGTGTGGGTCCACCGAGGTTAAGAAAGAGACTGTAACGTTTTAATATTGTTTTGTCGTCTTAATGTCTTTGCGTGCCCGCCTTTTGGACTTATTACTTGTGGCACCACACCACAATCCCTCACTCCCAACCAATCCTCTTGTGCCACATCATTCACCCATTTTTCCCATCCCTCACCCTTTTTTTTGTTGGCATCACTTGTGGCACCACACCACCATCCCTCACTTCATTTTTTTTTCTTTTTTTTTTTAAAATTCCTTTAAAATAAAAATAAAAACTAAAATTCCATTAAAATTAATAAAACATTACATAAAATTCTTAAAAACATAAAATAACTAAATTTCCGATAAAAACCTAAAAAACACTAAATCCTACAAACTACATGGCCAACCGTATTTGGCGCATATCTCGCGTTTCCTTTTGATGACAAAGTCCTTAAAAACCGGGTCTGGGATTTGGTCGTGCGGGTCCATAACAAATTTCATGTCCCGATTGTAGGTCTCCCCATCAAGAAACTTCAAATACTCTTCGTCCTTTTTCTTTTGAGCCTCCATCTGCGCTTGCAATAAACTTTGCTTTTCGGCCGTGTAACTTGCAAGGGTATCACGAATCGAACTTCGGCTTGACTCTTCAGAATTCGTCTTTTTTTTTGCCTTTCGATGGTCGTGATGGAGTTGGGTTCTCATTGAGGTTCGGTAAGTCACAGTTGAAATCTTCCACGTTTATTGGCGTCTCGTTTGTTTGCGTTTGAGCGCTACTTGACTCCGACGACTTTCTTTTCTTGCTCGATCCCGTGGATTCTTGAGTCTGACTAGCCGACGCTTGTGCTTTCCACTTTTCTTGATCTTTGAGAATGTGCCACGCTTTATTGTGCGCGAAAGCTTTCCTAAATTGTTTTTCAAAATCAAGTTGGGCTCTCTCGTAAACTTGAAGATCGTCACACCCACTTTCTTTCAAGCGCACCTACAAAAATTATATATATACGTAAGTAAAAAAAAATAAACTTATGTACGTAAAAAAAAATATATATATATACGTATGAAAAAATAAATAAACTTATGTACGTAAAAAAAATTATATATATACGTATGTAAAAAAAATACCGCTTGTATGTAGTATGCGTTGAACGCCGTGATATGCGCATTCATAGGAGTCCACTTCGAGTTCAATTGATCTTTGGTGCGTTCGGTTCTTGGAATAAGGCTTTTAAAATGCTTTAGAACTCGTTTCCAAAAACCTTCCTTTGTTTGACGGTCCCCAACTTGTTTGTCCACCGAAATTTTGATCCAAGCCTTAGCTAACGCCTCCTCCTCATCGGGCGTCCAAATCTTAGCGGGTTTTCTTTGACTTTGACACGGTACCTCAACCTCTTCGACCTCTTCCTCATTCATCGGTTGTGTCTCGGGCACCAAATTAACATTATCATAATCTTCATCATCCTCGCTATCATCACGAACGGGTAACGGACCGCTCTCCGTTTCACGTCTTTTATGTTGGGCGTATCTCGGCTCAAACGGGTTGAAATTTTGAGGCAATTGTGGGAGGGGTTGTTGGGGAACGAAAAATTGTGGAGATGGAGCTTGGACAAATTCGGGGCGGTAAACATCTTGTGATTGAGAAAATGATTGAACTCGAGGACGACTTGCACCCCTCGCTACTCGGTTTCCTTTTCTTGAATCTCTATTTTTTGTTGGTTCCATGTTTTTTTCTTGCTCGGTAATTTTTTTGGAGTATGGCAGAATACTATTTTTTTTTTTTAAACTTTCTTTGTGTGTTGATTGTTGTTGGTGGAAGACTGCTATGGCTGTACATATATAGGAAGTATACAACGGTCAAAAAAAAAAAAAAAAATTTGAAAGACCCAAACGGTCATAAATCCAACGGTACAAAACATTAAACGGTCAAATTTTCCCTTCCTTCCCGTGCCACAAAACACCCTGTGCCTTAAGCTTACCGTGCGGTACCGCAAGGCAGGCGGCGGTGTTCCCGCACGGTAGGGCGGTACCGCTGCTTCCTTCCCGTGTGCAATGCCGACCCCCTTATATCTATATACTATTAGCCGTGGGAGCCCCCGTTCCTTTACTGTAGCACAACTTCACTGTGCGGTTGGCACAAATCCGCTCCACTCTTAATACCCGGGTCCAACTATATTTTGTCTACTCTCACATTCCCCTCATAACTTCTCCGGTTTGCCGGAGATCCAATGGAGCGAAAAAACCGAAAATGAAAACGGGCTCGGGGCATCTATAGTGAATTGTGTGAGTGTATCTACAGTGTTAGCTACAGGGCATTAATATTTTAATGGGTTTATTCCTTCTTTGTGAGAGGAGATACAATCTGTGGCTAATTTTGAGCCAAATATTATTAGGTGGGAGTACTTTTTTTTTGCAACCACATATTTATTCATTATATGCCTAAAACTCTTTTCTAGATTATTCATTCGTGTTAGGAGCTTATCATCTTCTGCCTTTTGTTGTTGAATCAGATACTTCCTATTCATAGGTGTGGAAACTTAAAGTTATGTTTGATTACGTTTTTATGTGGTTAATTAGATGCTTCAGTTGTGTGCTTCTTATTTTTTACATTAGGGTTTAGCCATCTTTTATCGTTAATTTTTTTATTAGGTGTTCTGATGTTTGGATTACATGTTTAGTATATAGATTACGAATTCATATATGTGATTAGCATGATTATGCGTTCTATGATTCCATTTGATTATAAATTTAACAGTTATTATCACTTATACATATAGAACAATTGAAATTTTAGATTAGGGTTTTGACATAATTTGGGGGTTTTCCTATATTCGGGAGTTTTATGGTTTTCCTTTAATAAATTTTGGGTTTTTATTTGTTGTTAACTTGATTGGTTAGTTTTCGGCTTATGGGGTTGATAAGCTTGGGATTAGCTTATTTTTGCTTAGATGGGGTTTTTGTGAAACCAGTGGTGTTTGGGATTGGAAGTCTGGCATTGAATTTATGGGTGTTTAGGATTTGGGTGTCGTATTAATTTAGGGGGTTGACTCTTTCGAGCTTATCACCTCATCAACTTCATCTTATTTACCCACTCGAATAAAAGAGTGGCCTTATTGACTTTCTCAAAATAAAAATAAGCCCATGAGCCTGCTGAAAACAAGAATTTGTAGATCATGTTGTGACCAATATCATGAGGAACTAATGAATGTCTAATGGTCGTTATTACTAATATGTTCAATTTCAAGTTTATGGATTCATATTTTTATAATCAGTTTGTGTTTTTACAGAGGACATGTGTTCAGAATGATGATGCATTTTTCGAAGTGTGAGGATTATCGTATCTTGGCGGGGCATTTATACAAATGTAGCCATGGCGATTTTCCCGCCTTTGTGTGTACATGTGGTTGTATCAGCTAAGGTTGTGCTGTTCACTTAGCTCTAATGATCCTTTAAATATGTTGTCTTGGTGCAGAATGTAGAAGGATGGTAGAGTGCAACAACCAGTTGCCTCAGCAACCTCCACGTCTGCAGCCATGGCGGAATTCTGAAATTGAAATTTAAGGTTGCTTATGTTTTTATAAGAGGCAATGATGAATTTGAACATGTTTCATTAAAGGCATGAACCTATGTGCCTTGGCAAGGCAAACTGTCAGGTTTGCAGCCATGCTGGATGTATCACCTTTTTGAGATTAGTGATCAATCTGAGCCTCATGCCATATGTGTATACGTAAAAACTGTTTCTCATGCCTCTTGCGTGAAATAATTCCCTTCGTTCTTGAACATTATATGATAAAGTTAAACGATTGTTGCGGGCGTGAAGTATGCGCAAACAGATGATCGGACCAAATCACAAAAAAATAGATCACAGATCCACAGACCCAATCTTATCACAGAAAACGTAAGTTGAATTAGGTGTTGCGATCCTTTTGCTTTGGGTAATCGGTTTGATTTAATTGCAATTATTGATTGGATTAATTATGCTCGATGCGTTTATGCTTATGTATGGTGTTTTTTCTGTATTATTTTATTTATATCTGATCATAATGTGGTACCACGTGTAGCAACTCTTATGTGCTTTATGTATTATATGCTTTCATTCCTGTTTGCTCATATGTCATTATTATTCTAAACTTTTATGACGACATTTGTCGTATATATGCTTACATAGTTTATCTATCTATTTAATATCACACACGCACACTTTCACATATGTTCGAGCACTCTCACACTCACACATACACCTGCCGGAGCTTTTCCTGGAAGTAGTCTCTATACCCTGGGGTTTTTCCTAAGGTAAGGGTTGATTTGTCTCATCTTACTTCCTCCATAACCCGCTCAAGCGGAATTGGGTACTATTGTTGTTGTTGTTGTTGTTGACTTAATTATTGATGGATAATTTACCTATTATTTGAAATTATGATGTTCCCTGGAGGAGCACCTTTAAGAGTACTGAAGTTACAGGATACTAGAAATGTTGTGTTAATAGATATAGCATCTGTAAACACATTGTCACAGAGTTTCGATACTCCGACAGATACATTTCTTCCTGGTATGGCGATGGTTGGAGATATAAACCTTACATTCTGGAATAATGTAGGTGACCCAGGATCTGGAAGCTTCGACTTTCAGCCCGTTCCAGGTAAAAACAGGTACTCCATTTTAAATGGATCAACAACTTATCTTTGGAAAAGTGGGAACATGTCTGGGAATAGATTTGATGAGAACCAAATTTACTCTAACGCATTCAACTTGCTTTCAAACTCTATAACTAAAAAACGAACAATTATCTTGCGTAATGGTACACAATCTTATGAAACTTACATGGTGATTGAGCCTTACTCAAGGTTAGTAATGAGTTATTTAGGAAAAATACAATTTTTTAGTTGGTCAGAATCGAGAAACAAGTGGGTTTTAGATTGGCAGGTGCCCAAAGATGAATGTAGCGTGTATAGGGTTTGTCGGTCATTTGGGATGTGTACCCAAAGTAATGGCTCATTATGTAGTTGTATGGCGGGATTTGAACATATTTCACCTGTTGATACTACGGCTGGTTGCAAGAGAACTTCTGAAATCTGTCAAAGAAGTACTACTAAATACACCTTTTTGAATGTAACCAAGATTAGTATGGATGATACAACTCTGCCTTTATATTTTTAGATTCTTACTAATATTGTTACTTTTTACTCAACATGTTTTAAATTTTATGCCTTTAATAGTTTTGAATCTCTGTTCAGTTTGTATTGTTAAAATTACTTTAGCTTTTAGTCATTTTGATCAGTTTATGATGAATTGCTTTTAACAAGGTGTTATTTTTAGTACTTCTATGATTTTTTTTTCATGTTTCCTTTGAAATGTGTAAGTAATTAGTATTTTTTGTTTGTTTGATCATTTTATAGAAGCTGTAAGGAGATTGAGGATTCAAACAGATGGGGAAGAAGAAGGGTCTGCTGTGACCGGTTCAATGCCTTATCCGGATCAACCTGGTGAGCCGAATTGTGTATTTTATTTATTGATATCTAAACTGTGCACATGCTATCTGATTTTCTGCGTGGCTACGCAGACAAGACAACATGCATACTTGAACAGTGAATCTGTATGAAAGTAAATAATGTTATAACATCGTTTTTCCAAAATAGCTGATTCTTTACAGAGCTTATGCAAGTTGCAATCAACTTTATCACATTTCATAGGACCAATAGTAATTTGTATATGCCAAATTATATCTAAATTTAAAATTGTATATTAATCTTAACTATTGTCTCTGATTGTCGTTAAGATTCCTCCTATTTTGCAATGTGTACCAAGTATAGTTACAAATAAGAAGCCAATATGGCGAAGGATTACACATTATTTTTTATGTGTGCTAAATGAATAACGTGAAAAAAGTGTGTATACAAGGAAATCAATGATACATGTTGAAAATGCTAAATGTGTATTTTGATAACACTGATATAACAACAAGCCGTTGAAATTAACGTTTATGAAATTAAGGTTTATGGAAAATCAAATCACGCGACTTTTTTTTTTCCTTCCAGGTAGAGGAGCTACATAACAAAGCCTTGGATGAGGATCCATCGACATTTGCATATGATGAGATGCTAGAAAAAAGAATCTTCCATTTGCACAGGCTCGCAAGAAAGAAAGGTACCCTATTTATTTCTCATTATTGAGTAATTTTGACAAGCATGTTCTGACAACAACCTTTCTTAAACTTTATTACTCATAAAACTATGTCTTTTGTTAGGATACACTCCTGACTTTTTTGTTGACACGGAAGCACCAACGACCGTTCTGCAACTGAGATGGAAGCAGCAGCGAGCCTCGGCGTTGCAAAAGATACTTCTGTTTCTTAAACTTTATTTTTTTTATTATTACTTTTTTTTTCTTTCTCTTTTGGGTTCTGATAATAGGCGTGTGGATGTGTTCATGGTGATCGAGAGGTCGGTTAGAAGCCCGGTTTTGAAGATAAACTAATGAATTTAGAACCATGTGTGGTTGGGCATACCTGCTACACATCCATATGTTTTTTGGTTTTTGTTGTGTTATCAAGCAAATCTGAAAGCTGTCATATTAACATGTTTCTTGACCATAAATCACTTTACTATCTTCTACATTTCTGCATGCTTATGTCATGTTCATAAAAGTGTTTATTAGTTGTTGCTATAACTTTATTAGTCTAAATGTATCCCTTATAATGCTTATGTTATCTAACTGTTGTACCCTACCGTGTTCTAACACAATATACTAACTTTGTCACTTTTTTTTGGCTGACTTGCGTATACAAAATGTGTCTGAGGATTAGTTGTAGAAAAACACCCCGCGGCAACGCGCGGGTTTAAGACCTCGTTATTCACATATCATGACTTTCTTTCTAGAATGACTCATTTACCCCGTGTTTATTGGGTGTAACCAATGTTTTAAAACCCGGGTTGACCCGGCCGGTTCAATCGGTTGAACTGAGAATCAGTACGAAGACTGGGCCGGATGAGACCGGGTTTTTGCTTCTTTGAGAACCGGATTGAACCGCCGGTTTTTCGTTGACCCGGGTTGACCCGGTTTGATAAACCCGGCCGGGTCATGACTTTTTATCAAAAATTTTAACAAAATGATTTTTTTTTTCTATTAACTTTTCTAAATTTAATTGAAAAGTTGAAGTGGTAATGACTAATGTTTGTTAAAATTTTAAAAAATAGTAAATTATAGTTATACACTATCTTAAAATCACCAATTAATATAGTTTTCTTGTAAATCATTATGATTTAGAATCACTTGTTGAAATTTTTTTTGCTATATTATTATAGATCTAGACTTAAAAAGCAAAAATTATCGGTATAATCTCAATATTCTTCATCGGTTTAATCGAATGTATGAATAAAAGCGGATAAATTATAAGATCATTCGATACTAATTATTAAATATATAAAAAAGTATATATATGTATAGAACCGGTTCGACCCGGCGGTTCAACCGGTGAACCGGTGACTATACCGGGTCGATGAAAAAACCGGTTTTTAAAACATTGGGTGTAACTAGTGTTTTGAAACGCGGTTCGGTCTGGCTGGTTGAACCGTTTTTTTTTTTTTTTAAATATATATGTTGGTTTGTGGATAAATATTAATACATACATGTCTAATATCGAACCCGAGACTTCGGGATTGTACACATTACAAATAAAAATTAAAGTTTAATAAATATTAAATGTTATGTATATTTATTATTTAAACACAAATAAAATGACTAATGATCGTTAGTTGTTAACGGTATGGACTAACTATCGTTAAATGGAAAGAAAATGGACTAGAATGTATTTAGGAGATAAGAAGGTTTCGAACACCCTTGTGGTGTGTATGGCCGGTCGAAACCCAACCCAAAAGGGACTCCTTTTGCCCTAACTAGTTCCCTAAGTTTACATCTAGTATATATGCAAAACCTAGGGTCCTTATTTCTCACCTTTTGTGCACACACAACACCCTAAGTTTTTCTTTTCTTTTCCCTTGCTTAAAACCGGTCGACAACCCCTCTCCATAGGGTGTGTCAATTTTTGCTTAATCAAAAATCTTGTGTTTACTAGATCTTGCAATCTCTTTAATTCGATACTATTTTGTGTGTACAAGAACAAGGTAATAACTCACTATAGTTATTATCAAGGGATCAAATAACAAAACGGTAAGGGGTTATTCATTGATCCACATAAACCCTAATTAGGGTTCATCTCTTGTTCAAGTTAATTAAAGTTTGATTCTTGTTCAGCTATAATCCCACGGTACGTTCTTTTTTATATTATGTTAATCTTTTATATGTTATAGTTAATCCTACGCTACCGCATATGTGTTTACCTGTTTATATGATTGTCATAATTTAATAATTCTAACAGTGGTATCACGAGCTTGCTATAACATGTAACTGATTACATTAAACACATAAAAAACGAATTTCGATTGTTTTAAATACATGTTAGTTGTTTATTTATAGATCTAGGGTTCTTTAAATTTCCTAAACCCTAAAAATGGGGGGGGGGGGTCGAATACTCATTTATCTAAATTAGGGTTTGTGGATTTAATATTAATTAGATTAGAAACCATACGTTATAACATGTTTATGTGTTATTAGACGTATCCTATGACCTAATTGGTAATTGTTATGCATGAATCCATGACGAAACATGCATGTTAGTCATGGATTAATTGATTGATTAATTGTTTTGCTTTATCACATGTTTTTTAGATATATCTAAAATTGGGGAAGACCTCAATTAATTAAAATCAATTTATGTGCTATGTGGTGTGTAATTAACTATGGCCTACGCAATTGATTCGTCAATGTATATGGCTCACTTCCATTAAGAAGGGAAGGCCTTAGTTGATTACACGCATATTGGATACCTAGAATTTATTTAAATAGGGTTTATCTTGTAACACCCCAACCCGAAAAGGGCTAAAGTGTAACATTTTGGGGTCAAATCAGAACACAAGTAAACAGAGATACATTACAAATACAAGGGTTACAAAATAATACTATGAAAAAAAAAATAAAGGACTAATTACAACTTCCAACTAATTACAAACTAAGAACCAAAAGGTAAATCTCTAAGTCTATTCTCTAATCCATGGGGAGCTATCAACAGTGTAGTCCACTAAGAGCTCCTAAGCACTTTTCACCCAACCCATCTTCCTTCTAAAATCTGCCGCAGGAAAAAAAATACGGTTGAGCTTAAAAAACCCAGTGAACAGATGTAAACAAACGAAAACTAATAACAGAAGGAAAATGAAGGTGAATACGACATATGTCCAAGCGAACCTGCTGAGATAGAAATCAAGAATATGGAAACATAGAATATGATCAAAGGAAATACGGATAATGGATACCAAACACTTAAGGAAATGAAATGAGTCATAAGTGTAAGCAAAAGAAATAAAGCAATCATAAGTTAAACACAAATAGAGAAGACAAGATAAGGATCATCTAAAAGTATAACTAACAGAAATGCCCAACAAATACTAATGCGCACATAGGAGTGATCATCTCCAAATGTACTATGTGAAAGGGGTGTATTGCACACATACCAAAACATTCACCAAATAATACTAAACAAAGTACCTAGGATGCATCCATACGCCCCCTGCAAAACAGATATATATGCACAAAGCTCTAGGCTAAGTAAACATATACAATAATAAATATGGGCCTGAATAGCTATAGCATAATAGGGAACGTTGTGGACAAAAACCCACCTCCACAGATAGTGTCAATACCACTGGTGCATCAGTGGCAAGGCCATGGACTCCCCATGACTGGCTAATAAGTCTAACACATATAGGCAAAACATATAATGGGCATAGAAATAGGAAATGCTATAGGAAAGAAGTATAGCATACAAACGAATATCAAGCTCATATCAATTTCAAGTATCAACAAATAAGAATCGTACAAAAGGAACAAAGCAATGGCTTAACTGAATGGATCATAATCAAAACAATAAACAAAAGAGAGAAGGATGGCCTTTATTAAAAAGGCATAATATTTGTACCTCGAAATCAAATGCAGAAATGAAACAAAGAACGAGAAGGGAAGGCAAATCACTCCTTCACACGATCTACATAATAAAGGTTTGCATATTACTTAACTGCTCATTAAAGGTTCAACTTATTTTAGGTTGTCAAAATTAGGGTTTACATATGATAAGTGTTTCCAGATTAGATTTAGGGTTTCTATTTAGAATACGCTTTGTGTATTTGTGTGTGTAAAGAAAATATCCGGTCTTCTTATTATTTTCTTGTGGGTCAAAATTGGGGCTAGGTGGCCCTAGAAACATGTTGGGCTAGTTAGGTTGGCCATGGGTTAGATATGTTGGACTTAAGTTGCGTAGTACAAGGAAAACGGCCCAAATTAAATGTCCATGAAACGAAAATAATTCCCTCGTATTTTATTTAGGTCACACAATTATTTTGGAGTTCAAAATATTCAAAGATTCCTAAAATGACATTTCGTTGTAGTTTTATGAATTTATGATTACTTGGTTAAATTATATTCGCGTTTTAATTATTCATATACGTAACTTAGAAAATTTAAAATTATACGTAAAATTAGGGTTACGGATTTTAGGGTTTTACAACTCTTCCCTTCAAAAAAGAAAATTTCGTCCGCGAAATTGAATTGAAATGACTAAACGAAAATGTACCAAATCACGAATTGAAACGAAAACGATTACTCACTCGAAATGGTCTCTCCAAAGAATTTTAACGAACGGAAAAGTTTCTCATGACTCGATCCAGACAAAATAGGATAGCCCCAGGCTTTCCATCAAAATACAAATCATAACGAATTTGATCTAACGAATGTGAAATGAACATGAAACAGATGATAGTCGTAATCTCACAAGAGATACAGGAACATCAGATGAGTATGGAATGAATACGGAAGTGATGCTAGCTGGTAGAAAACTTCACGAATCTAATCAGGTTCTGAACGAACTAAGAAACTTGCTACTAATCAGAGAAGCATATATCGAATTATCAGACATAACCAGAGTTTCCTAAAGAGGTTAGAATCCTATTCGTACTGACGATTAACTACGCACATACTGGAGTATCGAGTCGTATCAAAATATATAATAGGATAGGTAGGATAATCGCAGGAATAAGAATGAATCTAAGGACTAACGTATCATGAACCATGTCTACTTATATGCCAACACGTCTAACTCTTCTATACGAAAACATCATTCGGAACACACAAATCTTGGTCTAAAGTTTCAAAGCTCCTCTTCCACAATGATAAATTTTCTATTATTTGTTATAATCAACTCCAAACATTCAATGAGCGGTGATATGTGTCTTTTTGCACATATCTTTTCGTCCAATTTTCGAGTCAAAACAATCAAAAACACTTCAAAATGGTCAAATAACATCACAAATATCCTTGGAGTATGTTTTTGTGTGTTTCAGGTACAAAGGATTGAAAACAGACGAAAAACGAGCAAAATATGAAGAATTGTCAAAATCAGTCCCTGAACTTTCACAAATTGACAAAATTGGTCCCTGGTAAAATAATTTTGAAAGACAACCCGAGTCCTTTGAAAGTTAAAAATTTATCAAAAACGGTCCTTGGGTAAAAAGTTTGGGGAATTTACATATTTGGTCCTCCAAGTTTGAAAATTAGCAGTTTTGGTCCTTGAAGTTTAAATTTGGAAAATAACAATTAAGGTCCCTTGGACTATTGATACTTGGCAGGAAAAGCCCTTTAACTAAGTTGGGAAAGTAACAAGTCCAGCCCTCCGATTTTTAGTTTTGCACAAAATTGGTCCTTGTGGTGTTTAACTCATATATCAAACGGACCCTTGTATTGTTTTCACCCAAATACATAACCCAACAACACCTCACCACTCCAGGCCCACTCCAACTCCACACCCCAGCCCATTTCCCCCATGGCCCAAACTTCACAACCCTAACCTGAATTAAATAAAACACTCGTTTTATTTCTTTGACCCCCACTCAGTGAAACACCCAACACCCTTTCTTCCTCACCTGTTTTACCCACAGAACAATCACCCTCCCCCTCCTGCTACATGCAACCACCTCCCTTTTCACCTCCATCAAGAAACCCTTCACATGTTACCAAACCCCTCACGGGTATCCACCTCCACGTCAGCAATCCCTGTGACCAAGCCCATCCCATGGCTGTGATTTATTGAAGTGGAAACCAAGGTAAAATCAATGGATGAGATTGAAGCTAAAGAAGCACAAAGAAACAAGACAGAACCCTATGTTTTTTAGTATAAATAGTTAATGATGTTGTAAGCCGTTTTGGCAAGTTTGGTCTTAATAGGTAGTAGTAGTTAATTAGGTTTTCAAGTTTTAATTTTCAGTAATGTTGTAGTATTAATTTAAATCCTTTATATTCTCTTCTTTAAATTCAATGAAAATTTAAGTTTTTACTGTGGAAATAGCTTCTCAAACTGCTTGTTTTAACTACTTATTTTCAGTTGATTACTGCTTAATTCTCCTTAATGTTACTTAATGTATCAGTGTTATACAAGTTCCAGTACTGTGAAGTCGATTATTAGGCAAGAAATGTCAAAAATAACTCATGAAGGGGTGTTTGGCTTAGGGTGGTTTTTAGTGTAAAATCAAACTTTTGGTAACTTAGTTTTCTTGATTCAGTTATAGGTCCATCAACTTACTAGTTTTTTTAGTTAATTCTACTGTTTTTACCAGGTTTCTTAGCTTTTAATAGGATTTCAAAATTTCATGTTCTAAATCAAATTCACTTAGCTGTTACTTTAACTTAAAAGATTTAGGTGCTCTAGTGGTGTTTTCAGTTTCAAATTAGATTAGTTTAGTTGTCTGATATTTGGTAGTCAAGTTTCGTAGGTCAAAAGGCGAGTTGCACCCTCTTTTGATCCATTTTCACCCATGACCAGTTCAGTAGTACCTGTCCCTCCCACACTTTTTTATCTCGATTTTAAGTTAGCTACAGTTAGAATTAGGATTTGAATTTCATTTTTCAAGTAGTTTGTAGTATAGGGTTTATTGGTCTTGTAACACCCCCAAATTTAAGTTTGTCGCAGCTGAAAATAATTTGGGTGTTACAGGGAGGATCGAAGTTTTAATCACATAAAACGGCTTAAAAGAAGCGTTTTGAAAGTTATTTGTCATTCAAATAATATTTTTGATAAAAGATGAACCATTTGATTTAAAATCTTAGTAAAAGATGTAAAAGCTTAAAAGAATGACATATTTGATTTTTACATCATTTTAATTTATCAGAGAAATAAATGCTCACTCCGTGTCTTGTCCTGCACCGTTAAATTACCTGAGATACACATGCTTAAAAGTGTCAACACAAAGGTTGGTGAGTTCATAGAGTTTTATGGAAAACCATTTATTTTGATAGATTTCAGGAATATTTGGTAATGATAAATACAAACAATGATGGAACAAGTATTTGGTAATATTGATTTTAATCACAGAACAAATCATATATATATATATATATATATATATATATATATATATATATATATATATATATATATATATATATATATATATATATATATATATATATATATATATATATATATATATATATATTCAATCAAATTCAAATAAGGAATCAATAATCCTAACATGAGCTGGAAACTCATGATGCTAATTTAATCAGATATACAATTCAAGTATGGTCAAATTCCTATACAGCTGTATCTAAATATATGTTGAAAACATACATTTCCTTTATAGATATTGCCCCAAGCCTCATGACACACAAGCTTAACCAAAAGAGGTGTTTTATCAAGTCAATGATAAATTTTGCCCTCTAATAATAGGTTATTTGCCAATTCCTATTTGTCTACGAATATAGTGTATCACGACTAATACGACTAACCATTTGCAAATGGCATTCCGTCAAGTATTAGTGGGACAGGAGGTCAGTCTTTAACAGGTTTCGAAGCTGATCACTATATTCGCGCTCACTTAACAGTGATTAATGGCTCATGATTGAGGGACTTTATGGCGATAAGGTAACTTAGGCAATATCAAGGTAATAATGGGATCATTCAGGATAGCATCATAAAATCAAGTATCATACCACAGTAAATCAATTTGGGAACAGTATAAATTGAGTATCAGTAATTCAGTTTAGTATTTCGCCAGTAACATATATGTATCACATACCACAATAATCGAATTGGAAACATTATCATCAGAGTATCAGTATTTCGGTCAAGTAATTTATCAATAAAATATATGTATCACATACCACAATAATCAAATTGGAAACATTATCACATGAGTATCAGTATTTCAATTAAGTATTTCGTCAAGTATTGTATATATCACATCTTAAATCACAAACCATATTAAATAAATATCAATTAGGAAATTGATTTGAATCATGTATTTTATTCATATACTTATCAATTTATCAAAGTATATGTAAGCATGTATCTCCCCCAATGAGTTAAAAACAAGTATTGAAAATGGGGCTATGACTCACCTGGATTGATACGGAAATGATGAAAAGTAAAGTAGGATGAGATTTATGGGAATAATTATGGAAACGTCTTTGATACGGAACCTGATAAATAAATTTATCTGAGAATTTGACCAAATACTATTTGGTAAATACGAACGAATAACGAATAATATTTATTCGTTATGACGAATAGATGGTGTGCAGTTAATTATTATGCCATGCATGATATGATAAAATACTTTATTTAAAATATCCATCGAAGTTTTACTTTTTTAATCGTAAGTAAAAATATTAACTTTTGAAATATCGTTATATATATTATTAACATTACGTTAACTATTATATATATATTTATATAAATAAAAACGAAGGTTTAAATGTAATACGGAATAAATTTACGAAAATAGAAAATAATTAAGAATGTCAAATAGATTATGTTTAGTCCTTGTCCTTTTCCCATTTTTACACTTTTTATACTAACGGCGTTAGCGTTACACCGTTAGTCCTTTTCGTATCTAATTTACAATTATAGTCCACTACTTGTCCAAAATAACATTCTAAGCTTGGAATATTAAATAATATCAAGTTTTATCCTATAAATTCTGTTTTTACATTTTCAGTCCCTACTTTTTAGTCCTTGACAGTTTTAGTCCTCCTAAGTGTCGTCGCGTTACATTTTTAGTCCAAAATTACAAAAACGATGAGAAAAATTATATAAAATTTTCCGAAGCTTATTTTATTAATTCTAAGCTTATATCAACAGCTTATTTGGTTCAAAGCTTATTTTCTTACTTAATGGGCCTTAACGAGCCAAACTAAAAGCCCGTTAAGATTTTTGGAGGCGAGGGCATGGAAAATGTTTTGGGCCTGGCTTTGGGTTATTTTTATGATTCTAAAAACATTTCATATGGGCCCAGTGGGCTTATATTTCGTTACTTCTTGTTGGGCCTTAAATAAGCCCACACGAAAATATTATGTTTTCATAACTAAATTTGGATTGAAAAACCTTGTGTATGCCGATTCAAATTGGATCATTTTATGTGTCGAAACGTGATTATTTTTACAAGTTTTATAAATGAAATTGGTAGTTTTCTAGGTGGTCTATTGAGTCGTGTAAAAATATGGTACCCTTGTTACGTGAAATTTAAAGTTATACGTGTGTTTTGTAGCTTGTTTGAATCGGTTATATATTTGAAAACTTGAAAATATTACTAAGTATTTTTACTAAATTTCATACGATGGAGTATGATTTAAAATAGGTGCATGTAATGCATTTAACGTCTAAACTAACATGAACTTTGTGTGCTACGTGACTCCTAGGCCTTACAAGATAGAGGCTAGCCACGTTCGTGTTCTAAGTGACAATATATACGTGAAATATATATGTAGAATGTCTATACGATCGAAACAAATATAAACAATATGCATGACTATTTTTAACGTGTGATTTGAATGGAAACGAGTAGGAAATAACTTACAACACCTTTGAGGTGGTAGAGAGTCGAGAATGAAAGTATGGAACACAAGGAAAATCTCGTTCAATGTATAACCCAAACGTTATACGTATATATCAAACCCGATATCCTTTTTCTTGCTTCCAAACAATATTGCAATCGACTTCAGGTCTTTAGGAGTAGTTTATAGGAAGAAATGAATATTTGAGAGAGTATGAGAATGGTGAGAAGCAAGTGCATGCATGTACGTTATATATGGTCTCAAATTATAACACGTATAGGTGAAATATTTCTAGAAAACTTCACGTACTATTTCATGTCAGTAAAACCTAGGCTAGGGTGAATTATATATTGTTAAACTATGAAATGTGAGTGCATGAATTGAGGAAATTGTCTTGATGAATCATATGCATGTCGACATCCCTTTTTATATATACACGATTTGCTTAATCTTGTACCACTCGATTATAGCTGATCATAGATGATATTTAAACATGAAAACATGTTAGAAATATTATTAGGAACACGTAGGAACAAACAGGAATCAAAACGGTTAAGATTTGAGTAAATTATGAACCGGTTGATATGATTTTTCGTCAATCACTTTGCCCTTTAAAAACGTATCAAACGTCGTCCAATGAACTTGGGATTTGACACACTAATAGTTGGCTAGGTGATGAACGAGATGGTGCAAAAATATATATGTGTCGTGTGCAAAAATTGAGAGAACGAGGGTTGTTTTGGAGCATGGTTGGTCGACGTATATGAAATATTTAGAATAAAAATGGGTTAAGTATTTTGGGCCGGTTGGGCTTAGGAAATCAAGGGCCCGTTTGGATTTGTAATTAGTTTTATTAATTAGGATTAGTGATTTGTTAATATTTTGTTAATCGTGTCGAGAACTTGTTTTGTCGTTTGGTGAATTTTGCAATATCGTAATCGTGACTATTTTAATATACTAAGAAAATTTTAAATTTCCCCGTAAAAATGGTGATTACAATAATGACAGAGATTTATATATATAATTAATCATTATTAATTATAAAGATTTTTGCGAGGTTTTACAGGTCTTACCTTATTTTGTGTTTTAGAAGTAGTTGGTTAGCTTAATAATAGGCTGCAAATTGGTTAAATCTTCATTAGGTCTGCGGTTACAACAGGTCCCAAACTTCCCCTTGTATCTTGAATATTAGATAGGTTAGAGTAGGATTTTCTTGATTTGTTTATGCATTTAGGAGTGTTTATTGGTTTAAGTTGTGGCCTACTCATTCCCCACTTTGGCCTGTCTTACCACTCGCAATTACACCGCCCATAACCTGCTGTCATATTCCCCATGAGCCTCTTTTTGTTCTTATTTTTAGTCTAGTTTAGTTAGGTTTCTAGGCATTTTACTATGTTTGCAAGTAGTTAGGAATGTAGAGACTGATTTTGTATGCTCTTTATTGGATTTGAGTTTATTTTCTTACTTAAAACATAGCCTGCAATTATACCCTTCAACTGCTCCCACCAGGCCTGCTGCATCAGCAGCCTACACGCCTAACCAGCCCCCTTTTTATCTTATTTTAGATTAGTTAACGTAAGTTTCAGACTTCCCATTTAGGTTTGTAAGTAGATGGTAGTCTAGTGATTATTAGTTTTAGCTTAATTCAATATTTAGAGCTTTTTGAGTAGCTTTTTGTTGGCTGCAAAACACCTCCCCAAACTGTAGGCCATAAGTTTGTTGATATATATCTTTTTTTAGTTCCTGTTTATTTTTATGGATGAATGTTGTTTATTTGTGTTGGAGACTAACATTGTTGATGTGTTCTTTAGTCATGGCTTATGTGCTCATTAATATAACTTTTAGACTTTTCAGAAAAAAAAAAAAAAAAAAAAAAAAAAAAAAAAAAAAACAACTTGGCACAAACATGAGATTGCTGGGATTTTGAGATTTACACAGGGTCATTTAAAATATTCCCAGTAAAAGTTGTATTGTAAATGTGGTGTTTGCGAAAAGAAAAGAACTTAAAAAAATATGGTTTGTAAAAAGGGTGTTGCCAGGAATTGAACCCTGGTCGACAGGCTTACCACACAGAAACAAGCAACAGACTCCCTTCCATCTGAACTACAAGCCTTTCTTGTTTAGGTTTTCTTTCTTTCTTTATTTATAGTAGTTTGTTTAAGTAGCTTATTAATTAATTCAGTTTTAGTAATGCTTATTTACTGCTTAATTTTTACTGCTTATTACAAATGTTTATTTTTCCTAGCTTCTAATTAGTATATTAAACTTTCCAAAAAATTTTCATAATTTTCCAATTAGTTTTACTATTTTTCTAGGATTTCTTTTATTATTTTAGTTTTTAAATCATTATAAAAAATATAAAAGCCAAAAAAATATTTTTTCTTTTTTCAAAAATTTTCTTTTAACATTAGAAAGTAGAAAAATTAATTTCATGCCCGTAGGACTAGTGTAGCTTCATTTTCACGTTTTAATTTGCGCACTCGCATTTTTCTTAAATTAACTTTCGCGTTTTTAAATTTAGATTACGTTTTAGGTTTCCCCTACTTCCTATTATCATTCCCGTAGATTTTTAGGTAGATTTTAAGTGTTATTTATCATCCCTTGTTTTGTATTCATGTTTTAGTTGCGTTAATTTATTTTTCGTACGTTATTTGTAATTTCTCGTAGTTGTAAAATTTCACAATACCAAATAATCTCTCAACCATTCCTTACAAGCATTTTAATCTCCGAATCTCACATGATATTGCCCATTCAAACCTCGTTGGGACACGACCCGGGTAATCACTTACCCGGTATCACATATATATATTGTATTCACGAGTTTTCGCAAGTTAAACTTTTCCTAAAGGTTAATTAGCGAATTCCACTCTCGTTTACTTTATATTATTTTGATACCCACTCAAAAACGCAACATCAAAATGGCGCCGCTGCCGGGGAGGTTGTGTTGCGACAATATCGTTATGATTTCAACGATTAGTGACTTGTAGAACCTTCGTCAAGAAGTTATCGTTTTCAAAAACTTATAAAACACAAAAATATTTTCCTTTTCTTTTGTATATATATCTATCACATAAAAAAAATACAAAAACATTTTCCGTTTTTCTTGTTAAATAAAAAATAAGCATAAAACACACCGCCGAGAACCAAGGCATAACACCTACCAACTGGGGGTGTGAACATTAATAAGTTCCCAAACAAAAGATTAAAACTTGCCATTGTATCCTTGTGAATTGGTGTACCTTTTTCAAAGAAGCCATTTACATTGTGATTATTGGTTTAAGTTCACAATTGTCTTTTTGTGTTGGTCTCGTTTTAATTAATGTGTTTTTCGAAAAACCCAAAAATATTTTTCCTTACCCTCTATCCGTTTGATTCTACCTTCTTATACCCCTCTCATGTATAGTTCTTATGGCGTCTCCCGGCTACACGTGTTTTCACTGTAAAAGCCCGATTGAGAATGGCTGATGAGGCGAAAAATGAACCACTTTTTGGGGGTCATTTAAGCCCGAATTCGAATTTATTTGATCAAATATCACCCTAAATCGTTCCTTTTGTGATTTTAGGTGCTTTGGGAGAGAAATCTGGAAAAGGAAGCAATTCGGACGTTTTTGTAGCATAAAAATGAAGAAAACGCCAAAGTCTTAATTATCCTTGCTGGGAACAGTAGGTGACGGCGTCAAGAAGAAAATCTTGACGGCGTCAAGAGTATTTTCTATGACGATACAGTATAGAATTGAAGGTGTCACGAAGTAGGGCGTCAAGAGTAAAATGCATGACGGCCTGGAAACACATAACACTTGACGGCGTCAGATCTGGATCAAGGCAGTTCGAGATTTATTTTGGCGGCGAGATGACGGCGTCACAAATTTGCTCTTGACGCCGTCAGACCCTATTTCCTATATATAGTTTTCTAATTTTCACACATTAAAGGAGAGAAGTTTTAGAGAAACCCTAAGTCCGAACTTAGTACGAATTTTACAGGTTTTTCAAGGGTTCTCAGCCCTTGATCCCTTTCATGTGTAATTGAGATAAGTGTTCTTTTAATTCAATCAATATGTCTATGTGTTGGTTGTCTATATCTTGTTCTTGTCTTAATTCCATCGTGTTAGGCTAGATCTATCTTGTGTTTGCTTGGATCTAATGAAACCTAGATGTTAATTATGTGTTGATTACTTGTTTATGGTTGTATTGGATGAATGATTTCGATGTTAGGCTTAAGAAAACTGGCAGATCTCCAAATGGTAACATGCTTGAACGTCTTAGGAAACATGAACTGACGTGCACTAGGTTTTATTGGTTGTATTTAATGCATGAGTAAATTCTAATGATCCCATGTTAGGAGCTTCTTAATCGGCTCGACATAGGAGTGAAGTAGGCACTCATAGGATTGGGGAATTAAGTGCGCCACCCCATGAATGGTATTAAGGAATACAATCCGTCATCCACGCAACTATAACAAGTAATTAACGTGTAAAAGATATCTAGGGAGTAGTGAAATCTAAGTAAACACAACTTCTCCACTTATTGCTCACAACCTTAGTTTAAATTAGTCTATTTTTATTTCTAGTATTTTATTTTGATTGCATCTTAGTATTGGGTTAGTTGACTAGCAACTAATTCCGCCCAAATCCTTCAAACCCCGAGATTTTTACTTGCTTTTCATAAAATACAAAAATAATCATCCCTCATCTTTAGAACTAGTATTTAGGTTTTCTAATCCTAGAGACACTATTCCTAGCTGAACGATCAATCCCCCGGTACTTGTCACTATACTATACTACAACGATCAGGTACACTGCCTGGTGGGGGTTGTAAGCTTCTCAAGATCCCTTGAGAGGTAAAGCCTGGTGCGATTCCCACGTATCAAGTTTTTGGCGCCGCTGCCGGGGAATAGTTATTGTCTAGGTTAGAATCTCTTTTTATTAGGTCTACTTGCTAGATTCCTTTCTAGTAAGATTTTATTTTTATTTTTAGGATCTCTTTAGTCTATCTTATTTCTTTGTGTTTTTGTTCGTAACTCTTCACCACCCGACATCATGGACGATGGGATCATCTTTGAACCCGTCATCCCACCACAACAAAACCCACCACTAGAACCTCTTAGGCCTCGAACCTTTGGAGAGTATTCCCGACCTAGCCACCAAGGCTACCGAAACACCATTGAGCTCACCTGAGCCAATGTGACCCCCTTGCGATCCGACACCATCCGGTTGGTGCAAAGCTGATGTGCATTCCATGGACTTCGTTCCGAAGATCCAAACCAACATCTTAAGGACTTCCTTAAAATCGTAGATTCTATAGACTTAGATGTTGCAACTAGAGAGACAACCCAATTACGCATATTCCAATTCTCTCTACGGGATCAAGCTAGTCAATGGCTTGAGCGTTTACCCGCGGGATCCATCACCACATGGGATGATCTCACCACTCGTTTCCTTGCTCAAATTTTCCCACCGGGGAGAACTACTAAGCTTAAAAATGACATCTTGATGTTCCAACAACGTCAAAATGAATCTCTTTATGAAGCATGGACTCATTCAAGGACTTACTCCAAAAAGTCCCTCATCATGGCATAGATCTTTGGCTCCAAGTCCAAATCTTTTATGACCATATCGATCTCTCCACGAGGCGAGCCATTGACCAATCGGCCGGTGGTAAGCTACGTGATCTAAGTGCGGAACAATCATTGGAACTCATAGAAGATCTTGCTCTCTATGACAACGAAAGTTGGAATGATCCCCGTGATTTGAACAAAACGGTCAAGGCAATATCTTTGCCTTCGAACAACTCTAGCACTACCGACCGTAGGATCATGGAACTTGAGGACCAAGTCAAGTTTCTCATGAAATCTTACGAAGCTCCTAAGCCTTCAAGCCAAGTGAACAAAATCACTTCTTCATGCGAATTATGTAGTGGTCCCCACGACACTCGTGATTGTGTGGAACTCCCCGGAACAGCTTTTGCGGACTACGCATCCACGCGTACCGACGAAGCGGGAGATAAGTGGTACACTTTCAAGCCCGAGCCAAACCCTTACGGTGATTCATACAACCCCTCTTGGAAAAATCACCCAAACCTTAGGTGGAAACAAAATCAACCCAATTCTTCCAATCCGCCTAATCGTTACCAACCAAACGGTCCACCCTCCAACCGTACTTTCAACAACAATCCTTCTAACAACTATGGTAGTACCAACAATCTTGAAGGATTGATGTCTAAGTTCATGGCATCTCAAGAAGCTTGCATATCTAAGTTTGAAGCCGATTTCAAACAAAAGCAAAGCGAGATGACCACCAAAATTGACGCATTGTTGAAAGTTCTTAATGACCGAGAAATGGGAGCACTTCCAAGCGACACGGTCAAGAATCCGAAACTAAACGTTAATTCCATATCTTCAGTTTCGTCACCCACTTCGTGTCCACAATACTATTCGGTTAAATCAACGAGCACATGTTTCAAACAAAACCAAATTCTTCAAAAGGACCAATCAAGTAAAACACCCGATATAGAACCGGTCAAAAGTATAGTTGAAACACCTCCTACGCAAGACCTTGACGATGAATTCAAAGAGCTTCACCTTGAACGCCCCGTCATTGATGTCTTAGCACGTGCTCCCTACTATAGTGCCCTCCTAGAAAAATATGAGAAGTTTAAACTAGGTAAAAATGGGACCGCCTTCGTTCAAAACAAGTTACCTAAAAAGCTTGATGATCCGGGTATATTTGTTTTGCCTTGTAAGACAGGAAGATCCGAAGCTTTCGACACACTAGCCGATTTAGGGTCAAGCCTTAACTTGATTCCCTTATCCTTATTCACCGCTCTTAAGCTAGGAAAGTTAGAGGAAACGGAGGTATTGATAGGACTAGAGGATGGGAGTATTGCCCACCCGGTTGGAATGATTAAGGATGTAGTTGTTCACGTAGGAAGGTTAACTATATTAGCGGACTTTCACGTCCTAGACATGGTTAGTGATACTACATGCCCATTGTTGGTAGGAAGAGGATTTTTAGCAACCGCTAGCGCCATGATAGATTGTAAGGAGTCTAAGATAGCGGTAGGTGAAGGCGATACTTGGTCGGTGTACGATGTAAAGAAGCATAGTTATGATTGTGATGATGAACCGACACCGCATTGGGTAGAGATGAATAGGAGACCGTCTAGATATGGACCTTGGATAGAAAGGAACTTTATAGGACCTCAATGCCCATTTTATCTAGAAAAAGATTTCGTTGAAAAGACACATTCGGTAGAACAACTCATAGCTAGAGATGAAGAGCTAGATCCCTTTGAGGACCCCTTAGTCTTTAGGAAGATGATTGAATTCTTAAGCGTAATGCCTATTAATATAGAGATGAATAAGTGGAAAAGAGAGGGAGACAAGTGTAAATGGAGGTGGGACAAGACACCTAAAGAAGGTGACGGATCATGGCATATGAGAATGACTTTGTATGATCCGGATGGAGAAAAGTTTGAAAGGTCATACCATACTAAGGAAACCGATAGGAAGTTGAAACCTAAGTTTGATCCCAAAGATGTCCTCAATGAGGAACTCACCCGTATCACATAGTAACCCATGACCTTGAGTCTAGCTACAAGACTCGTAAATAAAGAAAAGCGCTTCTTGGGAGGCAACCCATGTTTTGTGTGATTTTATTTTGTTTGTTTGTTATTTGCTTCCGTATGCATGCTTTATTTTTATTGTTGGTAGATCATGTTTCTCAATTAAATAGTGGAAATACTTTACTTTGTTGTTTGGCCTAGTCTTAACTCCACCTAAAAGTATTTTTGCAAAAGATAAGTGTAAGCGGAAACCCCAAATATGTTTTCAAGAAACAAACCGATCATGATTCTCCACAATATTAAATGAACATGTATATTCGTATTTGTTAGAGTCAAATGCTTGTATCGAGTCATAATGAAGTTTTGCAGGATTTTCCAGGAAGTAGGACCAAGTTTTTCCAGAAATTTTTCGGAAAGAATTTCTGCAGGTCATTTCTGACGGCGTCAAGAATTAATTCTTGACGGCGTCACGTGTAAAAATCTGGAAATTTTACCGGTTTTGTTTTTCTAACGGAGTCTTATGGTTTTTGTGAATTATTAAGTTTTATAATCTCCAGAAAATCTGCGAACTTCATTCCACAAGCATTATATCTTATCGTTTTCTAGGATTTAGTAACTTATATAGGATGCCGCCGATTTTACGCGAGGTTGTCTTGTCTATTTTCTCAGGATTTACAGGTTATGTATGACAAGAAGATGATTTATATTCTGGAAGGGAAGCTTTGATTGTTCATTTTCTTGGAGGAAGATTTAACCTGGCCACCTTATTATCCATACCGAGCGAATCAGGGGAGTATTTGATTTCATTCGTTTTACTTATTTCACTTTTACATTCTTTACTTGAACATTGGGGACAATGTTCATCTTAAGTGTAAGGGGAGGGTAAAATGATGATACCTTACAAATACACTTTCGCTTGAGTTTGTTTTGTTTGATGGTAGATGTGTAATAAGACTATGAGAAATACTTGTTAGTGCAATTTTAGCGCCAAATTTAAAATTTTTTACAACATTTAGGAGTGAAACTTTAGCCATAGCAAGCGTCTCATGGATAGGAGATTGTATGACTAGCACATAACCGTATATTCAGAAAAATTTTCCACCCAAATATGTGAGGTTCGCCTTTAGATTTGATAGGAAAAACATTTACTATTAGTGCTTATGAGTGTACCGGTAGCATTTAGATTCTAGAACTTGCGTTAGTGATGCATCCCGAGACCGCTAGTGAGACTACATTCGTGTAGTAGGATTTACTACATGATAAGAGGCATTAGGATCACCCTTGTGTTAAACCCGTATTATAATTACTTGACCATTTATGTCATATTACTTGGCTAGTTAAGTCAACTAATTTTTCCCACACCCTTAGCGCTGTACTCATTTTTAGTACACGAAACCCCTAGTACACCCCTCCGAGCCTATCTTTTCGTTTCTAACTTTAAGCATTTTACTTAAAGGAAGAATTTGTTACACCCCACTTAAATGTACAACCAAATTGCCTTAGCCTTCCGTGTATGCACTCATTTTTAGTGCATTATTGTTATTTGTTAAACCCTAAGTTAACTATCTAATTGATTACATCGTTGCTAAGTCGAGTCATATCTTTGTACATATTGTTTTGGGACGATTGGGACTCATGGGTAAAGTACTTATTTTATGGAGTAATGGGGAAGGACATCATGTATTACCCCCATATGTACGTTAATCTTAAAAGTGCTCCAAGTGTTTTGATTTTCTTAATTCGAGTCATTAGAATAGTTTATTGTAAAATATGTAAAGATTCAAGTGTAAGGGAAATGTTCATTCCCTATGATGTATTATTTTGGATGGTAGGGTAAGAGTGTATGCAAAAAAAAAAAAAAAAAAAAAAAAAAAAAAAAAAAAAAAAAAAAATCAAGAAAAAGAAAAGAAAAAAATATAGAAAAAAAAAAAAAAAAAAAAAATCAAGAAAAAGAAAAGAAAAAAATATAGAAAAAACATACGGACTACCATCCTTTTTTATTCTATGTTCATTTTATGTTTTTGTTCTTTTTAATTTATTAGCTTAAGTCGAGTCTAGTCTTGGCTTAGCAACGCCATATTGTACATGTAATTTACCAAGATTGTTAACTCGCCACCAGTAAAGACTGCCTATATCCAACAAAACCGTGTATTTCATATCTCTACACCTAACATTACAACCCTTTAAAAGACCTCTTTGATAGTTTATCCTAGGTGCTTACGCCATGTGGTGGAGGTTTGATCCTTTCCCAAGCCTATGGTAATCTATTTTGCTATGACAGGTAGTGAGAGATATCTTCCGTTTCCATATTGTAATTTATACTTTATTACACCCGAGAGATGTGAGTATCTAAACACTATTTGTGAGGTGCTAGTGTATGACCTCCGTGCTTGTCTATTGGTTTTTAGTGAATGATTATTTGTTGTAATTACTTTTATGTTAGTGTTAAATGACCCCTAACTTGTATTTTGACTAGAATAAAAGCGCATTTGCTTGAGGACAAGCAAATCTCAAGTGTAAGGGTATATGATGAGGCGAAAAATGAACCACTTTTTGGGGGTCATTTAAGCCCGAATTCGAATTTATTTGATCAAATGTCACCATAAATCGTTCCTTTTGTGATTTTAGGTACTTTGGGAGAGAAATCTGGAAAAGGAAGCAATTCGGACGTTTTTGAAGTATAAAAGTGAAGAAAACGCCAAAGTCTTAATTTTCCTTGCTGGGAACAGTAGGTGACGGCGTCAAGAAGAAAATCTTGACGACGTCAAGAGTATTTTCCATGACGATCCAGTACAGAATTGAAGGCATCACGAAGTAGGGCGTCAAGAGTAAAATGCATGACGGCCTGGAAACACATAACACTTGACGGCGTCAGATCTGGATCAAGGCAGTCCGAGATTTATTTTGGCGGCGAGATGACGGCGTCACAAATTTGCTCTTGACGCCGTCAGACCCTATTTCCTATATATAGTTTTCTAATTTTCACACATTAAAGGAGAGAAGTTTTGGAGAAACCCTAAGTCCGAACTTAGTACGAATTTTACAGGTTTTTCAACGGTTCTCAGCTCTTGATCCCTTTCATGTGTACTTGAGATAAGTGTTCTTTTAATTCAATCAATATGTCTATGTGTTGGTTGTCTATATCTTGTTCTTGTCTTAATTCCATCATGTTAGGCTAGATGTATCTTGTGTTTGCTTGGATCTAATGAAACCTAGATGTTAATTATGTGTTGATTACTTGTTTATGGTTGTATTGGATGAATGATTTCGATGTTAGGCTTAAGAAAACTGGCAGATCTCCAAATGGTAACATGCTTGAACGTCTTAGGAAACATGAACTGACGTGTACTAGGTTTTATTGGTTGTATTTAATGCATGAGTAAATTCTAATGATCCCATGTTAGGAGCTTCTTAATCGGCTCGACATTGGAGTGAAGTAGGCACTCATAGGATTGGGGAATTAAGTGCGCCACCCCATGAATGGTATTAAGGAATACAATCCGTCATCCACGCAACTATAACAAGTAATTAACGTATAAAAGATATCTAGGGAGTAGTGAAATCTAAGTAAACACAACTTCTCCACTTATTGCTCACAACCTTAGTTTAAATTAGTCTATTTTCATTTATAGTATTTTATTTTGATTGTATCTTAGTATTGGGTTAGTTGACTAGCAACTAATTCCGCCCAAATCCTTCAAACCCCGAGATTTTTACTTACTTTTCATAAAATATAAAAATACAAAAATAATCATCCCTCATCTTTAGAACTAGTATTTAGGTTTTCTAATCCTAGCGACACTATTCCTAGCTGAACGATCAATCCCCCGGTACTTGTCACTATACTATACTACAACGATCAGGTACACTGCCTGGTGGGGGTTGTAAGCTTCTCAAGATCCCTTGAGAGGTAAAGCCTGGTGCGATTCCCACGTATCAATGGCTATCGTTGTTTCCGGTGTATTTGCGAGAAGTGTGGAAATAATTGTAGTAACAGCTTTTGCATTACGTGCAATTTGTTCTTAAATCCACATTCTCTCGATGATTCACCAAATTCTTCCAACTACCCATCACTACCTGAGATACGCGCTATTAATGACAAACGATCAAGAATTGATCCTAACCTTTCAGGATTTACGGTTAAAGGTTTGTCAAGCAAACGTACAGAGCATAGAGTAGTGACTGAAAAGAACGACTTGTCTAATCTTCACGTTTATCAAGAACAAAAACCAGAGACCATAACGGAAGTGGTGGAAATTCCTAGCTCTCAGAGCACACCACTTGTCCCACCTCTAACTTTTATTCCTTGTGTCGGTTGTGGTGAGCCGCTTTTCGGGTTGCCATGTCGTTGGTGTACATGTGAACAATGTGGTAATGATATTCGAGACGGAAGTTGTTTGTTTTGTGGTTTGAGGAATTCATTTGCTTATGGTCCTAATTATAACTCATTCAACGACTCTTCAAATTTTCCAACTTCCCATCACATTTATACGAGCAAGAATCATATTACCCAAATCACAATGATGCTTCGTATCAAAATACACCAAACTTTTCTTGTGAGTATTGTGGAGGCCCACACTACAGTTCTGATTGTCAATCGGGCAACACGCTTGTCTATGAGCAGTTTCCTGATAACAATTATGACTCAAGCACATACGACTTACACCCACATCAGTTTTACTGTTGTGAGTACTGTGGAGGTCCTCATTTTAGCTCGGATTGTCAAACAAGGAATCCATTTCCTTGCAACAATTACGACTATTCGTTTCAAGACCCACCTCCACAGTACCCAATTATCCAAGCAACTCCTCAATACCCGCAAAACCTTTGTCATGAGGTTCTTGAAGCATTGAAAGAACTTAAGGAGGAGTTGGCTACTACATCGTTTCAAGATTCTCGTGAGAAATCCATGGCAGAATTACTTGCTGAAGAACGAGATGCTAGAAATGAAATGAGCATGGAAGAATTACTTGCTGAGCAAAGAGCAGCTAAAATGCGTGCCAATCTTCGCAATGCTGCTCTATTTGATGACGATGATGAGAGTGATGATGATGAAGATAACATTGTTACTCAAAAAGATTCATCGAGTACATGAGTTGAAATCCCAACAATCCAAAAATCGCAGGGAGAAAAGAATACTAAGGTACTAGCAGAAGAACAAATGGAACTTGTACAATCCATGAATGCTAGTCCTTCTCATCTCCCTCAGTCTATTGTTATCACACCCGAAGTTCCCACTCACTCTCTGATCATGGGGGACGAGTATCTTAGCACTGTTCCTGAAGAGGAATCGGACGAATTCATAAAGTCTAGTGCTGAGAACCTTGACCCAATCCCAAGAGAGTCACAGGGAATTCTTGAGCATATGTGTGATCTTACTTCCCCTCTTGAGTGTCCAAAAGATCAATTTGAGACTTTCTCCGATTTTAGCGATGATTGTGCATCTTAGGGAGACATTGAGTATGTTGAGGCATCAGTTCCACATTCTGATGCTGATCATCTTCTTGAGGAGTTCGCCGATGAACTCACTCACATCAATCCACTTCCAACGGGAAGTGACAATGATCTCGTTGACTTTGAAGCCGATCCTGGAGAAATTGAAAGTCTCCTATATCATGATCCGTCACTCACTTCTTATCCTAAGAGTCCAATAAAGAATATTAATCACCTTGTTCCCGAAACGTTTAATACGACTTTCACCAACCCTCTATTTGAATTCGAATCTGAATTCACTATGATTTCTAACAATCCAATCTTTGATGAGGAGAGTGATGAGTCTGTAATGGAACAAGAGTTCACAGATTTACATCTTGTGAAAGATTCTCTTCATTAGGAGTTCTCCGGTGAACTCACTCATATCATGACTCCTCCGGAGTATGGTAACCCGGGGGGAGATGCACTTGATGCGTGGGAATTGCACCAGGCTTTACCTCTCGAGGGATCTCGAGAAGCTTACAACCCCTACCAGGCAGTATACCTGATCGTTGTAGTATAGTATAGTGACAAGTGCCGGGGGATTGATCGTTCAACTTAGGAATAGTGTCGTTAGGATTGGAATTGATCTAACTAGGTCTAAAGGTGAGGGATGGTTATTTTTGTATTTTTATATTTTATGAAAAGCAAGTAAAAATCTCGGGTTTGAAGGATTTGGGCGGAATTAGTTGCTAGTCAACTAACCCAATACTAAAGATGCAATCAAAATAAAATACTGAAAATGACGGATTGTATAGTTGCATGGATGACGGATTGTATTCCTTAATACCATTCATAGGGTGGTGCACTTAACTCCCCAATCCTATGAGCTCTTATCTCCTCCTATGCCATGCCCAGCACAACCATAGGGATTGTAAACAGTGGCTCATGCATTAAATACAACCAATAAAACCTAGTGCACATCAGTTCATGTTTCCTAAGACGTTCAAGCATGTTACCATTTGGAGATCTGCCAGTTTTCTTAAGCCTAACATCAAATTCATTCATCCAATACAATTATAAACAAGTAATCAACACATAATTAATATCTAGGTTTCATTAGATCCAAGCAAACACAAGATAGATCTAGCCTAGCATGATGGAATTAAGACAAGAACAAGATATAGACAACCAACACATAGACATATTGATTGAATTAAAAGAATACTTATCTCAATTACACATGAAAGGTATCAAGGGCTTAGAACCCTTGAAAAACTTGTAAAATTCGCACCAAGTTCGTACTTAGGGTTTCTCCAAAACTTCTCCTCTTTTAATGTGAAAATTAGAAAACTATATATAGGAAATAGGGTCTGACGGCGTCAAGACAAATCTTGTGACGCCGTCACCTCGCCGCCAAAATTCTTCTCGGACCGCCTTGATCTACTTTTGACGCCGTCATGTGTTATGCATTTCCAGGCCGTCATGAAGATTACTCTTGACGCCCTACCTCGTGACGCCGTCAAATCTGTACTGGGTCGTCATGGAAATTACTCTTGACGCCGTAAAAAATTCCTTCTTGACGCCGTCACCTACTGTTCCCAGCAAGGAAAATTAAGACGTTGGCGTTTTCTTCACTTTTATGCTCCAAAAACGTCCGAATTGCTTCCTTTTCCAGATTTCACTCCCAAAGTACCTAAAATCACAAAAGGAACGATTTAGGACAATATTTGATCAAATAAATTCGAATTCGGGCTTAAATGACCCCCTAAAAGTGGTTTATTTTTCGCCTCATCATATACCCTTACACTTGAGATTTGCTTGTCCTCAAGCAAATGCGCTTTTATTCTACTCAAAATACAAGTTAGGGGTCATTTAACACTAATATAAAAGTAATTACAACAAATAATCGTTCCACTAAAGACCAATAGACAAGCACGGAGGTCATACACAAGCACCTCACAAATAGTGTTTAGATACTCACATCTCTCGGGTGTAATAAAGTATAAATTACAATATGGAAACGGAAGATATCTCTCACTACCTGTCATAGCAAAATAGATTACCATAGGCTTGGGAAAGGATCAAACCTCCACCACATGGCGTAAGCACCTAGGATAAACTATCAAAGAGGTCTTTTAAAGGGTTGTAACGTTAGGTGTAAGGATATGAAATACACGGTTTTGTTGGATAAAGGAAGTTTTACTGGTGGCGAGTTAACAATCTTGGTTAATTACATGTACAATATGGCGTTGCTAAGCCAAGACTAGACTCGACTTAAGCTAATAAATGAAAAATAACAAAAACATAAAATGAACATAGAATAAAAAGGGATGGTAGTCCGTATGTTTTTTTCTCTTTTTATTTTTCTATATTTTTTTTTCTTTTTTTTTTTATTTATTATTATTTTTTTATTTTTCTATTTTTTTTTTTCGTTTTTTTTTCATACACTCTTACCCTACCATCCAAAATAATACATCATAGGGAATAAACGTTCCTCTTACACTTGAATTTTTACATACTTTACAATAAACTAATCTAATGACTGGAATTAAGAAAATCAAAACACTTGGAGCACTTTTAAGATTAACGTACGTATGGGGGTAATAAATGATGTTCTTCCCCATTACTCCATAAAATAAGTACTTTACCCATGAGTCTCAATCGTCCCAAAACAATATGAACAAGGATATGACTCGACTTAGAAACCATGTAATCAATTAGATAGTTAACTTAGGGTTTAAACATGTAACAATAATGCACTAAAAATGAGCGCATACACGGAAGGCTAAGGCGATTTGGGTGTACATTTAAGTGGGGTGTAACAAATTCTTCCTTTAAGTAAGATGCTTAAAGTTAGAAACGAAAAGATAGGCTCGGAGGGGTGTACTAGGGGTTTCGTGTACTAAAAATGAGTACAACGCTAAAGGTATGGGAAAAATTAGTTGACTTAACTAGCCAAGTAATATGACTTAAATGGTCAATTTATAATACGGGTTTAACACAAGGGTGATCCTAATGCCTCTTATCATGTAGTAAATCCTACTACACGAATGTAGTCTCACTAGCGGTCTCGGGATGCATCACTAACGCAAGTTCTAGAATCTAAATGCTACCGGTACACTCATAAGCACTAATAGTAAATGCTTTTCCTATCAAATCTAAAGGCGAACCTCACATATTTGGGTGAAAAATTTTTCTGAATATACGGTTATGTGCTAGTCATACAATCTCCTATCCATGAGACGCTTGCTATGGCTAAAGTTTCACTCTTAAATGTTGTAAAAAATTTTAAATTTGGCGCTAATATTGCACTAACAAGTATTTCTCATAGTTTTATTACACATCTACCATCAAACAAAACAAACTCAAGCGAAAGTGTATTTGTAAGGTATCATCATTTTACCCTCCCCTTACACTTAAGATGAACATTGTCCCCAATGTTCAAGTAAAGAATGTAAAAGTGAAATAAGTAAAACGAATGAAATCAAATACTCCCCTGATTCGCTCGGTATGGATAATAAGGTGGCAAGGTTAGATCTTCCTCCAAGAAAATGAACAATCAAAGCTTTCCTTCCAGAATATAAATCATCTTCTTGTCATACATAACCTGTAAAACCTGAGAAAATAGACAAAAACAGCCTCGCGTAAAATCGACGGCATCCTATATAAGTTACTAAATCCTAGAAAACAAGATAAGATATAATGCTTGTAGAATGAAGTTTGCAGATTTCCTGGAGATTATAAAACTTAATAATTCACAAAAACCATAAGACTCCGTGAGAAAAATAAAACTGGTAAAATTTCCAGATTTTTACACGTGACGCAGTCAAAAGTTAACTTGTGACGCCGTCAGGAGTGACCTGCAGAAATTCTTATGTTAAGTTTCCAGAAAATTTCTGGAAAAACTTGGTCCTACTTCCTGGAAAATCCTGCAAAACTTCATTATGACTCAATACAAGCATTTGACTCTAACAAATACGAATATACATGTTCATTTAATATTGTGGAGAATCATGATCGGTTTGTTTCTTAAAAACATATTTGGGGTTTCCCCTTACACTTATCTTTTGCAAAAATACTTTTAGGTGGAGTTATGACTAGGCCAAAACAACAAAGTAAAGTATTTCCACTATTTAGTTTAGAAACATGATCAACCAACAATAAAAATAAAGCATGCATACGGAAGCAAATAACAAACAAACAAACAAATAAAATGAAAATCACACAAAGCATGGGTTGCCTCCCAAGAAGCGCTTTTCTTTATTTACGAGTCTTGTAGCTAGACTCAAGGTCATGGGTTACTACGTTTTCCTATCCCGCAAAATGAATGCGGTTTCAAACATCTTAACCAATCTCTTATCCTTCCTATACTCGGGGCCTAAAGCTAAACATTTCGAGTAATAGATCTCTTTCTTTTTGTAACCTCCAATGTTTCTCTCTTCCTTACTCTCAATCTTAATCACGGGGATGTTGTCAACATCGAGATCCTCAGCTTCTCTAAACCTCTCTTCTTTATGGGGCATCCTATATCTAATGTTTTTCTCTTTGGTTGCGAATGTGATAGTGCCCTCATCATGGTTGTAAGTCATTTTAGAGGTTTTGACAAAAGGTTCACCTAAAACAATCTGACACAAAGATTGATCAATAATTCCCCTAACATCTTCTAAGATCATAAAGTCACACCTATAAACAAAATCCCCAACGAAAACATGTAACCCTCTAACCCGCTCAACAAAATTACTCATGCGATTAGGGTTGTAAGGGTCCCGCCTAGGTTTCAATTTTTCGTTCATGATCCAATTATAATAAAGCCTAGACATGATATTCATCGGTACCTTTAAATTGATATAAGTGTGTTCTCTAAACATATGACCAATCATGCATGGGACCTTAAAATTGATAGAATTATGTTTCCTAATCCATGGGCATTTTCGGTACTTAGCGGGGCAAGGGCATTTTAGAAGGAACTTATGGTACCTTAATTCCTCAAGGGTTGGTGTGGAACTCCTAAATATCCTATAATCATCCCATGGCCCTTCCCTACAAGTGTTACTTCCTATCTTGATTTCACATTCATTCATCTCATTGACCTTCATTATTTCATCATTTTCCGTTTTAAGTTGGTTATGTTGCAAAATAACTTCCTTGGGCAAGGTGAATCTAGTTAAGAAGTAGGTAGTTTTGTTGCGGGGGGTTGATGGGTTCAAGGATGTTACCACCTTCCATGATGTCGGATGGTAAAAGGTTACGAACAAAAACACAAAGAAATAAGATAGACTAAAGAAAACCTAAAAATAAAAATAAAATCTCACTAGAAAGGAATCTAGCAAGTAGACCTAATAAAAAGATATTCTAACCTAGACAATAACTATTCCCCGGGCTGCGGCGCCAAAAACTTGATGCGTGGGAATTGCACCAGGCTTTACCTCTCGAGGGATCTCGAGAAGCTTACAACCCCCACCAGGCAGTGTACCTGATCGTTGTAGTATAGTATAGTGACAAGTACCGGGGGATTGATCGTTCAACTCAGGAATAGTGTCGTTAGGATTGGAATTGACCTAACTAGGTCTAAAGGTGAGGGATGATTATTTTTGTATTTTTATATTTTATGAAAAGCAAGTAAAAATCTCGGGTTTGAAGGATTTGGCGGAATTAGTTGCTAGTCAACTAACCCAATACTAAAGATGCAATCAAAATAAAATACTGAAAATGAAAATAAACTAAATTAAACTAAGGTTGTGAGCAATAAGTGGAGAAAATGTGTTTACTTAGATTTCACTACTCCCTAGATATCTTTTACACGTTAATTACTTGTTATAGTTGCATGGATGACGGATTGTATTCCTTAATACCATTCATGGGGTGGCGCACTTAACTCCCCAATCCTATGAGCTCTTATCTCCTCCTATGCCATGCCCAGCACAACCATAGGGATTGTAAATAGTGGCTCATGCATTAAATACAACCAATAAAACCTAGTGCACATCAGTTCATGTTTCCTAAGATGTTCAAGCATGTTACCATTTGGAGATCTGCCAGTTTTCTTAAGCCTAACATCGAATTCATTCATCCAATACAATTATAAACAAGTAATCAACACATAATTAATATCTATGTTTCATTAGATCCAAGCAAACACAAGATAGATCTAGCCTAGCATGATGGAATTATGACAAGAACAAGATATAGACAACCAACACATAGACATATTGATTGAATTAAAAGAATACTTATCTCAATTACACATGAAAGGTATCAAGGGCTTAGAACCCTTGAAAAACCTGTAAAATTCGCACTAAGTTCGTACTTAGGGTTTCTCCAAAACTTCTCCTCTTTTAATGTGAAAATTAGAAAACTATATATAGGAAATAGGGTCTGACGGCGTCAAGACAAATCTTGTGACGCCGTCACCTCGGCGCCAAAATTCTTCTCGGACTGCCTTGATCTACTTTTGACGCCATCATGTGTTATGCATTTCCAGGCCGTCATGAAGATTACTCTTGATGCCCTACCTCGTGACGCTGTCAAATTTGTACTGGGTCGTCATGGAAATTACTTCTGACGCCGTCAGAAATTCCTTCTTGACGCTGTCACCTACTGTTCCCAGCAAGGAAAATTAAGACTTTGGCGTTTTCTTCACTTTTATGCTCCAAAAACGCCCGAATTGCTTCCTTTTCCAGATTTCACTCCCAAAGTACCTAAAATCACAAAAGGAACGATTTAGGGCAATATTTGATCAAATAAATTCGAATTCGGGCTTAAATGACCCCCTAAAAGTGGTTCATTTTTCGCCTCATCAGCACTCAATCATGAGGATTTGCAAATTCCCACCCTCCCTCCCGGGATGTTTTCTAACACGATGAGCTTAACCCTTGAAATCCAAATTCAGGCTAATGAGCCTGCTCTCGAGGAAGAAGATCTTATCATGATTGTTATCATGATTTTCTTTCTTTTCTTCACCTACCTGGTGACTTCCTCTCTTCTTCACTCCTTCGGGAATGAAGACACTATCTTTGACCCCGGCATTTCCATTTACCATTATCTTGAGCCGGGTACTTATCTCATCGGTGTGGAACTTTCACGTGCATCAAATGTTTGTCAAAACATCTTGAATGAAAGTCCGATGGAGATTGTCTCTTCCACATCATGCTTCCCCAAGAACCAATGAATTTTGGGTCGAGTCAAGCTAGCGACTCGGTAAACAAAAATAGTACCATGCATATAGGGTTTTCACCCTATGTGTGGGGGAGTTACCCCTGCCGTGGTTATAAATAAAGTGAAAAAAAAATGGTGTTTCCACATTTAGATTGTAATGTTGCCCTTTTACGTTCAAAGAGTCGGCATAATAGCCGGGACTTTGAATATTGAGGACAATATTCAATTCTAAGTGTGGGGGGGGGGGGATTCTAGCGAATTTTATCACATTTTACCATTTAGTACCCCCGTTTTTGGCAAAAATTTAAATTTTTTTTCACTTGAGCTTCAAAAAATTTTGTGGTTATCAGTCCGCCATGTCTAACTGACAAAAGGATTGGCTAATCCAGGAGCAAACGGCTCTTGGTAAAGATATATCAAATCCGTTTATGGCTTACAATTTACCCAAAATTGTATGGTATTTCAACTCGCCATATCCTAAAAAGTGAAAGAGTTGGCTAGCCCGCAAGATTATGGCTTGTGGTAAAGGCAGTGGAAAACCATAATTGGTAATCAACTCACCAAGATGTTGACTATGTCCATCAAAATTTGGCTAGTCCAGAAGCAAACGGCTTTTGGTAAAGACAAATCAAATCCGTTGACAGCTGGTGGTTTGCTCAAAATCACATGGTTATCAGGTGGACCATAGTTCTTACTTGAACCGAAACACTTGGCTACTCCAGAAGTAATGGCTTTTGGTAAAAAGACTTCAAATCCATTAAATTTTCAAAAAATTGCTAGGGACTAGCAATTGCTTAGTGTGGGGGATTTGATATGTGTCTTTTTGCACATATCTTTTCGTCCAATTTTCGAGTCAAAACAATCAAAAACACTTCAAAATGGTCAAATAACATCACAAATATCCTTGGAGTATGTTTTTGTGTGTTTCAGGTACAAAGGATTGAAAACAGACGAAAAACGAGCAAAATATGAAGAGTTGTCAAAATCAGTCCCTGAACTTTCACAAATTGACAAAATTGGTCCCTGGTAAAATAATTTTGAAAGAATAGTCAACCCGAGTCCTTTGAAAGTTAAAAATTTATCAAAAACGGTTCTTGGGTAAAAAGTTTGGAGAATTTACATATTTGGTCCTCCAAGTTTGAAAATTGGCAGTTTTGGTCCTTGAAGTTTAAATTTGGAAAATAACAATTAAGGTCCCTTGGACTATTGATACTTGGCAGGAAAAGCCCTTTAACTAAGTTGGGAAAGTAACAAGTCCAGCCCTCCGATTTTCAGTTTTGCACAAAATTGGTCCTTGTGGTGTTTAACTCATATATCAAACGGACCCTTGTATTGTTTTCACCTAAATACATAACCCAACAACACCTCACCACTCCAGGCCCACTCCAACTCCACACCCCAGCCCATTTCCCCCATGGCCCAAACTTCACAACCCTAACCTGAATTAAATAAAACACTCGTTTTATTTCTTTAACCCCCACTCAGTGAAACACCCAACACCCTTTCTTCCTCACCTGTTTTACCCACAGAACAATCACCCTCCCCCTCCTGCTACATGCAACCACCTCCCTTTTCACCTCCATCAAGAAACCCTTCACATGTTACCAAACCCCTCACGGGTATCCACCTCCACGTCAGCAATCCCTGTGACCAAGCCTATCCCATAGCTGTGATTTATTGAAGTGGAAACCAAGGTAAAATCAATGGATGAGATTGAAGCTAAAGAAGCACAAAGAAACAAGACAGAACCCTATGTTTTTTAGTATAAATAGTTAATGATGTTGTAAGCCGTTTTGGCAAGTTAGGTTTTAATAGGTAGTAGTATTTAATTAGGTTTTCAAGTTTTAATTTTCAGTAATGTTGTAGTATTAATTTAAATCCTTTGTATTCTCTTCTTTAAATTCAATGAAAATTTAAGTTTTTACTGTGGAAATAGCTTCTCAAACTGCTTGTTTTAACTACTTATTTTCAGTTGATTACTGCTTAATTCTCCTTAATGTTACTTAATGTATCAGTGTTATACAAGTTCCAGTACTGTGAAGTCGATTCTTAGGCAAGAAATGTCAAAAATAACTCATGAAGGGGTGTTTGGCTTAGGGTGGTTTTTAGTGTAAAATCAAACTTTTGGTAACTTAGTTTCCTTGATTCAGTTATAGGTCCATCAACTTACTAGTTTTTTTAGTCAATTCTACTGTTTTTACCAGGTTTCTTAGCTTTTAATAGGATTTCAAAATTTCATGTTCTAAATCAAATTTACTTAGCTGTTACTTTAACTTAAAAGATTTAGGTGCTCTAGTGGTGTTTTCAGTTTCAAATTAGATTAGTTTAGTTGTCTGATATTAGGTAGTCAAGTTTCGTAGGTCAAAAGGCGAGTTGCACCCTCTTTTGATCCATTTTCACCCATGACCAGTTCAGTAGTACCTGTCCCTCCCACACTTTTTTATCTCGATTTTAAGTTAGCTACAGTTAGAATTAGGATTTGAATTTCATTTTTCAAGTAGTTTGTAGTATAGGGTTTACTGGTCTTACCTTATTTTGTGTTTTAGAAGTAGTTGGTTAGCTTAATTATAGGCTGCAAATTGGTTAAATCTTCATTAGGCCTGCGGTTTCAACAGGTCCCAAACTTCCCCTTGTATCTTGAATATTAGATAGGTTAGAGTAGGATTTTCTTGATTTGTTTCTGCATTTAGGAGTGTTTATTGGTTTAAGTTGTGGCCTACTCATTCCCTACTTTGGCCTGTCTTACCACTCGCAATTACACCGCCCATAACCTGCTGTCATAGTCCCCATGAGCCTCTTTTTGTTCATATTTTTAGTCTAGTTTAGTTAGGTTTCTAGGCATTTTACTGTGTTTGCAAGTAGTTAGGAATGTAGAGATTCATTTTATATGCTCTTTATTGGATTTGAGTTTATTTTCTTGCTTAAAACATAGCCTGCAATTATACCCTTCAACTGCTCCCACTAGGCCTGCTGCATCAGCAGCCTACACGCCTAACCAGCCCCCTTTTTATCTTATTTTAGATTAGTTAACGTAAGTTTCAGACTTCCCATTTAGGTTTGTAAGTAGATGGTAGTCTAGTGATTATTAATTTTAGCTTAATTCAATATTTAGAGCTTTTTGAGTAGCTTTTTGTTGGCTGCAAAACACCCCCCTAAACTGCAGGCCATAAGTTTGTTGATATATATATTTTTTTAGTTCCTGTTTATTTTTATGGATGAATGTTGTTATCATGTTGTTTATTTGTGTTGGAGACTAACATTGTTGATGTGTTCTTTAGTCATGGCTTATGTGCTCATTAATATAACTTTTAGACTTTTCAAAAAAAAAAAAAAAAAAACTTGGCACAAACATGAGATTGCTGGGATTTTGAGATTTACACAGGGTCGTTTAAAAGATTCCCAGTAAAAGTTGTATTGTAAATGTCGTGTTTGCGAAAAGAAAAGAACTTAAAAAAATATGGTTTGTAAAAAGGGTGTTGCCAGGAATTGAACCCTGGTCGACAGGCTTACCACACAGAAACAAGCAACAGACTCCCTTCCATCTGAACTACAAGCCTTTCTTGTTTAGGTTTTCTTTCTTTCTTTATTTATAGTAGTTTGTTTAAGTAGCTTATTAATTAATTCAGTTTTAGTAATGCTTATTTACTGCTTAATTTTTACTGCTTATTTCAAATGTTTATTTTTCCTAGCTTCTAATTAGTATATTAAACTTTCCAAAAAAATTTCATAATTTTCCAATTAGTTTTACTATTTTTCTAGGATTTCTTTTATTATTTTAGTTTTTAAATCATTATAAAAAATATAAAGGCTAAAAAAAATATTTTTTCTTTTTTCAAAAATTTTCTTTTAACATTAGAAAGTAGAAAAATTAATTTCATGCATGGAGGACTAGTGTAGCTTTATTTTCACGTTTTAATTTGCGCACTCGCGTTTTTCTTAAATTAACTTTCGCGTTTTTAAATTTAGATTACGTTTTAGGTTTTCCATACTTCCTATTATCATTCCCGTAGATTTTTAGGTAGATTTTAAGTGTTACTTATCATCCCTTGTTTTGTATTCATGTTTTAGTTGCGTTAATTTATTTTTCGTACGTTATTTGTAATTTCTCGTAGTTGTAAAATTCCACAATACCAAATAATCTCTCAACCATTCCTTACAAGCATTTTAATCTCCGAATCTCACATGATATTGCCCATTCACACCTCGTTGGGACACGACCCGGGTAATCACTTACCCGGTATCACATATATATATTGTATTCACGAGTTTTCGCAAGTTAAACTTTTCCTAAAGGTTAATTAGCGAATTCCACTCTCGTTTACTTTATATTATTTTGATACGCACTCAAAAACGCATCATCAAGCGGCTTCTCGACTTAATTCAACCGAAGGTGTTCTACATTTCCGTTCATACACTATCTGAAAGGACAAACTTTGTCACTTGCATGCCATCAATCTTAATGAGCAAACACAATCAGACCATACACTTGTCAACTTCTTGCTCAACACTTCTTCCAAGTTTAAATAGTTGTCCTGCTTATCCATCGGTCTGTAGATGAAAGGCATAACTATACTTGAGTCTGGTCCCTCAAGCCTTTAGTAGTTCTTCTTAGGGCTGTGAGGTAAAAGCACAAATCTCTGAAACGATCATTGCAGGTGCGTTATGCAATTGAGAAATCTTATGTCGGAGGATTTATGCCAACTTGATAACTGAATACACATCCTAAGAGGCAAAAGTGAGTTGACTAACTCAAACGATCTACCATAACTCAAATTATGTCATCCTTCTTAATTGTGCTCGGAGATTTCGTTCCAAGGTTCATGAAAATTCAAATCCTGCTTTAGATCCCTTATACATCTTAGTACAACCAAGAGGGATAGAAAAAGTAGAATTGTGCCTCAATCGTAACAATTTCTTTCCAGTCTCCTAACAAATCATAGTTTGCCATCTTGCTCCTGAGTTTTCCTAATATCTGAAATTGGATTTCATCTTCATTGTGAGATATTTCTTCAAGTCTTGAGAGCAAACACCACTGCCACCAACTCCAGGTCATGCATTGAACAATTCTCCTCAAATGGTTCTAGTTGCATAAGCAATAACTTCCCCGTGTTGCATAAGGGCATAACCAAGTCTTCTTCTCGAAATGTCTCAAAATCGATATTCATCTGAAGGTATGGAAGTAAATTTCTATTTTAGCTTTTCCAAAACTCCATTCTCATCCAAGCTAAGCTTCTCTTCCATACTCATAAATTCATCAATGGTAATGCAAGTCGTGAACATCTTCCAACCAATGTCATGCTTCCAGAATATACAAATGATCCTCATATTTCCAACATATTACGAAAATGATTCTCATGTCTCTTCTTCGTCTCTGAATGTACTAAGATGTCATACTATGACAACTTTGTCTATGTACTCACGAAAGAAACGATTCATCATGTCCATGGAATAGTCAAAACATCAGCTAATACTATCAGCATCACTAACCGTCATAAGGGTTGTTACAAATACGAAAGGCAATTCTAGAATAACGTCAAGCCGTAACTCCGTCAAAAGAAAACTCCTCGTACTAAAGTAAATCGGACACATCGTCAATTCGAAATCGGAAGAATAATGGTTTTCTAACGGTAATGCGGTTCAGCTTCCAGAGGTCAACACATAATCTTCTGCTAACATTCTTCTTCATCGCGAATAAAATTGTAGTACTCCAAGAAGATACACTTAGATAAACAAACCACCTTCTAGTTTTCGGTTGTTGCTCCTCCAGTTTTCTCAATTCAACTGGTGCTAATTAATATAGAGTTTTCAAAAAAAAATAAAAAATAAAAATAAAATAAAATAAAATAAAAGGAGAAAACATCATCTTATACAAAGAAGGTTCTGTCTCATCAAACCTCACTGTTCTCAGGCACTTCTCAAAGACGTCCTATGATCCCCATAAGTTCAAGTTGTATGATGTAATTATTATCATGTTGGCTAGGCGTCATAATACTTGCATCATATATACATGCCTTTTTGGAAATCATATTCTACCTCGAGTCGTGACTAAACATTTTCTCAGTACTAAGTCAAATCAAATTCATAATTGGTGGAAAAATTGGGTGGTTCAATTAGGGATTCATTGGAAGAATTTAGATTGCAAAATGACTCTTAAAGTGAGATTCATCCCACGAGAAACAAGAATAGATGCTAGTAAAACTCCATAACCGCGAAAGTAACATACGAGTTTCCAGGGTAGTAATGATAACAAAAGTTTAACAATCAGAAGTCATGGCAAAAATAAATCAGAGTGGTTTAAAATGTCAGAGAGACGTAGTATGAAAGTAGTTAGCATCTTGATGCTCAGTCCACCAGTCAATATCAGGATGACAATCGAATTTAAACTTTCCAAGGAAAGACAGATCAGCATAGCGAATCATATCATTCAGAAGTGAGGAATAACATTCCTATTCTCGTGGTTGATCACCACAAGATTTCTCATAGGAATACAACTGGATAAGGCAAAATCTAATGGTGTAGGGAAACTTAAATGTTTATCAAAAGCAAGAGATTTCACAGAACGTGTCAAACACGTCATGATCATAGAAATTCTCAGAGTGCCTATAGAGGCATCTAAAGGGTTAACAAATGAATCAGAGGTTGAAATCAAAGAAGATAAAGCTTATGTAATGTCAAACATTACCGCAAAATTCTTAACGCATTCTAAACTTACTTGGTCACTAAACTCATGTTATGCAAAATAATAGGCTTCAAATCTCCAGAAGGAGAAATCTTAAAAGGCTCAAGTAGAAGTAAGGCACGAATCAGAGTGATGCGGAAGCAACGATACCTAAACAAATTCCCTATAGTCTACCCAATCCTCACCGGTCATAACTTGAGTTTCAGAGTGGAAATCCTAACTCAAGTTCTCAAAGGTTGTTTCATAACTCCTATGGTGCAAAACCTAGCGGGCCTAATACTCACAGGTCATAGCCTAAGCTCTACGGGTTTTGAATCCGCCGATCAAACCTGTCTCTGATACCAAAATTGTAACACCCCAACCCAAAAAGGGCTAAAGTGTAACATTTTGGGGTCAAATCAGAACACAAGTAAACAGAGATACATTACAAATACAAGGGTTACAAAATAATACTATGAAAAAAATAAGGGACTAATTACAACTTCCAACTAATTACAAACTAAAACCAAAAGGGAAATCTCTAAGTCTATTCTCTAATCCATGGGGAGCTATCAACAGTGTAGTCCACTAAGAGATCCTAAGCACTCTTCACCCAACCCAGCTTCCTTCTAAAACCTGCCGCGGGAAAAAAAAATGCGGTTGAGCTTAAAAAGCCTAGTGAACAGATGTAAACAAACGAAAACTAATAACAAAAGGAAAACGAATGTGAATATGACATAAGTCCAAGCGAACCTGTTGAGATAGAAATCAAGAATATGGAAACATAGAATATGATCAAAGGAAATACGGATAATGGATACCAAACACTTAAGGAAATGAAATGAGTCATAAGTGTAAGCAAAAGAAATAAAGCAATCATAAGTTAAACACAAATAGAGAAGACAAGATAAGGATCATCTAAAAGTAGAACTAACAGAAATGCCCAACAAATACTAATGCGCACATAGGAGTGATCATCTCCAAATGTACTATGTGAAAGGGGTGTATTGTACACACACCAAAACATTCACCAAATAATACTAAACAAAGTACCTGATCGGTGTATTTTACATACACCTCATAGCATGTTAATTACACATTTTTGCATTATTATTCGTTGTTATACATGTACTTTGAGAGTGTTTGGTGATTATGTAGGCTATGCACACAAAGGAGCTAAAGTCGCGATATTACAAGCTTAAAAAGAGGACATAAAAGATTTGGACGCGGTTGTACTATTTCGGTCATAACTCCTTCGTCCGATGTCCGTTTTAGGTGATTAAAAAGGCCACGAAAAGAGTAAAAAGAAATCTACACATCTAAATAGTAAAATGCAAGATATTCTGAAATTTACTCATGCGTTTACTAGCTGGAACAGCCAACTCGTGGCTATTGGGTTTTTAGCCCATCTATCTTATAAATATTGGCACTTATATCATTAACCAAGTGAAAATATATGTGTGGGCTGCTGATTTAGACGAGCTAAGGAGAAAGGAGCCCAAGGCTTTTTAGTCTTGACGTGAAAGAAAGAAAGAAAAACAAAGGGTTTGTCCATTATATAAGATAGGCTAAATTTCACCGTTCGTCCCTAAACTTGTCGCAATTCGCGCATTTGGTCCTTAAACTTTTTTTTGGCATTTTCGTCCCTGAAGTTGTCAAACGACGGCGCCGTTGGTCCCTGGGCCCGCGTTTTGGCTAACCATGGTCAATTTACTTGTTACACACCTTGTGAAGTTACTAAAATGCCCTTTCTTTTTATCTTAATTTACAAACACATACACAAACATGAACTAATATTAGTACATGACTACGTCCCCATATTATCCAAGTGGTCGAATACGTTATGTGTTAAAATGACAGAAGTACTGCTTATCATTCTTTTATCATCTTGTAAATATGCAGATGTCTGTTATGGGTCTTGACACTCAATGCCTGTGTAATAGTCGTGTTATTTATAGTATAATCGCTAGTTTGATATGCCGAATTCACCTCAGTATTTACTCTTTTCAGACAGATTTGGTCTATTGGATTTCTTTGTTTAATATACTTTAGTATCTTTTAACAAATGTCTGATTAGGTACATACCGACTCATACTAATATAATATAAGCAGCAGCCAGTCATGGTAGATCGGAGAAATGAAAACAAATTACACAATAAAAATACATATAGAGAAAATGACATGAAAGAAGACGACTAGCCAACAAATTAGATGACCGGTTACCAAATTATGTTGTTTGTTGCATCCAGCCACATGACGATTCACATGTAAGTAATATAATATGTATTACAGATTTTGTTTCTTCTATACATGTTCCATTTCCCTTTTATGCTAATGATGCCAAGTTTAGTGATAAAGATTTGCACATGGTAGATTATCTCATGATCTCTAGCAGTCAATTTTAGTGATAAAGATTTGCACATGGTAGATTATCGCATGATCTCTAGCAGTCAATTAAATGGTATATTATAGCTTTCCATATCTGTTTACTGTAGACTATACGTTAAAATCTTTGTATGCAACACATTCGATTGATGATACCCTCTCCTTTTAACTGATACTTACACAGGTTATCTATGAATACACAGGCTGTGCAAATACATAAACAATCTAGATTGGTAAGAATATGATAACATCAAACGACATCTATTGCTACAATAGACGCCGTTTGAGGGTTTTTTTCTTGTTTAAATTGTGTCTGTGTGTATCTATATATCTGTATGTGCACCTAGGTATTTGGCTGCTATGAAATGAAGTTTGATCTCGCACCACCTGCAAGATGCACGCGTAATTATTGCAAAACTGTATGAAGAGATAGTCGAAACTTAAAGGTACTGCTATCATCTTCCCAACAATGGTAACAATACATCAGTATAACTTAAACAACAGATAGAGCCACAAGCTCTGCACCCCTGGTAGTCGTCCAATGCTTAGCTAAGGTGTCAATAATTGATTTGCTTAACCTAGCAAAGATCATCATTGAATAGGGTAGATTTTCATTTAGGTGTTTAGTTGTTGTTGTTTATGGTCCAAGTCAACTTCACTTTAGCTAATACAAGTTTCCACAACTTTCTCTCTGACTTTCCTTGGTCAAAACACTCAAAACCACCCATTTGCTCAAATCTGACCCAAAACATAAAGTAGACAAACAACAGATTTAGTTTTTTAATTTTCATTTCCTCAATTTTCAACCAAATCTGATAAAATTTTGGGATAATGTACTCTTATAGATTGTTTACTTAGTGGTATTTTTATCTTAATTTTTAGAATTTTTTTTACAGGGCTTAAACCACTTTTTCGGGCTGCAAAACTGATTTTCACAGAAAAGTCACAAAAATCAATTTTGATTTTGATGTTTCATTTTCAATCCACAACACCAAAAGTTCTGAAATTTTGCATGCTTAAGGATCAGTTGGTAATCTAGTTAATGGTAATTATTTTCAAATTTTATTTTGAGCTTATAAGAAGCTTTTGGATAGCAAGAAAGTGATCCATTTGGGCTTGTAACTGCCTGCACCCGACCATCAGTGTGCCATAAGCTCATTTCATTAAGCTCTTATCAGGCTTATCAGTGAGGCTTACCTTGAGCTTTTTGGCAAGCCAACAGTGTTGGCTTGTTGGTTTCAAGCTTGTTTTGGACTCTTGAGCTTATTTGATAAGCCAAAATAGGCTTGCTTATTAGCTATAAGGACTGTTTGGGATTGTTTGTTTATATTTGCTTTTCCCTGCTTATTTTGTGCTTTTAGTATGCTCATTTGTTTGTTTTAGCTCATTTTGGAACAGTGAACAAGCTATCAAGTGCAGACTCAAGTGTTACAAGCCATGGATCAAAAACCACCAATATCGGTTCTTTTGGCACATCACACATGGTTCATTATCAACCAGTTTCCGTAACAAGAACTACAACATCAGAAACATTCAAATTCTTCATCGAAGAATAAGCTGAATCAATCATAGCATCAAGAAAACCCAGTTGTTGGGGATGACGGTCACGGCCATTTTTTGTTTCTGATGAGAAGAGATGGCAGAAACAATAGATGAAAGAAAAAGATAGCAGCGTGAGAAAAATAGATGGGAGGAAGTGTTTATTAAATGTGTTTGTAAATTAAGATAAAAAGAAATGGCATTTTAGTAACTTCACAAGGTGTTTAACTAGCAAATTGACCATGAGCAAACAAAATGGGGTGCCAAGGACCAACGGCGCCATTTTTGACAACTTCAGGGACGAAAATGCCAAAAAAAAGTTTAAGGACCAAATGCGTGAATTGCGACAAGTTTAGGGACGAACGGTGAAATTTTGTCTATAAGATATGCAAAATTCGGCCTAGGGGTTTTACGAAGAAACACAGATTCGACAAGCCATTCATCCGTAAACAAACAAATCTCAGCCACCATTATTTTTGTATCACTCGAAGATCACAGGGAATTATATTCAACATATATATTAATTATTTACTCGATGATCGTGCAAGGATATTAAAGGATTTAATTCCTTTGAATACTTTACGTAACAGTATGCAAGGCAGAAACACATATACGATGATGTCTACGATTGTGATGTGCGGCTAATCTTTTTATAATCTCTCCCGGTAAATGATATATTTGGTTTGATCATGTTTACGGATTTTATTTTGTTTGCCAAACACTAATTCATATAATTTTAATGCATGTCTTTTGTTGATTTTAATGTTTTAATATAATTATTTGATGAATTTTTGTGAGACATATTATTGCGAGTCAACGATTGTGCCAAGCCTAATTAGTATAGGGGTTAAGACGGTCGTATGGTAAACATAATTTGTACCCATAATTTTTCATTTGAGTAATTATAAAATTAGTTGATAGGATTATTATGAGATATGTTATTGCTAGTAAATGAGCTGTGCCGAGTCCAACTAGTTTAGGGATTAAGACGATTCATGTGTTGAACATAACTTATGCCCAAAATTATCCTTTCAAGTAATACAAACTATGTCTATGTGGTTTGAGGCAAACATTAGTAATAATCCGTAACTTGGTCATATCAATATATCCGGAGCCGGGAGAGATTGCTTTTCACCCAATTGTTTACAACTCTTGCTTTTATTTGCTTATTTAATTTTTATTTGTTTAATTACTTTTTGTTACTTATTTGTAGGGCTGTAAACGAACCGGACGAACACGAACGGAGCTCTGTTCATGTTCGTTCATTTAATTTTAACCGGACAAATAAACGGACACGGACGCTTAAACGGACAAATTTTCTTGTTCATGTTCGTTTATTAAGAAAATGAATTGTTCATGTTCGTTTATTAAGACATTAAACGAACGCTAAACGAACATAAACAATCGAACATAAATGAAAATAGACAAACAAACATAAACTTTATTAAATTCTTCACAATATATTATTTTATAAGTGTTGTTTTGTTTAAAAAAACCAATTTTTAAAAGGGTTTTTCTAACATGTGCCTTAGGGCACATGTTAAGTACACAAAAAGTACTATGGGACTCACGAAAAAGGATATACAAAAGTACACTTGTCTATACTTTTGCGTGGGGTCCATGAGTACTTTATGTACTTTTTGTTGTGCTTAACATGTGCCCTAGGGCACATGTTAGAAAAACTCTTTTTAAAATTATAAAATAAAAAGATATTATATATGAATATAAATAGATAAATAAACATAAACGAACATTAACGAACGCCTAATCGGACGTTCACGAACATAAATGAACGAACGAGACTTTTGTTCATGTTCGTTCATTTAACTAAATGAACGTAAAATATTGTTCATGTTCGTTCATTTAATAAACGAACGAACATAAACAAACTTTTTACCGAACGGTTCAAGAAATGTTCACTGAACGTTCAGTTCGTTTACAGCCCTACTTATTTGCTTTCTAGTTAATTAGTAGTTTAATCATTATCTTAGTCGGTATATTTCAAAACCAAAACTTTTATTGATCAGCGATCACCCCAAGACTTAAATTAAAACCACATACTCCTCGTGGATACGATACCCGTTTACCCTATCTAGCATAAGGTAATTAGGTTTATTTTTGATCGGTACAACGACATCGGTCAAATTTTGGCGCCGCTGTCGGGGAGTGAGTGCGCTTTTGGTTTAAGTTTTTGTTAATAGTTTTAAAATAAAAAAAATAAAAAAATACAAAAAGATTTTCTTTTTCTTTTGTTTTGTTTGTTTTGTTGGTTTTAAGTGTGCAAGTTAGTGTATGCGCACACGTAGATCGGGACGTACATCACCGTTAGCTTACGATCCCGAGGTAGAGAGAAGTGCGAGGTTGAGGAGGAAAGCAGCTAGACAGTTTTCTACTAACCTTGATTTTGCAGGTTTAGAAGAGCTTTTCATGGAAATGCCAGGTGACGACGATGATGTCAGTGCAGAATCCCCACCACGGGGTGTGGATTCCTACTATAGACCGGGGAACTTCGAGGATCCCTCGCCGATTGTCTATCCGACTGCGGCTAATGGGGCTGTGGGCAACTTTAAGATCCAGCCGAACCTTATCGCGATCTTACCCGTGTTTAGAGGTCATGAGGAGCCGTACGCACATCTGCGGGAGTTCTTCTCTATTGCAGATACATATCAAGTTAGTAACACCACTAAGGATAGGGTAAGACTTCGCCTTTTTCCTTTTTCTCTTAAAGATCAAGCTAAGGCCTGGTTCACATCTCTCGAACCAGGTAGTATTAAATCATGGTCTGAAATGCAATATGTGTTTCTTGATGAATTTTATTCTATAAGTAAAACTGCCGCCATTAGGAATAAGATTAAATCCTTTCGTCAAATCCCAGGCGAGCAGTTTCATGAAGCTTTTAGTAGACTAAAAGAGTTGTTAAGAACTTGCCCTCACCATGATGTTCCAAAATGGGAGCTTGTCAAAATCTTCTATGATGGGTTGGATTATCATAACCAACAATTTGTGATGGCAACTAGTGGGGGAACGTTTTTCTCACGGCCCATGGAGGAAGAATGGGAGTTTTTTGAAAAGCTGAGCAAAGGTTCCAAGACCCAAGCTTCGGTGGATCGAACCAACAACCACACATCTTCTGCCAATTTTGTGTCTAACGAATTTGGCACAAATTCTGAAATTAGCGAGTTAAGTAAGAAAGTTGATCTTTTGTTGGGAAATCTAGGAAAAGGTGCCTCAAATGTGTCGAATGATGCGTGCTCAATGTGTGGTGATCCTAGGCATTCTGTCAATAATTGTCAAAATTGGGGGATGCCATCGAATGAGGAGGTAAATGGAGTTTATGGAAACCGTCCACGAAACAACCCATTCTCCGAAAGTTACAATCCTGGATGGCGCAATCATCCCAACTTCCATTGGAAGGACGACGATAGTCGTCCTAATAATACCCAACAACAAAGCTCCTACCAACAAAGGCCACATCAATACCAAAATTACGGTCAAGGTTCAAGCAATGGCCAATAATCCAATGTTGACCAAAAGTTTGACTTGATCCTAAGCTAGTTGGCCAAGTCTAATCAAGGTGCAAACCTAAAGTTTGAGTCCCTCTCCAAATCTGTATTAAATCTTGAGAGACAACTGGGGCAGTTGGCCGAAGAGGTGCACAAACGAGAAGCGGGTAAGCTTCCAAGCTATCCCAATCTCAATCCAACGCATAAGCCAAGTGGTCCTGAGCAATTGAATATGGTGACATCTCTTCGAAATGGTAAAACCTACAACAATGACATCAAAATTCCAAGTGTTCATGATTTTTCACATGATGTCGAGGACTTCGTTACTGATGACAAAAGTGTTGTTAAAGGTAAAAAAGCTGATAATGTTAAGTCCGATTCTGAATTGGTAAATGATTTGTTAAAAGATTTTCCAAAACCACCAACACAGAATCCTGAAACTACTGAATCACCCAAAGTTGGGGAGGGTGGTGTGTCAAGCACAACCACTCCTTACCCCGCAGCTTTGGAAAAATCGGCATCTGCAAGATTGGCTAAAAAGAGTCCTCATTCTGAGGATATGTGGGAGACTTTCAACCAAGTAAAGATCAATATCCCGCTTATTGATGCTATCAAGCAAATTCCTGCATATGCCAAGTTTTAAAGGACTTGTGTACTCAAAAGAGGAAGCTGAAAGCAACTTTGCCTAAAAAGATTGACCTAACTGAGCATGCCAGTGCAGTCTTATCTAGCTCATTTCCTCCCAAATTCAAGGATCCTAGAGCACCATTGATTTCAGTTGTGGTGGGAAATATTGCCATTAAGACGGCGCTCCTTGATCTCGGTGCTAGTATCAACATCCTTCCTGCTAGTTTGGTCGATAACTTAGGAACTCTTCGTAAGACTGACACTATAATTTCCTTAGCCGATCGATCTACCAAAATTCCTAGAGGTATCTTAGAGGATGTGATTGTGAAAGTTGATGACTTCTATTACCCAGTTGACCTCTTTGTTATGGACACTGAGTCACCATACAAGGATGTTCAACCAACCATTATCCTTGGGCGACCATTCCTAGCCACAATAGACGCTATGATTAATTGTCATACTGGCGCCATGGATATTGCATTCGGTAATAAGAAGCTTAGATTGAATGTGTTTAATTCTGGGAATTGTCCTATTATGAATGAATGCTACCAGGTAGATGTGATCGATGAGGAAGTCCAAAAGCATGCACCCCGTATGCTTGAGGATGATCCTTTAGAATTGTATCTAACTGGTGAGAATGAGGAGATTCTCAATGTTGCTGAAGTACAAGAGATGCAAGAGTGTTTGGTTAGTTCTATGGACCATCAAAAACCACCCTGGTCTTATAAAGTGGAGCCCTTACCTGCTAGTTTTGACACGGCCACAAAGCCGTCGCTAGAGGTGCCTCCAACTCTTGAGCTGAAACCTTTGCCAGTAAATCTCAAATATGCTTTCCTAGGTCCTAACAATACTTTACCCGTTATTATTGCTTCTGATCTTTCTGGATCACAAGAGGCAACACTTTTGGAAGTGCTTTCTAAGTATAAATCAGCAATAGGATGGACAATTGCTGACTTGAAAGGAATCAGTCCTTCATTATGTATGCACCGAATTATTACGGACCCAGATGTTAAACCATCAAGAGATGCGCAAAGGCGCTTGAATCCAAATATGAAGGAGGTAGTGAAGAAGGAAGTTCTAAAATGGCTAGATGCTGGTATCATCTATCCTATTTCGGATAGTAAATGGGTAAGTCCTACGCAAACGGTGCCTAAAAAGGCTGGTATCACCATTGTGGAAACCGAGAGTGGGGAAAAACTCACCACCCGACTAGTGACCGGTTGGAGAGTGTGCATAGATTACCGTAAGCTGAATAATGCCACATCTAAAGATCATTTACCACTACCTTTCATTGATCAAATAGTTGAGAAGCTTTCTGGTCAGAAGTTCTATTGTTTTTTGGATGGGTATTCCGGGTATAATCAAATACCCATCCATCTAGATGACCAGGCCAAAACAACTTTTACATGTCCTTATGGGACATTTGCATTCTGCCGAATGCCATTTTGTCTGTGTAATGCACCCGCTACCTTTCAGCGGTGCATGATGAGCATCTTTTCGGACATGGTTGAAGAATCGGTAGAGTTATTTATGGATGATTTCTCCATCTTTGGTCAATCCTTTGAAAGTTGTTTGGGTCAGCTTGAAAGTGCGTTAAAAAGATGCACATAAACTAATCTAGTGCTTAGTTGGGAGAAGAGTCATTTCATGGTTCATGAGGGAATTGTATTGGGGCATGTCGTTTCTGAAAAAGGATTTGAGGTTGACCGTGCCAAGGTGCAAATAATTTCAACCCTTCCTCCTCCCACTAACATTAAAGCTGTGCGATCTTTTCTTGGTCATGCAGGGTTCTACAGGCGATTTATTAAAGATTTCAGTGCTATATCAAATCCTCTTTGTAATTTACTCTTAAAAGATGCACGATTTTACTTTAATGAATCATGTCTTAATTCATTCAATATGATTAAGCTAAAGCTTGTAGAAGCCCCGATTCTGCAATCACCTGATTGGTCGAAGCCTTTTGAGATCATGTGTGATGCGAGTGATTATGCCGCTGGGGCGGTGCTAGGACAACGGGATGATAAGAAACCCGTTGTAATCTTTTATGCTAGTAAGACTTTTTCAGAAGCTCAAATGAATTACACCACTACTGAAAAGGAATTGCTAGTCGTGGTTTTTGTTCTTGATAAGTTCCGGTCATATATTTGGGGGCACCCTAAGGTGATAGTATTTTCGGATCATAGTGCCTTGAAACATTTATTGACTAAGAAAGAGACAAAACCGAGGTTGCTTAGGTGGATTCTGCAATTACAGGAATTTAATCGAGAAATCCGGGACAAAAAGGGGACGAAAAATGTGGTTGCTGACCATTTGTCTAGGATCATCCCTCCACCGTTTAACCCATCTGACGTGATCAAAGAAAGCTTTCCGGATGAAAGCTTATTTGAAGTTTCTAAGATCCCTTGGTATGCCAACATTGTTAACTACCTTGTAATTAAAAAGCTTCCGGATTACTGGTCCAAACAACAAAGACAATACTTTTTTTCTCAATTGAAGTATTATATTTGGGAGGATCCGGAGCTTTATAAAGTGTGTGCTGACCAAGTTGTTAGGAGGTGTGTTCCCGATCATGAGCATGCGGACATATTGGCCCATTGCCATTCTTATGCGTGCGGGGGACACTTTGGTGCGAACAAAACTGGGCACAAAGTCCTACAAAGTGGCTTCTTTTGGCCGACTATATTCAAGGATGCCCAGTCTTTTGTGAAAGCATGTACTCATTGCCAGCAAGTTGGTGGGATTTCAAGGCGTGATCAGATGCCTATGAATCCTATACTTGTTGTTGAGATCTATGACATGTGGGGTATTGATTTCGTGGGACCATTCCCTACCTCCCATGGCAATGTGTTTATTTTGGTGGCAGTTGACTATGTCTCTAAGTGGGTAGAAGCTTAGGCTACAAAAACAAATGACCATAATGTAGTTATTAAGTTTGTTAAGAAAAATATCTTTGCTAGACATGGAATCCCCAAGGCCATCATTAGTGATGGGGGTTCCACTTTAAGAATTTCAAGTTTGGAAAGTTATTGAAACACTATGGGGTTAATCATAGAATAGCTACCCCTTATCACCCACAGACTAGTGGACAAGTGGAAGTATCTAATAGGGAGATTAAGCGGATATTAGAAAAGACCGTTCGTAGCGATATGAAGGATTGGTCCCTGAGGTTAGATGATTGATGAGGCGAAAAATGAACCATTTTTAGGGGGTCATTTTAGCCCGGATTTGAATTTATTTGATCAAATATTTCCCTAAATCGTTCCTTTTGTCATTTTAGGTACTTTTGGAGTGAAATCTGGAAAAGGAAGCATTTTGGACGTTTTTGGAGCATAAAAGTGAAGAAAACGGCAAAGTCTCAATTTTCCTTGCTGGGAACAGTACCTGACAGCGTCACAAGATTCTTAATGACGGCGTCAAGAGTAATACAAGAGGTGGAAGTGGATAAAGTTCGTGACGGTCCAGAGAGTTTTGTACTAGGGACATGACGGGGTCACCATAGGCCGTCATGGTCCAAATGTTAGTGACGGCCCAGAACAACTTTACACATGACGGCGTCAAAAGTGGATCTAGGCAATCCGATTTCATTATGGGCGGCGAGTTGACGGCGTCAGAATTTGCTTCTTGACGCCGTCACCCTGTAAAATCTATATATAGTTTTGCAATTTTCATTCATTAGAGTGTAACTTTTAGGGTACAACTTTGGAGAAAACCCAAGTCCGATTTTCACAGCTTTTTCAAGGGTTTTTACCCTTTGAAACTTCTTATGTTCAATTGAGATAAGTACTCTTTCAATTCAATCAATATGTCTATGTGTTGCTTGAATATATCTTACACTTGTCTTCAATTTAACATGCTTGGCTAGATCTCTTGTGTGTTTGCTTAGATGTAGTGAAACCTAGATGTTAAATATGGGTTGATTATTTGTTTATAGTTGTTACGGATGATTGTATTCGATGTTAGGCTTAAGAAAACTGGCAGACTTCCATTGGTAACATGCTTAAACGTCTTAAGAAACATGATCAGAGGTGTACTATGATTTTTGGTTGTATTTAATGCGTAGGAGAATTCTAATGATCCCATGTTAGGAGCTTCTAACGGCTTGACATAGGAGTGAAGTAGGATCCTATAGAGTTAGGGAATATTGTACACGGCCCTACGACTAGTATTAAGGAATACGACCCATCATCCATGCAATTGTAACAAATTATCAATCTGTAAAAGATATCTAGGGAGTAATGAAACCTAAGTAAACACAACTTTCCCTATTATTGTGTACACCACATTAGTATAATTAGATTTGTTTTCATTTCTGTCATTTTATTTTGATTGCATCTTTAGTTATTGGGTTAGTTGGCTAGCAACTAATTCCGCCCACTATTCCAAAAAACCCGAGATTTTATTTGCTTTTATAAAATATAAAAATACAAAAAGAATCATCCCTCACCTCTAGAGCTAGTTTTTAGGCTTTCTAATCCTAGTGACACTATTCCTGAGTTGAACGATCAATCCCCCGATACTTGTCACTATACTATACTACAACGATCAGGTACACTGCCTGGTGGGGGTTGTAAGCTTCTCGAGATCCCTCGAGAGGTAAAGCCTGGTGCGATTCCCACGTATCAAGTTTTTGGCGCCGTTGTCGGGGAAATAGTTATTGTCTAGGTTAGGATTTCTTTTTATTAAGTCTACTTGCTAGATTCCTTTCTAGCAAGATTTTATTTTTATTTTTATTTTTAGGTTTCCTTTAGTCTATCTTTTTCTTCGTACCTTTGTTAGTAAATTAAAGTCATTGACTATTCCGTTGACCATTATGGAAAACGCGAATCCACCCCTTTCCCCTAGAGAAGTGGCTTTATTGCGTGAACAGATTGAGAATGAGATTAGGGAACTTAGGGAGCTTAATAGGTTAATTAATGTTGAGCTCGATCATGCATTTAGTGACCTAGCGACCGCCTTGTATTCAAATAAGGACCTAGGACCTAATGATTTTGAGGATGTGGTTGAGGAACTTGAGGAAGGGGAGATAGATCCAAAGCTAGATGACTATTTCAATCTATACCCCACTAAGGAGGAGATTGCGTGCTATAATAATCTTATTGATAACCCTCGACCTCCTTTCACTAGAATTGAACCTAAGATAAAGAGAGGCGATCCTAAGAGTGCAAAGATACCATGTATGATCGGGTATAAACACATTGACTATGCTTACATTGATTTTAAATCCCCAATCAACATTATGTCCTCAAGTGTTTATAATGATATAGTGAAAACAAGACTTGGACCTAGAAGAGATCCCAAATACCCCGGTGGATTTTGTAACTTTGTCGGGAGAATTAATGGTCTACATGCCTTTGTTGGGAACTTTACTTATGTCATTGATTTTATGGTTGTTGAAGACCTAGCTAGTGTTATTGATTATCGCTTATCCCATGTTGTGTTTGGTAAACCATTTGTTGAAGAGTCCAAGTTAGAATATGATGAGATAGAAGGGACAATCCGATTTTCTAGTGAAACTGATAGGATCACATATAGGATGCCTAATAGAATGAAAGAATTTCGTTTTGTCCCTCGATTTGACATGGATAACATTGGTGCTTTTGAGGACATCAATGAAGAGGATAAGAGAAAGGGCATGGACTATGTATGGGAGAAGAAGAGCCTTTTCTATAAAGATTGCTTGACTCTTGGATCAAAATATAAAGTTGATAAGGAATTTGCCAACAGGATTATAGGAGCAATTGAGAAAAAGGTGGTTGGTCTCTATAAAGAACACTTACAATCGGGTCCGGAATACAAAACTAATATTGGAGATGACCTAGAAAATGAGACCAACGATGAGGTCACGTAATTGCCCATGACCTTGAGTCTAGCTACAAGACTCGTAAATAAGGAAAAGCGCTTCTTGGGAGGCAAGTCATGTTTTGTGTGATTTTTAATTGTTTGATTGTTATTTGCTTCCGTATGCATGCTTTATTTTTATTGTTGGTAGATCATGTTTCAAACTAAAATTGTGAAAATGCTTTATTTTGTCGTTTAACTTCGTCTTAACTTCATATAAAGGTATTTTGCAAAAGATAAGTGTAAGGGGAAACCCCAAATTTGTTTCTAAGAATGAAATTGATCATGATTCTCCACAATATTAAATGGACATGTGTATTAGTATTTGTTAGAGTCAAATGCTTGTATCGAGTCATAATGATGTTTTGCAGGATTTTCCAGGAAGTAGGACATAAGTTTTTCCAGAAATTTTCCGGAAACTTAACGTAAAGATTTCTGCAGGTCACTTCTGACGGCGTCAGGAATTAATTTCTAACGGCGTCATGTGTAAAATTCTGAAAATTTTGCTAGTTTTGTTTTTCTAACGGAGTCTTAAAGTTTTTGTTAATTCTTTAGTTTTATAAACTCCAGGAAATCTGCAAACATTCATTCCACAAGCATTATATCTTAATTTGCTTTCTAGGACTTGTTAGTATATATAGATTGCCGCCGATTTTACGCCAGGTTGCCTTGTTTATTTTCTCAGGTTTAACAGGTTATGTATGACAAGAAGATGATTTATTTTTCTGGAAGGGAAGCTTTGAATGTTCATTTTCTTGGAGGAAGATCTAACCTTGTTACCACACTATCCACACCGAACGAATCAGGGGAGTATTTGATTTCATTCTTTTACCTATTTCACTTTTACATTCTTTAATTGAACATTGGGGACAATGTTCATCCTAAGTGTAAGGGGAGGGTAAATGATGATACCTTATAGGATACAATTGCACTTGAGTTTGTTTGTTTGATGGTTGGTGTGTAATAAAACTAAGAGAAATACTTGTTAGTGTAATTTTAGCGCCAAATTTAAATTTTTTTACAACATTTAGGAGTGAAACTTTAGCCTTAGCAAGCGTCTCATGGATAGTAGTTGTATGACTAGCACAAAACCATACTATTCAGAAAAATTTTCCACCCAAATATTTGAGGTTCGCCTTTAGATTTGATAGGAAAAACATTTATTATTAGTGCTTATGAGTGTACCGGTAGCATTTAGATTCTAGAACTTGCGCTAGTGATGCATCCCGAGACCGCTAGTGAGACTACATTCTGGTAGTAGGATTTACTACATGATAAGAGGCATTAGGATCACCCTTGTGTTAAACCCGTATCATAATTACTTGACCATTTAAGTCATATTACTTGGCTAGTAAAGTCAACTAATTTTTCCCACACCTGAGCGTTGTACTCATTTTTAGTACACGAAACCCCTAGTACACCCCTCCGAGCCTATCTTTTCGTTTCTAACTTTAAGCATCTTACTTAAAGGAAGAATTTGTTACAACCCACTTAAATGTACAACCAAATCGCCTTAGCCTTCCGTGTATGCACTCATCTTTAGTGCATTATTGTTATTTGTTTAAACCCTTAGTTAATTATCTAATTGATTACATGGTTGCTAAGTCGAGTCATATCTTGTACATATTGTTTTGGGACGATTGGGACTCATGAGTAAAGTACTTATGTTATGGAGTAATGGGGAAGAACATCATGTATTACACCCCCATATGTGTGTTAATCTTAAAAGTACTCCAAGTGTTTTGATTATCTTGATTCGAGTCATTAGATTAGTTTATTGTAAAGTATGTAAAAATTCAAGTGTAAAGGGAATGTACATTCCCTATGATGTATTATTTTGGATGGTAGGGTAGAGTGTATGCAAAAAAAAAAAAAAAAAAAAAAAAAAAAAAAAAAAATTAAGAAAAAGAAAAAAAAAATAGAAAAGGAAAAGAGAAAAAACATACGGACTACCATCCCGTTTTATTCTATGTTTATTTTATGTTTTTGTTATTTTTGATTTATTAGCTTAAGTCGAGTCTAGTCTTGGCTTACCAACGCCATATTGTACATGTAATTAACCAAGATGATTAACTCGCCACCAGTAAATATTGCCTTTATCCAACAAAACCGTGTATTACATATCGCTACACATAACGTTATAACCCTTTAAAAGACCTCTTTGATAGTTTATCCTAGGTGCTTACACCAAGCGATGGAGGTTTGATCCTTTCCCAAGCCCATGGTAATCTATTTTGTTATGACAGGTAGTGAGAGATGTTTTCCATTTCCATATTGTGATATATACTTTATTACACCCGAGAGATGTGAGTATCTAAACACTATTTGTGAGGTGCTAGTGTATGACCTCCGTGCTTGTCTTTGGTCTTTAGTGGAACAATTATTTGCTGTAATTACTTTTGTATTAGTGTTAAATGACCCCTAACTTGTATTTTGATTAGAATAAAAGCGAATTTGCTCGAGGACAAGCAAATCTCAAGTGTAAGGGTATTTGATGAGACGAAAAATGAACCATTTTTAGGGGGTCATTTTAGCCCGGATTCGAATTTATTTAATCAAATATTACCCTAAATCGTTCCTTTTGTCATTCTAGGTACTTTTGGAGTGAAATTTGGAAAAGGAAGCATTTTGGATGTTTTTGGAGCATAAAAGTGAAGAAAACGGCAAAGTCTCAATTTTCCTTGCTGGGAACAGTACCTGACGGCGTCACAAGATTCTTAATGACGGCGTCAAGAGTAATACAAGAGGTGGAAGTGGATAAAGTCCATGACGGTCCAGAGAGTTTTGTACTAGGGACATGACGGCGTCACCATAGGCCGTCATGGTCCAAATGTTAGTGACGGCCCAGAACAACTTTACACATGACGGCGTCAAAAGTGGATCTAGGCAATCCGATTTCATTATGGGCGGCGAGTTGTCGGCGTCAGAATTTCCTTCTTGATGTCGTCACCCTGTAAAATCTATATATAGTTTTGCAATTTTCATTCATTAGAGTGTAACTTTTAGGGTACAACTTTGGAGAAAAACCCTAGTCCGATTTTCACAGCTTTTTCAAGAGTTTTTACCATTTGAAACTTCTTATGTTCAATTGAGATAAGTACTCTTTCAATTCAATCAATATGTCTATGTATTGCTTGAATATATCTTACACTTGTCTTCAATTTAACATGTTTGGCTAGATCTCTTGTGTGTTTGCTTAGATGTAGTGAAACCTAGATGTTAATTATGGGTTGATTGTTTGTTTATAGTTGTTACGGATGATTGTATTCGATGTCAGGCTTAAGAAAACTGGCAGACTTCCATTGGTAACATGCTTGAACGACTTAAGAAACATGATCAGAGGTGTACTATGATTTTTGGTTGTATTTAATGTGTAGGAGAATTCTAATGATCCCATGTTAGGAGCTTCTAACGGCTCGACATAGGAGTGAAGTAGGATCTTATAGAGTTAGGGAATATTGTACACAGCCCTACGACTAGTATTAAGGAATACGACCCGTCATCCATGCAATTGTAACAAATTATCAACCTGTAAAAGATATATAGGGAGTAATGAAACCTAAGTAAACACAACTTACCCTATTATTGTTTACACCACATTAGTATAATTAGATTTATTTTCATTTCTGTCATTTTATTTTGATTGCATCTTTAGTTATTGGGTTAGTTGGCTAGCAACTAATTCCGCCAACTCTTCCAAAAAAACCTGAGATTTTATTTGCTTTTATAAAATATAAAAATACAAAAAGAATCATCCCTCACCTCTAGAGCTAGTTTTTAGGCTTTCTAATCCTAGCGACACTATTCCTGAGTTGAACGATCAATCCCCCGGTACTTGTCACTATACTATACTACAACGATCAGGTACACTGCCTGGTGGGGGTTGTAAGCTTCTCCAGATCCCTCGAGAGGTAAAGTCTGGTGCGATTCCCACATATCAATGATGCCTTGTGGGCATATAGGACGGCTTTTAAGACCCCTATCCGGATGTCACCGTATAGGTTGGTATATGGCAAGGCATGTCATTTACCGGTTGAAATAGAGCATAGGGCTGAATGGGCAATTAAGCAGGTTAATATGGACTTAAATAATGCGGGTAATTCTAGGAAACTTCAATTATCTGAATTAGATGAGATTAGACGCGATGCTTATGAGAACTACATGATTTATAAGGAGAAAACTAAGGCTTTTCATGACCGACACATCACCAAGAAATCTTTCTTGGTTGGTTAGAAAGTTTGGTTATTCAATGCTAGACTTAAGCTCTTTCCGAGAAAATTGAGAAGTAAGTGGACGGGTCCATACGTTGTGACACAAGTCTCTCCACGTGGAGCCATTGAAATAAAAAATATGGTGGGTGGAGAGCCATTTAAAGTCAATGGACACCGTCTGAAGCTGTATGTTGTGTTGGAGAATGATCATAAAGACACGGTTGATGTGGTTTATTTGGAACCACTCCAACCATCTCAATAGCTCCAATGAGTTATGTCTGGCTGACGACGGTAAACTTAGCGCGGCTACCGAGTAGTTTAAAAGGCTTGTTGCATACGCTAAATGCAACCGTGATTCCTACGAAAGTGAGTTAGGTTTTTGTGTTGTGTGAGTTTGTCAAAGTGATTTTTAACCAAAATTTCAACTTAAAGTTTTTGCATCAGGGACAATGCAATGCTTTAAGTTGGGGAGGGGGTGTCTCATGTGTTACATATTTTTGTGTGAAATTGTGGTTAAAAATGGGTCAAAATGTGATTTTTGAAAATTTTGAAAATTAAAAAAATAAAATAAAATAAAAATTGAATCACATTATAAAAGTTTTGTGCTAATTGGATGTGGAAGTTTCTTCTACATATATTTGTTGAGTGTTTGCAGATTCTGAAGAATAGCTTATGGATAATTTATTAGAGCAGACTAGAAGATTCAGCCATGATCATAAGGTGCACCCGATTCCATTGTATAATTTGGTTATAAAATTAATTTGATGGTTTGCATGTAGTTAGGCATATGTAGATGATTAAACCATACCCGATTGAATTTCCCTACTTACTTTTGCTTAGAACGGGAAGAAAGTAAAATAATATAATATGAAATATAATAATGTAATAGTTGGGTTAGGACACTTGAATTGATCTTATCCGGCTTGTCACCCGCGCAAGGTGGCCATAGAAAAAAGTTGGAGAACTGTCATAATTATTGGTGGTAGTCATATGATGGGCTTGCCTATCTGATTCGTCACCCGCGCAAGGTGATACTTTAGTTGTTAGCATGGGTCAGACGCCAATTTTTATGATGGATAGCATTGCACTTTTAGCTGAGACAATTTTATGTGAAATAACCCAATCCTTGTATTGTTGTTAATGAAATTAGGAAGGTTGGTTTAAGTTAGTGCATTGATTAATTAGACTATGTGGTAGATAACTCCATCATATGATATACCAGTAGGCACGAAGCGTAGATGTTCCCATTTAATTAAAATGGACTAAATTAACCGGTTCCCATGTGCCGATGTATCTTAGTATGCATCTATAGGATAGATACTCATACATCCGAATGATTGGTCTTTATATCAACCTTAAAAGGAGTGTGTATAAAGCATTCGGGATGACATGTATAAAAAACGGTCCCGGATGGCTAAAAAGGAGCTTATGTATGTTATGAGCAAAAATGCTTGAAATATGAAGTAAAATTCATGTGCAAAAATTGAGCAAAAAGTGATAAATATGTAAGCTAATGTATGATGGCTTATGTGCTCTTAAAAAGTTTGCTCCTATGGTATAAAAACTCCGGTATTATAAAAGGTGTAAGGTATTCTCACCTCTTGTTTTGGATCTATGTTTAGATTAAAGTAAATGGAACCAATGGGAACGGTTATGTTAAGTGTTTAAGAAGGACAAAAATATTGGTAATCATTTTGGATTATTGGTCATATATGATGGTTATTGGTGTACTAGGTTGAATTTGATCTTTTTGATGGAATTTCAATGGTATGATTAAAAATTATGTAATTAACATGCTAAGATATAGTAGATTTCTTCCTCAGGACGAGTAAGGGTTAAGTTGGGGAGATTTGATCGGTGTATCTTACATACACCTCATAGCATGTTAATTACACATTTTTGCATTATTATTCGTTGTTATACATGTACTTTGAGAGTGTTTGGTGATTATGTAGGCTATGCACACAAAGGAGCTAAAGTCGCGATATTACAAGCTTAAAAAGAAGACGTAAAAGATTTGGACGCGGTTGTACTATTTCGGTCATAACTCCTTCGTCCGATGTCCGTTTTAGGTGATTCAAAACGCCATGGAAAGAGTAAAAAGAAATCTACACATCTAAATAGTAAAATGCAAGATATTCTGAAATTTACTCATGCGTTTACCAGCTGGAACAGCCAACTCGTGGCTATTGGGTTTTTAGCCCATCTATCTTATAAATATTGGCACTTATATCATTAACCAAGTGAAAATACATGTGTGGGCTGCTGATTTGGACGAGCAAAGGAGAAAGGAGCCCAAGGCTTTTTAGTCTTGATGTGAAAGAAAGAAAGAAAAACAAAGGGTTTATCCCTTATATAAGATATGCAAAATTCGGCCTAGGGGTTTTACGATGAAACACAGATTCGACAAGCCATTCATCCGCAAACAAACAAATCTCAGCCGCCATTATTTTTGTATCACTCGAAGATCACAGGGAATTATATTCAACATATATATTAATTATTTACTCGACGATCGTGCAAGGATATTAAAGGATTTAATTCCTTTGAATACTTTACTTAGCAGTATGCAAGGCAGAAACACATATACGATGATGTCTACGATTGTGATGTGCGGCTAATCTTTTTGTAATCTCTCCCGGTAAATGATATATTTGGTTTGATCATGTTTACGGATCTTATTTTGTTTGCCAAATATTAATTCATATAATTTTAATGCATATCTTTTGTTGATTTTAATGTTTTAATATAATTATTTGGTGAATTTTTGTGAGACATATTATTGCGAGTCAACGATTGTGCCAAGCCTAATTAGTATAGGGGTTAAGACGGTCGTATGGTAAACATAATTTGTACCCATAATTTTTCATTTGAGTAATTATAAAATTAGTTGATAGGATTATTATGAGATATGTTATTGCTAGTCAATGAGCCATGCCAAGTCCAACTAGTTTAGGGATTAAGACGATTCATGTGTTGAACATAACTTATGCCCAAAATTGTCCTTTCAAGTAATACAAACTATGTCTATGTGGTTTGAGGCAAACATTAGTAATAATCCGTAACTTGGTCATATCAATATATCCGGAGCCGGGAGAGATTGCTTTTCACCCAAGTGTTTACAACTTTTGCTTTTATTTGCTTATTTAATTTTTATTTGTTTAATTACTTTTTGTTACTTATTTGTTTTGTAGTTAATTAGTAGTTTAATCATTATCTTAATCGGTATATTAGTTATTAAAATTTCAAAACCAAAACTTTTATTGATCCGCGATCACCCAAGACTTAAATTAAAACCACATACTCCTCGGGGATACGATACCCGCTTACCCTATCTAGCATAAGGTAATTAGGTTTATTTTTGATCGGTACAACGACATCGGTCAGTACCTAGGATGCATCCATACGCCCCCTGCAAAACAGATATATATGCACAAAGCTCTAGGCTAAGTAAACATATACAATAATAAATATAGGCCTGAATAGCTATAGCATAATAGGGAACGCTGTGGACAAAAACCCACCTCCACAGATAGTGTCAATACCACTGGTGCATCAGTGGCAAGGCCATGGACTCCCCATGACTGGCTAATAAGTCTAACACATATAGGCCAAACATATAATGAGCATAGAAATAGGAAATGCTATAGGAAAAAAGTATAGCATACAAACGAATATCAAGCTCATATCAATTTCAAGTATCAACAAATAAGAATCATACAAAAGGAACATAGCAATGGCTTAACTGAAGGGATCATAATCAAAACAATAAACAAAAGAGAGAATGATGTCCTTTATTAAAAAGGCAGAATATCTGTACCTCGAAATCAAATGCAGAAATGAAACAAAGAACGAGAAGGGAAGGCAAATCACTCCTTCACACGATCTACATAATAAAGGTTTACATATTACTTAACTGCTCATTAAAGGTTCAACTTATTTTAGGTTGTCAAAATTAGGGTTTACATATGATAAGTGTTTCCAGATTAGGTTTAGGGTTTCTATTTAGAATACGCTTTCTGTATTTGTGTGTGTAAAAAAAATATTCGGTCTTCTTATTATTTTCTTGTGGGTCAAAATTGGGGCAAGGAGGCCCTAGAAACATGTTGGGCTAGTTAGGTTGGCCATGGGTTAGATATGTTGGACTTAAGTTGCGTAGTACAAGGAAAACGGCCCAAATTAAATGTCCATGAAACGAAAATAATTCTCTCGTACTTTATTTAGATCACACAATTATTTTGGAGTTCTAAATATTCAAAGATTCCTAAAATGACGTTTCGTTGTAGTTTTATGAATTTATGATTACTTGGTTAAATTATCTTCGCATTTTAATTATTTATATACGTAACTTAGAAAATTTAAAATTATACGTAAAATTAGGGTTACGGATTTTAGTGTTTTACAATCTAATCAAGTATGCATGTGGCTAATGTTTCACTTTATAATGGTTATGTTTATTAGTTGTTTAATTTGTCTTGATTACTTGTTTTATTGTTTTGTTTGACAAGTTGTAAGCAATAAAAGGGTAATTTTACAAAAGAAAATTAATTGGACTAATAATGGTGAAACTTTAAGTGATAAATTATGATTCTTGCAAGGTTTTATGTGCCGACAATGGTTCGCTTTGTACGGTAATTTGCTCCCAGGTGAGACTAGCAAGTTTTATAATTTATAACATATTTTTAAGACTAAAGTCATAAACTTTTTGCTTGATTGATGTTTTTATACGTAATGGTTAAATAGGCTCGACCGAAATTGACAAACTGTGTGGTGGATTCTAGTAGAGAGGGGTTCTTTAAGAGATCCGCTTATACCGGCTCTCTACGCCCGCTTGTGCGTCAACTAGACTTACCGAACAACCATTACCCGTACAATATCATCTTAAGGATGATTTACCTCAATTCCACGCGCCACTTTTGTGGTAATTGTCCGAATAACATGTAAGAGTAGGACATAGTGGGTGATAATTGTTGAATCTTCTTTAATTGGTGAACCCGATACCTCAAGTAACAAGTTTTTGATTTAATTTTAACTTAAAAACATTTTACTAAAAAGGTTTTGAAAACTAATGTTATGAAGATGAGTGCATGCATCTTCATACATGTTTTGATTATCACATCAAACTAAATACCCAATAAAATTTAAGTTACATGCCATCTAACTATAAGAAACATTTGAAGTTATTATTTGGTAAACGTGAGATCTAGGCTAAAATTTAATGACAAGGTAAAATTCTGTTATTGTGTGAGACCAGATATAGATATTTTACTGTTTCTAAGTTAGACGACTGATATGTGCCTTTTTGCACATATCTTTTCGTCTAATTTTCGAGTCAAAACGATAAAAAACACTTCAAAATGGTCAAATAACATCACAACTATCCTTGGAGTATGTTTTTGTGTGTTTCAAGTACAAAGGATTGAAAACAGACGAAAAACGAGCAAAATATGAAGAGTTGTCAAAATCAGTCCCTAAACTTTCACAAATTGACAAAATTGGTCCCTGGTAAAATAATTTTGAAAGAAAAATCAACAAAGGTCTTTTTGGAAGTCACAAGTTGTCAATTTTAATCCTTTGGTGAAAAGTTTGAAGAAGTTGCATGTTTGATCCCTCAAGTTTCAAAAGTTGCAAAAATGGTCCCCGAAAATTCTCATTTGAGGAAAAATCATACAAAGGTCCTTGGGAAATCAAGACATGTCAAGAATGAACCTTGGAGTAAATTTTGGAAAGTTGACAGATTTGGCCCTTCTGTTTTGGAAGCTTACAATTTTGATCCTTGTGTTTAAATTGCATTCAAGCCAAACGGATTCCCCTTTTATACTAAACCCAACACACCCTTTAATAGAAACCAACCCATCTTTTACCTTTGGCCCAAAACCAACCCCAAGCCCAACTATCAAACCCCTTGTACGTTTATAATAAAAACGTACACTCACCCTTGACTAGTCAAACACAATACGTGCCTCCTTCTCCCCTGTTTTTATCAAACCCCTTTTACCTTTGTGTGTTTCAACCACTCCCCAACCCCTGCTTTTACCCACCATACTCAGCCTCTCTGTCACACTCCACCACCCTTCACCTCCCCCCATATCACCTCCTCCAAGAAATCACAAAATACCATATCCCTACCTAACACCTTTTCCAAGTCTCCAATCTACCAATAACCAAATTCCCGCCTAAATTAAACAAACGGCCCAGATTTAATTCTACCTATCCAATGGCCTCCAAGGGAAGAAGGAAAGAGAGGAAGCACAAGGAGAGAGAGAGGAGGAAACCCTAGTTTTATTTTTTTTGTATAAATAGTCATGTTGTATGCCATTTGAAGGCAGTTAGGAAAGTAGGTATTAGGGGTAGAACATAGTTTAGTTTAGGTTTAATCAAGTTAGCTTAAGCATTGTATTCAACTTATTTTTAATTTTCAAAAATTTGTAACAAAGATTCCAATTTCAATGTTATTTCTGTTTTACGTTTCAATCTTGCTTCACAGTTTTATTCAGCTTGTTACTGTTTCCAAATCCGTCTCATTTACTGCTTATTAGTTTTAAACTCTCTGCTTATTCAACATTGTTCATGTTATGTCGACCTTTTAAATTTTTAAGTATTTAGACTACTTTCTAGTTCAAATTTTCATAAGGTTCCCTGTTAAGGGACTGTTTGGAACAAGCATTCTCTCCTCAGGTTTGGTTAAACTTTTTCATTTAATCAATTTGATATAGCTTTGTTTCAATGAGTATTTAATTTTTGAAGTAATGTTAACAGTTCTCACAAAAAGCTCATATAAGCCCATTTTTAGCTGAAAATTGGCCTGCTTATTCCTTGCCAGCTTGTTCATGTTATTTGTTAAGCCCAAACTTTAGCTTGTTGTAGGTTAGCTTGTGTTCTAGCATGAAAACACCCCCTTGGTCTGTTTCAGTTCCAAGTGTCAGTTTATGCTCATTGAAGAGTTTCATGTGCTATTTGGCTTTTGTCCTCAGTTTTCTTGTTGATTTAGCTTCTTTGTGGGTTGCTAGGTTAGTTTGCCACATCAGTAGCTTGAATGAGCTTGTGTGGGGCATATAAGCTCATTAACAGTTGAGTTTGTTGTTTGTTTGGATAAACTTGTTAACTATTAAACCCATAAGCTCTTACCAGCTTATTTACAAGTCTTTAGGAAAGTTGCTTTTGTAAAAGTTTGTTATTTATAGTTGGTAAAAAGGTTTCAAGAAGTAATTTTCAAAAAAAAAAGGGTGTTAAAAATTTGGGTTTGTACAAGATTCGAAACCCTGACCACTTGGATCAATAGCAGACACACAAACCAGACCCCTCCCATCTAAGCTAGTCTTCCTTTTTTGTTGAGATTTAGTTTAGTTTAATATTTAATGTAGTATTAGTGTTAATTCCTTATTTAACTTATCAGCCATTAGAATGCTTATTCTTGCTTATTTTTAACTGTTTATTTCAATTTTATATTTTTCCCTGCTTCTTTTTAGTATAATATACTTTCTAAAAATTTTTCATAATTTTACAAATTGTTTTACTATTTTTCTAGGATTTATTTTATTATTTTAGTATTTAATTCAAATTAAAAAAATTAAAAAGCAAAAAATATTTTTCTTTTTTCCAAAATTATCTTTTATTATTAGAAACGTAGAAAAATCATTTTTACCTCCGTAGGACTAGCGTAGCATTAAATTCGCGTTTAATTTCGCGCACTCGCGTTTTATTTTAAGTTAACTTTTACGTTTTAACCTAGCTTACGTTTTAAGGTTCCCTAATTCCCTATCATGTTTCCCGTAGACTTTTAAGTAGATTTTAAGTTTTATTTTCATTTTCTTCTTTGAATTCATGTTTTAGCTTCGTTTATTTTATTTTCGTACGTTATTTGTAATTTATCGTAATTCCACAGTACCAAATAATCCAATCGAACTTACAAGCATTTTAATCTCCAAATCTCACACGATATTGCCCATTCACACCTCGTTGGGACACGACCCGGGTAATCACTTGCCCGGTATCACATATATATATTGTATTCACGAGTTTTTACAAGTCTTCCTTTTCCCAAAGGTTAATTCGTAAATTTCACTCACGTCTACTTTGTATTAATTTGATACGCACTCAACAAGCGCATATCAAAATGGCCCCGCTGCCGGGGAGGTTGTGTTGCGACAATATCGTTATGATTTCAACGATTAGTGAATTGTAGAACCTTCGTCAAGAAGTTATCATTTTCAAAAAAACAAAAAAAAGAAAAAAAAAAGTATAAAACACAAAAATATTTTCCTTTTCTTTTGTATATATATTTATCATATAAAAATACAAAAAGATTTTCCGGTTTTCTTTGTTTAAATAAAATAAGCAAAAAACAACCGCCGAGAACCAAGACAGAACACCTACCAACTGGGGGTGTGAACATTAATAAGTTCCCAAACAAAAGATTAAAACTTGCCATTGTATCCTTGTGAGTGGTGTACCTTTTCTAAAGAAGCCATTCATTCGTGATTATTGGTTTAAGTTCCTTGTCTCGATCTCGTTTTAATTGAGTTGTTTTTCGAAAAAACCAAAAATATTTTCCTTCTTTGTTTTTACAAAATGTATTTCGAAAACCCAAAAATATTCTTCTTTACCATTTATTCGTTTGATTCTACTTTCTTATACCCTTCTCATGTATAATTCTTATGGCGTCTCTCGGCCACACGTGTTTTCACTGTAAAAGCCCGATTGAGAATGGCTATCGTTGTTTCCGGTGTATTTGTGAGAAGTGTGGAAATAATTGTAGTAACAGATTTTGCACTACGTGCAATTTGTTCATAAATCCAAATTCTCTCAATGATTCACCAAATTCTTCCAACTACCCTTCACAGCCTGAGATACGTGCTATTAATGACAGACCATCAAGAATTGATCCTAACCTTTCAGGATTTACGGTTAAAAGTTTGTCAAGCAAACGTACAGAGCTTAGAGCAGTGACTAAAAAGAACGACTTGCCTAATCTTCACGTTTATTGATTGGTCCCGAAACGGTAAGATATTATTGACCAAGGTCAATAAGTCAAAGACAGCTCAGTTCTAATGCTCCGTGGATAGTATAGTGTGTCCCCGGGTCGTTATGTCCCAGCGAGATTACAATGGTGTTTTAGAAAACGGTTTTGAGAATGAGTGGCACTGAGAGCAGTAGCCAAGATGATTGGGAATTGATTATGCTACTAATATTTGGTATTTGCACAATGATATTAACACTTAACAGGCATACAGATATATTCACAAATGCACAACTTGGAATCAGATAACAGACAGAAAAGTGGGTTTTGAACAATTACAAACTACAGGGGGTGCAAGTGAAACTTTTTGAAACTTAAAATTTAAAAGGAAATTTAAAATGAAAATGAAATTATGAAAATGATTATTTTAATATTTAAATATTACTTAATTAATTGAAACTATTTAAAATCTAATTTAAACCTAATTTATATTAACTAAAAATGATAAAGATTACAAATTAACCTAAAAATTTGCAAACATATTTTCTAAACCTTAAAAAGAACTTGAAGAAAGTATAAAAAATAAAAATAAATATTTTTGTCTTTTTATGGTTTTTCTATTAATTAAAAACTAATTATATTAATTATACTAATTAAATTATTTTAAATTACTAATAATATCTAAATGACTTAAAAAATTATGAGAAAATTTATAAAACTAATTAACCATCACAGGAATCCTACAAAATTATAAAAAGTTTCTAAAAATTATTTTTAGATTATTTTACTAATTATTTACTTATTAATTAACTTAAATCTAATTTAACTAATTTAAATAAGAAAATTGGAAAATTAACAGTAGAATTTAAAAATATATTTTCTAAAAGTCTTAACTAATTTATAAAACTTAGGAAAATTATAAAAACCTACTGTTGTTAATTAAAATTTAATAAAACTAATTAATTACTAATATTACCTATTTAATTGATTAAACTATTTTTAATTCTAATAAATAGCAAACTGATAAAGAAAAATCTAAGAAAATTATTATAAATACTTTAATATAATAGGAAATTAAGAAAATTATTAAAATGATAAAGTGCTTATTAATAAGCTGAAATAAAAAATGAAAAAGATAGAATCTATTAAATAGAAGCTATCACTAATTTTAAATTTGGTTTTTCTTGGTTTTTCTTTTTGACAGATGATAATAAGACAAAAATAAGAAACTTTTGTGAAATGACTTATGTTTTAGCTTAAAAATAAGCTGTGTACACCCCCTCTTATCCAAATAGTTGACTTATTAACTTATTAGGACTTAAGCAATTGTGAAAAAGCTAGGAAATGAGAAACTAAGCATGCACAGATGTATATCAACTGAAAATAAGCCAATTAGAACAAAGAAGCTTCTCAGAATAAGCTATAATCCTCAAATAAGCACTTATGTTGTTACCAGGCCAAACCTAAGGGTTTTGGACCTCTGTGGGGTCCACAAAAGAGCTCAGGGGTCCAAATGGAAAATTGAAACTTGAAAAGGGACTGGTAGGCTTCAAAATAAGCCAATAAGCAGGGCTTATGGCTTATTAATGAACTCTGGGTGGGGCAAAGAAAGTTGGGTCTCACACTCAGTACTCAGTGTTTACTCAGGAATTGATCAAACTTAAAGGCACTAACAGCCCTATCAAATAAGCTCAAAAAGCTGAAATAAGCCTTGACTTATCAAAATGGGTTGTTTGGCTTTCCAGAAAGCTAAAAAGCAGAAGGTGGGTCCCACTGGTAAAGTAGCTAAAGGCTTGGGAGTTTTGATCAAAACCTGTGCACAGGGCAAGTTTTTGCCCTACAGCTCACTTTAAGCTGATGCACAAGCTTGTACAAAAATCTTAAAAATAAGCTGTGTATGAGATTTTGAAGACTAAGTGGCAAAGTTTAATCCCTAAAAAGATCAGGGTCTAAGACCTAACACAAAATTCACAAAAAAATCCTCCAAGATTTGGATTTCTGAAACAAGGTATACTTTTGACTTTTTGAGATTTTACAAAAGGTTGACTAAGATGAACTTTGATCTTGATTTCCTTACTGATTATGTTAATTTAGACTATAATTACTTGAGAATGAGTAACCTTGACAACTTGTGAACAGATGTGATGAGTTTGAAACCAAAAATCCTTACAGATAACTATTTGTGAAGCTTTGAAAATGATTTTGACTTTTTGCTGAATAAGCCTTGGTGTTTATGATTGTTCTGAGCTATTGTGAACCTAGGCAACTTGTTTAAACCAAGAACATTAACAAATAATCACTTGAACACCTAGGATCTCACTGATCCAAACACCCCTTTATGTTGACTGTTTTGTGATTTTCACAGCAATTGGGTACTAGGGCTATAGAACCTGATCCTAAACAACTTTTTATGATATATTAAGCTCAGATTAGCACTTAGGAACAGGATAAAGCAACAATAGACAAAGATTACTATTTATGCTACTTAGACAGTGAAAATGAAATTTAAAGCAACTAAGATTTCTAATGAACAAACTATGAATTTTAAGCAATATTACCACTACTTATCACTAAATAAACACAGAAAAGTGGAATAAGCAATGATTAAGCTAAGCTACAGTAGAAATCAAGAAATGGTTTCAAAAGCTTACAATATGCATTCCTGCTTATCACCATGAACCAAGGACCATGAAACCAATCCTAACACTCCCCTTGGAGCTCTAACCCACAACCATCCAAGATTCACTGTGCTCCAATTGCATAACCATGAAACCTGCAAACTTTGACCAATGTTGACTTTTTTGTGTTTTTGAATTTTTATTACTAGACAGTGTTTTATGGTTTATAAAAGCTTGTTTAAGCTTTATGGGAGCTTATGTTAGCCTAAGAGTCCATAAATCCAACTAATAACAACAATACAATAGATTGAGAAACTTAAAATCAAATGGAAATTGCACAAACTGAGAGATAAAAGGAAACTTGAAATTGATTGATTAAAAAGATTGAATTACACTTGATTACACTACTACAATGCTTAGAAGCTTGATTTTAAACTGAAATTGAAAGTTACAAACTAAACGACACTATATTTTTAAAATTAAACTACTACTATGCTCCATGGTGCTTCTCTTCTATTTATACTTGAAGATTAGGGTTCCCCTTGCCTCTCTGATCATTTCCCATTAATAATGCTGTCCATTGGATCTCTTAATTTCAATCTGAGCCATCCACGTGTTTTTGGCGCCAAAATTGGTTTGATACCAATTTGGCGTTTTTTCTGCAATAGGGGGGGTGGCATTAAATGCTGAGGTGATATAAGGTGCGTGGTGGGTTGGGCGGTGGAGTATGATGGTGGGTTGAGGTGATGGGGTACAGTGCAAGTGGTATGGTGGAGGAGGGAAGGAGAAGGGGTGGTGTTTGTTTGACTGTTTGACCCAGGGTCAAACGTTTGACCCTGGTATATTACAAAGGGGTGTGTGTTGGGCTGATGATCATATGGGCCAAGAAATAAAGAGGGAGTGGGCTTTTGAGTTTGGATTGGACTTGGTATTGGATGGGATAAGTATTAAGGGTCCGGTTTGGTTATAACTTTGCACAAGGACCATTTTTGTAATTTCAGAAAAGTTTAGGGATGTGTTTTGGCATTCTTCCAAAGTAGTTCACAAGGGTATTTCTTGCCAAATGATGAATAGTTCAAGGACCAAAGTTGATTTTTCCATTTTAATTCCCCAGGGACTATATCTGTCAACTTTCCAAACTTCAGGGACCAAATGTGTAATTTCACCAAACTTGCCAATCAAGGACCAAACCTGCCATATATGAGAAGTACAAGGACAAAATTTGTTTTTCTCAAAGTTTTAATATCCCAGGGACCATTTTTGATAATTTTCAAAGTTCAGGGACTAAACTTGACATTTTGTGAAACTTTGCACCAAAGGACTAATTATGTAACTTTTTGATTTAAAAGGGCCTTTGGTGACTTTTTCAAGTTTTTAGAACAACCAGGGACTAGATTTGACAATTTTTGAAAGCTGAGGGACTGAAACTGCCAATTATGCAAACTTTGATCATTTTTTATTTGTTTTTGATTATTTTGCATCTGAAACAAATAAAACATATTCCTGGGATATTTTCACTATTTTGATGCAATATTGAGTGTTTTTAGATGTTTTGGTAGCTCAGAAAAGGTAAAAATGATGAGTGTTTGAGCACTCATCATTTATCAAGAACAAAAACCAGAGACCATAACAGAAGTGGTGGAAATTCTTAGCTCTCAGAGCACACCACTTGTCCCACCTCTGACTTTTATTCCTTGTGTCGGTTGTGGTGAGCCACTTTTTGGTTTGCCATGTCATTGGTGTACATGTAAACAATGTGGTAATGATATTCGGAACGGAAGTTGTTTGTTTTGTGGTTCGAGGAATTTATTTGCTTATGATCCTAATCAGAACTCATTCAACGACTCTTCAAATTTTTCCAACTACCCATCACATTCATACGAGCAAGAATCATATTATCCAAATCTCAATGATGCTTCGTATCATAATACACCAAACTTTTCTTGTGAGTATTGTGGAGGCCCACACTTCAGTTCCGACTGTCAAACAAGGAATCCAATTCCTTGTAACAGTAATGACTATTCGTGTCAAGACCAACCTCCACAGTACCAAATGATTCACACAACTCCTCAAGAAACTCAGCAAGACCTTTGTCTAAAGGCTCTTGAAATATTAAAAGAACTTAAGGAGGAGTTGAATAGCACAACATTTCAAAATGCCCCCAGTTTTTCTTGTGTATATTGTGGGGGTCCTCATGATGATTTTCAATGTCAACCTTCCGGTTTTGACACATCCACACCCCCACAATTTCCACTCATTCAAAATTCTCGTGGAAAAACTATGGCAGAATTACTTGCTGAAGAACGAGATTCTGGAAAAAGCATGGAAGAATTACTGGCTGAGCAACGAGCAGCTAAAATACGTGCCAATCTTCGCAATGCTGCTCTATTTGATAACGATGATGACAGTGATGATGATGAAGATAACGTTGTTATTATTCAAAAAGATTCATCGAGTACATCAGTTAAAATCCCGCTAATCCAAAAATCGCAGGGAGAAAAGAATACTAAGGAATTACTAGCAGAAGAACAAATGGAACTTGTACAATCCATGAATGCTAGTCCTTCTCAACTCCCTCAGTCTGTTATTATCACACCCGAAGTTTACACTCACTCTCTGAGCATGGGGGATGAGCATCTTAGCATTGTTTCTTAAAAGGAATCGGACGAATTCATAAAGTCTAGTGTTGAGGACTTTGTCCCAATCCCAGGAGAGTCACAGGGAATTCTCGAGCATATGTGTGAACTTACTTCCCCTCTTGAGTGTCCAAAAGATCAATTTGAGACTTTCTCTGATTTTAGCGATGATTATACATCTTATGGAGACATTGAATATGTTGAGGCATCACTTCCGCATCATGATGTTGATCCTCTTCTTGAGGAGTTCGCTGATGAACTCACTCACATCAATCCGCTTCCATTGGGAAGTGATGATGGTCTCTTTGATTTCGAAACCGATTTGGGAGAAATTGAAAATCTCTTATATCATGATCCATCACTCAGTTCTGATCCCAGCAGTCCAATAGAGAATGTTAATCACCTTGTTCCCGAAGCATTCAAAACAACTTTCACTAATCCTCTGTTTGAATTCGAATCTGAATTCACTTTGATTTCTAATAACCCAATCTTTGGTACTCAGATCAAGGATAGTAATGAGTCCACTGTGATTGATTCTCTTCACGAGGAGTTCCCTGGTGAACTCACTCATGTCATATCTCCACCGGAGTATGATAACTTCCACTTTGATCCAGACACACCCGGGATATGTCTTGATCAAGCGAGCTTAAATGATGAGATTCATAATCTAGAAATTATGGATTCTCCCGTGGGTGATGATGAGTTAATCATGATTTTCATCATGAGTTTCTTTATTTTCTTCACCTATCCCATGACGTCCTCTCTTCTTCACTCCTTCGGGACTGAAGACACTATCTTTGACCCGGCATTTCCATGTACCATTCTTTTGATCCAGGGTCTATATATCTCATCGGTGTGGAACTTTCACGTGCTTCAAATGTTTGTCCAAACATCTTGAATGAAAGTCCGATGGAGATTGTCTCTTCCACATCTTGCTTCCCCAAGAATAAATGAATTCGGGGTCGAGTCAAGCTAGCGACTCGGTAAACAAAAACAGTAGCATGCATATGGGGTTTTCACCCTAAGTGTGGGGGAGTTACCCCTGTTGTGGTTACCAATAAAGTGAAAAACAAAATGATGTTTCCATATTTAGCTTGTACTGTTGCCCTTTTACATTCAAAGAGTCGGCATAATAGCCGGGAATTTGAATATTGAGGACAATATTCAATTCTAAGTGTGGGGGGGAAATTCTAGCGAATTTTATCACATTTTACCATCTAGTACCCCCGTTTTTAGCAAAAATTTTAAAAATTTTTCACTTGAGCTTCAAAATTTTTTGTGGTTATCAGTCCGCCATGTCTAACTGATAAAAGGATTGGCTAATCCAGGAGCAAACGGCTCTTGGTAAAGATATCCCAAATCCGTTGATGGCTGACAGTTTACCCAAAACTGTATGGTATCTCAACTCACCATATCCTAAAAAGTGAACTAGTTGGCTAGCCCGCAAGATTATGGCTTGTGGTAAAGGCAGTGGAAAACGATAATTGGTAATCAACTTACCAAGATGTTGACTGTGTCCATCAAGAGTTGGCTAGTCCAGAAGCAAACGGCTTCTGGTAAAGACAAATCAAATCCGTTTAAAGCTGATGGTTTGCTCAAAATCATATGGTTATCAGTGTACCATGGTTCTTACTTGAATTAAAACATTTGGCTACTTCAGAAGTAATGGATTTTGGTAAAGAGACTTCAAATCCATTAAATTTTCACAAAAAATTTCTATGGACTAGCAATTGCTTAGTGTGGGGATTTGATATGTGCCTTTTTGCACATATTTTTTCGTCCAATTTTCGAGTCAAAACGATCAAAAACACTTCAAAATGGTCAAAGAACATCACAACTATCCTTGGAGTATGTTTTTGTGTGTTTCAAGTACAAAGGATTGAAAACAGACGAAAAACGAGCAAAATATGAAGAGTTGTCAAAATCAGTCCCTAAACTTTCACAAATTAACAAAATTGGTCCCTGGTAAAATAATTTTGAAAGAAAAATCAACAAAGGTCTTTTTGGAAGTCACAAGTTGTCAATTTTAATCCTTTGGTGAAAAGTTTGAAGAAGTTGCATGTTTGATCCCTCAAGTTTCAAAAGTTGCAAAAATGGTCCCCAAAAATTCTAATTTGAAGAAAAATCATACAAAGGTCCTTGGGAAATCAAGACATGTCAAGAATGAACCTTGGAGTAAATTTTGGAAAGTTGACAGATTTGGCCCTTCAGTTTTGGAAGCTTACAATTTTGATCCTTGTGTTTAAATTACATTCAAACCAAACGGATTCCCCTTTTATACTAAACCCAACACACCCTTTAATAGAAACCAACCCATCTTTTACCTTTGGCCCAAAACCAACCCCAAGCCCAACTATCAAACCCCTTGTACGTTTATAATAAAAACGTACACTCACCCTTGACCAGTCAAACACAATACGTGCCTCCTTCTCCCCTGCTTTTACCCAGAGAACATACCACTCCCCAACCCCTGCTTTTACCCACCATACTCAACCTCTCTGTCACACTCCACCACCCTTCACCTCCCCCCATATCACCTCCTCCAAGAAATCACAAGATACCATATCCCTACCTAACACCTTTTCCAAGTCACCAATCCACCAATAACCAAATTCCCACCTAAATTAAACAAACGGCCCAGATTTAATTCTACCTGTCCAATGGCCTCCAAGGGAAGAAGGAAAGAGAGGAAGCACAAGGAGAGAGGAGGAAACCCTAGTTTTATTTTTTTTTGTATAAATAGTCATGTTGTATGCCATTTGAAGGCAGTTAGGAAAGTAGGTATTAGGTGTAGAACATAGTTTAGTTTAGGTTTAATCAAGTTTGCTTAAGCATTGTATTCAACTTATTTTTAATTTTCAAAAATTTGTAACAAAGATTCCAATTTCAATGTTATTTCTATTTTACGTTTCAATCTTGCTTCATAGTTTTATTCAGCTTGTTACTGTTTCCAAATCCGTCTCATTTACTGCTTATTAGTTTTAAACTCTCTGCTTATTCAACATTGTTCATGTTTAATATATGTCGACCTTTTAAATTTTTAAGTATTTAGACTACTTTCTAGTTCAAATTTTCATAAGGTTCCCTGTTAAGGGACTGTTTGGAACAAGCATTCTCTCCTCAGGTTTGGTTAAACTTTTTCATTTAATCAATTTGATATAGCTTTGTTTCAATGAGTATTTAATTTTTGAAGTAATGTTAACAGTTCTCGAATGGTTTTATAGCCTTTCTCTTTATTTTCAAAAGCTCATGGTTAGAAACTTTTTTCCACAGGGTATGTTTTGATTTAGATGTTTAGCTAGTTGGTTATTGCTTTAAATAGGTTTCACTTAGCACAGTAGAGTTAGGATTATTCCCGAACTTAGGTAGCTTCAAGTCAAAGTTTAAGTTTCTACTAAACTTCACCCACGGCATTCCCCTGCACATCGGTTTGTAGCTCCTTAAATGTTATTCTAGTTTAGCATTAGTTAGGATTTAGGTTTCTAGTTGAGTTATACAAGTAGCTTGTAGGTTAGTCTTAAACTATTTCAGCTTATCTTACTTTTTGAGCTTATGTATTAGGACTGCAATTTGGAAGGATAGGGCTGCATAAGTTTTTAAGTTCCATAAATTGTCTCAGCAGCATGTTATACAAACCCTCACAAAAAGCTCATATAAGCCCATTTTTAGCTGGAAATTGGCCTGCTTATTCCTTGCCAGCTTGTTCATGTTATTTGTTAAGCCCAAACTTTAGCTTGTTGTAGGTTAGCTTGTGTTCTAGCTTGAAAACACCCCCTTCGTCTGTTTCAGTTCAAGTGTCAGTTTATGCTCATTGAAGAGTTTCATGTGCTATTTGGCTTTTGTCCTCAGTTTTCTTGTTGATTTAGCTTCTTTGTGGGTTGCTAGCTTAGTTTGCCACATCAGTAGCTTGAATGAGCTTGTGTGGGGCATATAAGCTCATTAACAGTTGAGCTTGTTGTTTGTTTGGATAAACTTGTTAACTATTAAACCCATAAGCTCTTACCAGCTTATTTACGAGTCTTTAGGAAAGTTGCTTTTGTAAAAGTTTGTTATTTATAGTTGGTAAAAAGGTTTCAAGAAGTAATTTTCAAAAAAAAAAAAAAAAGGGTGTTAAAAATTTGGGTTTGTACAAGATTCGAAACCCTGACCACTTGGATCAATAGCAGACACACAAACCAGACCCCTCCCATCTGAGCTAGTCTTCCTTTTTTGTTGAGATTTACTTTAGTTTAATATTTAATGTAGTATTAGTGTTAATTCCTTATTTATCTTATCAGCCATTAGATTGCTTATTCTTGCTTATTTTTAACTGCTTATTTCAATTTTATATTTTTCCCTGCTTCTTTTTAGTATAATAGACTTTCTAAAAAATTTTCATAATTTTACAAATTGTTTTACTATTTTTGTAGGATTTATTTTATTATTTTAGTATTTAATTCATATTAAAAAAATTAAAAAGCAAAAAAATATTTTTCTTTTTTCCGAAATTATCTTTTATTATTAGAAACGTAGAAAAATCATTTTTACCTCCGTAGGACTAGCGTAGCATTAAATTCGCGTTTAATTTCGCGCACTCGCGTTTTATTTTAAGTTAACTTTTACGTTTTAACCTAGCTTATGTTTTAAGGTTCCCTAATTCCCTATCATGTTTCACGTAGACTTTTAAGTAGATTTTAAGTTTTATTTTCATTTTCTTCTTTGAATTCATGTTTTAGCTTCGTTTATTTTATTTTCGTACATTATTTATAATTTATCGTAATTCCACAATACCAAATAATCCAATCGAACTTACAAGCATTTTAATCTCCAAATCTCACACGATATTGCCCATTCACACCTCGTTGGGACACGACCCGGGTAATCACTTGCCCGGTATCACATATATATATTGTATTCACGAGTTTTTACAAGTCTTCCTTTTCCCAAATGTTAATTAGTAAATTTCACTCACGTCTACTTTGTATTAATTTGATACGCACTCAACAAGCGCATATCAACGACTTAATTAAGTTGTGCGTGATTGGTGCTAAACCGTCAACTTATATTGACCAATGAATTGTCAACAAAGTTAAAAAGCCTAGAAACAATCTCCAGGTAATATAAGGTATCACCAGGTCGTTAAATCCCGACAAGGTGTGAATTGTGACTGAGCGTGCTTTGTGATCGGGTGATTATTCACAGAAAAGGTTGGTTATGAGAATTATTTGGAAATTATTAACAGAAATAGCTTAGGAAAGATATGTGATTGATTACTGGTACTGAGATTGAGAAGAAATCACTTAAAACTTTAAAAACCGTATGTTTGCTGAAAACGCGATCCAACGTACGAGGAATAAAAGTGAACGAGGTGATCTGAAAAGGCTACTGGTATGAAAATGGTATTTTTACAAACCTAATGATTAAAGAAAATTTTTGGAAATTTAAAATTAATTTTTACACTAATTTTATAATTACTATTAATTAAATACTAATTTTCTAATTATTTTTAATCAACTAAATTAATCTAAATTACAAATAAATATGAAATTAACTTGGAAAAATAAAAATTAAACTTAGAAAAATCTAAAATATTATAAAACTAATTTTAGAAATGAAAATATATTTTTAAGACTATTTAATTAATTATTACTAATTATTAACTAATTATTAATTACTTTTTAATTACTTAAATTAACCTAAATTCTAATTAATTATTAAATTACACTAGAAAATTGAAAATAAAATTTGGAAAAAATAAAAATAACTAAAAACTAATTTTAAAATTTAATTTATATTTTTCTGATTTTCTAATTAATTATTATTAATTATTAACTATTTAATAATTGCTAAAAACTATTTTAAATTAAGAAAAATACTAAATGATGCAAGAAAAATCTGAAAAAATTACAGAAATTATTTTTATATACCAAAAGCCTAGGAAAATTATAAAAATGGGAATTGCTTATTAATAAGCTAAAGAATAAGCTAATTGGCTTAAATAGAAGCTATCACTTCTATTAAGTTGGGCTTATTTGGAATTTTCTTTTTCAAAACTGCTTATTATAAGATTTTAAGTAACTAATGTGAAGTAAGTTTGACTGAAAACAAGAAAATAAGCACTTCAAGTGCTTAAACCCTTGACAGTTGACTTTCTTTGACTTGGAAGAGAAATTAGTACAAATGGCCAAGTGTGGGGCCCACAATGGTGAAAACTGATGCAAATGAGTATTATGAACAAGTCTAAACAAGTTTCACCCAAATAAGCAAATTGAATAAGCTAAAACACCACAATAAGCACTTTGCTTATTTGGTTCTGAGGCAGAAAAGGGACAACCTTTGGGTGCACTTCTAGGTGGGGTCCACAGGTCCAATGGTCAAATAAGTGGTCAATACCTCAACCCTGGTAGGAGGGGGTTGTATGAAACCAATTTGGGTCAATGGGGCCCACTGGAATGGTCACAATGAACCACCAAAGTTGGTGGTGTAACTGAATTGCTGGTGCACAGGGCAACAGCCTTGCCCTGCAAGTGTCTTCCAAGGGCAAAACAGTCCACTAGAAAATTTTATAAAAATCAAACCATTGCACGATTATATAGTTCTACTGGTAGATAACAACCTCAACAAGTTTCAAGACCTAAAACTACCCACAAAAATCAAGAAAATTCATCCCATATTGGGAAAAATCTGACACTTGCACTTTTGACTTTTTATAAAACTTTGAGATTTGACTTTTATGAACTTTGATTGCTGATTTAATGACTAAATATGTTTAGTTAAGATATAATATAACCAAATTAGGTTGTAATACAAACTTATGAAAGGATTTGATTTGTTTTGGGATTCAACTGTCACCACAGTTAACTGTGGTGATAATTCTCTTGTGATTTTGACTTTGGTTGTATTTGTGAACAAGAAAATGGTTTCCCTGAGCCTTTATCCACCCAAGAAACTTAAGGAAATACAGAAATGAACAATGAAGCAAGTGGAACACCACAAACAGATTACAACCAAACACCCCTTTAAAAACAGCTTATGATGAAAATTGATTCAAACAAGTATAAAATTCAACCAAATGATTACAACTAATCTAATTACTAATAATTAACTAAGAGAAACACAAATTGACTGCTAATACTACTTATTACTAAAGAGATGAAGTTTTGAGCTTACAAAGCCTTCCAAGCTTGGCAGACCAAGAACCACAAGACCAATACCAATCCTAATGACTTCCAAAAGTCCCTAACCCACTGCCATCCATGATTCACAGTGCTCCATGCTTTCTTCAACCTTTGATCAACACTTCTTTATTTTATTTTTATTTTTCTTAATTTTTTAGTATTTATTGAAACTAGGTTTAGAGAATTAACACAAGCTTGAAAAGCTCTTAAAAAGTTGCTTTCTGAGTTTACATGAGCTTATGAATAGCTTAAACACACATTAGAACCTTAAATTGATACTTGAGAAATTTGAATTGAACTTGAAAATTGAAAATGAGAATTAACTTAAAACTGACTTTTTCATTAACTAAAAATGGATTACAGAAGTACAATGAACTACTAAAACTATAAAAATTACATACTACACACACTAAAAGGCTCATATGAGCTACGTATATATATATTCGACATAAAATTAAGGCCTAAGTCTTCCCACATGGCTCCCTTTTGAATTCTGAGTGTCCCAATAGCTTTGTGTTGACCCCTTGACCAAATCCCATCCATCAATTTAAGCTTTGATCAATCTTGACCCTTGATTGCAAATTTGGCGCCAAAACATACACGGGTTAATCTGAGTGGGATTGGTGAGGGGAATTTAATGTGGTGGTGGAGGTTGGTGTGGGTTGGTGACCACATTAATTTTGGGGGGCTAATGGAGGAGGGGAGAGCATGTGGAGGGGACAACTCCTCCCTGGTTTTGCGTTGGGTGTTGGGGGGAAGAAGGTGGTCAAGGGGGAGGTTTGACCGGGGGTGTTTTTATATTAAAAAGGGAATGGGCCGGGTTGTGTGGTGGGCTTAGGGTTAGGACTGGGCTGGGAATTGGATTTGGAGTTTGGTTTTGGGTTTAGTTATAATAAGGGCCCGGTTGGTTGTGAATTAACAAGGACCAATTTTGTAATTTCCCAAACCTTAAGGACTGAAGTTGTAATTTTTCCAATTTGCTTCCAAGGACCAAATATGTTATAATTCCAAAGTTCAAGTACCAATTTTGCATTTTTCCAATTTTCAAAATTTCCTAGGGACCTATTTTGCCATTTTTGAATTCTCAGGGACCAAACTTGTAATTTTGGAAAACTTATTACCCAAGTGTAATATTTTGTGAAATTTGACTTTCAAAACCTTGGGTTGACTTTTGATGCGTGGGAATCGCAACAGGCTTTACCTCTCGAGGGATCTCGAGAAGCTTACAACCCCCACCAGGCAGTGTACCTGATCGTTGTAGTATAATATAGTGACAAGTACCGGGGGATTGATCGTTCAGCTTAAGAATAGTGTCGCTAGGATTAGAAAGCCTAAATACTAGTTCTAAAGGTGAGGGATGATTATTTTTGTGTTTTTATATTTTTTTGAAAGCAATTAAAATCTCGGGGTTTGAAGGATTTGGGCGGAATTAGTTGCTATTCAACTAACCCAATACTAAGATGCAATCAAAATAAAATACTAAAAATGAAAATAAACTAATTAAACTAAAGTTGTGAGCAGTAATTGGAGAAAATGTGTTTACTTAGATTTCACTACTCCCTAGACATCTTTTACACATTAATTACTTGTTATAATTGCATGGATGACGGATTGTATTCCTTAATACCATTCATGGGGTGGCACACATAACTCCCCAATTCTATGAGCTCTTATCTCCTCCTACACCATGCCCAGCACAACTATAAGGATTGTAAACAGTGGCTCATGCATTAAATACAACCAATAAAGACCTAGTGCACCTCGGTTCATGTTTCTTAAGACGTTCAAGCATGTTACCATTTGGAGATCTGCCAGTTTTCTTAAGCCTAACATATAAATCATTCATCCAAGACAAGAATAAACAAGTAATCAACACATAATTAACATCTAGGTTTCATTAGATCTAAGCAAACACAAGATAGATCTAACCTAGCATGATAGAATTAAGACAAGAACATGATATAGACAACCAACACATAGACATATTGATTGAATTAGAAGAACACTTATCTTGATTTATCATGCAAGGTATCAAGGGGTTGGAACCCTTGAAAAACCTGTAAAGTTACACCAAAATCGTACTTAGGGTTTCTCCCAAAACTTCTCTCAAAACTTCTCTCCTTTATGTGTGAAAAATAGAAAACTATATATAGAAAAACAGGTATGACGGCGTCAAGACAAACAATGTGACGCCGTCACCTCTACGTGACCCCGTCAAATCCGTTCTGGGTCGTCATGGAAATTCATGAGATTTGCTCTTGACGCCGTCAAGGTTTTGCTCTTGACGCCGTCACCTACTGTTCCCAGCATGGAAAATTAAGACTTTGGCGTTTTCTTCACTTTTATGCTCCAAAAACGTCCGAATTGCTTCCTTTTCCAGATTTCTCTCCCAAAGTACCTAAAATCACAAAAGGAACGATTTAGGGCAATATTTGATCAAATAAATTCGGATTCGGGCTTAAATGACCCCCTAAAAGTGGTTCATTTTTCGCCTCATCAACTTTTCCTTTCAAAATAAATGCATAGGGACTAATTTTGACAAGTTTTGAAACTTGGGGGACTGAAACTGCCAATATTGCAAACTTTGTACATTTTTTCTTTGTTTTTGCACATTTTGCATTTAAAACACATAAAACACAATCCCTGGGATAATTTAAGTATTTTGATATCTTTTTGATTGTTTTTGTAAGTTTTGGCAGTTTAAATACGTCAAAAATGATGAGTGTTTGAGCACTCATCAGTTCGTGAGACCTAGAACTTAAGACATGAGATGGGATGAAACATGCTTACATTGCAAATTGAAGAATCAATTTGATGTAATTCCCATAATAATTTAGGAATTGGAAATGGTTTGCCAATTATTGTTCGACAGATTACCATCTTTTATACTTTCATTACTAGCAGACTAACTATCGTTAAATGAAAATAAAAGGGACTAGAATGTATTTAAGAGACAAGAAGGTTCCGGAACACCCTTGTGGTGTGTATAGCCGGTCGAAACCCAACCGGAAGGGACTCCCTTTGCCCAAACTTGTTCCCTAAGTTTACATGTATATATACAAAACCTAGGGTCATTGTTTCTCACCTTTTGTGCACACACAATACCCTAAGTTTTTCTTTTCTTTTCCCTTGCTCAAAACCGGTCGACAACCCCTCTCCATAAGGTGTGTCGATTTTTGTTTAATCCAAAATCTTATGTTTACTAGCTCTTGCAATCTCTTTAATTCGTTACTAGTTTGTGTGTACAAGAACGAGGTAATAACTCACTATAGTTATTATCAAGGGATCGAATAACAAAACGGTAAGGGGTTATTCATTGATCCACATAAACCCTAATTAGGGTTCATCTCTTGTTCAAGTTAATTAAAGTTTGATTCTTGTTCAGCTAGAATCCCACGGTACGTTTTTTTTATATTATGTTAATCTTTTATATGTTATAGTTAATCATACGCTTTCGCATATGTGTACAAGAGTGGTAGTGTGTTTTTTTGAATGACCTTGGTTATTGGTGTTTGCTTAATTGATTTTATTCGAGTGTAGATCATGTGGATCTTGTAGCTTGTGTGATTTGTGAGGATCAGGTAGATCGTGAGTGAGATTTGTACTAGCTAGATTAGTACTCGATATCTAGCTTAGTATCGGAAAATAACTAAGCGACGCGGTTTATGTGTTTAGGCCTTAAAATACAAGGTTTGTTATGTTGGGCCATAAAACATAACGGGTTTGGTTGTACCCGAAGAAGAACTCGACATCTAGCTTAGTGTCGGGAATTATTGTAAGCAATGTTGTATGGTTTTCTCCGCCGAGAAGAGAGCTTGTTGATTAGTGGGGTAACTCTCGAGTTGGGTACTCGGGGAGTGGAGTAGGGCGAAGAGGAGTTTCGTGACCGAACCACTATAAATCGCCGTGTCCTGGTTTGCATTTTCTTTACTTATATCTTTACCTTTTATCTTTGCATTTACCGTTTTATATTTGCACTGCTTTTATGTTTGTGTGGCTTATTGCTTATATTGTGTGGTATATATGTTGTGTCTATGTTTGCGTTATGGCAACATGCTTCACTTATGGAATTCCACTATCACTAGTTGTTGCAAGATTTTTTTGTTGACACTTCTCATATTACGTTACACTTGATTGGTCATTTTATACAAAAGATTTAAGTTTTTATACTGAAACTTATTCACCCCCCCCCCCCCCACCCCCCACCCCCCCTTTACGATTTCCAGAAAATTTTCTCGCAATGACTACAAATTGAACTCGTAAGTGTTGCATCAAGAGTCACATCAGAACCACAAGTTTACAAGTATAATTATTAGATGCTATACACTTTCGTCTGGTCTTTTATAATGTATACGTAAGTGTAACTGAAATTTCTTGGGAATTACTGTAACAATTTTGTGAGTTATTTAGCATTTTTACAAAATAAGCATTCTTACTATGTTTTGAGTTATCTAGCATTAAGCAGGTTATAAGCATGGACGGACTCACATGTATGTCGGGTGTGATTTTAGGTTACGAAGTGCAAAAAGATTTCACAACTGCTGTTTTTGTGGTATGTGCAACCGCTTTTTTTTTTTTTTTTTTTTTTTTTTTTTTTTTTTCTTACAGTGTAACTTTAGTTAGCCTAATATTTCTTTTGTGCACTCTCTTCAAATTTCTGGGTCGTCCCTGGTTATAAGTACTTATTTTTAACTAGAAGCTAGCATAGGCTTTTGAAACTTTTTGGTATTATATATGTATCCAAAATTTTATTTGTCTGATATTTGAACTTGTTATTTTTTGTACTAGATACATTACAACTCTGTGTAAGATACACGATTTTTGCAATCTTAAATTAATTGTACTTTAAAACTCAGTTATTAGTTTATCACAATCTCCTTTAGTTTATCATGAATTTCAAAATTAGTTTACCCTTAACTTTTAGTAATATTTGTTAAAAAATATATACATATATGGACATAGTTAAATGTTGGACGGGACTTACGTGTGGGGGAGCTGCACAAATGCACATGGTTGGGAAACAGGCAGCAGCAAGTGTCCCTTACCTATACAAATAAATCCAAATAGGAAATTTAGGTGTAATCTGAGAAAAATTTATGTGTAAAATTAAAAAACGATGGAGGAAGTTCCAAAGGGAGCATTTGCATATTTTATGTCAAGCTACAAGCTTTTATGCCACTAACATTTTGTATAAAAATGCTAATCAAATTCACTTGCACGCGTGTTGTTTTAACAAGCAAATTTCGGTTCCACTATGGAGTAGATGTTGGGTGGCTTGGTTAGGCTATGATGAGAAGCAATGTGCAGATAGAAGCATCAAAGAGGGTGATTGGGTAAAGTCTGGTTCCGCATGCTTACTGCCGTAGTTAAGTTTTAACTATCATGTAACTAGTATAAGGTGTAGGCTTCTAATAGCAGTGGCCACTCGTCACCTCATATATAATTTGTATGCCCTTATCACTGCGAGTTTTTAAACTTCTAGCAGTAAACAACAGTATTAACTTACGAAGTCCTCAAATTAATGTATACCTTAATGTTTGAGATGCAACAAAATAATCAAATTTTGGAAAGACCTGAAACTTTCATCATGTTGCAAAAACACAATGTTACTCATCCATTTGAACCTAAGCTGGCCAAGCATAATAAACAGTTGGCAGAAGAGAGGCAATTGCTTTAGTACTCGTAACAAAAATGATATCTACCATATTAGACACCCCCTTGATATTAAAGCACAAAACAAACACAATATGGTGACTATGATCCTAACTCCTTGCTGTAGTTTATCTCGAATGATATAGGGTAACTTAACAAGCATACATATGAGCTATACATACAATGGTTGGTCATTTCTAGCACTGCTTATATCCTCATTCGTATAGATTCCTGAAGGTCCTTAAAAGTTTTGGGATATCATAAGCGAGCATGTCATCAACACCTTGCATCATTTTTGGTTTCAATCTTTCAGATTTATCTATGTTGTAACCATTCAAAGACTGTCTAAAGGCAAAATCTCCCACACATAAATGATGGTCGCTTTTGAATCTGGAGTATCAAATTCCATAACCAAACATCACCAAAAAGGAATGTACAATATAATTAAAAGAAAACTTGCAGGAGATAGTGGGAAAAATAAAACCTTTGCAAACAATGTATCAAGATTATCATTGGTGGAGTGCTAGACTCACTCACATTTTACAAAATTTCTCCCACACAATGAGGTGGAATGCATCTTAGCCACTCATGTGAGAGCATTAATTGACCAAGTGAGAGCATTGGGTGGCTAAGATGCATTCCACCTCATTGTGTGGGAGAAATTTTGTAAAATGTGAGTGAGTCTAGCACTCTCTTATCATTGAGCCTCTGTTGAGCCTTAGCCTTGCCAATCCAGGTAGGCATCTCCTTTTTTAGTTGGTTCATAATGTAGCATGAATCTTATATAGCAGCTCGAGCACGTTTCACAAACTCATTGATCTGCATCTGCTCCAAAGATGGAGATGTTGATAGAAGATATAACATTCTCTAACCAAATTTTTGAAGAGATCTAAGATGAAAGAAACTCACAATACTGTCACAAGACTTCTTAGGTATGTCTTTCAAGTCACTTAATAGGTTATCTGGTTCTTTCTCAAACAACTCCGTCCCCAATGGACCATCATCCATCCCTTTTAAAGGATTTGTCATTGAATGAACTAGCAACATAAAACAAAACCACTTTAAGATTATAATAATATCAAATAAGAGCGACACACAAACACAAAGAGAGCATACCCGATGTAAACACGCATAACCTCTGGAGTGTTCCATACACGCTCATCAGCTATAGCAAGAAATCAATACGGATTAGTGAAATTAATGACCAAAGTCTGAATTGAATAAACAGTGGTCTTATGCAAAGTTTCTTACTTGTTGTGTATCAACTTGATCAGCCTTATTCAAGACCACACGTATCTTGTCATCATGTCCTTGTAGGGATGATATGACATGTTTAAAATCATCGTTTGTATCAAGTTTATGAGGATCAAAGAGAAGTAAGATGAGATCAGACTTTGCGGCAAACCAAGATGTTACACCAGTAAAGTCGTAGCTTCTTTGTGTTCTTTGCTTTTCTCCTGATAGAACTCCAGAAGTATCAACAAATGTAAAGTCAAACAATATTAGTTTTATAGAAATTATATTTTTTAATAATCTCGCATAATCTTAGCATATTTAATAAAGATAACTCACGGGATGAGCCAGGTCCATCCTATACACGGATCAGTTTCTTAGACAGACGCACAGATATAGTATCTTAAAGGTTTACAGGATCTAGCACATACCATGACTGCAACAAATCTATCTATAGTAGGCTTAGGTCCAATATGAGCTCCTGATGGAAATAAATATAATTATAAGAAAGGTATGTGTGAACGAAGGATTTTCATCGTTGAGGGAAGAAAGAACTTGCCTGGATAAACTTCTAATCAAATGCTTGATGAATGTTGTTTTTCCTGTTGAGTATTGACCCAAAAGCATCACCATGGGCTTGGCATCAAAATCACTGTTGCTCACGCTTTTCAACGAATATAATCAGATATATGGAAGATGGAGAAAAATATCTAATCCACATAATGCTTCGTAGATGATTTGAACGGTGTAGTTTACTAACCAATGTGGGAGAAACAAACTCATGAAAACAATGCAGGGATTCTAAAGGCTTTAGTCTCTGAATGTATAGCTTCTACAGGTTATCAACAATCGATGTGACAGTCCTCAAGGACATCTGAGTATACACAAAGAATTCAGATGAATACATATACAATTGAAGGTAAACAATTTAATCCGCATATATTGATCATACCTTCTTTCATGTTTTCCAGAAGATGAAATCTCAATCTGAGAACTACGTAGCTAATACAATATATGCAATAACTAAAAATAAAACAAAACCGGTTTGCTTTTCATAGAGAACATCATTATTAGTAACATAAGGCGATTATATATAATTACCATCATAATCAATATCTGTCGACTTATAATGACACCTTTTCTTCTGCAGGTATTTATAAACAATATGCATGTTAGTTAGTACTATCAAGAAAAACATGTGAAAGGTGTAGGGTTGTGATAGCCCGTATTATCAGCTAAAACAAAAAGAGGCAGACGTACAGCTAATAACACATCCATATCGACCTTCCATCGTTGGTGGTTTCAGGTCTTCAACATTATTTCACCTTCAAAGATTTTGCACCCAAAAAAGACCATCTGTCGTAAGACTATTAACAAATAGAATAGCTGAAAAAAATGTAGTAATTAACCACAAGGGGTGACACAGCGGTAAGAATACCAGTCTTACAAAGAGGAGGTCAAGGGTTCGAATCTAACTAAGAGAAAATTAATCCCCTTGTGGCCACGGAGGTTCACATGCGCCGACTGCGAGCTATCCAAAAGGTAGTCGCCCTGGTATTAGTCGGCTCGTAATGTCGAGTCGAAAACCTAAGTAATTGCACAACTTACTCAATGGAGTAATTGAATGCAGTAATTGCACAACTTACTCAATGTTTATCATAGATCTTACCGCAGCATGCAAGGACAATAGTCATCTTTTAAGTATGTTCTTTTATAAAAGATAGTCACATTTGATCAGTTTTGAGGTTTATGATAGTTCATAGGTTTACCAATTATCAGTTCAAATATCAGAAGGTTCTCTGGCTTAATAATAAACCTCCACGTGCAGGTGAGGTCCAGCCGTCCAGATTTTCCTATGTGTATGCTACCATAAAATGATCTAAAACAGCCTTTGAAGTACAAATATTCAAATCCCATTTGCACCAGCAAGAATAATAACAATGATGTAGAATGACATGTTAGAATATTAGCCCCTACTATCAACGCTGGTGGGATACAAGACTAATTTCTTCCCAGGATTCGACCTCAAGAACAAAACCTTATGCAGCTTACATAAAGTTCACATGAACATCGTAGGTTTTCATATTGTATGTATTGAAAGTGTTTCAGATTTCTAACCCATTTTCAAAAGTGGGTGAGGTTGTGGTTTCTGATAGTGATGGTGATGAGGTGCTTAACACGTTTGACGAATCAGCAAATCTTTTTGGTGGTGGTCATGAGCGTGAAGATGAGTATGACTATGATGATTATTCGAAGCAAATTTATGATCTTCCAGGGGAATTGGATGCTCTTAATGCCATTTATGGTTTTAATCTCCAAGGTCGTAGGAAGTAGTTTATCTTTTTGTCAGAGTCTCTTAAATCATGTGATTAATGGTTTGTTTTCTTGTTTCGAAAATAGGAAGTATCTTGTTATGTAAGCTTTTCGCCTATGTAACGGGCTGAGATATGGGATTCACCCATATCCGTTGTACTTAAACGTTTTTTGGAGTAATATATTTACCGGGTCTTTGACCTTTTACCAAAAAAAAAAAAAAAAAAAAAAAAAAAAAAAAAAAAAAAAAAAAAAGTGTTTCAGATTTTGTTATATTTAATCTGGAACCAATCACACCCTTTTATAGTTACGTTTTGGCAGTTATAAGCCAACCAACGTGACTGTTGGTTCCCTCCAAAGGTAACCATCGTAACCCTTCATTATACATGTTCGAATATAACTACCAAATAACTGTTTTATTCATGCAGTAAAAAGGTATGACGAATTTATATTAATACAAAGGATGCAAAGGTGCAAAGTGCTAACAAGCCTCCCCATTCGGGTCCCACCCCTGCCACATCACCAAACACCTCAACTTCAACTAACCACAACAAACCCCCCCCCCCCCCCCCCCCCCTCACCAAACCTCAACTTCCCCATTAGGGCTCCACCTCTTACACACTTATTTTTTTTTTATTTATTTCATTAAATAAATTAAATTAATTTCACAAATACTAAAAAATAACAAAACATACTAATTTTATTTCATCAAATAAAAAAGTTACAATACGGAAAAAAAAATACAACACATACGACACTAAAAACCGAACCTAATTATTACTATTTCGTTGAAATTCTTCCCATTGTTGTTGCCAAACATGCTCGATGAGACATAGTTGAAGCCTTGAGTGTGTGCGTTTATCATGTAGTTCTTTGGTTTTTCTTCTTTGCGTTGCGCAACGTTCGACCCATGACTGTTGGAATTTGGTGTCGGCGGAATATATATTTCGGCAGCGTCGGATATATGAAAATGTTGATCTTTCAAAATCATGTTATGCATTATGATGCACGAGTACATGATTCTCCGTAACTTGCCCACAGTATATGCACGCGCTGGTTGGGCAATAATATGCCAACGTCCTTGTAGGACACCAAAAGCTCTTTCGATATCTTTTCGCGCACTTTCTTGTTTCGCTTTCCATGCGGCGTGTTTTGGGTTGTTTGAAACAGTAAAGGACTTGACAAACGATGCCCACTGTGGGTAAATTCCATCTGCTAGATAATACCCATTTTTAAATGTACGTCCGTATACTTCAAACAGAACTTGCGGGCCAATATCGTCAATCAGGTCGTCGAATAAAGGATAATTATATAAAACGGTCAGATCGTTATTCGCACATGCCACACCAAAAAACGCATGCCAAATCCACAAATCATAAGACGCAACAGCTTCAAGCATTATAGTTGGATATTTTTTATCACCTCTGTGAAATTGCCCTTGCCATTCTTTTGGGCAATTCTTCCATTCCCAGTGCATACAATCGATGCTTCCCAACATTCCCGGAATCTTATGAACCATGCTATGTGCGTGGTATAAGTTACGAACGTCGTCCTCAGTTGGTTTTCTTAAAAACTCCTTCCCAAACAAATGGATTATGCACATAGTAAAAAAATGTAGACAATCACGTGCACAGTGTTCACCTATTTGTAAATACTCATCTAATGAATCAGGTGATATCCCGTACGCCAATTGGCGTAGGGCACATGTGCATTTCATAATCACACTAAAACTCATTACATCCGCAGCATTGGGTCGTTGTCTAAAGAAATCAAAATGAGCAGGAAGAGGATCATGAGTGTCAATATATGTTTCAATACCTTCGACTATTTCTAAGAATAGTTTACGGCTCATACGGTAACGACGTCAAAAATTATCTTCAGGATATTCTGGTTGATCACCAAAATAGTCGTCCCGTAGACGTGCTTCAGCAACATCACGTTCACGCCGAATGTATGTACGGCGATGTGAAGGACCGGCTGCTTGATTTTGCAACTCTTGCTCGTTTTCGAACTCTTGGATAATCAGCTCTAGCTCATGTATCTCTTCAAAGTCACTAACTTCGGAATAAGATGATTCACTCATTGTTTTTGCTTTGGAATGAAATGTGTTAGGTTTTTTGGAATGAAACGTGTGAAATATGTAATATATATAGGGATAGTATGTAATGGTTTTAGGGGGTTAAAAAAAAAGGGGACGAACGTTTTAATTTTAAACGTTATACAACGTTTAGAAATCAAAAAAGCCTGCCACTTCTCAGTTTTTCACCTTCGCCGTGGCCACGGGGAGTTCTCCAACGGCAAACAACGGCGAGCCTCTTATGGTGTGGAGGCGAGCAACGGCTCGCCGTTGTCTTTGCCAACTAGGACGGCGAGCTTGAACGGCAAAGCCACACCTTGTGCTCTAAGTCTATGATCAATTAACTATATTATATAAACATAATATAAGAATATTAATCACCCATTAGTTCCCTCCAAAAGCCTCCTAAAAGACTTTCAAACATTTGAGTGGAATAATACTTATAAACCCACTTTCACAAAGTTGATCACCATAGTAAAAAACTTTGAAGCATCAACACCCGTGATACGTTGATCGCATCTAACAGTTCTAACAGTCCATCGCTATCTAACAGTTCATAAAAATACATCAGCCTTTTTCTTTTTTATATTTACTGTTTAATCCCTTGTATAGTTATATACAGTGTTGCAAAACAAGGCCTACAAGGCCGATTAATCGTCGAGTAGGTGCTACAAGGCCATCGACCTTTCCGATTTGTGTAAATCGGTCAAACAACTTGGTCAACCATGGTCAATGACGGTTAATGACGATCAATGGTGGTTAAACTTGCCCGAAACCTTCAAACCTTGCTGGAAATAACCAAAACTCGCCGTAAACTTGCCAGAAATACATAAAACTTGTCGAAAATGTCAGTCCGATTAATCACCGATTAATCCCACCTAGATCGATTACAAGCTACAGGGGGTTGACCGCCCAACTACCGATTCACGATTTTTGCAACCTTGGTTATATATGACTCGGCTCCGTAACAAGTAATTTTTCACCTTTTCTGAGTGGTTTATCAACTTGCATGTAATGAGGGTTACTTTTAACTCGTATACACGTTTATCTAAACGGTTTAAAGGATTATAACGAGCTACACGAGTCAACCAAGGTAACCCAGTTTGACAGGTCGATCAGTTAAACAGTTCAACACTAACCCAAACATAACACATATACCAAAGGGTGTAGGCTATAAAGTAGCAGCGAACTTTTTCCAAAGTCTTGTTTGATACGGGAACTACAAAACTTCCCACTAATTGTTACAAACTTTTAAAAATTGTTACAATATGCACATTTTGAAAACTTATACCACGAAATGTGATACGTGTACGTCACTATTTCTAATTAACATGACAACTCACCAAAATGTGCGAACAATTTTTGAAAGTTAATAATATTTAGTTGGACATTTTACTTTGGAAAAAGTTCGTTGCTATTTTACGCCCTAAACCCTTTATTAAATGGGTTATGTGGGTCGACCTAAAACGTGTTTGCAGACCTAACCAACACGCTTGTTTTCAGGTCGTTTTTCATGTTGTGCTGAGAATTGTGTCCCCTAAGATATCTAAAAAGATTTAATTGATTTTGGTTTTGGTGGAGAAAACATTTTCTGAAACCAAGCATGTTTATATTTTTTGAGTTTTAACTGGATTAACAGCATCGAGATTGCAGCTCATGTGTGGTGGTGCAAAAGTAGTAACATGTAATGAAAATTTAAGAATAAACAAATTTATAAATCAACAATATATAGGCATGTCAATGCTCGTACAAGGAAAGGGGAAATGACATATAAATGGTATCAAAATAAAAGCCAACAAAAACATAAATGATACAGATGATAAATATAGCTTTCTATGTGCTCTCAGACTTCATTGCTACTCTATTTCTGAAATGGAGAAATGGATACAATGAAGGGGCATGCTGTACGCTTAAGAGATACCGACAGTCTTTCCAAGCAACCACAACACGAGTGACATCTCAATCATCACTATGGTGTGCAATGTAGTCCTATCTAGCATAAATCCAAAAACTGTTATCCCCGCTCTGTTGTTCTCAAAATACGTCACTGCAAAAATTCAAAAAACAATTTCATTATGCATATCCGTGTCATAAATGCTTAGGTAATATGGTCATTGTGATAGTTGGACTTACCTAAGGCTTGCCTTTTCTGGAATGAGATAGTACTGGTAGCATAAGCTGGTATGAGTTTAGTATTATCTAACTCGTCTTCACTACCAACATCTTCATTATCAGATGATGCATCATGAGGGAAGACTTGGTTTCCCATAGCAGTGGTAGGCGGGGTTTCTGTTTCTAGATCAGGTGTATCAAAGGATTCGATGGTTGCACACACATGCCACTTAGTAGCCAGGCACGTTACGCCTAGAGCCTTATGGGTGATCCTGGTGGCACTCCTTAGTAGTATCATTAGCCCAGCAAGTAAGCTTACTGAAATAATCTAAAAATAACACAAAATCAGTTTAAACATAACATGAACCTGATCTCCAAATAAACTAACAAGCAGGAATTTAAAATTACTATTTTTGGATGTGGTATATAACAAAATGTCCTGCTTTTTATACGTTTTATACCAGATAACCCATAATTTGCAAAAGTATTTTGCGGAAACACAAACCACTAAAAGTTTGGTTAAAACACAATTTCACAAAACTTATCAGATTCTATGCAAGTTACTTTAAAATGTTTGTGATTTTTTGGCCATATTACGCAGAAGTTTGGGCAACTTCAAGTATGTTCCGGTTTTTGGTCAGTTTGAAAAAAAAATTAAAGAATCCACAAATTTGATATTGAGAAATTTGGAGTTAGTTTAAAACGAGGAAATTTGTTATATATTGTTTATAGAAGGGTCACTTACTGCAAGTTCGCCAGTTTTGAAGATGCTAAGATCTGCGTTAGATCGGGTAGTGTCAAGAAGTGCTGCAAATTGACTTATTGTAACAAGAATGAGGGCCCACATTATAAAAATACGGTATCTATGACTTATGATGCGAAGATGCCTCCTGATCCTTAGATGTTCACTCATTACATATTTAACATCAGAGTCTACATGGAACACCTGAGCGAAGTCTTGTAGGCGGAGGATTTGCAGATGACAAATAAGACGGAACAGGACACAAACTAGGAAAAACACTAAGGTTCTATAGAGCCATGAACAGAGCTCTAAAGAGCATGCAAGGATGTTAATCACAATGGTGTTGCCCAAGTATGGAATAGTAGTGGCTCCTGAACTATACCACCAGATCTTATATGCAGCCTCAGCGGTAAAACATGGGGCAACGAATATGAAGACTATTTTAAGTGAGCTCTGCATTTATATACAAAAGATACATGTCATGGAATGTATAAAACAGCAAGGGAGGTCACTAGAACCTTATAGAAATGAAACAATTATCATATGACTGTCAAAACATGTGCAAGAAGCCACAACTAAAGAAAGGAAAACAGCACATTTATTTAAACAACATATGGTCAGTTTATTGAAAATACGTAATACCAAACTGCATATGCTACCTCAAAACAGCTTCTGTTATAAAACAATCCATTTCATCCTATAACAGTATAATATTTTATAACCATTTTCCTTCATCAAAGCACCCAAAAGTACTTAATTTCCTTGAGAAGATAAGCTATTTATATCCCAAACACCCTTTAATTACTAAAAAAAGTTAAAAAATCGGGCTTTTGGGATTGACTAAGCAAACTAGTTATGTTTTTAGATCCTAGATAATCAGTTTTGAATGTTTGGACCGATCCATCCTATTATTTTTTTTTTGGGTAAAAGGGATTTTTCACCCTGGTAAACTGATCCATCCTATTATTATTATGTGATTACTGTAAGAATAAATAAATTTTGATAATCATGTGAATCAACAATAAAATAAAACTAATATATAGAACTTACATTGAGTTGTTGCGTATAACCTCTGCGAACAGTCTCACTTTCGTTACAAAGCTTATCAAAAAACAAAAACCTACGAAGTCCATAATATCTAACAAACTGGGACAAACAAATGAACGAAAGTGTGGCAATGCTAGTAAGAGACAACTGAACAAGCTTATCGTAAGGCCTTTCATGCCTATTATCGCAGCCACTACATGCTAGATAGAAATGCGATAAGATAGGAATCACGATAGCAAAAACTATGAAAACAAACCAAGAAAGAAAAAACGTCCAACTTGTAGATTGATCGACACACATCCATTGTAGCCATGATCTGAAGCTGTGTAACTCATCGTGAGCACTAGATTTCGTGCGAGAGATATCTTTTCGTTTTGCTAGAAGAGATGCTCTCTCGGCATCCATGATCGAATGTTTTATGATGTTATACGAATGAATGAATGTATGATTGTTTTTGATATATTTATAGGATATAGGACATATATTATGAAAAAGAATCCTCAAGATTTGGACTGTTTTGCATGTGAAACTAAATACACTTTTGATCTGTAAAAATAATGTATAAGATACGAATGATTGAAAAAAATAATAATAAAAAATATAAAAAAAAATATATTAAAAATATTTAAAAAAAAAAAAAAAAAAAAAAAAAAAAAAAAATCAAACACAATGTATTGCTCATTTTTATGTTGATTATACTTATTTTTGGAATATATATTCGATTATTTATTTACTAATTTAGTTTCTCGTTAAATATGTACCTTATTTAATTTCGACTAATAATAAGATTTATGAGAATCTCATTTTTAACATTATTTGTTTGTATGCCATTAATACTTGGACTTGGTTTCTCGTCTTGTCTCTACACTAAAATGACCGCTTTCAATCATTGGGGTACATGATACACCGAATATACACACATTATTATTAAAAAAAAATAAAAATAAAAAAATAATAAAAAAAAAAATTAGAATCCAAAAAATGATAAATGACATATACTCATCTCGAGTCACTTTATTTTACATACTCTTAGTTTGGTGCATACAAATGGAAAAATCCCAACCATTCATTTAATTTGATCTGTTTTCATATGTTTTCATTTGTTTTCTTACATTTTCATTCGTTTCATACGTTTTCGTCCGTTTTCATATGTTTTCATTCGTTTTAATACGTTTTCGTCCGTTTTCTTTCGTTTTCGTATATTTTTCATACGTCATCGTCCGTTTTCAGACGTATTTTTACGCTTTCATACGTTTTCGTCCGTTTTCATACATACTCATACGTTTTCTTAGTTTTCGTTCGTTTTCATATGTTTTCGTGTGTTTTCATCCGTTTTCTTTCATTTTCGTCCAGTTTTCAAACGTTTTTGTTCTTTTCATGCATGTTTATACACTTTCATATGTTTTCATATATTTTCATTCGTTTTCGTTCATTTTTAAATGTTTCTTTTTTGCCACTTTTAGACGTTTTCATATGTTTCCAAATATCACAAGTGATATTCTGAATATCACAAGTTATATTCTGAATATGACAAGTGATATTCTGTGATATTCAAAATATCACAAGTGATATTCTGAATATCACAAGTGATTTTCTGTGATATGCAGGATATCACAAGTGATACTATGAGTACCACAAATGATATTCTGGATATCATAAGTAATATTCGTCCATTTTTCATACGTCTTCGTCCATTTTCAGACGTGTTTTATGCTTTCATATGTTTTCGTCCGTTTTCTTTCGTTTTCGTCCAGTTTTCAAACGTTTTTGTTCTTTTCATACATGTTTTTACACTTTCATATGTTTTCTTCCGTTTTCATACATTTTTGTCTGTTTTCTTACGTTTTCGTCTTTTTTTTCATTTATTTTCGTCCATTTTAAAAGGTTTTTTTTTGCCATTTTCATACATTTTCATATGCATCTAAATATCACAAGTGATATTCTGAATATCACAAGTTATATTCTGAATATCACAAGTGATATTCTGTGATCTTCTAAAATCACAAGTTATATTCTGAATATCACAAGTGTTATTCTGTGATATTCAGAATATCACAAGTGATATTTTGTATATCAAAAGTGATTTTTTGTGATATGCAGAATATCACAAGTGATAATATGAGTACCACAAATGATATTCTGAATATCATAAGTGATTTCTGAATATGATAAGTGATTTCAACAAATATTTTGTAACATGAAAATCACAAGTGATAGATATTCAGAAAATCACAAGTGATATTTAGAATATCACCATTGATATTCTGAAAATCACAAGTGATATTCTGAATATCAATTGTGATATTCAGAAATGTATAAAAACGGACGAAAATATAAGAAAATGAACGAAAACGTAAAAAACGGACTAATACGTATGAAAATGGACGAATACATATGAAAACGGACAAAAGCATAAGAGAATCACAAGTGATATTCAGAATATCAGAAGTGATATTCAGAAAATCACAAGTGATATTCTTGATATCACTGAAAGAAATCACTTGTGATATTAAGAAACGTAAGAAAATGGACGAAAATGTAAGAAAAATGACGAATACGTATGAAAACGGACAAAAATGTATGAAAGTGTAAAAACACGTATGAAAACGGACAAAAGCGTATGATAAATGAACAAAACGAAAGAAAACGGATAAAAACGGACAAAACGTATTAAAACGAATAAAAACGTAAAAATTTGAACGAAAACATATAAAATGGAAGAAAATGGGCGAAAACATAAGAAAACGGATGAAAACAGACGAAAACGTAAGAAAACAGGCGAAAATGTATGAAAGCATAAAAACACGTCTGAAAATGGATGAAAATGTATGAAAAATGGACGAAAACGAAAGAAAAATAGATGAAAACAGGCGAAAACATATGAAAACGAACGAAAACATAAGAAAACAGATGAAAACGTAAGAAAATTGATGAAAACGGACGAAAATGCATAAAAACGGACGAAAACATCTGAAAATGAGCGAAAACATAAAAAACGGACAAAAACAGACAAAAACGTATATAAACATATGAAAACAGACAAAAATGTATGAAAACGGCCGAAAACGTATAAAAACGGACAAAAACGTATAAAAACGGACGGAAATAGAAGAAAGCATAAAAAACGTATGAAAACGGTCAAAAATATATGAAAACAGACAAAAATGTATGAAATATAAGAAGGGGAAAAAACGTGAATTAAAAAACATGAATTAGAAAAGAAAAAAAACGTGAAGTAGGAAAAAAACCAAAAAAGAAACAAAATAGAAAAAAAATAAAAGAAGCATGGAAAAAAAGACACAAAAAAAAAACAAAAAAAAAATGACAAAAAGAAAGAAAGAAAAAGAAAATGAATAATAAAAAAGACAAAGAAAAAAAAATGGACTTAAGTTTTTATATTTAATCTTAGGTTAATTCTTATCATTAGATCAAACTAGATGGACTAGATGGATGGTGTGGATTTATTCATTGGTATGCATCAAAATAAGAATATGCATTTGAATTTTTCTCTACTCATCTATGTTAAAAGTTTCTACTCTTTTTTTATTTCTGACCGCTACTGTATGTTATTGATGTTGGCTATGGTCATCTCTTTTAATTATCATTCATGTCGTGTTTATATTTCATCACTTGATTGTGATAGTGGCAAAATCTACGAGTTCAAAGAAAGATAAGATGCGTATATTGTGTACATCAAATACTAGATAGATTCCTAGACATCTTGGGTTCAAACTCTAGGGAGAAAATTAATTTTTCATCGGTCACGAAGGTTCACCTGCGCTAACTCCGGGCTATCCAAAAGAATATATAGTTGCCCTAAAAACTAGATAGATTTAATCACAAAATTAAATATAATATATAAGTTGAGTACATCAATCATATTATTTAGAGTATACTTTGTATAAAATAGACAAAATGTTTTCACATACAATACGAAGCCAATCAAACATGGACATACTTGAAGTAGAGGGTATGTACGCGCATACTTTTCAAAAAAGCATTCGTTGTTAAAAAAAAGTTTTTCTTTTAATAATTTTAGACAGCTTAAATAACACGAACTAATTATACTCAGAAAAATAAATTTGACAGTGCACACCTTACGACAAATATTTACGTTCGCCACCAAAGCCAATATATATGTATATTTCTTATTTACAACCCAAATTTGTTAAAAACCGACCTTGTGGCTAAGTAACATTTTAATTCTTCTTTTTACATGTATTTTTCTTATTGGGTCGTGGTTAAGATCGTGATGATCGTGGTTTTTGATGTGTTGGTTACCAAGGGTCAAGGGCGAGGTGTCTAGACCTGTCGAGCATGTCATTTCAATTTGTTGTGTTTAAACACTTAGAGGTGTATTCTCCATGAACCGTCCGTGTTTCTCACAATGCCACCGCTCAGTTGCTTGTGTTGCAAAAGTTCTATGGTTAAGACTTCGGTGGGCTACATCTCAGGTGCCAAGGAAGTTCAAGGTTGGGGTCGTTTTGAAGCTTGTTCATACTTTCTACCGGGTGAATGCCCTTACTGATATTGCGATTTGTAGGTTCAAAAATTGAGGATTGCCTGTAATGTGTTTGACTTTCACTTTGTTATGATTTTGTTGGTTGACAATGTACTTGTAGGTTTTAGGTTCGATCATGCATGTTGTTATTTTACAATTGGTCGGTTGAATCGTGTTAATCTGTTTTAGCTTCTTGCAAGTTTATTTATTTATAAATAAAAATTTGCCTTCGTAAACCGTTTTTAACTTTAAATGAGAAATTATTAACAAACGTACAATTTTTGTGTGCTATTATTTTGTGTATGTGACCTCCAAATATAATTATGGAATTTCGTATACCTATTTTTTTTCTCTTTTTTGGTAGCAATGCTTTTCAAACTTTGTGCCGACTAATCACGAGGTTTGAATTTACCGTCACACATATAGAAACGGGTTAATCCCTCTTTTTTCAACAGGTTAACATGACCACTTCAGGTTCATTTGCACCTAACGAGACTGGACTTGAAACATGTGACATTTTAGTAATGATAATCACATATCTTTTGTTACTATGCCACGCTTGAGTGGTTTCATGTACATATTTATTGCGCAACCAACTAAGAATTTGACATGTGCCAAGGTTAAATCAAATTCAATTTTAACGACAATAGTGAATATATAATTTTTCTGACTGATGTTATATTACACGACCGAATTAACATTTGCGACCATAGTGATTAAACAACCTCACTTTTGCATGACGGATTTAACATTTGCCTGAACTAACGATTGAATACTGGGAAAATTGTCCAAAAATACATTCAATTTTGCACCTTTTACTATTGTATGCTATGAACTTTTTTTTTCCTATTATATACACGAACTTTCTTAATCATCCTATTGTAACGAAGAATATTTGCATCGTTAGTCCTCAATTGACTATAGAGTTAAAATATTTGCATCGTTAGTCCTTGTTGACTATTAAGTTAAAATATCTGCATTGTTAGTCCTCATTGAGTTTAGCCACCTACCGCCACCACCCACTTCCACCACCTCCCACCGCCACCACCCATCACCTCCACCCACTACCGCCACCACCCACCTCCACCTTCCACCTCCACCCACACCCACCACCACCCACCAACTATCGCCACCACCACCCACCACCTCCACCTACCACCACCGCCACCCACCGCCACCCACCGCCACCACCCACCACCTCTACCCACCATCGCCACCACCACCCATCGCTACCATCAACACCATCATCACCACCGCCTCCACCCACCACCAACCACCATCACCACCACCACCACCAACCCACCACCGCCACCACGATCCATCGCCACCCGCCACCACTATCCACCGCAACCCAGCAACACCCACCGCCACCACCATGCGTATAAAATTATGTATAAAAACGTGGCGATGGGTGGTGGTGGCAGTGGTGGGTGGTGGTGGCGGTGGGTGTTGGTAGGTGGCGGTGTGTGGTGGTGGGTGGTGGCAGCGGTGGTGGCGGTGGGTGGTGGTGGTGGCGGTGGTGGGTGGAGGTGGTGGAGGTGGTGGAAGTGGGTGGTGGCGGTAGGTCGTGTTTTACACTTTTAATGATTTGGAGCAGAAGGGTTTAGGGTTTTGGGTTTTGGATTTTGGGTTTATGGTTTAAGGTTTAGAGAACTAACGTAAGAATAGTCAATGAGGACTAACGATGCAAATATTTTAACTCAATAAGGACTAATGATGCAAATATTTTAACTTAATAGTGAGTAAGGACTCACGATGCAAATATTTTAACTCAATAGTCAATTGACGACTAACGATGCAAATATTATTCGTTACAATAGGATGATTAAGAAAGTTCGTGTATACAATAGGAAAAAAAAAAGTTCATAGCATACAATAGTAAAATGTGGCAAGTTGGATGTATTTTTGGACAATTTTCCCTTGAATACTTCCACTTTTGTGTGACTAAGAAGTTTAAACCTTTATTTTCATGGAGCTTAGATCATTTGATGAGTGGGCGTCTTGGTTCGGTAATCTAAGGATGTCGAGTAAGCACAAGAAGTTATTAGAGGGGGTTTGTTTTGGTTTATGGTGGCTTACTTGGTCTTTCCGTAACAAGATAGTTTTTGATGTAGATCCTTCTTTAAAGATGGCGCTTTTTGACGACATTCTTTTATTTTCGTTTTATTGGAGTAGATATAGATGCAAAGTATCTTTTAGTTGGGTTGATTGGTTAAAAAACCCGTATCTTGTTTCCTTGTAATGTTCTAGCTCCTTGATAGTTTTGTTTCAATAAAATGCCGCAAAAAAAAAAAAAAAAAAAAAAAAAAAAAAAAAAAAAAAAAAAAAGGGTTTAAACCTTTATGGACTGATTGGTTAACCAATCCAACTTCCTCTTGTACGATTTTTGTAATCTTCTTGTATTTGCTTGACCTCCTTGCACTTCTACGGCGTAGAGGGTTTAGTACATGAAGTAAGTTTGATGTTAAAAAGTTTTGACTTATTTTGAATCAACCCTTTCCAAAAAATAACTTTTTGGCAATTTTTCTAGATTTTAATGTGATTATTGAAGATTGTCAAGTAATTGTTGTATGTAGTGGTAAACTGGTAATATCTATAACTAATATGCAGTACCTGAAGTAATGTTTGACGTTATTATTACTCTCAAATATTTTATTTCTTTGATACAAAATATAATAAATGTATATAACTAACAAAAAAAATCTAACATTTTATGTGATTAAAGGCATTAAACAAAATCAATATAAGTTCACTAAAAACTACACCTTATATAGGATCAAACAGTGCGTAAGAATAAACATAAAGGGGCTGGCTAGTATTGAAGCCGCGTGTACATGATAATGGCTGTCGTTCTAGCTGTCAAATTATCGATTACACATGCCATGTTACTTTGCCAAATCTAAACAACTAAACATAAAACCTTAATTGACACCTACACTTTACTGCCAATATTTTTAAGGTTAATTCACAGACCATAATTGGACTTGTGTTTTGTAATGTTCTGACCGGCCAATAATCAAATTACAAATGCCCTAAATAATTATTTTGTTAATTTTGTTGATTCTGGTCTTTTAGAGTATACTAAAAAAAACTGTTTGTGCTAATAAGAAAACTCTATTTTGACACATGTAAAAAAAGAGCAATATTGTTAGGTAATAAACAAAGAAAATTTTGAGTAAAAGTTGAATCAAACCAGTTTTAATAACAACAAATGCAATTTCTTTTCTTTTTTCTTTTTTTTTTCTTTCCTTTTAGACTTATGTGTAAAATATTGTCATGCATGTTCTCATTAATCAATATAATTTACAGTTAAATTCAAAATATCAAAAAATAAAATAATGTTAACTAATCGTAAATGCAAAAACACTGTGCGCACCTATGTAGCACCGAAACGAGAATGGCAAAGAAATACGGGAATGATACGAGAACGAGAAACGGCAAAATAAAAAATTTAAGATACGAGAATGGCATAAATACGGCAATAAAAAAATATAAAAAAATTAACAATATATTAAAGCAAATCCAAAATAAATATATGTTAATATAAATTGTAAACTCCAAAAGCTACTACATATTTCAAAGTTAATTAATTATCAATAATATCATTCTCAAATTCAGGTTCATCTAGTGAGAGTTTGGCAAACTCCAAAAATCCTACATCTTCCATTGAATCAAAAGCATCTCCACCCACATCCCACATCTTTTCATCATCTTTCGGATTCCTTGACAAAAATCGAAGATTATTATGGACGTAAACCATGTCTTGAGCATGGCTTGTAGTCAACTTGTTCCTCCTCAACGAGTGAATAAATGCATAAGTACTCCAATTACGCTCGGCACAAGAAGACGAACTAGGTTGTCCAAGTAATCTAAAAGCCAAAGTTTAGAGAAAAGGAGTGTGAGCACCAAAGTTAACCCACCAACTCTTGGTTCCATATTACTTATCATTGAAATGCTTGTTAAATCAGAAAAACATCCATTTTTCATTGAAAACAATGCATACTCATCAAGGACTCTCCTATACTCATCACCATTAGGGAACAACCTTCGAAAACATTTCCCTCTTTCTTGTGAAATTCTTGCATCCTTATGTGGAGCACTTGTCTTATCCTCGTTTAACCATTCTTCACTATAATATCTACAACATTTAAAAGTTAAAACATAAGTATATAATAGAAAATTAGTAATCAAGCATATAGTTTAAAATCATATACCTTTGATTTAAAGAGTGAGCTAAACAATGTAGGGGAGTGTATTCTTCGCCCATCGAGCCACTAAAATACCATGCACAACATCATAAAAGATACTTTTTTGAGATGTCAACGTTTTTCTTTATTGTATATCTCAATCTTCACTTTCTCAATCATCGAATTCCACATCTCATACACCAAGTGCAAACATGGTTTGTCAGTGTCACAAGCTCTAATCATATCATATATAGGTCCAGTAAAACTAAGAATATATGATACTTGATCCCACCATTCATCATTCACAATCTTTTCTTTAACAAAGTTGCTTTCACAGTGTCATCTTATCTATAAGAAGATCATTCTTCGCTTATGACAATAGCTTGAAGACCCGTTTTGATAAGTTTAAATCTCTTAAGCATCACAATGATAGAGGCAAAGCGAGTATCGGCAACTGAAAGCAGACTAAGAGAAATAAACTTGGAGAAAATCGAGAGTCTCATGTTATGGTTGATGATGAAATTTTTAATTGCAATCGCATCCCCGTGAACATCTTTTATCCAGTTGCACTGTTCATAAGCTAGTGCATTTGCTTCCACATTATTTGGTGAACAAATGTTCTTCATAGCAAGATTCAACGTATGAACAACACATGGTGTCCAATAGATGTGAGGAAACTGACTCTCTGTATGTTATCCAACCGCCTTACAATTTGCTGCATTGTCAGTAATGATTTGCACAACATTTTGATGACCAATTTCATTGATGACTTTTTCCTTCAACTCAGCAATAAAAAATCTATCTTTTACTTCCCCAAAACAATTCACTGCCTTTAGAAACAATGGACCATGACCTGAGGTAGCCATGAAATTGATTAGAGGCTAATGTGTGCAGCGTGTCACGGTGTAGTATAGGGTGATTTGCCTATTTCAAGTTTTAAATTTTTGTTTAGCCTACTTATCCTATAACACAAACACTAACGGACAGTGTATCCGATCAATATGTATATAGTGGTAAGCAGAGTATCGATCACTAAGAATGGAACGTAATTCCTAGTTAGTCAATCAGTATTTTAATATTCTAAGTTAGTTTTACAATCTAATCTAACGCAAGGGGGTTTTAGTCTGAGAGACTAGCACGACTTGGTAGTTAAACAGTAAATTAAACTAATGAGAACGAATCAGCGAATAGCAAACACATATACAAATAGATAATAGATACAGATAGAAGGCCTGTCCTGATAGTTAAGTAGCTTGTCACTTGTTTTATTGCTAGTTTTATATGTTGTGTATCGTAATCTAATCTGTCTCATTGGATCCTAAATATAGACGAGTAAACTCTTAATGATCACTTATGTCTATCTCACTTTCTAGATGCTAGATAAGTAGGCAAGGATGGGGTATGGCAGCCCAAGCAAAACTCAGCTAGACACAGAGGTTATCAAAACACATATACAAGTCACCAAAAATATCAACATATAAACTTCAATTGATGGGAAAGAAATTTTAAGGGGAGCAGTATGGTGGCCACAAGCCTATCAATCCTAATGAATTAAAGCTTACTATTACAGATAAAACAAGACTACTTAATGAATTAAATACATGCAGGACCTTCTTACTGCTCTAAGATCTTCTTTGGAGGTGTGTCTTGTGTTTCCCAATCATCTGAATTCGTCTCCTTAGGGTTCTTGTTCACATAAAATTCGTCAAACTCTTGAAGTATTTATAGGTTCTGTCTGAGGGTTAGATGCGGCGCATTGTGTAGTAAATGCGGTGCATCTACTTAACTTCGCGTGGGGTCAAAGATTAATATATTCTGGAATATTCATACACCGTCTTTAGATGCAGCGTAACTTGAATCTTATGCGGCGCATGTCCTTCAGTATCTTGAATCGTATTTGATGAAGTCTTGATATAGATACTGCGTATGTTGATAATGTGATGCGGCGTATCTGGAGTAGAACAAGTTGGTTCTTCTTCGTTGACCAAAGTTTCATATGCGGCGCATTGTGTAATCAGATGCGGCTTATTCTTCAAAGTCAGGCAATGGTCTTCGAATTCATCTAAGTATGATAGTACGGCGCATCTATATAGAATGATGCAGCGTATTTTCTGGATTTTAGTAGACTTTTCCATCTTGATCATTTTGCTCCATATTTCGTCTAAAATCGCCAAATTTCACCAATTGCTTGTTTTGACATGAGAATTACTAAAGTAAATATTAAAGCACCAATTCTCATATAAAATATAATAAAACAAGTCAATTAAATATGACAAATGATAACAATATAATGTACTTATGTGATGTCATCAAATATCCCCCCACTTGAACTATATTTGTCCCCAAGTAAACCTTTAGATTATATTAATAAAAATATATCCTAAAAGATATTAGGATGTATTTTTATAATTAAGCACTAATTTGTCTTATCATAATTGCAAAACCAAACACTTAACGAGTTAGAAACAAAATTAAAATATACAATTCAAACAGATCTAATTGTTTAATTGTTTACTTGTGACGAATATTCTATCATAAGCTTGGTAAGGATACACATCTCCTCCACTAAAGCTAAGGATTGACAAGTCTAAAGTGGTTAAAAGGGTTTTAAGGCTTAAGGGTTAAACCTAGCTTCGTTCAAACATTTCCTGTACAAACTTAGTAGATCGCTGGCGCGAGTCCTTACGCTTCAACTAACGGATGGTCACTACTCACTAGTATGCTTCTTGGATCGCTGGCACGTTATTTGCATAACGGATGGTCACCAAATCATACACCAGATCGTTGGCGCATTAGTCAATTAATCTAATACTCGGATGGTCACTACCTTATTCATACATTTAACATTCTTACTTGGCCATCATCATATCCGGATGCTCGAAAGCTAACAACGAATACAACAATACAATTTGGTATGGATAACATTTAGGATACAAATTGTTGTAAAATAAAAAACTAAACAAACAAATAGATTAAGTCCTAAGTGTGGTTAATCACTTTCCCAACCATCCCATGAATAAGACTCGTATCATTGAATAACTCACATTTTTTTACTCATGTAACTCACGCTTTAGGTAGACACGAATTATACTCAATAAACTCTTAATCAAAGAATAAACCATAGTTGACGTTCCCATAACGGCCAACAACAAAAAATAGTGGCCATATCATCCACTTAATACAAAACTTTACATCGTTGGTTTTTAACAAACTTACCAACTTTTTCTTTCTTTTTCTTTTCTATTTTTTTGATTTTTTTTTTTAAATTAACATAAACTAAGATGTGTAAAATTTTACCACATCACTATCATGATAATACTGGATAATTTTTCCATACTTTTCATAACTTCAGAAATAACAGTAAATAGTGAAGGTAATAAACACACGAAAAATAACAAGACTCAAATTATACAATATTTACTTTCACTCCAATTGCATTGTGAAATTTTCCGACCTAACCAAATATAATGAATTTACGCACACGAACACAGGTAACGCAAGGAAATACACATTGCCTAAAGTGACTAACCACGGACATTAATCTACGAGGTAGGCAAAGGTTTAAGGTGTAACGAAACAATTAACAAAGGTGTATGAAACGAAAGAAATGGCTCTGAGGCTTTTTCTATGGGTATCTTACTCTAAAAATGAGAGTAACAAAGGGTTTTATACGGGGGTTAACTAGCCAGTATAGTTAGTTAATAACACATAACACATGTAGGCTTTTTGGGTGTAATCCTAGAAATTTACCAAGTTAGAAAAGTCACTCCAATTATATCAATAATACTCATTATGGTGGACTCAAATAGTATACAAGCCAAGTTCTAAAGTTTACTAGTCACGTGCGCAAAAAAAAAGTTTCAGCAAATAAAATTATGTGTGCGGCTATGCAACTTAGATTTAACAAAAACATGCTAAAAAATTTTAAATTTTTTGATATATTAAGTATAGATTAAAGCATATTTTTAAAAATTTTAGGACAAGTAAGCGTTTTAATTCTCCATCCCACCACTTAAGTTAAACAACGTCCTCGTTGTTTGTATAAAAGTTAAAAACTAGAAATTAAAAGAATTAGAACGGAAAACTTCTACGAGATTTGCTCGGTTTGATCCTCAATTATGCGTTTCTTGAGCAAAATCTACTTTCTTGTGGATGACGTCTCCACAGAAAGTACAAAAAATAAAAACACCACCATTAAGTAACATACCTGAATTAAGAATATCACAACTTGTGCGTAATTCATTAGTAGTTAGTAAAAATAAAACATAAAAAATTAAAAATTAAAATCTAGAAAAATCATCAGGTCAGTCGATACGCCGCATCCATGGAAAGGGATGCGTCGTATCGAGCCAGGAATTAATACGAATCACAGAATAAGATGCGTCGCATCCTTAACCAGGGATGCACCGCATTTAATAAACTGACAGAATGTTTTAAAGTCTAAAAAGAAAATAAAATAAAATAATGCAGAAAAATAAAAGATATGATCTATGCAATTGATACGCCGCATCTTATGATGGAGATGCGCCGTATCTATTGCAGATCTGACTGACTCGACACAAAAAACAGTAAAGATAAATCCAGGTTGTCTCCCGGTGAGCACTTCTCTTTATTCCAGAGTCTTCAAGTTAGACTCACGTTCAGCTCCTTATTTTGTATCCAGGAGATCTTCCATCTCCATTTCTTTCTTAATTCCATTGTTAAGTAACCAAATATTATGTCCACTAATTGGAACATCTTTGACACCAATCCGCCTCGAGTAGTTATTCCATTCAGGTCGTGCCTTTGGAACAAAACTCCCTTAATCACCTTCGACAATTGGTGAACTTTAATTGTCAATTTTCTAATCATATTGTTTTGTTCTTTCAGCAACAGTTCATTGATGAAAGTTTTGACTTCATGATGCTCCTTATCACATTCGTAGGCGAACTTAGATACAACCACATCGATTGTAAGTTTGATCCTTGGTCTTCCGAACCAGCTTGGGAAAATATCAATCATGATTCCTGAAACTCATAACAAATACGCTTCGAAGTAAAAATTTTCAAATAGACAGGAAAGATGATTAGAATTTTCTTCGTTCGGGATAAATAAAAGTTTGCTGATGTATGCAGGTGATGTGCCGTATCCTAAAAATAGGATGCGCCGTATCTTATACGTTAAAAATTAAATCGGACTTTTATGATGTGCAGTATCCTAAAAATAGGATGCGTCGTATCTTATACGTTAAAAATTAAATCGGACTTTTATTCAGAAAATCAATACGCCGCACTTAATAAATCAAATGTGACGTATGTTTAAATTATCAAAAATCAATTATACTTATAAAATTAGATGAACCGTATCAGCAGAAGCTAATGCGTCGTATCTGCGTTATGTTTCAAAATACAAGATTTTTAATTCAGATTAAGATACGCCGTATCGATAAAAATCAATGCGTCATATCTACTTAATTAATTCCAAAACTGTTTTTAATAAAATAATTAAATGTGTCGTATCTGAGAAACAGATGCGCCGTATTTCAGTTAGGTTTAAAAAGTTTCTGATTAAAAACAGGATACGTCGGATCTAGGGGATAGATGTGCCGTACTCGAATTATTAAATGCGTTGTATATAAAATTAAAATGCCATACGCCACATCTAAATAATAGATGCGCCGTATCGTTTGTATCAGCAAAATATAGCGAAAGCAGTTATGCAGTAAAAACAAAAGAAAAATCTAGAACTAATAAAACAAAGAAAAACAAATACACAAACAAACAGAAAATATGCAAATTATACAATGAATGCAATCTAACTAATATACAACAAAGTTAGCAAACTAAAAACCTAAAAAAACTAAAAAAAAAATAGAAAACCTAATTAAAATACTAATAGATAAACATGTTTTAACAATTCACTCCCCGGCAACGGTGCCAAAAACTTGATGTGTGCAGCGTGTTACGGTGCGGTGTAGTATAGGGTGATTTGCATATTTCAAGTTTTACATTTATATTTAGCCGACTTATCCTATAACACACACACTAACGGACAGTGTATCCGATCAATATGTATATAGTGGTAAGCAGAGTGTCTATCACTAATAGTGGAACGTAATTCCTAGTTAGTCTATCAGTATTTTAATATTCTAAGTTAGTTTTACAATCTAATCTAACGCAAGGGGGTTTTAGTCTGAGAGACTAGCACGATTTGGTAGTTAAACAGTAAATTAAACTAATGAGAATGAATCAGCGAATAGCAACGACGTAAACAAATAGATAATAGATACAAATAGAAGGCCTGTCCTGATAGTTAAGTAGCTTGTCACTTGTTTTATTGCTAGTTTTATATGTTGTGTATCGTAATCTAATCTGTCTTGTTGGATCCTAAATATACGCGAGTAAACTCTTAATGATCACTTATGCCTATCCCACTTTCTATAAGCTAGATAAGTAGGCGAGGAGGGGGTATGGCAGCCTAAGCAAAACTCAGCTAGACACAGAGGTTATCAAAGCAAATATACAAGTCACCAAAAACAGCAACTGATGCGTGGGAATCACAACAGGCTTTACCTCTCGAGGGATCTCGAGAAGCTTACAACCCCCACCAGGCAGTGTACCTGATCGTTGTAGTATAGTATAGTGACAAGTACCGGGGGATTGATCGTTCAGCTTAGGAATAGTGTCGCTTGGATTAGAAAGCCTAAATATTAGTTCTAAAGGTGAGGGATGATTATTTTTGTGTTTTTATATTTTTTTTAGAAAGCAAATTAAAATCTCGGGTTTTGGAAGAGTGGGCGGAATTAGTTGTTATTCAACTAACCCAATACTAAGATGCAATCAAAATAAAATAATAAAAATGAAAATAAACTAATTGAACTAAAGTTGTGAGCAGTAATTGGAGAAAATGTGTTTACTTAGATTTCACTACTCCCTAGATATCTTTTACACGTTAATTACTTGTTATAATTGCATGGATGACGGATTGTATTCCTTAATACCATTCATGGGGTGGCACACATAACTCCCCAATTCTATGAGCTCTTATCTCCTCCTACACCATGCCCAGCACAACTATAGGGATTGTAAACAGTGGCTCATGCATTAAATACAACCAATAAAGACCTAGTGCGCCTCGGTTCATGTTTCTTAAGACGTTCAAGCATGTTACCATTTGGAGATCTGCCAGTTTTCTTAAGCCTAACATATAAATCATTCATCCAAGACAAGAATAAACAAGTAATCAACACATAATCAATATCTAGGTTTCATTAGATCTAAGCAAACACAAAAGAGATCTAGCCTATCATGATAGAATTAAGACAAGAACAAGATATAGACAACCAACACATAGACATATTGATTGAATTAGAAGAACACTTATCTTGATTAATCATGCAAGGTATCAAGGGGTTGGAACCCTTGAAAAACCTGTAAAGTTACACCAAAATCGTCTTTTGGGTTTCTCCCAAAACTCCTCTCTTTAAATGTGAAAAACTAGAAAACTATATATAGGAAAATAGGGATGACGGCGTCAAGAACAAAGGTGTGACGCCGTCATCTCGCCGCCAAATACTTCCTCGGACGGCCTTGATCTACTTCTGACGCCGTCAAGGCCTAGGCCGTCACACAAATTACTCTTGACGCCCTGTGTGTGACGCCGTCATATACTACGGATTTTAATTCTTGGGGTTTGACGCCGTCAGGAAATTACTCTTGACGCCGTCACCTACTGTTCCCAGCATGGAAAATTGAGACTTTGCCGTTTTCTTCACTTTTATGCTCCAAAAACGTCCGAAATGGCTTCTTTTCCAGAATTCACTCTCCAAGTACCTAAAATCACAAAAGGAACGATTTAGGGCGATATTTGATCAAATAAGTTTGGATTCGGGCTTAAATGACCCCCTAAAAGTGGTTCATTTTTCGCCTTATCATATACCCTTACACTTGAGATTTGCTTGTCCTCAAGCAAATGCGCTTTTATTCTAGTCAAAAGACAAGTTAGAGGTCATTTAACACTAATATAAAAGTAATTACAACAAATAATCGTTCCACTAAAGACCAATAGACAAGCTCGGAGGTCATACACTAGCACCTCACAAATAGTGTTTAGATACTCACATCTCTCGGGTGTAATAAAGTAATATAACATTATGGAAATGGAAGATATCTCTCACTACCTGTCATAGCAAAATAGATTACCATAGGCTTGGGAAAGGATCAAACCTCCACCACATGGCGTAAGCACCTAGGATAAACTATCAAAGAAGTCTTTTAAAGGGTTGTAACGTTAGGTATAGGGATATGAATTACACGGTTTTGTTGGATAAAGGAAGTTTTTACTGGTGGCGAGTTAACAATCTTGGTTAATTACATGTACAATATGGCGTTGCTAAGCCAAGACTAGACTCGACTTAAGCTAATAAATGAGAAATAACAAAAACATAAAATGAACATAGAATAAAAAGGGATGGTAGTCCGTATGTTTTTTCTCTTTTTCCTTTTTCTATTTTTTTTTTCTTTTTTTCTTGATTTTTTTGATTTTTTTTTTTTTTTTTTTTTTTTTTTTTTTTTTTTTTTTTTTGTGCATACACTCTTACCCTACCATCCAAAATAATACATCATAGGGAATGAACATTTCCCTTACACTTGAATTTTTACATACTTTACATTTAACTAATCTAATGACTCGAATTAAGAAAATCAAAACACTTTGAGTACTTTTAAGATTAACGTACATATGGGGGTAATAAATGATGTTCTTCCCCATTACTCCATAAAATAAGTACTTACCCATGAGTCCCAATCGTCCCAAAACAATATGTACAAGGATATGACTCGACTTAGCAACCATGTAATCAATTAGAAAGTTAACTTAGGGTTTAACAAATAACAATAATGCACTAAAAATGAGCGCATACACGGAAGGCTAAGGCGATTTGGTTGTACATTTAAGTGGGGTGTAACAAATTCATCCTTTAAGTAAAATGCTTAAAGTTAGAAACGAAAAGATAGGCTCGGAGGGGTGTACTAGGGGTTTCGTGTACTAAAAATGAGTACAACACTAAGGGTGTGGGAAAAATTAGTTGACTTAACTAGTCAAGTAATATGACTTAAATGGTCAAGTAATTATAATACGGGTTTAACACAAGGGTGATCCTAATGCCTCTTATCATGTAGTAAATCCTACTACACGAATGTAGTCTCACTAGCGGTCTCGGGATGCATCACTAACGCAAGTTCTAGAATCTAAATGCTACTGGTACACTCATAAGCACTAATAATGAATGCTTTTCCTATCAAATCTAAAGGCGAACCTCACATATTTGGGTGGAAATTTTTCTGAATATACGGTTTTGTGCTAGTCATACAATCTCCTATCCATGAGACGCTTGCTATGGCTAAAGTTTCACTCCTAAATATTGTAAAAAATTTTAAATTTGGCGCTAAAATTACACTAACAAGTATTTCTCATAGTTTAATTACACATCTACTATCAAACAAAACAAACTCAAGCGAAAGTGCATATGTAAGGTATCATCTTTTTACCCTCCCCTTACACTTAAGATGAACATTGTCCCCAATGTTCAAGTAAAGAATGTAAAAGTGAAAAAGTAAAGAGAATGAAATCAAATACTCCCCTGATTCGCTCGGTATGGATAATTAGGTGTCCAGGTTAAATCATCCTCCAAGAAAATGAACAATCAAAGCTTCCCTTCCAGAATATAAATCATCTTCTTGTCATACATAACCTGTAAAACCTGACAAAATAGACAAGACAACCTCGCGTAAAATCGGCGGCATCCTATATAAGCTACTAAATCCTAGAAAACAAGATAAGATATAATGCTTGTGGAATGAAGTTTGCAGATCTCCTGGAGATTATAAAACTTAATAATTCACAAAAACCATACGACTCCGTTAGAAAAACAAAACCGGTAAAATTTCCAGATTTTTACTCCTGACGCCGTCAAGAGTAAACTCATGACGCCGTCAGAATGGACCTGCAGAAATTCTTATGTTAAGTTTCCGGAAAATTTCTGGAAAAACTTGGTCCTACTTCCTGGAAAATCCTGCAAAACTTCATTATGACTCAATACAAGCATTTGACTCTAACAAATACGAATATACATGCTCACTTAAAATTGTGGAGAATCATGATCGGTTGTTTCTTGAAAACATATTTGGGGTTTCCCCTTACACTTATCTTTTGCAAAAATACTTTTAGGTTGGAGTTAAGACTAGGCCAAACAACATAGTAAAGTATTTCCACTTTTTTAATTGAGAAACATGATCTACCAACAATAAAAAATGAAGCATGCATACGGAAGCAAATAACAATCAAACAAAATAAAATCACACAAAACATGGGTTGCCTCCCAAGAAGCGCTTTTCTTTATTTACGAGTCTTGTAGCTAGACTCAAGGTCATGGGTTACTACGTGATCTCATCATTGGTTCCACTCTCTAGGTCGTCTTCTAAATCAGTATCGCTTTCATAGTTCAAGTACTTCGGGTCTTCGAACTCGAAGACATCTTTTCGATACTTAGGATCAAGCTTGCCAACATCCTTAAAGAATCCACAAGATAAATCAGTAATGTTCTCACATCCTCTTCTAACGTCTTCATCACACAAGATAAGTTGGGAACTCATCTTATCAAGACTGTCACAGTCGATTTCCTTAAGGTATTTTCTCTTATATGGCGTTTGGTATGAAATCCTCCTAATCCCATCAGTGAAGGTCATGATTCCGTTCAAGTCATCCACTATTAAATTAGTGATTTCACATAAGGGTGCTCCCAAAACTACTTGTGATAACCTGGGGTCGACATAGTCTTCTATGTTATCCACAATTGTGAATTCCATAGTAAATGCCATGTTTCCTACGAACACCTGGATTTCATGATCTTTACCAACCACTTTCTCTCCTTTGTAAATCATTCCCCATCTGCAGATATTGTTGTAATGGAACAGGGACATAACATTCTTAGGCATGAATATGCTGATGTAGACGTTATCAAAATGCTTGTGACCGATCATGCATGGAATTTTGAGATTACTCGGATCACGCCTCCTTATCTTCCCCGACTCTCCATTCCTGGATCCGAATAGATTCCCCTCAAGGGAAGGACGATATTCGTAAACCTCTTCATTTCCCCCACGAAAAATCACCTTTCTAACACCATTGGTGAACATTACACTTCCATCCATCTCGTCAAGGATTACTCCTGATTCATTGATAAAGGGTTTCCCCAGAACAAGGTTGGTTAACGGTTGATTGGTGAGAGGGTCTATATCATCGACCACGACGAGGTTAGTATTGTAAACAAGCTCTACGACCCTGATTAATAAATTATTCATTACCCTTTCGCACGCAATGCGTTTTGGGAAAGTCTCATGGTATAAGGAAAGGGGGATTAGGTTGACTGGAGAGCTAGGATCTATATGACTCTCGGTTAGGAGCTTTTCCTTAATGGTGCAGGAGATCTTGAAAACTTTATGGTTATTTTCCTTAGTCCCATCGCTACTCCCACTAATAACATCCTCCATTATTCTCTCGGGTTCTTCTATAATAGATTTACCCAAAATGGTTTTTATCTCTCTCATGCTCTTCCGATTTCTCTTTCCCTTCATCCGGTTTGCCGGATTCCTGCGCGGTGTATTGCTCGGGTGAGTTGGTAGATTTTCTTGCCGAATCATGGTTAACCCTGGAGGTCTCATCCTTAGTTGTCTGACTGAATTTGTTAGTTTGTTGTTGGGTTGGGCTGGATGTTGAAGTAGATATCGTGGTGATGGTGTTTACGAAGTGGATTGGTCCAAGGGGTTTGACAGGTTCTTTTCCATTAGGAGATAGATGTTTGAATAACTTGCTCGGACTTTTGATTTTCACAGGGAAGGTTGGTGGACTCATGACGGTAGCAGATTTGACCTCATCAACGCGAATAGGTTTATTGACAACATGCTCTTTGATAGCAGTTAACAGATTACAAATCTTGTTATTCACATCGGTCTGTTGTTGTCTAAATTTAGCCTCGAGCGTGGAGAGCTGTAATTCTTGAGATAGAATGAACTTTCGCAAGGCGTCTTCACAGCTCTGCCTAGGAGTGCTTTTGTGAGGGAAAATGCTCGGACCAAGTGAGGGGTGAGGAGTCATTGAAGGATACGCTCCGCGTTTGGTATCCTCTGAAATTAGGTGTATCCTTCCATGCTTCATAGGCCTCGTAAGAAGTGTGAGGGCCTCGTCCTACGTGTGACGATGTGAATTCGTTATAGGCATGTTTTGGTAGCTCCATGCAGTTATGCGTCTCGTGAGGGCCATTACATAATTTACATGTGGGAGTGATTCTGCTTACATGGCTTGAGGGTTTTGGAGCTTCGTAAGATTTCATGAGAGACTTGACTCGACCTTCAAGTTCCATGATCCTACGGTTGGGAGTGCCGGAATTGTTCGAAGGCAAAGATATTGCCTTGACCGTTTTGTTCAAGTCACGGGGATCGTTCCAACTTTCGTTGTCATAGAGAGCAAGATCTTCTATGAGTTCCCATGATTGTTCCGCACTAAGATCACGTAGCTTACCACCGGCCGATTGGTCAATGGCTCGCCTCGTGGAGATGTCGATATGGTCATAAAAGATTTGGACTTGGAGCCAAAGATCTATGCCATGATGAGGGACTTTTTGGAGTAAGTCCTTGAAACGAGTCCATGCTTCATAAAGAGATTCATTTTGACGTTGTTGGAACATCAAAATGTCATTCCTAAGCTTAGTAGTTCTCCCCGGTGGGAAAAATTGAGCAAGGAAACGAGTGGTGAGATCATCCCATGTGGTGATGGATCCCGCGGGTAAACGCTCAAGCCATTGACTAGCTTGTTCCCGTAGAGAGAATTGGAATAGACGTAAACGGGTAGTCTCTCTAGTTGCAACATCTAGGTCTATGGAATCTACGATTTTGAGGAAGTCCTTAAGATGTTGATTTGGATCTTTGGAACGAAGTCCATGGAATGCACATCCGCTTTGCACCAACCGGATGGTGTCGGATTGCAAGGGGGTCACATTGGCTCCGGTGAGCTCAATGGTGTTTCGGTAGCCTTGGTGGCCAGGTCGGGAATACTCTCCTAAGGTTCGGGGCCTAAGGGGTTCTAGTGGTGGGTTTTGTTGTGGTGGGATGACGGGTTCAAAGATGTTACCACCTTCCATGATGTCGGATGGTAAAGAGTTACGAACAAAAGCACGAAGAAATAAGATAGACTAAAGAAGACCTAAAAATAAAAATAAAATCTTACTAGAAAGGAATCTAGCAAGTAGACCTAATAAAAAGAAATTCTAACCTAGACAATAACTATTCCCCGGCAACGGCGCCAAAAACTTGATGCGTGGGAATCGCAACAGGCTTTACCTCTCGAGGGATCTCGAGAAGCTTACAACCCCCACCAGGCAGTGTACCTGATCGTTGTAGTATAGTATAGTGACAAGTACCGGGGGATTGATCGTTCAGCTTAGGAATAGTGTCGCTAGGATTAGAAAGCCTAAATACTAGTTCTAAAGGTGAGGGATGATTATTTTTGTGTTTTTATATTTTTTTTAGAAAGCAAATTAAAATCTCGGGTTTTGGAAGAGTGGGCGGAATTAGTTGCTATTCAACTAACCCAATACTAAGATGCAATCAAAATAAAATAATAAAAATGAAAATAAACTAATTAAACTAAAGTTGTGAGCAGTAATTGGAGAAAATGTGTTTACTTAGATTTCACTACTCCCTAGATATCTTTTACACGTTAATTACTTGTTATAATTGCATGGATGATGGATTGTATTCCTTAATACCATTCATGGGGTGGCACACATAACTCCCCAATTCTATGAGCTCTTATCTCCTCCTACACCATGCCCAGCACAACTATAGGGATTGTAAACAGTGGCTCATGCATTAAATACAACCAATAAAGACCTAGTGCGCCTCGGTTCATGTTTCTTAAGACGTTCAAGCATGTTACCATTTGGAGATCTGCCAGTTTTCTTAAGCCTAACATATAAATCATTCATCCAAGACAAGAATAAACAAGTAATCAACACATAATCAATATCTAGGTTTCATTAGATCTAAGCAAACACAAAAGAGATCTAGCCTATCATGATAGAATTAAGACAAGAACAAGATATAGACAACCAACACATAGACATATTGATTGAATTAGAAGAACACTTATCTTGATTAATCATGCAAGGTATCAAGGGGTTGGAACCCTTGAAAAACCTGTAAAGTTACACCAAAATCGTCTTTTGGGTTTCTCCCAAAACTCCTCTCTTTAAATGTGAAAAACTAGAAAACTATATATAGGAAAATAGGGATGACGGCGTCAAGAACAAAGGTGTGACGCCGTCATCTCGCCGCCAAATACTTCCTCGGACGGCCTTGATCTACTTCTGACGCCGTCAAGGCCTAGGCCGTCACACAAATTACTCTTGACGCCCTGTGTGTGACGCCGTCATATACTACGGATTTTAATTCTTGGGGTTTGACGCCGTCAGGAAATTACTCTTGACGCCGTCACCTACTGTTCCCAGCATGGAAAATTGAGACTTTGCCGTTTTCTTCACTTTTATGCTCCAAAAACGTCCGAAATGGCTTCTTTTCCAGAATTCACTCTCCAAGTACCTAAAATCACAAAAGGAACGATTTAGGGCAATATTTGATCAAATAAGTTCGGATTCGGGCTTAAATGACCCCCTAAAAGTGGTTCATTTTTCGCCTTATCATCAACATATAAACATTAATTGATGGGAAAGCAATTTTAGGGGGAGCAGTATGGTGGCCACAAGCCAATCAATCTTGATGAATTAAAGCTTACTATTACAGATACAACAAAACTACTTAATGAATTAAATACACGCAGGACCTTCTTACTGCTCTAAGATCTTCTTTGGAGGTGTGTCTTGTGTTGCCAAATCGTCTGAATTCGTCTCCTTAGGGTTCTTGTTCACATAAAATTCGTTAGACTCTTGGGGTATTTATAGGTTCTGTCTGAGGGTTAGATGCGGTGCATTGTGTAGTAGATGCGGCGCATCTACCCAACTTCGCGTGGGGTCCGAGATTAATATTTTCTAGAATATTCGTACACCGTCTTTAGATGCGGCGTAACTTGAATCTTATGCGGCACATGTCCTTCAGTATCTTGAATTATATTTGGTGAAGTCTTGATATAAATACGGCGTATGTTGATAATGTGATGCGTTGTATCTGGAGTAGAACAAGTTGGTTCTTCTTCGTTAACCAAAGTTTCATATGTGGCGCATTGTGTAATCAGATGTGGCGCATTCTTCAAAGTCAGGCAATGGTCTTCGAATTCATCTAAGTATGATAGTACGGCGCATCTATCTAGAATGACGCGGCGTATCTTCTGGATTTCAGTAGACTTTTCCATCTTGATTATTTTGCTCCATATTTCATCTAAAATTGTCGATTTTCACCAATTGCTTGTTTTTTCCTAAGAATTACTAAAGTAAACATTAAAGCACCAATTCTCATATAAAATATAATAAAACAAGTCAATTAAATAGTACAAATGATGACAATATAATGTACTTATTTGATCTCATCAGAGGCTTTCTTGTAGGATCATTCCAATCATTACTCACAATAGCACACCTTTTTCTTTCCATGTAGACTTAAGTGGTTCCGATTGCCTCTGCACATTTTCCTTTTCTTTTAGTAGTAACGTTGTTCTGAGCTTGTTATAACTAGGAGGTACATAATCATCAATTTTGTTGGCAGCAGCAAATTGAAAAGCCCTAACATATTGTGGATTTCTTGCAAGATTAAAAGGTAAACCTCCGGTATAAAACATCCTTGCTATTTCTTGATCTAGTTGGTCCCTAGTTTCAACACCAAAAGCTCTTTCAAGAGGGTTCATACTCCCTTTTCTTTTCTTAAATCCAATACCAGCTTCACATGGCAACGCGACTTCTTTCACTTTTGAGTAGGCTTTCATCTGGTCATACACTTCTCCTAAATCTTTCATCTCTAGTTTGAGACCCGCTGTTGTTATTTTGCAAATAAAATCCCTTGACCTATATAAATATAAGTATTAAACAATTATAATATAAACAAATGCCATTCAATTCTACAATCTGTTAAATTAAACAAATGCTCTCTAACTATGAATATTAAACAATTATATATTATACAAATGCTTGTTTAAATTATACACATGATTGAATGATCATTTCCTACTAATTAAATTTTTATGTGCTCTCTAACTAACTTTTGTAAGGCCAAATTACACACTCATTGTTATGGTTCATGTTTACGTGCTCTCTAACTAACTTTTTATCTTTTTTCTTTTTAGAAAATCTATCAAGTGCTCTATAATTAATGTTTTTGTTGATTTTATGCTTAGGACAAGTAAAGCTTTCAAGATAGATCAACCAACCAAACATGTACATGGATTGAAGAGAAGCACCAGCCATTCGTTGAGGACAATATTTTATGTTTAGGACAATATTCATTGAGAAGAGAAGCAGTTGAATGAATTGACAATACAAAAACACTACAATACAAAAAGTACATATACAACTATACATAAAATATTGTCTGGGAACAATTTTCTTTTATTTACTATATACAGTTGAATGAATTGATAATACAAAAACACTACAATACAAACAGTAACACTACAAGTCTACAATTTTTCTTTTATTCACTATATACTCTTTACAAGCTTCCAAAAGACCAAAACAATAACAATACAAAACAACAACAGGCAATTGAATATAACAGTTCATAACTTCATACGCATATAAGATCAACATTCAACATATCAAAGTATAAAACACTACAAACATTACCTTTTATACCAAGTAAGTGTGCTCTAACCCTTGAATACGATCCTTGTCTAACTTCTTTACAAACGTCGCAACTGAATTTCCACGCTCCTCCCATTGCACCTAGCTTTTCAAGTTTAGTCACGTATGCCTACAATGGAGGTTGGTCAGGATCAGTACTCGATGATCCTTGTGGTTCTTGTTGTGTTTCTTGAGATTGAGAAGCCATAATGTATAGCAGTATAGGAGATGATCGATGATGAGATTTTAGGTAAATGATCGTATTGTGGTTCTGTTGGGTATGTATATATACGATATAGAAGACCTAATGCATATAGTATACAACGCTTGGGTTCCAAGCCGTTTAGAATACAAAAAAGCCCATTAAACCCAATAGAAACTTCTTGGAGTCGGCAAGTATATACAGAAACATGTCCCGATACGGCTGAGAATCCAGAAACGTTTATGGATACGTTCAAGAAACGTTTTGGGGACACTTCCTTGGCGTTCCCGTTCCCAAACCGTTCGCAAACGGGCACGCGAGCCTTACAGGCGTGATAACGCTCAAATTATACATGTTTTTAGGAGCGTTATTGAGGATTTTGTGCATATTATTTGGTTATAATCATATGCTTTTGTTGCTTAAGTATACAAAAGTGTGTATGCTAGTTCATTTGTAGCCAAGTATAGGAAAATGAAGAAGAAGAAGAAGAAGAAGAAGAAGAAGAAACGATCAATAAACGAAGATTTATGCATGTACGAAGAATTCTTGACAAATGAAAGTCTCTTGGAGTATATTCAAGAAGATCAAATCATGAAGTTGTCACTTCAAAGACTCAAGAATAAAGTACAAGAAGGGAAACGAGGAAAAAATGAAGAAACGAAGCTAAAATGAAGAATTATTGGAAGACTCGTTGTTCCTGACACACCTTCACCATTTTGGCCATATCTTGAGCATACGGACTCCGTTTGACCTCCCGTTTGCGATTACGGAAAGCTAAGAGAAAGATCTACAACTTTCATGTTTATGACTTTTTGCCCAACTGAGCGGATGGACCCCAACCGATCAGATGGATGCATGCTGACATCTCCAAGTCATTTTTAATGCAACATTAAGTGTCATTAAGCTTCAAGTCCGATCATGTCTCCCTAATAACTTCATTTCCTTGAATTTTTATGATACTTTTTGCCCAAGTTACTTGCTTGTTGGCTAAGGGTGGTTTCTACCTATAAATAACACCCTTTTGGCTTGGTTTTCATTGTGAAATTCTAGCCTCCACCCTTAAGGGCGAATTTTCACCAACATATCTCACCCAAAAGACCACAAACCTCTGCCATTTCCAGAAGTAGTGCTCAAGAAAGTCTTCGGGTATAATTTCCGGCTTGGTTAGAAGTTGTAGTTGATTGGAGGCTTGAAGGTTGCTATAAATCTTTCACCTTCGCCTATTGTGATTCATACTTTAGGTAAACCTTGTTACTTTTATATTTCATGATGTTTATGATTACCATGATTGTTGAAGACTTATGTTTGGTTCAATACAATATGGTTTTGTTTTGATTACTTGTTTGGATATTATGAAAACTTGTGATAAAAGGATGTTTGGATACAATTAGTGTTTGTCTGGTTTAGGATGAAAGACATCATATTTGGTTAAAGTGGAACTTGTCTTGTTTATTGTTTTGATTAATCATTGTTGAGTCTAGGTCGAAAGGATTCTCAATAGTGGTTGATTTCAATTCATTAGTCGATGAATGTTTTGGTCTTGTACTTTGTGACGATTGTATAAGAAACTTAATAAACATAACAAGTAAAGGTTTAATTAAGATTATAGGACGAAAGGAAATCTTTTGAATATGTGTTCTAATCATTTTTCAAGTAAATAGAACTTCACGATTAATAACATCAAAGTCTATAGTTTGAAAGGATTCTTTGTTGTTAGTTTAGGCATAAGGCTCTTGACATGACCATTTGATTGAGGCTTATGCATATTTGATTTATAAAATACTAAATTATTATTAGTTCTATAGGCCGTAAGGATTACCTTTGATAATATGTTTTCCAAACTAAACATCCTAATATCCATGTAATCATTTGTCCAAACTTGTATGTTCTTTGTGTGCTTGTTCTTATATTGCTTTTCTTGTGGTTTGATCCGTGACAATCATAACCAGCAACTTGTTACTTGCTTAAACAAACAAACAACACTTGAGTGCAACTAAGTCTCTTGGGACGACCTTGATTTACCAATTCCTATACTACAATTGACTAGGGTATACTTGCCCGAATGTGTTCCTAGCATTAACCGGTAATTCTTGTTTATAAATATAAAACTAGTAGTCGTGAGACACATCAAGGCGTTCGGTGCATCAGAGGTGTGCACACATAGCTATAAATATCAAAATGAAAGTATTGTTTAAAATTCGATTGATTCTAACACAAAAGTATAGTTATTTTTATTAAAATGAATTACACCCTAACTAAAATTTAAACTCATGATCAATGCAATTCAACTAACAGTACCAAAATAACTAAACAATTTATGTATCAAACTAATCATTAAATAATTTACATATCAATTGCAAAACAGCTGATAAACATTTCTAAAACTCAAAAAGCAGTAGGATGTTGTCCCCGATGCCAATGTTTAAGTTTTACCTATGTGTTATAGTGTGGGTTGCGATCCCTTAAAAAGTGAAAAAATTTAAAAAGTATAAAAAGCCAATAATCTAGTGTCACGTGTCCCCCATCTACTTCCTCTTTTTTTACTTTAATAATTTTGGTTAGAGGGTAATTTGATCATTAAACTCGTTTTTAATATTACACCTCAAATTTAAACACACATACGGAGTATCTCTTAAACGATAAACTTTTAGAAAAAACTGATTTAACCATAATTTTTAAAATTTAATCCTCTTTAAGTTGGTATAAATTTTGTTAAAAAATTTTAAACTTTTTTTTATGGGTCTTGATTTTTTTGACATTTTCGACCTTATTTTTTACCCTTATAAATGCCGAATCGTGAAAATGTAAAAACAAGAAAGTTATAGATTTTGGTTCACTCTTTACATATTAGTGAGATATCAAATGTTAAAGATGGCATTTTAGTCATATTTGTTGCGCACAAGGTGTTTGATGAAATATCTAAGTTAGATTTTTAGTGTTAAAATTGAGTTAAATGCACTAAACTTTGTCCCACAACGCGTCATTAATCATTTTATTAATGTAAGACTTAAAAAATGATGTTTTTTTTAATAGTTAATGTTTTTTTTAAATGTACGTATTTTGTTTTATTGCGTCTTTTACCATAAACTTAACCAATATTAAATTCAAATTAGAAAAATTGTAAAACATAAAAATTATAGATTTTAGGTCAATCTTCACATGTTAAAAATGACGTTTTGTTAATCAGTTACTTTGTCTATATATTTTTATTCATAAACATAAGTTTATCAGTACATCAATTAAGGATTTGGGGTTTTGGGTGTTGGGTTTGGGAACAGTAACACTTATAAAAAGAAAAATTGATGAACAGTTTTTTTAGTTATCAATTTTTTTTATGAATAGTTAGTTTATGAACATTTCTTAAAAACATTACACAGGACAATAATTGATTAAACAAAACAACTAATGTTCATCAACTAAAAAAGCATAAATTAACTGATGAACCTATAACCTATGCAAATTGTTGATATAAATAATGCCTAAAAATGTTATTAACATATATCGATATCTCTATGTTTTGATAATCACAAAACGTAAACTCATTGAATTACAAATTATGACGTAAACAAGTATTTAGTCGTAAATATTCACTTTAACATCCAAATCACTTAAGGTATGAATAAACAAAGTGTTTATTGCATTCTATGATCAAAGGAACATTTTTCTTAAACACTAGACTTTTTATAAAATGTCACCAAACATTTTATATCTTTTACAAAATCATTTTTGGAAATAAAAGAATATGTTTAAATCATTATAAATATGTGAATTCAAATTTTCAATCAAAAATGGCAAAAATGATCCAGAAAAACCTTCCCCACAAAAAGACAATTATGGGCAACGTTCATATGGGCGGCCCCCTTAATTTTCTTAGGCGGCTCCCTTAATTATTAAGGGGACCGGCCCCTAATTAAGGGGTCTGGCTACGCTCCGAAACAGTATTTTTTCCTCCATAAATATTGGCTCAAATCTGGCATTTTTTCTTACCTTTTGCACTATAAACTTTCTGATCTAAATCTTCTATACCATTCTCTTAAACCCTTTGATCATATAATCATAAGCTTTTGTTCCCATGTGATTCAAGCTTCAACCTTTCAAGTGCAAGAGAAGAATACTTCAATCCTTCAAGACAAGAAGTATTACAACTTGTTGTGACCTCCACATCCAAGTTGTTTGTGCATCATCACTTGTATATTATTCATCCATTTGTGTATTAGTTGTGAATATTGGTTAGACAGAAGTAAGGATAAGGAGTTGGGCTAGTAAGGTGTGTAGGTAGAGAAGTTGTGAATTGATTGTGGTGTGCAAGTAGTATAGGTGTGAAGAAGAAGTAGTGTGATTAGGTAGTGCTTAGGTGTCAATAAGTTATGAAGTGGTTGTGAAGAAGTTGTGAAGTAGTTGTGTAGAAGTTGTGAAAAAGGTGTGACGAAGTTGTGGTGTGATAATTGATGTGTAAGGTTTTCTCCGCCATTAGGGAGCTTGTTGAAATAGTGAAGAAAACTCTCGAGTTAGGTACTCGGGGAGTGGAGTAGGGCAAGGAAGGTGTCCTTGTAGCCGAACCACTATAAATCTCTTGTCTCGCGGTTCGATCTTTCCATCTCTTACTTATTTACTTATCTTATTATTGTTTTAGTACTTAGTTATAATTGTTTATATTTTGCAATACTTGAATTCACATAATATCGAATCTAAACTTTTTAAAGTAAATAAAGTTTTTAAAAACAAGTTTTTATAACAAACCTAAATGGACACATATAATAGATCATACAGTTGTTTTCATACTAAACTCTAATCAAAGGCTTTTCGAACAAACAATTGTATAAACTCAAATCAATATTTAGAAACAAAGGTTTTCATAATCAATTAAAAAGACGTAAAACTATTCAACCCCCCTCCCCTTCTAGTTTTCCACAATTGGTATCAGGAGCCACGACTAACAAGATCTTTAAAATATATTGTATTTTAAAACTTGTAACGATCAATGAAATCTGAAAAATATTTAGAAGGACAATCTATGCAAAGACCACCATTATTTGGAAGCGATGGTTTTCTTTATTGGAAAAATAGATTTGAAACTTATGTGAAATCAAAAGATCTTGATCTTTGGCATGTTATTACCTTTGGTGATTTTTCCCCTATTCAATATAATTTTGAAACTAAAAAGGATGAACTTGTATCTTTTGAAAAACAAAATGATGATTTGAGAAAGAAACTAGCAAAAAATAATGAGGCTAAAATGGTTATTTATAATGCGTTACCACGCAAAGAATATGAAAGAATTTTTATGTGTAAAATCGCAAAAGAAATTTGGGATTCTTTATTAATCACTCACCAAGGTAATAGTTAAGTTAAAGATAACAAAATAGATCTTCTTGTTCAATAATATGAACAATTTACGATTCCGGAGGAGGAATCAATAGATAATGCTTTTGCTAGATTTAACACTATTATCACAAGTTTAAAAGCACTTGATGAGAATTTTTCTAGTAAGAATTCTGTTAGGAAATTTCTTAGGGCTCTTCATCCAAAATGGTGAGCTAAAGTTACGGCGATCGAAGAATCAAAGAATTTTTCAACTCTACAACTCGACGAGTTGATCGGTAACTTGAAAGTCTACGAAGCAATAATAAAGAAAGACTCCGAGATGGTCAAAGGAAAAAGGGAGCAAAGCAAGTCAATTGCGTTGAATGCTAGGAAGCAATCTAGTGACGAGGATAGCTCAACCTCCGAAAGTAATGACGAAGAATATGCCATGGCCGTAAGAGACTTCAAGAAATTCTTTACAAGGCGAGGAAGATTCGTTAGACAACCGCATGATGAAAGGAAAGCATCTCAAAGAAATAAAGATGACAAAAATGGCAAGAGCGAAAGGAAGTGTTATAAATACGGTGACCCAAATCATCTAATAGGAAAATGTCCAATGATGTCAAGGGATCAAAATCAAAAGGCATTCGTTGGAGGAGCATGGAGTGATAGCGATGAAGATGAGAAAGAAGTATCAAAGGAAGAAAAATGTCTTATAGCCAAGGCATCCAATGAGGTACTTTCCGAAATCGAATACTTTAGTGATGAAAAACAATCATTAGATGAAAAAGACCTAGATAATGAATATAATAAGTTATGCAAGTTAGGTCAAAAGGTTATAGTTAAAAATAAGTCACTAAAACATATTAATAATCTATTAGAAAATGAAGTACTCGAATTAAAAATTAAACTACAACATTTGGAAAAAGAAAAAGAAGTTTTTATAGAATGTAAAACATGCTTAGAGGTCAAAAATGAAAACAGAAAACTTAAATATAAAATTTTCAAACTTGACAAGTTTAAAAATGTTAGTAACTCACTTAAGAAAATAATAAGTGTTCAAGAAACTTCGGGAGATAAAACCAGTCTAGGATTCACCTCAACTAATGTTTCAACTAGTGAAAATAAAAATATAAAGTTTGAATGTGAATCTAGTAAACAAAAACCGTTAGAGTCAAAACCTAAGTATATACTTATAAAAGATAGAAAAATACCTATTGCGAGTGATGAGGAAGTAAAAAGTTTTTATAAACCATCATTAAAAGCCAAAACCGGATTTTCTAAACCAAAATTAAGATCTAAAACTCTACCTCCAAATATACCAAATAATCCTCATCCTCGGTCTAAAACCCCTCAACCTAGAAGAAACCAAAATAGACAAAACTACAATAATACTAGTCATCAAATGTGGAATTATCAACCAAGTTACAGTCCTTGGGGAATATTACCACCATACATGCATCCTAGCCAAATGTTAAATATGTTTGGATCAAACAACTTTGGACCAATGAGACAATGGGGACCAAGTGGCTAAGTTGTCATTCTTCGAAGAAGTTGGAATCTCATCTACAAATGACTTCTATAAGTAAACATAGTCACTTGAAGTGCTTGAAGAAAATCAATTGAAGACTAAAAGGTACGCGTCTCTTTTAAGTTCATCGCTATAATTTGCATGCTTAGATAAATGATTAGTTAGATTAATGCTTAGCTATACATATATATTGTTTGTAACTCTTATACATATATACGTACATAATAGCTTGTATACTTATAACCTAGAAACATCATTAGTTGACTTTCCTAGGAATAAAATTAAATTGTTCATTGTCGAACAAAATAGAAAATGGAAATCTTCTATATCCACTAATAGCAAACTCATAGTGATGAAGTGAAATGAGTTAAGTGGATTACTCGTTAATATAGAAGTAGGATTAGATCCCTTGCGTAAGAAAACTATGGATGAAACAAGATCTCGTATACTATGGCATTAAGTTAGATAAATATGCAATAACAAAGGAGCTATAGATGTTAGGATATACCCCATTCAACACCTTCACATCAAACATGTAGAATTACGTCTTCGCTTACTTAAGATCATAGATTATGTAGAAAAGGATAGCATATGACAATAGGCTTAACCAATCCTCTTAAGCATGAGATCTTTAATAAACATCTTTCAAAATCTGTGATTAATGATATTTGTAGTCAAAAATCTAATATCTCTAAAAATATGCAAAAACTTCACATTTTGGAAAATAGTTTTTCAAATGACTATCCCACTTTTCAATAACATGTTTTCACTATCAATATCCACAATTTTGTTTTGATCAAAACCAAAGATTGGGAAAATTTTCTTTACCTTTCATTAACATATTTTGAAGTAAAACTCAATCTATTTTATTCAAATAACTCACACATCTACGTGAAAAGATACTTTCAAACATTGTTGAATAATGCTAAAAACGTCTCTTTAAATCGTGCATGGTGATCTCATATTTGTCATCTATATTTATATAAATGACACTTATAAGTGAACTAAATCAAATCAAGAGGACAATGGTTTGTCTATTAAGACTTTGTTTGTAACAAGTCTAGAAATCCATGTTATCATAACTACCCACTTATTGCACATTGATACACATTAGGATTAATCCTCCTAGGTATGTAGTTATGAACTACTTGATGTTGCTTATTGTTTCCTAGAACTTATATTTTACTTGCTTGATGAGTATGTGTGCATGCTAGATGAAATTACTTATTTACTTAATCTCTTTGGTTAACATGCTTTGGCTACATAATTGCCTACATAATTAGTATATGCTTAATTGCCTCAGATAGTTGGACTTGTTTGAAACCAAAAACACAACATTTCTGCAATTCACTACCAAAAACCCTTTTCTGGTAATCTAGGAATCACTAGATGGGCGGCCCCCTTAAATCATAAGGCGGCCCCCTTAATTATTAAGGGGACCGGTCATCTGATGGTCGAAGGTGCTATTTCCTTTTTCTACTTTTTAGCCCATTTCATCCTACACTTCTCAAAATTCACAAACCTATTTTATCCTAAACCTTCTATCAAAGTTTATCCATCTTTAATCCCACCTATGCTACACTATTAACACTCACATTCCACATAATCTCCATTCATCTCTTCATGTCCTCTCCCATCAAACCAAAACCACCAAGAAACCCTTTTGGAGAAGAAAGCCTAACTTCCATTAAAAGCCTATCAAACCAAATGTTGTTGTCAAATATCCAACACCAAAATCCTCCGATGTCTTCAACATTACATATCAACAACCTTTACTCACACATATCCTTCTACCTTACACTCAAACCTCATAACCTTTACTCACCTCAACCTCAAATTTCATCTCCTAGTGCACCTAATACACCATCTAAAACACCCTCCTACCAAGAAATCCCTTCCATGAACATCGCTTTTTCACTCTCACAAATCACATCACTTGATACTCATTTCCCGTCTTCACCAATAACTCCACCTAGTCATCCTCACAAAAAGATTCAACCATATAAGCATTCCTTACACTCTGCAAAGTGTGTCATGACCACTAAAACTTAGCCCATGAAGGTCAAACCATATTTCATGATACACAAACCTCATGTTCACTCAAATGAACCCTTTCACAAACCTCATCATAATAACCAAACATCCATCCTTACTCCCAAAAATAAACCTTCATCTCACCCACATAAGTCATATGAAGAGCATGCTCAATCTCAAAACAACAATCCCAATCTCATTCCCAACACCTCACATTTTGTTCATCCTACCAATCCACAATTCAAAACATCCTCCATTCATGAAACATCCTATTCTTACACAACTTCATTCTCATCCATTCATGATTACCCAAACTCACAAATATCTCCACCACCAAGAGTATCACCACCACCTCCTACCAACACACATGTTATCCTTATGTTGCATGTCCAATCATCCATCCCTAATAACAACCACACTCCACCATCATCACCTTCCTCCGAACACTTGAAGTTCATTGAAGAACTCAAGGAAACCCATGAGCTTTGTGCTCTTCTTGCCTTACATCTTGCTCAATGCAACTTGGAACAACTTTCCTCTAGCTCTCCTTCATCACCCCACAACTTGAATCAAGTTGAAAAACATGTCAACAATTGACCTTGTTGCATCTTTCTCCTAAAAACCATTGCATTCAATGAACACTTCACTTGGATTAAATATCTTCTCACTAGATCACATCCAATACCCTAACTTGAACAACATGCAAAACCTCAATCAACCTCTTCCGCTACAAACTCTCCACCACCAAACTCTCCAACATTCATGCACCCCCAACGTATACCTCCATTACTCCAACAACCTTACCCTAACTCAACCATTTTCATTCCAAACACTCCATCAACAACCATCTAACCATACTATATGCTTATGATTTTCACTTTCAAATATGAATCAACCAACCTTTTGTTGTAAGCAAGTCCGATGGCTCTCTTTTAGGATCTTTTACTTATTGAATGCATTAAGCATAATAAATGAATATATTGCTATGTGACCTTAATATTTGTCTGTTATGCTTGTTGTTTTCCTTATTTTGCAATATATGCTTGTGCTTCTAATATTTTTCTTGTGAGAATTCCATATCTCGATTCCTTGGTGCCCTCGAACAAGGGGGAGCACACATCAAGGGGGAGCTTTCATCCCGTCTAACTTCATTTATGAAGCTAGTCAGCATAACCTTTTTGTTTCTACAGAAAGGGGGAGAAATGAATATAAACTCACTAAATACATGTCTAAAAGTTAATTTTTAGACTTGATGAATTTAGGTTTTGTAACCGTAAAAAAGGGGGAGATTGTTGATACAAATAATGCCTAAAAACGTTATTAACATATATCGATATCTCTATGTTTTGATAATCACGAAACATAAACTCATTGAACTACAAATTATGACGTAAACAAGTATTTAGTCATAAATATTCACTTTAACATCCAAATCACTTAAGGTATGAATAAACAAAGTGTTTATTGCATTCTATGATCAATGGAACATTTTTCTTAAATACTAGACTTTTTATAAAATGTCACCAAACATTTTATATCTTTTACAAAATCATTTTTGGAAATAAAAGAATATGTTTAAATCATATAAATATATGAATTCAAATTTTCAACCAAAAATGGTCCAGAAAAACCTTCCCCACAAAAAGACAATTTTGGGCAACGTTCATATGGGCGGCCCCCTTAATTTTGTTAGGCGGCCCCCTTAATTATTAAGGGGACCGACCCCTAATTAAGGGACCGGCCACGCTCCCAAACAGTATTTTTTTCCCCTATAAATACTGGCTCAAATCTGGCATTTTTCCTTACCTTTTGCACTATAAAGTTTCTGATCTAAATCTTCTATACCATTCTCTTAAACCATTTGATCATATAATCATAAGCTTTTGTTTCCAAGTGATTCAAGCTTCAACCTTTCAAGTGCAAGAGAAGAATACTTCAATCCTTCAAGACAAGAAGTATTACAACTTGTTGTGACCTCCACATCCAAGTTGTTTGTGCATCATCACTTGTATAGTATTCATCCATTTGTGTATTAGTTGTGAATATTGGTTAGATAAACGTAAACATAAGGAGTTAGGCTAGTAAGGTGTGTAGGTAGAGAAGTTGTGAATTGATTGTGGTGTGCAAGTAGTATAGGTGTGAAGAAGAAGTAGTGTGATTAGGTAGTGCTTAGGTGTGAAGAAGTTGTGAAAACGGTGTGACAAAGTTGTGGTGTGATAATTGGTGTGTAAGGTTTTCTCCGCCATAAGGGAGCTTATTGACATAGTGAAGAAAACTCTCGAGTTAGTTGCTTGGGGAGTGGAGTAGGGCAAGGAAGGTGTCCTTGTAGCCGAACCACTATAAATCTCTTGTCTCGCGGTTCGATCTTTCCATCTCTTACTTATTTTACTTATCTTATTATTGTTTTAGTACTTAGTTATAATTGTTTATATTTTACAATACTTGAATTCACATAATATCAAATCTAAACTTTTTAAAGTAAACAAAGTTTTCAAAAACAAGTTTTTATAACAAACCTAAAAGGACACATATAATAGATCATACAGTTGTTTTCATACTAAACTCTAATCAAAGGCTTTTCAAACAAACAATTGTATAAACTCAAATCAATATTTAGAAACAAAGGTTTTCATAATAAATTAAAAAGACGTAAAACTATTCAACCCCCCCCCCCTCTAGTTTTCCACACAAATAAACACAAAAAAACTAACTGATGAACCTATAATAACATGATAGCTAAAATAAACAAACTGATGAACCTATAATAACATAATAGCTAAAATTCAATAATTGATGAACCAAAAAAAGCTAACTGGTCAATTTGTGATAACATAATAGCTAAAAGTCAGTAACTGATGAACTAGACAAGATTGTTTCATCAATTGATGAACTCATAAACTATAAAATAATCATCAATTAATAACTAATTATTGATGAACCGGTGAACTTAACAAAAACTGATGAACTAAACCCTAAACAACTAATGTTCATCAAATAAAAAAGCATAAATAGAGGACAATAACTAATGAACCAAAAACAACTAATGTTCATCAACTAAAAAACATAAACTAATTGATGAACCTATGACCTATGATAACACAAATAAACTAACTAATGAACATATGATAGCATAATAGCTAAAATAAATAAACTAATGAATCTATGATAACATAATAGCTAAAAGTCAATAACTAATAAATATAAATAAACTAATGTTCATCAAAAAAAAATCATAAGCTAACTAATGAACCTATGATAACATTGTTCATCACCTCATCAGTATTGAACAAGATTATTAATGAACAAAGACTAATTGATTAACAATACTAACTGATGAACAAAATTAACCGATGTATAAAAACTAACTGATGAAGAAAATGTACTTTTTTAAAAAAATAATGATTAAAAAATATCACCTTTTGAATCTTACATTAATAAAATGATTAATAATGTATTGTGGTACAAACATTATAGCATTTAACGCAATTTTAACATTAAAAATCTAAGCTAAACATTTCATCAAACATCTTGTGTGCAACAAAGATGAGTAAAACGTCATCTTTAACAGGTGATATTTTGTTCAGATGACGTAGGATTTGAGTGATTCAAAAACATGTGGAAAGAGTGAACCAAAGTCTACAATTTTTGTGTTTTAAGTATTTTATGATTCGACAATTTTGAAGGTTAAAAATAGGGTTGAAATTGGCAAGAAACATCAAGAAAATCATGACCCATTTGATATGTAAAAAAAAAAGTTTGAAATATTTAACAAGATTTATATCAAATTAAAGAGGATTAAATTTTAGAAATTCAGGTGAAATCGATTTTTTTTTCTTCTAAAAGTTTGTCATTTAACAGATGTGTGTTTGAAGTTTGAGGTGGAAAAGCAAAAAACGAGTCAAATGACCATGTTACCCTTGGGCGGATTTTTTGAACAAAATAAGTGAGAGGACACTTGTCAATTAATGAATAACTTTTTACACTTTTTAAAATCGTACACTTTGCAACTGATCCCCTACCATGTGTTGGGATCCAAAACGAATTTACTTATAAAACGAAAATATAAAAAATTTTGAAAAAAAAAAATATATATATATATATATTTTTTTTTTCGAGCAAAATTGAATCAAACTTCAAAATATCACTATTTTGCGATATAAGTTTAATTGTGAATCATACGTACAAATTTTGTGAATTATTACAATAGCTTTTTTTTATATAAAAAATTGTGAATCATAGTTGTAATTTATAAATTCGATTCACTATTAACTGATGCTACTAGTGAATCAAATCATAAATTAAGAATTAATATCTCAAGTGAAGCTTTTACAATATAACTTTTCTCAATAGAATCGAAGCATGTTTGTTGTTATTTATATCATTTAGTTCAATTTTGTTACGGCTTAAAGTGTAACCGTTAATGTTTCTCATATTTTTCAATGTTCAATTTATTCCGAAAGGACGTGTATTCGACCTAATCGTACGTAGCCCCATCGGAGTTTTCGATGATCACTTTTAGAACCTTTCTCTGACCACCCAATATATTTATCAAACTAGATAGGGCATCGGCCGCCGCGTTGCGGCGAGGCGTCGGTTCTTTGGCATCGATAGTTGCCGCGTAGTCTGGTGTTCCTGGTATGTTAAAATTTTTTGGGTATCAACTTGCCTCCATACTTTTCATGGCCTCGTTTATAATCACAAATACATAACAGATAGTCTTGAATCATACCACATTGATTCGGTACACGAGGTTATATGGAATAACAAATACTATGTCCTATTTCAATATTTGAATACTTAAATATGGATTAACATAACATCATTGTTACCTAAATGCGCACCAAAGAAAAACACCAATACCAGGTTTAGTAGAAGCGTCAGTTTCAGCTGCGCAAACCATTGTAGTCTTTCTCTAGCTGTCTAGCCTTCCAACGTGCACACCTATTTTGAAACCATGCTGCAAACAAATCTGATTGAGTACATGGTAGTGAGTAAATGTGAGTGAAACATATTATCCGTAACATGTTAGAATTCAGTACACATATTACCATGGGTGGTTAGCCGTGCGAGTCTAGTATTCTGACTAGCCCTATTAGCTTGTGTATCATTGTGGGTCGATACTTGTACCCTGCAGATGGAGTGATATAAAGACCGGAAAAAAGGGTTTTCCTCAAGCTATCCACTTGCTTTTCAACTTCAGATACAACCATGGAATGAGCAACCTCTTCACTTTTAACATTTTGCTTTGCAGCCTTCAATTCTTGTATTTTTTAAATTAAGGCAAACTTGTTTGTCTTTTTTTTTTTTTTTTTTTTTTTTTTTTTTTTTTTTTTTGACGATTTATCCATGACTTCAGCCGGAGCAACTTAATAGCTTTCAAGTATTCAACACAATCACTGCAAGACCAGCTGGATTGTGACTTGCTGTCAACATAAGTGCACCATTTGCTTTAGATCCCTGAAATATTTAGGGTATTATGATTAATGTTTGAATATAACGTTATATGAGTTACCAATATTTAAAAGTAAACAGTTAGAAGTTCTAAAAGAAAAATATGAGTAAACATCAGATATTGATTGAAAGTTGTTGCCCCATTGCCCCTGCTCATCTAAAATACGATGCACAACAATTGAAAGTTCCTGACCACTTGTGCACATATAGACTAAATAAAAAGTTAACGTTATACAAAGAATATAAAATTCGAAATATGAAGAGGTCCTCCCAAGTTCAACAACGCCTTCAATAAGGCTACATGATTTGACTGTTATTCTAAGTTTTAAGCCTAATAAGTTCAATATATTGTGATAAAGGTGACCAGCGTTCTCCACCTACTCATGTGGATTTATAGATGTATTTAAGTTGGTCGATCAATCCCTTCATTGTTTCCCTGAACCAAATATTGATTCCATCGATTCAGATTAGAGTGATGGCCACTGTACCAAGGTGTTGACTTATGCCTGTGATTCTTGATTTCATTCACAATTTAGCTAACAGATGAGTAGATGTGGCAGGTGATGCCTATTTAGTTTCAAGTTAATAGAATATACTATACTAATCTATAATCCATCGTTTAACAGATTTTTTTTTTTTTTTTTTTTTTTTTTTTTTTTTTTTTTTTGATATTTTTTAATGTTAAATCATGATAACAACTTGTGTTAGGCATATATTCACTCACATAATAAGTGTTCAGATGACATAGCAGTTAGTTAGAGAGTGATGCGCAAACGCAGTTTTTGAAGTGTGATACTGTTGAAAACACGTTCTCACTATAATGTTCACTTTTTAAGGATAACATCTAATCACTTATACTAAAAGATCATTCAAGTTCTCAAACAAACTTTAATTGTACTTACAAACAAATCTGTCCATGTTAATTGGCTTTAGTTTCATTTTGAATTTATTCTCTATTATCCTAGTAATTAATGAAAACTTTACACTATGAAAGGCAAATTACGAGTTAAATTAGTAGAGAAGATGGACTTTGATCATGATAATGTTAGATACCTTCAACGAAGTTGCAATAGCCAGTACGGTTGCAGGTATTGCCTCGAACCACCTTGCTAGAAATCAGTAGCTGTTGAGATTTATCGATATTAGAGAGAACAAATAAGTTGGTAGTGTCGTCTATGTTTATCCGACCATCCCCATTGAGCATCATTGTGGCATATTATTATAGATGGTGTGGTACCAACTATGATGTTAGAATCAATAAACAGGTTAGTTCGAACCTGTTTGATTACATGTACCATCGGCTCGTATGTCTAAACCTGTGAAATTTTAGGAACAACAGATATCAAATAGTTGGACAGAGCGGAATACATTTTGATGTCATAAAACTTTGATGGTCAAAAATCTAAAGAAAGTACCTTTGGTTAAATCACGCTCAACTGTATACCAACGATGATTAGCAACAGGGCTTCTCCAAAGGCATTCCCAACAACATTTGCAATAGAGTAAGTGTGATCATCACATCGACGATACGCTGAATCAAGCTGAGCTGGAACACACATAAAACATCCATTAGGAACACACACAGAACAGGCATTATAAACACATGAACATCTAAATCTTGAATGAAAACTATTACCACAAAAAAGGACAGTAAAACATACCATCATTGTCATTTCTGGAATGCACGCTCAGTGGCTTAGCAACACATTATTCGCTACCACGTAGCGTTGTCTCCCCTTTAACAATTGTCAACACGTTAGGTTCGGGTTGATCTCCATCTCCACGGTTTTTAAAGATGGCGACCACAGGTACCCGTTGTATAAATAAGAAGCATTTCATTTATCGGCAAGTGATCTGAAAAAGAAAATAGGGAAAAAAAGGTTGTTGTTGCTACATAAGACAAACATCAAAATCAAAAAAGATTTAATAACAACACTTCTACTATTAATCCTAGTTGTATTTACAATGGGTACGTCTGTGAAAAGAAAAAGGGTACACGTTTTTTGAACAAACAATCCACCTCATCAATACACCAGTAATTTACAATTAATCGTATAAAAACCCAACTCAGTTAGTTAATATAAAGGTACCGACTAACATATACAAATGAAGGGAAGCAAAGTAAATCGAACCTTAAAAGCATACACACAGTTTTGAATCATGTCCTTATAAGCACCAAAACACTATCTTAAGAATCAAATCTTCAAACAATAGTGAAACTCTAACACGCCGACTTTGCAAATTTGCCAAACTGTTATGATATAACAAATACACCTGAGTATTTAACACATCATTAATACCAAAATATCTAAGACAATTTCAACTTTAACAGCGAGAATCGAAAACCCCCAATTTTCAAACACTGACCTAAATCAATCGGAAAAAAAATATACGCATCAAAGTTACTGACCTATCAGGCATAGAGGATACTTTTTCAATAGCTTTTTTCTTCAAAATCCATGAGTTGTTCATCAGAAACTGCATCAACATATTCTTCGTGATCTCCACCAAAACGCAGGCAACAACCCAGGTAAACCAAAAGCCCCAAAATATTATGGTATGCGTGTGGTGAGTTTGAGAATCATCTGGAACCTCTCCTTCTTCTTATCATATAATCGGACTGGAGCAAAGCAACCGATTGCGAACTAGTGGTGCTGGATCAGAAATGGGCCAAAAAATTGGCCAAAAAAAAGTGTGAGTAGCCCAAAAGGCGACACGTCGTCGTTTCAAACCGTGTGTGTATATATATATATATATATATATATATATATATATATATATATATATATATATATATATATATATATATATATATATATATGAGATCTGAACATGACTCCTCAAGTAGTTGTTTCGCCGTTAGGCCACCATAATCATGTTCAATATACAAACTAAGACATCCGATCCTTTAGAAAGTGAGTAAAATTAAAAAGTGTAGAAAGCCATTTATATTGTGACACATGTCCCTCACCTTAAATTATACATAAAATCCGTCCAGGGGTAATATGGTCTTTTGACCCGTTTTTTCTTTTCCACCTCAATTTTCAAACGCATATCTCTTAAACGATAAACTTTAAGAAAAAACCGATTTCACCAAAATTTTTAAAATTTGATTCTCTTTAATTTGGTATAATTTTTTTTTTTTTTGAAACTTTTTTTTTGACATATTCATTGGGTCATGATTTTCTTATTTTTTTATTATTTTCGACCCTATTTTTTACATTGAAAATTTTCGAATCATAAAATACTTAAAACACGAAAGTTGTAGATTTTGATTCACTCTTTACCCAGAAATTTGAATCACTCAAATCCGACATGATATAAGTGAGATATCGCACGTTAAAGATGACGTTTTAGTCATATTTATTGCACACAAGGTGTTTGATGAAATGTCTAGCTTATATTTTTAGTATTAAAATTGCGTTAAATACTCTAATTTTTGTCCTACAACGCATTATTAATAATTTTATTAATGTAACATTTAAAAAGTGATGTTTTTAATCATTATTATTTTTAAATTTACATTTAGTTCATCAGTTAGGTTATTAGGTTCATCAGTTAGATTATGTTTTGTTCATCAGTTAAATTATGCATTGTTCATCAGTTAGGTTATAGGTTCATCAGTTATAGGTTTATCAGTTAGATTATGTTTTGTCCATTAGTTAAATTATGTATTGTTTATCAGTTAGGTTATAGGTTCATCAGTTAGATTATGTTTTGTTTATCAATTAAATTATGTATCGTTCATCAGTTACGTTATAGGTTCATCAGTTAGGTTATAGGTTCATCAGTTAGATTATGTTTTGTTCATCAGTTAAATTATGTATTGTTTATTAGTTAGGTTATAGGTTCATCAGTTAGTGCATTTAGCTCAATTTTAACAGTAAAAATCTAAGCTAGACATTTCATCAAACACATTGTGTGCAATAAATATGAGTAAAACATCATATTTAACGTGTGATATCTTACTCATATGACTTCGGATTTGAATGATTCAAAAACATGTGTAAAGAGTGAATCAAAATCTACAACATTCGTGTTTTAAGTATTTTATGATTTGACAATTTTTAAGATAAAAAATAGGGGCGAAAATAGCAAAAACATGTGTAAAGAGTGAATCAAAATCTACAACTTTCGTGTTTTAAGTATTTTATGATTTGGCAATTTTTAAGGTAAAAAATAGGGGCGAAAATAGCAAAAACATCAAGAAAATCATGACTCAATAAATATGTCAAAAAAAATTCGAAAAAATTAAAAAGATTTATACCAAATTAAAGAGGATTAAATTTTAAAAATTTTGGTGAAATCGGTTTTTTCTAAAAGTTTGTCGTTTGAGAGTAATGTTCGTTTGAAATTTAAGGTGGAATTAAAAAACGGGTCAAATGACCAAAATGCCCTCTACCTTAAAATATTAAAAATAAAATAAAAAAATAATAAAAATAAAAAAAAAAATGGGTGAGAGACACATGACACTAAATGATAGGCTTTCTAGACTTTTTAATTTTTTTCACTTTTCAAGAGATCGCAACTCAACAAACTAATATCTATCCAGACATCCAGTAAAACCTATAAGTACTTTTATTTTTCCTTACTAAAAAACCCAAAGGTCATGTTTAATCATAGTTCAAATGAATAAAGAAATCTTTTATATAATAAAATAAAATCTCTATTGGGAATTTTTCATTTCAAAAAAATTAATTCATACCTTATTTATTAATAACGAGTTTAGTAACTCGCGCGTTGCGGCGGGTGTTTTTAGATAGTAGTTTGGTGTCGTGCGTTGGTTGTAAAAAAAGAGAGAAATAGTTTATATATTTTTGTAAGTAGTTATTGGGTGTCGGTTAAGTTTTGTTTGTGGTTGCAAATATTTAACAGCTTTGGGTTATGGTAATTGTGTTAAAAGCATTTTTTTTCCGTTAGCTACTTAACGTGAAGTTAGTTACCTAGGACTGACTCTGCAATTGATGTATAACATTAAGGACCATTTATATAAATTATGTGAGGACTAAATTTGTAATGAACCTCTGAGATGAAGGTCAAAGTGCGTACAATTTTTTTGAAAAATTGTTAAAAATAACGGCCGTTAGTTAAGAGCCGTTAAATAACTAACGACTGTTAATACTGAAAAAAAAATTACTGTAGCGTCCACTGTAGCAACTACAGTGGTTGCTACAGTAACCTCTTATCATTTAGTATATATATAATTTTATTTTAAAAAGAAAATATTATTTTCTTATTAGGTAATATTTTATATTTATCCATAACACAAGTAGAAGATAAATACAAAAAATATAGATAAGATACAATTAACAATATGATTAAAAATTTTAAATAATTATCTTTAATAATAAAAAATTATAATTAAATATCATAAATCAAATCAAACAAAGATTAAATTATTTGTTTTTTAATAAATAAAAATATATGATTCAAAAAATTAAAAAAAACCCGCGCGTGCGCGGGAAATATAACTAGTACCGTATATAAAATTTAGTTGGTGATTTTATTGTTATCAAATACTAGTTATAATGCCCGTGCACGCGCGAGTTTTTTTTTTTTTTTTTTTTTTTTTTTTTTTTTTTTAATCATATATTTTTATTTATTAAAAAATAAACAATTTAATCTTTGTTTTGTTTGATTTGTAATGTTTAATTATAGTTTTTTATTATTAAAGATAATTATTTAAAAATTTTAATCATATTGTTGATTACATCTTATCTATATTTTTTGTATTTATCTTCTACTTGTGTTTTGGATAAATATAAAATGTTACCTAATAAGAAAAAAATAATATTTTTTTTAAATAAAATTAGTATGATTTGATTCTTTTTTTAAATGGAAAAGTCACTACTTGAGGTTTTGTTTTATTATATAAAATATTTAATACAATTGTGATACTAATGAGATTTCACATTAAGCTCGAACACAAGTTAAAGCAATGTAAAGTGCACACTCATTTGGGTTAATATGTTTCCGACGACGACAAAAACATGTGGGTCAAGGAGGCTGCGTTCATTGCTAGGTCAAGGGGCATCGCTCGATCCCAACAGAACGGGTAAGAGTCGAAGGGAAGCCACCCCTCGCGGGAACCGGATAGCACTAAAAAACATATACAGTTCATACCAATTGTTTTACCCCAACTTTTCCCCCGAAACTAGAGGTGCACATTTCGGTTTTATTTTGAAACCAATCAGGTTTAAAAATCAGTTTCGATTTTAGTCAAATAGTCAAAAACTGGTTTTGCGTAAAACTGGTTCGGTTTGAAAAGACTTTTGGGAGAAAAAATGCCTAGTTTAAACTAAGAACCGGTTCGGTTTAAACCGACTCTTAAACCGGTTGACAACACACAATGCAAACCGGTTTCTAAACCGCAGTTCAGTTTTCCCTAAACCGGTTTTCCGAAAACTAGTTTTTTGAGAAACAGTTTTTTTATTTTTTATTTATTTATTTATTTTTTTCCTGCTGGATCGGATCGGTTTTCGGTTTTTTGTTCACCTCTAGCCGAAACTAATGAGAGCTTTTGTGCTACATGTCCATATCAAAATTGGATGGATCTTTACGCAAAGTAGAGCATAAACCTAAAAAGATTAAAAAGACCCATTTAATTTAAGAAAATGACATGATGATTCAAACCGAATCTGAAACAAAATACATCAATGAAAAGTAAATTGGATGAGCTTAAATTCTTTTACATCTTATACGTTGGCGACATAACTGTTTGCTAACATTTTGATTGTTGGGTGTCGAACAGTTTTTAACCCAAATAACTATCAACTACTATATCTATACTATCTTATAATGTATTTAGGACATCTATATTTAGAAGTCTTAAAATATTTAAGAACAAAAAATTTATTTAATAAGAAAGATACATACACATATAACTAAAAGCCTAGAAATTTAAGTATCTTTAGAAAGTCTGGGGTGTTACAAGTATAACTTTCAATGCTTGTAATCTTTTAAAACTTACAAGAAAAGAAGCATAGTGTACACCATTTTAATACATATAATTTTCAAAGTTACAAGACAAGAAGCATATGTACACCACTTTAATGCACACATTAAAAAACACCACATTAATGCTATTTAATGTAGTCAATTAAATAATCTGGTCAATAAATATAATTAATACAGTTATTAAAACACCCCTTACATAAGAAATACAAATTATTAAGCATATTATACAACAAAATTAAACACAATTCCTACATTAAATATCACTAATACAAATAATAAAGCAAATTATACAAATATTCAAGCCCGAACGGACAACGGGTCAAATAGGCTCGAGCCCGAACGGGCACGGGCTAAACGAAATTCTTGATATCCGTAAATTTATTGTCAAAAATAACATAATAAAAAAAAATATATGATTCACTGAAAAATGTAATTTCAGGGTATCCGCCGCTGTAACGCGCGGGTACCCTGCTAGTGTTATTAATAAATTAATCGGTCTCATTTGCTTCTTACGAAAATCAACCATTTTTTGCTTTTATCTGTTTCTGTGTCTAGAAACGAAATGCTTTAATAACCCAATTTCTTACGCGTTAGAGTCGAATAATTTTTTTCATTGCATGTGAGTGTAAATGCAGTAGATTATTGCATTAATATAATAAATTTATTCTTCATTTCAAGTTCAGTTCCCTCCGGACTCATGAGGACGGAGCCAGAGGTTTCCGCGGATGCTCGTGTACTCCATGGATTTTTTCAATGTAGTGTTAATTTATGAAAAAAGACATCCATTTTTCTTAAACTCATCTTAAATGCATCCGGTCAATCGAAATATGTTTCTAGTATTAGTGTTCAATTTTTTTTTTTGTGCACCCGGTTATATTTAGTCATGGTTTCGTACCTACTCATTAACAATCTAAATCCAAATTAATACAGCTAGTTTGGTTTGTGAGTTTGTTAGATTTGCCTAACCTTATTGCAGTGCAAGCAGGCTAAACTTAACCATTATTACCAAATGCATGCATCTCTCTTTGATGTTGTTTGGCATGCATTAATGGATAACTTTTTTGAACAAATAATGGATAACTAAAATGGATTAGGAAACGCGTTTTTTTTTTTTTTTTTTTTTTTCTCCTTCTTCTTTTAGTAAGAATGCAAACATTCAATTATTTCACCAAGAGAAATGATATAGTCCAAAAACTAAAAGTCATGTATTTTGGCTACGTTCTACAAGATCCTTTACTTCAAGTTTGTAGTCTTTGTATGATTTGCTTCAAGTTTCCTGGGCATTGTTGAAAAATAAAAAGTCCAGTCTATAAACAACGATAACAAAGCCCAACAACTCAAAATAAAATATTTTGCTGTATATTTCATTACAGTATTATTTTGCTGCCTCCTTTTTATTTTATCTTTTTTGAACGAAAACCGATTAACTCACATAACACAAATTTATTTCATACGTTCTAAGTATGATTTGACCCACATCCATTTAATTGTAATGTTTCACATACAACATGGGATATCATTTGAAACAGGTCCTTTGCTACCACATAGCTAGTTAAAATTTAGAGTGAAAATAATGAAATAGCAACCAAGTTTAAGATTTGTTTGAATTTAATCACTCTAACATAGTTTTAATTATAAAAACCACTCAAAGTTTCAATAATATTTCATTATCATGAAATTTTAATGTTTTAGTTACATAGGTAGAACACTTCTCAAACGTGATTATAATTTCGTGACTTATTTTATTTCTAGATTTGCATAAATTAGTTGTACATAAAGTTGGTTTGAGGTAGTTATATCCGGGAGGTGAGTGCTTATTAATAAGTTACAACTTAACAATGCATGTGTAAATACTTTTAAAATGGCCATTTGCATATTTTTACAATAATTTTTAGAAACTTTAATACCTTTTGGGATAATTTCATATTTACCCAATCTAAATATCAAAATTTTATATTTACCCAAAACATAAGTTTTTAGTGCATAAGTACAATGCTTTTAAAGCATGTGTTTAAAAAATATAGAATTATAATTTTAATTTGGGTATATATAAAATTGCCCTTACCTTTTATCGTTAATGTGAAATTTGAGGGATTAAATTGAAAACTCATTAAACTTGGTTAATATATATATATATATATATATATATATATATATATATATATATATATATATATATATATATATATATATATATATATATATATATATATATATATATATATATATACTACTTATAAAAGAAAAATGGTCAAAGGGGAATGTGGAATTGTAAAAAGTTGAACTTTCAGTCAATCCCGATTTTGCCCTTGCACATGTGTTATATAAGGAAATGTTGAAATGTTGAAATAATTATATAAGGAAATGTTGAAATGTTGAAATTGTAATATACAAAGTCATTTAAGATCAAAACAGAATTGCATAAACGAAGGTACTACGTTTGAAAAAGTCAAGATGCGTTTCGAAAGTCTGACTAATAAAAGAAACTATTTATGCAATGGTTGTATGAACGGCAATAGTGTTGTAAAAAAGTAAATATTGAATATGCACGGCAAGGGTTTAACTTTTTTGAAACTGCATATTGTAAATATTGAATAAGTTCCGACTTAAATTCAAATTCAAACAAACCGAGCCAACTCATATATAAACCAACAAACCCTCACATTCTTTTTATCTTTCAACTAGCCTACACACACCCTCTCTCTCATGCCATCTAACACAGATAACCATCTCCTCGACCAACCCACACTACTAACCCTTTACTGTCAACACCTTCCGAAATCGCTACCACAACCACCATCACTGATGGTATTTAAGGTTTGGGTTTAAGTGGTTTTGGTAGGTGGTTTAAGTGGTATTGTCGGCTTGTGGTGATGTTTGGTTGGTGGTTAATCTGGTTGTATGTGTTGGTTTATGTGTTGAGTTCAAGTGTGGTAGTTAGTTGAGGTAAAAGTTGTTGGTAAGTGTTAAATCTAATGGTTTAGGCCTTTTTGTTCTTAGATCTAAAGATTTTGAAACTGATCTATTGTTATCTTGATGGTGTAATCACGACCACAACTATTTCATTGTGTTTTTGGTTACATATGTAAGTGAATATTTTTACCTAATGGGTTTTGTTCTATTTTAGTTAGATCTAAGAGTTTGTAAGTTTCGTGATAGTTTGAGGCCGGTGATATTATTTAAGGTTGATATTGTTGTGTTTTCATTGCGGTTTAACATAAGATCAAAACGTGTTTTTTTTCTTTAATTTACAATAATTTGATTTTATTCGAGTAAAAGGAAGAACAACTGTGGTTGAAACGTATCCTTGCCTGAATTTGTGCAAGGGAAGAACGGGTTGTATTTTTAACGGTATAAAATTGTAAGAAAAGCGTGAAATATCGCAACTGTAGAGATTATATTTTTTGTTTGCCTGTGTTTGTTTGGCCATCTTACATGAAAAGTTTGACATACCTATTTCTAAAGAAATAGGTGGAAATAGGACGCGTATTAATGACGATCACTTATCTTAACTACTTATAAAGTAAAAATAGTCAAAGTGAAAAAGTGAAATCTTAATTTTTGGTCAATCCCCAAAATACCCTTGAAATTGTGGATTTCGTGAAAGCAGCCATGTCAATCAATATAATAAGGAAATATAGATTTGGTAATATTGAAAACCTTTTTATTGAAATGTTAACGCCATGCAAAACCTTAACACCATGCAAAATCATGCCCATATTGAAACCGTCATTCGTCTACAGCCCCTCAAAAATAATTAGGAAACCATATGAACATTGAAACTTCTCTGCTACACTTTATGTGAACTATTGGAATTAGAACACGGCTAGACATTTATCTTAGGCAATGATAAGTAACACATATATCTCCTCTCTTATATGTCTCTATGTAACCTAAAAAAAAAAACAAAAGACAGCCACCCTAAAATTTCCGCCGCCACCACCACTCTATATATCTACCGCCTCTAACCCCATCAAATAAATCCTCCGCCAATCTTGTTTTGATTATTTGGTTGGTGGTTTAGGTGGTGTTTTCAGTTGTTGCTTGTTTATGTGTTAATTGTTGTTTTACTGGTTAAGTCAATGGTTATTTGCCAGTTTTGGTAGGTTTACTGTTGGGTTTCAATATTTTGGTGCTTTGTGTTTCTCGGTTGTTAAACTGAGATCCAACCGCCGAACAAGAAACCAAAGCAATTGAATTTTGTTAGATTTGTAAAACGTTCATGGTGTTTAGGTTTTCAGTTATGTGATAAGTGGTGATAAAATCATTCATTGGCAATGACTTTTGTTAGATCTATAAACCGTTCAATGATGTTTTTAGATAGATACAAAGGCCAATAACAGTTTATCTGATGGTGATAAAATCAGATTTGTTTTTTGTATAAGTTTTGGATGTGGTTACAAATCTAAATATGGATGAGTCTGGTATGGTACGTGGTAGAAAGTTTGTATTATGTTTGCTTGTGTTTTTTGTGATATTACTTGGTTTTTATTGTTTTAGATCTATCTTTCAATGAGGTTAGTTCGGTTGTAATTTCAGTGGTAACTTTGGCTACTTTTCGTTCTTGGCTGTAATATGTTGCCGGATATGTTTTTCTTGGCAGGGATAATGTTTCAACTTTCAAGTTTGTGGTTTGGCTTGCAAAATGGAAGGATTGTTGTGTGCTAGATTGACTAGGCTTAGCAACCTCTCTTATTGTATGTAGCCAACAGATGAGTAATTTTATTGTTCATAAAGAAATCTGAGCCAAATTTGTTAGATCTAGAATTTTAGTTTTTACAATTGTATCTTTGTAGTATGTTTTCCTTACGAAAACTTTTTTTTAACCCATTCTAATTTTCTTATGGGTTAATTTTCATAGGTCTTTTCAGTTTTAATTTAATTTTTTGTTTAGTCTTTTGAAACAAACTACTTCCGTAATTTTGTATCTTTTGGTTTTGTGTTTTACATTGGATCATCATGCATGTGAGTTCTTGCTTTGAATCACTTTAATATTGAAAGTTATAATGATATTTTGGTTAAGTGTTTTGTTTAACCAAAATATCACTACAACTATCTTTCGCTATAAAATCTCGTTGCTATGCACGGGTACTCGTCTAGTATATATATATATATATATATATATATATATATATATATATATATATATATATATATATATATATATATATATATATATATATATATATATAAGGGGGGCTTTATTTTCAGCAATGTTTTGAAAACCGGGTTCGAAATCGACCTGGTCGAGTCACCGGGCACCAGGTCAACCGGTTCGATCGGTTGGACCGCTGGTTCAACCCGATTTTCAATTTATTATTTTTTTTATTATTTTGACCGGGTCAACCGGTTCGACAGCCGGGTCAACCCGAGTTTTTATTAAAATATTTTGAAAAAATAAAACTCGGTCGGGTTTCGAGAATCGGGTTGACCCGGGTAACTCAAAACCCGGCGGGTTAAACCGGTTAACCCGGTTTTAAAAACCCGGGTTGTTTTGACCCCTTTTTTCGGCCGAAACCGGTCAAACCGGTTAACCCGGCCGGGTCGACCCGGGTTTCAAAACCTTAATTTTCAGAACCCTGTTAAGTGCGGGAACTGCGAGAACTCCAATTTTACGTTAGAAAACATGCATGTTCATATAAAACATGTATGTTTTCTTACATACACCTTAATGCAAATACATGCGTAACATACATGTTCATATAAAACCATTTTGCATTGATATGTTGCACTTAACAGGGTTTTATATGAACATGTATGTTACGCAGGTATGTGTATTAAGGTGTATGTAAGAAAACATACATGTTTTATATGAACATGCATGTTTTCTAATGCAAACTTGGAGTTCTCGCAGTTTCCGCACTTAACAGGGTTCTGAAAATAAAGATACACTATATATATATATATATATATATATATATATATATATATATATATATATATATATATATATATATATATATATATATATATATATATATATATATCATTGTTCTAAAGGCGTGTCATGATGGCGCAAAGGCGCTGCAAAGGCGCGAGACGTGACATCCACGCTACGCAATAGACCAAGACGTCGGCTTCAGGCGTAGCGTAGGATGAGGCATGAAAAGGTGCCATAAGGCATCTTAATGTGTGAGCCGTAACGCCTTTTTTGAATTCAATTACGATGAAAAAGGTTTATTTTATATTTATTTATTTATTTATTTATTTATTTTAAGAAATGAAGAAAATTACATGTAAGGATAGTTTAATAACTTGGTTCTTTATGTACAACACTTTTTGTAAACTCGATATATATGAAATATGATATATCTTACTATATTATAAAACATTAAGGCCTACTAATAATAAAAACTCTTAAAATTAAGTAATCCAAGTTATAAAGCTAAAAGTACAAGTAATTAAAATACATTTTCTAACAGTTACAAGTTCTTTAGCTCAAAGTAAAACTAATTAAAATAGAAATACTAACATTAAATGCAATAAATAAATCATTATGTACAATAAATTGCTGAGCTGGAGATCAAGTGTGGGGACCTCGAAGAAGAGAGGACGAAGCTGGGTGAGCTGGAGATCAAGCTTCGTGAAGATCTCGATGGCCTCAGGCGCAAATACAATGCGCTTAAAAGAGATAGGGCTGCTGTTGTCTCGAAGGTCATCCCCTACATAGCCATGGAGTTATATCACAGCGATGAGGTGGGGAAGATGATAGGTGATGTTGTAAATGCTGCCATCTATCATGGGAAATGTACTACTTTGTAGGAAATTGCTGCAACTGGAAAGCCGGTGGACTTATCTGAGATATCCTACTACCGTGCCACTCATAAGCAGAGTATGATAATGCAAGCAACCTCCTCGCAACTGCAGAGTACCCCTTCCTTGTTGATGCTACCAAAGATCCCATGGCATCGGTTGAGACGCTTCTTTCAAAGAAACCGCGCAGGGTGAAGCCTATGGCTGTGAGCAAAAAGAGCACTCCTGTGAAGCCTGCATCTGTGAAAGCAACTCCTGAGGAGCCCTCATCTCCAAAGTTGGCCGTCGAGAAGCCTCAGTCTCTGGGTAAAACTTCTGCTGTACAGCCATCCTCTCCGAAGACTGATTCAAAAGAAGCTTCCCCCAGAAAGGTTAGTCCTGAAGCCCCCCAAATTCAGCATGAAAAACTCCCATCTCCTGGTAAGTGAAGGCTGCAGTGTTTGCAGTTATTTGGCCCCAAGGGTGGTATGTACCCTTTAAAACAATGTCTGTTTATGCCACATGGTTTCTGAACAATTTATGTTTCTGTTGCACGTAAACAATTATCATCTTTTGGGCAGCATCTATGCTGCGTACTAAATGTTAATGGGTGTATTTCCCATCTTTGTTTATGTATGCTTTTCTCTTCCTCATTTACTTAAATAAACGGTATTATACATCCTAAAGCTTAGAATAACTAAGCCTTATTGTGTGTATTTTGAACCAAGGTTTTATAGCAATCGTATAATTTAATTGCTGACAGAGGGTTGCGACCCGCTTTGTCTTCATCCTTTAAGTGCGAAGGGCTTTGCGTACCCTAAGACTATGTAGGAAAGTTAATGTGAATTTTGGATGTTTTAGTTGCTTACAAGACATAAGTATCTTGTGCCATCCTTCGAACATTGAACTTGTAATTACTTGGCTGAGTAAATCTTTGTTTGCTAGATGTAACAAAAAGATTCAAGGGAAACATGCGATATCATTAAGTGGGTAGGGGAAGATTACATCATTTGTACAAATGAATACTAAGACGCCTACCATTAATGCTTCTTTCCCAACAAGAGAAAACTTGAATACATAATAGAAAAATTTGCAAGTCTTGACTTACGTAAGATGTGGCAAGCACTTCATATGCTGACGGAGGATTGCTGATGATGAAACCGTCACTACGTTTGAATAAAACTCGTTCCATGCATGCTTCTGTGTAGCCTGCGATTCTGTGTGTAGTGGGTTTGTTATTTTGTCGAAGCCTGCTGCTCCGTTCCTGATTCGAGATGCTCTTGATTGTATGGAATCAAATGTATCTTTGAATCATTTATGTGGTGTTCCTTTTGTTTGGGTTGAGAAACTTTTTTGTTGGAGGACATACTTGATTCGTATGTTTCAGCTGGTTCGTTACTCTATCCTTCGAAAGGATCGTTTTCCCCGTACTCTATGTTGTATTCCTCCAGCTCCTTAGCCCATTTTACCATTCTTCTTGTTCTGTCAGGGTTTAGAAGCAACCTTTCGAATGGCTTATATGTAAGTACCCTGATGGTATGATCCTTGAAATATTTTCGGAGACGTCTCGTGGCATCGATCAAAGCTAGGACTAGCTTTTCTGATGCTGCATAGCCTAGTTCCACATGTGATAAGGCTCTACTCACAAAATATATCGGTATTTGTAGATGTCTTCTTTCCGAGAAAAGCATGGCACCAATCTCGTCAGGCGACATTGCTATATGTAGGAACAACATCTCTCCTCTAGTTGGGGGTGTAACTGTTGGTATAATTTCCATGCAATTCTTCCATCTTTGGAAGGATGTTTCGGCTTCTTTATTCCATTGATATGATAAGTCATTGATGACTTCATAGCGAACCTTATTGGTAGATGAAGATCTGTTAACACCCTTCGACAGAAACGCTTTTAATGTTTCCAAGTTACTTCTTAGATCTTGAGTTCCCCTTGGCGTTTGCAATTCTGATGAGGTCTCTTCATTGGTTGGCTTGGTTTTAATCGTTTGTTTTACGAATGGGTGTTCGTTTGATTCTTCTTTTTCAATGCCAAAGGAACACATTACTGGGTTCAACTTTAGGTTGATCTTTCTCAGTTGTATGAGGGTCTCTTCTACATCATGAAGGAGATCTTCTTTTGTCCTGCTTTGGGTGATTAAGTATTCACCTTGAATTTTCAGGTTCCTCCCTATCTGTTTTTCGAAGGCCCTTTGGATCAGCCTATTGTAAGTGGCTTCGATGTTTCGTAAACCGAAAGGCATACGCGTGAAGCAGTAGGAGCTTCCTTCTACATGAAAGGACGTTTTTTCTTCGTCCTCTTTTGCCATCTTTATCTGGTGGCATCCCATGTTTGTATTAAGGAAGCATTCCCAATGAACTCCAGGTATCGATTGCTTTTCTCCTTATGGCAAATAGCTTTCTTTTCGGCAAGCTTTGTTGATGTCTCTAAAGTCAACCTCTAGTAACTTTTTTCCATTTCTTCGCAGGGCTATCGTTGGATTAGTAACCCATGTTGGGTTTTCTACCCTTCGAAGTATTCCTGCAATTGTGAGTTTGTTGACCTCACACTTAATTGCTGCCCTGTGTTCGGGTGTCACTTGGTGGGGCTTCCGCTCAACCGGTTTGACGTGTTTGAACTCGTTTAGCTTGTGCTCCGTGCTAAAGGGTTTTCCGTTGATTGTGAGCAACCTTGGAACTCCTATTGTCTTTGAATATTTTCCTACAAACACGTCTTCATACGCTTCGAGTAATTTTTTCAATGTTTCCCTCAAAGTTGTAGGGAGCCGTTTCCCTATTTCCACCTTTCGCACTAGATGGGACTCGTCTAGTGACACATGCCTTTTGGGATTAGAGTATTCTACGGTGTTCCTCGTATGCCGTTGATTATCTTCTCCCTTGTCCTTGTGGGCTTCCTGGTATTTTTCTTCGTGATAGCTAGAGAATACAGTACCAATACCATTAGCTGTTTGGAATTTCACTGTTGCATGCACCGTAGAGACCACGATTCCCATTTTTTGCATGGCAGTTCGTCCGAATATCATGTTGTATGGTGACTTCGATCTTACGATGACAAAATTGAGGATTTCTGTTCTTGCGAGCCTTCCACTTTCGAGTGTTACCTTCAGAGGTATTTCTCCTAAAGGCCATGATCGTTCCCCTGAGAAACCTATCAAGAGCATTTTGATTCTACCCGTTTGGATTTGATCGTAGGGTTGAGCTCTTTGAAGCAATGCTCGTAGATTACCTCGCAGGCACTTCCGCAGTCCATATAAATTTTGTTCACCTCCATATTCGTGACTATGGCCTTAATGATTACTGGATCCTTTGAAGGAAAGTCTCCTGTTTCGGACGGGAACGTTATTTCTCTTGCATCGTGAGCTTCTCTCTCAGGGATCTTTCTTTTCAATCGGGAGGAATCCCATCGAACCATTAGGATAGGAGCTTCCTGAGGAGTATTATCCTTTCCCAGTTGCGTATCGGTGGTTTTCTCTTTGCTATTTCTTAACCCTTTCACAAAATGTGTTAATTTCCCGGATTTTACCGCCTCTTCTATCGGCTTTTTCAGTTCTCGACAGCTGCTTGTTTCGTGACCAATGTCCTCATGGAAGTGGCAATATTTAGTGGTATCTCTGTTCCTGCTTTTCCCCATTATGCGAGGGGGTGGTTTGAAGGCTTTGGCAGCCTTCTCTGTGGCTAAAATCTCCCTTGGAACTTCGTGAGATTTCCTAATAGACCATGGTTCGGACCCTTGTTGTAAGGGGTAAACCTATTATGGTTTTTGTGTTTGTTCTTCGACCCTTCCCATGAAGACGATTTTATTCCTTTATTGCTCTCCAACAGGGCTCCATTGGTGGACACTTCTTTGGCTTCTATCCATGTATATGTTTTTTCCATCAGGCCTTTGTATGTTGCTGGAAGATCTGTAGATAAGAATTCCACAAGAGTCCGGTTGCGTAGGCCATGGACGAAACCAGAAATACGTTGCTCTTCGTGTAAGCCTAGAATCTGCAGGGTTTCGTCGGTGTATCTAGTAACGAAATTCCTTGTGCTTTCGTTCTCTTTCTGCTTGATATTGTGCACCGTGAGGTGCGTTCTTGTGAATTTCTTCTGTTGGCTGAAGTGAGATCGAAACTTAGCCTTCAAATCGTCAAGGTTGATAATGCTTCCTAACTTCTGCCCATTCCACCAAATGCGTGCTGAATCTCGGAGGGTATATGTGAACATGTGACAGGCTACTGGCATGGCCCATTTCTGCATTCTTACAGCTCCTTCAAATAAATGTAGGAAATTATATGGATCCCCCTTCCCATCGTAAGTGCCTATATGCGAAGGCATCTTTAAACCATCCGGCAGGGGATAATCTTCGATCCATCTCACGAAGGGTGTAGTGGGGCCTACGGGCTCAACATATGGATGGGCATACGGTGGTACGTTCATCGGAACAGTGTGGTATGGATTAATAGGAGGGGGTACTCCCAAAGAAGGCTGACTAACATAGAAAGGATGAGGCATACTCGTTTTTGGAGTGTACCCAGTATACATGGTGTACGGGGGGGGGGGGGGGGGGGGGTATACCATGGAAGAATTATAGGGCACAGCGGTTTGTGAAGGATACTGATTGCCAGGTTGCCCATTGATTTGGGGATAAAGAATCGGAGGGTAACTCTGGACCGGGAATTGAGGATGCGGGCCAATGGAGGGAAGACTCCCTCCTGTGTTGACTGGGCCTAGGTTACTCCCCACACCAGATGTGTGTGACGGCTATAGAGGGATTCCTCCTTCGGTCCTTCCTAAGTGAGCTGCTAATAGTGGGGGTAGGTTTACCTTCGTGTTCTCCCTCTGCCGACTCCTCCCGTTAGAGCCTTCGGCGACAGTTCCTTCCCTCCTCGTAGGTGTTCTCTCGGGAACTCCTTGAATCCTACGCTTCTTCCTTCAACCCTCCTACTTGCAGGTGACCCAATGTGGAGGATAGGGTGGTGAGCCCTATGGATTGAAGGTCTCGGTTCCATTTCGATCTCCTCATCATATTCATCGCTGGAATATTCTAACTCCCTACGCATCTCCGTATTTCTGATTTGTCTCCTTCGAGCCCTTAGCAAGGACTCTAACTCTTCATAATTAGCGTCGACAAAGGCGGGGCTAATGATGAGTTCTGGATTGGCCGAAGTGGATGCATGGTGATTGGGCGTTATTTTAGGATGAGATCGTGTAGTAAAGGTGGAGACCGTGATTGGCGGCAGGTTGTTGGCGTCTGTTACGGGTAAAGGGGTTAAGGACGAGAAACCCGGTGGGGGTGTAACTTCTCGTTCTGAATTCATGCCGGAATAATAGCGAGTGTATTTGACTTGGTTATTTTGCTTGGAAATAACGGGACTAATTGTAGCGGGTCCCACGGATGGCGCCACTGATTGTACAATATTTTGCACTACCAGGCCTTCGATGGTGATCAAAGGAAAATGAGGGGTGTTGTGATTGCGCCAAGCTTGGATATAACCTGAAATAAGAAATACTAAAACACTACGTTAAGTGATTCCGCAGGGGTTGGACCTTGCGAACCACCTCCGGCGAGTGAATGAGTGATTGGTATGAGAGTTTAAGTATATGCGTAGTAAAGTAAGGTGAGATAGATTGCATACCAGATTTGTCATCGTCCAGGACTATTTATAGGTGAAGAAAACGGTCCTGGAGAGTGGTCACACGTTTGATGGAGATCATGGGAGCGTCCCATGATTTGTGGTAACCGCTAGGGGTTAGTGTCCCACTCCTCCTGATTTAGCAGGGGAGCTAAAGAGAAAAAGGAGGCGTGTGTAAGACCTGGTCTTACTAATATGTGGACTTGGCATTGTTCCGTCCTTGAAACTTATCGAGAGATACCCCGAAGGGCTTGATCCTTCGATTGGCGAATTCCCACTTGGTAACTAGATCATTGATGATTAGTTTTACGCCAAATAAAGTTTTAGGAGGCTAGCCAGAGCCTTCGATTATGTAGGTTGCGATTACACTCGAAGGGGTGTCCTTCGAGCTAATCGGAGGGTACATCATCAATACAGTTATTAAAACAACCCTTACATAAGAAATACAAATTATCAAGCAATTGTACAACAAACTTAAACACAATTCATGTATTAAATGTCACTAATACAAATAATAAAGCATATTATACAAATATTCAAGCCCAAACGGGTAACGGGCAAAATAGGCTCGAACCCGAACGGGCACGGGCCAAACGGGCTCGAGCCCGTGAGCCCAAACGGGCACGAGCAAAATGAAATTCTTGATATCCATAAATTTATTGTCAAAAAGAACATAATAAACTAAATACATGATTTACTGGAAAATTTTATTTCAGGGTACCCATCACCGCAACGTGCGGGTACCTTGCTAGTAATATATAATTTATAAATATTTTCATATTTTTTGCCGCTTTAAGTCACGACTTAAAATTGGTAAGATTTCGCCATAGCTCTTAAGGCATGAGGCTTGACTAAGCCGTCACGCCACGCCCCACGCTATCTAGAACCTTGATATATCCTCTCTACAATTTATTCGAAAGTTGACAAAGACACTCAAACTTATTTGCATGGTTCTAAATAGTGCGCTATAGCGTCACCATAGCGCGAGGCGTGGTCTCTACGTTACGAAACATGCCAAAGCATTATCTCAAGGCGTGGCGTGCAATAAAGCGTCATATAGCGTGATATAGCGCGCTATAGCGTGTAGCGTGGCACCTTTTTTTTGAAGATTTTAAGATTTATTAGACTGAGCTTATTTACAAGTATTTATTCGGGATTAGTAGCTCGATAACTCAATTTTAAGCCTAGTAGCTAACTAATATTTACAACTCTATAAATTTGTTTTGCCGCTTTGAATTACGCCTTAAAACACTATAACGCAACGTGTCACGCTAAAGCTTGAGGCTTAGCTATACCGTTACGCTACGCTTCACGTTATTTATAGCCTTGCTTATTTGAAATTAAATCCTCACAGTGAATTAAATTAAAAGAAACAGTAAACACGTTAGAATTGGGAGTGGAAAAACAGCGAAACTACAACCATTTTTGCATACACATGCAAATGGTCATCACTAATTTAATTTTTGGCATTAGGGAAACCGTTGCAAAGGAAGGTTATTTGCTCACTCCAAGTTTTGATTGGCATACATCCAAACAATGTAAAGTGGAGTTTGTTGGTTGTGTGTTATCGGACTGTTATTGAAGATGATGCTTTTTTATTTTTGTGTTATGAGAATGTTTCGAAGTAAAAGATGACGTGACGGCACCTATAAACCACGCGTATAATCAGTGCACCTAACACTCTTAATCTTTAAACAACGTGACTGAATTATGAGATTATTGGTACAATCATGATCCCACGTAGAAAGCACAATGAAAAGAAATCAAAGGTAACCAGTCTCATCTTCTACGAGGTATGGAGGGGCCGAGAGATGAGGTGTAAAAAGTCTTGCCCCCAAGGTAGAAAGCACAATGAAACTATCTAATTATAAGGCTTACCAAATAACTTATGTATGAGTTTGGTTGGTGGTTTGAGGCCGGAAATTCATATTGTGGCCATGGCTGATGTGGATGTCTCCTCTTGACCTCTTGGGAGATGATTTTTTACCAATCAGTGAATATACCTTTGCCAGTTTCAGGTGACCAACGAATTTAGGCTTTATAAGTCAAATTTCAAGATCAAGACATGCTAGGCATTGGCTAAGTCCAAACACGATGAACATGCATGGAGCATAGGATTGAAAGATAAAATAAAGTTTTAGTTTAGCATGAATATTCCTTAATCAATTACCCAATTTTATATTAAGGCTAGGATCCATATTTTAGATTCGTTTTATGAAGAGCGTTGCCGTAATCACATCACGAATTTATTTTAGGTAGACAATGTCTTTGTCAATTTCATTCTCTATGAAATTCCTAGTTCTTTTGAGATTCATTGATTCTGATCAATGGCATGTTAATCTCATATATGCTTATCTACAATTCATGACTGGGATGTCGAGGATCATGAATAAGACAGTGAATTTAACCATGCAAAACCCGCGTGGTACCCGGCTCGAGTCAGCCCGAGAATCGCGAGACCCACATCACCTTTCACTTATTAATGTGCCGGTAAACCACACACGCTCCATTAATAGCCCATATGATAGATGTGCGGTTTTCATGGGTTAGCATACTATTCACATTTTCTATATATCTAGGAATTTTGTTTTAGTAGTTTCAAATAATATAACAATTATAATATATATAAGGTTTCTTTTAAACATTTTAAACTTTTGTTCTATTTTAAACATTTTAAAATATAAGGTTCAAAATGTAAATTCATGTTAACATTCAATGATCATAAGACAATAATATAATATACAATTATTATTTACACTTATCACATGTTAATAATTTACTTTTTAAGTGCTAATAGAATTAGGCTAAAGCTCTGATGCAAGGCAGGATAAATAACCACCACTCCCAAGCATAGTCAAAACAAGGCAGGATAAATCTGCAGCTCAAAGATGAAAACCTGTAGTGACAATTACTTGTAATGAATCCAGGCGCCATTCTTAATATCAAAATGATATTATATTATTTACCCTAACAAAGCGGAAACAAAAACAATATTACTAAATAAAAGCTGCAACGATATACCAAAATTCCACTTATAGAACCTATAAAACCTTTTTGTGCCGTCAAACCAAGTATAGCACAACAGAAAACCTAGCATTCGCGGAAACAAAAACAACTTATAGAGGGATAGTTAACAAAAGTTAGTCCACGAAGAGAACAAAACAACTCGGTATAACTAACAAGATATATCACCACCCTCGACTGCTTAGAATATCTTCAGGTACCATGACATGATTAGAAAGAACTTTCGTTACAAAAAAATATAGAAAAATATATCATAACAGTTCTTAAACATGATAAATGCTGGGATAGGCATGTAATGCCATGGTTGTATGCAAATTGCACTACAAATTCAGATAAGGAAGCCTTTACTAGATACGAGAGCTCTATCGCATGCCCTTTCAAAAAGATTCATTTCCATGTCAGGTGCACAAGTGAATCTGGATTTGTCCATCAGTTTTATTGTATTCAAGAAACAGATGAATACAAACAAGAAACAAAGCATTAGCTCATATCACCATGTTTTCATTGTAATTCAGCATCAACAGAATTTACACATTCAAGATCAACTGTATAAGTAGACAATGTAACTATCTTATGTTCATTCATAATTCGGGAAACACACAAATACCCTAATTTTCATCCCCAAAAAAATCTTAATCTTGAAGAAAATTTATAGAATTCAAGTTATCAAATTCAAAGTGTCGTAATTGAAATGATCATAACTCATACGTAGTTTACTTTGGAAGGCAGAACTACGGGATGACGGTCCTGGCTGAAGAAAATTGGGTTAATTGGCACTTTCGCCGACTGGACATCGCTTAAGTTTGGGAATTGTAATTCTAAGGAGGGACGTTTTGTCACTGAAGATTTCCAGAAATATAAGTCAGTTTTTCATTATCAAGTGAAAAACAAAAGTTAAAAGTAGATTTTTATTTTTATTTACCTCATGCAAATTGCACAGTTAACTGGATTTAGCACCTTTCAAGAACGAAGTTAAGCTGCAAATCACACCTTCATGGCAATATTCAAAACAAAGCATAACAAATGCAAGGTTTAAAGATGAAAAGTGAGTGTTGTTACAAGATACAAATGACTTGCAAATCTTAAGGCACACATTTATCTTAAAAATTGATCTGATATTATTTTCACTACCAGATATGAACTAGAAAAACCTCATCCGATTAAATTTTTAGTAATAAACATGAACAAAAATGATTGGCAACCGTAAACAATACAGAAAAGACACAAGGCTAAAACCTAGTAACGGCATTTTATTACCTAAATAACCAAATTACCATTCGTGAACAAACACAAGATACAAGTCGTTTTAAGAAATCTACATAAATACAAAATGAATCTTCCCATATACTCCGTAATACCTTACTATACCTCGTTTACTATCAAAAAAATAAATAGGCGCTGCAGAAAAGGCAAAACATTTATGGGCAGGAAAACAAAGTAGAGAGACTAAATCATCAGCAATATAAATTGATCCTTGAAGACTACTAATATACTAAACACATGCCATAAGATCGTCAACTCGAACATATGCATAGCAAATCACTACCTGCTGACAAAATCTTAATATTCAACAAGGCAACTGGAAAGAAATTGTGACAAAACAGATGATAACAATTATTACAAAACCAGATAAGGAAGCAGGTACGCCATACTATAGTTCTATTCCATGAAATAACAAGAACTCTATTAACACAATAACACATAATCTAGTTTCACAATTCTCATACAAACTGTATAACCTTGACGCAAAACAAATCAGCAAAGTTTTACATCAACAAATTCAGCAGAATAACAATAATAATAATCAGTTCTTTATCAAGACAAATTTGATATCCGATGATGTTCATTCATGCTAATTAGAACAAACAAACAAACACAAATCCTCATCAAGAAACACACATGACAACCACAACAACAACAACGATAACCCCACATTCTCATCCTAACAATACAACAATAACAACAAATTGTCTAATACATGTTTTTATGGTGATACATTTCTCATTCATAATCTCAATACAGTGCAATCAATGTCGTCGTCCTCCTCCTCAAACGGCGGCGGCATATTTAAATCAAACGACAAAAACGGTTTAGTAAAACTCGAACAAACAACGCCAACATCGTCATTTCCCAACACACCATCGTCATCCACAACCGAAGAAGACGAATCACAATCACTCCTACAATCATCAACCCTCCTCCTAGGTGGTTCTTGTCGTGCTAATCGAACAACATTATTAGTCATTGGTCTAGGCCCACTAAACGACTCAAGAGTACTACTTAAACTACTACAAGTAGGCCTCACAATATTATTCTGATACTCCGGTACCTGGTTTAATCCATTATACGAAAACTGATTATTATTTTGATACTGATAAGAACTATTATTATTATTGTTACCATCGATGGGTTGGGCGTGAAATGCAAAATTAGTTCTGGCTTTAGGGCCACGGAGAGATAAAGCAGCCGCGTCGTAAGCACGCGCGGCGTCTTCAGCGGAATCAAAAGTGCCTAACCAGACCCGGGTTTTTTTCCATGGATCTCTTATTTCTGCGGCGTATCGGCCCCATGGTCGTTTTCGGACGCCTCTGTATCTGATATCGGGGCCGGATCCGGGTGCATCGGGTTTGGTGGCTGCTCCTGTGGTTGGTCTGCCACGTGGCATCGCCGATGGTTGTGACCAAAAACAAACTAGATCGAATAAATTGGGATAATGAAATGAAAGGGTGTGGTCAAAGTGTTTGTGGGTGTGGGTGGGATTTTGAGATGAAATAAAGATAGGGAGATGAGGAGATGAGATGATAGTAGTGTGATTTTCGATGTTTGAAAATTGTTTATGGGGGTTTGGGTTGCTTTATTTTTTTTTTATTTTTGTTTTTTAGAAATGGATGAACCCTAAACTACTACTATCCTTGTTCTGCACCTCACCTCTTTCTTCCTATTGAATATTGATTGTTTTTTTATTTATTTTGTAGAAATGTAAAATGAGTGTGAGATTGGGTTGATGTAAACGCTTCAATGACAAGATTTTTTAGAATGATTTTGTTCTAGGGGCCGGTTTACCTTCCTTTTTAAATGCATATTGTTTTGTTACTATTGTTTTCATGAGGTGGATAAAATTTTGAGGATGATTCGCGCACTTTAAATTAGGACAAATTTTGAGGATGATCCGCGCACTATATGTAAGTAGTTGCTTTCGAATGCTTTTTGAGAAATGTTAGAATGAATTTATTGTGTGCAATTGAATTATTATTGAAAAGAAGAATGTCCGCGCATCGCAAAGTGTTTTCTTTTTCTATATGTAGAATCATTAGTAAGAAACCAATATTTACGCCCATTAAACGAGTTTGCCATAATAGCAAAATATGACATATTAAAATATCACAATGAGTAATGAATAAAAAGGAAAAAATACATAATTTTCACTTAAAGCCATTTGTAAATTATAATATAAAATAAAAAAGTTGAGTTTTAAAAATAAGCAAAATTCAAACTTTTATCGAAAAACAAAACCGGTGCATTTAATGTGAAGTATATACAACATCGAGATGGAAGTGCAAGGCTTGCCGGAATTGATCACATGATATTTAGTAATTAGTATAGAATTAAAAGTCGGTTATGGATTGAGATGAAGTTGAAAATGTTGCAAGAATAATTGATAATTTAACCTAATATAATATATATATATATATATATATATATATATATATATATATATATATATATATATATATATATATATATATATATATGTATTATGTTAATACATTTTCATATACAAGTAATTTATGTGTGTTTTTATTGATGTAGCTCACAAGTGCGAATTAATTCAAGAATATGTGCACGAGCATGTATGTAAAGCAACATTTAAATAGTTAAATGATACATTTTAGCGTGATTAGTTTATGAGCATGCAACATGAATAATGAATATAAAATAAAAAGTACATAATTCTTGCTTCAATCCATTTGTAAATTAAAAAAATTAAGTTTAAGATATAATAGTGGAGTCCAAATGTTTTAGGAATTATTAATAATGTGTTAATTAATATTCATTTGGTTAGCTAAATGGTTAAATGATACTTTTTAGCGTGATTAGTATATGTAAGTAGTTGCTTTCGGATGCTCTTTGAGAAATATTATACTGTGAATTTATCATGTGTAATTGAATTATTATTGAAAAGAAGAAGGTTCGCGCATCGCAAAGTGTTTTCTTTTTCTATATGTAGAATCATTAGTGAGAAACCAATATTTACACCCATTAAATGAGTTTGCCATAATAGCAAAATATGACATATTAAAATATCACAATGAGTAATGAATAGAAAGGAAAAAAATACATGATTTTGACTTAAATCCGTTTGTAAATTATAATATCAAATAAAAAGTTGAGTTTTAAACATAAGCAAACGTTCAAACTTTTATCTAAAAACAAAACCGGTGCATTTAATGTGAGGTATATGCAACATCGAGATGGAAGTGCAAGGCTTGCCGTAATTGATCACATGATATTTAGTAATTAGTATAGAATTAAAATTCGGTTATGGATTGAGATACCAGATAACAGTAGACAATCGTGAATCTCAAACCGCACACACTTACATGTACCATGCCTAGCCTATTCACTTTCTCAATGCATACTAATACATTACCTTTCATAACACAATTGTGGCCTATTTTTTACTTTTCCCGTTCTTTGTAGTCGCATTGAACTTAAAGTTTTCCATTTAAATCAGTTGTTACATCTAAACCTAAATTTACATTGTCAAGTTGATAAAGATTCCAACGTATACTTTGGTGCTTATACATTAATGATAGCTTTTATTGTAACAGGTCCAATATTATGCCATACCTAAACTCCATCAATGACAGAACAAAACAGCGAATGGCCAGAGCAAACAAACAATGCATAGCCACAATACGATGACAACAGAACAGCAGCTTACAACATGTATGAAAAGCCAGATATGTTCTAACAAAATACTTTTGCACCATACATCTTAATTTCGTTAAATACTAATACATAAATAAAAACACCATATAATAAAACATCCATTAACTTAAAACTTCAGAATTTTCATCAAAATATTCCCACGACCCTGGATATTCCCAACAAACCCTAAACCCGAAATACATTTCCATGCCCACCAAAACAAAGCACATCAGAAGACCATCAACTTCAACTTCTCAATGAAGGACAAAAGATTCGCTACTTGCTTCTGTTTCTTCATGACTTTCACCAAGATCCTTGACACTTCTGTCAAGTCTTGTACTTGCAGCTTGGTGAGCTCTGAAATACTTTGCAAACAAGAATCAAAACCGAACAGAAGTTCCAGCTCTCAATCATGAAATCCCTCTCAGCCACGCGCGACCTTATTTCTGCAGCCTTTTTCCTTAGTTCTGCTTCATCCAACAACGTCATAGTCACCTCCATTATAAAACGTACAATCATCATATCTCTAACTAGGCTTGAACCAGCAACAGCAGCTATTTCTTTGCAAAAAAGGCATTGGTGTTGTCATTTTTCTGGGTGATAGAAGGGTATTTTTCTCTCTGTGTGTGTGTTTAAACTAAAAATTTTCCTTTGATAATGATTGCTGATTTATGTTTTTATGTGATTTAAAAGCCAAGTTGATTTGATTGCCACCCTTGAGCCACCCATTTAGACATCATGTAATTATTATTTCCCTTCCTCATGCATTAACAAACCATAACTCTACACCCTTTCACATACCATTACCAGTTTAAACAAAACTAATACAGAAAAAAAAAAAAAAAAAAAAAAAAAAAAAAAAAAAAAAAAAAAGATATGCACAAAAAAAATGGACAAAACAAAATAGAAGGAAAACAAAAAAATTAAAGAAAAAGAAAAAAATGTTTATTACCAAAAGGAAACCAAAAACAAACTGTGCTTTCGATCAAAGTGTTTTGCGGATATCAACTTCATAGAATCGGTCTATGGTCTTTTAAATGATTGAAAAAGTCCACCATGGATAAGGTAACCCGAAATTGTTTTTTTGCAGGAGTTGTGCAAGAACCCAACATCACAATTGTCGTAAAGGTGTCCAGCAAAGATAACGTATTGAAGGCAGCCGTTTCACTGCCTTAAAATCAAAGTCACTGTGTTGCAGCCGGAAAGAATTGAAACCGATGCAAGTTTAATCACAAAACCCGTCAATATTCAGGCATGTAAAAAACACCATTATGCTCTAATAGACAAATACCATTTTTCTGATATCATGTACATAAGCATGATCCCATTTCTTTGAAATTGTTCATTGTTAAATCGAAATTTTTAAATTTTTAGTGTTATAGATTTACATCTTCACAAAAACTGGTGACAATGCATTTAGTATTGGATTAGAACATTTATGCTAGTTGAAAAACCATTAAACCTCAAACTGTTGTAAGCTTTAATAAGTTCAATGCCAAGCTACTTTGGACTTTTATATTTGGTGATGTCCTAAGGTTTTTACTATTCCAATTTAATGCACAAATAAAACTCTTATTGACGGCAATAAGCGGTGGGCCACCACCCAGCTTTATAGAAATACAACATAGAAATAACAATACCTCGACAAAGATAACAAACCAATATCTAGGTGTCACTATTTACTATATGCATATCATACTAACAAGACATGATAAAAAAACACTAGCAACAGTAATCTCGACCAACTTATCAAACATCATAAACAACACACTAATTGATATACATATGTTTAATTACCAATAAATACGGTGCCGCTTTTGTCACCATTTTACCGGCAAAAAGTCAGGCCCTTCAGCTTAGCCCCTTTTTCTACTTCTCTCTATGCACATTTTTTTCTAAGGCCATGAAACGACACCCCGTCTTATAAAGTTTAATACGCCATATAATTTTTCGATGACCTTTTCCCACCAAATTTCTTAAACTAAAACTGATTTGCCGCCCTTGATCCATCCCAGCATACTTTCTTTATCGCATGGCCCACGCAGAAAGGTTAACAACGCGTTAAACCATCACCGCTTAAAATGCAACCCATATATACCAGCTAGGTATTCTACTTATACAGCAACGAGGCGCCTTTCGCCATTCTCGTTGTGTCTTAATAAAATAGTTTTTACAAACTTGCAATCATTTTTAGGCTTATACACTTATTCGGTCCGACTCATACTTCATAAACCCAATTTCTTTCATACTCTTTCTTCAAAAGGGAGTTGCCATATCTCACAAATAAAATGGCTAGCAACTCACATTGTGTTATGTGCTCATGTGTACTCTCAAAAGTGTGAGATCACACACACGCAAAGTAAAACTGTGGCAGACTCTGACATTCCGTTCCATAGATATGATGTCTTAATCATTATGTCATATGCAATTTTATCTTTTCCATTTTAAACTATTCAATTAGCTTCATCATATAGCTTATGGTGTGTGGTCATAGACAACCATTGTTTAATACATCATTCTCCTGTATATTATAGATATAACTCCAATATCCGCAAAATGCATATCAAAATTGGTTGATATATGCAAAAAAACATATATCACCGAGGTCGTTGTCTAATCATGATAAGTCAAAAGTATTTCCATGTTTAAAATATGATCGTTGGCTAACGGTCAAGAAATGGAACACTATAGATCTTTTCTACTTAAAACATTAAGTATGCATTTCAAAATTGGTAATTTTTACATAACCCAATATCTAAAAAATATACGTTTATTTGTCCAACGGCTATATCATTTTGTCATTTCAAATCCCCTTTAAGCATAATATTAATAATCAAAAGTATTTTTTTCAAGTTTATAATATGACCATTGACTAACGGTCAAAATTTAAAACATTATATATGTTGTGAAACATTTGCCTAAGACCATACACCCATAGACATTTTTATATTTCCACCTTAGGCTTTATATTAGTCTATACCAACGCTCAACAACTCCAAGCAGTGTTGAAACTTATGTCCAGGTACCACCTTCGTCAAGGCATCCGCAACATTGTGTTCAGTACCCACCTTCAGAACTTCAACCGTCTTTGCTTCCAAGACATCTCTGATAAAGTGATAACGGACATTGATGTGCTTAGTCCTTTCATGAAAAGCATGATTCTGCGATAAGTGAATCGCTCCCTGATTATCACAATTAACTGCTACAGTGTTAAGCTCCACGCCCAACTCTTCCAAGAGTCCCCTTAGCCAAATAGCTTCCTTCACAGCCTCCGTAAGAGCCATATACTCCGCCTCTGTAGTTGAAAGAACCACCACGTGTTGTAGCGTTGCCTTCCAACTTACAACACATCCCTGTACTAAAAACGCGTAACATGTGATTGACCTACCTTTATCTGGATCCTTAGTGTAGTTTGAATCAACAAAACCTGATACGTCCACATGGTTGATACTATCTGTCCCATACACCAAACCCACGTTTGCAGTACCCCACAAATATTTCAAAATCCACTTCACTGCTTCCCAATGCTTTTTACCTAGATTCGCCAAATATCTGCTAACACTTACCGCATACGCTATGTCTGGCCTCGTACACACCATCAAGTACATTAAGCTCCCAAACGCATTTGAATATGGCACCTTACTCATCCTTTCAACATCACAATCCCTAACCGGACAATCCTTGAACGACAGCTTGAAGTGCCCACCCAATGGCATCTTAACTGATTTCCCATTCTCTATTCTAAAATTATTTAAAATCTTAGAAGCGTACCTGGATTGTGACACCCTCAGAATCTTGCGACTCCGATCCCTGATGATCTCCGTACCAAGAATCTTCTTTGCTTCCCCGAGCTCTTTCATGTCGAACTCCTTTTTAAGCAAAGACTTGATAGACCCAATCTCAGCCTTTTTTTTACAAGCAATCAGCATATCGTCTACATATAATAGTAGATAGATATACTCACCTAGTGCACAACTCCTGTAATATGCGCAGCTGTCGTAACTGCTACGCTTGAACCCGTTGCTCAGCATGTACTCATAAAACCTCTTATACCATTTCCTAGGTGACTGCTTCAAACCATAAAGGGATTTCTTTAACAAACATACCTTGTTACCTTGTTCATAACCCGTTGGCTGCCTCATGTAGATCACTTCTTCAAGATTCCCATGTAAAAATGTCGCCTTTACATCAAGCTGCTCTAGCTTATAATCTCTACACGCAATGAATGCAAGTATAACCCGAATAGATGTGTGTCGAACTATCGGCGAAAGTACTTCATTATAATCAATCCTGCCCATTTGAGTGAATCCACGAGCCACCAAACTCGCCTTGTGCCTAGGCTTTTGAACACCTTCAATCCCTTCCTTTATCTTGAACAGCCATTTGTAGCTCAACAACTTTTGCCCAGCTAGATGATCTACTAACTCATAGGTCTTATTCTTCTTCAGAGATTCCATCTCTTCATCTATAGCAGCTTTCCACTTAGAACTGTCTTCACAAGAAACTGCCTCCTGGTATGCCAATGGTTCATGAGTATCTTCTTCCTCTGCTACAGCAAACACGTAAGCAGCCATATTACTCTCATCTCGAAACCTCAAAGGATTCGTTCTTGTCCTTGGCTCTCTATCCCGAACCAACTGATAATCTGTGAGATCTGGTGTTTGATCATGATCCTGATCCCCTGCATCTTCATCATCGCCATCTTCCTGATCATCTTTCTGATCTTCCTCAAGCGAATGATTATTTAACCTCTGCAGTTCCACCTCAACAGACTTATCAGTACTTGCACCAGAATCCTTCAACGTGTCTTTGTACATGACACTTTCATTGAAGACCACGTTCCTGCTAGTGACTATTTTAGGTGATTCGTTATCAAGCCTATATAACCTGTACCCTTTCACACCTTCAGGATACCCCAAAAGAACGCATTTTACCGCTCTCGGCTCGAGTTTACCTTGTTTAACATGTGAATATGCGACACAGCCGAAAATCCTCAACATCCCATAATCACTTGGATGTCCCGACCATATCTCCATAGGTGTCTTTTTCTCAATCGCTGTAGATGTTGACCTATTTATAAGATATGCGGCCGTACTTTTTGCTTCCGCCCAGAAGGTCTTGGGCAATCCAGACTGAATTAATAAACAGTGTACCTTATCCATGAGAGTTCTATTCATCCGTTCTGCTAATCCATTCTGTTGCGGCATCCCGGAAACTGACAAATGTCTAGCAATCCCACTCTCAGTACATAGCTGCTCAAACTCCTGGTTACAGAACTCAATACCATTATCTGTCCTCAGCTTCTTAACCGTCCTCCCAGTCTCATTCTCTACTAACTGCTTCCACTCTTTGAACTTTCCAAATGCTTCGTGTTTGAATCTGAGAATATAAACCCATACCCTCCTGGAAGAATCATCAACAATAGATAAGAAATACCTCTTACCTCCCAATGATTCCACCTAAGATGGACCCCGTTAGTCTGAATGAACATAGTCTATCACTCCCTGAGTAGTGTGCCTTCCTACACCGAAAATGACTCGATATGACTTTCCCAGAACACAATTTGCACAAAAATCAAGCTTACCTAGACTTTTCATTCCAAACAGCTCCTGCTTTTCAAGCACCTGAAGTCCCACCTCACTGATATGTCCTAGTCTTTTATGCCAAACGTGCGCAAGACTGTCTTTTTCTTTAACACTAGAATTAAGCTCACCCGCCACTGCATGGCCATCCAAAGAGTATACGCAATTATCCCTTCGGGTTCCAGATAAAATAACCCTGGAACCTTTAATCACCTTGATTTTGCCCGACTGCATTTTTACGGTATATCCCTCTTTTTCAAGAGTTCCCAGCAATATCAAGTTTCTTTTCAATTCAGAAATATACCTGACATTATGTAATACAAAACTTGACCCATTTTTCAGTTGTACCCTTACCTTGCCAATACCTCTGATCTTGCAGTACTCCCTGTTGTGACCCAACAGTACCCTGCCCGCATCGCATTCTAGAAAATCAAAAAATATATCTAACCTCGGTGTCATGTGGTATGAACCTCCTGAATCCATGATCCAATCTAGCACAACCTCTGCACTAATCACCATCATCACCTCAGAACCATCATAAATCGAACCACTGGAGCTTGACTGATCTTCTTTCTTGACGAAACCATTTGACTTCTTGCGATTATTCTTTGGACAGTTTCACTTCAAGTGCTCCTCAGATTGGCAGATAAAGCACTTGAGTCTTCCACCTCGAGACTTCGATCTTGAATTTCCCCTAGACTGATGCGAATTCCTGCGATCAGTTCTGTTAATACAAATATCGCCTAAAAACGCTATTTATATTTTACGATCTTTGCTAAGTTTTGTTAATGACAAAGTATGAACTTTAGCTAAGAGTAAATCATCACTTTGAGTGTTTAAGTCTTGTTTAACTAATGTTTACATTTCTTTTTAAACTAAACATTGTTTTTATTTCTTAAATTAGAAAGTGTCTTGTCACATCACACTTATTTCTTAAAATAGAATTGTCACATCACATTTATGGCAAGTTTTGTCTATATGTATTTATGGTAAGAAATGTGTTTGACTTGCTTTGTAGTGACTTGCAAGTTTGGTGTTTGACTAGTGTAATGTGATGTGACATTGTTTGGTTGCTAGGATTTATGAGACAAGACCTTGTTTGGTTTGAAGAGTTATTGCATAAACCTACTGCAGACCCGGCGGTACCCTGGGGGTACACGGGCGGAACCCATCTGAGGGTTCCGCCTGATCCGCCAAGCATGCAGTATGGTGTGCTATAAATACCAAGCCATAACTTGATTTTTGGCTAACCCCTTTAGGATATATTTTCACATACTCTCTCAACTAACTCAGTAACATTTGACTTGTGTGATTCTCTTATGTAGCAAGGGACATCACAAGATCATTCAAGAAGTTACAAGCTTCAACTCCAAAGTTGCAAGTCTTGTTAGCTTGGTCATGTATAAGCTTTGCTAGTTTATACTTCATTTGTGTCATGTATGTAGAAGTGAGTGGTTAGTATTTTAGGCCTCAAAATACGTAGTGTGTTGGGAGTTGTTGTACCCTAGTAAAAGAACTAACGGGAGTGGTTGTACCCTTGGTAAAGAACTCGACATCTAGCTTTGTGTCGGTAAAAGTGTAAGCGACGAATAGGAGTGGTTGTACCCTTGTAAAAGAACTCGACATCTAGCTTTGTGTCGGTAAAAGTATAAGCGACATGTAAGGTTTTCTCCGCCGGTGAAAGGAGCTTGTTGATTAGTGTTTATAACTCTCGAGTTGGAAACTCGGGGCGTGGATGTAGGGCAAGGAAAAAGAGTCCTTGTAGCCGAACCACGATAAACTATCGTGTTGTGGTTTGATTGTTTCTTTCTCTATCTTTGCTTATTATATGTTGTTGTTTAGTTAGAATTGTTGATCACATATAAAGCTTTTCAAAGAACTAAAACAAGTAAAGTTGTTCTTATATCTTTAAACATATGTAAAACTTTTCAAAGAACTAAACAAGCAAAGTTAGGATCATTACAAGTAAAGCTTTTCAAAGTATGAAACAAGTTAAGTTAGAATTGTTATCCACATGAAAAGCCTTTTCAAAGAATCAAACATATTACGTTGTGATTATATCTTTAACCAAACGTCAAGTTCTCAAAGGTTATTTAAGCTAAAAAAGATTTAAAAAGAGTAAACTATTCAACCCCCTTCTAGTTTTCCACAATTGGTATCAGAGCTACGTTACCCGAGTTCCTTAAAATTAACTGTATTTTAAAACTTGGATCGATCCATGGATTTTGAAAATCTCAAAGAAGGGCAACCTATTCAAAACCCACCGCTATTTGAAAAAGAAAGCGTGCTTAAATGGAAAAGTAAATTTGAAAACCAAGATGATCAAATTGATCTCACCTTTGAGTTAGAGGTCTTAGAAAAATTAATGGATAGACATTTAGTTGAGATTAATACATGTGCTACTAGTTTAAATGTTTTAAATGAAGGTGTAAGTGAAGATGACTTCTCATGTCGAGCTCTTGGTGGACTTGCTTGTGATTCATGGACTAACACGGATGAAGATGAAGCCAACCATCCGGTTTGTGATTCTCTCTTAGCTAAATCACCAAGTAAGGTATATTTTGAAACCAAACATTTTTGCTTTGACACATTTATCCTAGAGTTTTCTAAAATAGAAAATGAGTCTAAACTTTCATGCAACATGGACCTAAAAACTATCTTTAACGATGAAACTTCAAGATCTTGTGTAAACACTTTTGAAAATGAAATCATGTTAGAAGACAAGATGTCTAGACTTGAGAGTCATGTTGAAGTTGATTTAGAATGTTAAGTATGTCTAGAGTACAAACATGAAATTCTAAAACAAAATGAAAAAGGAAAAATGCTTGCTAAATTTGAAGAAAGTTCAAAAACTCTTGAAAGTTGTTTGAAGAATCAAAGGTCATTTAGAGATAGAACCGGATTAGGATTTAACTCTAATGAACCATCAACAGGTAAAACAAAACATGTTGTGTTTGTGAAACTTAAGAGTGTATTGTAGAAGTTACTCTAGCTCTAGTAGGAACACATGATAAAGGGATAAAAATATCATGGTAAATACTTTTATGTGTCTTTCTAACTTTATTGGATTTATAAGAAGTTGTGTTTAGCCTCTCTACGTATCAAGATTATTTGCTTTATGTTTTTCTTCTTGATGGCTAATCTATGGAGCTTAAAAGGTACACGTCTCTTCAACTTACCTTTTAATGTTTCTTGTTGATTAGTAGTATGATTTGTCATAAGTGTTAGTAGTAGTCTTTACTATAAGGTGTCTATGATTGTGTGAGTAACAATAAGGATTAGATCCTTCATAGGTAAAGTAGTTTGATACTACTTCTAGTAGGAGATATAAGGTGTCTTGCCTCGTTTAATCTTTCGGGAAAATACACGAGTAACTCTTGAGTAAGTCTCACTTAATTCTTATCTACAACTGAGTGAACTAAGAACTTCTTAAGTGATAAGACAACCAACACTTTTGTGATGCTTGCAAATCTAGCAAAACCAAAACATTTCATAAACACTTGTAGTACAAAAGTCTTTTGGTATTATACCCTATATTTTCAATAGCATCTTAAGTCCAATCATTCTTTTGCTAAAAGCTTCACGAAAGACACACAAAGTAAAATAAATCAGTTGAATTTTATTTGAATGATTGGGAGAAAATGATTTATTAAACTTCTAGGATGTGAACATCAAATTCGACCCATAGTCTTATGATGTTGCATATCTTAGACATTTACACTTATGAGGTCTTAAGAAAATAAACCTAAAGAATCGAGGAATCATTGAGTTTAACATTCAATGAAAGACCACCTCCTTCTAAGATATCATCTTTGGTAGATGATGACTTAGTCGAAAGCCCAACATTGATAAGACAAGTTTGTCAAGATCAATAACAAGGAAGATGGACTACTAAAAAAAAAAAAAAAATTGAAAAACAACATCCTTTCGTCTTGTGTCAAACATTGAGTCAAGCAAATATCAAAATGAATGTTAATATTTGAAAGATTGTTTATTAACCTAAGCAAGCTCCAAAAGTAAGGGATAATCACTCAAAAACAGTTATTCACTTGTTCACAATGATTAAGTCCTTTATGACTTATCAAGAATGAGATTAGTAAATCCGTAGGTAAAACTAAACATAGAGAAATGTTTGGGAGTATACTTGTTCTTACAACAAATGTAACTCAACATTATGTTTAGTGCTTGTTTATGTGCTCGATTTTAGAGAAGATCCTAAAACAACTCTTTCGAAAGAGCTTGCTTGGATTCACTTAAAGGTACTACACCACTAGGATTATGGTGTCCCAAAAGAACGGGAATAGAAACCATAGTGTATGCCAAATGGAATTGCATCGGTAATAAGTCGATAAGAAAAGCACAAGTAGTACTTGCACTTTTATACTTACTTACCCAATGATTCTCCAAAACGCTGAAGGATCTCACATGAGTATTCAATGAAGAAGCACATCAACAAGCTCCGCTTAAACAAGCTAATTCGTATCAACAATGGAATTTCTTCATCAACAATGTTATCTCTTCAACGAAGGACACATCGACTTCAGCGACAATTCAATTCATCATGTTCTTTACAGACATATTGTGATTCATCATCATCGCCTTGGTAAGATTGTTCATTGAGGAACGTCTTAACTAAGAAAGTCTTCAACGTTAATCATTCCATCAACGTTTTCACAAAACCTCTTGAATGTGAAACATTCATCATTCCTAGGCTTAGTCATAGACTCATAAGACTTAAAACCTTAGTTTTGAACATTAGGATAAAACCACAAAAATCAATAGGAACAAGAACAAATGTCAATAGGGTTTCATCCTTAAACATTTAACACTTAAGTTCACTTGTTCTTTCACCGTCATCTTATCACATTCACCTTGTGGTATATCTTAGCCCATAAGCTTCACAAAATGAGTAAAACTTCAAGCATCTTCCTCATAACCTTTCATCACTCAAACCTCAAACAATCATTGTGTAATGAGAAATCGAGTTATCCTTTGTCCTATCAATATCGAGTCATTCATCATTTCCATGCCCTCAAAGAAACCAAGAGTCAATATCATCTTCACCAATAACTCCACCTAGTCATCTTCACGAGAAGATTCCACAATGCAACCAAACAAGTGTATCATCCCCACTATAACCTAACCTATTAAGATTAAACCACCGTTCATGATACATAAACCTATGTTCACCCTTGTGTCACTCTTTGTAACAAAGGGCAATTGTCATATCCATACACTCATTAACATATTTGTCTATGTCATCAAAAGTCAAGTGAATTTCATTATGAAATGCGTCTTTTCCACTTTCTAGCAAGTGAAGAACACAAAGAAGATATCCATGCTTCAAGTGTTGTCAAGCAATCACCACCTCATTTCACATATCCACTCTCGATCGTCAACCATACTTTACCACCGTTCACCACATTGTTAAAACAAATGAAAAACGTCATTGAAACATCACTTGCATTATTAAACGATTTTGAGCATCAAAATGAGTCAAGATAATTGCACTTCCACATTGTTTTCTTGTAGGCACACACTAGAACATACACATTTCATAGTCGTTTACTTAGACTAAAATGTTAAATTTTGATTCTCTAGGAATCATCATGCCTCCTCTAATCCACTACGATCACAAGGACACCATTAAGTATCTACCCTAAAACCACAAAACAATGGTCTTACTCAAACTCAAACCGATGTTTTCAAAGCCTTAGAAAAACCATACGTCCATGAGGGTAGAACCATTGATCCATCCTTCTTAGAAGGTACACATCTCTACACGGAACTTTCCACAATCAACTTTGAGTGTCTCTTAGAGATAAATGAGCCTACGTGTCCTAGGTTTATTTTAGAATTCTATACATCCGTCACTTTCTTCACGGATGAGTATGGTCGCATTTCTATTAACTTCATTGCTAGTAGTCATCAAGACTCCTTCTCTCTCGAAGAATTTGCTCAAACCCTAGGTGTTCCAAACCGTGGTATTTGCATCTACTCCAACAAGAATTCCCTCTTAACTCTTGACACACTCATTGACCGAGTCCATCCCTATGATACTTCTCTTGTGTCCAAGGATGAACTCCGTGACCACCTATTCATTGGGACCACCAACACTAGGAGAACTAGAACCTGAAATGAGGTCATCAAGGACCCATATGGAATGGAACTCAATGAACTCAAGCCCCAAATTCAAGAAATGGGAAGAACTCCTTAGAGCCAATGTCATTAGCACCATAGGAAACCGTGATCACATCAATGTTTGTCTTTGCTACAGGCTCTACTCCTTCTCTATTAGGCAACCCTTCAACCTTGCCTACTTCATGACCAAGAGAATGGCCGACATTCCCGTGCAAGGCACAACAGCTAAGCCGTATGGAATGCTCTTGACCCGTCTCTTTGGGTTCATCTATCCAATTCCATCAACTCCTATAGGTCTTCACCTAGACTACTTTCTTATTCCACACGCTTTTGTCCCACTAAGTGATAGGAGAATCTACAAAGCCCAAGGTAAACATTTTCCAACTCTAGGCTTTGCCCAAATCTAGGCTCCCACCTCTATATTACTTTTTCCAAACTTCGGATATTCCAAATGAGTCGGCGGAGTTCAAGCAAACAAAGGAGATGTTCAAAAACATCGAGAGATTTCTTGAAATGCTAAAGAAGAAGATTGACCGTCTATGAGAGCGGGTGTGTAGGAGTGTTTGGCACTAGACGCCATTTGAACGATTTGGTCATTTAAACATTACGTGTTATGTATTTGTGTGTTGGTAAGTTATTTGGTACTATTTGGAACTTGTAGGAACTAACAATGATGTAGGAAGACAATATTTGGCTAGTTGTCAAATTTTCATGTTTATGGCAATTCTTACTAAGTATAAGTGAAATCCTCGACCTCAAGGTCAAAGTCCTATGATATGTATGTTTACGTGTCTAATTTTTGCATTGCCTAACCAGAAATGCATTATCTTTTTGATTTTAGGAGTTTTCGAAAATTTTGAAAATCGTCTCGCGGGTCAAAAACGCGGACTGCCAACTTTTTAGGGTCTGGCGGATCTGGCGGAACCCAAAATTGGGGTCCGCCAGTGTATTTTCTGGGAATTCCAGAAATAGCCCAACGGACCAGGCGGTACCCTCAAATGGGTTCCGCCAGTGTCTTCTGAGGGTTCCGCCAGACACCTACAGAAAATTCTTCCATTTTTCTTAAGTCCAAAACTTGTAATGTGTCAAAACCATTATACTAAGTGAGAAACATCTTCCATTAACTCCAATAACCATATTAGAATAACTCTCACTCACTAAAATAATTAGGAAGCCACTTCCCTCCAAAAATTCAAATTCAAACATAACTAACTCAAGGAACCCTTTTAAAGGATCCTTCAAACCATTGAAACATTTTCAACCAAATCACATCCCATGATCACAAAGCATTGAGTGCAGATGTTGATCTTTCACTCCATCCTATTCCATTGAATTAACATCAAATGATATGACATGGTCATGAAAATCATTTGAAACCTCATTCTTTGAATGATAGAACATCAAATCCAAACACCCATTTCAACACCTTTTCAACCATATAAATTTGAAAGTTTTGCAACAATTCAAATCACACCATAACCATCAAAATCCTTCTCAAAAACCACTAGGATTAGTGTCAAACCTTGTTACTTCAACAAAACCATCAAGTCAAGCTCATCATCTTCAAGTGATGCTTCGCTTAACATTTCTTTTCCTATCCAAGATTTCCTTAACCTCACTACCTCAACACCATCCTCAACACATTTTAATACCAATGTGATCACTATTCAAGATTTGCTTAATCTTGCTACTTCAACACTTACACCAATGGAACTTTTCCATACACCACCAACATCACCACATCCACTATTGGAAACTTTTGAAAACCTATCACCTAAACCATCAAGCCCTCCATCATTGTCACTCTTTGACACCATTGCCGAAATGGAAACCCATCAACAACCAATATTTCAACCATACGAGTCATTGGATGATGCACCTCATCCACCGTCATTGCTTGAGAGTTTGGCCTACCTTTATGCTAAATCCTCAATTTTTCCAAATGGTCAAGGTCATACACACCTACAATCATTTGTGTTTCACCCCATTCACAAAAACCTTCATGGTAACCATTTACAAATAACCAAGCCTACACCATTTTGTTCAAACAACAACCACCACAACAACAATAACTACCACTACCACAAGAACCTTCCCAACACTTTTAATCTCTATTTTCTTCGTATAAGAAAATAAAAGCATCTCAATGATCTTCCACGAAGACCAACAACAACCACCACCTTTCACAAATGAATAACCAAGGTCATTGCTTAACCAAAATGAGTCTTTCGACCACAACCAACCACCACAACAAGAGTATCATCACCCAAAACCATTGTTGTTTCACCCTATCCAATAAAATGAGGTTTATCCTAAACCACATTGTGGAACGTCTCAAGTTTAGAGTCTCCAAAATGAAACAAAACCGTTTCTTTTGGAAAATGTTGCTCATTAAAACCAACAAACCAAGTTTAGAGTACCAACACCACCTCAAGTTTAGAGTCTCCAAAATGAAACAAAACCGTTTCTTTTGGAAAATGTTTCCCATTTAAACCAACAAACCAAAACCCATGTCACCCTCTCAACCTTCAAAATAAAGCCCGCTACAACCACAACCCACATTTTCTTCCTTAAACAACCTTAGCCTTGTTTTTGGAAAATGTTTCTCACAAAGGAAAATGATGATTTCCTTGTAGCTTTTTATGGTCGTAGCTTATTTGTAGCTATTTCTTTATTTCTAGAGGTAGGATAGTGTAACCAAAATTTCTTGTCTTTGACTTTTTAAGAAGTCTAAATTTTACATGAAATGAATTTCATTACACTACAAGGTTTTCTTTGTTTGTTGACCATTTAGGTATGATGTGTGAACTATACCTTGTTATGGTACCATACATAAATCTTGTGCTTTAGAAACTAACCTCTCTTTTTGTAGGTTCATTATCAATGTTTTCCTTCCTTGATACTCCATTTAGGGGAGTAATATTCAAGGGGGAGCATGAGTGTTGTACTATTTCACTTCACAACTCTTAGTTGTGTTTTAACATGAAACACTTTCATGACTTATCTTGTGCGGAAACTAACTTTTCTCTTGTAGGTTCAAAATCCATGTCTCCGCTCTTGGCACTCCATCTAGGGGGAGTATCGTCCAAGGGGGAGCATGGCCATTATTCCGCTTCGCTTCTCTACTTTTTGTTTTGACAAAAAGGGGGAGAATTTATATTAAACTTGTTCAACTTTTTGATATTTCCGCTTCGCTAACTCTTTGCAAAAACAAGTTTTAATACTAACTTTATAAGACTTAACACTAAATCTTATGGCTTACTTTTAAATAAAGTTTATGTTTTGTCATCAACAAAAAGGGGGAGATTGTTAATACAAATATCGCCTAAAAACGCTATTTATATTTTACGATCTTTGCTAAGTTTTGTTAATGACAAAGTATGAACTTTAGCTAAGAGTAAATCATCACTTTGAGTGTTTAAGTCTTGTTTAACTAATGTTTACATTTCTTTTTAAACTAAACATTGTTTTTATTTCTTAAATTAGAAAGTGTCTTGTCACATCACACTTATTTCTTAAAATAGAATTGTCACATCACATTTATGACAAATTTTGTCTATATGTATTTATGCTAAGAAATGTGTTTGACTTGCTTTGTAGTGACTTGCAAGTTTGGTGTTTGACTAGTGTAATGTGATGTGACATTGTTTGGTTGCTAGGATTTATGAGACAAGACCTTGTTTGGTTTGAAGAGTTATTACATAAACCTACTGCAGACCCGGCGGTACCCTGGGGGTACACGGGCGGAACCCATCTGAGGGTTCCGCCTGATCTGCCAAGCATGCAGTATGGTGTGCTATAAATACCAAGCCATAACTTGATTTTTGGCTAACCCCTTTAGGATATATTTTCACATACTCTCTCAACTAACTCAGTAACATTTGACTTGTGTGATTCTCTTATGTAGCAAGGGACTTCACAAGATCATTCAAGAAGTTACAAGCTTCAACTCCAAAGTTGCAAGTCTTGTTAGCTTGGTCATGTATAAGCTTTGCTAGTTTATACTTCATTTGTGTCATGTATGTAGAAGTGAGTGGTTAGTATTTTAGGCCTCAAAATACGTAGTGTGTTGGGAGTTGTTGTACCCTAGTAAAAGAACTAACGGGAGTGGTTGTACCCTTGGTAAAGAACTCGACATCTAGCTTTGTGTCGGTAAAAGTGTAAGCGACGAATGGGAGTGGTTGTACCCTTGTAAAAGAACTCGACATCTAGCTTTGTGTCGGTAAAAGTATAAGCGACGTGTAAGGTTTTCTCCGCCGGTGAAAGGAGCTTGTTGATTAGTGTTTATAACTCTCGAGTTGGAAACTCGGGGCGTGGATGTAGGGCAAGGAAAAAGAGTCCTTGTAGCCGAACCACGATAAACTATCGTGTTGTGGTTTGATTGTTTCTTTCTCTATCTTTGCTTATTATATGTTGTTGTTTAGTTAGAATTGTTGATCACATATAAAGCTTTTCAAAGAACTAAAACAAGTAAAGTTGTTCTTATATCTTTAAACATATGTAAAACTTTTCAAAGAACTAAACAAGCAAAGTTAGGATCATTACAAGTAAAGCTTTTCAAAGTATGAAACAAGTTAAGTTAGAATTGTTATCCACATGAAAAGCCTTTTCAAAGAATCAAACATATTACGTTGTGATTATATCTTTAACCAAACGTCAAGTTCTCAAAGGTTATTTAAGCTAAAAAGGATTTAAAAAGCGTAAACTATTCAACCCCCTTTCTAGTTTTCCACAAGTTCCCCTCACATATAACCCTTCACCATCATCCCCCTTCGCCTTAGACCTTTCTTTGATTTCATTTGAATTTAGTGTGGCCATCACATCCTCCAAAGTCAAAGCTTCCCGTCCATAGAGCAATGCATCCACAAAGTGTTCATATGATGCTGGTAAAGAAGTGAGTAATAATAAAGAAAGATCTTCATCCTCAAATTTTACCTCAATATTTGCTAAATCAAGAACGATTTTGTTGAACTCATCTATATGCTCGGAAATCGTACGTCCAGCCGGCATGTAGAATGTATACAACTTCTTCTTCAGGCACAACTTTTTGGCCAAGGACTTTGTCATGTACAAAGTCTCGAGCTTGGTACAAACCCCCACTGCAGTAGTCTCCCTGGTAACCTCTCTCAGAACCTTGTTACCTAAACACAAAATCATGGTACTGTGAGCTTTCTTGTTTAGCTCAGCTTTCGCTGTAGCATCCATATTTGCAGGTAAAACCTCCAGAGCTGCTTCACATCCATGTTGGAATAATAAAGCACGCATCTTGACTCTCCATAACCCGAAATCACCAGTTCCATCGAATTTCGCGATCTCAAACTTGGCTCCCGTCATTCTTTAATCCCTTTATTAATTTGCTAAACCTTGTGAAAAACTTCACAATCACAAACTAACAAAGTCTCTTTTGTAATACCCTCTTAATTAATAACCCTTTTGTTTTCTAAATAATAAAAACAACAAAAGAAATAAAATAAATAAACAAAGTCCCTGTTGTTTATTTAAATATCCTATTCCCTTTTACCTTTGACTTTTTCATTCATAAAGAAAACAGATCTGGTAGCCTTCTTCTTCCTCTTTACCTCGACAAAAAAAATAATAATAAATAAACCAATCGACCAGAAAAACTTGTCGATCTAAAAAACCAATAAACCCTTATCTATCGATCGAACCTCCTGCTGCTCCTTCTTGTTGTTCTAAACCGAAACCCTTCGCACGATCGATCCTAGTAACCAGCGAACCCTCGAACTGAGCTCTTGATACCACTTGTAAGAATCGACAACCTACAACCTGATTACTAGCATGGATAACTCGATCACGAAGATGACACACGCACCAGCAGTTGATATAATTGACAGAAAAGTAGAAGCTTTGCACAAGTAAGTATCCCTAATCGTTTGTTTGATTAGTTATTGAAAGAATGAACGTACATGACTCGTCCCACCTCACCTCCTTTTATAGAGATGAGGGGGAGGGTAAACCGACTTTGCAAGTCGGTTGTAAACAAGACACGGGTTGGGCTTGGGACACAAGCCAACCAAACCGAATCCTACTTGACTAAGAATAGCAAACTGACACTTAACACCCTAGACATAACCATAAGCTAATATAAAGACTAATTTTGTAACAAGTTTTGTAGCCATCTTTATTGTATGAGTCATTGGCCTTCGTTATTATTCTTTTTTGGCTTGGTCTCCTTAATCTCGATTTTGAGGAAACTATTCCATTTAACCTCATTGTAAGTGATACATGCCTGATGGGTAGGATGTTGTTTTTGATTATAGATGTTGAGGATCATAACTTTCGATCTGAATACAAAACCCAAAGTAAGAGACTTGCAAAAAGTATCCACCCCTGGCCAGAAAGTCTCTAAAGAAGGTAATTAAGAAGAGTTCTTCTAATTCCACATAACAATATGCATTCAATATTTTTTTTGCAAGTAGTTCTTATACGAAACACTTGCTCAACAATATAGGGCGGGCCTAGTATTAGAAATTATTTCTACATTCGGATAATTTCAATATAGATTTACTGGGGTTGCTAAATTAATGTTGTCCATGTGTCTATTTAGCACGTGATACACTACAAGAGAAGTACTAAAAGTCATCATTAAGCGGTGACTATCGTGTGGAGATCTCTTAGATGTATTAACCCAAAACATCTCAACAACAATGAATGTTTGATATTGTGATGTGACTTAGAAAAGCTTGTAATTAGCCTTTGATTCATTTTGTGTTCAAGATCTTGCATGAGTTTGGCTCTTGTCATCTACACTATTGTTATGGTTTGGGATTAACTTAGCAAGTGCATATACAATTATTATCTATGATCTGATTTCGACATGCATTCTGATATAGGCTAGTTCAGTCAATGTGTGTAACCAAAGAATGGAACATACTGATCCGAAACCCTACTTTCCAAAAACTTAGAAACCCTAATCCTGAACCCCTTCTGGTCTGTTTACTCCTGTCAGTGTGAATGAATATCGTGAAAAGAGAATTGGTTAGTCAATAACGCTTTTATTATTATTATTATTATTATTTACATGCTAGCTTGTCCGTGCTAGTGTTGAAGAAAGGATCTTGCAGCTTGCATAGAATTGAAACTTCTTGAACACTTTTTCGGCGATCCTTTCTTCAACACTAGTACAGACAACCTAGTGTTACACCCCGTGCCCGACTCGACTTAAACTAATCAAGAATTAAAACTTTTGCACGGAAAAGACTTGACTATAACGGACCTCTAGTTACTCTTTTAATATTTGATAGAAATCTATTACAAACTAACCTTTGAAACTATTTTTGAATGAAACTAGACTCAACTGTCTTTAAAACGACGGGTGACACGACTTCTAACGACTTACAGATTAGGAGATATGATTTTTAGAAAATCGACAAAATCTGAAAAATACTCCATTTATACTCTGACAGAAGTATATGGCCATACGCTGAAATTTGTTACGGTCATATGCCCCCTTACAATATCCCTCATGTAACCATGTGGCCATTTTCTGAAATTTTCATATGGCTATATGCTTACTACAGATTTTTACAAAGAAAATTATATTTGCTCTAATTCCGGAAAGCCGACTTCTATAACTCAACACAACACCAGACATGACCCAAGTGCCACAGTGGTGACCCATTTTTTTTGTAATATCAAACGGACAAAAACTTTGTGTGCATTTAAATAGGTTGTATAGAGGGCCAATGATTTGTTATGTTATTTTAATGAATTACAGAAGTTTTGGTGTCGTGTTGAGTTATAGAAGTCGACTTTCCGGAATTAGAGCCAATATAATTATTTATGTAAAAATCTGCAGTAGGCATATGGTCATATGAAAAAAGTGGATCGCTGTAGAAAGAAAGCTGACGTGTCAGCCGGAAAGTTGGGTCAAATTGAGTCACCACTGTGCCGAGCCTTACGGTTGCTATATCTAAACTAAAAGTAATAACAACACATCAGCACGTCGATTGGCCATACTCATGGTCAAACGCACTAATTGCATGATAGGGATATGGATCATTCATCAATTGGCCTCGTTCTATTGGATGAAACCCGTTAACAGATTAGGCCAGGGATATAGTGCTAGACTGCTAGTACTCCATCCATGATCGAATACAATGTTTTTTTGGTGATATTGGTCGTCTATACGGTATAGACTTGACACGTATCTTACCATATTTATGTTAAAGCTAAATTAGCTACTAGTAATAAATTGAAGCAACAAAAAATGACCGAAAGTAAAAGTTGGAAAAGCTTATAAAAATAAGTTAAGAAAAGGAAAAGAGACAAGTGGGAAAATGAAAATTACGCATGTGAATATGGAAGAATGGATTGCGGATACAATCACGAATATCCTTTTTAATTTTGCTTTTAGTTTCTTTTTCTTATCTTAGTAAGCGTGATTTCCCATTGCTTTTGTGAACATTTAAACCCAAACTAACGAGTTCCAGATCAAAATGAATCATTAAACTGGTATGCGTTTGATTTAGTGATCAATCGGCTTTAATTTAGTGCTAACAAATATGTTACTATGTACACAAACCCGTTTAATATGATATCTTAACCTAATACGTGAATTCAAAGTTTAACCAATAGTGATCATACAAATGAGAAACTATTGTAAGAATCCATCATCTTACAGTAATTACTGAAAAATCATGCGAAAATAATAAAAGTATTGATGAAATCATTATCGGAAAACGACAAGTAATTGATAAAGTAAGTTTATAGTCTAAAAAGTTCATAAGAAAAAATTGTAAACGACAAATACACACACGAAATACAGAAGCTAGTGGTTTAGTGGAAAACTTGTAAGATTAATATACGTATTAGCGTGCACAAACATTTTCCTAATATACATGAAGCATACATTTCATGACAGGATAACACATAAATGATAAAACAAAGTGGGATCTCTGTTTTTGGAGGAAACACTGAACTAATTATACCCAGTTCTATATCTAGTGTCCGCAACCACTCACAAAACAATTATATATCTAGTGTCCACAACCACTCATAAATTAGCATAGTGCATCAAATATATTTCTGGATAAAGTTTTTATCGTTAGTCGACACTGTTAGCGATCGTAGACATGTGATTAAAGATTGACGAAAATCAAATTAAAATCGAAGATTAAAGAAAATCATTTTAAAAATCGCTACCACCATCAGTCGGACGCGCCATCACATACTATCATAATTAAGTCTCGACAGTCGCTAAAAAAAGCTCCCTCTTTTTCAGAATACGTATATCCGCTGCAATCGGTTGTTATCTTTAGCTTTGTTTTTATTTTGCAATATTATTTATATTCTTTAATTCGAGGTCAGGATTTTACCGCTATTATAGAGTATTAAACTATGTAAGTTGGCCCAGAGTGTAAGTTTAGAGACCACTAAAGTTTCTAGGGTTTCATATATTAACCGCTATAAATGTTTGATCAATGGAATATCAATACCTACGAGAATTCATAGTTCAATAAAAAGTCAATGGTTTCTTCTCTTTGCTATTGCATTTGAATGTTGTTATCTTAATATCAAAAAAATCATATTTAAATTCTAATATTTGCACATAATAGGCTATGTTTTGGGTAGGCGATTTTCCGATTCAAAAGCGATTCCCAAAACAAAACTGCAATATGTTAAAGTTTTTCACTCGTTTCACCCTTTAGACTAATTCTAATTTTTCTGTGGTCACATTTGACACACCATCTCAGTTTTCTTTTTTCAAGACTATATAACGATTATAAACAAGTACTAAAGCGACCACAATCAAAACAAAAAATATACCCACAAAAACAAATAAAAGAAAACCACACACACAAACCAAATTGAAAATTCGGTTGGATAGCCGACCACAACTTCAATGGGAACGCAGTCAGGATCAGTTGTGCTAAAGGGAGACGCGGTTGTTGCTTCAGTTGGTTGGGGAACGCAACCATTATCATTATTAGTCTTACTAAAAGACATGTAGGGCGTTTGATGAGCTACGCATCCAGGAATGCATAAGTCTACTAGTGATATTTATGGTTGTGCCTACGCAGAGCCTAACTGGCAAAAAATGTTTATATCTTTTTGTGTAACTCGTGTAACATATTTACGTATGAACGTACATGGTGTATATAACAATATGATTTTCTTTCAAAACTGAATTAACGAATATACCACGTAGAGCTTAACAAATTAGTTCATGTAAATCCTCTTGTGTTACAAGTAATTGTCTTGTTTTACCAGTACTAAATGATTACTCGTGCATAACGGCGACGATTTATAGTAACGATAATTTGTATTATGTATATATAGGTGTGGAGAATGTTAATGGTTTAAATTGTAATTAATTATTTAAATGGTTATAAAATGCATTGCTTTTTATAAGTAGACATATTTTAGTTTAACAACAATACTATTTTTTTAATCCTTGGTACTTGATAGTCACAACTGCTGAGTGAGTCGTGTATGCATCTCACATTATGAAAAGGCAACCGATTGTAGGTCAATTTGGGTTAACGGTTATTAACCTTTTGCTCTTAACAACATTTATTTTTTAAGTTTTAAACAAATGTGTTTTCTATTTATATGTATTATAGATAAGCATTTACTTTGGAGTGGGCATAAAAAAAATGAATTTTAAGTTTTGCTAGAATTAGTTGGACTCATAACTAGTGGTCGTCACATGAGATGAATAAAAAGTTGAAAAAGAAATTGTAAAACGTAAGGGAGTAAAATAATGTAAATAATATAAAGTAAGGATGTGAGTGTTAATATAAAGTACGGCTGAGGATGCCTCTTTGTATGCTTTTGTGGCTTTAAGGGCCAAATCTTGGAGTTTGCAAGACCATATACTCCGAGAATGTGGTGGGGATGTATTAGACTCAGATTACAGGAGTGCGTTGGACCTTTTGCATTGTTCTCTTCCCGATCTTGACCTTGGCGGTTTCTACATTAAAGACACCGCCCCCCTTAAATCCCAGAAAATTCTGGCGAATGCCTTATATAGCGAAACTGTCAAGAGATTTGAAGAGAAGTTTGTTTTATCCCCTCGGCAAAGAGCTGTGGTTGAGTGTCTGCGTACCCCTCATGCTCAGGATTTCCTGGCTGTTGTACCTATTGATGGCTTGGGGCAACACATGTCGGCTGTGGAATACCGCGCTATCCTTAAGTACCTGCTGATGATTCCTTTGTTCCCTGTTGATGAGCCATGTCCAGTATGCCGTAAAGCGTGTTTGGATTCTTTCGGTGAGCATGTGATCCACTGTAAAGAGCTACCGGGTTTTAAATATCGGCATGATTTGGTGAGAGATGTACTCTGTGATGTCCTTAAGCGGGCCGGGATATCTGCTAAAAAGGAGGCCCCAGTGAACTTCCTGACTGATCCCTTAGAAGGGAGATCCACCTTACGCCTGGCGGACATTCTTGTGTTTGGGTGGGAAGGGGAAAACACGCTTGTGTAGATCTAACTGGGGTCTCCCCCCTTGTCGGGCTCAAGGACACTGGCTTTGTTGCAGGGCAGGCGGCGCTCAAAGCAGAGTCGAATAAAGTGGCAAAACACGAGAAAGCATGCCTGGAGAATCAACACGTGTTTGTCCCATTTGCTTTTGATACCTTTGGTGTTCTCGCTCCTGAAGCTGTGCGACTTCTGAATCGGGTTCAAAAAGTCGTTAATAGCATTTCTTCGTCCCTTAAGGTTTCAAACTTTGTTTTTAGTAGAATAGGGTTCGCTATTCAAAAAGGGGTAGCGGCGCAACTTGTTGCCCGACTACCTGCCATTGTATTGTAATGTCATATTTCGAAGGGTAAATATAATTTCCAAATTTTAGTCAAAAAAAATATATAAAATTAGTTTTTTTTCCAAAGTTTTATTAGAGTAAGAAAAGAAAATGGCATGTGCCATTTTTTTGTGTGTTTATCTGTCAAACAAATATGAAGCAAGGTTTAAAACATGAGAATCTTACGATACAATGACAATGATGATAATGTTTCTTGTAATCGATTATGACCAAAACATGATACTTTAGTGGCAGTAAGTTTAAGGCTATTGACAATAATGGGTCACGACCGAGATGCATGACCGAGTCCTAATCGGTCACCTTACTGTGGCTACTTGGTCGCCAGATGAAAAAAATCCAAAAAGGTTGCAGGCACGATCGAGTATTACCTTTTTTTTTTTGCATGTGAGTGCTTTTTGTGTGTATATTAAATGTAAAAGTTATTTATGTAAGGTATATTTTTTTTAGTGTAGGTCGCCTTACTAGGGCACCGAATTGCCTCGCTGGAGAGAAAAAACTGATGTGACAGGGAAAAAGAAGAGGATTGGATCGCCTTACTGTGGGTAGCCTAATCTATAAACTAGAAAAAGTACCAAAATGTATCTCGTGTCATTAAAAACCGAAATTTGTTCTTTTCTTCAAATGCAAACATTATGGTTCCAAGTCGAACGATCACAAGTTTCTTTAAAATTTAGCCGAGTCAAATTTTGACACCTGATACATTTGACTCGGCCAAATTTTACCAAGCTAAATAGTAAATATCTTAACGAATTTGACTGATAAAACTTAAAACTTTAGCAATGCGTTAAAACCTGTATCATTATCCAAAATTCAAACAAATCCAGACATGGATGTTTTTTTTGGCATCTCAATTATCTCAATTTGTTTAGGGCAGAGCAACGGTTCAAACTCGAATCGAACCGAAAACCGATTTTGAGAGAAACGTAAATCGAGAACCAAACCGAAGTTAACTTACCGAAATCGGTTTAGATAGTTTAGGTGTATTTTTTTGGTTTTGACCCAAACCGAACCGAGTAAAACTGAAACCGAAAATCATAATTATATAAAACCGGTTTACCTGGTTTTATATAGGGAGGGCTTTACATGGTTTGAGTCTATGTGACGGTAGGTTCAAACCCCGTGAATTAGTCAGCCATAAGGTCAGAAATCATGGTAAAAAAAAAAAAAAAAAAAAAAAAAAAAAAAAAAAAAAAAAAACGAATAAGGTTGATTCGACCCGATTCAACTCGATTTATTGATTCGATTCCGTTTTTGATTGATTTTGCTCAACCCTACTTGTTACACAACTTTAATCTAATTCCATTACTCAAATCACTACAAATAGGTAACCTAGTAAAGTTAATTATTAAAAGGTGTATTCTTGTTAACTTCTTTACCCCTCTTACCCCAAAGTGGATAATACAAGATAGTTTTTGATTTATTTGTTCTGCAACTTTTTTTCATTTACTACTTTTGATTATTGACTCGTCAATTATATTTTATATTCATATTTTATATTCAGTATTTTTTTTCGTTAGTTTTACTCACTTTTTTGACAGGACAAGACAATTTTTTTATTTTCTGCTACATACCTTTTTATGTTTTTCTAATTTTGACTTGAAAAACTTTATACATCGTTTTTTTTTCCATAGTTTTAAAATTAAATTAAATTATAAAAGTAGAAAAATATTAGAAAACGTATTCTATAATTTTGAGAGGTGAGGAAGGATAACCAACCCCATTGTAAAAAAGAACACTTGATCTATGAGCCTTGACTAAGGGCCCCTACCACAGATGACCTGCCATCAGAACCATGTCCTGGCGACCTGGCCCCTCCTCTTCAGTCTTCACCAACTAGCTACCACTACCCAACCAACCCATATTCAACTACATGGGCCCATTGTTTTCAGAAAGACACCCGTCAGTATACTTTGTTTTCCCGCCCAATGTATTTACCGGCATAGCCGGTGACTTTGACTGACTTGGGTCATATACTTATTCAGGTCTCGAGGGTTGTCGTTTCCTTTTGGACCTTTCTTAACCCATGGACTTTTACTTTACGGGTTTTTGAGTCCGTCCTCGTAAACCTACGTTTTTCATTCTTTTTTTACTTCCGTTTCATTTTAGTTTAGTATTTGTATAGCTAGGGGTGTTGATCGGTTCGGTTAATTTGGTTAAAAAAAATTTAGAGTCAAATCATGAATCAAACCAAATCGAATTCAAATTCGGTTTTTAGTTCGGTTTGGTTAAATTCTAGATCGGTTTGGTTCGGTTTTCGGTTTAACCAAATTACACACTTTATTTAAAAAAAAAGAAAAATATACAAATATATTTTGTCAAAAAAGTTATTTCAAACACACAAATATATAACGTCTTATTGATCTTTTTATATATATAAATATATAAAAAATATATAAATTTATATGAATTCGGTTTTCGGTTTTCATTACCAAAACCATATCCAAACCGAGAACCGAATTAAAAGTTCGGTTTGGTTCGGTTTTGGCAAATTCGGTTCGGTTATAAGTTCGATTCGGTTATTTTCGGTTCGGTTCGGTTTTGGTTTTCGGTTTATTCGGATATTTCGGTTTTTCTGCTCACCCCTATGTATAGCAACCTAACTGCTAACATTATCTATTTATATAATTCACAAATAAAACGACGATGTATCGCGTCCTCTGTTTTTTCCCGCCATTCCGTTTTCCCGCCAATATTATGGCCCATGTTCTTAGCCTTTTTCACCGGCCCAAGTTTATGCTATTTTTAGCCCATACTTTTTTTTTTTCTGTGGTGGGTTTAATGCAGCCCACTGTTTTCTCTCTCTCTCTCTTTTTTTTTTATTTTTTTTTTTTCGGTAGGTTTTAAGGAATGGTTATTAGTTTATGTGTAATGTAAAAACAATTTATATTATACAAAGTTGTCTATACAAAACATATACCCAAAACTTTATAACAAACGTTGCATGTTCATTTTAACCAATACTTCATATTCCTTCAAAATCACCCCGACCAAAAAACAAAAAATAAAATTACGGCAAAATAACAGGCCCGCCCGCAACGCGGCGGTCGGTGCCAGTCTCGTCTTTTATTGTTTTAGGAACATTATGTGCCATTTAGCTGTAGAAATTTTTTTCTCTTTTTTCGTTTTTAGTTTTTTTAAAAAGGGAATGGTTTTTCTTCTTTAGAAAAGAGTTGAGAATTTTTTGGAGTTATATTTTCCTTTTTTAAAAACGATAAGAAGATTACCTCAAATTGCGATGGTGGTGGCGGCGACGGTTGGCGGTGGAGGATGACACGAGAGATTAGGGGTAGAATGGTGTATGTGGTTTTATTGGAGTTGAAAAAAAAATGAGAAAGAAAAAAGTGAGAATGGTAGAATGAGTTTTTCAATTTTTTAGTTAAAATTTAGAAAATGAGAATTTCATTTTTCTGAAAATTGTTAGAAAAAAGTGCGACTAAACGCGTTTTCAGTTTTTTCATTTTCTTATAAAAAATTTCTTGAAAAATGAAGAATTTCTCTTCAACTAAACGCACTCTTAATTTTTCAAAAGTTTGAACATGGCGGAGAAACCTAACTTAATGCACTCCTTTTAAGTGACGACTGACATTTGACTTAAGATATAGCCCTAGTCAATAAGAGCACTCGGTACAATGCCTTTGGTACCCGAGTTATTTCTTAACGTGATCGCATTATGGTGCGTTAAACCATACCGCCCCGTCACGTTATAAGCACGTTAACGTGCCAAGTTACCTATTTAACGTAGCGTTAAGCTGCGTACTGAATTAAAAAAAAAAAAAAAAAAAAAAAAAAAAAAAAAAAAAAAAAAATCAATTTCAACCCCCATTAACGTTAATATATCCGTTGGATTAAAAAAAAAAACGTTTTACACCCCCCCCTCCCCCCCCCCCCCCCCCCCCCCCCCCGCAATGTTAATAACGGCTAGTTACTAAAAAAAACATTTTCAAACCCATTTTCTCACCACTATAAATACCCATTTCACACACTATTTTTTTTCACACTTTTACTACTCATAATACTTTCAATACACTTCTATCAGCTAAAAAATCCAAAGAAAAAAAAACATTGTCGGGAGGCAGCAACAACACCGACGACTAGTTCACGAACCTCATCGGTGGGTGGAATAACCCATACGCGGGTTCGTCGTCAAATCCGAATTGGATAACCCAAACCAATTCAGTATGTCGAGTCAAGAACTTTTCCAACAACACGAAACATTAAAATATTGGCAATAAAGCCAACAACAAAACACCCTAAATACCGATTTCCAAAATCTCCAATTCACTCAACAATCACAACATTCCCAAACGGAAACAAACGAAGTACCCGAAACACCAACGTCTCCTCCAAAACCCAAATCTCGTGGTAAACGAAAGGCAAAAAAAATCCAAAGACCCTGTACAAGACGAGGACAATGAAGAGCAAGTTGATAACTCGAAGCAGCGTTGGACGCCAAGTGAGGAAAAATTACTTGCCGAGTGTTGGGTGGTATGTTCAGAGGATCCGCGTGTCGGCCGTTCCCAATCTCGCAATACGTTATGGCAATGTATAAGAGGTGAGTTCAATAAAGTAAATTCAAGACCACGCAACAAGGATATGCTACAATCCAAGTGGAAAACGTTGAACCGTGATTGCACTAAGTTCAACGCTTTTTTCAAACGGGCACATCGCGACACAAAAAAGTGGGGAAAGTGAGGATGATATCCTCAGACGAGCTCACCAAACGTATCATGACGAGAACGGAAATACACCGTTTAACAACGACGAGGCTTGGGGTGTTTGCGTAAACATTCCAAATGGAACTCGCCGGAGCCGGTTGATTTAACCGGCGACGTTCCAAGCCAAAAAAACGAGGCTTTGTTTGGTCATGATGAAGAACCACGACCCATGGGAAAAAAGCGGGCTTCGAAGAAACAAAAATTCGAGACAACGACAAGCACCGAAGGTTCCTTTTCCTCGTTCAATTTTGGGGAGGCTATGCACCAATAGTATCGGGAAAAACGTGAAGATACATCCAGGGCATACCAGGCGACCGCATAAAACCAATACACACAAAAGAGGTTGAAGGAGATTGAATTCTTGTTACTTGACGCTACCGACAAGTATCCAAGCTATGTGGCATTGGACAATATGAAAAAGGACCAAATCATCAAGAAATATAGGTTGCCTCCTCGTCAAGAATGATTAATTGTGTTATTTTGTGATTTGATGAGATCAAATAAGTACATATTATTGGCATCATTTATCCTATTTAATTGACTTGTTTTATATTGTTTTGTATGAGAATCGATACTTAATTGTTTACTTTAGTAATTCTCAGGTAAAAACAAGCAATTGGTGAAAGTTGATGATTTTGGACGTGTAACACCCCGAAAATTTGATAAGCAGCGGAAGTCTTATCAGGGTCATTACAGTTTAGTACACAGTCATACTCATCGAAAACAATTCAAAAGATAGTCAATATCATTCCATGAAAACTCAAATAGTCAGAGTTACAAACATTTTTCCAAAATGTTAATTGTTTCGCAAAAGCAGTGATGAGTTTGTAAAGAATGATATAATTATTGAAATGAAAAGGGAGGTCCTGTGCCCTTTGCCAGCTCCGTGCCGCCATGCTTGCTAATTTCCTGAGATAAACATGCTTAAAAAGTCAACACAAAGGTTGAGTGAATCCATAGTAGTTTAAATAGTTATAGTGTGAACACAAGTCAAGCATTTGAAATAAACAAGCCAAGATAGACAGGTCTTGACTAAACTGGTGTAATATTGCTCCTAAGCCTCACGAAACGCAAGCCTTAACATCGATTTGACATATCATAAAGATAATAACAATCACCTACACCACGGCGGATGTAAATGACAAGGGGGCCTCAGTGACAGGAAATGTGCCAAATTTCCATAATACCTCGAATATAGCACACCTCCTGCCAAGTGATCACCTTGACAGAGGCGGGCTGCCATTCCAATAGATCTATCAACTATATTCGCGCTCACTCGCAAGTGATTAAGGTTCGTGATATGAGGGACTTGTAGCACAGGTGTCAACTTAGGTAATATCAGGTGATAACAGCATACAGAAAAATACTTGTGTTCGATTTATAGCATGTATCTCCCCACGGGGTTTAAAACAATTAAAAATGTGGGACCATGAACTCACCTGACAGGTGGGTGTGAATCACAACGGTGCTCAAGAGTGATGGTGTACTGCTACGACTAGCAATGAAATTCCTCCGACTTGCGACCTAAATAATACATTGTAATCGGTGTTTTAGATTCGTTTCGTAATTGACATGTGATATGTCTCGTGTACGGTGATATCCGTTCGGTGTCTTATTATATTCCAAAATAACTTTACGTAGTTATTTGTATCGTTGTTACGAACCGGTGTTCGATAAATGTTAATTAGTTTGTGAAAATAATATCGTTAAAAATATTTATAATTAAATATTTTTAGTAAAGTTATATATTTATTTTTAAGTTACAAAGTATGTACATATTTATATAAAAATCAAATTATACAAAATAATTAGTTAATAAAATACCTTGTCATATTTAATCCTTAACTTTATTAAAGTTACATCTTTTACCCTTTGATAAAAAATAATTACATTCAAGTCCTTGTCATGATTTTTTTTATACTTTATTCCTCAACTTTGGAAAAATTACAGTTTCTGCCCCTCGTCCTTTTTCAAAATCGGCAGTTTTACAAAGTGGTCCGAATGTTTGTGATTTTAACACTTTTAGTCCCTTAGCGTGGGACTTTTGCAAAAATGGTCCTTTGTTAAGTTTTCGAAAAGCAAACTTCTAGTATACGAAAATACATTCAAATCTTGTAAAACCTCTTCTAAATCAACCTTGAAGAATCTCGAAAACATTTCCAAAATCTTTCAGTTTCCAACCGAAACCTTCCTTTGAAAAATACTTGGGCTCGTTAGCCCGGTTAAGGCCCAAAATGGGTGTAGTTTGATTAAAAGTAGTGTTCGACTAGGATTTGGTTTTGGTCTTGTTTACGTAGTATACGATCAAATATGCTTTGCATGTTACGTCGGTTTAGTTAAGGGTGAGTCGATGTATTAGTGAGTCGAACAAAATATATATATAGTACGCATAAATAACAAATGGCGAGCCCTTTTCCTAAGGGTGTCGAGATGTTGACATACATAACTATAAGTGCAACGAATGTAAAAGTGGTGTGTGTCGTATGTATGCATGATACGAGTAAATGTAGAAAATGAAAAGGGTGGTGATTAACTTACAACACCAAGTATGGTGGTGAGGATGTTCGTGTAGTGTGAGCAACGAGATCAAGCAAACGTGATACCCTCTCATCGTATGGTGACCCTTGATCCAATACTTTGTTACCCAAATATACTTTTAACCCAAATCCTTGCTTGCATGATCCTTGACTCCTCGACAGTAACCAAGAAGGAGTAGAGAGTGTTTGAGATTTTGGTGGAACTTGAGAGTGTGTGAGATCTTGCATTAAATGTGGCTTATATAGGGTAGTAAAAGTAGTTGTGTGTTTGATCTTGAGAAGCATGCTACTTAGTTGTCATTCGAGTGGAGACAAGCTTGTCCCTTGGCTTGTGTTCTTGTCATGTCGAGTAAGGTGTTTAAGGGAGCAACAATGGCTTTCTTTGGAGTAGTTTAAGTGTAGATTAGGGTTAATAGGGTATTAAAAAATAGAGGTTTAGACTCATGTGGTATTAGCATGTTGGAGGTAAAGAAGCATACAATCCATGGGGTATTAGTCGAAGGTGGTTATTGGTTTTGTCCAACGGTTTGACGGCTCAAAATTGTGGCTCTTTGTCGCATGGAACAAGGTCAAAGGAAAGGTGGTATGCTTGTGTCGAGTTTGAGGGAACCAATATAATCAAGCATGTGTATATTCAAAATGCAAAGGAGTTGGTTTCTGCTTCATGTGACATACTACGCAAAAGAAAAAGAAACATAACAAGCCATACGGGCTTGGAAAAATGCACAGCCCAAAGTATAAAAATATTAGTGGAGGTGGGCTTGTGGTTTGTGTTCGGCCCAAGTGAAACAAAAGAAAAGAACCGTGTGGGCTTGTGGTTTGTGCTCGGCCCAAAATATGACGGGGTATCGGTGATTGATATAATCGTGACTTTAGTTTTGGTGTCGGTGTTGGTTCGTGAAAACCATAATAATATATACGGTGTCGTCATACATATATATGTACTTATATATACATAGTGATAGTAAATTTGTAATAATTAATATATACATATCGTTATGTATATATTAATAATATCTCGGTGTCCAAATAGGGTGTCGGGTCGCAAATGGGAGTTACCGGTGTTAACCTCATTGGGTGATATCCAAGAGTGACATTCGGGTGAAAATCAGGTGACAAAACATAATCGGGTGTCAAATAAACGGTGATCAAAACAATCGGGTGTTAAAACAAACAGTGTCTCATATAAAATTTCAAATTAGCCCGAAAAAATGGCTTAGTTAAGAATAGTGTCGATAATTAGCATTAATAAATGACCTGGGATTTTACGGTGTATTACAGTACCCACCCGTTAGATTGGATTCGTCCCGGAATCCAAAGTTGAATCGGTGCTCGGGGTTGTCTCATTAAATAGTTGTGGGTATTTGGCAAGCATTTGATCCTCGCGCTCCCAGGTGAACTCGGGTCCTCTCTTAGAGTTCCATCTGACCTTAACAATGGGAATGCGACTATGCTTAAGGCGTTTGACCTCCCTATCCATAATCTCAACGAGTTCCTCAATAAAGTTCAATTTATCGTCGATTCTGATTTCCTTCAACGGAATCACGAGTGTTTCATCCGATAAACACTTTTTCAAATTTGACACGTGGAAGGTGTTGTGTACTCTACTGAGTTCCTCAAGTAGTTCAAGTTTGTATGCCACGGGACCGATCCTTTCAATGATCTCGAAGGGTCCAACGTATCTTGGGTTTAACTTTCCACGTTTTCCAAACCTAATCATCCCTTTCCAAGGTGATACCTTAAGCATGACCTTGTCTCCAACTTGAAACTCTATTGGTTTCCTTCGCACATCGGCATAACTCTTTTGCCGATCCCTAGCGGCTTGTAATCGTTGCCTAATCTTTACTATTTTCTCAGTGGTTTCAAGAATCAACTCGGGACCTGAGAGTTGTACATCTCCAATCTCAGCCCAACAAACTGGTGATCTACACCTTCTTCCATAAAGTGCTTCAAACGGTGCAGCCTTAATGCTAGCGTGATAACTGTTGTTATATGAGAATTCTGCTAACGGTAGATGTTTATCCCAGCCTTTTCCAAAATCAATCACACATGCCCTAAGCATGTCCTCTAGGGTTTGTATAGTCCTTTCACTTTGACCATCAGTCTGTGGATGGTAAGCTGTACTCATATCTAACTTAGTTCCCATGGCTTTCTGTATAGATCGCCAAAAGTTAGACGTGAAACGGCTGTCTCGGTCGGAGATAATAGAAATCGGCACTCCATGCCGGGAAACTATCTCCTTTAGGTACAAACGTGCAAGAACGTCCATATCATCAGTCTCTTTGATTGGCAAGAAGTGCGCTGACTTCGTGAGACGATCGACAATAACTCAAATAGTGTCCAACCCACTCGATGTCTTGGGTAATTTCGTAATGAAGTCCATTGTAATCCTTTCCCATTTCCACATTGGTAGCTCGGGTTGAATCAAAAGACCGGATGGTTTTTGATGTTCAACCTTTACTCTTGAGCAGGTCAAACACTTACCGACATACTCTGCAATGTCAGCTTTCATGTTTGGCCACCAATACAACTTCTTTAGATCATGATACATCTTGTCCGAACCAGGCTGAATGGAATATTTAGACTTATGAGACTCGTGCATGATGAGGTCTCGTATTCCTCCATACAATGGAATCCAACTTCTGTCCTTGAAACACAGCCTTGCATCTGGTTTCTTGACAAATCCATTCGTGTTTTCTGGCATGCCGTAAATCTTCTCGTGTGGTCTATTCTCTTTCTTAAGGGCCTCAGCTTGAACTTCAAGAATTTGAGATAGAAGTGGTGATCTAATTGTCATACCTAATGACCTAACTCTGAGGGGTCTAAGTCATTCCTTTCGACTCAAGGCATCTGCTACAACGTTTGCCTTCCCCGGGTGATAACGGATCTCGCAATCATAGTCACTTAGAAACTCTAGCCATTGCCGTTGCCTCATGTTCAACTCCTTTTGATCTAAAATGTGCTGAAGACTCTTGTGATCGGTGAAAATCGTACACTTGGTTCCATATAGGTAGTGTCTCCAGATCTTAAGAGCGAATACTACCGCTCCTAATTCTAGATCATGAGTTGTGTAGTTTTCCTCATGGGGTTTAAGTTGTCTAGAAGCGTAAGCTATTACCTTAAGTCTTTGCATCAATATGGCACCTTAACCTTGGATTGATGCGTCACAATATACCACGAAGTCCTCACTTCCTTCGGGTAGTGCTAATATCGGTGCTTCACAAAGCTTCTGCTTCAAGAACTGAAATGCCGATTCTTGTTCTTCTCCCCATTCAAACTTCTTCTTCTTCTGTGTTAACTCAGTCAAAGGCTTAGCAATCCTTGAAAAACCTTCAATAAACCTCCGATAGTATCCGGCAAGACCTAAAAATTGGCGTATCTCGGTAGGACTCGTAGGTGACGCCCAATTTTTAACAGCTTCGATCTTGGCGGGATCAACATGAATACCCTTACAGTCGATAACATGCCCAAAAAATTGTACTTTCTCAATCCAAAAATCACACTTTGAAAATTTGGCGTATAATTTCTCTTCTCTGAGCAGTGTTAGTATAGCCTTTAGGTGTTCTGCGTGCTCTTCCTTACTACGTGAATAAATAAGGATATCATCGATGAATACAATCACAAACTTATCCAAATAGGGTTTTCACACTCGGTTCATTAAGTCCATAAATACAGCGGGTGCATTTGTTAGACCGAATGGCATTACTTGGAATTCGTAGTGACCATATCTTGTCCTGAAAGCCGTCTTAGGGATGTCTTCTTCCCTAACTCTCAGTTGGTGATAACCCGATCTCAAATCAATCTTCGAGTAGACACTCGATCCTTGCAATTGATCAAACAAATCGTCAATCCTTGGCAACGGATATCGATTCTTGACCGTAAGTTTGTTCAACTCACAATAATCGATACACATCCTGAAGGTTCCATCCTTCTTCTTTACAAATAACACCGGGGCTCCCCACGGTGACGAACTAGGGCGAATAAATCCTTTATCTGACAATTCTTGCGATTGCCCAGACAACTCCTTCATTTCCGACGGTGCTAGCCTATAGGGTGCTCGTGCTACGGGTGCTGCTCCTGGCATCAAGTCAATTTGGAATTCCACTTGACGAGTCGGCGGAAGGCCAGGAAAGTCCTCAGGAAAAACTTCTGGAAAGTTTCCGACTACTGGCACATCCTCGAGTCGCTTCTCTTCTGACTTCTTCTCGGTGACTTGAGCCAAAAAGACTTGACATCCTCGTTCGATGTACTTCACAACTTTGACGCAAGAAACGATGCTCAGACGTGTCTTACTTCGCTCTCCGCAAACAACCAGGGTTTCGTTATTCAAGGGGATGTGAACGACCTTTTCGTCACAAATGATCTTAGCACGGTTCTCAGATAACCAATCCATTCCTACAACGACGTCGAAACTACCAAGTCTAATAGGCATAAGGTCAATGTCAAATGGGGTGTCTACTAGTCGTAGGGTGCAACCTCGGAGTATAGTGTTAGTACTCACTAGCTTTCCATCGGCTAGTTCAATCTCATATGTGGTGTCTAGTTTGGTCGGTGTAATATTAAGTAGGGGTGCAAGGGAAATAGATACGAAACTTTGATTGGCTCCGGAATCAAATAAAACTTTAACGAGGTGGTTGTTTAGAAAGAACGTACCCGTGACTATGTTCGGATCTTGCTGGATGATGAGGCGAAAAATGATCCATTTTTAGGGGGTCATTTAAGCCCAAATCCGAATTTATTTGATCAAATATTGCCCTAAATCGTTCCTTTTGTGATTTTAGGTACTTTGGGAGAGAAATCTAGAAAAGGAAGCAATTCGGACGTTTTTGGAGCATAAAAGTGAAGAAAACGCCAAAGTCTTAATTTTCCATGCTGGGAACAGTAGGTGACGGCGTCAAGAGTAATTCTCTGACAGCGTCAAGAGCAGAAGTCCATGACGACCCAGTACAGATTTGGCGGCGTCACGAAGGTAGGGCGTCAAGAGTAAAAAGTCATGACGGCCTGGAAATGATTAAGTCTTGACGGCGTCAAAAGTAGAGCAAGGCAGTCCGAGAATAGTTTTGGCGGCGAGGTGACGGCGTCACAAGGATGGTCTTGACGCCGTCAGACCCATTTTTCTATATATAGTTTTCTAATTTTCACATTAAAAAAGAGAGAAGTTTTGGAGAAACCCTAAGTACGATTTTGGTGCAACTTTTACAGGTTTTTCAAGGGTTCCAAACCCTTGATACCTTGCATTGTAATTGAGATAAGTGTTCTTTTAATTCAATCAATATGTCTATGTGTTGGTTGTCTATATCTTGTTCTTATCTTAATTCTATCATGCTAGGCTAGATCTATCTTGTGTTTGCTTAGATCTAATGAAACATAGATGTTAATTATGTGTTGATTACTTGTTTATTCTTGTCTTGGATGAATGATTTATATGTTAGGCTTAAGAAAACTGGCAGATCTCCAATTGGTAACATGCTTGAACGTCTTAAGAAACATGAACCGAGGCGCACTAGGTCTTTATTGGTTGTATTTAATGCATGAGCCACTGTTTACAATCCCTATAGTTGTGCTGGGCATGGTGTAGGAGGAGATAAGAGCTCATAAAATTGGGGAGTTATGTGTGCCACCCCATGAATGGTATTAAGGAATACGATCCGTCATCCATGCAATTATAACAAGTTATTAACGTGTAAAAGATGTCTAGGGAGTAGTGAAATCTAAGTAAACACATTTTCTCCATTTACTGCTCACAACCTTAGTATAATTTAGTTTAATTTCATTTTTAGTATTTTATTTTGATTGCATCTTAGTATTGGGTTAGTTGATTAGCAACTAATTCCGCCCAAATCCTTCAAACCTGAGATATTTACATGCTTTCTAAAAAATATAAAAACACAAAAATAATCATCCCTCACCTTTAGCACTAGTAATTAGGCTTTCTAATCCTAGCGACACTAATACTAGCTGAACGATCAATCCCCTGGTACTTGTCTCTATACTATACTACAACGATCAGGTACACTTCCTGGTGGGGGTTGTAAGCTTCTCGAGATCCCTCGAGAGGTAAAGCCTGTTGCGATTCCCACGCATCAAGTTTTTGGCGCCGCAGCCCGGGGAATAGTTATTGTCTAGGTTAGAATTTCTTTTTATTAGGTCTACTTGCTAGATTCCTTTCTAGTAAGATTTTATTTTTTATTTTTAGGTTTCTTTAGTCTATCTATTTCTTTGTGCCTTTGTTCGTAACCACCCGACATCATGGACAACGGGAACATCTTTGAACCCGTCATCCCACCACAACAAAACCCACCATTAGAACCCCTTAGGCCCCGAACCTTAGGAGAGTATTCCCGACCTAGCCACCAAGGCTACCGAAACACCATTGAGCTCACCGGAGCTAATGTGACCCCCTTGCGATCCGACACCATCCGGTTGGTGCAAAGCGGATGTGCATTCCATGGACTTCGTTCCGAAGATCCAAACCAACATCTTAAGGACTTCCTCAAAATCGTAGATTCCATAGACCTAGATGTTGCAACTAGAGAGACAACCCGATTACGCCTATTCCAATTCTCTCTACGGGATCAAGCTAGTCAATGGCTTGAGCGTTTACCCGCGGGATCCATCACCACATGGGATAATCTCTCCAATCGCTTCCTTACCCAATTCTTCCCGCCGGAAAAGACTGCAATGCTTAGAAGGGACATTTTGATGTTTGAACAACAGCAGGGTGAAACTTTCTACGAGGCTTGGGCCCGTTTTAAGGATCTCCTCCACAAGATCCCTCATCATGGTATAAACCTTTGGTTATTAGTCCAGATTTTCTACGACCATGTTGACTATCACACTAAGCGCACCATCGACAGGGCCGCGGGAGGTAAATTGCGTGATAAGAACGCCGAGGAGTCTTGGGCAATTATCGAAGAGCTCGCTGTTGATAATCATGAGATGTGGGAATTTAATCATACGATAGAAGCGGCCATCAATGCAGTCTCGACATCTGGAGGAACCACCGAAATCCCCGATGAACTCCTATGCAAACTCGAGGCAAAAGTTGACTATTTTGAGGAAAGGCAAAGGAGACCTTTAAGTCCTAGACGGGCTACTGTCAATTCTGTCTCAAAACCAACTTCGGCACCATTATCTGAGTCACCCTCTAGAGAAAACGCCGAGACTTTTCAGAACTATGCCCCACCTTGTTCCCCTCCCAAGGAGCTTAGTTCGGAGTTTGAAGCTAGGATGAGAGAATATATGGCAACTCACTCAGATCGGCTTGCTAGATTCGAGGAAGCAGTTTATAAGCAAAAAGAGGAGATGCAGGAGAAAATGAATGAGATGATGAGTCTATTAGAGGAGTATGCCAACCAGAGAGCCCCCGAAAGAATACTACTAAGGAAAGAGAGCGCCGCTCCCACCACCCAATTTGTTAACTCCATCACCATTGTCCAAAAGGATAACAAGAAGGTAGAAACTCCTGCTAAACAGACTTTAGAAAAACCACCAGAATCCCAAGCTTTGAGTTACTACCTGAAACATGATATAAACAAAAACACCATAACAAATTGGATTAAGGGTGATTGGCGTAACCAACCCTCCGGACAGGTTTCTGAGAAAGAGGAAGAAGTGAAAGATGAGTATTATACGCTTCCTGGAGGATCAATATTCGAGAGGCTATTGGTACAAAAAGTGGCTACTAAACAGATAGCATGTGGGAACTTTGAGATACCAACAAGCATCGGGGACTTAAAACATCTTAGTGCTTTCGTCGACCAAGGATCGGAAGTAAATCTTATGCCCCTAACTATTTACATCCAACTAACGTCAAAAATGCCAGCCCCTACTCGTGTTAGGTTATCTCTCGTTGGACACTCGTACGTATACCCCCTAGGAATCGCAGAAGATGTATTAGTTAATGTCGCCGGATTCATGTACCCCGTTGATTTTATGATCATCGATGATAAAGGGGATGGATGCATGCCAATAATCCTTGGGGCACCATTCCTCGCCACTGCTAGGGCCGTCATTAAGTATGAAGGTAGGAAGATTGAGCTTAAATGTGGAAAAAGAAAGATTAGCTTCCCAATGACCCCACGAAGTGGGCATGAGAATTTGAGTTGGAGAAAGATCAAAAACAACATTGGCACGACACCCATTCGTGTTCAGAATAAAATTCTTGCATGGGAGGCAAGAATCAAAAGCTATAAGAAAGCCAAAAATGAAAGACGAAAAAGCAATAAGGTTCAGGTCGAACTCGAACATACTCAACCCATAGAAAATCGTGTACCATTTGAGGAAGGGAACTTGGTACTCTTGAGACACTTGGAAACAACAATACCACCCGATAAACCAAGTCCTTGGTGGTATGGGCCATTCACAATCGAAGGTTTGAGCCAAGATGGGGTAGCTAACTTGAGAAGTAAATTAGGTGGAATGGTGATTGCGAGTATCGATAGATTGAGGCACTACCACCATAATAGTAATGATCGCAACTACATGGGGTATATCATTTCAAATGATGAGATCACGTAGTAACCCATGACCTTGAGTCTAGCTACATGACTCGTAAATAAAGAAAAGCGCTTCTTGGGAGGCAACCCATGTTTTGTGTGATTTTATTTGTTTGATTGTTATTTGCTTCCGTATGCATGCTTAATTCTTATTTGGTAGATCATGTTTCTAAAATAAATAGTGGAAATACTTTACTTTGTTGTTTTGGCTTAGTCTTAACTCCACCTAAAAGTATTTTTGCAAAAGATAAGTGTAAGGGGAAACCCCAAATATGTTTTCAAGAAACAAACCGATCATGATTCTCCACAATATTAAATGAACATGTGTATTCGTATTTGTTAGAGTCAAATGTTTGTATTGAGTCATAATGAAGTTTTGCAGGATTTTCCAGGAAGTAGGACCAACTTTTCCAGAAATTTTCCGGAAACTTAACATAAGAATGTATGCAGGTCAATCCTGACGGCGTCAGGTGTAAAAATCTGGAAATTTTACCGGTTTTGTTTTTCTAATGGAGTCTTATGGTTTTTGTGAATTATTAAGTTTTATAATCTCCAGGAGATCTGCAAACTTCATTCCACAAGCATTATATCTTATTTGGTTTTCTAGGATTTAGTAACTTATATAGGATGCCGCCGATTTTACGCGAGGTTGTCTTGTCTATTTTATCAGGTTTTATAGGTTATGTATGACAAGAAGATGATTTATATTCTGGAAGGGAAGCTTTGATTGTTCATTTTCTTGGAGGAAGATTTAACCTGGCCACCCCATTATCCATACCGAGCGAATCAGGGGAGTATTTGATTTCATTCTCTTTACTTTTTCACTTTTACATTCTTTACTTGAACATTTGGGACAATGTTCATCTTAAGTGTAAGGGGAGGGTAAAAAGATGATACCTTACATATGCACTTTCGCTTGAGTTTGTTTTGTTTAATGGTAGATGTGTAATAAAACTATGAGAAATACTTGTTAGTGCAATTTTAGCGCCAAATTTAAAATTTTTTACAACATTTAGGAGTGAAACTTTAGCCATAGCAAGCGTCTCATGGATAGGAGATTGTATGACTAGCACAAAACCGTATATTCAGAAAAATTTTCCACCCAAATATGTGAGGTTTGCCTTTAGATTTGATAGGAAAAACATTTACTATTAGTGCTTATGAGTGTACCGGTAGCATTTAGATTCTAGAACTTGCGTTAGTGATGCATCCCGAGACCGCTAGTGAGACTACATTCGTGTGGTAGGATTTACTACATGATAAGAGGCATTAGGATCACCCTTGTGTTAAACCCGTATTACAATTACTTGACCATTTAAGTCATATTACTTGGCTAGTTAAGTCAACTAATTTTTTCCACACCTTTAGCGTTGTACTCATTTTTAGTACACGAAACCCCTAGTACACCCCTCCGAGCCTATCTTTTCGTTTCTAACTTTAAGCATCTTACTTAAAGGAAGAATTTGTTACACCCCACTTAAATGTACAACCAAATCGCCTTAGCCTTCCGTATATGCGCTCATTTTTAGTGCATTATTGTTATTTGTTAAACCCTAAGTTAACTATCTAATTGATTACATGGTTGCTAAGTCGAGTCATATCCTTGTACATATTGTTTTGGGACGATTGGGACTCATGGATAAGTACTTATTTTATGGAGTAATGGGGAAGAACATCATTTATTACCCCCATATGTACATTAATCTTAAAAGTGCTCCAAGTGTTTTGATTTTCTTAATTCGAGTCATTAGTTTAGTTAATTGTAAAGTATGTAAAGATTCAAGTGTAAGGGAAATGTTCATTCCCTATGATGTATTATTTTGGATGGTAGGGTAAGAGTGTATGCAAAAAAAGAATAATAAAAAAATAAAAAATAAAAAAAAAATCAAAAAAAAAAAAAAAAAATCAAAAAATCAAGAAAAAGAAAAAAAAATAGAAAAAAAGAGAAAAGAGAAAAAACATACGGACTACTATCCCTTTTTATTATATGTTCATTTTATGTTTTTGTTACTTTTCATTTATTAGCTTAAGTCAAGTCTAGTCTTAGCTTAGCAACGCCATATTGTACATGTAATTAACCAAGATTGTTAACTCGCCACCAGTAAAACTTCCTTTATCCAACAAAACCGTGTATTTCATATCCCTACACCTAACGTTACAACCCTTTAAAAGACCTCTTTGATAGTTTATCCTAGGTGCTTACGCCATGTGGTGGAGGTTTGATCCTTTCCCAAGCCTATGGTAATCTATTTTGCTATAACAGGTAGTGAGAGATATCTTCCGTTTCCATATTGTAATTTACACTTTGTTACACCCGAGAGATGTGAGTATCTAAACACTATTTGTGAGGTGCTAGTATATGACCTCCGTGCTTGTCTATTGGTCTTTAGTGGAATGATTATTTGTTGTAATTACTTTTATATTAGTGTTAAATGACCCCTAACTTGTCTTTTGAGTAGAATAAAAGCGCATTTGCTTGAGGACAAGCAAATCTCAAGTGTAAGGGTATATGATGAGGCGAAAAATGATCCGTTTTTAGGGGGTCATTTAAGCCCGAATCCGAATTTATTTGATCAAATATTGCCGTAAATCGTTCCTTTTGTGATTTTAGGTACTTTGGGAGAGAAATCTGGAAAAGGAAGCAATTCGGACGTTTTTGGAGCATAAAAGTGAAGAAAACGCCAAAGTCTTAATTTTCCATGCTGGGAACAGTAGGTGACGGCGTCAAGAGTAATTCTCTGACGGCGTCAAGAGCAGAAGTCCATGACGACCCAGTACAGATTTGACGGCGTCACGAAGGTAGGGCGTCAAGAGTAAAAAGTCAAGACGGCCTGGAAATGATTAAGTCTTGACGGCGTCAAATGTAGATCAAGGCAGTCCGAGAATAGTTTTGGCGGCGAGGTGACGGCGTCACAAGGATGGTCTTGACGCCGTCAGACCCATTTTTCTATATATAGTTTTCTAATTTTCACATTAAAAAAGAGAGAAGTTTTGGAGAAACCCTAAGTACGATTTTGGTGCAACTTTTACAGGTTTTTCAAGGGTTCCAAACCCTTGATACTTTGCATTGTAATTGAGATAAGTGTTCTTTTAATTCAATCAATATGTCTATGTGTTGGTTGTCTATATCTTGTTCTTATCTTAATTCTATCATGCTAGGCTAGATCTATCTTGTGTTTGCTTAGATCTAATGAAACATAGATGTTAATTATGTGTTGATTACTTGTTTATTCTTGTCTTGGATGAATGATTTATATGTTAGGCTTAAGAAAACTGGCAGATCTCCAATTGGTAACATGCTTGAACGTCTTAAGAAACATGAACCGAGGCGCACTAGGTCTTTATTGGTTGTATTTAATGCATGAGCCACTGTTTACAATCCCTATAGTTGTGCTGGGCATGGTGTAGGAGGAGATAAGAGCTCATAAAATTGGGGAGTTATGTGTGCCACCCCATGAATGGTATTAAGGAATACGATCCGTCATCCATGCAATTATAACAAGTTATTAACGTGTAAAAGATGTATAGGGAGTAGTGAAATCTAAGTAAACACATTTTCTCCATTTACTGCTCACAACCTTAGTATAATTTAGTTTAATTTCATTTTTAGTATTTTATTTTGATTGCATCTTAGTATTGGGTTAGTTGATTAGCAACTAATTCCGCCCAAATCCTTCAAACCCGAGATATTTACTTGCTTTCTAAAAAATATAAAAACACAAAAATAATCATCCCTCACCTTTAGCACTAGTAATTAGGCTTTCTAATCCTAGCGACACTATTTCTAGCTGAACGATCAATCCCCCGGTACTTGTCACTATACTATACTACAACGATCAGGTACACTGCCTGGTGGGGGTTGTAAGCTTCTCGAGATCCCTCGAGAGGTAAAGCCTGTTGCGATTCCCACGCATCACTGGACATTTCCATCTCCCAGCACGTATGCTCTCCCACGTGCATTGTTGTCCTAATTTGGGCACTGACGCCTGTAGTGTCCTTTTTATCCACAAGCATGGCATACTACAGCCACGGGTTGCAAGTTAGCTCCTGTAGCCTTGCAATCTTGTGTCTTATGTCCAGTCCTTGAACATTTCCCACACTTAGCATAGCAGGGTCCAGTGTGATGCATCTTACACTTGTCACAGAATGGAAGAGGTCCAACATACCTAGCATCCTTAACTGGTGCGGCGACATAAGCTCTGACAGCTTCCTGTCGTCGGTTCTGTTGATTGTGGTGGGTGTTCCTGTCATGGTGGTAGTTACGGTTGGGGTTACGGTTGTTGTTGTTGTTGTTGTTGTTGTTGTTGTTGTTGTTGTTGTTGTTGTTGTTGTTGTTGTTGTTGTTGCTGTTGTTGTTTGTCCTTCGATCATCAAACTTCCTTTTGTGATCGTTGTTCCCCTGAGCAGAGTTACGCTTAATCTCCCGGTCTAGCAGTCTTTGGGCAATAGTCATTGCTTCATCCAAAGATTGAGGCTTAGACGAGGTGACGTTTCCCTCAATGCTCCTGGGTAATCCCTCAATGTACCTCTCCAACAACTTTTCCAAGTTGGGAACCTTTGAAGGGCAAAGTGTGGCAAGCTCCTGAAATCTCCTATCATAAGCCCTGAGATCATTTCCTTTCACAACTAACGTGTGAAACTCATCTTCTAACTTCTTGATCTCACCTCTAGGGCGGAACTTCTTCAACATCTTCTCCTTAAAGTCAGCCCAGGTGATCTGATAGGCCTCTTCCACACCTATCTTCTGAGCAGTTACATTCCACCAAGACAACGCGTCTTCCAACAATGTTCCAGTAGCAAACGAGACTCTGCTTTCAGCGGTACATCCGCTCCTCACAAACACAGTCTCAGTTCGCTCAAACCATCGAGCAAGCTCTGTTACTCCTTCAGTCCCATTGAAGTGAGATGGTTTACAAGCTATAAAGTCCTTATAGGTGCACTTTTGAGTCGCAGCGGACTCGCTCTCAGCAGTGGCTCGGTTGTTGCTACTAGTTCATGCCATTGCAGCAGCCTGCTCTTCTAAAGCTGCAGCAACACTATCGGCAACCAACTTTCTGATAGCAGCCTGGGTCATAGCGGGTGACGAAGTAGCAGTAGCAGTTTTCCTTGGGGCCATAACTCTATAAAATCGCAAGTGCATAAGTACAAATCCCAACATCAATCAATAACAAGAGAAATAATGCAGCCAAACTCATAATAGTCGAGATCATCACAAAGTACATATCATAACCACACCATGAATACATACATCAACATAAACCATATCATTCATAAATAATCATCACGACATGTAACAACACACATGGAAATTATAATGAATCTCAATATGGGAGCATAATAAAAGATCAGACAACTAGAACATCATAAATCAATATCAATACATTACAATCATAACCAACATAAAGTTTTAATAATTTTGAATTCATTGTTACAAAACAATAAGATACAACATTATTAATGCCACAGGCGGCAAGTTAAGATGTCTCTGTAAGTAATGACATGTCATAGATCTATGAAGGTCCAGGTGTGCCTCCTGATCTCCTCTCCAGCTCTCTGATGATCCTGATCATCTCTAACATCTCCAAATCCCTGGATCTCTCACGGGACTGAATCTCCTCAATAGTGGCTGAAAGTGTGTGGATGGTAGAACTAGATGCGGCTAACTCCTGTGTCTGATGCTCTAGCATCTCCTGCGTGATGGCCGCAATCGCTCTCAAATCCTCTATCTCATGCCTCTGAACATCTAGTCGATGACCAAACTCAGTGATGGTAGCCTGTGCCTCCTCGATCTCTGTCCCCATCATCTCAAATACCATCTCTAAAGCTGTCCTATGTACTACGAGGTTCTCGACCTCCTCCTGCATACCCTCTATCCTCTCCAAGGATATATCCTCAATAACGCTCAACAGCTCATCAAGACGATCCTCATGTCTCACTAATCTAGCAGCCAAAAGAGGGATATTATGGTGTATCGGCTCCCCAGTGACCGGTAACACAGCTAAAGAGCCATCTCCAAGCTCAGCAGCCCTAGGCGATCCCTCAACCAATCTCCATCTATGAATGTATTCTAACAAAAACGACCATCGGCGAGCATCAACCAATCTATGAATGCCGAGTGAGGTGGGGGTCTCGGTGGGAGCAGGTGATGGTACATGTGATGTAGTAGGTGATGGTATCAGTACGGTAGTAGTCTGAGAGTAGAAAACTGTAGGTGGTGGTGGCAAAACCTCAGAGGTGTGGGGTGCGGTGTAAGTAGGTAACATGTAAGGATGTGGCTCAGGTGGGGGTGATACGGGTGATGGTGGAGGTGCTGGTGATGCCACAGGTGTCAGCTCTGGCATAGAAACAGGTGGTAGTACATGTGTGGGTGATGGTACAGGTGGTGTAACAGTAGAAGCAGGCAAAATACAGACTCGTTTCCGAGCCGTGCATTTGCGGGTATAGTCTCCCTCATGATATCGAAACAACTCTCCGAAAGGCTCAGGCTCATAGGGCTCAAGAATCCTCACTCGCTTGCACTGACGAATCGGTGCAGGCGGGGATGGTGGTGGAATAGAAGCAGCAGTGTCGGAAGTATCGGAGTCAGAAGACTTGTCATCAGCATCTGAACCGGTGTGGTGACTAGCAGGTGGTGTAGGACGATCATCAGCCGCAAGAAACTGCTGAGATGTCAGGTACTGATCATAAAGGTACTGCCCCTATGTCATAGGTCCACAGACAGGACAAAAAAGAGGCTGAATAGCAAAAGAATCAATGGGTGTAGAAGCAACCTCACCCTCCTCAAAGGGCTCAGTATCAGCAGATGGGTCTCCAGATGGAACAGGAGATCGTATAGCAGGTGATACAGGTTGGGTGTCATGGTCAGAATCATGGGTGTCTCGGGTGTCATGGGTGTCATAGTCAGATAGGTCAATAGTAGGGTGAGTGGATGATGCCGGCACGACATCGTCACTGTCGGACAAAATAATAACCGGGGGCAACATGGTACTGTAATATCCAAAAAACAGCAGTAATATAAGTCATTTAGTCTACATAATGCTACATGCACAGTGATCATAGTGTCATAGTGAGCTAAATGCAATGGGTGCTAAAAATCAAACCTTAAGATATGACGTTGGCAAACGCTGGCACGGAGGGCACTTTGGTGATAAATAGTTTGTTTAAAAATCCGGTGAGGTTATAGTCCAATGTTTTGAAAAATCATTTGGTTCTCTATAACCATGGCTCTGCTGCCAATCTGTAACACCCCGAAAATTTGATAAGCAGCAAAAGTCTTATCGGGGTCATTACAGTTTAGTACACAGTCATACTCATAGAAAACAATTCAAAAGATAGTCAATATCATTCCATGAAAACTCAAATAGTCAGAGTTACAAACATTTTTCCAAAATGTAAATTGTTTTAAAAAAGCAGTGATGAGTTTGTAAAGAATGATATAATTATTGAAATGAAAAGGGAGGTCCTGTGCCCTTTGCCAGCTCCGTGCCGCCATGCTTGCTAATTTCCTGAGATAAACATGCTTAAAAAGTCAACACAAAGGTTGAGTGAATCCATAGTAGTTTAAATAGTAATAGTGTGAACACAAGTCAAGCATTTGAAATAAACAAGCCAAGATAGACAGGTCTTGACTAAACTGGTGTAATATTGCTCCTAAGCCTCACGAAACGCAAGCCTTAACATCGATTTGACATATCATAAAGATAATAACAATCACCTACACCACGGCGGATGTAAATGACAAGGGGCCCTCGGTGACAGGAAATGTGCCAAATTTCCATAATACCTCGAATATAGCACACCTCCTTCCAAGTGATCACCTTGACAGAGGCGGGCTGCCATTCCAATAGATCTGTCAACTATATTCGCGCTCACTCGCAAGTGATTAAGGTTCGTGATATGAGGGACTTGTAGCACAGGTGTCAACTTAGGCAATATCAGGTGATAACAGCATACAGAAAAATACTTGTGTTCGATTTATAGCATGTATCTCTCCACGGGGTTTAAAACAATTAAAAATGTGGGACCATGAACTCACCTGACAGGTGGGTGTGAATCACAACGGTGCTTAAGAGTGATGGTGTACTGCTACGGCTAGCAATAAAATTCCTCCGACTTGCGACCTAAATAATACATTGTAATCGGTGTTTTAGATTCGTTTCGTAATTAGCATGTGATATGTCTCGTGTACGGTGTCTTATTATATTCCAAAATAACTTTACGTAGTTATTTGTATCGTTGTTACGAACCGGTGTTCGATAAATGCTAATTAGTTTGTGAAAATAATATCGTTAAAAATATTTATAATTAAATATTTTTAGTAAAGTTATATATTTATTTTTAAGTTACAAAGTATGTACATATTTATATAAAAATCAAATTATACAAAATAATTAGTTAATAAAATACCTTGTCATATTTAACCCTTAACTTTATTAAAGTTACATCTTTTACCCTTTGATAAAAAATAATTACATTTTAGTCCTTGTCATGATTTTTTTTATACTTTATTCCTCAACTTTGGAAAAATTACAGTTTCTACCCCTCGTCCCTTTTCAAAATCGGCAGTTTTACAAAGTGGTCCGAAAGTTTGTGATTTTAACACTTTTAGTCCCTTAGCCTGGGACTTTTGCAAAAATGGTCCTTTGTTAAGTTTTCGAAAAGCAAACTTCTAGTATACGAAAATACATTCAAATCTTGTAAAACCTCTTCTAAATCAACCTTGAAGAATCTCGAAAATATTTCCAAAATCTTTCAGTTTCCAACCGAAACCTTCCTTTGAAAAATACTTGGGCTCGTTAGCCCGGTTAAGGCCCAAAATGGGTGTAGTTTGATTAAAAGTAGTGTTCGACTAGGATTTGGTTTTGGTCTTGTTTACGCAGTATACGATCAAATATGCTTTTCATGTTACGTCGGTTTAGTTAAGGGTGAGTCGATGTATTAGTGAGTCGAACAAAATATATATATAGTACGCATAAATAACAAATGGCGAGCCCTTTTCCTAAGGGTGTCGAGATGTGAACATACATAACAATAAGTGCAACGAATGTAAAAATGGTGTGTGTCGTATGTATGCATGATACGAGTAAATGTAGAAAATGAAAAGGGTGGTGATTAACTTACAACACCAAGTATGGTGGTGAGGATGTTCGTGAAGTGTGAGCAACGAGATCAAGCAAATGTGATACCCTCTCCTCGTATGGTGACCCTTGATCCAATACTTTGTTACCCAAATATACTTTTAACCCAAATCCTTGCTTGCGTGATCCTTGACTCCTCGACAGTAACCAAGAAGGAGTAGAGAGTGTTTGAGATTTTGGTGGAACTTGAGAGTGTGTGAGATCTTGCATTAAATGTGGCTTATATAGGGTAGTAAAAGTAGTTGTGTGTTTGATCTTGTGAAGCATGCTACTTAGTTGTCATTCGAGTGGAGACAAGCTTGTCCCTTGGCTTGTGTTCTTGTCATGTCGAGTAGGGTGTTTAAGGGAGCAACAATGGCTTTCTTTGGAGTAGTTTAAGTGTAGATTAGGGTTAATAGGGTATTAAACAATAGAGGTTTAGACTCATGTGGTATTAGCATGTTGGAGGTAATGAAGCATACGATTCATGGGGTATTAGTCGAAGGTGGTTATTGGTTTTGTCCAACGGTTTGACGGCTCAAAATGGTGGCTCTTTGTCGCATGGAACAAGGTCAATGGAAAGGTGGTATGCTTGTGTCGAGTTTGAGGGAACCAATATAATCAAGCATGTGTATATTCAAAATGCAAAGGAGTTGGTTTCTGCTTCGTGTGACATACTACGCAAAAGAAAAAGAAACATAACAAGCCATACGGGCTTGGAAAAATGCACAGCCCAAAGTATAAAAATATTAGTGGAGGTGGGCTTGTGGTTTGTGTTCGGCCCAAGTGAAACAAAAGAAAAGAACCGTGTGGGCTTGTGGTTTGTGCTCGGCCCAAAGTATGACGGGGTATCGGTGATTGATATAATCGTGACTTTAGTTTTGGTGTCGGTGTTGGTTCGTGAAAACCATAAAAATATATACGGTGTCGTCATACGTATATATGTACTTATATATACATAGTGATAGGAAATTTGTAATAATTAATATATACATATCGTTATATATATTAATAATATCTCGGTGTCCAAATAGGGTGTCGGGTCGCAAGTGGGAGTTACCGGTGTTAACCTCATTGGGTGATATCCAAGAGTGACATTCGGGTGAAAATCAGGTGACAAAACATAATTGGGTGTCAAACAAACGGTGATAAAAACAATCGGGTGTTAAAACAAACAGTGTCTCATATAAAATTTCAAATTAGCCCGCAAAAATGGCTTAGTTAAGAATAGTGTCGATAATTAGCATTAATAAATGACCTGGGATTTTACGGTGTATTACAGGACGAATTATAGAGCTAAATGATCAAGATTGGAAAAGTCTACTGAAATTCAGGAGATGCGTTGTATCATTCTCAACAGATACGCCGCAACATCATACTTAGATGAATTCGAAGACCATTGCCATACTTTGAAGGATGCGCCACATCTTATTACAACATGCGCCACATATAAAACTTTGGTCAACGAAGGATAACCAACTTGTTCTACTCCAAATACGCCGCATCTCATTTACAACATGCGGCGTATCATCTAAAAACTTCACCAGACACTATCCAAGACGTTAAAGGATATGCGCCGCATAGAGAAACAAGTTACGCCGCATCTGAAGGTGGTGTACGAATATTCCAGAATATAATAATCTTTGACCCCACGCGAAGTTAAGTAGATGCGCCGCATCAATCCCTCAGACAGAAGCTATAAATACTCCAAGACATATACGAATTGAGTGTGCAACAAAACCCTAAAGAGACGACTTCAGTCGAAGAAGCATCAAAAGACACGCCCTAAACAAAGATCTTAGAGCCATAAGAAGGTCCTGCATGTGTATAATTCATTTAGTAGTTTTATTTTATTGTATTAGTAAGCTTTAATCCATCAGGATTTATGGGCTTGTGGTCACCATACCGCTTCTCTTAAAATTGCTTTCCCATCGATTAAAGTTTTTATGATGTTTTTTTTGGTGAATTATATTTGTGCATTGATAACCTCTGTGTTTAGTTGAGTCTTCTGGGCTACCATACATGTTCTTCGCCTACTCATCTAGCGTCTAGAAGGTAGGATAAACATAAGTAATCATTAAGAATTTATTCGCTGATATTTAGGATCCAACGAGACAGATTAGATTACGATACTCATCATATAAATCTAGCAATAAAACAAGTGACAAGCTACTTAAACCATAGGACAGGTCTTCTACATGTCTCAATTATCTATTTGTGTACGTTATTGCTCTTCACTGATTTGTTCTCATTAGTTTTACTTTTCTATTTAATTCAAATCTGTGCTAGTCTCTCAGGCTAAAACCTCCTTTTTATTAGATTAGATTGTAAAACTAACTTAGATATTAAAATACTGATAAAATCAACTAGATATTACGTTCAATTCTTAGTGTTCGACACTCTACTTACCACTATATACATATTGACCGGGTACACTGCTCGTTAAGTGTATTGTTAGTAATAAGTCGGCTAAATATAAATTAAATATAAATATTTAATTTCGTACTATTTTTTATTAGTTTATTTTATTTTTAAATTCCGTATTGTAATGTGTTGATCGAATTAATGTTATGGTTTTAAATAAATGAAGTATTTCTTAAAGTTTGGGGTTGAAATTGAAAATAATTGAGGTAAGGTGAGTTATTGTACCATGGTGTTTTTTGTGAGTTAAGGAGAAAATGTTAAAGCTGATATGGCGCTGACATGACGGTGTATTAAAGAATAACTCATGAGCATCATACCTTATACTCTAAACATTGTTAGGATGACTTGTAAAGGGAAGTTATATTGAACCTAAACATAGTTTAACAAGAGACGCTAGTCACAATCAATTTTTACACAATAAAATTCATACACAAAGTTTAAGAAATTTGCAAAAAGTGTAAAAAATTACCACTAACCACTCTATTCATTAATCAAATATTATTTCTCTTAGTTAAAGTCTTTTCTAATTGATTGAAATATGAAAATAGACAAGTATTTTGAAACCATCAAATATAGAAACATGGAATTATAATTTGAAACGAAAGTAATTTCATCTCATTCCCAAACACTCTCTATAATTCAATAACACATGTGTATATGTATTTTAGTTTTTAAGTGTACTATTTTTTTTCTAGTCAAAAGCGGTTAAAACTAACATGAAGAGGGCACAACAACAAATAATAAACTAAGATATCATATAGTCTTTATAAATAGTCCTTATAAAAGCATAAGGTGAAGTGGTTTAAGCCAAAACTTAAAAAGAATGTCAAGTTATGTCATCTTGAATCGTTATGTTCTATTCACGTGTACGTTAGCAAAGTGTACGTTAGCAAAGGAGGTTTGGAAGAGGGTATATAATTGGTGCCAAGTTACTGTGAGGGATATGAATGACTTCTCTGAATGGCTATATCGGTGTGATCAGAACACTAATGTCTAAAATCGAAAAGTCAAACTCGAGTTCATAGGTGTTTCGACATGCTGGTTCTATGGAGATATCGAAATTCGGTCATTTTTGTTTCGGAGAAGATGCGGAAAAGAGACTTTAGTTGATAACATTATTTTGTATTCTTTTAATTGGTTAAAGTCTCAAAACCCAAAATCTTGAATTAGTTGGGTTGAGTGGCTTCAAAACCCTTTGTATTAGTCTAGTTGTTTGCTAGATTTTATCTTTTATAAAATCGTTGTTTAAAATTATATATATATATATATATATATATATATATATATATATATATATATATATATATATATATATATATATATATATATATATATATATATATAACTTAGCATTTGTATATTTCACTCTTTTTATCCTCACACTTTAAAAAACCTCTTTTCATCATGACTCAAGCTAAAGACTCATTTTTGAAACACACAATTTTATTTTATTTTCTACTTTATTTTCAAACCAACTAGTTTTTTGTTAATTCAGAAAAAAAAAGAAAAAAAGAAAACAAATTACAATATAAAAAAATCACAAAAAAATAACTTGGACGATTATATACGTCTATATTTTTGTCTGATTTCTTCTTTTCGCATGTTGATGACAAATATATCCTCATCAGATAATTCCGCGTGCTAATGCTGAGAAACCCAGTTTTTTCCAATCTCATTATTATCCCGTCCGTCGCTTTAGTCATTGTGTACATCTCTTGAGCGCCTCCCATTTGAGTCTTAATTCATTTTGTACGGTCTCTTTAAAATTTTGTAGGTTACCCCCGTGGTGCCCGACGTCATCTCTTGATTTAGTTTTTTCACTACACGTGGTTTGCCAGGGGTACATGGTTTAGTATCATCTCCGAATACCCCGTAAATCCGGTGTCATCAACTGGATCAACGAGTTCGGCCGCATCCCATTTGGGATGTTTTCTCAAGATTTCCCATGATTCTTTTTGAGTAAACGCTTTTCCTTTTGTTTCGTCACGAAATGTAGTCCCATGATGGCTCAAAAGATCAACACCGTTTTACCCACTTCTACTCATATGTCTTAAACGTTTGTAGATAAATTTGAACTTTTGGCAATTACCATCCAACATTATCCACTTCCCCGTAATCATATTCTTGGTACATTTGTGTAGATAAGTTTTGTTGAACTCATTAAGAACCTGGAACCAAAATGATAGCTCATTTTGATCATTTCTGATATGGTCATCCTCGGAAAAAGCAACATAACACTTGGCTAATAATAGTTCCTCTTGGGGCATCCACTGAGTCTATGTCTTTGAGTATCCCTCAGTTGTTGTTGTGATCGTGGTTAGGGGTGGCAATTCGGGTCGGGTTCGGGTTAGCAGGTTCGGGTTGATAGGTTGGCGGGTTAGAAAACCTAACCCGAACCTAACCCATTTAAATCATCAAGTCAGCTATGTCAGCCCTAACCTGTTTACACATAACTCGAACCTGATCCATTTAACCCGTATATATACTTTGATTAGCGAGTTAAATAGGTTAAACAGGTTTCGGGTTGACCCATTTAACCCGTGCTAGTTGGCACATTACATGAGTTAAACAGGATAAACGGGTTTGCGGGTTGACACATTTAAATCATTTAACCCGTATAATAAAATATAAATAATTTTTAAGTTAAGAAAAAAGAAAATAATTAGGTTGGCGGGTCGATCCGATTAATTTATTCCTTACCCGAACCTGACCTTTTTAATAAAAGGGTTAGATGGGTCGACCTAAACCCGTCCCAAAATCTATTTAGACTTAACCCGAACCTATTAATTTTCGTGTTGGTTTCAGACCGGTCAGAAATTTCCACCCTTGGTGGTGGTGGTTGTGTTTGTTGTTGTGGAAGGAATTGTCACTACAAGAGAATAGATCTATAGTGACAGAGGTTTTAGTGACACAAAAAGTGACGCTAAATCTAACTTTTTAGTGACACTTTTTAAAAAGTTGGGTAAAAGATTAAAATTTTGAGATTTAATGACCTTTTTTGTATAAAAAAAGTGTCACTAGAAGACATTGTTTTTGTAGTATCTGGTGCATGTTTTTGAAGATGTTGAAATTGTTGTTAAAGTAGTAGTTGTTGTTATAAATAATATTGCTCAGGTGTGTATTTTGGCATAGTATATTGGCTACCAAATCGGAGAATTTCAGGCTGTGAAGATATTAAGATTGAGGATGAGATGTAGTAGGATTTGACGAAGATGATGAGTTTGGATGTTGCGACATCCCGAAAAGGTTAGTGATAAAAGTATCATTTGAATGACTCACTTTATGATATAGTAAAAAAATGAAGTGGAAATAAAAGTGAAAGATTAGTTTGTGTGTAAAAATAGTTATGTAAAAAAGGTTTATATTATGTAAAATGTATAACTTTTAGAAGAATAAAATAAGGGTAATCGTTGGAGCGTTCCAACGGTCAAAAAATGCAATGTTCTTTTTCTTTGGCTCAAGCAGTGGCTTCACTTACTCAATCGTGTGCGCTGGGGGGGGGGGGGTCGGTGAGGTGGCGGCGCCATGACGCCATGCCTTGTATGAATGCTGCCGGTGAAAAAGTGACGATACTCGATGCTCTTAGGCTACACACAGTAAGAAAAAGGGGATCGAATCGTCCCTTTTGTCGATCGTCCCTCTTGTGAAGAAAAATCACCACTCGATCGATCACCACTTTTGGGAGATGTGGGTCGTCTATGCGATCTAGATCGTCCAAGTTTTTATGTGTAGTTAATAAAAGGTCGTCGGATAAAGAAAGCTGACATAACAGATAAAATGAGAGAATTGACCCTTATTGCTGTGTTCGAGGTGAGATCTATGACAAACCACTAATATCTAAAGAATAAACCACAAGATTTTAACCATCCATCCTCTTTTTATCAAATGGTAGAGATGAAATCAATAAATAACAAGGGAAGGGCAGAAATGTAATTATGTAAAACCCATTTTTCACCTTTTATTAAAAATAACATATCTTGCAAACGGTAAATCTTCAACCTACGAAAAATATACAATCGCGACAAGAATTAGATTATCTTTCTATAGATATGCACTACTATATACTTTCCACGATTTTTTTTTTTCAAAATTTTCGTTTAAAAAAATCACACGTGATTTGTAAAATTTACTTTTTACTATATCTATATATATATATTTTTTGTAATCCGGTTTTCCGAACCGGCTAAAATCACATGTGATTCAGGTTTTAATATACAAATGAATAAATCACACTTTTTTTTATTCGTATGTAAATCACATGTGATTTTTGTGTAAATCATATGTGATATGTTTTAGAGATGAATCACATATAATTTAGAGATGAATCACATGTGATTCTGAGATTAATCACGTGTGATTTACACATGGAACATATGTGATTCATATAAAAACAATTCTTTAAGTGACTAAAAATAGTTTATTAAGAAAATGAAAACTTAATAAAAAAAATGTTTGTCTTAAAAAAAATGTTTCTTCATCTTCCCCTAAATTTTTTTTGACAACTTCTTACGCTTCGCTTTCTTTTCACATTCATCACAAAGGAGTAAATCACACAAATTCTGTTTTAATCTAGAAAGGAGTAAATCACACATGATTCTGTTTTTCGTTATGATTCGTGTGTAAATCACATGTGATTCGGGTGTAAATCATATGTGATTTTATTTTTTGTACGCGTAATACTTCTTATATTTTTTCCTTTAATAAGATCAGTACATTACTATATGAAGTATGCGTAATATTATCCAAAGTTTCTAGACATTCAAAGATTATTACGTAAATATTTTTACATTAAAATAATTTATTTTAATAAGCATTATTAAAAGGTTAAATGTTATAAAAAGTAGTACAACTATACTAGATGTGAGGGTGGCTTTGTGTTATCACTTCAAGTCAACATCATGCTTTATGTATTGCGTGATAACATTTGATTTACTAGCAACTCCAATTCTTTTATCGATCAAATACATATCAGTGTAGATATATATGAAACCAATTTTACTCTCTATGTTTAAAACACATGCACTTCATGATAAAAGAAAGACAATTAGTATTATGTACTTACAAACTCTTGAGACTAACTTGCACTACATTCCAAACCTATTCGTAACAAAAAAGGCCATTTTATTCCATTCGTATTCTCAACTCACTGCTTCGTTATTCACCTCACCTACCGGTTACTTACACGGGCCGGACATCAACTCTTCGATCAAAACCTTGGTGCGTGAACACTTCTACTTGTCACCACGCGCGCGCGAGAACTCCACGCACCTTCTCAATACATCATTTGCTTTCTTCATCTTCTCCAACGAGTTGTCATCAGAATTGACCAATCAGAAAGCTAGCTTCATCAACATCTTCCTCTCAGTCAACTCTAAGCTGTAATCCATGTATGACGTCATCAAACCAGATTCAAACTTTTCAGATCTAAAACTATGTATCTGGTTATATGGTGCTGTGTGTATGGTTGTGAGGAATTCATCTTCTAAATTTACTCGATTGATTGACACGTGGTAACAAAAAAATCAAATGGTTTTTAATAATTTTTTGTGAGAAGATGAAATGAGAATATGATGTGTAGTGAGAGAGAGTATGTGATATAGGTAGAGAAAGAGAGGTAGAGATGTGAGTGTGTGAGTATCAGCATGGAAAAGGTGGGGTTGGATAATTACAAATGTGACGGGATGTAATTAAATGAGATTTCAATACATATGAAATGCGTTTGCGAAGCCAAATTCAATAGACCACATAGTATAGTTAAAAGATTAATAAAATATTCGAGATTTCAATACAAGAAAATGAGACTAGACTCGAGGGATAACACATACGTACACACGCACACACGAATACACATAATGCAGTTGGGCTTTTTCAGTTAGATTAGATCTGGTTAGGTATACATGGTTGATGGTTCAAAGATCAATCTACGGTCAGAAACCTAATTTTACAGGTGAGGAAGGGCTAGTCTAACTACAATATAAATTTGAAAAGTGCGCAGCAGAACTCAGGGAGTCTTGCGGGTCAACTTACTCTTTATTCATAAGATTAATAGGTCTAATCTGACTCGGATATTATAAGCATAACAGAACCATAAGGCGGATGATACTGTTGGAAGCATGCTGCCTTACATGAGCTTTTCTGGTTTTGTCTACTTGTTACAAGATTTCAAATACACCGACTGAACATCCATGGTGTAAGAAAGAAACGCAAACAAGTCTCAGTTCCTTCTCATTTTTCAAACAAATACATTGCTCGCACATTTTTGCATCACCAACCAAGAAGCAAGAGCTTCAACAAAGCCATCCTAATGTAAAGTCCGTTTTTCGCTTGTCTAAAATACGCAGCCCTTGGATCATCATCTACATCCACCGTTATCTGCATTAACAAAGAAAGTTATGTTGAAATTAATCAAATACTTCACCCAAGATAAAAGTAAAAAACAATTAGTTTGGAGCCACACCTCATCAAGCCTTGGGAGAGGATGCATAACAACAGCATGCTTCTGCATGACATTCAACACATCCTGATCAACAATATACTTTCCACGAGCTGCATCATAGAGATCTGTTCTTTCACCAAAACGTTCTTTCTGGATGCGGGTTTGGTACACCACATCGCACTTTGATGCCACTTCCATTAGATCAGCACTTTCTTCCCAGTCAACTCCCTTTAACGTTAAGTACTCTTTGATGTCCTCCTAATCCACACAAGATAACAAAAGTCACAGCATATAAATCTTTTATTTATCCAATCAATGTCCTAAACTTGCTATAAATGTTATCTTATAAAGTAAAGTAAAGTGACATTCATCACATATAAATGTTATGTTATAATAATGTTTAATCATTTGCTTGAATGCATACCTTCATCTTCACAACCTCGGGTGAGACAAAGTAGATCTTCACATTATTATATTTGGCAAGAAGATATGCAAGTGAGCGAACTGTTCGCCCATTAGCAAGATCACCAACAAGTCCTACTTTAATTCCATCCAGCTTTCCTATCTCTCTTTCAATAGTGTAAACGTCAAGAAGAGCCTGTTATATTTACAACAAAACAGAAGCAAACACAGTAAATCCACAGACAACTAAAGATTAGATACTAAAAAACCGATCGTAAGAGAGAAAAAGATTGCATACCTGAGTAGGGTGCTGACCTGGACCGTCACCAGCATTAATAACTGGAATGTTAGCAGTCATGGCAGCTCTTCTAGCAGCACCGCCTTCAAAATGCCTCATGACAATTATGTCTGAATACCCTTCAACAGTTCTAATCGTATCTGCAAAATAAGGTCAACATCAGAGTCGATGGCACATCATGACACAAGAAAACAGAACCTCCAAGAAATTACCTTCGAGTGTCTCTCCTTTGGCAGCTGAAGAAAACTCGCGTGCATTTTCAGTAGTCAAAACTTCACCACCCAAACGCTTCATTGCCGACTCAAAGGAAAGCCTAGTCCTAGTCGAGGGCTCATAAAAAAGAGTAGACATAAGAAAACCATTCAAAAGCTGGCTTCCACGTGAATTCTTCTCAATTGTTTCCATTTCACGTGCCACTTCAAATATAGCACTAAGAATATCTCTATCAAATTGCTGCGCTTCGATTACAACATCAAGTTGAAACTTTTCTCCTTTCAAAAACTTAAGGTTACTCTCCACCTTTGTTGTGCTATACTCGATTCTATCCTTTGATAGCACCCTCGCGTTTGTCATCTTAGCTGATACATGGTTCCTCTTGAAATGCAGAAGATTCTTATGCGCGGCATCTGACTTGCTGAAATCGCCAAAGACCTTGCTTTGTTCAAAACCTAGTGCGGTACCATGGGGAGCAGTTGCAGAAAACATAGATGACAACATTTCCTCAAAGTAGATATATCACCTGAATATAAACACATCTCTTTTATTTCTGTTCTAAACCAAAAACGTAAATTCTACTAAGCAACGCAGGATATTAAAAAATCAATTTGTATAATTGTATATACAAATATAGTAACATACTTAACTATCGATTACAAATCAGATATATGCAAACTATTCAAAAAATTACAGAATAAAATGTAGTATATAACAATCATTCAGCTGATATCGAAAACTTAAATGATTTATGTGTTATCAACTTACCATGGCATCTAGTTATGTAAAAAAACATTACTTAACTAAGTTATTGGTAATAACTAATACACTAAAGATACATCAAACAAACATACAAAGATAACACATAACTAAATTTTCAAACATATGAAAATTAAACATCGCTTAAAAAGAGAACCAACCTCAGGTAACTTTAAAGGGAGAGATGATGGTGCTTAAATTATTAACTTAAAATAATAAATAAAAAGAAGTAAAGATGATTTGATTTTATTTAAGGTTTTTGGCGGAAAGACAGAATGATGATGTTTTTTAGGAAACAGCTACATTTGAAGAATGTGCTCTCCCAGTAACCCTAACCAATGGGCTTGGGCTTTCTCATCACCAGGCCCAATTTCTTGTAAAATATCTCATATCTGGGCCTTAAAAGTGATAACATCTATGCAAATTTATCGGTTTTGGATAAACTGGGTCAAGGATGTTGCCATGTTGGTATCTTCCTAGCAGAATAGCAGATATTGATTATCAGGTTGTTACTTGCTTTAAACATGATCATATCTAAACACTAAATGATTGACGCTGTAAAGGCGTTGAACAAATACGAATAGAACTCATTTGCGTCGTTGTTCGTTATGTTTAGCCGAACAAACACGAATGTTTAAACAAACTGATTGTTGTAACTTATGTCTGTTTGTTTAGAGAATAATCTTAAACATGTTTGTTTATTTCCGTTCAAATTTGTTTCTGTTAAAAAACGGTAAAGAAACAAAAGAAGGATCATATGAAATAATTTCAATAGATGCTGCTATAAGAATTTCATTTCAAAAAACACTACATGATCCACCTGCAATAATGCATCTGTTCCCACCTGTGGAAAATGTATATCGTCTTCTCAAACATAAAACGATTTCAAAATGTTTAACCTTGCAAACATGTAGTAGAAGTTTGTCACACACATGCTAAAGTTTAGAAAGCGCTAAGCACAAACTGATAATGGCATTAGCATAAAGCAGCACACTGGAATCTTTACATATGACACAACCACCAAACAATATCTTACATCAAACAGACGCAATCACATGTTTTGCTTTATTTAAGGGATGGCCAGTCTCGCAGTTAGCACACCAAAACCACGAAAACCATCCAGTTATACACAATAATAATATGTTTTAAATCATCGTACGACAGGGCACCTAGTGTTGAACTAGGCATTCATGCTTCCCTGGCATGATGCCTGCACGGGGACCATTGTTACGACCACCAACTTTATCAACATCTTGTTCATCTTCAGACATCCTCTCAATAACAGCACATGAAATGGCCTCAAATATAATGGCTACCACCTCCTGGAACCTTTCTTCAGACAATGAAACCTCGGCAAGAAGTCTCCAAGCTTTTTTCTCAGATGCCTCTTCATAGTCCTCTTTCCTTTTCAACACAATATGTCCACTGATTTCCCAAACGGCAGGGTTCACCTGGGTATCTAGAACCTCAGAACTCACTTCCCCAAGAGCCTGCTTCTCTGCATAGCACTGTTTTCAGATCCATTTACGTGTTAGCATAATATGAATTCATAATCAAATGATAAATTTATGCAAATGAGTGGTCAACATGTACCTGTGGAATGACAAAGACGCGTTTGCCAGATTCTGAAATGAGCACATTGTAAGGTATGTTGTTATCTTGAAGGCATATGCAGGTATCAGCCACTGCATTGCATAAATCTTCAAGTGAATTTCCACCCTCAAAGACGAGGCCTTTAACGGGATAGGCGAAAATCTCAGAAATCTCAACCCCGCCATTGAAATCAGTAATCTTTCTAGTGGCAGCTTTCTCTATTGGGAATGGTACAGCCAAGTAGTAAGCCTGAAGTAGATGCCATACACTCCGTAATCAATATAAAGTCATGTTGCCATACCACCTCAATTGAGTACTTTACATTCATAAACTTTTCAAGAGATTACACTTATTCCAAGTGTCTGATTCTCATCTTTTGCAATCTAATACAAGGGGAGTTGTTGGCATTATGTTTTTCAAGTGTATATGCGATAATCTGTAATCACTATCAAAACACAATGCCAACACCCCTCGAATGATTGCTATCATTAATTAATTATCAAAAGTAAGTTCTATCATGTCTCCTGCTACATCTTAATAATACTAAAATTATAATTAATTGCATTTTATAATACAAGAGAGAACAATATTAACCTGGAAGTGAAGGTGATTGATAGTAGCAAATGCCCCCAAGCTATTGTAGCCTAGACGAAAGTATGGACTTCCAGCCTCATGTGCCATGTACAGTGCAAGCAACAAGCTCTCGTGATCAATTCTTTGAGGTAAGCGTTCAAGAATTCGAGGAATCAAAAGCACATGCCCATATTCAATGGGACTTACCTATCAATTTCACAGGAACACAATATCATATAATGAAAAGCTCTTTATTGTAATTATAACAGAAATGATTCCAAGGATCTAGACAACATACATTAATGGCAACAACGCTCGGCGAATTCTCGGCAGCAATGGGAGCGCTTGGATGGAACTGAACTTCACCATCTTCACTTGCTTCAAACTGGAACAGCACCTCTTCCTGTCCAACTTTAGTAAAGTTAAACTTGTTCTCATCGAAGGGTTGCAGCACTTTATCAACTTGAAACTCAGTGGGGCGTTTCTTGAGGTGACGTCCCTCGTTCAGCTGAGCAATAAAACCGTGTTCACCAGGAATGACCTTGGTTTCACAGGCGGTAACATCATATCGGAAAAGACCCCTTTCCATTCGATCCTCCCACTGCAATTGACAAACAACAATCTTAGCACAAAGCAATCTTTAAACCCCCCCCCCCCCCCCCCCCCCCCCCCCCCCCACAACCAAAATGCTAATACTCGAGCATTCTAATCTACATTACCTCTCCTAGGAGAAGCGAGTCCAAGAAAGCAAAAGGAAACTCATTTTTGCCACACAATTCAACCTTGTTGAATTTCGGAAAAGCATACAAAGGTAGCTTAGAACCTGAATTCAATACAACAAAACAACCGTCAATACACCCAATTCATTCAAAGACATATTTTCATCACAATATTTATCGATAACAGCTATACATTGTCAAACACAATGTGCACTTCCAAATTTCGTCTTTATATCAATATGCACTTTTTTTTTTTGTTTTTTTTTGCCTTTCAAAAACAAAGAAAGTGTCCACGAATAAAAAATACGGTAGCAAATTATGATATGTGTAATTAATGAGGTACGGTAGTGATAAACAGCAACCACAAAATAAAAGTACGGTACTGACAAACGGCAACCACAAAATAAAAGTACGGTAGTGGGGAGTGAGATGAAGAAAGTGACAGCATACCCGAATTACGGTATCACAATTTAATTATGTTTTAGAAGCATCTAAAGAAAAACAAACAAATTTGAAGGAGGAATATGATAAAATACCTGGTAGGCAACATTTTCTCAAACAATTACGTCCACAGCCACGGGGCCCACCAGAATCGTCACCTTCATCTTTTTGATAATTCGATAAAATAGTAGGCACCCTTTTAATCCTCAACATCTTAAATTCTTAATATTTAGCAGATCTTGACAAATTGTACGATGATAATAATAATGATAAAATATTTAACCTTAAACAACAACCTAGGAAGAAAAAGCCTAAACTAAGGAAAGCGAGAAAAAGAAGAAAGAACCACCGCCGGCAAGAAAGAGGAGGTCGGAAGGACTACCGCCTTCAGAAGGCAAAGCACCACGACCACCGTGAGTACAAGGGTTAGTAGTTATTACAACAACAGAAGACGAAAAACGACCATTGTTTTTTCGTACGGATTGTACGAGTGGCCGCGTTGAACCGTGTATAGCCGTGATGTCTGCAACGTGTCTACCCGGGTATTACCCCAACCCTTTTTTTCTATATAATATTTTTTCTACGGTGGTCGCTGAGTTTTTGCCTCCTGACTTTCAAACTCCGCCCGGTGATTATCGGAAGTTTTTTTTATCAGTTTAATATTTGATATGTGATTTGTTGTTAATTTAATGTATGGTGGAGGAGGAAGGATATGAGTGGTTGGGTTATATATAGGACTAGAATGGGGATAGGATTTGTGTTCACGAATCACGTGTTGTTGGGTTAATTATTATTATTATTTTCTTTTAAACTGAATATACGGATGCTAACAAAAGATGGATACGTATATGCGTATGTCCACTAACAGCCGGCGTTATACCTTTTTCATTATTTTTATATATGTTAGGTTGCGATCACAGTCTTTGTTCAAAAAAAGGTTGCGATTATAGTCGATTTAACAAGTTAACTAAATGATGCAATCATTTATTTTTTATCGACACCTTATATTACCTATTTCACAATCAGAGAGTCTCGGGAGGTGTGCAATAGTAATCACCATACATGACTTCCATTTAAAAAGAGCCACATTTTTATTACTTTAGCATCTAAATATGTATAATTTTAAACATATATAAGTCATATAATTCTAGTTTATATGTTTTTTTTTTTTTTTTTAGAAAGGCAAAATATATATAGAACCAAACAAGGACCAAAAACATAAGAAAAGACATCCTCTCTTCAACAAGCCATTCTAGTTTATATGTAATTTTTTTTTGGTTTACAAATATAATAAGAACTCTTTGTTATTATAGAAGAACCTGCAATCTAGAAATAACGAATTATATTTAGAGTAAATTACACGTTTAGTCCTCAAAGTTTTATAGATTTCATGTATAACTCAAATTTTGACAATCCTTTATGACGTTTGAAATGTTGCTCACTGCTAGTCTAATTTGGTAAGGATGGAAAACAAAAGATGTGATTGGTTGAGTTATATCTTCAAAGTGGAAGTTTCAAAATAACTGTTAAGAGCTTTCAAAAATGCCATGTGGCGACTAACGGTAGGTAACTATTTCAACCTCTTTACGAATTGACATAGTGAGGTAGAGTGCAAGAGACCCAACCACTCACCCACTCTTCTTTGACCTTACATAGCCTTCACTATCACCATTTGTTTTGCCATTTAACCTTCTTAAAGATTCTTTTCAACTTTTCATATTTGGTTTTTAGTTTGTTTTTATTAGCTTTATAGTTTTTACAGTTGGTAACTTTAGAGTTTAAAGTTGCAAGTAAACCTCAATTAGTTAGAGCATCCCCAATGCACAAAGCTTGAATAGTTTTTTACTATTTCAATAAGTTTTTTGAAAGACTTTATGTGCATTGGATACATAGCTTTTTGAAAAGCTTTTTAGAATGACTTAGCAAACTAAAAGCCTTTCTTCAAAGTGGTATGCTTTAAATGTGGTATGCATTTAAAGCATTAAATGTAAAAAGCTATCAAAGCTTTTTTGCATTGTTCATGCTCTTAGTAAAGGAAGCTATTTAGGATGTCAGCCTATTGTACAACCGACATTGGTGGATTAAGGAAGGTGGTTGCATCGAGGACTCCAACGGTTAAAGTTCCTTTTTTTCTTATGTATTTTTATTGTTTTAGAGGCCTTTTATTTTGGAGACTTAAAATCTCATACATACCGAGGGACGATCCACGACCGTTGGATCAAAAAGACAAGATTTAAGAATAAGAAACACGGAGGGACCACTTCTGCCAATTCACCAAACTTACCCCAACAACCTCATTCCTACACCTCTCACTTTCAACAAAATCATTATACAAAAATCTCACTTTCTCTCTCTAACAACCATTAAAAAACTGCAACAAAAACTCAAAATCAACTGATTTTAACCGTTCAAATCATCAATAAAACACAAAAATGGAAGAATCATCGAGTGCACAAGCAGATCCACAAAAAAACTGGTTCAAAATGAACCTACTGAATCTCGAGATGAAGGTACGATGCTTCTGACTAATTATTTAGTTGTTTTATTGGTTGTGTTTTTTACTGTTTACATTTGGTTGAGTTTCTGAGTGAAAAGATTTGTATACATGGATGCACACCAAGTGTTTGTTGAAATGTGTGAGTGAAAAGTATCATATGTGTGTATCACCAGTGATATTTGAAATGAAATGTATATGTGTATTATCACTAGTGATATTTGTATTTGACTTAACCGTGCAAATCACATAAAGCACACAGAAAATGAAATAATCGACATCTAAAACAATGAATACTTTAGTTTTTACTGTTATAGAATCATTATTAGTGTGTTTTACTAGTTAATTTTTCATAATTTTTGATGTTGTGATGATTTATGTGATAATATGAGAGATTAAAAGTTAGGTTTAACAGAACAAAAGATATGTTGTGAACTTGTGATGCTTCTGTTTGATTTGTTGTGGATTTTTATGTTTAATGGATAGATTGTGCATGTTTCAAAAGGTTTTACTGCAGTATTTGAAAACAATATTGACCGGTAGTGTATCACCTGTTAACAGTTAAATTATTGTTGATTGGTAATATATCTATTGTGATAACAAATAGTTATTTGTTTGACATATGATATTGAAAACAAATGAACTATTCGTACACCAACAAAAATTATGAAAATATTTTGATGCAGATTTAAATGAGACCTGTGCAAAAAACAGCCTCATCAAACGAAAGAATCAACAACAAGTGTAATTGTCGTTGAAGAAAGCACAACATCTCCACAAACAAATTGAAGAAGCTCAAACACCTGTGATATCACAAGTTCCTCCATCACCACAATTGATTAAACAAATAGAAGAAAGCTGACACACATGTGATATCACCAATGATATCACCTCTGATATCACTTGATATCACATGTGATATGTGATCACTTGTGATATCAAAGGTTCCCCTGAAAGCACCTGGGAATAAAATAAAGGTGCTGGTTGATGAACCAATGAAGAGGACGATTGTTGAAAAACAAAAGTAAATAAAATAAGTTGATGAAAACAGTTGCATTGTTATGTTTTAACAACTAGTGCTATAATCTTTTGATTAGTAATATACAATGCAAATGATAACAATTTATGTTCTCTATATAAAAATGTGTTATTAACTAAGATACCCAACTAAGAATGTGAATTATCACAAGAGATAATCAACTTCATATAAAATGTTATGATTTTAATTTTTTTTTCTCTACATATATGTGTTATCAATTGTGATACTCAACTAAGAATGTGAAATATCACATTCTTATCACATGTGATAATGAATTTTGTATTTTACCAAGTGTATATGAAAGAATAATAAACATCAATTGTCATATTTTATCGCAAAGCTAACAAACAAGCTACTAAACTATCTTGTTTGTTATGCAACACCTTCATCAAAACAAACAAAACACATAAAAAAAGATATGAAATATAATATCACAAGTGATACTACACATATGATGCAGAACAAATTAAAAAAAATAATACCACAAGTGATACTATACATATGAAACAGAATATCACAAGTGATATTGCACATATTGTACTACACATATGATGCATAACAGATTTAGAAAAAACTTTAATATCACAAGTGATACTATACATATGAAACAGAATATCATAGGTGATACTACACATATTGTACTAGTATAGTCATTTTTTTTTCAAATTGATTGCAGATCTGTTAAGTGATAAAAAAAATATATATGGTAGATATATTGAAATGGTTAATTTAGTACAAAACGCCATCATTGATCATATCGTCAAATCTTAGCTAACACCAAGATACACATCAGTTTTACAAAATAAATATTAGCATCCTCTTATCAAATATTACAAAAAAGGCTACTGGTACACCTATGGAACAATAAAAGGCGCTACTCGGTTGATATCTAATCATCTATTGATCAGTCGGTATTCTTTCACGCATCCTCCGCTTTCACTTTCTCAGGAATAAAATATGAAAAATTTTCACAAAAATAATAGCTTTAATACATGTTCAGAGGTAAAAAAAAAAGATAGGAATTACACCTAGCTCAGGTGCAATAAACTTACCTGCAAAAAAGTCGAAGCTCTTCCGCTTACCAACGACGGATGCTGATTCAAGACAACAAATTAGCAGATTTCATTAGGTGCACTAAGAAACTTGAGAATAAAAGATACAATTCTAAATTAAATATGTAGAGCAGCAACCACTACTTTTACAAAAGCTTCATCTTGGACTTGCCTTAAATATGAATTATGTCTTATAAATAATAAGCAATATTACACTATAATTAATAACTTATCAGTAATTTATACTCACAGCTTATCCCCACAAACTTGTATTTTCATCCTTATCAAAATGTCAAAAATATTATATAAGAAAATTAAACATCTTAACATAAACAACTTATAAATAATCAGACTAACAATTATCACTGGTAATACTAAACGTATATCACTGGTGATACTAAACGTATATCACTGGTGATACTAAACCAGCTTATAATCATCAACTTCAAATATCACTGGTGATACTAAACGTATGCTACAGAGCAGATTCAAAACCACAATTAGACACAAAAACAGCAATCAAATGCAGTTAAAAACATAAATTCAACTAACAACTTAATTAATAAGCAAAATTACAAAAGTAGATAACAAAATTATCAAATATTTTTCACTCACACATTTCATCAAACACTTGGTGTGCAACTTGATCACAAGGAATGTTAAACAACTTGATCCACATAATTAACAAACGATTCAACAGCACTATCAACAGCAACAATATCCATCAAATCAGCTTCTGAAAACAAACAGTTCATTCAAATTAAAAGAAGACATAAAAAATGATGATAATGATCGGGAGGTGATTATGAGATGATGATCGGAATGGTGACTGGAATGGTGATGGTGATGATGATCGGAACGATGGTATAGCGGTGGTGTTGTGGTGGTAACTGATTATGGAGGGAAGTCGGTTGAGAGAAAACACACAGTTTGTGTGTGAAAAAAAAGCGAATGGAAAAAATAAATAAAATAAAATTTTATATAGGTGGGGTAAATTAGGTTTAAGTGATTAAATCTTAGATTAATATAGGCCATTAGATAAAAAAGGATGTAGGGTGGGGATTTGTCCATTGGTATGCACAAAAAAAAGGGTATGCATTTGAATTTTCCTCATTGTTTTAATCTTTGTTTTTATTCTCAATGTTATGACGTTTAAGGCATAGGGACACTAGTTGTGTAGCGCTTGCACTAGTTGTATATGAACCAATATACGATGTACTGATTGTCGAATTTGTTTTACTTATTTAATGATTTTTTTTCTCAACTTCATACTTAGGTTTCGTAGTGCCGGTGATGTACATAGCGCCTACTCATATCATGTTACAGCGTGGGTAGTGGAAGGCGGAAGAATGGTGTTGTGTTATGTCCAAGGTAGTGGAAGGCGGAGAGGAAAAAGGTGTTGGTTGCGGTAGCGGAAGGTAGGAGAACTACGGGAGTGGAAGATATGACTAGGATTAGGATTAAGATTTGGGATATATAACCGAATAACCCTAGCTTGTAAAACAAGCCAAACATAAAGACATATATAAACAATGACACTTTCCTAATACGACATAAAGACATATCCTAAATAAATATAATATGACATAAAGCCCGGGGCGTATCATTCCCCACTCCTTCAAAATCACCTTGTCCTCAAGGTGTTGTCCTGAAAAGTTCTCTTGATTCCGGGATCCCATATCCTAATCCTAATCCTAGTCATATCTTCCACTCCCGTAGTTCTCCTGCCTTCCGCTACCGCAACCAACACCTTTTTCCTTTTCCGCCTTCCACTACCTTAGACATAACACAACACCATTCTTCCGCCTTCCGCTACCCACGCCGTAACACTCCCCACTCCTTCAAAAATCACCTTACCCTCAAGGTGATACGAACAATATGCAGATTGAGAGTCCGCTAATTCTTCACTTAAATTCAAATTTATTTCATCCAAACGACTATCAAATTCATCACCTCCATCATTAAGTGTCGATATCACTCTATTCAACTCATCCTCGCTAATCTTAAGCACTTCGCCACCACCCACAACCTCTTCAACTCCAATATATTCATCAGTATTCAATGACCCTTCAGCCTTAAGTGAAGCAAATTCACTCTCTAATGGTATAATGACATGTATTTTCATTCCAACGATGTGCTCTTTCTCTTCCTTTGAAATTGTCTCAAAACGACCCTCAGTGATACGAGCTTTGAAGAAGTCTTCTCCCAAAGTTAAAGGATGGGACCTCAAAAAATCCCAAATATCTAGGTTCGCGAAGCGTGTTTCCGCCGCACGGGTCAATGAAAAAGCTTCGTCTAGAGTTTCGGGATTTGACCGTAAGAGTAAACATCGTAGATCTAGTTCAAGTCCGGAGAAATAAAACGTTATAAGTAAAGACTCTGAGGACCCTGTTACTTGATTTTTAAGAATCTTAAAATCATTCTCGTATTCGGCCACCATACCCATTTGCAAAAGCTTAGATAGTACGTCCCGATCGTTGCTGCTCGATGCCATGAACAGTAACTAGAAAGAACAGGGGAATTTTTTTTTCTGATGAACAGTAGCTATGAACAGTACCAGAGAACAGTGTCGTGAACAGTTTATTTATTTATTCATTTTTTTATTTTTTTTTAAACCCTGATTAAAAACCCTCTCAACGAGAGCTCTCAATGAAAGCACCAATTGATACGGCCCGGTTAGGGGTTGTATCGGGATAAGGCACCACTTTTAGCGTGTGCGAGCTCCTTAAGAAAATAGAGAGAAGAACTAGAGATTTGTTTATCTTAAACTTGATTGATTCATTCATAATAATGATTCGGTATATAACCGAATAACCCTAGCTTGTAAAACAAGCTAAACATAAAGATATATCTAAACAATGACACTTTCCTAATACGACACAAAGACATATCCTAAATAAATATAATATGATATAAAGCCCGGGGCGTATCATACCACAATATTGTCTGCTTTGCCCGCAGGCTTACGGCTTTGTTTTTGTGACCCTCATGTAAAGACTTCCTAGTAGGTCACCAAACCAGTACTACTTTCACATGAGCAAGCTTAACTGCACAATACTTAAGAATTCCACCCGCGATAAACCACAAAACGCGTTGTCTCATGGCGAATGTTATTTTATGAACCCAACATCTCTTCAGGACACAGTCGGTGTGGAATTTGCTTATGGTGTTACAGCTGATATTGTTGCTGGACGTGGTGCTTTTGTGTTGATAGTTGTACCATGCGCGCATGCAGAAGTGTAACATAAACTTGTCTTAATTATAGTATTATGGTGAATGTAATTTGGGAGATTGATAGAATTTTGAATCCACATTCATGAATGTGGATCATGTAATTCCTGTAAGTGCTCATTTCTATTGTGTTAATGCAGGTAATGAAATATCTATATACTAGCTTATAGACCTGTTGACACCGGGTTATTTTTTAAAGAAATAGAAAAAATTAGATGATAAAAAAAGTAATAATGTAAACATGTTTCATTTAAAATATGATACAAAGAATTAGACAATGCGTCCATTATCAGATAAGAAATTGTTTCTGTTACAATTACATTAACAAACATCCAAGCTTGGGGTCTCCAAAATTGATTGTCTTGAGTAGCAAAAGATGTGTGTGAGCGCCTATCGATTTACAACCCAATGTTCATGCCGTGCACACCTAATAGTCCATATATGATGTGAGTACATGCATGTTGTTAATGATAATATATTATAATTGAGAATATGAGAGAAGAAAAAAAAGGGTACGTGTGTATTTTACATACCTTTTGATAAGCAATTTAGTTTATTACAATTATACTAACAAACTTCTAAATGTTGGTGAATCTAAAATTGATTGTCTCGAACATAAAATGATGTGTGTGAATACCTATCGATTCAAAATCCAATCCTCGCTATTTTCATTGTGACTTTTCATGTTGTGATGTAAGTTTGACCCAATTGGTTTGCAGTGGGTAGGTTTTGAGGATCTCGCATCTCTAACACGTCAAACATATAAGAATTAAAAGGAACTTTTTATTTTATTTTAATGGTGATCCCTTATATGAGAATGCTTGTTTTGACCCGTACAAAAAGTGACCTATTTCACTATCTTAAAAAGGATAAGGAATTTGATTTACCACATCAAAGAGTTCAAGAATAGTTGAATTTAATTAAAGAATTCAAGCAATTCATTTTAGAGCATGTATTGAAATTCAAATTGTCGTAAAATATAAGTTCTTTAAGAGCCCCATTTCAAAGGTACATAAAATTACAAAGTTGACATAATAGGTCAATAGGATTTTGTTTGTTAACATGTACTCATCACACACACTCACATCCTTTCTTTCTAGTCGAGGAGACTTACAAACGTGCATTCTTTAGACCCATCATATTGCAACAAATTCCACAAGTAATAGTAGCTACATGGTTACGTTAACATGAAAATACACTCTATGTAATATGATTAATAGGATACGAATCTAATGCATATTTTCAATCTTTTGTATTTATTGTCAAACAACATCCCATAATTTGTCATCAAAAGAGTTAGTAAATGTAAAATTTTCATTACCTTTTTCTAATTGAATCATGAACTACTATTTGTTGGCAAAAATAGATAAGCATATTAGATATGTAGGTTATGAAGTTATAATTTTACTCTATAAAAAACACATGAGCAAATTGAAACATAAAACATGAAATCAAGAGTAATGTATTTTATGAGTAATGTATCACAAGCAAACAAAATCAATCAAGTACCAAAAAAATTAATCATTCATGACCTTCCATTAACATCAAATTTTCCATAATTACAGTGCCTTAAAATAACTTGATCCATAACAAACAAAAGAAGGAAACATTCTAAACAATGAATCATATCCTAACACGAAACATAAAACTTGAAATCAGATAAAAGGATACAGACACATAATATTATCACCAACGCCCAAATCAAACACACCCAACAAATTGTCTCTTCCGCCATTCACAAAGCTTCCCGCTTCCGCCATGTTCTCTTTAATATCATTCAAACCTTGACCTTGCGTCTTAACTTAAACCGCTATATCAAGAAACACTTGATGAAGCTTATTAAAACTCCTTTTAATATCATTCACAACTTCATGCCTTTCTTTAATCGCAAGAACCAAATCCTTTTTCCAGTCAAACACTTAAAAACACCTTCCACTTCCCGAAAGCATATTTTCAACCATTGTCACACTCGGGTACTCACCCGTCACATTATAATACATTCTTTTCAGATTCTTCTTACGATCTTAAACAATCTTTTCTCTCAACTCTTCATAGCGGGAAGTAATAACAACCTAAAAATTATAAATAAACCTAAAAATTAATAATTTAAACTAATCAGCAATCATCGTCATATAAACAGTAAACAGCTAACGATTACAGTTGAGCAAGTCAAAAATAGGTTCTTTCTTATTTGGCATCTAAAAGTATAGTGTTAGCATAGGGGTTGTTTAGGTAAGCTTAAGCTTAACAACTTTACATCGTCAAGACTTATTTGCTTATTTATCCCCCTAAATTAAAAAGGTGTTTAGCCATAGAACATACACTTTCACTACTTATTTAGTTTTTTGAAAAGAATGCTCAGTACTATTAAATAAACCTTTAGGTTTTGCATAATATAAACAATTACCATCATAGGTTCACTATTCATCTAATGGACTCCATACATTTAATTTCGACAACTTGCACGTTGAGGTTAATCAAAATTACACGAAGACATTGGCAGATAACATTTAAGTAGTTTTTACAAAAACAGTTGAAAGCACCAAGTTTCATGCATAGAGGAACCATGGTGCATTATTTGACCTAATTACTTATCAATGGATCTATTTGGATCGTGTTTTATCTCAAATTTGGCTGCAAAGGAACCTGTCATAGATCGAAAGTCACAAAAAGTATATCTTTAATCCCACAACGTCCTAAATGATTTTATTAGAGAATTTTATCATTGTGCAATGCAATACTCTACACAACTGATCAAGTTCTATGTAACACCTTCTCTCACAAAGGCATGTACAGGATCTATATTTCTATAATCATAGGCATTTAACCATATAACATTACCATTAGTCTTAGATAATATTTTAGGTGAACTTAGCGTAAACAATAACCATCATCAATCGAAATTGGTTTGATTGATAGTTTTTGAATCGGTCTATTGAATAGAAGGAAACTGATTTATTAAAGTCAGCTTAAAAAATAGAAGTATGATCTCGTTTAAGTGTGTAAAGGATCAATAACATTACATGGTTATTTGCATGGTTAGATTTAATTTTTGCAATTCCTCTTCTTCTATGTAATCATATGTTAGATAAGCTCGATAAAAAACTGCTATAAAACCCTTTTAAGCATCCTTATGATCACAAGGTCGGTTGCTGAAAGGATCATTTAAAGAACAAACAATATCAAAGAACAAAGTTGCACCTGCTGATAAATTGAACAAATCGGCATCCTTTGCCAATAGGAAATCTCACTGAAACTATCTCGCCATATAAGGAGAAAGGTTGCTCAAGATCCTCGTCGTTTATAGAAGGGTTAAGTCTTCCAACAAATATCTACAGCCAATTGAAGGGTTAGCCAAGTGTGAATAATATTAAAGATGAATTTTGTTTGAACCATAAACCTTGTGAAAAGACCATACTGACCATTGTGTATAAGAATCACCATCTGTTTAAAAGCCACCATTTGACATATAACCACCTAACAATAAAAATCCAGTTGAGCCGCCATTGCATACTATGAAAATGGTTTACTCGATTGTGATAACACACGTGGCAATATGTATGGGTCAGAAATCCGGCCAAAATTGGCCCAAGTTGAAAGGGTCATTTTAGTAAGCATCAGGTTGACCAAAAGTACATTATGGTCCAAGTTGAAATGGGTCATTTTAGGAAAAAAAATATTTAGCGCATTAGGAATAAATTATAACCCATAGAAGCCTTTAATAATAAAATAATAACTCTGTAGATGAAATAGAGACATAAAATCTAATAAATAAGCTCTCAATACGCAAAGACACGCTAAAATGTCCATATAATCAATTAAAAAAAATTTATTTGACCAATTTTCCTTTTTGGGTTGCACAATATTAACGGCACAAGCAAATCCATAAATCGATTATTGTTTTCGCTTTTACCTTTAAGCAGGAAAAATAAGTAATCCCAAACACCCTCTTAAGCACATAGATATTCACAAAAAATGCTTATGTTTATGTATTTCTTCAAATCAGATTTGAATCTAAAGATGTATCTAGCACTGTAGTAAACTAACCATTGAAAAAAAAAAAAGAAAAAAAAAAAACTGTTGTATACTTCTCCATGCAACAATCTCAGACTTATATACATTAGGAACTAAGCTTGGCACCAAATAACATATAGGTAGTTCATAATGTCAATGACTATATAACTTCTCAATAAATAGATATTAGAAAGAATGAGAAATGGATTGATATTATAGTCTTGAACATACTTATTAAAAACTAAACGACATTATAGGGACAAATTACCTGTCCACAATTTCAGCTATTGTTGTGATTATTCCCATCTTTATTGTATTCTCCATGTGCGATTTTATGTTTTTCATTGTATGTAACCAAAGATAACATGAAGTTTATATTATTCTATGGCTTCCTACCACCTTCCTTGTACATAACATGTACGATAAAACAAATATTGTGTTATTAACCAACTCACTTGACAAAGCAATTTTTCCACCTCGTACAATTAGCATTTTTCATCCATCCTTCTACAACTGCAATTCAAAATATACATAGATTACAATGAAAAAAGTTATTTTTAAGCAATGACAGTATTGCCTTGGACCATGAATCTGATGAATAATAGTTCTACTTAGATAATACCTTTAGGCTCTTTATTGTATCCTTTGTTGAGTAGTACTATCATATTGCTTCTCAAACGATCTCACATTTGGGTCTTATAACTGACTAAAACAAAAAGAAATTTCATCAAACACCTCGTTCTTATGCAATTGTCTATGAATCCAAATTATATGTTTACCACAAATCACACATAAAAACAGTTACATTCTTTTTTAGACTTTAACTCAATCAGTGATGATATAAACACGGATGGTAAGCAATTACCTGATTGATTGTTGAAGAAAATAAAGTCGATTTGAGAAACTCTTCACATGCTTCCGACCATTTTGTTTTAAAGAAACTTGGTCTTTGACATCTATAACCACTTCCACCTGGATACAAACAGCAAATCATATGTAGAGGTCAATTTGGGTTCGGGAAATTGATATGGCTGCGTACAATTTTTTCCCAAACGTCTGACTTTCTAAATAGATAATCAATGTGTCAAATATGACTACCGACATTATGTTATTTTGATAAAAAAACTACTTTACCAAATACAATTATTCAAAAGGTTTTATGCAATTTAAATACAGTCTAGGTAACTTTTGACCTATTTCCTTTGAGGCCATTTTTCAAATTTATCTGTATGACCCATGACAGATAAATTGTAACCGGTGTCAACCCGTTCGTAAGTAAATGGGCCGGAACTTATCACATCTAATAAAATGGAAGCTACAAAAGATATATTAGAAAGTTATAAGTAGAAACACGGTACCTGCTACACAAAATTTTCAAGAAAATATTGTGCACTTATAAACCGTGTGATGAAAGTGTTTATTGAGTCTATAAAGATACCAACTCAGAAAATGCAGCCCCTTTTTATCCATGCATTTTGAAAGTGGTAATCCATGATCGTATGCTTAAAAGCCACAACAAAATCTTAAAGAAGCAAATGATGACACAAATTTACCTTAAACATGATCGGAGTGCTGAGTAATGTGACCTTCATAAAGTCTGCAACTGACCCATTTTGACCTGTACAAAAACATCCCCTTTTGACCCGTACTAAAATAAACTTTTGACACGTTGCCCAATCCGCCATGCAGTTTGCCGCAGAACAGCCATTTACTTAGGAATATCATTCTTAGGCACATAAACAGTTTCGGGTGCTGCGTAATAATAGACTAATCAAAAAATGATGATGGAAAAAATAAGTATAACAATTTTGCAAATCATGTAAATCTTTTAAGTAACATTTGGTATCTTTCATGATGATTATTTTCCATGTATATAAACATGTCATTTAGTATAAAGTAACCGACTACCTCTTTTCATGTGAGGAAGAACTCATGTAACTTAAATACACACAATAATGGATAAATCATATTCACCTTGAACATCGGCACGAATTGATGGTACACGTTCACCTCCAATATCACCGGTCAATAACCGAACAGTGTAACATTTTTTTTCAGATGGTCAAGAGCCGCAGACGGCCTCGTTGCAACATTGACATCAAGTAATCCCGGGCAGTAGTCTAAAGCGCGAATTTTGGGATATAGCCTATTAGACGCAACAAATGTTTCTCCATCTCTAGTGTCCACTGAATTTCAACGCACAAATCCCATGGAATTATTTCAGAAAATGCAGCCCCTTTCATTGTTGTTGCTGCTTTCAGAAAATCAATGTCTTTCCTATACAATTAACATGAATGACATTGGTTTTTATCTTTTACAGAATGAGCAAATTCCAAACACTATTTATTAAGCACTTATTTTTAGGTACTTATTTTTAAGCCGAAATAGGAACACAAAAGCACTTAGTTTTAAATATGTGAAGAAGTACCTTTGACTTCATACATGTTATCTCATTTGGGATGCTCATACACTTATTAAGATCCAGGGTCCCTAAAACAACACGGTCCTCTCCCTCGTGTAAAAACTACAACAGATTTATCAGAAAGTGTTAGACACTGCATCATACTACCACTGGGCTGAATATATAGCAAAATCATTTTATTACTAACAAAATATTTAAAAAACGCAATTCACTTTTATAAAATTATAATGATAATGATTTTCCCTAAATACTAACATTATTAGGGTTTCATAAAAATAAAAAAAAATTGATATAAATCGAATCCATAAGGGCTTTAATAATTTATTCACATATTATAATTAATCAACACAAAGGAAAATATGTAACAAAACAATTTAATAACACCAACATTATAAGGAATTCATAATCAAAATCAAAACGAAATTGAAAGAAAAATGAAACAAAGTAGATAACTTACAATAACCAAATCAAAATGGGCTGGCAACTCCAAATCGATATCAATGAGTTTACAAAAATACTGCACACCGAAATGTAAGGAGGAAGGATCGGGTGTAACTGAATCAATATTGCCTTTACTACTTTGCAAAAATAGATTAACACATCCTGCTGACTTTCTCCTTTTGACTCACAAAAACCATTGCATGAACCGATTGTACTTTGGATCTAAATAATGAAGAACACGTCAGAGAATTAAACGGATTTTTAATGCTCGCACTTAAAGAACTTGTCCAAAACCATCGTTTATTAGATAAAATAGATTTGCATTGTCAATTACAGAGTATGTTTTTGTTTCATTTTAAATGAGGTACCTTTGATTTGTTATAAGCTGCGCATGTGGTACTCTCTTTAAGAGCATGCGGTGTAATCACTCACTTCGTGACACTGGTACAAAAAGTTGTATTGGTCATGCCAAAAATGTATGACGATATGCCTATAGTCACACACATTTTTTCGTTGTGTGTCACTAAACGTCCCGCCACCGTAGGTGGTATATGGTCACATTATTGAGTTCGTTGGATTAGTCATTATCAGTGTGACAAATTAGACACAAGTTTTATTGGATTAGTCATTATCAGTGACCGTAAACACTTTATAGTCACACGAATGTTTTTTGAGAGTAACTATTTTTCAGCCTTTGGCCACATAAATATATAATGTATGTGACATTTGAGATGATATATTCGAGTAAATGTGTATTTTGTGTGACTATTTCCCGTCCTGTGGCCACATGAATATACAATAAATGTGACGTTTGTGATGATTTAGTCACACAATGGGTGTTAATTTTTTGGTGTTAGTCACATACAATTTAACACAAAGTGGCCAAAAGTGTGAATAAGTGTGACCATATGCTGTTTAAAGTGAAGAAATGTGTATTTTGTGTGACTATTGATCATCCAATGGCCACATGAAGTTTATGTTTGCGTGGCCTTTTGTAATATTTAGTCACACAAAGCATGTTTGTTTTGGGTATTTAGTCGCATACCATTAAGCAAACAGTGGCCAAAAGTGTTAATAAGTGTGACCATATGCTGTTTAAAGTGAAGAAATGTGTATTTTGTGTGACTATTGATCATCCAATGGCCACATGAATTTTATGTTTGTGTGGCCTTTTGTAATATTTAGTCACACAAAGCATGTTTGTTTTGGGTATTTAGTCATATACCATTAAGCAAACAGTGGCCAAAAGTGTTAATAAGTGTGACCATATGCTGTTTAAAGTGAAGAAATGTGTATTTTGTGTGACTATTGATCATCCAATGGCCACGTGAATTTTATGTTTGTGTGGCCTTTTGTAATATTTAGTCACACAAATCATGTTTGTTTTGGGTATTTAGTCACATACCATTAATCAAACAGTGGCCAAAAGTGTAAATAAGTGTGACCATATGCTGTTTAAAGTGAAGAAATGTGTATTTTGTGTGACTATAGATCATCCAATGGCCACGTGAATTTTATGTTTGTGTGGCCTTCGGTAATATTTAGCCACACAACGACTAAAGCAAACAGTGACCAAAAGTGTTAATAAGTGTGACTATATGCATCTTTTAGTCACATTTAAAAAATCAATATATATCAAAACAATTCAAATATATATCAAAACAAATTCAAATACAATAAAATTGGAATATATATAACTGAACAAAATATAAAATTGGAAATCCTTTTATACACCAAGGAGTCCTAGTCGGCTTACAATAGTTTCTTTATAAGTATCTATAATCTTTTCCATAAGCAAGTAGCAACTTCGAGCGGTCTTAATTTCTGAGCAGTACCAACTTTAACTAGCAGTAGTAACTTTTGTACTAGCAGTAGTAAATACTTGGCCACATTTTCCTTGAAGTTCATGAGCTGCACTAGATCCATCTAAGCAATATTAACACAAACATGATCAGCAGTAATTCAAACAACATCATGAAGACTTTTAATCCAAAACAATGAACATACTAATAAAATTTGCAGTTAAACTTACAAGTTTTTCTCCCATTGATCTAATCTCATCATCTGGATATAAAAGCCTTGAAAATGTAGGCTGCTGCATATCAACACATCAGGATGAGAGCAGGACTAGAACATGTCAAAGCTCACAACATAACATAACTAGATGAGCCACTGGTTCAACTATCTGCACAAACATGATAGGAGAGTTAATACTAGTACCACGTTAGTACTGCTGGAGCAGAGTTACTACTGCTAGTGTGTGTGTATATATATATATATATATATATATATATATATATATATATATATATATAACAGAATGTATATAAATGAAGCAAATATATATACAAATGTATTTCAAATTCAATAAAAATCGAATGTATATAAATGAAGCAAATATATATATATATATAATTGTAATGTCGTATATAATCAAATTCTCAACTATCACAAGTTAAAACCTGTTGACTCTTCGCCGTCTTAGCTTGCTTTTGCAAGGGTTCACTAGAGACCAAATATTTTCGCTTCATTGGTACTAATTTTAGTCCTGTATTTTGTTCACTAATATTTGGTATCATAGTTGGTGGTGTAACCTGTAGAACCGGTTTGTTGTGGCTCAAGCGTTTTCGTATGTCCGATAGTTTTAACAGGTTCCTATATGTATATGTAAAACACGGTACATTAGTCATGTACGTAAAACTAAAAAAATCAAAGGTGGATGTTTTATTACTTGCCACTGTTTCCATTACTGGTACGTTTTCCAAAGTTTCAATGGCCATTGGAGTGGCCACCTGCAATATAAATTAAGAAATACAATGGTGTTATCATTAGAAAATGAAATTGTTAACAACATAAAAAGTGGCTTACATTTGAGTCTAATGCCAGTTTCTTTCTGCAAAAAAAATATGGGAAATGTAAGAAACTAAGGCACTAATAACACTGCATAATATAAGATCTGCTAACCATGAAACCGTAAAAATATACATTGGTTGGCTTTGGTGACTGAGATGGAGCATACCCACGCCTTGAAAATTAATAAGCCAGAAAATCCATCTGACGGAATTTTTAGCCAGGCATCTCATGTATCATCCTCACCCGTGAAAATAGCATGTACCCCCTGCAAGAAACAAGTAACGTGATTAATGCTAACATAAAAGACGAAAACATTAGATGTCCCAAATATAATTTCAGCCTCAAAAACAAACATACGGGTTGCATATCGACTCGGGCAACAAATAATATACAATTGGTTGCAATTTTATTGATGAGGCAAAAAATGATCCGTTTTTAGGGGGTCATTTAAGCCCGGAATTGAATTTATTTGATCAAATATTGCCCTAAATCGTTCATTTTGTGATTTTAGGTACTTTTGGAGTGAATTCTGGAAAAGGAAGCATTTTGGACGTTTTTGGAGCATAAAAGTGAAGAAAATGGCAAAGTCTTAATTTTCCTTGCTGGGAACAGTACCTGACGGCGTCACAAGTTTCTTAATGACGACTTCAAGAGGAAAAACAAGAGGTGAAGAGGATAGAGTCCATGACGGTCCAGAATGTTTTTACACTAGGGCATGACGGCGTCACCATAGGCCGTCATGGTCCCTTTACACGTGACGGCCCAGAGGAAAAATGCTCTTGACGGTGTCAGATCTGGATCTAGGCAATCCGATTTTAATATGGGCGGTGGGTTGACGGCATCAGAATTTCCTTCTTGACGCCATCACCTTGGAAAATCTATATATAGTTTTGTAATTTTCATTCATTAGGAGAGGACAATTTTAGGGACGACTTGGAGAAACCCTAGCACGATTTTATCAGTATTTTCAAGGGTTTTCACCCCTTGAAACCTTTCATGTTCAATTAAGATAAGTATCCTTTTAATTCATTCAATATGTCTATGTGTTGTATATCTTACGCTTGTCTTGATTTTAACATGCTAGGCTTGATCTCTTGTGTGTTTACTTAGATGTAGTGAAACCTAGATGTTGATTATGGGTTGATTGCTTGTTTATAGTTGTTACGGATGAATGATTTCGATGTTAGGCTTAAGAAAACTGGCAGACTTCCATTGTGTAACTTGCTTGAACGTCTTAAGAAACATGAACCAATGCGTACTAGGTTTTTATGGTTGTATTTAATGCATGAGTGAATTCTAATGATCCCATGTTAGGAGCTTCTTGCAGGCTCGACATAGGAGTGAAGTAGGAGCTTATAGAGTTGGGGAAGTACGTACGCCACCCCACGATTGATATTAAGGAATATAACCCGTCATCCATGCAACTGTAACAAACTATCAACCTGTAAAAGATATCTAGGGAGTAATGAACTCTAAGTAAACACAATTTTCCCATTTATTGTTCACACCACTAGTTTAATTAGCTTTATTTATATTTTTGTTATTTTATTTTGATTGCATCTTTAGTTATTGGGTTAGTTGACTAGCAACTAATTACGCCCACTCTTCTAAAACCCGAGATTTTAATTGCTTTTATAAAAATATAAAAATACAAAAAGAATCATCCCTCACCTCTAGACCTAGTTTTTAGGCTTTCTAATCCTAGCGACACTATTCCTGAGTTGAACGATCAATCCCCCGATACTTGTCACTATACTATACTACAATGATCAGGTACACTGCCTGGTGGGGGTTGTAAGCTTCTCGAGATCCCTCGAGAGGTAAAGCATGGTGCAATTCCCATGCATCAAGTTTTTGGCACCGCAGCCCGGGGAATAGTTATTGTCTAGGTTAGGATTTCTTTTTATTAGGTCTACTTGCTAGATTCCTTTCTAGTAAGACTTTATTTTTATTTTTAGGTTTTCTTTAGTCTATCTATTTCTTCGTGTCTTTGTTCGTAACCTTGACCATCCGACATCATGGAAGGTGGTAACATCTTTGAACCCATCAACCCACCACAACAAGACCACTCACAAAACCCACCACTAGCAAACCAACCTCTTAGGCCCCGAACCGTAGGAGAGTATTCCCGACCTAGCCACCAAGGCTATCGAAACACTATTGAGCTCACCCAAGGAGCCAATGTGTTTCCCTTGCGATCCGACACCATCCGGTTGGTGCAAAGCGGATGTGCATTCCATGGACTTCATTCCGAAGATCCTAATCAACATCTCAAGGACTTCCTTAAAATCGTAGATTCTATAGACCTTGATGTTACAACTAGAGAGTCGACCCGATTACGCCTATTCCAATTCTCTCTACGTGATCAAGCTAGTCAATGGCTTGAACGTTCACCCATGGGATCCATCACCTCATGGGATGATCTCACCACTCGTTTCCTTGCTCAATTCTTCCCACCGGGGAGAACTACCAAGCTTAGAAATGATATCTTGATGTTCCAACAACGTCAAGGTGAAACCTTTTGTGAAGCATGGACTCGATACAAAGACTTACTCTGAAAAGTCCCTCATCATGGCATTGAACCATGGCTCCAAATTCAAATCTTTTACGATAAAGTTAATTATCAAACGAGAAGGGCCATAGATTACGCAGCCAATGGCAGGTTAAATAGACTTAGCATTGATAAATGCTGGAAAGTTCTTGAGGGGTTAGTACAATACGAAGAAGAAGGATGGGAGGACCTGATGTTTTCAAAAGAGGGAAGTCTTGATTACATGAACGCTACCCAGGAACAGTTATTGGTAAATATTGAGAAGCAGGTTAAGGGTTTGATGGGAGCTGAAATGCCTGCTGCTGAAACCGCAAGGAGTCCTGATGTACGTGTAAGTGCGATTAACAAATATAGTTTTCCTAAACGTTCACGACAAGAGGAGTTCGAAGGGATAATGGTAACCTTCATGAATATTCAGGAAAAACAAATTCGGCACTTAGAAGCACATATGGAAAGCACTCGTAATGCTTTTATGGACTTAGCAGACAAATTCATATCAAGAATTAAGGAAAATATTAAGGAAAAATCCACACCAAGAAAAATCAAAAAAATCTTTGAAGTCCCAATCCCTTTGGTGTGTGACCAAGAGGATAATGAGAAACCCTTTTCAAGTGCTTCACCGTCAATTACCCCTTACTTCTGTGAGCATCCTCAAGAGGAAAAGAACTTGCAATTTCATAACATCTTCGTTGGAAGCTTGCAAACCATGCTCCCCAACCTGTACAAGAGACGTTCCTTTGGTTTTAAACCTGGTGTGAAGAGGTTGCACCCCAAAAACACTGCAGCTTTGGGATCCTCTATGGAACAACTCCTCTTCGTACCCACCGTTGACCAATGCGAAGATCACAACTTAACTGGAACTTTGCCCACCCCATTTGATAACCACGCCTCTCTCCGTGACAGTAACAAAATGTTTGACCCTGGTGGACTTTACTAACGGGATGGCTACTCATAGTTTTCACTCTTGATTAGCTATCTACATTAGTGAAGGGACTGAATTTGAAATTACCACTTAGTGTTCATAAAACGGGCATCTGACGGCGTCAGATTTTACTCTTGACGCCGTCACCTCGCATTCTCAGCAATAATAACCCCATTTCCATCACTTTCAACTCATACCCCACAAACCATACCCAAGTGCTGCTCCACCTCCGAATCTCCAAGATCTAATCCGACATCTTCCGTGACAAATCTCCACGTGGTAAGTAATTTTTCTTCATCCTTTTTCGTTTAATTATCCTTAGAACCTACAAATTTTGAAAACCCCCATCATCCGAAACCCTATCATTGACCCATCTTTAAGAATCATAATGCCCTTCCTTAGGTGTTTTGTAATCATGAGTTTACCATTAGGTGATAGTGGTTGATTCGAATCATGAGTTAATTGCGGAAAAATCTTTCACACCGCAGATTTTTTGACCCCCACCCATGTTTTCTTCATAAAGGAGTGTTTGGGTCATGGATTTAGAGTTTGAAAATTGATTTTTCCCTCGTAATTGCATGGATGAACTTTTGCTGGATCTGACGGCGTCAGGTTTCATCTCCTGACGCCGTCAGATGTGTCTGACAGCATGAATTCGTAAAACTCTCATTCTAACCATTTTCGTTCCATTCTATCTTTTTCCAGGAAAATGAGCAAATTATCACGACAACACCGAGGGAGTTCGTCTAGATCCCAACGTGTAAACTATGGAGACTTGGTCCATAGTTGGAGTGAGTTTGATAATGACGCCGCTACAACCAAGTACGCGGAACTCCTATATCACTATATCGATGCTGGGGCTGTGATCGATTGGGAGTTTCTGAGGTCCCAAGGTCTTGAGGGTGACTTCCTTGGGAGGATCCAAATTGATGGATTCACGGGTCCTCAATGGGAGAGATTGTTCAGGATGAGGGAGACAGTTTATAGTGAATTGGTAAGGGAGTTCTTTGCGACTTTTCGCTTTGATTTGGTTGGGGCAAGGACAGATATGGGAGGCACCACCATTTACTTTAGATTGGGGGGAGAGCTTCGATCATGCTTGATTACTGAGTTTGGTTGGAGATTAGGTTTATATAATCAGGAGGAGGCTGTTCAGGGGGGTTTCATGCAGAGGTTGTTGAATGGGGAGACGATGAGGAGCGAATTGAGGTATTCCATGTTTTGGCCGAGTATTAGGAACGGGGTATATACCTCAACTACTGGGGCGGCCTCAATCAGGGACCCCATGATCAAGTTAGCCCAAAGGTGCATCACCTACAGCTTGTCGGGGTGTCATGGCACCACTCACCGTGTCACTGCTTCAGATCTGTTCTACCTATACACCATGTTTTCAGCGGATGTATACTGTAACATCCCATTTTGGGTAGCAAGCTATTTGAAGACTAGTGTGGGGGAGAGGGACATCGACAAGGTGTATGGGGGGATGTTTGTGACCCGTTTGGCTCGATCTTATGGGGTACTTGTTCCTGAGATCATGGGGTTAATCCCTCAAGCAGATGAGCATTGTGATGGAGCTGGGGGATGGGTCCTATACCTGGTACGTTGTGGGAGGACCTGCGGCTGTTGAGGATGAGGATGATGATGATGATGATGATGATGATGATGATGATGATGAGGGAGTGCCCTAACAACCACATTACGGGGATTATGAGGTTGGGTCTGCGGATTATTACCGACACATGGATCGGGGAGACTGGCAGGCACACCAGGGGGCCTGGATGGGTCAGGTGGACGCATGGCGGACCACCACTGACCAGCGTTTTGATTGGATGTATGATCACACCATCCGCCAGATGTACCATCTCTCCACTCGTGATCAGATTGAGCCCCCGCTACAGATCGACCCATTCCCTGGTCGCGAGACGGACTACCCTCCCTACGGGTACACCAGGCACCTCCCTCCTGGCTATGACTACCGCTATGGTCCCCCTCCCCAATGATTTGTCTTGATGTTTGTGATTTCTGAACAATTTATTCATGGTTGTATGGTTTAAAACAATTTGGCTTGTAATAGTTTAGGGTATGGCCTCTGTTGGCCCTGGATAATTTTTATTTTCATGCAGGATTTTAATATTATGGGTTGCTTATGATTTCATCTTTTAATTTGTGTGATTTTTATTTGTTTGATTGTTATTTGTTTCCGTATGCATGCTTTATTTTTATTGTTGGTAGATCATGTTTCAAAACAAAAATGGTGAAAATACTTTATTTTTTCGTTTGACTTAGTCTTAACTTCATCCAAAAGTATTTCGCAAAAGATAAGTGTAAGGGGAAACCCCAAATATGTTTTTAAGAAACAAAATTGATCATGGTTCTCCACAATATTAAATGGACATGTATATTCATATTAGTTAGAGTCAAATGCTTGTATCGAGTCATGATGATGTTTTGCAGGATTTTCCAGGAAGTAGGACATAAGTTTTCCAGAAATTTTCCGGAAACTTAACGTAAAGATTTCTGCAGGTCACTTCTGACGGCGTCAGGAATTAATTCCTGACGGCGTCATGTGTAAAATTCTGGAAATTTTGCTAGTTTTGTTTTTCTAACGGAGTATTAATGTTTTTGTTAATTCTTTAGTTTTATAAACTCCAGGAAATCTGCAAACATTCATTCCACAAGCATTATATCTTAATTTGCTTTCTAGGATTTGTTAATATATATAGATTGCCGCCGATTTTATGCGAGGTTGCCTTGTTTGTTTTCTCAGGTTTAACAGGTTATGTATGACAAGAAGATGATTTATATTCTAGAAGGGAAGCTTTGATTGTTCATTTTCTTGGAGGAAGATCTAACCTTGTTACCGCACTATCCACACCGAACGAATCAGAGGAGTATTTGATTTCATTCTTTTACCTATTTTACTTTTACATTCTTTAATTGAACATTGGGGACAATGTTCATCCTAAGTGTAAGGGGAGGGTAAAATGATGATACCTTATAGGATACAATTGCACTTGAGTTTGTTTGTTTGATGGTAGGTGTTTAATAAAACTATGAGAAATACTTGTTAGTGTAATTTTAGCGCCAAATTTATTTTTTTTACAACATTTAGGAGTGAAACTTTAGCCTTAGCAAGTGTCTCATGGATAGGAGTCGTATGACTAGCACAAAACCGTATCATTCAGAAAAATTTTCTACCTAAATATGTGAGGTTCGCCTTTAGATTTGATAGGAAAAGCATTTACTATTAGTGCTTATGAGTGTACCAGTAGCATTTAGATTCTAGAACTTGCGTTAGTGATGCATCCCGAGACCGCTAGTGAGACTACATTTGTGTAGTAGGATTTACTACATGATAAAAGGCATTAGGATCACCCTTGTGTTAAACCCGTATCATAATTACTTGACCGTTTAAGTCATATTACTTGGCTAAATCGTTCCTTTTGTGATTTTAGGTACTTTGGGAGTGACTTCTGGAAAAGGATGCATTTTGGACGTTTTTGGAGCATAAAAGTGAAGAAAACGGCAAAGTCTTAATTTTCCTTGCTGGGAACAGTACCTGGCGGCGTCAAGAAGGTTTTGATGACGGCGTCAAGAGCAATTTTGGTGACGGCCCAGAGAAAACGTGACGGTGTCAGATCAAGGCCGTCAAGAGTAAAAGTGGTGACGGCCCAGAGCAAAAATACACAAGACGGCGTCAGATCTGGATCTAGGCAGTCCAAGAATTTTATGGGCGGCGGGTTGACGGCGTCAGAACTTTCCTCTTGACGCCGTCACCTCCTAAAATCTATATATACTTTTCTAATTTTCATTCATTAAGTGTGTAACTTGAGAGGAGAATTTTAGGGTCGAACTTAATAATCCCTAACACAACTTTTACAGTATTTTCAAGGGTTTTCACCCCTTGAAACCTTTCTTGTTCAATTGAGATAAGTATCCTTTCAATTCATTCAATATGTCTATGTGTTGTTTGAATATATCTTATGCTTGTCTTGATTTTAACATGCTAGGCTAGATCTTTTGTGTGTTTGCTTAGATGTAATGAAACCTAGATATTGATTATAGGTTGATTGCTTGTTTATAGTTGTAATAGATGAAGTATTTCAATGTTAGGCTTAAGAAAACTGGCAGATCTTCATTGTGTAACTTGCTTGAACGTCTTAAGAAACCTGAACCGACGTGTACTAGGTTTTTATGGTTGTATTTAATGAATGAGCGAATTCTAGTGATCCCATGTTAGGAGCTTCTTGCAGGCTCGACATAGGAGTGAAGTAGGAGCTTATAGAATTGGGGAAGTAAGTACGCCACCCCATGATTGATATTAAGGAATATAACCCGTCATCCACACAACTGTAACAAGTAATTAACCTGTAAAAGATATCTAGGGAGTAGTGAAATTTAAGTAAACACAATTCTCCCATCTATTGTTTACACCATATTAGTAATTAGCTTTATTTTCATTTTTGTTATTTTATTTTGATTGCATCTTAGTTATTGGGTTAGTTGACTAGCAACTAATTCCACCCACTCTACTCTAAACCCGAGATTTTACTTGCTTTCATAAAAATATAAAAATACAAAAAAGAATCATCTCTCACCTCTAGACCTAGTTTTTAGGTTTTCTAATCCTAGCGACGCTATTCCTGAGTTGAACGATCAATCCCCCGGTACTTGTCACTATACTATACTACAACGATCAGGTACACTGCCTGGTGGGGGTTGTAAGCTTCTCGAGATTCCTCGAGAGGTAAAGCCTGGTGCAATTCCCACGCAGCAAGTTTTTGGCGCCGCAGCCCGGGGAATAGTTATTGTCTAGGTTAGAATTTCTTTTTATTAGGTCTACTTGCTAGATTCCTTTCTAGTAAGATTTTATTTTTATTTTTAGTTTTCTTTAATCTATCTTATTTCTTTGTGTCTTTGTTCGTATTAGATTGGTCTTTATGGATTTAGAGAATCGCCGTTTAGAAGTTAGCAAGAGGCTTATAGCGCATAAAAGAAGAAAGAGAGAAGTCAACACATTTAAGCAATTTATTAAGCCTCTTCAAATGGAAATTGAGTTTACAGACTTCGCTCCAACCCCTGATGAATTGAGTTACCATAGATTTCTTTTACAACACCCTTCCCCCTCAAAATATAGAAAGGTACCATGGATTATGAGGCATAACTTTAGGAACTTAAAGATTCCTTGCATGATTGGGTACATGTCTAGAGAGCATACATACATTGACTTAAAAGCACCCATGAATATTATGTCTAGGCTCTACTACAACTGGATAATGAACGAAAGGTTAAGCCCTAGAAAAGATCCTTAAAACTCTAATAGGCTATGTAATTTCATCAGGAGAGTTAAAGGGGTACACATCTTTATAGGAAATTTTACGTATCAATGCGACTTTGTAATCCTAGAAGATGTTAGAGGCATTATAGATCCACACCTAGGAGAGATGGTTCTAGGACGACCTTTTGTTGAGATGACTGAGATGTATTATGATCACAGGAAGGGGATAGTTTAGTTTACTGATGGGATAGAGAAGATTACTTTTATGATGCCTCACATGAAGGAAGAATTAGAAGGCATCAAGAATCTACAAATTGATGAGATTCGACCTTATGAGGTTAAGGAAGATGGAATTGATGATGATGCTTATTATGAGAGGAGGCGAACATACTATTCAGGTTGCATGAATCTAGGCCCTGAATACAAGCGTGATGAGAATTGGGTTAGATGTTTTGAGTCGGCACAAAAGTGGGAAAGGAAAACGTAACCCATGACCTTGAGTCTAGTTACAAGACTCGTAAATAAAGAAAAGCGCTTCTTGGGAGGCAACCCATGCTTTGTGTGATTTTTATTTGTTTCCATATGCATGCTTTATTTTTATTGTTGGTAGATCATGTTTCAAAATAAAATGGTGAAAATACTTTATTTTATCATTTAGCTTAGTCTTAACTTCATACAAAGGTATTTCGCAAAAGATAAGTGTAAGGGGAAACCCTAAATATGTTTTTAAGAAACAAAATTGATCATGGTTCTCCACAATATTAAATGAACATGTATATTCGTATTGGTTAGAGTCAAATGCTTGTATCGAGTCATAATGATGTTTTGCAGGGTTTTCCAGGAAGTAGGACATAAGTTTTTCCAGAAATTTTCCGGAAACTTAACATAAGAATTTCTGCAGGTCACTTCTGACGGCGTCAGGAAGAAATTCCTGACGGCGTCACGTGTAAAAATCTGGAAATTTTGCTAGTTTTGTTTTTCTAACGGAATCTTAAAGTTTTTGTTAAATCTTTAGTTTTATAAACTCCAGGGAATCTGCAAACATCATTCCACAAGCATTATATCTTACTTTGTTTTCTAGGATTTGTTAGTATATATAGATTGCCGCCGATTTTACGCGAGGTTGCCTTGTTTGTTTTCTCAGGTTTAACAGGTTATGTTTGACAAGAAGATGATTTATATTCTGGAAGGGAAGCTTTGATTGTTCATTTTCTTGGAGGAAGATCTAACCTTGTTACCACACTATCCATACCGAGCGAATCAGGGGAGTATTTGATTTCATTCTTTTACATGCTTTTTACTTTTACATTCTTTAATTGAACATTGGAGACAATGTTCATCCTAAGTGTAAGGGGAGGGTAAAATGATGATACCTTATAGTATACACTTTCGCTTGAGTTTGTTTGTTTGATGGTAGGTGTGTAATAAAACTATGAGACTTGTTAGTGTAATTTTAGCGCCAAATTTAAAATTTTTTACAACATTTAGGAGTGAAACTTTAGCCTTAGCAAACGTCTCACGGAGATCGTATGACTAGCACAAAACCGTATCATTCAGAAAAATTTTCCACCCAAATATGTGAGGTTCGCCTTTAGATTTGATAGGAAAAGCATTTACTATTAGTGCTTATGAGTGTACCGGTAGCATTTAGATTCTAGAACTTGCGTTAGTGATGCATCCCGAGACCGCTAGTGAGACTACATTCGTGTAGTAGGATTTACTACATGATAAGAGTCATTAGGATCACCCTTGTGTTAAACCCGTATCATAATTACTTGACCATTTAAGTCATATTACTTGGCTAGTTAAGTCAATTAATTTTTCCCACACCTTAGCATTGTACTCATTTTTTAGTACAAGAAACCCCTAGTACACCCCTCCGAGCCTATCTTTTCGTTTCTAACTTTAAGCATCTTACTTAAAGGAAGAATTTGTTACAACCCACTTAAATGTACACCCAAATCGCCTTAGCCTTCCGTGTATGCACTCATCTTTAGTGCATTATTGTTATTTCTTTAAACCCTTAGTTAATTATCTAATTGATTACATGGTTGCTAAGTCGAGTCATATCCTTGTACATATTGTTTTGGGACGATTGGGACTCATGGGTAAAGTACTTATGTTATGGAGTAATGGGGAAGAACATCTATTATTACCTCCATATATGCATTTATTTTAAAAGTACTCCAAATGTTTTGATTATCTTAATTCGAGTCATTAGATTAGTTATTGTAAAGTATGTAAAAATTCAAGTGTAAGGGGAATGTTATTCCCTATGATGTATTATTTTAGATGGTAGGGTATGAGTGTATGCAAAAAAATAAATAAATAAATAAATAAAAGAGAAAAAAAACATACGGACTACCATCCCGTTTCATTCTATGTTTATTTTATGTTTTTGTTATTTTTCATTTATTAGCTTAAGTCGAGTCTAGTCTTGGCTTAGCAACACCATATTGTACATGTAATTAACCAAGATGATTAACTCGCCACCAGTAAAGATTGCCTATATCCAACAAAACCGTGTATTCCATATCCCTATACCTAATGTTATAACCCTTTAAAAAGACCTCTTTGATAGCTTATCCTAGGTGCTTACGCCACGTGGTGGAGGTTTGATCCTTTCCCAAGCCTATGGTAATCTATTTTTCTTTGACAGGTAGTGAGAGATGTTTTCCATTTCCATATTGTGATATATACTTTATTACACCATAGAGATGTGAGTATCTAAACACTATTTGTGAGGTGCTAGTGTATGACCTCCGTGCATGTCTTTGGTCTTTAGTGGAACGATTATTTGTTGTAATTACTTTTATATTAGTGTTAAATGACCCCTAACTTGTATTTTGATTAGAGTAAAAGCGCATTTACTTGAGGACAAGCAAATCTCAAGTGTAAGGGTATATGATGAGGCGAAAAATGATCCGTTTTTAGGTGGTCATTTAAGCCGGAATTGGAATTTATTTGATCAAATATTGCCCTAAATCATTCCTTTTGTGATTTTAGGTACTTTGGGAGTGACTTCTGGAAAAGGATGCATTTTGGACATTTTTGGAGCCTAAAAGTGAAAAAAACGGCAAAGTCTTAATTTTCCTTGCTGGGAACAGTACCTGACGACATCAAGAAGGTTTCGATGACGGCGTCAAGAGCAATTTTGGTGACGACCCAGAGAAAACGGGACGGCGTCAGATCAAGGCCGTTAGGAGTAAAAGTGGAGATGACCCAGAGCAGAAATACACTTGACGGCGTCAGATCTGGATCTAGACAGTCCGAGAATTTTATGGGCGGCGGGTTGACGGCGTCAGAACTTTCCTCTTGACACCGTCACCTCCTGAAATCTATATATACTTTTCTAATTTTCATTCATTAAGTGTGTAACTTGAGAGGAGAATTTTAGGGTCGAACTTAATAAACCCTAACACAACTTTTACAGTATTTTCAAGGGTTTTCACCCCTTGAAACCTTTCATGTTCAATTGAGATAAGTATCCTTTCAATTCATTCAATATGTCTATGTGTTGTTTGAATATATCTTACGGTTGTCTTGATTTTAACATGCTAGGCTAGATCTTTTGTGTGTTTGCTTAGATGTAATGAAACCTAGATGTTGATTATAGGTTGATTGCTTGTTTATAGTTGTAATGGATGAATGATTTCAATGTTAGGCTTAAGAAAACTGGCAGATCACCATTGTGTAACTTGCTTGAATGTCTTAAGAAACATGAACCGATGTGTACTAGGTTTTTATGGTTGTATTTAATGCATGAGCGAATTCTAGTGATCCCATGTTAGGAGCTTCTTGCAGGCTCGACATAGGAGTGAAGTAGGAGCTTATAGAATTGGGGAAGTAAGTACGCCACCCCATGATTGATATTAAGGAATATAACCCGTCATCCACGCAACTGTAACAAGTAATTAACCTATAAAAGATATCTAGGGAGTAGTGAAATCTAAGTAAACACAATTCTCCCGTCTATTGTTTACACCATATTAGTAATTAGCTTTATTTTCATTTTTGTTATTTTATTTTGATTGCATCTTAGTTATTGGGTTAGTTGACTAGCAACTAATTCCACCCACTCTACTCTAAACCCAAGATTTTACTTGCTTTCATAAAAATATAAAAATACAAAAAAGAATCGTCCCTCACCTCTAGACCTAGTTTTTAGGTCTTCTAATCCTAGTGACACTATTCCTGAGTTGAACGACCAATCCCCCGGTACTTGTCACTATACTATACTACAACGATCAGGTACACTTCCTGGTGGGGGTTGTAAGCTTCTCGAGATCCCTCGAGAGGTAAAGCCTGGTGCAATTCCCGCACATCAGCTAGTTAAGTCAACTAATTTTTCCCACACCCTTAGCGTTGTACTCATTTTTAGTACACGAAACCCCTAGTACACCCCTCCGAGCCTAGTTTAAGCATCTTACTTAAAGGAAGAATTTGTTACAACCCACTTAAATGTACACCCAAATCGCCTTAGCCTTCCGTATATGCACTCATCTTTAGTGCATTATTGTTATATGTTTAAACCCTTAGTTAATTATCTAATTGATTACATGGCTGCTAAGTCGAGTCATATCCTTGTACATATTGTTTTGGGACGGTTGGGACTCACGGGTAAAGTACTAATGTTATGGAGTAATGGGGAAGAACATAATATTATTACCCCTATATGTGCGTTTATCTTAAAAGTACTCCAAGTGTTTTGATTATCTTGATTCGAGTCATTAAATTAGTTTATTTTAAAGTATGTAAAAATTCAAGTGTAAGGGGAATGTTCATTCCCTATGATGTATTATTTTGGATGGTAGGGTAAGAGTGTATGCACAAAAAAAAAAAATATATATATATATAGAAAAAGAAAAGAGAAAAAAAACATACGGACTACAATCCCGTTTCATTCTATGTTTATTTTATGTTTTTGTTAATTTTGATTTATTAGCTTATGTCGAGCCTAGTCTTGGCTTAGCAACGCCATATTGTACATGTAATTAACCAAGATGTTAACTCGCCACCAGTAAAGATTGCCTTTATCCAACAAAATCGTGTATTCCATATCCCTACACCTAACGTTATAACCCTTTAAAAGATCTCTTTGATAGTCTATCCTAGGTGCTTACGCCATGTGGTGGAGGTTTGATCCTTTCCCAAGCCTATGGTAATCTATTTTGCTATGACAGGTAGTGAGAGATGTTTTCCATTTCCATATTGTGATATATACTTTATTACACCCGAGAGACGTGAGTATCTAAACACTATTTATGAGGTGCTAGTATGTGAACAGTACCTGACGGCGTCACGAGTTTCTTAATGACGGCGTCAAGAGAAAAAACAAGAGGTGAAGAGGATAGAGTCCATGACGGTCCAGAATGTTTTTACACTAGGGCATGACGGCGTCACCATAGGCCGTCATGGTCCCTTTACACGTGACGGCCCAGAGGAAAAATGCTCTTGACGGTGTTAGATCTGGATCTAGGCAATCCGATTTTATTATGGGCGGCGGGTTGACGGCGTCAGAATTTCCTTCTTGACGCCGTCACCTTGGAAAATCTATATATAGTTTTGTAATTTTCATTCATTAGGAGAGGACAATTTTAGGGACGACTTGGAGCAACCCTAGCACGATTTTATCAGTATTTTCAAGGGTTTTCACCCCTTGAAACCTTTCATGTTCAATTAAGATAAGTATCCTTTCAATTCATTCAATATGTCTATGTGTTGTTTGAATATATCTTACGCTTGTCTTGATTTTAACATGCTAGGCTAGATCTCTTGTGTGTTTGCTTAGATGTAGTGAAACCTAGATGTTGATTATGGGTTGATTGCTTGTTTATAGTTGTTATGGATGAATGATTTCGATGTTAGGCTTAAGAAAACTGGCAGACTTCCATTGTGTAACTTGCTTGAACGTCTTAAGAAACATGAACCAATGCGTACTAGGTTTTTATGGTTGTATTTAATGCATGAGCGAATTCTAATAATCCCATGTTAGGAGCTTCGTGCAGGCTCGACATAGGAGTGAAGTAGGAGCTTATAAAGTTGGGGAAGTACGTACGCCACCCCACGATTGGTATTAAGGAATATAACCCGTCATCCACGCAACTGTAACAAACTATCAACCTGTAAAAGATATCTAGGGAGTAATGAAATCTAAGTAAATACAATTTTCCCATTTATTGTTCACACCACTAGTTTAATTAGCTTTATTTACATTTTTGTTATTTTATTTTGATTGCATCTTTAGTTATTGGGTTAGTTAACTAGCAACTAATTCCGCCCACTCTTCCAAAACCCGAGATTTTAATTGCTTTTATAAAAATATAAAAATACAAAAAGAATCATCCCTCACCTCTAGACCTAGTTTTTAGGCTTTCTAATCCTAGCGATACTATTCCTGAGTTGAACGATCAATCCCCCGGTACTTGTCACTCTACTATACTACAACGATCAGGTACACTGCCTGGTGGGGGTTATAAGCTTCTCGAGATCCCTCGAGAGGTAAAGCCTTGTGCAATTCCCACACATCATTTATGCAGTGCCAAACGTGGAACGAATAAATGAGAAACACATTACCAAGCAAGCAAATCACTAACATTTGGTACAAATGAAACGGTTTGACAAAAAGCAACCATATTTGAGTTAATTTCCTATATAACATATGTTATGTTAATCTTTTGATAGATAACTTACGCAACTGCGATAAGCAAACTCCAACTGTTCAGCAACATCCTCCCGGAGTGGAAACCAATCAAGACTCTAGCTTTACGAGCAAAACAGTGGCCTCTTAGAACACGTCGATTGTCTCCATTCCAATAAACAGGAAAACTATTTCGTCTTAATAGGTCAACCTGCAATGATTACCACAACACGAATTTATAATCAAAAACATGTTTTAGGCTAGTTTAATCCACGAAAATCAATTTAAATCGTTTTATATTCAATTACACATTTAAGAAAATATAAATTAAATATGTGTTTGAGCATACCATGAACAGAGTAGGATAGGTGAGATGAAGGTGATGGTGGCTCGACTGTGATGCTGGTGGTTATCTCGAACCAAACAACTGAAGCAAACAAACTCTCCCATACAGTTCCCTTGTCTTGATGACGGTGATGGCGTGGAGGAGCGATGGTTGGTGGAACCACGGCGAGATAAGGCGGTGAAGTGTGGCGGTGGTGTGAGTCGGTTCTAGAGAGAAGGAGAAGACATGAATAGAGAGAAGATAGATCTGACTAGTGTAAGTGTTAGTGTTTTGATTTTGGGGGAAAAAGGGAGGGATCTTGAGGGGGAGATTGAAATTTTTGGGGAAAAATTAGGGGTGATATCAGTGTAAGTGTTAGTGTTTTGATTTTGGGGAAAAATGAGCCTGAAATGTTTAATGAGTTGAGCTCAATCTTATATAAGTTCGACTCGAGTTATTGTTGAGTTCTCGAGCTTATAAGTAATATATATATATATATATATATATATATATATATATATATATATATATATATATATATATATATATATATATATATATATATATATATATATATATATATATATATATATATATATTTAAGTGTACTAAGTGTAAATATTTATTTATGAATGTATCAAGCTTTTCGAGCTGAAGTCGAACCGAATTCAATTCTTAGGTTATATTATATTTCAATTTTAATTTGTGTCAGAAAACACATCTTTAAAGATAAATCGAGCTTTTCGAGTCAAGCTCAAGCCGAGTTCAAACTTTCTCGATCCCGGATAACATGATCGAGAGGGTGATGGAGGCTTGACTGTGATGGTGGTGGATGTGGTGGTTGTCTCGAACCAAACAACCGAAGCAAACAAACTCTCCCATATAGTTCCCTTGTCTTGATGACAGTGATGGCGTGGAGGATTGATGGTTGGTGGAACCACGGCGAGATAAGGCGGTGAAGTGTGGCGATGCATGGTGTGAGTCGGTTCTAGAGAGAAGGAGAAGAGATGAATAGAGAGAAGATAGATCTGACTAGTGTAAGTGTTAGTGTTTTGATTTTGGGGAAAAAGAGGCGGGATCTTGAGAGGGAGATTGAGATTTTTGGGGAAAAATTAAAGGCGGATGTTGAGATCTTGAGCGCCTGATTAAAATTTTAGAGATTGAAAGCCTATCAAATGAGCTTGAAAGGTTTAATGAGTTGAGCTCAATCTTATATAAGTTCGACTCGAGTTATTGTTAAGTTCTCGAGCTTGTAAGTAATATAAAATATGTATTGGTTATCTCAAACCGAAGCAAACAAACTCTCCGATACAGTTCCCTTGTCTTGATGACGGTGATGGCGTGGAGGATCGATGGTTGGTGGAACCACGGCGAGATAAGGCGGTGAAGTGTGGCGGTGGTGTAAGTCGGTTCTAGAGAGTTAATGAGTTTGGCGGTGGTGTAACTCATCCATTCAATACTGCAAAACATTCATTGTGACTCGATACACGCATTTGACTCAAACAAGTACTAATGAGTTAAGGTAGGCATGCATGCAAGTTCATGTATCCGATTTTACAAGGAAACTACATGTTAAAGAGAGCGAGACTATTAAGAAAATGACATTATAGCTAGTAGGATCTTACGATCCCGATCCGATCATCCGATCATGATCTTGCAAAGACGAAAACGATCCTGGGTCGGATCTGATCCCGATCTTGAAACTTTTAATACTTTTAGTTTTTATACTTTTAATCATTTTAAACTTATCTATACATTTTAAGTAAATACAACAAATTAAGCTATATGTACAATCAATTTAAGCATTAGCACCTACACACATTGACTGGTCAACACTTATAATTAATATATATTATAACACACATCACTTATAATATATATTATTTACAAAGCTTCTCAAACACACTTCACACACTCCAACATATACTTAATCTCTATCCGACAATCACACACAGCTGCCTTGTTCTTTCTTTCTCTCTCTCACAACTACACCCTAAGTTTGACCCTAAGTTAGATCGGAAGCATATGGTAACATACTTAGATCGCTTCTATATTGACCCTAAGTTTGACAGATGATTTGGTCTTAACTTTGTTCTGATGCACCAGTATGATATCTTGGTCTTTTTTGTTTTGTTCTTCCAACAGCGCGATTCGTTTGTTGTAAAGTTCAACCAACTGTCGTTCAGTACCATATTGGCTTTGAGAATGGCATTTGTCCCAGCACTCTTGGGTTAGGCCGCGGATTTTATATTTTTCTGGCATTGGAGGAGGAGGAGGAGGAGGAGAAGTATCCCTTGAACGTTTTGTTTTCTTTGAAGCAGGATTTGAAGATGATGAAGCCATTGCAATTCCAAACAAAAATTGAATACATAATGAAAAGATGAAAGAAGTTGGTTGTAATTCCTTTGTATTTATAGGCACACAAGAGTCGCAATGTCACAACGTTTAAGTGTCACAACGGTTTACAGTTACTTTTTTACAGTTACATCGGTTCACAGTAATTTATGCCTAGCAGCATTAAGTTATGCCTAGCAGCATTAAGTTCTTAATTAATCAGGTCATAACAGTGTTGAAGTAAGTTTGCCAATTCAGGGAGTAAACACTGTCACAAACACAAATTTTACACAACTAATAACTAGATTAATACCATTATGTTTATTCTTACTATATTTTCAAACATTTGAAACCACTTACAATGCTTATTACCATTTAAAGTTTAAAAATAAAATTATAGAATGTTTAGGAGTGCGCATTTAATGTGTAAAATTAAAATAATTACAATTAAGCACGAGTAATTAGTGCATTTCACATGCTAATGTGACGTTAAACTTGGTAAATTGCAATAATCTTTAATGTTGAGACTTTCAAAATTCCCTAGGCGTATAGTATGTCGCATCCCTTTTTAAGGCCATCACTTAGCTTTTCAACACACACTTTTTAAAACAATCTAAGATCGAAGTTATAGCTGGAAACAAGAAAAGGTGCATTTCATCAAAGAAGAAGCGTTCAAAGTAAGTACTACTAATTAAACTTTTGTACACGTAAACATTCAAAGTTTGTAAAGATGTTATGTACGTACATGTTGACTTGGGTTTTTTTTTTTTTTTTTTTTTTTTTTTTTTTTTTTTTTCTAGTAGAAGTTAGTTAATCCATAATAATTTTGGTGTATTAAGCTTTTATGAATTTATAAAAATGGTTATCAATTGGTAGCTAATTAGGTAATCAGTTATGAAATTGTGTTAGAATGTTACATTATATACATCATATAATTAAGAATACCAAATTAAAAGGATAATCTGTAAATTTATCATCTAATGCTTATTTGATTTCAGGAAACCAGAGAAGGTATTCAACATTGAAGAGTGGTATGAGTCGTGGAGTTCTCGAAGAAACAAGGCAAGACGCAAAGCAAGTTTGCTTCAAATTAAAAAAGATGAGAAGGAATACAAGCGATCAAAGCCGCGGGTTGGTTCAGTGGAAGAGGATGCGGCCGATGTTGGATTTCTGAGTGAGGAAGAGAGATTCGACTCTATTGACTACGATAATGTGCATTTGTCGTTTGATCCGGATAAATCTCCGAAATTTAATTGTTAAACTTTTTATATGTATGAACTGCTTTATTTTACTTTTGTTATATATGGATACTAATGTTTTTTTTGGTTTATTATATATGAATTTTAACTTTCTTGCTTCATTAAAGCTTGATTAAGCTTGATTTTTCATCTATTCATTAAGCTTGATTTATTCCTAGCAACATTAATTTATGCCTAGCAGCATTAACTTATGCCTAGCAACATTAATTTTGAATGTGTTGCACATATTTTGAATTTTCGTTAAACTTAAATATCACATTTTGCTATAAATAATAGTCACATAAATATCACAATGTGACTATTTTGAATGTATTGCACATATAATACCCTTATAATGTGGCAATAAACATAATTTAGATACACATTTGTGATATGGTGTGACTATTGTAAAGCCTATAGTCACATGATCATGATACAATTAAATGTGACTATACACATTAGGTTGTGGCACGCAAACACACACTAAACTTTAGACACACATATTTATTTACGTGACCATATGTATTGAATTTTCGTTACACTTAATCATGTTTCTATGGTTTCGTGTGACCATATAGGACATTTGGTCACACTCTTCAAGTGTGTGACATATATATTTGTCACTATTAAATGCATATCGTGACTAACACTTCAAACTTACTTTTTAGTTGTCACACATTTCAAACGCTATGTGGCTAAATATTCAGCAAAGAATAGCAGTCACGTTTAAATAATGTGTGACAAACTTGACTATATAATTTAGTCACATACACAATTACTTCATGTGACTATATATCTATTTTGGTCACACTCTTCAATTGTGTGACATATATTTGTCACATATGTATATCTGTAGTGTGACTAATGCTTAAAGCTAATTTGTATCGGCCACACGTCTCAAATTAAACGTGACTAAATGATCGAAAAATATTTACCAGCTACCCTCTAGTCACATAAATACACAAATGTGTGACATATATCTTCCGAAATGGTCACACAAGTCGGATCGAGTGTAGCTGTTTATTTTATTTTCATACATTTAGTCACGTAAATATGCTACAGTGTGACCGTTTGAAATCGACCATGTGTGACGAAAGGCCATTTTTGTACCAGTGTGAGTTAAGGCTTAACGCAGCTTGCATTAAGGCCGCGTTACCATACCGTCGCTTCGAGTTAACACGTTAAGCTGCTAACGCAACGCTAAGGCTAAATCAAATAAATAAATAAAAATAATTTTACCCCCCCCCCCCCCCCCAAACATTTATAAACGGCTAGAATTAATTAAAAAAAATTCAAAACCTTTTTCCCACCACTATAAATAACCAATTAATACATAACTTTTTTTTCGCACTTCTACAATTCAATCTCATCTACATATACTTCCATTTGCTAGCTAAAAATTGTCGGGGTTTAACAACGGCGAAAGTTTATTGAATCGCATAGGTTGGAATAACCCAAACTCGGGTTCATCATCAACCAATATCCCTTTCCCTAACTTACTCGGCTTGTCGAACGAGGAACTTTACCAACAACATCAACGATTTCTACAATGGGAATAAACCCAACAAAACACACTCTACACCAATTTCTAAAATCTACAATTCGCACAACAATCACAACCGCCATCCAATCATCACATATACTGATGAGGCGAAAAATGAACCGTTTTTAGGGGGTCATTTAAGCCCGGATTTGAATTTATTTGATCAAATATTTCCCTAAATCGTTCCTTTTGTCATTTTAGGTACTTTTGGAGTGAATTCTGGAAAAGGAAGCATTTTAGACGTTTTTGGAGCATAAAAGTGAAGAAAACGGCAAAGTCTTAATTTTCTTTGCTGGGAACAGTACCTGATGGCGTAAAGAGTCTTCATGTGACGGCGTCAAGAGTAAAACAAGAGGTGGAAGTGGTGACGATCCAGTGAAAACGTGACAGCGTCACCTTTAGCCGTCATGGCTCAAGATATGGTGACGGCCCAGAGTAATATTACACATGACGGCGTCAAATTTGGATCTAGGCAATCCGATCTTATTATGGGCGGCGAGTTAACAGCGTCAGATATTCCTTCTTGACGTCGTCACCTTGTAAAATCTATATATAGTTTTGCAATTTTCATTCATTAGAGAGGGGACAAGTAGGGTGTAACTTTGGAGAAACCCTAGCACGAATTTTACTGCTTTTTCAAGGGTTTTTACCCTTTGAAACCTTTCATGTCAATTTGAGATAAGTACTCTTTCAATTCAATCAATATGTCTATGTGTTGCTTGAATATATCTTACACTTGTTTTGAATTCAACATGCTAGGCTAGATCTCTTGTGTGTTTGCTTAGATGTAATGAAACCTAGATGTTAATTATGGGTTGATTGTTTGTTTATAGTTGTTACGGATGATTGTATTCGATTTTATGCTTAAGAAAACTGGCAGACTTCCTTTGGTGACATGCTTGAACGTCTTAAGAAACATGAACCAATGCGTACTAGGTTATTATGGTTGTATTCAATGCATGAGTGAATTCTAATGATCCCATGTTAGGAGCTTCTTAGCCGGCTCGACATAGGAGTGAAGTAGGAGCTTATAGAGTTGGGGAAGTATGTACGCCACCCCACGAATGGTATTAAGGAATATAACCCGTCATCCATGCAATTGTAACAAACTATCAACCTGTAAAAGATATCTAGGGAGTAATGAAATCTAAGTAAACACAATTCTCCACATTATTGTTCACACCACTAGTTTAATTAGATTTATTTTCATTTCTATTATTTTATTTTGATTGCATCTTAGTTATTGGGTTAGTTGATTAGCAACTAATTCCGCCCACTCTTCCAAAAACCAAGATTTTTAATTGCTTTCATAAAATATAAAAATACAAAAAGAATCATCCCTCATCTCTAGACCTAGTTTTTAGGCTTTCTAATCCTAGCGACACTATTCCTGAGTTGAACGATCAATCCCCCGGTACTTGTCACTATACTATACTACAACGATCAGGTACACTGCCTGGTGAGGGTTGTAAGCTTCTCGAGATCCCTCGAGAGGTAAAGCCTGGTGCGATTCCCACGTATCAAGTTTTTGGCGCCGCAGCCCGGGGAATAGTTATTGTCTAGGTTAGGATTTCTTTTTATTAGGTCTACTTGATAGATTCCTTTCTAGTAAGATTTTATTTTTATTTTTTAGGTTCTCTTTAGTCTATCTTATTTCTTCGTGTCTTCATAATCTTTACCATCCGCTATCATGGAAGGTGGTAACATCTTTGAACCCATCAACCCACCACAACAAAACCACCCACAAAACCCACCACTAGCAAACCAACCTCTTAGGCCCCGAACCCTAGGAGAGTATTCCCGTCCTAGCCACCAAGGCTATTGAAACACTATTGAGCTCACTCAAGGAGCCAATGTGTCCCCCTTGCGATCCGACACCATCTGGTTGGTGCAAAGCGGATGTACATTCCATGGACTTCGTTCCGAAGATCCTAATCAACATCTTAAGGATTTCCTTAAAATCATAGATTCTATAGACCTTGATGTTACAACTAGAGAGTCAACCCGATTACGCCTATTCCAATTCTCTCTACGTGATCAAGCTAGTCAACGGCTTGAACGTTTACCCGCGGGATCCATCACCTCATGGGATGATCTCACCACTCGTTTCCTTGCTCAATTTTTCCCACCGGGGAGAATTACCAAGCTTAGAAATGATATCTTGATGTTCCAACAACGTCAAGGTGAAACTCTATATGAAGCATGGACTCGTTTGAAGGACTTACTCCAAAAAGTCCCTCATCATGACATAGATCTTTGGCTCCAAATCCAAATCTTGTATGACCATATCGATCTCTCCACAAGGTGAACCATTGACCAATCGGCCGGTGGTAAGCTACGTGATCTAAGTGCGGAAGAATCATGGGAACTCATAGAAGATCTTGCTCTCTATGACAACGAAAGTTGGAATGATTCCCGTGATTTGAACAAAACGGTCAAGGCAATATCTTTGCCTTCGAAAAATTCTAGCACTCCCGACCGTAGGATCATGGAACTTGAGGACCAAGTCAAGTTTCTCATGAAATCTTACAAAGCTCCTAAGCCTTCTAGCCACGTGAACAAAATCACTTCTTCGTGTAAATTGTGTAATGGCCCTCATGAAACTCATAACTGCATGGAGCTTCTAAAACATGCTTTTAAGGAATTCACATCGTCACACGTTGATCGAGGTCCTCGAAACTTTGACGAGGCCTATGAGGCATGGAAGGATAAACCTAATTTCAGAGGATACCAAAGTCTAAGCGTATCCTTCAATGATTCCCCTTCACTCGAATGGTCCGAGCATTTTCCATCATAGAGCACTCCTAGGCAAAGCTATGAAGATGCCTTGCGAAAGTTCATTCTCTCTCAAGAATTACAGCTCTCCACGCTCGAGACCCGATTTAGACAACAACAAGCCGATATGAATGACAAGATTTGTAATCTGTTAACTGCTATTAAAGAGCACACTATTAATAAACCGATTCAGGCTGAAGAGGTCAAATCTGAAACCGTCATGAGTCAGCCAACCTCTCCTGTGAAAATAAAAAGTCCTAGTAAACTCTTTAAACATCTGTCACCAAAGGTAAAGGACGTGAGGGACCCTGTTAACCCCCTAGGACCAATCCATTTTGTGAATACTATCACCACAATATCTACTCCTACACCTAACCAGAGCCAACAACCAACTGGAAATAAGGGTCGTGAAATTAAGGATGAAACCTCAGGGCTAGACCACGAATTGGCCAAGAGCCCTGCCAACTCATTCGAGGACTCCGTCACGTAAGAGTCAGACATATTGGAAAGAGCGAAAGAGAGACCAAAAGGGCATATGAAGAATCCAGCAATTTTGGGTAAATCTAATATAGAGGAACCCGAGAAAAATTTGGTGGATATGACTACAGGGAGTAGTGATAGGATTAAGGGAAGCGACTCTGAAGTTTTCAAGATTTCCTGCACTACTAGGAAGAAGCTCATAACCGATACTCATATAGATCCTAACCTCCCTATCAACATAATCCTCCTTTCCCTTTACAACGAAGCCTTCCCTGAACGTACATCGTATGAAGGAATCAATAACGCCGGAATTTTAAAAATTTATCAGTTATGATTGGAGAATTCATCTATAACATTGACCTCACCGTAGTTGATGACATAGACTCTGTGACTAATCTAACATTAACCAACCTTGTTCTCGGTAAACCATTTGTCGATGAATCGAGAGTAATCCTTGATGAGAAGGATGGTAGTGCCTTATTCACCAATGGCGTCAAGAAGGTGATTTTTCGGAAGGGTAATGAGGAGGTGTACGAGTATCGTCCGTCACTAGAAGGAAATACATATGGATCAAGGGATGGAAGATCGGGGAGGATAAAGCGGCATGATCCGAATAACCTCAAAATCCCTTGTATGATCGGTCACAAGTATTTCGATAATGTCTACATTAACGTGTTCCTACCTAAGAATTTTATGTCCCTATTCCACTATAACAATATCTGCAGATGGGGAATGATTTATAAGGGATAAAATTTTGTTGGTAGAGATCATGAAATCCAGGTATTCGTAGGAAATATGGCATTCACAATGGACTTTACGATCGTGGACAACATTGAGGACTATGTCGACCCAAGGTTGTCACAAGTTGTTTTCGGAGCGCCCTTTTGTGAAATCACTAACTTAATGGTTGACGACCGGAACGGAATCATGACCTTCGCTGATGGAATTAGGAGGGTGTCATACCAAACGCCATACAAGAGGAAGGACCTCAAAGGAATTGATTGTGATGGGCTTGATAAGCTAGGTTCTCAACTTATCTTATGTGATGAAGATGTTCAGAGAGGATGTAAGAACACTTCTGATTTATCATGTGGATTCTTTAAGGATGTTAGTAAACTTGGATCCAAGTATCAGGAAGATATCTTGGAGTTTGAAGACCCAAAATACCTGCACTATGAAAACGATACCGAGATAGGAGATGACTTAGAAAATGAGACCAACAATAAGGTCACGTAATAGCCCATGACCATGAGTCTAGCTACATGACTCATAAATAAAGAAAAGCGCTTCTTGGGAGGCAACCCATGTTTAGCGTCATTTTATTTTGTTTGATTGTTATTTACTTCCGTATGCATGCTTTATTTTATTGTTGGTAGATCATGTTTCAAAACTAAAATTGTGAGAATACTTCATTTTGTCGTTTGACTTCATCTTAACTTCATACAAAGGTATTTCGCAAAAGATAAGTGTAAGGGAAAACCCCAAATTTGTTTTTAAGAACGAAATTGATCATGATTCTCCACAATATTAAATGAACATATGTATTAGTATTTGTTAAAGTCATATGCTTGTATCGAGTCATAATAATGTTTTGCAGGATTTTCCAGGAAGTAGGACATAAGTTTTTCCAGAAATTTTCCGGAAACTTAACGTAGAGATTTTGGCAGGTCACTTCTGACGGCGTCAGGAATTAACTCCTGACGGCGTCATGTGTAAAATTCTGGAAATTTTGCTAGTTTTGTTTTTCTAACGGAGTCTTGAAGTTTTTGTTAATTCTTTAGTTTTATAAAATCCAGGAAATCTGCAAACATTCATTCCACAAGCATTATATCTTACATTGTTTTGTAGGACTTGTTAGTATATATAGATTGCCGCCGATTTTATGCGAGGTTGCCTTGTTTGTTTTCTCAGGTTTAACAGGTTATGTATGACAAGAAGATGATTTATTTTTCTGGAAGGGAAGCTTTGATTGTTCATTTTCTTGGAGGAAGATCTAACCTTGTTACCGCACTATCCACACCGAACGAATCAGGGGAGTATTTGATTGCATTCATTTACCTATTTCACTTTTACATTCTTTACTTGAACATTGGGGACAATGTTCATCCTAAGTGTAAGGGGAGGGTAAATGATGATACCTTATAGGATACACTCGCACTTGAGTTTTTTTATTTGATGGTAGGTGTGTAATAAAACTATGAGAAATACTTGTTAGTGTAATTTTAGCGCCAAATTTAAAATTTTTTACAACATTTAGGAGTGAAACTTTAGCCTTAGCAAGCGTCTCATGGATAGGAGTCGTATGACTAGCACAAAACCGTACCATTCTGAAAAATTTTCCACCCAAATATGTGAGGTTCGCCTTTAGATTTGATAGGAAAAGCATTTACTATTAGTGCTTATGAGTGTACCGGTAGCATTTAGATTCTAGAACTTGCATTAGTGATGCATCCCGAGACCGCTAGTGAGACTGCATTCGTGTAGTAGGATTTACTACATGATAAGAGGCATTAGGATCACCCTTGTGTTAAACCCGTATCATAATTACTTGACCATTTAAGTCATATTACTTGGCTAGTTAAGTCAACTAATTATTCCCACACCTTAGTGTTGTACTCATTTTTAGTACACGAAACCCCTAGTACCCCCCTCCGAGCCTATCTTTTCGTTTCTAACTTTAAGCATCTTACTTAAAGGAAGAATTTGTTACAACCCACTTAAATGTACACCCAAATCGCCTTAGCCTTCCGTGTATGCACTCATCTTTAGTGCAATATTGTTATTTGTTTAAACCCTTAGTTAATTATCTAATTGATTGCATGGTTGCAAAGTCGAGTCATATCTTGTACATATTGTTTTTGGACGATTGGGACTCATGGGTAAAGTACTTGTATTATGGAGTAATGGGGAAGAACATCATATTATTACCCCCATATGTGAATTAATCATAAAAGTACTCCAAGTGTTTTGATTATCTTAATTTGAGTCATTAGATTAGTTTATTGTAAAGTATGTAAAAATTCAAGTGTAACGGGAATGTTCATTCCCTATGATGTATTATTTTGGATGGTAGGGTAAGAGTGTATGCAAAAAAAAAAATAATAATAATAAAAATAAAATAAAAAAAAAATTAAGAAAAAGAAAAGAGAAAAAAACATACGGACTACCATCCCGTTTCATTCTATGTTTATTTTAAGTTTTTGTTATTTTTGATTTATTAGCTTAAGTCGAGTCTAGTCTTGGCTTAGCAACGCCATATTATACATGTAATTAACCAAGATGATTAACTCGTCACTAGTAAAGATTGCCTATATCCAACAAAACCGTGTATTCCATATCCCTACACCTAACGTTATAACCCTTTAAAAGACCTCTTCGATAGTTTATCCTAGGTGCTTACGCCAAGTGGTGGAGGTTTGATCCTTTCCCAAGCCTATGGTAATCTATTTTGCTATGACAGGTAGTGAGAGATGTTTTCCATTTCCATATTGTGATATATACTTTATTACACCCGAGAGATGTGAGTATCTAAACACTATTTGTGAGGTGCTAGTATATGACCTCCGTGTTTGTCTTTGGTCTTTAGTGGAACGATTATTTGTTGTAATTACTTCTATATTAGTGCTAAATGACCCCTAACTTGTATTTTGATTAGAATAAATGCGCACTTGCTTGAGGACAAGCAAATCTCAAGTGTAAGGGTATATGATGAGGCGAAAAATGAACCGTTTTTAGGGGGACATTTAAGCCCAGATTTGAATTTATTTGATCAAATATTGCCCTAAATCATTCCTTTTGTCATTTTAGGTACTTTTGGAGTGAATTCTGGAAAAGGAAGCATTTTGGACGTTTTTGGAGCATAAAAGTGAAGAAAACGGCAAAGTCTTAATTTTCCTTGCTGGGAACAGTACCTGACGGCGTAAAGAGTCTTCATGTGACGGCGTCAAGAGTAAAACAAGAGGTGGAAGTGGTGACGATCCAGTGAAAACGTGACGGCGTTACCTTTGGCCGTCATGGCTCAAGATATGGTGACGGCCCAGAGTAATATTACACATGACGGCGTCAAATTTGGATCTAGGCAATCCGATCTTATTATGGGCGGCGAGTTGACGGCGTCAGATATTCCTTCTTGACGCCGTCACCTTGTAACATCTATATATAGTTTTGCAATTTTCATTCATTAGAGAGGGGACAAGTAGGGTGTAACTTTGGAGAAACCCTAGCACGAATTTTACTACTTTTTCAAGGGTTTTTACCCTTTGAAACCTTTCATGTCAATTTGAGATAAGTACTTTTTCAATTCAATCAATATGTCTATGTGTTGCTTGAATATATCTTACACTTGTCTTGAATTCAACATGCTAGGCTAGATCTCTTGTGTGTTTGCTTAGATGTAGTGAAACCTAGATGTTAATTATGGGTTGATTGTTTGTTTATAGTTGTTACGGATGATTGTATTCGATGTTAGGCTTAAGAAAACTGGCAGACTTCCTTTGGTGACATGCTTGAACGTCTTAAGAAACATGAACCAATGCGTACTAGGTTATTATGGTTGTATTTAATGCATGAGCGAATTCTAATGATCCCATGTTAGGAGCTTCTTAGCCGGCTCGACATAGGAGTGAAGTAGGAGCTTATAGAGTTGGGGAAGTACGTACGCCACCCCACGAATGGTATTAAGGAATATAACCCGTCATCCATGCAATTGTAACAAACTATCAACCTTTAAAAGATATCTAGGGAGTAATGAAATCTAAGTAAACACAATTCTCCCCATTATTGTTCACACCACTAGTTTAATTAGATTTATTTTCATTTTTATTATTTTATTTTGATTGCATCTTAGTTATTAGGTTAGTTGGTTAGCAACTAATTCCACCCACTCTTCCAAAAACCGAGATTTTTAATTGCTTTTATAAAATATAAAAATACAAAAAGAATCATCCCTCATCTCTAGATCTAGTTTTTAGGCTTTCTAATCCTAGCGACACTATTCCTGAGTTGAACGATCAATCCCCCGGTACTTGTCACTATACTATACTACAACGATCGGGTACACTGCCTGGTGGGGGTTGTAAGCTTCTCGAGATCCCTCGAGAGGTAAAGCCTGGTGCGATTCCCACGTATCATATACAAACCAGAACAAATGAAGTTTCCGATGCACCTACGTCTCCTCCAAAGCCATTCAAACGACGTGGCAAACGATAGGCCAAAAAATGCAAAGAACATGAACCAATCTAACCAAATGAAGAAAATCCTGACGTGAACAATACTTCATTATGTTGGCTACCAAGTGAGGAAAAAATACCTTCAAAGTGTTATGTGGCTGCAACCGAGGATCCACAAGTCGGGCATGCACAAGCTCGTGATACATTTTGGAGACGGGCTATCAACGAGTTAAATAGACTCAATTTTCAAAACCGCAACAATGATATGATACAAGGCAAGTGGAAAACATTGAACTGTGATTGCACCAAGTTCAACGTGTTCTACAAACGTGCAAAACATATGGAAAAATGTGGGGAAAATGAGATAGATATCATGCGACGGGCTAGAGAAATATACCGTGACGAGCACAGGGGTGCGCCGTTTAATAACAAGGAGATGTGGGAGGTTTTTAGTGCTCATAAAAAATGGGGCGCGCCGGAAGCGCTTGATTTAACCGGTGATGTCCCAAGCCAAACAAATGAGGCGTTATTCGGTCATGATGTGTAAAAACCGTGACATTTTGGATCATTATTTTTACTAATTTTATTTACTTATTATTCTATTTTTAAGTAACTTAGCTTTTGCCGGGAAAGTTACCCGCGTACGTCGTAACACGTACATTTAAATTCGTTAATTGAATAAGACTATGCCCAGTCTATCCCTGTATATGATTTATTTCCCCCACGTAATTGTTTTCATATGGAATATCTTAATTTTTCATTTCTACCCGAAGTGTGCACTTTTTTTTTTTTTTTTTTTTTTTTTTTTTTTTTTTTTTTTTTTTTTTTTTTACGTTTTACATGTTTTTGGCTCGCGTTTTAAGTTTTAACGACGTTATGACACAACAGAAGGCTCGGGAAATACATGAAACATCAAATTTTCTCATTTTAAACTAAATGTAAACATTTTTAAAAAATATACTATGTTTTAATATTTACTTAACATTCGCGTCTTAAAAACTACACGTTTTAAATGACCGGGGATCAAAACTACTTATATAACACACTTAAGCTCAAATTATATCAAAATAACCTACTCACTCCCCCCCCCCCCCCCCCCCCCCCCCCCCCAAAAAAAAAACTCATGCTACATATAATTCACTATCATGCTCTCATTTAAATAGCATTTAAACACAACATAGAGCACATCACCCTTGTTTTTTACTCATAAAAATCTGGTTTTCTCTCTTATATTTCGTGGCTTCTAAACACCAAAGAGACCCTTGGTGATTGATTTTCCTAACTACATAAGTGCTAGACTTGAAGGTCCAAGAGTACTAGTAATTTTCCTAATCTTTTCTATTCATTAAAACTCTTTATACTTTGATTTACTTATAGCTATTTCTAGGATAGATTAAATAACTCTTGCATGTATGTTTTGGAAGATTTGATTCAAGTTTTCATAGGAATATAGGATTTAGATAGGTAGTTAGGCTTGATTTGATTATTGGATGCAAGAATTGTGTTGAGACAACATGATCAAGATCTCTTTATGTTTTAATGATGGCAAACAAACCATTGAAACACATAAAATAACAAACGTTAGCTCAAAATCGCCGGAGTCAATGTCTGCTCCTGGCGCGCTGCCCGCGCGGCAACGCGTGGGTGACGCGCCAAGAGTCTGTATGGTTCCGGGCGAATTTTGAAAGTCGGCTTTCCCCTTACCCGACAAATTTGGATCTTTCAATACAGGTATGAATATGTTATGTGCTTAATTGAGAACACTCGAAACGAGTTTTGAGACTTGAGAGATCCTACTTTTAAAACACCCATTTACGGGAAAACGCCAACTCATGTTTTCTAACTATCGCTTCTAGCCAAGGCTTTTCTAAACCTAGGGAGCTTATATATTTCACGTGACATCGTGTTGAAGCATCCATATGCTCATATCCCGTGCTTACGTCTTCTCTAATTACATAACGGGTTTACTCCCTTATTGGTCAAACTAAGTCAAATGTCACTTTGCGTAAAAGCATCCTTTCCCACTTGGATTATGCTTTACATCAAGGCAAAGCACTTAACTTGTTTGAACCAAGGTATTAGTTGAGAACGTCGAGTCGTGGAAAGTCACGAGATATGATACTATGGATTCTCGATGTTGTGTTACTTGAACTTATAAGTAACCTATGATTTTCTCAACTTATAATCTTTATTGTCTAAACTTTTTCTTCTTAATGACAATTAGATTATGTCTTAATCTTCTCTTAATGCCATTTATACAAAAGACAAAACCAATCATATCCAAATAAAATATTCTCTTACACAATCTCTTATACCCTTACATATTCCCTTACACACTACATCTAAACCATCCATTCCCTTACAACACATCTCAACCCTTTATTTTCAACACATGGGCTTGATGCTAACCATTGAATTCAAATCAAACACATCTCAACCATCCATCCAATCCCTCTTCCCTATACCACCACATGTGTTTGATCCTAGCCATTGAATTCAAACCAAAACCATCTCAACCATTGATCCATACTTCTTCCCCAAGCAAACGAGGCTCTCTTTGATCTCCACCATTTATTTCAAATGAAACCATCTCAACCATTCATTTCTCCTTTCCCCCCAAGCAAAGCATATTCCCTTGGAATATCCTTTTTCAACCCTAACCTAGGCATGTTTGATCCTAGCCATCCATTTCAAATGAGATCATCTCATCCATCCACATTCACCACATGCCAAATTGTTTGAAAACCAAGGGAGGCTCCCTTTGATCCTATCCATCCAATTCAAACCATTTCATCTCAACCCTCCATCTCATTCTCCCCCCCCCAAGCATTGGAATATTCCTTGGCATATTCTTTCTCTCTTTTCTATGCCATGTGAGGAGATACACTTCTACTCTTTCCAAATTACCCTATCTACACTTTACACCCACGGTAATTTGGTTTCTCTTTAAACACTTCACAAAACATTTTCCAAATTGGCTATTTGAGTTGGCAAACCTTAAAATGATTAATGTTAAGGTTTAGTGTGAAGTACAATTGGGGGTTTAGCAAGGATTGGTATTTGTAAGATCCAAACACCCAACACTTGGGAAAAAGTTACAGATGCCTCTTGGTAAAATTTCCCAAGTTTGGGTACTTGGCCTATAAATAGCACCCTTGCCTCTTGTATTCCTCACCTCTTGCCATTATTCTTTCTCTCTAGATTCTTTCTCTCTAAACACTCTCAACTCTTTCTATCTCTAATCTTGTGTTCTTGATTTTCATACTAACATCTTTGAAAGAACACATATCTTTGCAAGGGAAGAATCACAAGAACCTAATCGACTCTTGTGATTGTGTCGAGGGTCTTTTTTCTTATACCCTTTCTATTACAATCGAGTCTCTAGGTTAGGTTAGGACTTGATTGGACATTCATTCATTCATTCAATTGTTTGTAAGGGAAGTCTTGTGTCTTGGTGACCAAGCCTAGATCATTGGGGATCTAGTTGGGGTTTGATACTTCCGGGTGGAAGTCTTGGTAGTGATCTTTGTGATCCTTAGGTAAAGTCGAATCGTGAGATTCTTTGGGTGGTTTCCGAGGGCGGAATACCGTTGGTGAGTAGCTCCTTCTTTGTGAGTATCGATATTTGTGAATATCGGTGAAGTGAATTGTAACGGTTTGTAGTCCACCCAAAGGATTATACTAGTGAATAGTATTGGAGTCGCGGATTCGCAACTGGACGTACGGATGGTATAAACCCCCCATCCCGAACCAGTATATATCGTTGTGTTCTTTACTTGCTTTATATACTTTGGTTGTGTTAGTGGTTGTTGGATTATTGTGCAACCACTTGGTGTTCTCTTTTGCTTAAAGTTTTTAAATGTCTAAAAAGACGAAGAAACCGTATTCACCCCCCCCCCCTCTACGGTTCTACGATTGGTATCAGAGCGGTATACTCAAGTTTTTGAGCATTAAAGCCTTCCCGACAAGTCATTTTTAGTCAAAAACTTCTTGCCCAAAAATCTAAAATCCTAACTAAGATTTTTGGTAAAGTAGAGTATAGATCCATGGCTCAAGAGAACTATGTAGAGGGATGCTCTATGCAAAGACCACCTTTGCTAGAAACTGAAGGGTTTTGTTTTTGGAAAACCTGGTTTGAGACCTATGTTAGGTCCAAGGACCTTGACTTGTGGGAGGTCATTCAAAACGGAGACTTTGTTTTCATGATGCTTGATCCGGAAACCAAGTTGATGGTTGAGAAGCCATATTCGGAACTCAAAGAAGATGAGAAGAAGAAGATTGTCAAAAATCAAGAGGCTAAGATGATGATCTACAATGCTCTACCTCGAAGGGAGTTCGAGAGAGTCCATGTGTGCAAAACCGCCAAGGAGATTTGGCATTCTCTCATCATCACTCATCAAGGGAACTCACAAGTTAAGGATTGCAAGATTGACTTACTCATTCAACAATATGAGAAGTTTGTAATCTTGGAAGAAGAAACCATTGACAATGGTTATACACGATTCAATGCTATTATCACAAGCCTCATGGCATTGGATCCGAGCTTTTACAACAAGAATCATGTTAGAAAAATTCCTTCATGCTCTTCCGGTGAAGTCACGACCTAAGGTTACGGCTATTGAAGAAGCAAAGAACTTGGCGAAGCTTCCTCTAGATGAGCTTATCAGGAATCTCAAAGTTTATGAAATGATTCTTGAAAGTGACAAAGTTGTGACCAAAAACAAAAAGGAAAATGGGAAATCTTTGGCACTTAAAGCTAAAGTCACTAAAAGTCATACAAGTGACGTTGGTGGTAGCCTTGAAGAAAGTGATGAAGAAGAAATGAACAATGAAGAATTCAACCTCATGGCTAAGAATTTTAGAAAGTTCTTTAGAAGAGGTGGAAAGTTTCAACGAAGGAATCGGCTTGATAACCGAACTAATGATCGTAGAAACAAGAATGGTCAAGGCTCAAAGCGTGATGATGGATGCTTCAATTGTGGTGAAAAGGATCACTTCATTAGTGATTGTCCAAATCCTCTACATTACAAAGCGTTTGTTGGTGATGTATGGAGTGACGATGAAGAAGGCAATCTAGCAAACAAGGAAGCAACATGTCTTATGGCGATTAAGTCTCATGAGGTACAACATAACCTTACTACTAGCAAAACTTCTTTTATAAATGAATTGCAAGAGGAAAATGAGGAATTACTTAATAACTATGAGGAAGTATTTTGAAAATTAAAATTAACTATGAAGGAAAAACGCTCTTTTCAAAAGGAACTAGCTCTTCACAAAAATAATGAACTTGAAATTGAAATAAAGAGACTTGTCACTCTACATGAGAATGTTGAACCATGTAAAGATTGTGAAAACCTCACACTTAAGGTTGTCTCTTTGAGTGAAGAAGTCTCGGAACCTCAACAAAAGTCATTAAATGTTACAAAACTCAAAAAGAGTGAAAATGATTTAAATGAGACGTCCCAAAATAAGGAAGGTCTTGAACTTGCAAATAACGAGAAAACCACTTCCAAAAATATAGCTAAACCCCTAAATTTTGAGAAAGTAAACAAAAATAAAACTCTCAAATCCTACGAATCCGACACGCTGGTTGACGCGTCAACGCGCCAGAAGCGCGCCAGGATACTGAGAGAAAGAGGTATTCAAACTAAAAGTTTTATCAAAGCTATCAATACTCAAGTTCCTCTTGAAAATACTCAACATAATCAAAGACCCATTGTATGGAGAAAAACCACGAAACCATACTACAACCCTGGTACATACAATGGTCTTAAATATATTCACGCTAGAATTGACCAAAGACCTCTCCTACCTACCCCAAACATGAGACCATATTCTTTAGATCAAAGATATGAAAGATCCAACTTTCGAAACAAAACATATTTTCAAAACAATCCTTGGTCTACCCTTTCAAAATATGGAATTGAACAATTGTATTTATTCCTTCAAGACCCAAGAGTTTTCAACTTGGACTTTTTATGTGCTAACCATGTCGGACCCAAGAAACAATGGGTACCAAAATTTTGAGATGCACTTCAAATGTTAGGTATGCTCTAAGGAAAGGCCACTTTCAAGATCTCAACCTAGTAATGATGTTGACGTTATGCATATGTTACTTGAAATCATCTCTAAGGAAAAGGATACAAAACTAGGTACTGTGTCTTGCAATCACACTATTAATCTTGCATCAATTGTAGATAATTCAAATTTGTGGCATAGGAGATTAGGTCATGCTAACATGCGATTAATTCACAACATTGCATCTAAGGAATTAGTTAGGAAATTACCTAAAGAAAAATTTGATAATCATTTTTGTGATGCATGTAAAGTAGGTAAGCAAGTCCATGCAAGTCATAAACTTATAAACATGATTTCTACATCAAGAGTTTTAGAACTATTACATATGGACTTGTTTGGACCATCCACTATTCAAAGCTATGGAGGAAACTTCTACACTTTGGTAATAGTGGATGACTACTCAAGATTCACTTGGACACTATTTCTAAAAACGAAAAATGACGCATTTAATAAATTCAAAGCCTTAGGAAAAAATTTGCAAAACCTACTTGGATGTTCAATTGTTTCAATTCGAACGGATCATGGTAGAGAATTTGATAATGAAATTCAATTTGGAGTCTTTTGTGATAAACATGGTATATCTCATAACTTCTCGGCTCCTCGCACTCCTCAATCTAATGGGGTAGTTGAAAGGAAGAACCGGACGTTACAAGAAATGAGTCGCACTATGTTAAATGAACAATCCATACCTCAAAAGTTTTGGTGTCATGCCGTACAAACCGCATCTTACATACTTAATAGGGTCTTGATTAGAAAAATCATTAATAAAACACCTTATGAGATTCTTAGAGGTAAAAGACCATCCCTAGAATACTTTAGAGTTTTTGGTTGTAAATGCTTAATCTTCAACTCATTCGAAAACTCTAACAATACTAGTAATTACAATGGATCTTTCTAGGTTATTCACTAACATCAAGGGCCTACATTGTGCTAAATAAGGAAACCTTAAAAGTTGTAGAATCATATAATGTAATCTTTGATGAAACTCCCCCAAAATCTAGAACATTGCCTTTAGTTGATGATGACATCATAAAAGAAGATGCATAGCAAAATAAGATTGAATTGTCTAATAATGTTCTAGAGGAAATACTACCTAGAGTGGAAAATATTAAGGAAATAAGAGATCAACCCGTAGATCAAGTCATAGGAGAATTAGATGAAAGAACCCTTAGGTCACATGCCCAAGACAAAAGCAATGACTTTGCATTTGTATCAACCGTAGAACCTAAGAACATTAAGGAGGCCATAAAAGATGAAAATTGGGTCATGGCAATGTAAGAAAAACTAGATCAATTCTTAAGAAATGATGTATGGATCTTAGTCCCATGTCCTAGTGGTTACACTATTATAGGAACCAAGTGGGTCTTTAAAAATAAACTTGACGAAAATGGTGTAGTATGTAGGAATAAGGCTAGGCTAGTAGCTCAAGGTTATAACCAACAAGAAGGTATTGATTATGATGAAACATACGCACCCGTTGCCCGATTAGAATCTATAAGAATTTTGATTGCTTACGCTTGTAGTCATAATTTTAAACTTTTTCAAATGGATGTGAAAAGTGCATTTTTAAACGGAGTTATCGAAGAGGAAGTGTATGTTACACAACCTCCAGGTTTTATTGATTTTCAAAAACCTAATCATGTTTATAAGCTCAAAAAGGCTTTGTATGGACTTAAACAAGCTCCTAAAGCTTGGTATGATAGGTCACAATCTTTTCTCTTGCTTAATGAGTACAAAATGGGTATGGTAGATAATACTTTGTTCACTAAAATAAAAGAACAACATCTTATTATTATTCAAATCTATGTAGATGATATCATTTTTGGGTCAACATGCCAATCGCTTTGCGATGAATTTGCAAACTTAATGCATAATGAGTTCGAAATGAGCATGATGGGTGAACTTAGTTTCTTTCTAGGATTACAAATCAAGCAATTAAGTGATGGGATATTTTTCAATCAATCTAAGTATATTGGTGAAATGCTTAAGATGTTTGGCTTGGAAAATTATAAGGCTACAAAAACCCCTATCTCTAGAAAAAGAGTTCTCACCCTAGACAATGACAACAAATCCGTTGATAGTACTAAGTATAGGGGGATGATAGGAGGCTTGCTTTATCTAACGGCAAGTAGGCCCGATATAATGTTTAGTGTTTGCCTTTGCGCTAGGTTTCAAGAAAATCCCAAAATCTCCCACTTAGAGGCCGTTAAAAGAATATTTAGGTATGTTAAGGGAACTCAACATCTAGGTCTTTGGTATCCAAAGGATTCAGGGGTAAAAGTATTGGTTTATGCCAATTCGGATCATGCGGGAGATATAGTTGATATGAAAAGAACTAGTGGAATATGCACATTTGTAGGTGCTTGTTTAACATCATGGTTCTCTAATAAACAAACTTCCTTCGCCAACTCCATAACGGAATCCGATTACGTTGCGGCCGGAAGGGCTTGCCAACAAGCGTTATGGATGAAGCAAGCATTTGTTGATTATAACGCCATATTAAACGAAGTACCTATACTATGTGACGATACGTGCTCTATCAATCTAAATTCAAGCCCAATTGATTACCCTCGCACGAAACACATTGAAATTAGACATCACTTTCTAAAAGACAACATCACTAAGAACCATATCACCATAGAGAAAATTCCTTGTGATGACAACATCTCTAAGATCCCAGCAAAACCCTTAGATAAAGATCAATTCAATTATTTAAGATTAGGATTAGGAATGAGATTACTAGAAGATGATGAAGATATAAATGATAAATAGGAAATGGTGGAAGAATCTTTAGTACAAGTCTTTAATTATGATCCACCAAACTCCTACTTTTCACAAATAATCATACAACCTTTTGTATTAACCATTGGATAATAACCCCCTTTTCACATCTTCATCATCTTTTAAATCTCTAGAGACTTTTCTTAGAACACATAACTTCCTCCACCATACTTTACAAAATAACACTCACAATAGGATTCATGTCTCATTCAGAAGGGTCCGTTAACAATAAACAAGGAAATCAATACCCGGAGAGCTCTAAGAGATTGAAAAGGTCATTCACGGATATGAAGAAGAAGGAAGGTGATGATAGGATTAAGTTTGAGTATGAGTTAAGTACATTTGCGGAAAGTGAAGTGTGGGACTTTATCAAGGAACCATTAAGTCCAAGGTTGTGTGAAGATGAGTACTCCATTTGTTGTGAAAACACCACATACATGGTCAATGCTCTCAAAGAATCAAGGATTGAGTTTAGGGTAATGCTCTTGTCCATCCATGAAGGAATCATGGAATTGCTTGCCACTATGTCCAAAATGAATAGGAAGTTGGAAGATGATAAGGTGAATGGGAAAGGGAAGATAGTGAAAGAAGAGTTCAACCTAGGCATAAACCTAGGAATCTAGACATCACATCTTTATGTTGCCATCAAGTACTAGTATAGTGCTTTTAGATAAAGTACTAGGACAGTTCTTGTATAATAAAATGTGTAGCATATTTTGTTCATGTATGCTTGGAATGAAATGCAATCTTTTGGAACTTATATAACTTGTCATATTATTGTGGACTAACCCATGTTGCAAGTCTCCAAATGGTAACCTAGCCCATTTTGGAACTTTCACATGTGAGGATCTCTTGTTGGTTGCATGTTGTGATTTCTATGTGTAGCTAGGCCACCGCAAAGGTGAGGCTCTTGACCCATGGATCCCCGCCTTGTAACAAGGGGGAGCAACGATCTAGGGGGAGGTATGTTCAAGGGGGAGCACGTTTGGTCTCGCCTTTTTGATTCGACAAAAGGGGGAGAAAGAAAGCAAGAAGCGTGAAGACCATTCAAGTAATGTTAAAGGCTTCACCAAATTACAAGGCAAAGGTCAAGACGCAAAGCTACATCAAAGGCGTGCTTTGTCTTCGCTAAGTTTGGTAATTTTATTTGCTTTCGGTTTTTATTTGTCATCATCAAAAAGGGGGAGATTGTTGAGGCAACATGATCAAGATCTCTTTATGTTTTAATGATGACAAACAAAACATCGAAACACATTAAATAACAAATGTTAGCTCAAAATTGTCGGAGCTAATGTCTGCTCCTGGCGCGCTGCCCGCGCGGGTGACGCGCCAGGAGTCTGTATGGTTCCGGGCGAATTTTAAAAGTCGGCTTTCCCCTTACCCGATAAATGTGGATCTTTCAATACAGGTATGAATATGTTATGTGCTTAATTGAGAACACTCGAAACGAGTTTTGAGACTTGAGAGATCCTACTTATAAAACACCCATTTACGAGAAAACGCCAACTCATGTTTTCTAACTATCGCTTCTAGCCAAGGCTTTTCTAACCTAGGGAGCTTATATATTTCACGTGACATCGTGTTGAAGCATCCATATGCTCATATCCCGTGCTTACTGATGAGGCGAAAAATGATCCGTTTTTAGGGGGTCATTTAAGCCCAAAATTGAATTTATTTGATCAAATATTGCCCTAAATCGTTCCTTTGGTGATTTTAGGTACTTTTGGAGTGAATTCTGGAAAAGGAAGCATTTTGGACGTTTTTGGAGCATAAAAGTGAAGAAAACGGCAAAGTCTTAATTTTCCTTGCTGGGAACAGTACCTGACGGCGTCACCAAGTTCTTAATGACGGCGTCAAGAGGAAAACAAGAGGTGAAGAGGATAGAGTCCATGACGGTCCAGAAAGATTTTACACTAGGGCATGACGGCGTCACCATAGGCCGTCATGGTCCCTTTACACGTGATGGCCCAGAGGAAATTGCTCTTGACGGCGTCAGATCTGGATCTAGGCAATCCGATATTATTATGGGCGGCGGGTTGACGGCGTTAGAATTCTCTTCTTGACGCCGTCACATTGGAAAATCTATATATAGTTTTGTAATTTTCATTCATTAAGGGAGGACAATTTTAGGGATAACTTGGAGAAACCCTAACACAATTTTATCAGTATTTTCAAGGGTTTTCACCCCTTGAAACCTTTCATGTTCAATTAAGATAAGTATCCTTTCAATTCATTCAATATGTCTATGTGTTGTTTGAATATATCTTACGCTTATCTTGATTTTAACATGCTAGGCTAGATCTCTTGTATGTTTGCTTAGATGTAGTGAAACCTAGATGTTGATTATGGGTTGATTGCTTGTTTATAGTTGTTACGGATGAATGATTTCGATGTTAGGCTTAAGAAAACTGGCAGACTTCCATAGTGTAACTTGCTTGAACGTCTTAAGAAACATGAACCAATGCGTACTAGGTTTTTATGGTTGTATTTAATGCATGAGCGAATTCTAGTGATCCCATGTTAGGAGCTTCTTGCAGGCTCGACATAGGAGTGAAGTAGGAGCTTATAGAGTTGGGGAAGTACGTACGCCACCCCATGATTGGTATTAAGGAATATAACCCGTCATCTACGCAACTGTAACAAACTATCAACCTGTAAAAGATATCTAGGGAGTAATGAAATCTAAGTAAACCCAATTTTCCCATTTATTGTTCACACCACTAGTGCAATTAGCTTTATTTTCATTTTTGTTATTTTATTTTGGTTGCATCTTTAGTTATTGGGTTAGTTGGCTAGCAACTAATTCTGCCCACTCTTCCAAAACCCGAGATTTTACTTGCTTTTTATAAAATATAAGAATACAAAAAGAATCATCCCTTACCTCTAGACCTAGTTTTTAGGCTTTCTAATCCTAGCGACACTATTCCTGAGTTGAACGATCAATCCCCCGGTACTTGTCACTATACTATACTACAACGATCGGGTACACTGCCTGGTGGGGGTGGTAAGCTTCTCGAGATCCCTCGAGAGGTAAAGCCTGGTGCAATTCCCACGCATCAAGTTTTTGGCGCCGCAGCCCGGGGAATAGTTATTGTCTAGGTTAGGATTTCTTTTTATTAGGTCTACTTGCTAGATTCCTTTCTAGTAAGACTTTATTTTTATTTTTAGGTTTTCTTTAGTCTATCTATTTCTTCGTGTCTTTGTTCGTAAAAACCTTTCCATTGACTCTTCCGTTCACCATTATGGAGAACGTGAATCCACCAAGTCCGACACTAGAGTTTTACAAGAAAAAATATAATTACACCAGTTTGGATATACCAAGATGGACGAATGAAATGAGGAGGACAGGATCTTATATTGATTTTATTGAGTACCTTGAGAAAAGAGGCCAAATGCATAAGACTTTTAAAGAGTTCACCTTAGGAGCTCCATCAATCCCTCAAAATGCCTCACTTAGTGAAACCTATGCACCATATGAGCCTTTACCTAGGATAGTTTCGTATGAGCCACCTAGCTGCATGTCATGGTTAGGCACTACCATAATACAGGATGAACACATAGGTGACCTTGATGTGATGGAGGATTTAGCCGAACATGATCACATTGATCAAAAAGACCTAGGTTTTATGATCGATGATGATGAATCTCAAGAAACACATGATGAATCTTTTGGGCAATTTGAATATAGCAGTCAGAATATTGAGGATGATCCTTATGATTCGGATATAGAAGTTGAGATGCCTAGAGAAGCACTTGAGATACTTGGGAAAATGTTAGGGTTAGATTATAATAAAACACATGTTGAGGATATAGGTGATCTTGACACAAGGAATGATGAAGTAGAAAATCTAAGCCCACCAAGTACCCCACTAGTCCTACCATCATTTGAGGCACACACACCGCCCGTGACTTACCCGGAAGAAGTAGAAGAAACTTTAGGAATTCCGATGGAGGTAGAACCCTTGGACCAGGCACCACTTGAGGATGTAGGTTTGAATACTTGTAGTGATAACCTTACTCCTAGTTCTAGGGAATTTCCTAGTGTTGATGAACCGGAACCTCAATCTTTACACACCTTTCCATCCTTAGATATATTTCTAGGAGACAAAAGAGGAACTGACCCACCCATCAACCAATATTATCCGGGTAGTTTTAGGATGAAGGAAGCCATTCACTCACCCCCTTCACCTCACGTGGCATATTTCCACCCTAAGGGTGTGTATCGCTACTTCCACCCACACTTAATTCAAAGTGTAGGGAAAACCTCCCCTATTTCTGTTAAATAAGGGTGAGTCAGGCTCGTGACTCGAACAAAAACAAGCGCTTATTGGGAGGCAACCCAAGCTTTATTTACTTATTTGTTTGTTTGTTTGTTTATCTGATTTTATTTGTTTCCGTATGCATGTTTTATTTTTGTTGTTTGTGGCTCATGTTTCAAAGTAAATTGTGAAAATGCTTTATTTAGTTTTTAACTTCATCTTAATTGCATATAAAGGTATTTTGCAAAAGATAAGTGTAAGGGAGATCCAAATTTGTTTATAAGAATGAAATTGAGCACGAACCACATCAATATTAAATGAACATGTATATTAGTAATTGTTTGTATCGAGTCATAATGATGTTTTGCAGGATTTTCCAGGAAGTAGGACATAAGTTTTTCCAGAAATTTTTCGGAAACTTAACGTAAGGATTTCTGCAGATCACTTCTGAAGGGCGTCAGGAATTAATTCCTGGCGGCGTCACGTGTAAAATTCTAGAAATTTTGCTAGTTTTGTTTTTCTAACGGAGTCTTAAGGTTTTTGTTAGTTCTTTAGTTTTATAAACTCCAGGAAATCTGCAAAAATTCATTCCACAAGCATTATATCTTACATTGTTTTCTAGGATTTGTTAGTATATATAGATTGCCGCCGATTTTACGCGAGGTTGCCTTGTTTGTTTCCTCAGGTTTAACAGGTTATGTATGACAAGAAGATGATTTATATTTCTGGAAGGGAAGCTTTGATTGTTCATTTTCTTGGAGGAAGATCTAACCTTGTTACCACACTATCCACACCGAACGAATCAGGGGAGTATTTGATCTCATTCTTTTACCTGTTTTACTTTTACATCCTTTAATTGAACATTGGGGACAATGTTCATCCTAAGTGTAAGGGGAGGGTAAATGATGATACCTTATAGGATACACTTGCACTTGAGTTTGTTTGTTCGATGGTAGGTGTGTAATAAAAGTAAGATAAATACTTGTTAGTGTAATTTTAGCGCCAAATTTAAATTTTTTTACAACATTTAGGAATGAAACTTTAGCATAGCAAGCGTCTCATGGATAGGAGATCGTATGACTAGCACAAAACCGTACTATTCAGAAAAATTTTCCACCCAAATATGTGAGGTTCGCCTTTAGATTTGATAGGAAAAACATTTACTATTAGTGCTTATGAGTGTACCGGTAGCATTTAGATTCTAGAACTTGCGTTAGTGATGCATCCCGAGACCGCTAGTGAGACTACATTCGTGTAGTAGGATTTACTACATGATAAGAGGCATTAGGATCACCCTTGTTTTCCCGTATCATAATTACTTTACCATTTAAGTCATATTACTTGGCTAGTAAAGTCAACTAATTTTTCCCACACCTTAGCGTTGTATTCATTTTTAGTACACGAAACCCCTAGTACACCCCTCCGAGCCTATCTTTTCGTTTCTAACTTTAAGCATCTTACTTAAAGGAAGAATTTGTTACACCCCACTTAAATGTACACCCAAATCGCCTTAGCCTTCCGTGTATGCACTCATCTTTAGTGCATTATTGTTATTTGTTTAAACCCTTAGTTAATTATCTAATTGATTACATGGTTGCTAAGTCGAGTCATATCTTGTACATATTGTTTTGGGACGATTGGGACTCATGGGTAAACTACTAATGTTATGGAGTAATGGGGAAGAACATCATATTATTACCCCCATATGTGTGTTAATCTTAAAAGTACTCCAAGTGTTTTGATTATCATAATTCGAGTCATTAGATTAGTTTATTGTAAAGTACGTAAAAATTCAAGTGTAAGAGGAATGTCCATTCCCTATGATGTATTATTTTGGATGGTAGGGTAAGAGTGTATAAAAAAAAAAAAAAAAAAAAAAAAAAAAAAAAAAAAAAAAAAAAAAAAAAAACGAAAAAAGATTAAGAAAAAGAAAAAAAAAATAGAAAAAGAAAAGAAAAGAAAAAACATACGGACTACCATCCCGTTTCATTCTATGTTTATTTTATGTTTTTTTTTTTTTGTTATTTTTGATTTATTAGCTTAAGTCGAGTCTTGTCTTGGCTTAGCAACGCCATATTGTACATGTAATTAACCAAGATGATTAACTCGCCACCAGTAAAGATTGCCTATATCCAACAAAACCGTGTATTCCATATCCCTACACCTAACGTTATAACCCTTTAAAAGACCTCTTTGATAGTTTGTCCTAGGTGCTTACGCCATGTGGTGGAGGTTTGATCCTTTCCCAAGCCTATGGTAATCTATTTTGTTATGACAGGTAGTGAGAGATGTTTTCCATTTTCATATTGTGATATATACTTTATTACACCCGAGAGATGTAAGTATCTAAACACTATTTGTGAGGTGCTAGTGTATGACCTCCGTGCTTGTCTTTGGTCTTTAGTGGAACGATTATTTGTTGTAATTACTTTTATATTAGTGTTAAATGACCACTAACTTGTATCTTGACTAGAATAAAAGCGCATTTGCTTGAGAACAAGCATATCTCAAGTGTAAGGGTATATGATGAGGCGAAAAATGATCCATATTTAGGGGGTCATTTAAGCCCGGAATTGAATTTATTTGATCAAATATTGCCCTAAATCGTTCCTTTTGTGATTTTTGGTACTTTTGGAGTGAATTCTGGAAAACGAATCATTTTGGACGTTTTTGGAGCATAAAAGTGAAGAAAACGGCAAAGTCTTAATTTTCCTTGCTGGGAACAGTACCTGACGGCGTCAAGAGGAAAACAAGAGGTGAAGAAGATAGAGTCCATGACGTTCCAGAAAGATTTTACACTAGGGCTTGACGGCGTCACCATAGGCCGTCATGGTCTCTTTACAAGTGATGGCCCAGAGGAAATTGCTCTTGACGGCGTCAGATCTGGATCTAGGCAATCCGATATTATTATGGGAGGCGGGTTGACGGCGTCAGAATTCTCTTCTTGACGCCGTCACATTGGAAAATCTATATATAGTTTTGTAATTTTCATTCATTAAGGGAGGACAATTTTAGGGATAACTTGGAGAAACCCTAGCACGATTTTATCAGTATTTTCAAGGGTTTTCACCACTTGAAACCTTTCATGTTCAATTAAGATAAGTATCCTTTCAATTCATTCAATATGTCTATGTGTTGTTTGAATATATCTTACTCTTGTCTTGATTTTAACATGCTAGGCTAGATCTCTTGTGTGTTTGCTTAGATGTAGTGAAACCTGGATGTTGATTATGGGTTGATTGCTTGTTTATAGTTGTTACGGATGAATGATTTCGATGTTAGGCTTAAGAAAACTGGCAGACTTCCATAGTGTAACTTGCTTGAACGTCTTAAGAAACATGAACCAATGCGTACTAGGTTTTTATGGTTGTATTTAATGCATGAGCGAATTCTAGTAATCCCATGTTAGGAGCTTCTTGCAGGCTCGACATAGGTGTGAAGTAGGAGCTTATAGAGTTGGGGAAGTACGTACGCCACCCCACGATTGGTATTAAGGAATATAACCCGTCATCCACGTAACTGTAACAAACTATCAACCTGTAAAAGATATCTAGGGAGTAATGAAATCTAAGTAAACACAATTTTCCCATTTATTGTTCACACCACTAGTTCAATTAGCTTTATTTTCATTTTTGTTATTTTATTTTGATTGCATCTTTAGTTATTGGGTTAGTTGGCTAGCAACTAATTCCGCCCACTCTTCCAAAACCTGAGATTTTACTTGCTTTTCATAAAATATAAAAATACAAAAACAATCATCCCTCACCTCTAGACCTAGTTTTTAGGCTTTCCAATCCTAGCGACACTATTCCTGAGTTGAACAATCAATCCCCCGGTACTTGTCACTATACTATACTACAACGATCAGGTACACTGCCTGGTGGGGGTTGTAAGCTTCTCGAGATCCCTCGAGAGGTAAAGCCTGGTGCAATTCCTACGCATCACTTACGTCTTCTCTAATTACGTAACGGGTTTACTCCCTTATTGGTCAAACTAAGTCAAAGGTCACTTTGCGTAAACGCATCCTTTCCTACTTGGGTTATGCTTTACATTAAGGCAAAGCACTTAACTTGTTTGAACCAAGGTATTAGTTGAGAACGTCGAGTCGTGGAAAGTCACGAGATATGAAACTATGGATTCTCGATGTTGTGTTACTGGAACTTGTAAGTAACCTATGATTTTCTCAACTTATAATCTTTATTGTCTAAACTTTTTCTTCTTAATGACAATTAGATTATGTCTTAATCTTCTCTTAATCCCATTTATACAAAATACAAAACCAATCATATCCAAATCAAATATTCTCTTACACAATCTCTTACACAATCTTTTACACCCTTACATATTCCCTTACACACTACATCTAAACCATCCATTCCCTTACAACACATCTCAACCCTTTATTTTCAACACATGGGGAATTGTTTGAAACCCTAATATGGCTCCTCTCTTCCAAGCCATTGATTTCAAATTACAAAACATCACAACCATCCATCCAACCCCTCATCTCTATATCATCACATGGGCTTGATCCTAACCATTGAATTCAAATCAAACACATCTCAACAATCCATCCAATCCCTCTTCCCTATACTACCACATGTGTTTGATCCTAGCCATTGAATTCAAACCAAAACCATCTCAACCATTGATCCACACTTCTTCCCCAAGCAAAGGAGGCTCTCTTTGATCTCCACCATTTATTTCAAATGAAACCATCTCAACCCTTCATTTCTTCTTTCCCCCCAAGCAAAGCATATTCCCTTGGAATATCCTTTCTCAACCCTAACCTAGGCATGTTTGATCCTAGCCATCCATTTCAAATGAGATCATCTCATCCATCCACATTCACCACATGCCAAATTGTTTGAAAACCAAGGGAGCCTACCTTTGATCCTATCCATCAAATTCAAACCATTTCATCTCAACCCTCCATCTCATTCTTCCCCCCAAGTGAGGAGATACACTTCTACCTTTTCCAAATTACCCTATCTATACTTTACACTCTTGGTAATTTAGTTTCTCTTTAAACACTTCACAAAATATTTTCCAAATTGGCTATTTGAGTTGGCAAACCTTAGAATGATTAATGTTAAGGTTTAGTGTGAAGTACAATTGGGGGTTTAGCAAGGATTGGTATTTGTAGATCCAAACACCCAACACTTGGGAAAAAGTTACAGACGCCTAGCGAGCTGCCCGCGCGTTGACGCGCGGGTGACACGCCGGCCTCGGTAAAATTTCCCAAGTTTGGGTTCTTGGCCTATAAATACCACCCTAGCCTCTTGTATTCCTCACCTCTTTCCATTATTCTTTCTCTCTAAACACTCTCAACTCTTTCTATCTCTAATATTGTGTTCTTGATTTTCATACTAACATCTTTGAAAGAACACATATCTTTGCAAGGGAAGAATCATAAGAACCTAATCCACTCTTGTGATTGTGTCAAGGGTCTTCTTTCTTATACCCTTTCTATTACAATCGAGTCTCTAGGTTAGGTTAGGACTTGATTGAACATTCATTCAATTGTTTTTAAGGGAAGTCTTGTGTCTTGGTGACCAAGCCTAGATCATTGGGGATCTAGTTAGGGTTTGATACTTCCGGGTGGAAGTCTTGGTAGTGATCTTTGTGATCCTTAGGTAAAGTCGAATCGCGAGATTCTTTGGGTGGTTTTCGAGGGCGGAATACCGTTGGTGAGTAACTCCTTCTTTGTGAGCATCGATAGTGGTGAATATCGGTGGAATGAATTGTAACGGTTTGTAGTCCACAGAAAGGATTATACTAGTGAATAGTATCAGAGTCGCGGATTCGCAACTGGACGTACGGATGGTATAAACCCCCCATCCCGAACCAGTATATATCGTTGTGTTCTTTACTTGCTTTATATACTTTGGTTGTGTTAGTGGTTGTTGGATTATTGTGCAACCACTTGGTGTTCTTTTTGGCTTAAAATTTTTAAACGTCTAAAAAGCCAAAGAAACCGTATTCACCCCCCCCCCTCTACGGTTCTACAAGTTGGTTTGATTAAAATGGGTTTTGATTAGTTGTTAATGATTTCTCCATATAATTTTGTTTATAAAAACTGAATTAGATCTACAAAAACAAATCTTGAGCTCTTGGAATTATTGAGTTTTTGAGCTAATAAAATGGTAGTAATGATTAAATATAGGCACCGTTTATTAGGCTTAAGGAACTTACTTGTCATTAGTTGAAGCTGTCCTGACTTTTAAGCATTAAAAACGACTCACGATTTTGTCGTCATTGTGTTTTAAACAAAAATAAAAATATTGTGAGCCACAGGTCTTAGAGTCATTTCCCTGAAACCCTTGTATACTAATTCATCCTGATGATTTTACAAGAAAATATGCACTAAAACATGTCCGAAAATGTATAACAGTTTCGCAAGACCAAAAGCTCATGGATTATGCAATTTCAATACTTGATCCTTCTGAATGAATTTTAGCCGAGACAAAAACAAAACTTTTCCCACTGGCCTCATGGCTATTTGATCTGTAGATATAAATATGTACTCATTTTGGTAATCCTAAATGCAGGCTCAGATTTCTTACATTGAGACACAGGGGTAAAATAGTCATACTACCATAGTTATGTAATTTTCACAGAAGTGAGGCCATGATTTGTGAAAAGTACAGAGTCATACCTTTCCAAGCATATAAAATTTATAATTTTAATCTTTACCGTTTAGAAATGGCGACCCGATTAGCGTGGGATTTTTATCAAAATTCTAACAGCTTTGCATTTTAACTTGTATAAACTTAAACAAACACCTTTTCAACCCACGACATGCTATAAAACTCATTAAGTTACATTAAGATATTATAAGTCTAAGTACTGTATGAAAACTTATTTATAAGCATTACATATTATTTCCCTGAGCCTAAGACGTGTTGTACTTTCTATAGGTTACTCGTGACTTTTGCGGCTTTTTCTCGACATGCACACTTTCTGTTTCAACTAATACTTCACCGTTGGTGAGTTCATAGCCCCAATTTTTACTTCAATTGTTTTACAAACTCCGTGAGGGAGATACATGCTATAAATATTTATAATCACAATTGCTTTGAAATTTTATCATTTTATGACATTGTTATTGCCTAAGTTTCCCATAGCCTGAAAGTCCCTTCTATCGTGAACCGTTAATTACATGCGTGTAAACACGAATGCTGTGAATAGATCTATTGGGACTGACATCCCTTACATTGGAATGCTGATACATGTGTGTAAACACTAATGCTGTGAATAGATCTATTGGGCCTGACCGCCCTTATGTCGAAGTTGCCTTGCTGGGCTATTGTGTGCACTGCATTTGAGGTTGCTAGGTAAATTGGCTATTACCTATTGTCGAAGGGAAAATTTATTATATGATGACGAAAATGACGTTAAGGTTCGGTGTCACGAGCTTAGGGCAATAATAACCTTTCCGACTTTATATTCGTTGCTTAGTCACTTTTACAAAAAAAATTATATTGTGATCAACTGCTTATTATTAAATTCTATGGATTCACTCAACCTTTGTGTTGACTTTTTAGCATGTTTTATCTCAGGTCTCTATTAGCTGGCATATGAAGGCGCACGGAAAATTTTTGAAGACAATGCATTATTATCATTCGATAAAACTTTTAAACTCTTGTGTTTATTACTTATAAACTTGTTGGGACCTCTTAAACTATGTGTTTTATTTAAATCGAATGATAATTTATTTTAAAAACATCTCATTTAGAGTTTTTTTCTGTAACTTGTAATGTGTCTAATAAGTAATACCCAAGTGACACTATCTTCCGCTGTGATAATTTTGGGGGTGTTACAGATTGGTATCAGAGCTACAGTTATAGAGAACTAGGTTGCATATTAGACCTAGACTATAACTACATCTTACATTTTAACCCGTAATACTCATTATTGTCTTTCATATTCCGTGCGCCATGCCTACTCTTACATTCTTGTGATCTTTGAAACTTTTTCAAGACATTGTAGTTGATTACAATGGTCTCATTCACTATTATGACATTGTGAGTATACAATGGTCTCTCTATTTCTTAGACATTGTGTGTTGCACAATGGTCTCGTTTACTTTTCAGACATTGTGAGCTGCATAATGGTCTTGTTTACTTTTCAGGCATTGTGAGTTACACAATGGTCTCATTTACTTTTCAGACATTGTGAGATTGCACGACGGTCTTTCTTTTCCTCAGAACATTGTATGTGATTACAATGGTCTCTAAGCTATTTCATAACCTTATATATATCGCTTCACATACTAACGAAACTCGTTACAGTTTATCAGTTTCTCTTGATTGTCTCACTCCCTGTGCACTTGTATTTTCTGAGTATTTCTGCTTATTTTTCGAAGCACCACTATTGATACTATATATATAAAGACTATTTATATACACTTGATTATCTCTCGACTATTTATATCTAATTACTGGAGCGCTATTTCTTATTTGTATAAAGGTTATTTTTATAAATGCTCTACCAATTTTTAACCATTTATACTCAGTCTCTATAGCACCATGTCAAACTATACTTCTCTCAATTATGTATCTATTTCACCAAGATTACTAAACTATTCTATCACGACATTATAAACCAATTTACTACCCTCATATAAATTACCCTACTACTACCTTATAAACTAATAATATGAGCCACTACTATTTTAGCTCTGACTAGTTTAGAATTGACTATTTTGTCACCCTTTTACAAATCATTTGGTAAATTACCTTGTAAAACTAGTTTACTACCATCTTTTAAACCATTTTCGCTAAAATTTAATACACTGCTTGCCACTCTCTTACAAACTACTTTACCATCATCTATAAACTAAATCACTGATATACTACTATTACATAAACTGTTTTGGACTAGTTCCGAATAAACTATTTGTTATCATCTTACAAATCATCTTGTCATTAGCCGAATTTGTCACCATCCTATAAACCATTTTGTCGCTTCTTAAAAATTACTCTACCCCACTCTTATTAACATAAAACACTGATTTACTATTACCTCATGAATAGTTATGTTATTATTTTACTGTTCGTCATTTTCCTATAATTCTTATAAACGGATTCATCATCTACAAAAGCTGAAGGTCAACAACTTTCTCTACATTTACCAAGATCTTTTTCGAAACCTTCATTGTTAAAGGTCCACAATTTTAGTCCGATATTGACTATTTTAGAACTGCTTGAAACTTCATTTCTGCGCGTATTTTCCTTATTCTCTTGTGTTACACACTCGTACTACGTACTTATAATTGATTCTTACGTATGTACAAACTTATATCACTCTTTGTATATAAGATACTTACACAAACTCTATACTTGTCCAACAACGGACATATCACGAGTATAACTAAGTCAAGTATTTGAAAATTTTATCGAACCTCGGTTAAATATAGTCTAGTCACCTATATTTCACCTAGGGAACATAGTCTGACTACCTATGTTCAAATAAAAATTTTCAAATACTGGGAATAGTTATATATGGGTTATGTCTAATTGATTTTCTACCCGATTTCCGAGAATCACAGAATTCTTGTTTAAGTATAAACAATTCAGCAGTATTCATACGATCGAGCACGACAACTAAGCAGATTCCTACTCAGTCCTTACTCTATGTTTATCACGTATAGTTTACATTACTCTACACCGTATTCCAAGTCAACGAGAATCAAACTACGTCGCTAGTTATTCTAGACTTCATTCTTCGCGAGTAACCACATCTCCTCAGTGACATCGCTTCAGCACTAACACAAACTGAATCACGAGGACGTGATTCCTTTTTAATGGGTGGGTAATGTAACAACCATGAAATTTTGGATCATTATTTTTACTAATTTTATTTACTTATTATTCTATTTTTAAGTAACTTAGCTTTTGTCGGGAAAGTTACCCGCGTACATCGTAACACGTACATTTAAATTCGTTAATTTACTCAGACTATGCCCAGTCTACCCATGTATATGATTTATTTCCCCCACGTACTTGTTTTCATATGGAATATCTTAATTTTTCATTTCTACGCGATGTGTGCACTTTTTTTACGTTTTACACGTTTTTGGCTCGCGTTTTAAGTTTTAACGACGTTATGACACTACGGAAGGCTCGGGAAATACATGAAACATCAAATTTTCTCATTTTAAACTAAATGTAACCATTTTTACAAAATATACTATGTTTTGATATTTACTTAACTTTCGCGTCTTAAAAACTACACGTTTTAAATTACCGGGGATCAAAACTAAATCTATAACACACTTAAGCTCAAATTATATCCCCCCCCCCTCCCCTTAGGTGGCCTGATTTCATGGCTTCTAGCCAAACCATCCACAAACTCATGGCACATATAATCCACTATCATGCTCTCATTTAAATAGCATTTAAACACAACATAGAGCACATCACCCTTGTGTTTTACTCATAAAAATATGGTTTTCTCTCTTGTATTTCGTGGCTTCTAAAGGCCAAAGAGACCCTTGGTGATTGATTTTCCTAACTACATAAGTGCTAGACTTGAAGGTCCAAGAGTACTAGTAATTTTCCTAATCTTTTCTATTCATTAAAACTCTTTATACTTTGATTTACTTATAGCTATTTCTAGGATAGATTAAACAACTCTTGCATGTATTTTTTGGAAGATTTGATTGAAGTTTTCATAGGAATATAGGATTTAAATAGGTAGTTAGGCTTGATTTGATTAGTGGATGCAAGAGTTGGTTTGATTAAAATGGGTTTTGATTAGTTGTTAATGATTTCTCCATATAATTTTGTTTATAAAAACTGAATTAGATCTACAAAAATAAATCTTGAGCTCCAGGAATTATTGAGTTTTTGAGCTAATAAAATGGTAATAATGATTAAATATAGGCATGCATAGAACATAAACCCGTTTATTAGGCTTAAGGAACTTACTTGTCATTGGTTGAAGTTGTCCTGATTTTTAAGCATTAAAAATGACTCACGATTTTGTCCTCATTGTGTTTTAAACAAAAATAAAAATATTGTGAGTTAGCCATAGGTCTTAGAGTCTTTTCCCCAAAACCCTTGCATCCTAATTCATCCCGATGATTTTACAAGAAAATCTACACTAAAATATGTCCGAAAATGTATAACAGTTCCGCAAAGCTAAAAGCTCATGGATTTAAGCACTTTTAATACCTGATCCTTTTGAATGAATTTTAGCGAAGAATAAAACAAAACGTTTCCCACTGGCCCCATGTCTATTGGATCTTTAGATATAAATATGTACTCATTTTGGTAAGCCTAAATGCAGGCTCTGATTTCTTACATTGAGACACAGGGGTAAAATAGTCATTCTATCCTAGTTATGTAATTTTCACAGAAGTGAGGCCATGATTTTTGAAAAGTACATAGTCATACCTTTCCAAGCACATAAAGTTTATAATTTTAATCTTAACGGTTTAGAAATGGCGACCCGATTAGTGTGGGATTTTTTATCAAAATTCTAACAGCTTTGCATTTTAACTCGTATAAACTTAAACAAACACCTTTTCAACCCACGACATGCTATAAAACTTATAACTAAGTTACATTAAGATATTATAAGTCTAAGTACTATCTGAAAACTTATTTATAAGCATTACATATTATTTCCCCGAGCCTAAGATGTGTTGTACTTTCTATAGGTCACTCGTGACTTTTGCCGCTTTTTCTCGACGTGCACACCTTCCGTTTCTACTACTACTTCATCGTTGGTGAGTTTATAGCCCCAATTTTTTCTTCAATTGTTTTACAAACTCCGTGGGGAGATACATGCTATAAATATTTATGATCACAATTGCTTTGAAATTGTATGCTTTTATGACATTATTATTGCCTAAGTTTCTCATAGCCTGAAAGTTCCTTCTATCGTGAACCGTTAATTACATGCGTGTAAACATGAATGCTGTGAATAGATCTATTGGGACTGACATCCCTCACATTGGAATGCTGATACATGCGTGTAAACACGAATGCTTTGAATAGATCTATTGGGCCTGACCGCCCTCATGCCGAACTTGCCCTGCTGGGCTATCGTGTGCACTGTATTTGAGGTTGCTAGGTAAATTGGCTATTACCTTTTATCGAAGGGCAAATTTATTATATGATGACGAAAAATGACGTTAAGGTTCGGTGTCACGAGCTTAGGGCAATAATAACCTTTCCGACTCTGTATTCGTTGCTTAGTCACTTTTACAAACTAAATTATATTGTGATCAACTGCTTATTATTAAACTCTATGGATTCACTCAACCTTTGTGTTGACTTTTAGCATGTTTTATCTCAGGTTTCTATTAGCAGTCATATGAAGGCACACGGAAAATTTTTGAAGACAATGCATTATTATCATTCGATAAAACTTTTAAACTCTTATGTCTATTACTTATAAACTTGTTGGGACCTCTTAAACTCTGTGTTTTATTTAAATCGAATGATAATTTATTTTAAGAACGTCTCATTTAGAGTCGTTTTCTGTAACTTGTACTATGTCTAATAAGTAATACCCCAGTGACACTATCTTCCGCTGCGATAATTTTGGGGGTGTTACATGATGACCAACCACAACAAGTACCGGGGGAGCGAGTACTGGAGGAACGAGCTCATCAAACCAATTCGGGGAGGCTATGACATACTAGTAACGTATGAAACGAGAAACAGCCCCAGAGGCATATCGGGCGACTAAAGAAAAAGATCAAACGATTCAAAGGTTGGAAGATTTGAAATTTCTGATGATTGACACTTCCAACAAGGATCCAAACATTGCATTCTGTTTCGATTCGGAAAAGGATAGAATCATCAAAAAATATAATTTGAAACCTCGACAGTAGATGTAATTATATTTTATAATTTTCTTTATGTTGTAGTTTCCTTTGTATTGTGTTTTTATTATTTCGTATTTTTTTTCGTTGTAACTTTATTTTTTAAAGTTCGTATTGTAATGCTTAAGTTTTAATGTTATGTTATTTATTAAATGAAGTATTAGTTTTAGTTTAGGGGTTAAATTTGTAAATTGTTGAGTTATGATTGAGTTAGTGTTGAATTATGATAAGGGGTGTTTTTTTAGTTAATGTTGAAACGTTCAAGCTGATATGGCGCTGACGTGACACTGAGTTAAACGTTAACTCAGAGTTATGATACCCTCCGCTCTAGTGAATGATTATTATGGATTTAGTTACAACTAAATACAAGTAATGTGTTGAAGTTTGAACTTGATTGTTAAGTTATGAATAGTAAATAGGGTATTTAGGCATATAGGTTACCCAACTTTCCAACTTTACTCGCTTAAGTTACTAAACTTTTTTTTTTTTTTTTTTTTTTTTTTTTTTTTTTTAATGGGGTATTGAACTACATGGGGTTGATATTTAGGTTACTGAATTTGTAAAACGCAAAATTTATGTTACTTAACTCACCTAAAAAAATGCATTTGGTTTACTTTGATTGCACTAAAAAAATAGAGGTTAATTGCTTAACTAAAGTTTAGTAACCTAAGTGAACAAAATGAAAATTTGATAACTTAGGTGAATAAAGTTGATAAGTTGGGTAATCTATTTGTCTATAAATCCTATCCTAGTAAATAATAAATCAGAATGTGAAATAAATAAATAGAGAAATACTATATGTATTAAAAATTTGTTCATATTATGGCATGACAAGTGAATTAGACCAACTATGTTTTATGATATTTTTTCTTTCATATTTTTCACTCACCATATTCACATGATACATGTGTGTAGATTTGTTTTATAAATTATTTGTGTAACTAGCATTTCTCAGATAAATATATAAGGTGTTTGTTAAAAATAGCAGTTAACAGTAGTAGCAGTCAACATTAAGAGCATTAAGAAATTAGCGTTTTTATAATTTTATAAATTCAACAGTAAGAGCATTAAGAAATTAGTGTTTTTATAATTATTTATGAAAGTGTTTGGTAGAATATCTGTAGCTATAATTTTAGTGTGTAACGTGATGTAACGCTAAATGCTTATTTAAAGAGCATTAAGAAATTAGCGTTTATAATTTTATAAATTCTATCTACTTTTTTACAAACGAGCTTTGTAATAGTTATGCTAAATGCTACTACCTCCGTCCCAAAATTATTGTCCCCTATTGACTTTTTCGGTCTTTACCTTTCAACTTTGACCTTAAGTATTTTTGTTTATATTACATAATACTTGATACAAAATATATGAACGAATTGAGTTTTAAATGTACTTTCATTTGGTATAATTTTTATCAAAAATTGCATAACACAATCAAAAATATTTATAGTCAAAGTTGATAAAAAAAGACCGAAAAAGTCAATAGGGGACTATAATTTTGGGACGGAGGGAGTAATTGATTTAAAATACTCTCAAAATCTTTCTACCAAACTCACCCATACAGTACAAATAAGAAACAAAAAAGGTAGGTTGATGTTACTGTCGGTGAAGTGACAAGTTATAGAGTTTTATAAGCTCAGAAAGAAGGGAATGGGTTGAAAACTTGAAACATAAAAGAGTAAAGTGAAGTGTTCATTGAAAAAAAAAAAAAAAAAAACATATTTATATTTTGAATACAACACTATAAAGATCGATGTAAAATATAAATGAATATATAAATTCATGATAAGATAATAACAAGTAAAATTTTCAATAAACACAAGACACATGATGTGAAAAAAACTAATGATATAAGTATTAACTTCGCTACAAGATATTTATATTAGGCTATGAAACGGTTACCCAGGGCGACTTCGATTTTGCCTGCTACACCAGCTTTCTCTCTTCGGTGACCTTTAGACGATCAAGTTGTTACAGTGGTGACCAAGTTATTATTATTTTTTTTTAAAATTAAAATTTTTTAAACAACAAATTTAAATTTCATTAATAATAAAAGTTAAACATTACAATACTTGAAATAATAATAAAAACATTACAAATACAGCTAAAAACGTAAACTAATAATCTAAGTTACACATTATCTTGATTGCTGCCTTCATATCCATAAGTTCACATTATTGTCGTGGGGGCAAATTTGGGTCGATTGGTGAATTGTAGAAATTATGTTTCGTCTTGTTTTGTTTTTTTCATCAATTCAATTTGCCGACGTTGTAGCTCAATTTTCTGCATTTCCAACTCCTCTAGTCGCCGACTTCTTGCCTCTTCCATCTCCATCTCTTGTTTCGTCAGGTTTATGTAGTCATGTGTGATCTCCTTTTTTTCTCGATTTTTTCGACTTGAAGTTGAAGTACTTCTCGGCTAGCGAACTAACAAATGATGAAGGTGGCTCACGAAAGGAGGCGGATGATTTCTTATTGGATGCGTCACGACCAATTGGTCGTGATTCTCGAGTCTCTTCCTCCTCAGAATCATCCACGTTGTGAAAATTTAAACCACCTTTTGTTGACCCTGAGGTGGTTTCTAAAGTATTCGATCTCTTCCGACCCTTTCTGTTATTGTAGAAAGAAGGCATCTCAATATCCTTCCAAGCAATATGATTCTTCAAAACTTTCCAACACTCCTCCAATGTAAACTCATGATTGTGAATCAATTGGTATTCTCTAGAGTTTTTTGGTACGAATCGTGGTCATTTGCACAACTTTCGTGATTCTGCTCGATATTCTCCATAATTGCACAAAATGCACCAACCCCACAACGAACCCATTCTTCCATTTGTAAATAATCGAGTTGTACATTCTTTTTGAACCAATTTCATTTGTAAAGTACGCTATCACCTCCTCCCAAAACCTCGACCTGTTGATAGCATTTCCTCTCTCGAAATTTTTCGACACATGAGTCAAAGCTTTACACAGCGCGACCTTTTCCGCCTTTGTCCATGGTTTAGGCTTTGGCTCTTGGGTTGCGACATTCTTGCCTTTAGCTTTTGCAGCACGTCTCGATGGCTTTTTTGGTTTGACGGGTGGCGTCTCTTCGACATCGTCATCGTATTCAATCGAAATGGAACCTTGAAACGAACCGTGGTGCGTAACGTGACCCGAACCTTGCCCTATCGAAACATCTTGACTCGGATAGTTTTGACTCGGGTAATGTTGAGTCGGATAGTTTTTGACTCATGTAATGTTGAGTCGGATAGTCTTGCATTAACTTCTCCGAATCCACTTCAAGATTACACCTTCGAGTGGGGAAAACGCTTGATTCGGTTGGGAAGATTGCGAGAAATCCATGTTAGGATCATACGACGACCAACTTGGTTATTGGTGAAAATCGGTATTAGGACGATACGGTGGGACATATGGACGATTAAGGTAAAACGCGTTTTGATTTTGATTCGGTTGTGGTAGTCGTGTTTGATATTGAAAACCGGGTGAGCGAAAGCAAATACGTTGATTTGGTGGTGGTGTTACACCGGTTAATCGAAAATTGGGATCTGGCGAGAAATTCAAATTCGGGACATTTTGTTTTAGTCGGGATCGTGGGGTTTTTGATTTGGGAGTTTTTTGCATAACATTATGAATATTGATGAGAAGTTGTTTGAAATTGTGTGTTTAGAAGTGTATTTGAGGTCCTATTTTTTTATTGTTTTATGTGTTTTGAACTCGGTCGAATAAACGACCTAGTCGTTTGATTTTGTGCACGCCGACTGACAACGACAGAACACCTACAATGGGCGACCGAACTCGACCGATCGGTCGACTGGCTGGCTCGACCGATCATTGGGCATAGCCTTAGGTGCATATTGCAGTGCTTCACTCTGTTCAGTTTGTATCTGCAAAAACAAAAAGGTTGGTATCAAATAGTATTTTACCATGTGTTCAAAAAAAATACAGTAGTATTTTACCATCCCGTTACTTGGATTTACATTGGAAAGTACAATAATGGAGATGATTTTCACATATCATTTTCTTGATTGATGCACACCAACTTATTAAATAGATATACTAATGCAGTGGAAAGTACAATAATGGAGAAAAGTTACCAACATCAATATTTTATTGTATAGCATTTGCTAGGATATTTCTTAGTTGGCCTGATACAATAATGGAGATGATTTTCACATATCGTTTGGGTAGTCGGTATTCTCCGTACTCCATAGGAACCCAAATTGGTTTTGTTTTGCTGTGGTGGTCTGGTCTCCTTTATTTTTAGGAGATCTCGATCAATGCATGACTTTTTTCATAAATAAAAGAAAAGGAAAAAAGTATCTTATCCAAAAATTCAGTTTACATAGTATTATTAGTCCATTATTTTAACTAACTACCCACAATTTCTTGCCCCCTTCTGTTCAACATTTTTTTTTTTGAAACGTTACTTTCTTACCCACAATTTCTTGCCCCCTTCTGTTCAACATAATCACCGTTTCTTAGCTATGCCTTAACGTTTACAGATCTTTTGACTTAATAAAATCATATAACGATTCTTATAGTAGACAACAACAATCCGTTCTATCACAAAAATATTGTGGCTTGCAAACTGCACACACTTTTTGGTTTTTCTAAACACAAGACATTTGGGCCTCTAAAAAGGCGTTGTTGTTGATGCTATGTGTTTTACTCTGCATATGCAGTATGGGATGAATTGATTTTGTTAAACTCATGTTTTTTTTGGGGTACTTGTATTTGATGTGCACATATGAATTAATTTCATTGGTAGCTTCCTCAACCCATCTATAGAATAATATCGATTCATTATGTACGTAGCTAGCTAACGTCACATTTAAGAGATCCAAGTATAATCCAATTTTAATGTTTCATTAAGTGAATAATCTAGCATACACACTTCACTTCACACAGAAAAGTTACCTCATTCTGATTTACGACAAACTAATTGTTTCTTTGTTTAGGTAACCTGAGTTGAAGCCTCAACACAAGTCCGTTGGACTACAAACCTCCAATATTCGTATATAAATTGAAGAGAATTTTTTAAATATACGAACCCACCATCAGTACATACTTCTTTTTGGCCGTTAACCATTGGGACCATTGTAGATACGAGGTTCACAAAGCAACTGTCGGCAGTCGGCACGAAACAACGTGTAACCAACTAGGTCATGCAACGTGTCACCAACTTTTACAAAATAGCCGAAACCATTTTGCAATTAGGCCCATCACGAAATGGTCTAGAGAAGGAGCAATGTTTGTTTGACGGGCGAATGACTGATTTAAATTAGCGCAAAAAAAAGGTATACTTAACTCAAAACATACCTACATGAAAACAACGTGTTTTTTAAAACCACACAAAACATGAGAACACATACGCGTATCACCTTGATCCAGCAGTAAAAACACACGTTACTATTTTTTGGGTGAGGATCCTCTCTCATTACTTGACTCAAGTTGGGCATTTGTGAGCCATTAGATTCGATCATATTTTAAGAACTCAACATGAAAACAATCATATAGAAAAATTCATTTGCTTACTCTTATTTTGATGCTTAGTGAAAGACAAATCTCCACTATCCATTTAATTTATCTAATTTTATAGGTATTAACAAACAAAAAAATACACACAAACACTTAAACAATAGCTTTCACGCAACAATAATAATAACTCCCGATTAAGCTAAAATCCAATGGTCAAAACAGTGACGGTGAGAGACAGTGACGGTGATGGTGGTGAAGAATGATGAAGAAGAAGCTGAATTCGTTGAAGATAATATCTTCGTGTATAAAAACGGTGGTTACAGGTCTGTGTGTGTTTTTATTTATATTTTTGTGTGTGTATGTGTTTATTTCCTCTTCTGGATCATTCTCTTCTTCTTCTTCTTCAGGGAGTGTATTTCAATCGCCGCCGTTCACCAGAAACCTAATTTTTTGATTTCATTTCAAAATTTATTAGCGGCTAATAATTTTCGATTAAGTGACGATTGCATTATTTGGTAGACCTAATTTTGACTCTTATTTACTTTATCTGATTGTTTTTGTAGATGAAATAATGCTTTGATTGATTGATTAGTTGTTACCGTTTCAATTTAGTTTGTGTAGAAATGTGAAAATTTGAAGCTGTTATGGTTTCGATATCGGAAGATTTTACACGATAGTTGAATTAGTTGTGGTTTTAGGTTTCATGTTTGCGCAAGTCGAGTCACGATTTAGTTTAGCGAAAATTTCATTATTGTTTCATATATATGTGAAACTTTGAAGCTGTTATGGTTTCGATATTGGAAGATTTTACGTGATAGTTGAATTAGCTGTGGTTTTAGGTTTCGTGTTTGCGCAAGTCAAGTTACGATTTAGTTTAGTGAAAATTTGATTATTGTTTCGATATTGTTTCATTTAAATGAGAAAATTTGAAGCTGTTACGGAATGGTTTCGATATAAGCTCACAAGTTAGAAAAAAAGTCGAAAACAACGAGGCATGAAAATAAACAAACAAAATAAGCTTGTAAGCTTGAAAATGAGCTAAAACAAACACCCTATGTATGTTTGTTTTTTCAGTAGATAAGTTTAAGAAATGAATCAGATATTGATGAGGCGAAAAATGAACCACTTTTAGGGGGTCATTTAAGCCCAGAATTGAATTTATTTGATCAAATATTGCCCTAAATCGTTCCTTTTGTGATTTTAGGTACTTTGAGAGTGAAATCTGGAAAATGAAGCAATTCGGACATTTTTGGAGCATAAAAGTGAAGAAAACGCCAAAGACTTAATTTTCCAAGCTGGGAACAGTATGTGACGGCGTCAAGAATAACAATTTGACGGCGTCAAGAGTAAATTTCATGACGGCCCAGTACAGAAATGAAGGCGTCACAAGGAAGAGCGTCAAGAGTTAAATACGTGACGGCTTGAAAAAACTTAATACATGACGGCGTCAGATGTAGATCAAGGCAGTCCGAGGATTCTTTGGGCGGCGAGATAACGGCGTCACAATGTTGTTCTTGACGCCGTCAGCCTCAATTTTCTATATATAGTTTTCTAATTTTCATTCATTAAAAAGGAACAAGTTTGGAGAAACCCTAAGGCCGAACCATATACGAATTTTACAGGTTTTTCAAGGGTTTTCAGCCCTTGAACCCTTACATGTGTAATTGAGATAAGTGTTCTTTTAATTCAATCAATATGTCTATGTGTTGGTTGTCTATATCTTGTGTTTGTCTTGATTCCACCATGCTAGGCTAGATTTATCTTGTGTTTGCTTAGATCTAATGAAACCTAGATGTTGATTATGTGTTGATTACTTGTTTATGGTTGTATTGGATGAATGATTTCAATGTTAGGCTTAAGAAAACTGGCAGATCTCCAATTGGTAACATGCTTGAACGTCTTAGGAAACATGAACCGATGTGTACTAGGTTTTATTGGTTGTATTTAATGCATGAGTAAATTCTAATGATCCCATGTTAGGAGCTTCTTAGCCGGCTCGACATAGGAGTGAAGTAGGCACTCATAGGATTGGGGAGTTAAGTACGCCACCCCATGAATGGTATTAAGGAATACAATCCGTCATCCACGCAACTATAACAAGTAATTAACGTGTAAAAGATATCTAGGGAGTAGTGAAATCTAAGTAAACACATTTCTCCATTTATTGCTCACAACCTTAGTTTAATATAGTTTATTTTCATTTATAGTATTTCATTTTGATTGCATCTTTAGTATTGGGTTAGTTGACTAGCAACTAATTCCGCCCATATCCTTCAAAACCCGAGATTTTTACTTGCTTTCTAAAAAATATAAAAAATATAAAAATAATCATCTTTCATCTTTAGAACTAGTATTTAGGTTTTCTAATCCTAGCGACACTATTCCTAGCTGAACGATCAATCCCCCGGTACTTGTCACTATACTATACTACAACGATCAGGTACACTGCCTGGTGGGGGTTGTAAGCTTCTCGAGATCCCTCGAGAGGTAAAGCCTGGTGCAATCCCTACGCATCAAGTTTTTGGCGCCGCAGCCCGGGGAATAGTTATTGTCTAGGTTAGAATCTCTTTTTATTAGGTCTACTTGCTAGATTCCTTTCTAGTAAGATTTTATTTTTATTTTTAGGTTTCTTTAGTCTATCTTATTTCTTTGTGTGTTTGTTCGTAACTCTTCACCACCCGACATCATGGACGATGGGAACATCTTTGAACCCGTCATCCCACCACAACAAAACCTACCACTAGAACCTCTTAGGCCCCGAACCTTAGGAGAGTATTCCCGACCTAGCCAACAAGGCTATCGAAACACCATTGAGCTCACCGGAGCCAATGTGACCCCCTTGCGATCCGACACCATCCGGTTGGTGCAAAGCGGATGTGCATTCCATAGACTTCGTTCCGAAGATCCAAATCAACATCTTAAGGACTTCCTTAAAATCGTAGACTCCATAGACCTAGATGTTGAAACTAGAGTGACAACCCGATTACGCCTATTCCAATTCTCTCTACGGGATCAAGCTAGTCAATGGCTTGAGCGTTTACCCGCGGGATCCATCACCACATGGGATGATCTCACCACTCGTTTCCTTGCTCAATTTTTCCCACTGGGGAGAACTACTAAGCTTAGAAATGACATATTGATGTTCCAACAACGTCAAAATGAATCTCTCTATGAAGCATGGACTCGTTTCAAGGACTTACTCCAAAAAGTCCCTCATCATGGCATAGATCTTTGGCTCCAATTCCAAATCTTTTATGACCATATCGATCTCTCCACGAGACGAGCCATTGACCAATCGGCCGGTGGTAAGCTACGTGATCTAAGTGCGGAACAATCATAGGAACTCATAGAAGATCTTGCTCTCTATGACAACGAAAGTTGGAATGATCCCCGTGATTTGAACAAAACGGTCAAGGCAATATCTTTGCCTTCGAACAACTCTAGCACTCCCGACCGTAGGATCATGGAACTTGAGGACCAAGTCAAGTTTCTCATGAAAACCTATGAAGCTCCTAAGCCTTCAAGCCAAGTGAATAAAATCACTTCTTCATGCGAATTATGTAGTGGTCCCCATGACACTCGTGATTGTGTGGAACTCCCCGGAACAGCTTTTGCGGACTACGCATCCTCGCGTACCGACGAAGCGGGAGATAAGTGGTACACTTTCAAGCCCGAGCCAAACCCTTACGGTGATTCATACAACCCCTCTTGGAAAAATCTCCCAAACCTTAGGTGGAAACAAAATCAACCCAACTCTTCCAATCCGCCTAATCGTTACCAACCAAACGGTCCACCCTCCAACCGTACTTTCAACAACAATCCTTCTAACAACTATGGTAGTACCAACAATCTTGAAGGATTGATGTCTAAGTTCATGGCATCTCAAGAAGCTCGCATAGCTAGGTTTGAAACCGAATTCAACCAACAACAAATGGAGATGACCAACAAGATAGACAACTTGTTGAAAGCCCTCAACAACCAAGCGTTAACTACACCTAGGAAGGACACTAGGGACACCAATAGCGGAATCCAAATTAAGGACCCCTCATCATCTAAAAACGTCCACTTTGTCAATGTTGTCACCATTGAGCCAATAGATGAGGAGATAGAAGAAAGTGACAAGGATGAAGTTGGAATAGAAACCGAAACTAGGGATGAAAATAGGGAAGTTGAGGTTAATAAGGAAAAGGGGTTAGAGGAAGTAGAAACTATAGAGACGTACTTTGATAAGTTGCCCACCAAGGAAGAACATGAATACCATAAGGATTTATTCCATAGTCCCGAGAGACCATATATCCTTGGCACACCCCTTATCAAAATGGGAGACCCCTCTAACATTAACATACCATGCAACATCGGGCATATGCATATATGGAAAGCTTACATCGATCCTAGATCTCCTGTTAACATCATGACTAGGACGTATTACAATTGGGTGATGAAGAAACAACTTGATTTTAGGATGATGCCTAACAAGAATCTGATAAGTAATTTTGTAGGAAGAGTGAAGGGATTGCATGTGATTATAGGCAATCTCACTTATGAGATCGATTTTATGATAGTAGAAGACACTCGTCTGGTGATAGATGTTTGCCTAAGCCAAATAATATTTGGAAAACCATTTGTTGAGGCCACTAGGATGAGTTATGATCCTACTTTAGGGATAGTTAGATTCAAGGAAGAGAATGATGAGATTGCCTACCAAATGCCTTACAAAATTGAGCAATACCGCCTTCTCTCTAATTTCGAAAAGGAACACAAGCAAGCGGCTTATTATAGAAATGATGAGGATAGACGTAGAGGAGTAGAGTATGTGAAAAATAGGATGCTTGGTTTCTACAAAGAATGCTTGCAACTAGGTCCGGAGTACAAAACTGGTTTAGAAGACGACCTAGAGAGTGAAGCCAACGATGAAATCACGTAGTAACCCATGACCTTGAGTCTAGCTACAAGACTTGTAAATAAAGAAAAGCGCTTCTTGGGAGACAACCCATGCTTTGTGTGATTTTATTTTGTTTGTTTGTTATTTTTTTCCATATGCATGCTTTATTTTTATTGTTGGTAGATCATGTTTCTAAACTAAATAGTGGAAATACTTTACTTTGTTGTTTTGGCCTAGTCTTAACTCCACCTAAAGGTATTTTTGCAAAAGATAAGTGTAAGGGGAAACCCCAAATATGTTTTTAAGAAACAAACCGATCATGATTCTCCACAATATTAAATGAACATGTATATTCGTATTTGTTAGAGTCCAATGCTTGTATTGAGTCATAATGAAGTTTTGCAGGATTTTCCAGGAAGTAGGACCAAGTTTTTCCAGAAATTTTCTGGAAACTTAACATAAGAATTTCTGCAGGTCACTTCTGACAGCGTCACGAGTTTGCTCTTGACGGCGTCACGTGCAAAAACCTGGAAATTTTACCGGTTTTGTTTTTCTAACGGATTCTTAAAGTTTTTGTTGAATTATTAAGTTTTATAATCTCCAGGAAATCTGCAAACTTCATTCCACAAGCATTATATCTTATTTTGTTTTCTAGGATTTAGTAACTTATGTAGATTGCCCCCGATTTTATGCGAGGTTGTCTTGTTTATTTTCTCAGGATTTATAGGTTATGTATGACAAGAAGATGATTTATATTCTGGAAGGGAAGCTTTGATTGTTCATTTTCTTGGAGGAAGATCTAACCTGACCACCTTATTATCCATACCGAGCGAATCAGGGGAGTATTTGATTTCATTCATTTTACTTATTTCACTTTTACATTCTTTACTTGAACATTGGGGACAATGTTCATCCTAAGTGTAAGGGGAGGGTAAAATGATGATACCTTACAAATGCACTTTCGCTTGAGTTTGTTTGTTTAATGGTAGATGTGTAATAAAACTATGAGAAATACTTGTTAGTGCAATTTTAGCGCCAAATTTAAAATTTTTTACAACATTTAGGAGTGAAACTTTAGCCATAGCAAGCGTCTCATGGATAGGAGATTGTATGACTAGCACAAAACCGTATATTCAGAAAAAATTTCCACCCAAATATGTGAGGTTCGCCTTTAGATTTGATAGGAAAAGCATTTACTATTAGTGCTTATGAGTGTACCGGTAACATTTAGATTCTAGAACTTGCGTTAGAGATGCATCCCGAGACCGCTAGTGAGACTACATTCGTGTAGTAGGATTTACTACATGATAAGAGGCATTAGAATCACCCTTGTGTTAAACCCGTATCATAATTACTTGACCATTTAAGTCATATTACTTGGCTAGTTAAGTCAATTAATTTTTCCCACACCTTAGCGTTGTACTAATTTTTAGAACACGAAACCCCTAGTACACCCCTCCGAGCCTATCTTTTCGTTTCTAACTTTAAGCATTTTACTTAAAGGAAGAATTTGTTACACCCCACTTAAATGTACAACCAAATCGCCTTAGCCTTCCGTGTATGCACTCATCTTTAGTGCATTATTGTTATTTGTTAAACCCTAAGTTAACTATCTAATTGATTACATGGTTGCCAAGTCGAGTCATATCCTGTTTTGGGACGATTGGGACTCATGGGTAAAGTACTTATTTTATGGAGTAATGGGGAAGAACATCATTTATTACCCCATATGTGCGTTAATCTTAAAAGTACTCCAAGTGTTTTGATTTTCTTAATTCGAGTCAATAGATTAGTTTATTGTAAAGTATGTAAAAATTCAAGTGTAAGGGGAATGTTCATTCCCTATGATGTATTATTTTGGATGGTAGGGTAAGAGTGTATGCAAAGAAAAAAAAAAAAAAAAAAAAAAAAAAAAAAAAAATCAAGAAAAAGAAAAAAAAAATAGAAAAAGAGAAAAAACATACAGACTACCATCCATTTTCATTCTATGTTTATTTTATGTTTTTGTTATTTTTCATTTATTAGCTTAAGTCGAGTCTAATCTTGGCTTAGCAACGCCATATTGTACATGTAATTAACTAAGATTGTTAACTCGCCACCAGTAAAAACTGCCTATATCCAACAAAACCGTGTATTTCATATCCCTACACCTAACGTTACAACCCTTTAAAAGACCTCTTTGATAGTTTATCCTAGGTGCTTACACCATGTGGTGGAGGTTTGATCCTTTCCTAAACCTATGGTAATCTATTTTGCTATGACAGGTAGTGAGAGATGTTTTCCATTTCCATATTGTAATTTATACTTTATTACACCCGAGAGATGTGAGTATCTAAACACTATTTGTGAGGTGCTAGTGTATGACCTCCGTGCTTGTCTATTGGTCTTTAGTGGAATGATTATTTGTTGTAATTACTTTTATATTAGTGTTAAATGACCCCTAACTTGTATTTTGATTAGAATAAAAGCGCATTTGCTTGAGGACAAGCAAATCTCAAGTGTAAGGGTATATGATGAGGCGAAAAATGAACCACTTTTAGGGGGTCATTTAAGCCCGGAATTGAATTTATTTGATCAAATATTGCCCTAAATCGTTCTTTTGTGATTTTAGGTACTTTGAGAGTGAAATCTGGAAAAGGAAGCAATTCGGACGTTTTTGGAGCATAAAAGTGAAGAAAACGCCAAAGACTTAATTTTCCAAGCTGGGAACAGTATGTGACGGCGTCAAGAGTAACAATTTGACGGTGTCAAGAGTAAATTTCATGACGGCCCAGTACAGAAATGAAGGCGTCACAAGGAAGAGCGTCAAGAGTTAAATACGTGACGGCATAGAAAAACTTAATACATGACGGCGTCAGATGTAGATCAAGGCAGTCCGAGGATTCTTTTGGCAGCGAGATGACGGCGTCACAATGTTGTTCTTGACGCCGTCAGCCTCAATTTTCTATATATAGTTTTCTAATTTTTATTCATTAAAAAGGAACAAGTTTGGAGAAACCCTAAGGCCGAACCATATACGAATTTTACAGGTTTTTCAAGGGTTTTCAGCCCTTGAACCCTTACATGTGTAATTGAGATAAGTGTTGTTTTAATTCAATCAATATGTCTATGTGTTGGTTGTCTATATCTTGTGCTTGTATTGATTCCACCATGCTAGGCTAGATTTATCTTGTGTTTGCTTAGATCTAATGAAACCTAGATGTTGATTATGTGTTGATTACTTGTTTATGGTTGTATTGGATGAATGATTTCAATGTTAGGCTTAAGAAAACTGGTAGATCTCCAATTGGTAACATGCTTGAACATCTTAGGAAACATGAACCGATGTGCACTAGGTTTTATTGGTTGTATTTAATGCATGAGTAAATTCTAATGATCCCATGTTAGGAGCTTCTTAGCAGGCTCGACATAGGAGTGAAGTAGGCACTCATAGGATTGGGGAGTTAAGTACGCCACCCCATGAATGGTATTAAGGAATACAATCCATCATCCACGCAACTATAACAAGTAATTAACATGTAAAAGATATCTAGGGAGTAGTGAAATCTAAGTAAACACATTTCTCCATTTATTGCTCACAACCTTTGTTTAATATAGTTTATTTTCATTTCTAGTATTTTATTTTGATTGCATCTTTAGTATTGGGTTAGTTGACTATCAACTAATTCCGCCCATATCCTTCAAAACCTGAGATTTTTACTTGCTTTCTAAAAAATATAAAAAATATAAAAATAATCATCTTTCATCTTTAGAACTAGTATTTAGGTTTTCTAATCCTAGCGACACTATTCCTAGCTGAACGATCAATCCCCCGGTACTTGTCACTATACTATACTACAACGATTAGGTACACTGCCTGGTGGGGGTTGTAAGCTTTTCGAGATCCCTCGAGAGGTAAAGCCTGGTGCAATCCCTACGCATAAGATATGTATGTGTTTTGATAAACTAAAGACTTGGAAGATAATCTTAATTGGCTATCATGGATATCAAAACCTTGGCAAGTTTTAAGAATGCGCTCAGTAATTTTCTTAAATAGAGGTGGCAATATGGGTGGTCGGGTGGCGGGTCAAAACAAGTTCAGGTCAAAGTTTATTATCACTTCGGCGACTTTCAACCCATTTTACTATATAATTACAATCATAATTTGATTTAATGAATAAACATTATAGGAGGTTGTGTGCTTAAAAATACACTTTGGGCGGCTTTTGACCCATATAACCCATTTACTTTTTAGCTACTTTGTGACCTATATGACTAATCCGCTGGCTACTACTGGGGCAATGCACCGTTGGTGATATATTAAAGATTAAACATAATTACATAGTGATAAGGATTTATGTGATAACTTTTTAAGGGCTCATTTAAGCCCAAAATCGTATTTATATGATCAAATATTGCCTCAAATCGTTTCTTTTTGCAGTTTAGGTACTTGGGACGACTCTGTAAATCAACACTTTTCGGACGTATTTGGACGAAAAAGTGAAGAAAACAACAAAGTCGCAAAAACCCATCAGAAAAGGAAGGTTGACGGCGTCACAAGCTATAAGATGACGCCGTCACTTGATGTTGAAGCTGGATAATGATTTACACACATCGCTTCAGAAGTAATTCATAAATTAACACCTGACGGCGTCAGATGTATTTTGGAGTAGGGAATCACGTTTTAAGTCAACAAGAGACGGCTCAGATCTACTACTAAAGGACGGCGTCAAGAAGAAGGTGACAACGTCAGGGTTTACTGAGTGACGCCGTCAGAACGGCGACTTGCACAAGACGAAACCCTAATCACGGCGAGTTGACGGCATCAGGATCCATAAGCTGACGCCGTCAGAGATGTAAAAATATATATATATATATTCGTATGTTTTTCATTGTAACGTGTGATATCTTCAAGTAGGGTTTTAAAAACGATTTTCTCAGCTTTTGTAAGGATTCCACAGCCCTCAAAACACATGTTTTTTGTGGAAAACTAGAATGGGAGGGGGGTTGAATAGTTTTACCTCTTTTTGATTTTATAAAAAGTTTGTTTCTAAATTCTAGATTCGAGTTTATTCAATATTTTTTCTTGAGAAATAGTTGATTAAGTTTTAGTGTGAGAACTACTATCTAATAGATGGTTTCGAAAATGTTTATTCAAGTTTATTCAATTTGTAAGTTTGAAAAACCTTTGATTAGAGTTTAGTATAAAAATACCAATGTTATCTATTAGACGTATGTTCTTTTAGGTTGATTATATGAAATTGGATTTATGAATGGAACTTCGTTTAATCTTTATGTGAAATCAATATATGCATAATGTAAGCAATTATAACTATATGAAAAACGTAAATAAGTAAGCTAAGTAAAGAATGAGAGATGGAAAGATCAAACCGAGAGACAAAGGATTTATAGTGGTTCGGCTACAAGGACACCTTCCTTGCCCTACTCCACTCCCCGAGCACCGAACTCAAGAGTTTTCTTCACTAAGTCAATAGGCTCCCTTATGGTGGAGAAAACCGTACACATCTTCAGCTTACACCAATTTTAACGACACAACGCTAAATGTCGAGTTCTAATCGTAGCTAGAACCAATCTCACAACTTCAATCACACCACAACTTCTTCACACCTTCTAGACTTCTTCACAACTCTTGTTTCTTCACAACTAGATGTCTTATATCTTTTCACAACTTCTATCTTGTCACTACTTCACTACTTCTACTTTTCAACTTCTTCAAGGCTTCTATAACTTCACACCTTCAAGACTTCTAAGTCTTCACTGCTTCAAGGCTTCTAAGTCTTCACTATTTCAAGGCTTCTAAGTCTTCACTACTTCAAGTCTTCTACACTATGTTACGGCTTATATGTCTTCACTACTAACCTCTACTTCTATGCACCTCTACTTCTTCACTTCTTGTACAACTTCACACTTCCAACTAATCTAGTTCCTATGTCTAAATCTAGCTAACCAATATACACACCTTATACACCAATCAATGAATAATAAACAAGTTGGAATGAACTAACAACTTAAATAGCAAGATGATTACTTATAGTCTTGATTAATAGAAATATTCTTCTCTTTGCACTTGAGTGTTGAAGATTGAAGCACTTGGAAACAAAAGCTTATGATTATATGATCAAAGAATTGATTTAGAGGGATTAGAGCATAACGTTTTTGTGCAAAAAGGTCAGCAAAAAATGCAGGAATGAACCAGTATTTATAGGCAAAGCTGGGGAGGTTCAGGAGCGTGCCGGTCCCCTTAATTAAGGGGCCAGTCCCCTTAATTATTAAGGGGGCCGCCTTTATGATTAAGGGGGCCGCCCAACTTGAACATTGCCCAGCTTTGTCTTTTTGTGGGGAAGGATTTTCTGAAACAGTTTTGCCACTTTTTGTTGAAAATTTGAATTTATATATTTATGGTTAATTAAACATTTTTATTTAATACCAAAAATGATTTTCCAAAAGATATAAAATGTTTGTAACATTTTATAAAATCTATTTATTAAGAAAATGTTCTTTTGATCATATAATGCAATAAACATTTTGTTTATTCATACCTTAAGTGATTTGGTGGTTAAAATGAATATTTATTACTAAATACTTGTTTACGTCATAATCTTTGGTTTACTGAGTTTTCATTTTGTGATTATCAAAAATAGAGATATCAAAAAATATGAATAACGTTTTTAGGCATTATTTATATCAACATTTTTGTTAAACATAAGTTATCCTTTTAATCAATAAATATGTCTATGTGTTGTTTGATTACTTGTTTATCTTTTCTTTGCATTAACATGTTAGCTTAAGTTAATTATTGTTTGCTTAGATTTGATGAAACCTAGTTATTGAATATTGATTTGTTGTCTATTGTTTAGTTGATTGATTCGCGTTTGACTAAGTAAACTGGCTGACCTCTTATATGTAACTAGCTTGAACGTCTTATGAACGCAACTGTAGAGTGCACTATTGGTTTTCCTCGTTGTATTTATTGCATGAATTGCGGCTTGTAGATACTAGAAAACTTAATAGACTTTAAGGGTTTTAGAGGAGACTAAGATTCATAGATTTGGGAACTTCGGCACCTCCCCAAGAGCAATATTAAGGAATTCAACGCATCAACTGAAACAAGGATGTGACAATTCAATGAATCAATAGTAGATAACTAGGGAGTAATTTTATCTAAGTGAACATGTTCTCCCACCATAAGAAGTTCACCAACTTACTTTTCTTTGTTAATTAGTTTAATTAGTTTTATTTGAAGTTTTATAAGTAGACTTGGGTTAGTTGATTAGCAACCAATTCCGCCCACTCTTCTAAAAACCGAGATTTTTACTTGCTTTTTAAAAAATATAAAAATACAAAAAGAATCATCCCTCATCTCTAGACCTGTCATACATCTTGACCTTTCCACAACTATTGCGAGACTATTCCCCTATAGAACGATCAATCCTCCGGACTTGCCTATACTACACTACAACGGTTAGGTACACTGCCTAGAGGGTTGTAAAGCTTCGTTTCGAGGTCACACAAATCTCGCATCAAGTTTTTGGCACCGCTGCCGAGGAATAGTTAATAGTTTAAGTTGAATTTCTATCTCATTTAGGTCTACTCACTAGATTCCTATCAAGTGAGATTTTTATTTTTCTTTTTAGCTTTCTTTAATCTATCTTTTCTTCATTCCCATTGTTCGTGATCCATATCATTCGCCATCATGGTGGATGATAATGTCTTTTACCACAGCAACACCAAGACCCACCACTTAACCAAGCACCACCAAATCACCAAGACCCACTCGAACCACCTAGAGCCCGTAATCTAGGTGTGTAACACCCCCAATTCATAGATAGCGGCGGAAGCTAGATCTTTGGGGTATTACTCATGGGAACACATTCACAATAGTAGAAAATGACTCAAAAGAGACGTTTTTATAGGATACAGAGTTACCATTCATTTATTCATCAGAGTTTTACAGTAAAAGATAAACTTTTACAAAAGAGAGGTCACACAGACTCGCTGTAAAGTAAAGAACTATGAATGATAACAGGTCTAGACATCCTCATATCCATTGCCACTCCGTGTATTAAGTCCTAAAGGTCTAGTTACCTAGGATAACATGCTTAAAGGTCAGCACTAAGGTTGAGTGAGATTCATAGTGTGGAAAACTAGAAGGGGGGTTGAATAGTTTACCGTTTAAAAACTTTAAACTTGTTATATCAAATGTCCATTTTTAGCTTGTTCTAATATAAAAGATGTTACTTGTAGTTTATGACTAACATAAACTAAAACATGTTATCACACAAGTATAATCAACAAGTCACAACACAAACAATCACATAATGCAAACGTTAAAGTAAAGCAATAAGTAAAAGGAAAGTGCAAACCGAACACGAGGATTTATAGTGGTTCGGTCACGGATCTCCTCTCCGCCCTACTCCACTCCTCGAGTACCCAACTCGAGAGTTACTTCACTAGATCAACAACCTCCCTTCTCGACGAAGAAAACCTTACAATCGTCGCTTACACTTTATCCGGTACAAAGCTAGACACCGAGTTCTTTTACAAGGTACAACCACTCCTATCGTCGCTTATACAATATTTCCGACACTAAGCTAGATGTCGAGTTCTTTACCAAGGGTGCAACCACTCCTGCTATGTTTTGTGGCCCAATATAAAAACCTTGTGTTTTATGGCATAAACACATAAACCATCTAATCTATATTGTGATGATACAATGATGATCCATGACATAAAAGTCTAATGGATATGCATGCCTAATCTACATGAACTTCTTGAATAAGAATTCTTCAACCATTGAGGATGTCAAGTGCCCTTGAATCTTCATATGTTGGAATGCTTTAATGAATGATGACTTCAAGATCTTATGACCTTCTTGGTGGATCATGAAGTATGATATGCTTACAACAATGATGAATGTTAGAAGCATTATGATCATTATGGAAAGGGTGACTCATGTGTGTTTCTACATGGTTTCCTATATATCTATGTGTGTGTAGTTTTTCATCAAGTTTGCACGTAAACTATGAACTCCTATTTATAGGCAAACTTACAATGGGATTTTCCAAAACCATGTTCCAAAACTAACAAAGATAAAACCATGTTCCAAAATCATGTTCCAAATATATTTATCTTTAGTCAAATCAAGATCTTCCAAGTCAACACACAATATGTCAAATCAAGATCTTCTAAGTCAACACACAATATGTCAAATCAAGATTCTATGACATCTCTTACAAGATGTATGAAACAATGTCTTTCTATATTTATGTCTAGTCTAATCAAGATCTTTCCAAATTTAGTTTTCCATTTTATGAAAAATACATTTAGACAAATGTATATAGTAACTTAAAAAGGTAAGTTACTTGTATAAAAAATATATTAGCTAGCTATATAATATTTAGTAAGTTACTAAAAATGTTTTATGTACTTATGTTGTTATAAGACACATTTTTATATATTGTAAACTTACTAATATTATCTAGACACCTAATGTGGCACTTATTCTATTTAACACCTAAAGTGTACTTTGACACCTAAAATACTTAAAGACTCCTAAAGTATTTTAGTCATTCTAAATGGTTGGTCAAGGGGTTTGATCATAATGCTAAATAACAAACATGTACGAACCTGTGTTGTAGCATACGACGAGTCGAGACGTTGAGAGGTGTTGAATGTATGTTGAGACAAACTATGACTACAAGTAACTTGTACATTTTACGTTATGTATCAAGTTAAACGTTTGTCATCAATCAAAACAAACGAGACTGTATAGATTAAATATCGTAATATTTGCACTAACACATGGGTTTAGGTTAAATATAGGGTTGAATACAAGTTTCACAGGGTACAACTGAAACCCTTGGGGATTGTGGAAAAAGTATGGATAGAGTATTATTGCACTAAGCTCATGACACCCCATGTTAACATGTCCAGCCCATGGGGCACTGCAGACCCTTACATGACGGGACGTAATAAGGAATTAACTTGCTAAGGTTAACCCTTTTTGTTCTCAAATACAGTGCTATTGGTACTTGGCAGGAGTAAACCAACGGGAGTTGTCAAACTCCAAAGAGATCGATTCACTGTACTAGTATTCACTAACAAGTGATTATGGTTCATGATATTTCGTAATGTAATGGTGGCATAGAAGGTACTCGTGCAATAACCAAAGAAACAGACTTGTATTCGATTTAAAGCATGTGTCCCCCTCACAGGGTTTGTAAAGAATTAAAAGTGAGGCTATGAAAACTCACCTGGGATTAGAGGTAAGTGTGGGTGCTACTAGACGGTCTACTCACGTAACCTAGTGTAGTGTGTATGTCAAGCCTGAGTGGGTGCATTCTAAGTTCTTCTAATTAAGTATTCTTAAGGTTTCTAGATTTAGATATAACATAACATTGTTCGGGCCATTGTAATTCAGAAGTATAACTCCTCACATGAAGCTCCCTACTATTGTATTATGTATAACATAATACCGTTCGGGTAATCATAATTCAGAAGTGTATAACTCCTCACACAAAGCTCCCTACTATTGAGTCATATTGTTATATGATTAAGTTATAAATAGAACACAACACCGTTTGGGCCATCATATTTCAGAGGTCATGTAGTAAACGTTTGAGGAGCCAGGGCACTTTAACTCGTAAACCCAGCAAACTCGTCAAAACGAATACCCAAATGAAACCCCTCACATGAAGCTCCCTACTATTGTGTTATGTTTTATTTAAGAAATATAGGGTTTTATATTTATTAAAATACTTCAATATACCCTTAAGTTTAATAATTTACATAATATACCCTTAACCTAATAACTTTTACGGTTTTAGTCCTTAACGGTAATAACTATATATAACTATATCATTATGCTATATAAATTTACAAAATAGGTCCTAGTGCTTTATACTTCTAAGATATGGCAAAAAGAGTCCCTAGACCTAATATTTTTAGAAAGTTACAATATATACCCCTATGCATGAAAACATTTGCAAAACTAGTCCTTATTCTACAAAAACTATATTTTTATGAAACAAGAAGCTATCCTAGCTTATGATTAACTAATATAAGCCTATTAAAGTATCCTAGACCAGATCATGGCTCATGAAATGGGCTGGTTTCATGCAAACATGGTTTCGACTCATTCTAGGGTTTCAAAATGGAAATAAGCAAAAGAAAATGTCAAAAGCTCATTCAAGGGTTCTTAGGTGATCTAATACTCTTATATAGTATGGTAGGTCAGTACTAAAGCTAAAGTGATCAAAATATAAGCTTACTTGGGCAAAACTAGGGGTAACGAGGGACTGGGGTTTTCTCGATGGGGTTTTCACTTCAACAGGGGTTCTAGGCTTGCTTGGCTCGACTCCCACTCTTACTATGGCTCCTAAACTACTGTATGTGTGAGGTGAGGAAGAGAGAAAGGTGTGGTTTGAAGTGGTGAGGGTATGGGGGTTTATATAGGGCTCGACAAGAGTGGTGAGCAAGCAAAGGCATGCATGGTGTCATGAGGAGGAGGGGTGACTAACTACTGCTACTAGTGACTAAATAATCCTATGGGAGGTGACTAATGGTAGCTAGGAGTGGCTAGGACTAATGGTGAAGGGTGGTTGGACCTTTGGAGGTCGCGGCACAAGGAGGACACAAGGAGGTCACATGGTGGTGTATGGTTGGTTGCTTAGGATGACTAAGGTGGTGGATAAGCTACTTGGTTGGTAGCTTGAGGTGCTTAAGGTGCTTAAGTAGCTTATTTCTAAGTTTAGGGTTTAGTTTAAGCCTAATCTTGCTTAGTGAGTGATTAGGGTCTAGCTTAGGTTCTAGTGACTATATTAGGGTCCTATGAGTGCTTTGTGACTTATATTAAGTTCTAGGAAGCTTACTCTAAGTGGTGGTAACTTATACTAAAGATTCGGGAAGGTTTTGACCTAGTTTCGGGACTTTAAAGCCTATTTAGGTTTCTAAGCTTAAAGGACTTGTACTATAAGCTATGACTAGTGGTATAAGGTTTAGGTGAGGTAATGTAGCTAAGATATCATATACATAAGCCTTGAACACTTTCAAACTAGTTTGGTTGAGAAATTAGGGTTTTAGAGAGAACCGTAAACACATAGGGCTGGTTTAGGGTTTATAATAGCTATAGTATACTAGAGTGATATAATACTTAGTGAAATGATGTTTAGAACTTAGGCTTGACACACTAGGAGGTTTACAAGGCATAACCTTGATGATATTTGGCAATAGTGGTTACGTGAGTCGTCTAGGGGGCTATGTAAGTTACTTTACATAGTAGATATGTGTAATGAAACTTATGGGAATTTGTAATGAAATAAGTACTAAGATATTGTGGGGAAATGTATCCTAGGGTTATGCTAAGGCATAATGGGTATAGCTAAGGCATATTTGGAATAACTAAGGCGTAGTGGGGATAGCTAAGGCATAGTGGTAATAGCTAAGGCATAGTGGGGATAGCTAAGGCATAGTGGTGATAGCTAAGGCATAGTGGGGATAGCTAAGGCGTAGTGGTGGTAGCTAAGGAAAAAAAATCTCCCTGAAAAGTGCTATATAGATAGTATGAGTATAGTGACCTAGGTGAGTTTTGTGAGATGCTACAGTCTTCCCTCCTAAAAAGGAAATCTCGTCCCGAGATTTAGCTAGAAGTAGGAGGAGAGTGGGGGAAAGGTAAGGATATTTGGCTCGAATTTGATCCTCTCGTTCCCAGGTATACTCTGGTCCTTTTTGGGAGTTCCAGCGTACCTTAACGATAGGGATCCGATGGTGTTTTAGATTATTGACCTCTCGGTCCTTGATTTCTAAGGGTTCCTCTAAGAGCTTATCATCCAATTAAAGCTCTTTCATAGGAATGATGAGAGATTCGTCGGATAGACATTTCCTAAGGTTGGAGATGTGAAATGTGTCATGTACATTACTAAGCTCTTCCAGAAGCTCAAGTCTGTACGCCACTGGACCAATTCGCTCTAAGATCCTAAATGGTCCAATGTACCTCGGACTAAGCTTTCCTAGCTTACCAAAATGAAAGATACCTTTCCTAGGTGATACCTTAAGCATGACACGATCTCCTACTTGAAATTCTAAGGGTTTGCGCCTAATCTTTGCATAACTTTTCTGCCTATCTCTTGCAACTTGCAAGTTCCCATGGATTTGAACTATTTTCTCAGTAGTCTCATGAATTATCTCTGGACCCGTGAGTTGAACTTCTCCAACTTTGGCCCAGCAGATAGGAGATCTGCACTTTTTACCCTAAAGTGCCTCAAAAGGTGGGGCCCTAATCCTAGAGTGATAACTATTGTTATAAGAGAATTCGATCAACGGTAAGTGTATTTCCAAACTTTTTACAAAGTATATCACACAAGCTCGAAGCATATCTTCGAGTGTGAGAATAGTTATTTCACTTTGACCGTCGGTCTAAGGGTGATATGCCGTACTCATTTCTATCTGAGTACCTAGGGCATTTTGCATAGATTGCCAAAATCTAGAGGTGAAACGAGTATCGTGATCCGATATGATAGATATTGGCACTCCATGCCGGGAAACTATTTCCTTTAGGTACAACCTTGTAAGGGTTTCCATACTATCAGTTTCTCCGATAGGGATGAAGTGAGCAGATTTTGTAAGATGATCGACAATGACCCAAATGGAGTCATGTACGTTTGATGTCTTAGGGAGTTTTGTAATGAAATCCATTGTGATTCCTTACCACTTCCATATGGGAATCTCAGGCTGTATTAGTAAACTGGATGGTTTCTGGCACTCAGCCTTCACTTTGGAACACGTTAAACACTTGCCTACATATTCAGCAATATCTGCTTTCATGTTAGGCCATCAATAGTGTTTCTTCAGATCCTGATACATCTTATCAGAACCCGAATGAATTGAGTACTTGAATTTATGGGACTCGTGCATAATCAAGTTTCTTAACTCACCAAGATATGGTAACCAACTCCGATTCTTGATACAACGAGTTCCATCTGGAAGGGCATCAAAATCCTTATTCATTCCTCGCAAGTTCTCAGACGGAAGATTTTTTGCCTTAAGGGCATCATTTTGGGCTCTAAGAATTTGAGAGGGTAAGTTAAGACGAAGAGTCATAACTAAGGATCTAACCCTAAGAGGTTTGATTCGCTCCTTACAGCTCAAGGCATCTTCTACTACATTAGCCTTGCCAGGATGATAACGAATCTCACAGTCGTAATCGGCGAGTAGTTCAATCCAACGACGTTGTCTCATGTTCAGCTCTTTCTGATTTAGGATATGCTGTAGGCTTTTATGATCGGTGAAAACCGTAAATTTTGTGCATACAGATAATGTCTCCATATTCTAAGAGCGAACACAACGGCTCCTAACTCTAAATCATGGGTGGTGTAATTTTTCTTATGGGTTTTGAGTTGACGTGATGCATAGGAAATGACCTTATCCCTTTGCATCAGTACAGCTCCTAATCCTTGATGAGAGGCATCACAGTAAACGACAAAATCATCGTTACCCTCGGGTAATGCCAATATTGGAGCTTCGCACAACTTCATCTTCAGAAGTTGGAAAGCTAACTGTTGATTCTTTTCCCAGACAAACCTTGTGTTTTTCTGGGTTAACTCAGTCAAAGGTTTTGCAATCCTTGAAAAACCTTCATTAAACCTACGGTAGTAACCGGCTAATCCTAAAAATTGAAGAATATCGGTGGGTGTCATGGGAGATGGCCAATTCCTAACGGCTTCTATTTTGGATGGATCGACATGAATTCCTTGATTATCTATCAAGTGTCCAATAAATTGCACGACGCTAATCCAAAAATCACACTTAGAGAACTTTGCATAAAGTTTCTCCTTTCTGAGTAATTCAAGGATTATTCTCAAATGAGTAGCGTGCTCTTCCTCGTTACGAGAATAGATAAGGATATCATCTATGAACACTATAACAAATTTATCCAAATATGGTTTACACACCCGGTTCATGATATCCATGAAAACTGTTGGTGTGTTTATCAAACCAAATGGCATCACTTGGAATTCATAGTGTCCATACCTTGTCCTGAAAGCAGTCTTAGGAATATCATCTTCCCTAACTCTCAGTTGTCCTGAAGCTGGTCGAATAAGTCATCGATCTTGGGTAATGGGTAACGATTCCTAATGGTGAGTTTATTCAACCCACGATAATACATCCTAAAAGATCCGTCTTTCTTCTTTACGAATAAGACTAGAGCTCCCCAGGGTGATGTACTCAGACGGATGAAACCCCTATTGGTTAGTTCTAAGAGTTATTCAGATAGTTCCTTCATCTCTGAAGGAGCTAATCTGTAGGGTGATTGGGGAACAAGTGCCGATCCAAGAATTAAGTCAATTTGTAATTCTACCTGGTGGACGGGAGGAAGTCCAGGTAAATCCTTAGGGAAAATGTCCCGAAATTCCCTAACTACGGGGATATCTTCTAGCCGTTTTTCATCTGTCTTTGTCTCTGTTACTTGGATAACAAAGACTGGATAGCTGCGAGAAATAAACCTTTCGTTTTTGACGCAAGAGATGAGATTTAGTCGAGATCCATTCCGATCTCCTTGGATTATTAATGTTTCATCGTTGACATGAATATGAACGGTTTTCTCGTCACAAAGAATCTTAGCATGATTCTAGGACAACCAATCCATACCTACGACAACGTCAAAACTACCGAGTGTGATTGGCATGAGATCGATTTGGAAAGGGTGGTTTAAGAGAGTCAGGGTACAACTCTGGATAATGGTGTTAGTACTAACTAGTTTTCCGTCGGCTAATTCTATGTCATAGTGGGTATCTAGGGTGCTAGGGGAAATCCTAATCCTAGAGGCAAGGGATCTATCTATGAAGCTTCTATCAACTCCAGAATCAAATAATACTCTAACTAGATGTTGATTTAGAAAGAACATACCCGTAACTACGTTCGAGTCCTGTTGAGTATCCTTTAACATGTAGGCTCTTCCCTGGGCACCATCAGTACTCTTTTTAGGACATTTATTTGCATAGTGTCCCTTCTCTCTACAAGCATGACAAGTAACTGTCACCGGTAGTTGGTTGCTCCCAGTGGCAGGTCCTTTGAGCTTGCAATCCTTAGATTTATGACCCACCTTGTTACAAGGATTACACTTAACAAAACAAGGCCTTGTGTGATGTAAGTTATATTTCTTACACAGAGGGGTTTTCCTAGCATAACCATTTCCCTCAGATAGAGTGGCAGCATAAGCTCTAGTAGCTTCTTGACTAGGGTTTGGTTGGGGGTAAGGGTTCGTATGATTATTGGTATTGGTATGAGGGTTACGAAAGTTGTTGTTATTGTTAAAAGATCTCTGATCATCGAACTTTTGTTTATTATCTCGGGGCTCTGGCACAGAATTATGCCTTGTTACTTGATCCATTAACCTCTGAGTGATGGTTATGGCTTCCTCTAAGCTTTGAGGTTTAGAGGCAGTAACATTCCCTTCGATACTACGAGGCAAACCTCCAATAAAAACTTCCATTGTCTTTTCAACAGTTGGTACCATTGTGGGACACAATGTTGCCAGCTCCTAAAATCTCCTAATGTAAGTTTTTATATCATTCCCCTTGACTGTCAAGTTATAAAATTCATCCTCCATTTTCTTGACCTCAGTCCGGGGGCAGTATTTCTTAATCAAAAGATTCTTGAACTCAGTCCAGGTGGTCTTATAAGCTTCCTCAATATTCCTTGGTTTGGGCATATGAGTTCCACTAGGACAAAGCCTCTTCTATAAGAGTACTGGTAGCAAACTTGACCTTACAGTCCTCACTACAGTTGCTATGGGCAAACACTGATTCGCTTCGTTCGAACCAACGGACTAATCCTATAGCACCTTCTGAACCTTTGAAATTCAAAGGTTGGCAGCTCATAAATTTCTTGTAGCTACTCTTCTTCGCTACAGGAATTTCTCTAGGCTCGGGATTTCTAGGAGGGTTATCGGCGTTAGCCGTGTTAGCAGCACTGGATTCTAGTGTCGCAGTCACACTTTCAGCAACTAGTTGCCTAATGGCTTCTGGAGTCATGGCAGAGGTAGTAGATGCAGACGTTCTTCTAGTTTGTGCCATTCTATCACTAATTGACAAATAGCCAAGAATAAGAAGGATATCATAAGTTGGGCATAATATAAAATTCTGAGAATTCTGACACAGATATTTCGTTCGATACAAGTTCTAACTAATAGAACATTGTAGAGGGAAGACGGAGGATTAATAATGGAATAATATCATAAGTCGACCATAATGACGATTATGAAATCGACGTAGATATTCTTACAATGTCCTAACTAATAGAACATTGCGGGGAGACGGAAGATTAAGAAAAGAATAATATCATAAGTCGACCATAATGACGATTATGAGATCGACACAGATATTCTTACAATGTCCTAACTAATAGAACATTACGGAAAGACGGAAGATTAAGAAAAGAATAATATCATAAGTCGACCATAATGACGATTATGGGATCGACGTAGATATTCTTACAATGTCCTAACTAATAGAACATTGCAGAGAGATGGAAGATTAAGAAAAGAATAATATCATAAGTCGACCATAATGACGATTATGAGATCGACGTAGATATTCTTACAATGTCCTAACTAATAGAACATTGCGGGGAGACGGAAGATTAGGAATACAAGTTCTAACTCTTAGAACGTTGTAGGATAGAACGGAGGGATGGAAGTCTAAAACTAATGATGGGAATCCTAATGAGCACTAAGTTATCTAGGATCTAACTTAAGGTCTTGGGATAATCAACATGGAAATATCTAAGTAGATAGTCGGTTATAACCGACCTAACTGGGAATAAAATCCTATTCATGATGACGTAAACTCGTCATAAGATTCGAAATCTAAGTTTCTAGGTCTTAAGGTAGGCTTGGGATATTTAGAAGGTATAAAATTTATAGTGTGATTCTAAATCCACCAAAATATAATACCTAAGAAATCTTAGTACGGGATAGTCAACTAGGTATAGGGAAATACTATAACCTCGATATATTAGAAGCAACTAGCATACCTATCTTACAAAGTGAAACCCTATCAGGTACACTTATTTATGCTACATGTCTAAACATATTCTAGGTCATAAGTTATCATACTACTGGCCCTATTTGCTATTCTTAAGTTCCTGAATGACATATAAGAGATTTCTATATCTGACTTATAATTAACATGAAGGTCTTCTATTATCATTTCAAGGGTAGAAAGCCTAACACGAGCTAGTACAACCTCATCAGCATGCCCTTCTTGTTTTCTAACTTATCAATTTGACTACGGGCTTTTTCTAGTTCAGAAGCTAACCTATCAAAGTCCTTTTGTATAATAACTCTTCCTTTTCCTAAACCGTAAATCTTAGTTTCTATTTCCTCGATACGATTTAGGGATAACTGACCTAAGTGATCTATAATTTCTTCTATTTGTTCCTCATGCCTTTCTAAAGGACTCTTATACGAACTACATCCTATCTCAAAACTAGGGGGTAGACATAGGACTGTAACAATTTTCCAGGGAAAATCATATAAGAGTGATACTCACCTAAATCTAACTATAACTTACACTACTACCCTAAACACTAATTGGGTAAGGCAATTGCATGAAGGACTTTTTGAAAAATGGTTATAATTTAGGTAGGACCTTGTTCAATATAACCGTGAGCTCTGGTACCAATCTGTAACACCCCCAATTCATAGATAGCGGAGGAAGCTAGATCTTTGGGGTATTACTCATGGGAACACAATCACAATAGTAGAAAATGACTCAAAAGAGACGCTTTTATAGGAAAAAGAGTTACCATTCATTTATTCATCTGAGTTTTACAATAAATGATGCGTGGTTTTGCAACCTTGCAAAAGATTTTACCTCTCAAGGGATCTTGAGAAGCTTGCAATCCCCACCAGGCAGTGTACCTGACCATTGTAGTATAGTATAGTGACAAGTACCGGGGGATTGATCGTTCAACTCAAAGAATGGTGTTCGCTAGGGTTAAAACTAAATTAAACTAGGTCTAGAGGTGAGTGATGATTCTTTTTGTATTCTTATATTTTATGGAAAGCAAGTAAAAATCTCAGGTTTTGAAGGAGTGGGCGGAATTAGTTGCTAGTTGTCACAACTCACCATTTCAGGTCATTTCCCAAACTTCGACAATTTACTATTCATAAATCACTATTCATCATTTTCGAGGTCAATTTGATATTCTGAGAAATATTTGAAAATTTTACTATTCATTGAACACTATTCATTCCCGGAAAAATTCTCACTATTCACTTGCATTACTCATTTCATCGTAAATTTAGTTTACGGGTATTCAAATTCGCGTAACCGGATTGGTTTAGGTGCGAATTCATTTCATTATCAGTAAGGACATTGCATACGGACTAGAGACAGTCTGCGTATCATCATAATAGCATTTTCATGTTATACCACTCTTAGGATTTTCAAATTTATATATTTGATATATTTAACGTTTTACGTATAATTATTTATAAATAAACGTTAACACACGGTTAATAAATACGACGAATATATCTAAATATTCCCACAATAGTCCCGACATATTTTTTTATATCCATTATATCATCATAAAAGTTATAATATTCATTTACCCAGTATTTTGGAAATTAATTTTTATTTATAACGTAAGTTTATAAATATTACGACGGTTTTCGTGGAAACTAAACAATAATCACCCGAACACTCAATACTTGTACCCAACATATTTTTAACATTTTTACAACTTTATTTTATCCCGAATAACTTCGTTAACATTTATTTCTATAAAACCCGGTACCCGATTTTAACTAATAACACAAATGTACACTTAAATTACACTAGAATCCTAATTAAATCAAAGCTACCCCAACCCCCCCCCCCCCCCCTTGCTCACCCATGACCGGCCAAGCCCCCTCCCCCTTGACCTTATGCATTAATTCTTCTTAACTTATATAAAAAGTTCACTAGATAATATCTAACTAAAACACCTTTTACACATATATACTTAGATCAAAAATCAAAAACTCATTTCTCCACCTCTTTCTCTCAAACCCATGGCCAAACCACAAGGACCAAGAACTCCATGATCAAGTGTTTATTTTTCAAAGATTAAAGCTACAAAGTTGTTCATTTCATCATTCTAGTTAAGAGTTTTGCAATATAAACTCAAGAAACACAAGATTTCTCATCATCTAATCACCTAATATTTCAAAGTAAGTTATCAAATTTATTTTCATGATTTCATCTAATATATACTTGTATCATATGGTTTTCATGCTTAATTTCATGCACAAGCTAGCTATACCACATTATTTTTGTTAACTTTTTGAACATACAAACCCTTGAATTTGATTTAGGTATTCCCTTGTTAAATTAACATGATTAGTGGTGATTAGGAACCCATGGCACCCTAAGAAGGTGTATGGAAGGATTAGAATAGCTTTGTGGTGTTTGCAAGAGATTTGGTGATGTTAGAAACTAGTTTAAAGCATAGAAAATGGATTTAGAACATATATTTATACATTCTGTCCCATTTTTGTAAACCTAGAAAAATCAGTAAATACAAAGTAAACTTTGGCAAAATTTTTAGAAAATACTTTCAAAAACGAAGCCGTAGGCGAAAGAACGGATTAAAAAGGGTTTATAACGAAGGAGTTATGATTTTTGCAAGTTTATTGACGAAAAGTATTTTTCTGAAAATGCATGCTGTTGGACGTTTTTCGTTGAGCAAAACGAGGCTGTAGACGTAACCCGGAGGAGCCAAGCTTTCCAAAATATATTACTACATACTAAGACGTAACCATGGATATAAAGAACAAGTAAAACGGACTTATAACGACAAAGATATTCACGTTTCAATATCGGCAAAACATATATTATTTTGACAGCTTTTGACATAATAATATTACTACTATGTAGTAACTCTAGATTTCTACAAATAATACCCAAGTACCCAAAATCATAACTAATGAAGTATTAGTGGATACAATTATATTTTTATTACTACAAGTCGTTATTTCAAGGATTTCATATCGAGGATTTCAACACTAACACTTATATATACGATATATATATATATATATATATATATATATATATATATATATATATATATATATATATATATATATATATATATATATATATATACATTTCAACTAGTTTTATTTTCTAGTTGCCTTATTTTCCTAATTTTTGGAAAATGTATTATCTTTTATAACAACAAGTATTTTTCAAGAGTAGAGTGGTATAGGAAACATGTGCATGGACATTCATAATATCATTTTATGATCTAAATTAGATCGTTCATCATTCATATCATGTTAAGGCAGCTAACCGTTCATTGTTGTTTATTTTACTTCATTACAGTATCATCAGTTTAAGGTGAGTTTTCATAGCCCCGTATACATTTTATGATTGTTTTCAAATCCCACGGGGGAGAATATATTGCACCATTTTAGTACGAGCCCAAGTATCAAAACTTATGTACATTGCTTAAGTTGCTTATCTGCCTTGTGATAGTCCCCTATTATCATCATGAACCATTAATTTGCCTACTTAGCGAGAGTGAGTGGATAGATATATTGAGGGTGACGCCTCCATCCGTGGTAGTATTTACCAACAGTAAGCGGATGCATTTCATGTCTGTCACATTTGAGTGTTTTGGCAGAACATTCAGGAGGGGCATATATTTCATCAGTCTAGCTTCGGTGTCATGAGCTTAAGGTCTATTGTACTATTTTACGTGATATTTGTCATGCACTTATACTTGTGGTGGCCATACAACATTACATTTCATAAACCTATGATTATTCACCAACTTTATGTTGACCGTTTTCGCAATGTATTTTCAGGTAACTAAAGGCATTATCATATTACATGCATGGAGTCACATTAGGGTGTGCCAGGGTGGACGCACTACATTTTGGATTTTCATGCACTTGTATATTATCGTTTGATTGTACCAAACTTATTTCCTTAAACTTTTCCCGACTTTGGGACCTATGTTTTGTAAATCTGGATGTTTTAAATAAATCAAACGATGTATTTTCCAAACGACACTTTAGGTCGTTCAATATATCCTTGTTGTGATGCTATAACAGTTACACCCTCAGGCATTCCATTCCGCTGCAAGTCAGGTAAATTGGGGGTGTGACAGATTGGCATCAGAGCAAAGGTTATAGCGAACTAGGATGCATCATAGACCCTAGACTATAACCACATTATCATAGCATCTCATCATTTCATCATAAGTGCATATTCATTATTTTAGGTGATTCCATTATACAAGTTATTTATTTTCTTTTCACCTTGATTATCACAGAACTATGTCTTCAGACCCGAACATTGTCATACTTTACTCTGTCTCAGACTCTGATGTTGAAGGCTCTATGTCTTCCACTGCTTTTTCACCACCACCCATTCCTCCTGTACCTGTGTTGCCACTCTCGGCATCAGGTGAGGAAACCGAGCCTTTTGAGGAGGAAGAGACTGCTCCTACTCCTCATGTCTCCCCTATTGCACCACCTGAGGTTACCCGTGCACCCACTGACATACCATCCCCTGCTACCACTATTCCCTCAGAACCAGGACTTATGTTTCCCCATAGGAAGACGACTCTAGTTGCTAGGATGAATGTTCGCCCTGCTACATCTACTTTTAGGATTCCTGCTATTCCTATGTTACCTGCACCACCAGCCATACCCGCTACTACTTCCATATCTACTTCACTCTTGCCGCTCAGGAAGCGTGCAGGGTTTACTACACCAGCTTCACCTACTACAGAGACTTTTGACATTCCACCACCACCAGTATACCATGTAGGTGAGAGTTCGAGAGCAGCTGCTGCTAGGGGGCCTACAGCTGTTACCTTAGAGGATCAGTTAGGGGCTCAACAGGAGCAGGTTGATAGTTTGGGTTATAGGGTTGATGAGGTTATCACTGCTCGACTTGAGGCGGTCGAGGAGCAGGTTGAGGGTTTGATTTTAGGCAGAGTTAGCATCGACGTGTCGTATCATGGACTCGAGGCACGGCATGAGGGACACCAGGAGCTGATTGATCAGCTTAGGGATGAGCTACCGGAGATACGAGATAGAACTCAGACTACACAGGAGGCTCAGGGAGAGCAGACACACCAGTTGGCAGTAGCACAGGAGAGGTTGACTATGATGGAGGGTAGAGATGCTGCTCTTCAGCTCCGAGTTCAGCATCTAGAGGAGATTGTCGTTATGATGGATAGGGAGATCCGTCTTCTGAGAAGTGCACCTGGAGCATCTGGAGCTCCTGGACCATCTAGAGCACCTGGAGGAGCCTAGACATAGACTTGTATTGTATTAGCTTTTACTATTTCCTAGTCCTGAGGTGTGGGACATAGTTCAAGAACTTGTAGTCTTTTGGTTGTTGTACAAACAAATATATCAAGTGTGACTCTACTATGTTGGAATGGTTATGCTAGATATATATATATCGGTCCATGTAGGCCGAAATTTTCATGTATTATATTCATGTGTTGTGATTATATTTATGATGTTTCGTGGTTGCTCTTTATTGTTAACGTATTTATACTTGTTGTGGTTGTATCTATACGTGTCATGGTTGTATTATTACAGGTTGTGGTTGTGCTCGTACATGTCGTGGTTGTATTTATACTTGTTGTGGTAGTATATATACATGTTGTGGGTGTATACTTTTTGTACGATGATTATTTTTGTTATGGCTTTCTCATGGTTGTTGTCGATTATTATTTATCAAAAGTATGGCGCCAAAGAAAGGAAAGGCTACATCAGAAACACCCGCTATGACTCAAGCCGCTATCCGCAAGTTGGTCAGGGATAGTATAGCAGAAGCTCTGGAGACTGAGAGAGCTGAGGTTGCTGCTAGGGCTGCTGAGATTGCACCTAATACTGGGGCGGTTGAACCACCCACTACTAGGCGTGAGTGCACTTGGAAGGATTTCAAGATTAGTGATCCCATCAAGTTTAAGGGCACTGAGGGAGTGGTTGCTTTGATCCGCTGGTTTGAAAAGACTGAGAATGTATTTCTCATGTGCGGTTGCCCGGATGTTAACAAGGTAAAATTTGCTACTGGTATGCTTCTTGATGAAGCTATGTCTTGGTGGAATTCTTATGCTCAGCCCATTGGTATGGAGAATGCCTACAAGCTCACTTGGATCAATTTAAGAAGCTGATGACTAAGAAGTTTTTCCCTCGTACTGAGGTGCAAAAGTTGGAAACCGAATTCTATGAGCTGGTAACAAAGGGTGATGACATTGAGACCTATATCAGGAAGTTTCAGGAGTTGGCTGCACTATGTCCAACTATGGTTCCTAACGATGAGAAAAAGATGGAGAACTTTACTGGTGGACTACCCGAAAGCATCCGGGGGGATGTGATGTCTTTCGACCGACAATCAATGAAAGAGGCTATTCGTATAACTCAGAAACTTATGGTCCAAGTGTTAAAAGGAAAATCTGCTATCAACAACAACAATAACAGTTCAAACAACACCAACTACAACAACACTCGAAACAACAACAACTATAACAATAACATTGAGACATTGAGACCTATATCAGGAAGTTTCAGGAGTTGGCTGCACTATGTCCAACTATGGTTCCTAACGATGAGAAAAAGATGGAGAACTTTACTGGTGGACTACCCGAAAGCATCCGGGGGGATGTGATGTCTTTCGACCGACAATCAATGAAAGAGGCTATTCGTATAACTCAGAAACTTATGGTCCAAGTGTTAAAAGGAAAATCTGCTATCAACAACAACAATAACAGTTCAAACAACACCAACTACAACAACACTCGAAACAACAACAACTATAACAATAACCGAAACCGCAACTACCCCAACAACAACAACAACAACAACAACAACAACAACAACAACAACAACAACAACAACAACAACAACAACAACAACAACAACAAGAGGAGGTTTGACTACAACCAAGGTGGAAATGCTACCCAACCAGCACCTAAGAGACAGGAAGTGGCAAAGGCCTATGTTGCAGGGCCAACAGAGGGAAAAGGATACGCGGGTAAACTACCCAAGTGTAACAAGTGTCAAACTCATCACAACCCTGGGAATTGTCCTAGAGCTTGTGAGAACTGTGGAAAAGTCGGTCATCCGACTAGGGAATGCAAAGCTCCACGCGGGGTAATTAATCAGATCCAACCAGGAGCATGTTATGGTTGTGGAGAGTTGGGTTATTTCAAGAACAATTGCCCAAAGAGGAAGGATCAAGGAGCTGGAAATCAGGGTGGAGTAGCTCGAGGAAGGGCTTATGTTATGGGAGGAGAAGATGCCCGAGAGGACCCGAATGTTGTTGCGGGTACGTTCCTCGTTAATAATCGTTATGCATCCATTTTATTTGATTCAGGAGCGGAAAGAAGTTTTGTTTCTATTGCATTTGCACCTTTACTTAACATAGAACCAACTACCTTAGACATTCCCAATATTGTTGAATTAGCCGATGGGTCCTTAGTTAAAACCAACACCGTTGTCCGTGGTTGAACTATCAATTTCCTAAACCATCCATTCAATATAGACCTTATGCCCATAGAACTTGGAAGTTTTGACGTTGTTATCGGTATGGATTGGTTGTCTCGACATCGTGCAAGAATCATTTGTGATGAAAAAGTTGTTCATCTTTCTTATGGCGGTGAAACTTTAGTTGTTCGCGGAGAGCGAAGTGGAACTAGACTCAGTATCATATCATGCATTAAAACCGAGAAGTACATAAAGAAGGGTTGTTATGCATTCTTGGCTCACATCACGGAGAAGAAGTCGGATGAGAAACGACTTGAAGATGTGCAGATTGTTAAGGAATTTCCAGAAGTTTTTCCGGAAGAATTGCCAGGACTTCCGCCTACACGTCAAGTTGAGTTTCAGATTGAATTAGTGCCAGGAGCAGCACCAATTGCACGAGCACCGTATCGACTTGCACCTTCTAAGATGCAAGAATTGTCTAACCAATTACAAGAACTTCTAGACAGAGGATTCATTAGACCGAGTTCCTCGCCTTGGGGAGCACCGGTTTTGTTTGTGAAGAAGAAGGATGGATCTTTCAGAATGTGCATAGACTATCGTGAGCTGAACAAGTTAACGGTGAAGAATCGTTATCCACTCCCTAGGATCAATGACTTGTTCGATCAGCTACAAGGTTCTTGTTATTATTCCAAGATTGATTTAAGATCAGGTTACCATCAACTTAGAGTTCGAGAAGAAGATATCCCGAAAACGGCATTCAGAACACGTTATGGTCATTATGAGTTTCAAGTGATGCCTTTTGGATTAACGAATGTACCTGCCGTATTCATGGATCTCATGAACAGAGTGTGCAAACCATATCTTGATAAGTATGTAATTGTATTCATTGACGATATCCTGATTTATTTCAAGAGTAAGAAAGAGCATGAAGCACACCTCAGAACAATATTGGAACTACTCAAGAAGGAGCAATTGTATGCCAAATTTTCAAAGTGTGACTTTTGGATACAAAGAGTTCAATTTCTTGGCCATGTTATTGATAGCCAAGGATTACAAGTCGACCCAGCAAAGATCGAGGCAGTAAAGGATTGGGCTACGCCCAAGTCTCCTACGGAAATTCGTCAATTCCTAGGACTTGCAGGATATTACAGAAGGTTTATTGAAGGGTTTTCCAAGATAGCGAAGTCGCTGACTAAGCTGACACAAAAGAATCAAAAGTACGAGTGGGGAGAGAAACAAGAATCTGCATTTCAGTTATTGAAGCAGAAGCTTTGTAGCGCACCGATTTTGTCACTACCAGAAGGTATTGAGAACTTTGTGGTATATTGCGATGCTTCGCATAAAGGACTTGGAGCTGTGTTAATGCAAAACGAGAAGGTGATAGCTTATGCATCTAGATAGCTTAAGACACACGAGAAGAATTACACTACACACGACTTGGAGTTGGGTGCTGTAGTTTGCACTCAAGATTTGGAGACACTACCTTTATGGTACTAAATGTGTAGTTTTTACCGACCACAAGAGCTTACAGCATATACTTGATCAGAAGGAACTTAATATGAGACAACGTCATTGGCTAGAATTGTTGAGTGATTACGATTTTGAAATCCGATATCACCCAGGAAAAGCAAATGTTGTAGCAGATGCACTTAGCCGAAAAGAACGACTCAAACCTTTGAGGGTTAGGTCGTTGGGAATGACTATTATTTCACCATTACCATCAAAAATTCTAGAAGCTCAAATTGAGGCTCTCAAGGAGGAAAATTGACCACAGGAGAAACTTTATGGTATGCCCGAGAACAAAAATGGTTTTGTGAAGAGAGCTGATGGAGTTGGGGATGTACAATGCACAGGTCCAGAGATGGTATGAGAAACAACCGAAAAGATAATCCAGATTCGAGAAAGACTTGAAACTGCTAGAAGTAGACAGAAAAGCTACGCAGATGTTCGACGCAAACCATTGGAATTCCAGGTCGGAGACAAGGTCATGTTGAAAGTCTCGCCTTGGAAGGGCGTGATACGATTTGGGAAACGCGGAAAGTTGAACCCGAGATACATTGGTCCATTTAAGATACTCGAAAGGATTGGTCCAGTAGCTTACAAGCTTGAACTTCCATCAGAACTCAACAACGTACATAACACGTTTCATGTCTCAAGCCTCAAGAAATATCTTTCGGTCGAGTCTTCCGTTATACCATTAGAAGAGATTCAGCCAGATGACAAGCTTAACTTTGTGGAGGAACCAGTTGAAATCATAGACCGAGAGGTCAAACAGTTGAAGCGGAGTCGAATTCCGATTGTTAAGGTTCGCTGGAATTCTCGAAGAGGACCCGAGTTTACTTGGGAACGAGAAGACCAAATGCAACGCAAGTATCCACATCTTTTCACCAAACCTATTACCGAGAACAACACTAGCTGAATTCAGGGACTGAATTCCTTTTTGGGTGGGCGACTGTCACAACTCACCATTTCAGGTCATTTCCCAAACTTCGGCAATTTACTATTCATAAATCACTATTCATCGTTTTACTATTCATCATTTTTGAGGTCAATTTGATATTTTGAGAAACATTTGAAAATTTTACTATTCACTGAACACTATTCATTTCCGGAAAAATTCTCACTATTCACTTGCATTACTCATTTCATCGTAAATTTAGTTTACGGGTATTCAAATTCGCGTAACCGAATTGGTTTAGGTGCGAATTCATTTCATTATCAGTAAGGACATTGCATACGGACTAGAGACAGTCTGCATATCATCATAATAGCATTTTCATGTTATACCACTCTTAGGATTTTCAAATTTATATGTTTGATATATTTAACGTTTTACGTATAATTATTTATAAATAAACGTTAACACACGGTTAATAAATACGACGAATATATCTAAATATTCCCACAATGGTCCCGACATATTTTTTTATATCCATTATATCATCATAAAAGTTATAATATTCATTTACCCAGTATTTTGGAAATTAATTTTTATTTATAACGTAAGTTTATAAATATTACGACGGTTTTCGTGGAAACTAAACAATAATCACCCGAACACTCAATACTTGTACCCAACATATTTTTAACATTTTTACAACTTTATTTTATCCTGAATAACTTCGTTAACATTTATTTCTATAAAACCAGGTACCCGATTTTAACTAATAACACAAATGTACACTTAAATTACACTAGAATCCTAATTAAATCAAAGCTACCCCAACCCCCTCCCCCCCTTGGTCACCCATGACCGGCCAAGCCCCCTCCCCCTTGACCTTATGCATTAATTCTTCTTAACTTATATAAAAAGTTCACTAGATAATATCTAACTAAAACACCTTTTACACATATATACTTAGATCAAAAATCAAAAACTCATTTCTCCACCTCTTTCTCTCAAACCCACGGCCAAACCACAAGGACAAAGAACTCCATAATCAAGTGTTTATTTTTCAAAGATTAAAGCTACAAAGTTGTTCATTTCATCATTCTAGTTAAGAGTTTTGCAATATAAACTCAAGAAACACAAGATTTCTCATCATCTAATCACCTAATATTTCAAAGTAAGTTATCAAATTTATTTTCATGATTTCATCTAATATATACTTGTATCATATGGTTTTCATGCTTAATTTCATGCACAAGCTAGCTATACCACATTATTTTTGTTAACTTTTTGAACATACAAACCCTAGAATCTGATTTAGGTATTCCCTTGTTAAATTAACATGATTAGGAACCCATGGTACCCTAAGAAGGTGTATGGTAGGATTAGAATAGCTTGGTGGTGTTTGCAAGAGATTTGGTGATGTTAGAAACTAGTTTAAAGCATAGAAAATGGATTTAGAACATATATTTATACATTCTGTCCCATTTTTGTAAACCCAGAAAAATCAGTAAATACAAAGTAAACTTTGGCAAATTTTTTATAAAATACTTTCAAAAACGAAGTCGTAGGCGAAAGAACGGATTAAAAAGAGTTTATAATGAAGGAGTTATGATTTTTGCAAGTTTATTGACGAAAAGTATTTTTCTGAAAATGCATGCTGTTGGACGTTTTTTGTTGAGCAAAACGAGGCTTTAGACGTAACCCGGAGGAGCCAAGCTTTCCAAAATATATTACTACATACTAAGACGTAGCCATGGATTTAAAAAACAAGTAAAACGGACTTATAACGACAAAGATATTCACGTTTCAATATCGGCAAAACATATATTATTTTGACAGCTTTTGACATAATAATATTACTACTACGTAGTAACTCTAGATTTCTACAAATAATACCCAAGTACCCAAAATCATAACTAATGAAGTATTAGTGGATACAAGTATATTTTTATTACTACAAGTTGTTATTTCAAGGATTTCATATCGAGGATTTCAACACTAACACTTATATATACGATATATATATATATATATATATATATATATATATATATATATATATATATATATATATATATATATATATATATATATATATATATATACACATTTCAACTAGTTTTATTTTCTGGTTGCCTTATTTTCCTAAGTTTTGGAAAATGTATTATTTTTTATAACAACAAGTATTTTTCAAGAGTAGAGTGGTATAGGAAACATGTGCATGGACATACATAATATCATTTTGTGATCTAAATTAGATCGTTCATCATTCATATTAGGTTGAGGCAGCTAACCGTTCATTGTTGTTCATTTCACTTCATCACAGTATCATCAGTTTAAGGTGAGTTTTCATAGCCCCGTATACATTTTATGATTGTTTTCAAATCCCACAGGGGAGAATACATTGCACCATTTTAGTACGAGCCCAAGTATCAAAACTTATGTACATTGCTTAAGTTGCTTATCTGCCTTGTGATAGTCCCCTATTATCATCATGAACCGTTAATTGGCCTACTTAGCGAGAGTGAGTGGATAGATCTATTGAGGGTGACGCCTCCATCCGTGATAGTATTTACCAACAGTAAGCGGATGCATTTCATGTCTGTCACATTTGAGTGTTTTGGCAGAACATTCAGGAGGGGCATATATTTCATCAGTCTAGCTTCGGTGTCATGAGCTTAAGGTCTATTGTACTATTTTACGTGACACTTGTCATGCACTTATACTTGTGGTGGCCGTACAACATTACATTTCATAAACCTATGATTATTCACCAACTTTATGTTGACCGTTTTCGCAATGTATTTTCAGTTAACTAAAGGCATTATCATATTACATGCATGGAGTCACATTAGGGTGTGCCAGGGAGGACGCACTACATATAGGATTTTCATGCACTTGTATATTATCGTTTGATTGTACCATACTTATTTCCTTAAACTTTTCCAGACTTTGGGACCTATGTTTTGTAACTCTGGATGTTTTAAATAAATCAAACGATGTATTTTCCAAAAGACACTTTAGGTCGTTCAATATAACCTTGTTGTGATGCTATGACAGTTACACCCTCAGGCATTCCATTCCGCTGCAAGTCAGGTAAATTGGGGGTGTGACACTAGTCAACTAACCCAAATAACTAAAAATGCAAACAAAATAAAATAAAATGAACTTAAAGTAAATGTGGCGAAAACAATAATAAGAGAAAATGTGTTTACTTAGATTTCACTACTCCTTAGCTATCTTTTACCGGTTGATTAGTTTGTAAGAATTTCATGGATGACAGGTTATATTCCTTAATACCATTCGTAGGGCCATGTACGATCTTCCCTAAATCTATAAGTATCTACCTCTTCCTATGTCGAGCCGACTACTAGCTCCTAACATGGCCTCATTAGTAGTTACATATGCATTAAATATAACCAATTTATCGTAGTATACCTCCGATCATGTTCCTTAAGACATTCAAGCAAGTTACCAATTGGAAGTCTGCCAGTTTTCTTAAGCCTAACATTGAAATCATTCATCCACAACAATTATAAACAAACAACCAACCAATAATCAATATCTAAGTTTCATTACATCTAAGCAAACATAAAGAAAACCTAGCCTAGCATGTTAAAGAGAAGACAAGTATAAGATAAAATTAAACAACACATAGACATATTGAATGATTGTTGGAAAACTTATCTTCAATTAAGTATGGATGAAACAAGGGTTTGAAACCCTCAAAAATACAGTAATATTCGTCTAGGGTTTTTCTCCTCTCAAAGTTGAACACAATGAATGAAAAATCAAAAACTATATATAGAATAATGGGTCTGACGGCGTCAAGAGTAGGGTCTGACGCCGTCAACTCGCCACCAAAATTATCATCGTGTTGCCTAGATCCACTTCTGACGTCGTCATGTATAAACTTGGTCTTGGCTGTTACATGCAAATTACTCTTGACGGCTTTGGTGACGCCATCATGTACAATTCTTCCAAAACCTCTCTGGCGTGTCATGTGTAACTTGCTTTATCCTCCTCTTTGTCAAAGGGTGACGGTGTCACATGCAATTCCTGACGCCGTCAAGTACAATTTCCAGCATGAATTTGAGACTTTGTCGTTTTCTTCACTTTTTCGCTCCAAAAACGTCTAAAATGCTTCCTTTTCCAGATTTCCTCTCAAAAGTACCTAAATTGACAAAAGGAACGATTTAGGGCAATATTTGATCAAATAATCTCGACTTTAGGCTTAAATGACCTCCTAAAAGCGGTACACTTTTCGTCTCATCAAATACCCTTATACTTGAGATTTTCTTGTCCTCAAGCAAATGCGCTTTTATTCTAATCAAAATACGAGCTAGGGGTCATTTAAAACTCATATAAAAGTAATTGCAACAAATAATCATTCCACTTCAACTAAAAACAAGCACATAAATTATACACTGGCACCTCACAAATTGTGTTTAGATACTCACATCTCTCGGGTGTAATAAATTATATATCACAATATGGAAATGGAAAACATCTCTCACTACCTATCATAGCAAATAGATTACGATAGGCTTGGGAAAGGATCAAACCTCCACCACTTGGCGTAAGCACCTAGGATAAACTATCAAAGAGGTCTTTTAAAGGGTTATAACGTTAGTTGAAGTGCTGATTCTCAGTGTAGAGTTTTGTTTCTGGGCCTAGTGAGTAAGCTATTACTGGTTTCCTATTTAGTATTGGGATTGGTGCTGTTTTTGTTATGGATCTTATGGTATGGTCTCTGTTGTATGATGGGCTCTCTTTCTTTATCTTTTATGGTGTATTGGGTGGCTTCTTTGGGCTTTTTTGTGGATTGGGCTGTTGGTTGTTGTGCTTGTTTGAAGATCCTCGATTTAGTATCTTATTGTTTTAGTATTAGTGTAGTTGTTTTTTGTTCTTTGTTCTTGTACTAGCCCACCTTATGCCCCATGAGTTTGTTCATGGTTGCCATGGGTCGGTTTCTGTTTATATTTTTTGGTGGCTATAAAATTTTACCTTTTTTTTAAAAAAAGAAAAAAAAAAGAGGTCTTTAAAAGGGTTATAACGTGAGGTGTAGGATATGATAAACACGGTTTTGTTGGATAAAGGCAATACTTACTGGTGGCGAGTTAATCATCTTGGTCAATTACATGTACAATGTGGCGTTGCTAAGCCAAGACTCGACCCGACTTAAGCTAATCAAAAACATAAAACAAACATAAAAGGAAACGAGATTTTAAATTTGGTGCTAAAATTGCCCTAACAAGTATTTCTCTTAGTTTTATTACACACCTACTATTGAACAAACAAACTCAAGTGCAATTGTATTCTCTAAGGTATCATCATTTACCCTCCCCTTGCACTTAGGCTGAACATTGTCCCCAATGTTCAATAAAAAGGATGTAAAGGTAATGAAGGTAAAAGAATGAAAAAAATACTCCCCTGATTCCTTCGGTGTGGATAAATGGATAACATGGTTAAATCCTCCTCCAAGAAAATGAATGTTGAAAGCTTCCCTCCAGAAATATAAATCATCTTCTTGTCCAACATAACCTGTTAAACCTGAGAAAACAATCATGGCAAACTTCGCGTAAAATCGGCGGCAATCTATATATATAAGGATATAATGCTTGTGGAATGAATGTTTGTAGATTTGTTGGAGTTTATAAAACTAAAGAATTAACAAAAACTTTAAGACTCCGGTAGAAAAACAAAATTTGCAAAATTTCTCAGAATTTTTACACCTGACGCCATCAGGTTATGATCCTGACGCCATCAGAGTGCTCCGACTGAAATCTTATGTTAAGTTTTGTGAAAAATTTCTGGAAAAACTCATGCCTTAATTCTTGGAATTCCTGCAAAACATCATTATGACTCGATACAAGTATTTGACTCAAACAAATACTAATATACATGTTCATTTAATATTGTTGTGGTTCATGTTCAATTCCGTTCTTAGAAACAAATTAAGATTTTCCTTACACTTAGCTTTTGCGAAATACCTTTTTATGAAGTTAAGACAAACAACAAGGTAAAACATTTTCACAATTTATTATGAAACATGAGCCACAAACAATAAAAATAAAGCATGCATACGGAAACAAATAAAATCAAACAAACAAATAAACAAATAAATAAAACTAATAAAACTTGGGTTACCTCCAAAGAAGCGCTTTTCTTTATTTACGAGTCTTGTAGCTAGACTCAAGGTTACGGGTTATTACGTAACCTCATCATTGGTCACAGTTCCTAAGTCATCCTCGATTTTAGTTTTGTATTCCGGACCTAGTTGCAAGCATTCCTTGTAAAAACCAAATATTCTATTCATAACATAGTCTACTCCTCTACGTCTATCCTCATCATTCATATAGTAGACCGCTTGCTTGTGTTCCTTTTCGATGTTTGATAAAGGACGAAATTGTTCAATCTTATAGGGCATTTGGTAAGCTATCTCATCGTTCTCATCCTTGAACCTAACTATCCCTAGAGATTGGTCATATTTCATCTTAGAAGTCTCAACAAACGGCTTTCCGAACACTACTTGACTTAGGCAACCATCTATTACCAGACGAATATCCTCTACAATCACAAAGTCGGTAACGTAAGTAAAGTTTCCTACAAAGACGTGCAATCCTTTCACTCTTCCAACAAAGTTACTCATCCAACCTGTGTTGGGAATTATCCTATGCCCAAGTTGCTTCTTCATTACCCAATTGTAATGGGCCCTAGTCATAATGTTTATGGGAGATCTAAGATCAATGTAGGCTTTCCACACAAGCACATGCCTAATGTTGCATGGTATGTTGATGTTAGAGGGATCACCCGCTTTGATGATTGGTGAACCAAGGACGTATGGTGTCTCGGAGTCATCGAATAGATCCTTATGGTATTCATGTTCTTCCTTGGTAGGTAACCTATCAAAGTATTCCTCTACATTTTCTACTTCCTCACTTTCTCTTCCTGTTTATCCTCAACTTCCTTAATCTCATCCTTATCACTTTCTTCCCTATTATTATTGACTGGTTTAATAGTGACTACATTAACAAAGTGGACGTGTTTACATGATGAGGGGTCCTTAATTTGGGTTCCGGTACTAGTGTCCCTAGTGTCCTTCTTCGGCGTAGTTAGCACTTGGTTGTTGAGGGCTTTTAACAAGTTGTCGATTTTATTGGTCATCTCCGCTTGTTGTTGATTGAATTCGGATTCAAACTTAGCTATGCGAGCTTCTTAAGATGCCATAAATTTGGACATCAATCTTTCAAGATTATTGGTACTACCATAGTTGTTGGAAGGATTTTTGTTGATAGTGCGGTTAGGAGGTGGACCGTTTGGTTGATAACGATTAGGTGGAGTGGAAGAATTGTTTTGGGGCATGTTTTGGTTTTGTTTCCACCTAAGGTTCGGGTGATTTTTCCAAGAGGGGTTGTATGAATCACCGTAAGGGTTTTGCGCGGGTTTGAAAGTGTACCACTTGTCTCCCGCTCCGTCGGTACGCGAGGATGCGTAATCTGCAAAAGCTTGTTGGGGGAGTTCCATGCAATTACGAGTGTCGTAGGGACCACTACATAATTCGCATGAAAAAGTGATTTTGTTCACTTGGCTTGGAGGTTTAGAAGCTTCGTAGAATTTCATGAGAAACTTGACTTGGTCTTCAAGTTCCATGATCCTACGGCCGGGAGTGCTTGAATTGTTGGAAGGCAAGGATATTGCCTTGACTGTTTTGTTCAAATCACGACGATCATTCCAACTTTCATTGTCATAGAGAGCAAGATCTTCTACAAGTTCCCATGATTCTTCCGCACTTAGATCACGAAGCTTGCCACCGGCCGATTGGTCAATGGTTCGCCTTGTGAAGAGATCGATATGGTCATAAAAAATTTGGACTTGGAGCTAAAGATCTATGCCATGATGAGGGACTTTTTAGAGTAAGTCCTTGAAACGAGTCCATGCTTCATAAAGAGTTTCACCTTGACGTTGTTGGAACATCAAGATGTCATTTCTATGCTTAGTAATTCTCCCCGGTCGGAAAAATTGAGCAAGAAAACGAGTGGTGAGATCATCCCAAGAGGTGATGGATCTCGCGGGTAAACGCTCAAGCCATTGACTAACTTGGTCACGTAGAGAGAATTGGAAGAGACGCAATCGGGTCGTCTCTCGAGTTTCAACACCAAGGTCTATGGAATCTATGATTTTGAGGAAATCTTTGAGATGTTGATTAGGATCTTCGGAACGAAGTACATGGAATGCACATCCGATTTGCACCAAACGGATGGTGTCGGATCGCAAGGGAGATACATTGGCTCCTTGAGTGAGCTCAATGGTGTTTCGATAGCCTTGATGGCTAGGACGGGAGTACTCTCCTAAAGTTCGGGGTCTAGGAGGTTGGTTTGGTTGTGGTGGGTTTTGTGGATGGTATTGTTGTGGTGGGTTGATGGGGTCAAAGAGATTACCACCTTCCATGATGGCGGATGGCAACGATTACGAACAAAGGAAACAAAGAAAAAGATAGACTAAAGAAACCTATAAAAATACAAATAAAAATCTTACTAGAAAGGAATCTAACAAGTAGACCTAATAGAAAAAAATATTTCAACCTAGACAATAACTATTCCCCGGGCTGCGGCGCCAAAAACTTGATTCGTGGTTTTGCAACCTTGCAAAAGGTTTTACCTCTCAAGGGATCTTGAGAAGCTTTCAATCCCCACCAGGCGTGTACTTGACCGTTGTAGTATAGTATAGTGACAACTACCGGGGGATTGATCGTTCAACTCAAAGAATAGTGTTCGCTAGGGTTAAAACTCAATTAAACTAGTTCTAGAGGTGAGGGATGATTCTTTTTGTATTTTTATATTTTATGGAAATCAAGTAAAAATCTCGGGTTTTGAAGGAGTGGGCGGAATTAGTTGCTAGTCAACTAACCCAAATAACTACAAATGCAAACAAAATAAAATAAAATGAACTTAAAGTAAATGTGGCGAAAACAATAATAAGAGAAAATGTGTTTACTTAGATTTCACTACTCTCTAGCTATCTTTTACCGGTTGATTAGTTTGTTACAATTGCATTGATGACGGGTTATATTCCTTAATACCATTCGTAGGGCCGTGTACGATCTTCCCTCACTCTATAAGCTTCTACCTCTTCCTATGTCGAGCCGATTACTAGCTCCTGACATGGCCTCATTAGTAGTTACCTATGCATTAAATATAACCAATTTATCGTAGTACACCTCCGATCATGCTTCTAAAGACGTTCAAGCAAGTTACCAATTGGAAGTCTGCCAGTTTTCTTAAGCCTAACATCGAAATCATTCATCCACAACAATTAAAAACAAACAACAAACCAATAATCAATATCTAAGTTTCATTACATCTAAGCAAACACAAAGAAAACCTAGCCTAGCATGTTAAAGAGAAGACAAGCATAAGATAAAATCAAACAACGCATAGACATATTGAATGATTGTTGGAAAACTTATCTTCAATTAAGCATGGATGAAACAAGGGTTTGAAACCCTAAAAAATACAGTAAAATTCGTCTAGGGTTTTTCTCTTCTCAAAGTTGCACACAATGAATGAAAAATCAAAAACTATATATAGAATAATGGGCCTGACGGCGTCAAGAGTAGGGTCTGACGCCGTCAACTCGCCGCCAAAATTCTCATCGTATTTCCTAGATCCACTTCTGACGTCGTCATGTGTAAACTTGGTCCTGGCCATCACATGCAAATTACTCTTGACGGCCTTGGTGACGCCGTCATGTACAATTCTTCCAAAACCTCTCTGGTGCGTCACATGTAACTTGATTTATCGACCTCTTTGCAAAGGGTGACGCCGTCACATGCAATTCCTGACGCCGTCAGGTACAATTTCCAGCATGAATTTGAGACTTTGTCATTTTCTTCACTTTTTCGCTCCAAAAACGTCCAAAATGCTTCCTTTTCCAGATTTTCTCTCAAAAGTACCTAAAATGACAAAAGGAACGATTTAGGGCAATATTTGATCAAATAATCTCGACTTTAGGCTTAAATGACCCCCTAAAAGCGTTACACTTTTCGTCTCATCAGTAAAAGATAAACTTTTACAAAAGAGAGATCCTACAGACTCGGTGTAAAGTAAAGAACTATGAATGATAAGAGGTCTGGACATCCTCATATCCATTGCCACTCCTTGTATTAAGTCCTAAAGGTCTAGTTACCTAGGATAACATGCTTAAAGGTCAACACTAAGGTTGAGTGAGATTCATAGGTTTAGGTTAAATATAGGATTGAATACAAGTTCCAGAGGGTTCAGTTGAAACCCTTGGGGATTGTGGAAAAAGTATGGATAGAGTATTATTGAAGTGAGCTCATGACACCCCATGTTAACATGTCCTGGTCATGGGGCACTGCAGACCCTTACATGACGGGACGTAATAAGGAATTAACTTGCCAAGGTTAACCCTTTTTGTTCACTAATATAGTGCAATTGGTACCCGTCAGGGGTAAACAACGGGAGTTGTCAAACTCTAAATAGATCTATTCACTATACTCGCGTTCACTCGCAAGTGATTATGGTTCATGATATTTTGTAATGTAATGGTGGCATAGACGGTACTCGTGCAATAACCAAAGAAAAAGACTTGTATTCGATTTAAAGCATGTATCCCCCTCATAGGGTTCGTAAAGCATTTAAAAGTGAGGCTATTAAAACTCACCTGGGATTAGAGGTAAGTGTGGGTGCTACTAGACGATCTACTTACGTAGCCTAGTGTAGTGTGTATGTCAAACCTGAGTGGGTGCATTCTAAGTTCTTCTAATTAAGTATTCTTAAGGTTTATAGATTTGGATATAACATAACACCGTTCAGGCCATTGTAATTCAGAAGTATAACTCCTTACATGAAGCTCCCTACAATTGTATTATGTATAACATAATACCGTTTGGGCCATCATAATTCAGAAGTGTATAACTCCTCACAAAAAGCTCCCTACTATTGAGTAATGTTTTTATATGCTTAATTTATAAATAGAACACAACACCTTTTGGGCCATCATAATTCAGAGGTCGTGTAGTAAACGTTTGAGGAGCCAGGGCACTTTAACTCGTAAACCCAGCAAACTCGTCAAAACGAATACCCAAATGAAACCCCTCACATGAAGCTCCCTACTATTGTGTTATGTTTTATTTAAGAAATATAGGGTTTTATATTTATGAAAATACTTCAATATGCCCTTAAGTTTAATGATTTACATAATATACCCTTAACCTAATAACTTTTACGGTTTGTCCTTAACGGTAATAACTATATATAACTATATCCTTATGCTATATAACTTTCCAAAATAGGTCCTAATGCTTTATACTTCTAAGATATGGCAAAAATAGTCCCTAGACCTAATATTTTCAGAAAGTTACAATATATACCCCTATGCATGAAAACATTTGCAAAACTAGTCCTTATTCTACAAAAACTATATTTTTATGAAACAAGAAGCTATCCTAGCTTATGATTAACTAATATAAGCCTATTAAAGTATCCTAGACCAGCTCATGGCTCATGAAATGGGCTGGTTGCATGCAAACATGGTTTCGACTCATTCTAGGGTTTCAAAATGGAAATAAGCAAAAGAAAATTACCAAGGATCATCCAAGGGTTCCTAGGTGATCTAATACTCTTATATAGCATGCTAGGTCGGTAATAAAGCTAAAGTGATCAAAATATAAGCTTACTTGGGCAAAACTATGGGTAACGAGGGACTAGGGTTTTCTTGATGGGGTTTTCACTTCGACAGGGGTTATAGGCTTGCTTGGCTCGAATCCTACTCTTACTATGGATCCTAAACTACTGTATGTGTTAGGTGAGGAAGAGAGAAAGGTGTGGTATAAACTGGTGAGGGTATGGGGGTTTATATAGGGCTCGACAAGAGTGGTGAGCAAGCAAAGGCTTGCATGGTGTCATGAGGAGGAGGGGGTGACTAAATACTGCTACTAGTGACTAACTAATCCTATGCGAGGTGACTAATGGTGGCTAGGAGTAGCTAGGACTAATAGTGAAGGGTGGTTGGACCTTTGGAGGTCGCGGCACAAGGAGGGCACAAGGAGGTCACATGGTGGTGATGGTTATGTGTGTTTGGTTGCTTAGGATGACTAAGGTGGTGGATAAGATACTTGGTTGGTAGCTTGAGGCGCTTAAGTAGCTTATTTCTAAGTTTAGGGTTTAGTTTAAGCATAATCTTGCTTAGTGAGTGATTAGGGTCTAGCTTAGCTTCTAGTGCCTAGATTAGGGTCCTATGAGTTCTTTGTGACTTAGATTAAGTTCTAGGAAGCTTACTCTAAGTGGTGGTAGCGTATACTAAAGATTCAGGAAGGTTTTGACCTAGTTTCGGGGCTTTAAAGCCTATTTAAGGTTCTAATCTTACAGGACTTGTACTATGAGCTATGACTAGTGGTACTAAGGTTTTGGTGAGGTAATGTAGCTAAGATATCATATACATGATCCTTGAACACTTTCAAACTAGTTTGGTTGAGAAATTAGGGTTTTAGAGAGAACCGTAAACACATAGGGCTGATTTAGGGTTTATAATAGCTATTCTATACTAGAGTGATATAATACTTTGTGAAATGATGTTTAGAACTTAGGCTTGACACACTAGGAGGTTTACAAGGCATAACCTTGATGATATTTGGCAATAGTGGTTACGTGAGTCGTCTAGGGGGCTATGTAAGTTACTTTACATAGTAGGTATGTGTAATGAGACTTACGGAAATTTGTAATGAAGTAAGTACTAAGATATAGTGGGGAAATGTATCCTAGGGTTATGCTAAGGCATAATGGGGATATCTAAGGCTTAGTGGGAATAGCTAAAGCATAGTGGGGATAACTAAGGCATAGTGGTGATAGCTAAGGCATAGTGGGGATAGCTAAGACATAGTGGTGATAGCTAAGGCATAGTGGGGATAGCTAAGGCATAGTGGTGGTAGCTAAGGCAAAACATTTTCTCTTAAAAGTGCTATATAGATAGTATGAGTATTGTGACCTAGGTGAGTTTTGTGAGATGTTACAAGGTGAGTACTCCAAACCAAGCCACCAAGGGTATTGAAACACCATTGAGCTCTCCCAAAGAGCCAATGTATCTCCCTCAGTGGGAACTTGCCATCTTGAGGATGCTTTCTTGAGAGTTTTCAGACTGATGATTTCACGGGCCCTCAATGGGAAAGGTTGTTTAGGATGAAGGAGCCCGTCTATGACGAGTTGGTACATGAGTTCTTGGCTACTTATCATTTTGATGGGGGTAGGGAGGAGTGATGTTGGTGCCACCTTGGTTTATTTTAGGTTAGGGGATAAGGCACGGTCTTGTTCTGTTTTGGAGTTTGGTTGGAGGCTAGGTTGTATAGTTATCATCAGGCCACACAGGCTCCATTCATGATGCAGTTGAGTTAGGGTGTGACAGTTAAGAGTGATTTGAGGAGTATGGAGTTTTGGCCAACTATTGGGGATGATATTTACACTCCAATAGCATCAGTAAATATTCAAAAATCAAAAGACGAATCGGTTTAATCATAACAAATAAGATATTAGTCTTCTGTGAAGTTTTTACCATAAAAGTGCGACTTACTTGAAAACAAGTACGGCGTACTTCTTGTTTAGTCTTAGTATTATTTCGAAAGTTTCCAGGAAAGACCGATGTACTTGAGAACAAGTGTGGCGTACTTCCCCTGTTTTCAGTCCCAAATTTTTTATTTTCTTTAAAATATCTCAGAATTCCATTCAAGCAAATAGTCCATATAATTATTATGCATAAACAATTAAAAGCAAGAAAATATAATTAACCAAATAAGCAAGTATTTTTGTATTTTTGATTAATCATAACATATAAACAAATGCATCAATCCAAATACCAAAAGCACATAAAAAGCAATTCTCAAGTTTTCAGCCTTGAACTTAATCATTAAAAATTTTTTGTGTTTGTTTGTTTTTGTCTCAGAAAACATTTTATAATTTTCCAGAAACTACGGCGGTTTTGACAAGAAAACCAGCGTAGTTTGAAATTTTCCAGAGAATACGACGCACAAGGTTGAAAGTGTGACGTACACTCAGTCTCAGTAAACAAATTTTGATTCAGTTTGCCAGAAAATTGTACGGCTATGATTGTAAAAAGGTTTCAAAACACTTATCCAACATACCAATCCCCGGCAGCAGCGCCAAAAACTTTGATGTGTTTCAAAAGCTTTAAATTTTTAGTACTAGTTTTACCGAATTCTTAATACACAAAATACACGGGTAAATTATAACCCCCATTTATAGTAAAGGTTTTTAGATAAGACCAGGTCGTCCCAAGAGATTGTTGAAAAGCCAAGTTAATAGTTGTTTAAAAGTAATAGTCTAGAGATTGTTACTTATCAAAAGACTAGTAATTTGATTGATTAGATCGTATAACAATATGATTTAAAGATATGTTTATTTAGGCTGAGAAACATGAAAGTAAACACTTATAACATTAGCTAGCAATCATGAACAAGGTATATAAGTAAGAAATGACTGGTGATCACTCCTACATATAACTATCAAACATATTAAGAATCCCTTTCGATCTATAATTCTCAATATATCAAACACAATAAGATAGGTTCATAAGAGAAGTATTAACAAGCCAATTTTCTAATCAAGTTCGTTAGACATGAGATCAGGCATTAAACAAGATTATGGTTGGGTTGATAGATGTTTTGTCGGTTAATTTCTACAAGGCAAACACCAAGTTGCCATAGACAAACAACTTGAAATAATATCAAAGTAATAGACCCTTTCTACCTACTTCTATCAAAGAGATACATCAACACTTATCAATGATCCAAACATCATCTCATCAATGAAACTTATAAATAGTATCAATAGCAAGCAATCATGTAAATGTAAACAATCATATAACTACATTACCTAAATAAACATAAGTCGACTACTCCATTATCTCAGTAACAAAATACATATCATTCGACATAGAATTCATAAACTTCATAATGCAAATTATATTAAACTTAGAATTGTACCAAATGATTACAACGAATGACCAAATAGTTTCCACAGAGAAAACTCTACTCAACTCCTCTCCTAGACTATGTCACAGCACTTGAATCATGAGTACACCCTTGATATGGTGAACTTGGTATGAGTTCACCAATACCACTTAGTAACCTTGGAATAATTCTAGTTATAGTTCTCTTCTTGTTTGTTGCCCTTCTTCCTGACTTCGTACTTCCCTTTATATAGGTCCAATTGACCTAGTTTAACTCCAGTGCATTGTTAATGAAGGCAAATGATTGCCCTCTCAATGAACGCAAGTAATAACTCTGCTTTTGTAACTGATAAGATAAGTGCGCCATACTTCATAAGATGTACGCCGTACTTCGTGTAGAATCAAACCCTTTTACCCGCCAAGCAAGTACGCCGCACACAGTCCTAGAACCGGCGTACTTGGGTCATTAGTAATGTATTTTCATTCCAAGTCCTTCCTTTAACTATTATTGTTACTTTAACGCCCCTTTAAGCAATATTCCTAGTTCCTTCTTGCGATGATTAATACCAAATCTACACAAATAACATAATAATCTTTATAATATAAGAGATATATAATATATTATTGAGGGAATAAATATGTATAATTAGAGCGTTATCAGGGCCTATGCAGAGTGGTCAGGGCTAGGTCGCTTAAGCAGATGGGTATTGTAATGGATCTTGGTATAGGACGCTGTGTAAGGTGGGCCCCTAGACCAGCTGCAGGTGATGATGAAGAGGATGACAATGATGATGATGATGATGATGATGATGATGATGATGATGATGATGATGATGATGATGATGAGCAGCAGCAGGGAGGTTACGGTGCCGGTGGTTTTGTAGATGTTTACCGTTACATGAGTCAAGGGGACTGGAAGGCCCACCAAGGGGCCTGGATGGGTCAGGTGTACACATGGAGGACCACGACTGACCAGAGGTTTGACTAGATGTATGATCACACAGTACGTCAGATGCATCACCTAACCACTCGTGATCAATTGGACCCACATTTGCAGATTGACCCCTTCCCTGGTCGTGAGCAGGAATACCCACCATACGGGTACAAACGCTACATCCTTCCTGGCTATAACTACCGATATGGACCCCCTCCCCAGTGATTTGTTATAGTTATCTTGTGATGTCATCATTGAACAATTTATTTGTGATTATATGTTTTAAGACAATTCATGGTTTGTAATAGTTTAGGATCGGCCCTGTGATGGCCCTTGGATATTTGTAGCTTTGTCTTTGGTTTTTATGCATTTAGGACTTTTATCTTTTCTATATTTCCAGTTTATTATTTTTGCTTTCTTTTTAATTGTTTGTTTGTTTTTATTTGATTTCATATATATGCTCCATCTCTTTTTGTTTATTGTTCATGTATCATAAAAATTGTAAAAATGCTTTATTTTCTCACATTGTCTTAATTACAGATAAATGTATTTTGCAAAAAGATAAGTGTAGGGAAGATCATATTTGTTTTTTAGAACAAATTAAACATGAACGATAACAAATAAAGATTAGCATGCATATATATTTGTGTTTGTTAGAGTCAAATGCTTGTATCGAGTTACAATCAATGTTCTATAGAATTTCCAGGTGTTAAAACTCATATTTTTCTAGAAATTTTCCAGAAAAAAAGTATAAAAAATTCTGTCAGATCACTCCTGATGGCGTCAAGCATTACAACCTGACGACGTCAGGTATTGTATCTGTAAGACTTTCCAGGTTTTTTTTTTTAGTTGGAAATCTTATAATTTTGAAAGATCTTTAATTTTAAAATTCTAGTAACTTGTAGACATTTATTTTGCAAGCATTATATCTTACATTGTTTTCTAGGATTTAATTTGTTATGTAGATTTTACCGCTGATTTTATGCGAAGTTTTTGTGTTTGTTTTCTTAGTTATTTACAGGTTATATTGGACACGAAGATGATCTATATTTCTAGAGTGAAGCTTTTCATGTTCATTTTCTTGGATGAAGATTTAACCATGTTTCCTCATAGTCCATACCGAGCAAATCATGGAGTATTAGTTTTTTTTCATTCTCTTTTATCTTTAATTTTATACTTTTTAGGAACATTGGGACAATATTCGGTTTAAGTGTAGGGAGGTAAACTAGGAAACCTTAGAAACTATAACTCCACTTGATGTTTGTTTTGTCCAATAGTAAATGTGTAATTAAACTAAGAGAAATACTTGTTAGAGTAATTTTGACACCAAATTTAAAACTTTTTGCAACATATAGGAATGAAACTTTAGTCTTAATAAGCGTCTCATGGATAGGAATTATATGACTAGCACAAAAAACCCGTACCACTCAAAAATTTCCACCCAAAAATGGGAGGTTCGCCTTTAGATTGATAGGAAAAAGCATTCTTTTTTTATGCTTATGAGTGTACCGGTAGTACTTAGATTTTAGAACTTGCGTTTGTGATGCATCCCGAGGCCGCTAGTGAGACTATATTCGTGTAGTTAGGATTTGCTATATGATAAGAGGCATTAGGATAACCCTTTGTTTTAAACCTGTATTATTATTACATTGACTTCATTGGTCAAGTAATTGTCTCACACCCTTACGATGTACTCATTTTTAGTACACGATACCCCTAGTACACCCCTCAGAGCCTATCTTTTTCGTTTCTAACTTTAAGAATCTTACTTAAAGGAATAATTTGTTACAATCCACCCCCAAATGTACACCCAAATCGCCTTAGCTTACCTTGTATGCACTAATCTTTAGTGCATTATTGTTACAAGATATTTGTTTAAACCCTTTGTTAATTTTCTAATTGATTGCATGGTCGCTAATTCGTGTCATATCTTGTACATACAGTTTTGGGATGATTGGGACTCATGGGTGAAAGTACTAATCGTTACAAATTGAAAAGGGAAATCATAACCGTTATATACGTTAACGTTTTAAAGTATTCCAATTGTTTTGATTTTCTTAATTCGGGTCATTAGAATAGTTATGTGTAAAGTTTGTAAAAGTTCAAGTGTAGAAAGGAAACAAGCTCCCTTTGATGTATTATTTTGGATGGTAGAGTAAGAGCGTATAAAAAAATGAAAAAAAAAAAAAAAAAAAAAAAAGAGAGAGAAAAACATACGGGCTACCATCCGTTTCTTTTATTTATGTTTAAGTCAAAATATTGTCTTGAAAAATACCAAAAAGAGTTAGTAGTTACCAAGTCTAGTCGAGTCTTGGCTTAGCAACGCCTCATTGTACATTTAATTGACCAAGACAATTGACTAGCCACCAATAAAATATCCCTTTATCCAACAAACCATGTTTTCCATACCTTTACACCTAACGTTATAACCCTTTAAAAGACCTCTTTGATAGTTTATCCTAGGTGCTTAAGCCAAAGTGGTGGAGGTTTGATCCTTTCCCAAGCCTATGGTAATCTATATGCTATAACAAGTAGTGAGTGATATTTTCCCGTTTCCATATATGATATATAAATTTATAACACCCGAGAGATATGAGAATCCAAACACTTAATGTGAGGTGCTAGTGTATGATTTCCAAGCTTATTTTGACTAAGTTAGAACGATTGTATGTTGTAATTACTTTTATGTTAATCTTAAATGACCCTAACTTGTAAATTAATTAGAATAAAAGCTTATTTGCTTGAGGACAAACAAATCCCAAGTGTAGGGATATTTGATAAGGATTTGCTTGTTATGCTTTTAGGGGGCCATTTAAGCTTAAATTCGTGAATATATGATCAAATATTGCCTCAAATCTCTTCTTTTCTCATTTTAGGTACTTGGGACATGATTTCTGGAATTTGGAGCATTTTGGACATTTTTGGGCTCAAAAGTGAAGAAAACAGCAAAGTCATGGAAAATCTGTCAGGAATTGCACCTAATGGCGTCACGCCTTAATAGGTGACGCCGTCACTTGAGGATAATGGAGCTTGGAAATATTACACTTGACGCTCTAATGAACTTTTGAAGGATTTGCACCTGACGGCGTCAGGTGTATTTACAAGTAGGTCATCTGGTGTTAGATTAAAGACAGCCCAGAAGAGTTATAACGTGACGACATCAGAAGGTCAACTTGCACAAGATGAAACCCTAAAAAGGCGACCTGACGGCGTCAGGATTTATAACCTGACATCGTCAGCCTTGTAAATCTATATATACTTTTCAATTTTTCATTCATTAGTGTGAAACTTTGGAGACATAAACCCTAGCACGATTTTCAGAAGATTTTTAGAGTTTTGATACTCTCTTTTCTTTCATGTTCAATTGAAGTTAAGTTTTCTTTTAATTATTCAATATGTCTATGTGTTGTTTGATTACTTGTCTATCTTTTCTTCCTTTTAACATGCTAGCTTAGGTTTATTAGTGTTTGCTTAGATATAATGAAACATAATTATTGATTGTTGATAAGTTGTCTATTCTTTAGTTGATAGCTTCGCGTTAGTTTAAGAAAACTGGCTAACCTCCATTATGTAACAAGCTTGAACGTCTTAAAAACGCAATCGTATGTGCGCTACGGTTTTTTGTTGTATTTAATGCATGAATTGATGTTAGTGATTCTAGGATAGGGTACTAAATGTGCCGTTATAGGAGAAATTGATATTCATAGAGTTGCGGAAAATTGCACACCCCCACGACTGGTATTAAGAAATACAACGCTTCAACTAAAACAATTGCACTGTGATATTCAACGAATCAACAAGATATAACTAGGGAGTAATTATGTCTAAGTAAACACATTTGTCTCATTATAAGAATTCCACCACTTTTATTTTCTTGTTATTTAATTTTGTTATTTTAGTTTAATTATTAGTTATTTATTTATTTATTTATTTATTTTTTATTTGATAGAAAAGAAAATATATCATTCCATATTAGACAAGATTACATCTTTAGACATCCATAGATTTGCACAGCTCGGAACACTACCGTCTAACATAAACTCATGAGGACAACTCAACGCTAAAGAAGCTATACTATGAGCTACCCTATTTCCTTCCCTTTTAACAAAAGACCAATTACAAACATTAAAAGCCATTGACTTGGATAATATATCTGAAAAAAGACTTGCAATTTGTAGCAGGGTGACTTTATTATGAAACGCATTAACTAGACACAACGAGTCTGTCTCGAATATAACATGAGAGTACCCCTTACAAACTGCACTTGTCATCGCCCAATGAACGGCTTTTGCTTCGGCTTCCAGGGGAGAGCTTGCATAACATTCTAAACGACCACCTGAAAATAAAGCCTCGCCCTTGTAGTCACGGGCTACAAAGCCTAAACCCGCCTTTTCAGATTCTTTTTGCCACGCAGCGTCACAGTTAATTTTTATATGCTCGACATCAGGCCTTAACCACTTACCTTCATGAATATTATGTACCCCACTGCTACCACTTAGATTTTGTATCTGGTTTGCCTTATGATAGTCCGATAAAACTGATTTCGCTATAACTTCCATGTTCTCCTCCCGACCATTCAACTGGCCATGAAAATGTTTGTTTCTTCTCGTCCACAATCCCCACAATATCATCATGAAAGTCTCCCATTCGGTCGGACAATTCTCAAGAAATACCTGAAAAAAATCTTGAAATGTGACAGCCCCTTGTGTATCATAAAACCAGCCAAAATTACAGCGGTTCCATACATCCTTTGCTACCGAGCATTTGAACAAGACATGTGCTAAATTTTTCGATGTCTCGCCACAATGAGTACAAGAAGATGTTGGATTCAACCCACGAGATTGTAGGTTGTCAATAGTAGGAACATAATTATTCCAGGCTCGCCACATAAATAATTTTACCTTGCTTGGGACTCTCGCTTTCCATACCACACGCCAAAAGTCAATCAAGTTATCAGAGATAGTAGTAGTGCGGACCATGTCTTCAAGTGCTAAGAGATAAGCAAATTTGACTGAAAATCATCCTCCTGGACTATTATGCCAATATAGAACATCATTCCTTGACTTTTTTACATAAAAACATGCAATCTTGCTCGCAATATTATGCGGAAATAATGAATACAGAAGCTCATGATTCCAACCATCTCCTTCAATATTTAATAAATAACGAACCTGATCAATTTCACAATTATTCGGTTTTGGACCCAAACTTCTGTAATCATCGACCCAAAAATCATTCCATACATTCACACTACGACCGTCACCGATATTCCACTTGCACCCTTTCCGAAAAATATCTTTAACCGAAAGAAAACTACACCAAATATAGCTTGGTCGGTATCCAATCTTGGCATCAAAGAAGCTCGACCTTGGAAAATAACGGGCCTTGAGAGTTCTAGCTACTAAAGTTGTTGGGGATGTGATCAAGCGCCAAACTTGCTTTGTGAGAAGAGATTTATTAAACAATCCCAAGTGACGGAATCCAAGACCTCCTCGAAACTTTGACACACATCCTTTCCCACGTACACTACCGAATTGGGTTTTTTTTAACCCCTTCACCCCACCAGTATGCATTAAGAGCCATGTGAATATCATCTATTAAGTTTCCTGGAAGTAAAAAGATATTCATAACATACATAGGCATCGCTTGTGCTATCGACTTAATAAGAACCTCTTTTCCCGCAATCAATAAAGTTTTCTCCTTCCATCCACCAAGTTTCTTTTTTATTTTATCCAAAATAGCTTGAAAAACTACCTTTTTAGATCTCCCAATAACTGAAGGCAATCCCAAATATTTATTCTGATGAGTAACTTCACAAACATTTAAACATTCAATTATACGAGCTTGAACCTGACTATCAACATTTGCACTAAGGAAATTTCGGATTTTTCATAATTAATTACCTGTCCAGAAGCTTGACAATATCGTGTTAGTAAGCTTTTCAACCTGCAACTTTCCTGTCACACCCCCAAAATCGGGTCCAGCGGAAGCATACGTGTAGCTGGGGTGTAACTCAATTGGTATTACAATACTAGTTCAAAAATGGTTTTCACTTCAATCATTTAGAATAAAATAGTTAAATCAAAAATATTGAATTTACATCGTTAAAAGTAGTGCGGAAGTAGGCCCTTAAAATAGTTTAAAATGGTCCCCATATAAATAATCAGAGTCTTCTATGACCATGCCATGCCCTGCCAAAACCTCCTGTAGCGTGCCATAGGTTAAAACCTGAAAATACATGCTAAAGTGTCAACACGAGGTTGGTGAGTTCATAGAGTTTGTTTAACAAATAAAGTATATAGAAAAATGATCACACAGCAAAGGCATCGTAAATCCACTCAGTTGCAAGTCCCGCCATAAGAGACTTGCAACCTGTGTGTTTACAACCCACTGCTAAAATAGTTTATATCTGGTAGTCAAGCACATGAGGTCAATAATAAGTCACAATATAAGTACCACATATATAATAATGTATGCCATGCAAAGCCCCTAATTAAATAATATGCGTCCCGTAACATGGTGGACGAGAGGTTGGCCGACCTATAATAGCGCTATCCATACTACTAATAGGCGTCGAACAATGCGAATGTACGAACAGTACATCATACAACTATTATATACGATTAAGAACGCTCCGAACATGGGAGACTTAGCACGCTCCACCAATAAGGCGAGACTTTAGGGTTAAGAACGCTCCACCAATAAGGTGAGACTTTGCCCGCTCCACCAAAAATGGCGAGACTTTAGGTCATAATACGTACGGTACATTAGGGTCAAAAATTTAAGTCAAGTTCAAAAGTCAAGTTAAGTTCAAAAGGTCAAGTAGTAATTCATGTAAAAACGAGCATGTATTCTCCCCCAAAAAGTTAACAAAACAATTTAAAAGAGTAGGGGCTATGACTCACCTGGTGCGATAGCTACGATGATAAAGTGGATACACAGAAATGAGGTTCGATCTCTAACCGCAACCTAATATGAATGATAGTGATCTACTTAGATCATGAAGGATGTAGAGAATATGCATGCACATGATACCTATACCACTCATAACTTGAAAATAATAGTTATAGTCAAAGTAAAGTATTTTCCATACTTAGGAAAAATAAGTCCAACTAGGCTTATAAAAACTTGTTGTATTATACCGGATATAAAAGATTAGTGTTATATTCCTTACTTTGAAAAACCTTGAGATAACGTCTAATCGCCGTAAAAATAAACTTATAATCCTTAGTACTTCATTGGTTATGAATATAACTCTTGAATAAGAAATCTAGAAAAATAGCATTTAGTACGTAGTTATATTATTTCTAGTAGTGACTATATATATATATAGTTTTGACGATTTTAAAACATGTATAACTTAGTCGTTTTAAGCTCATTTTACTCGTTCTTTATATCCACGGATTCGTTTTAGTATATACTAATATATTTTTGGTAGTTCAGCTCCACTAGGTTACGTCTAACGTCTCTATTTGCCCGTCGAAAACTGTCAAACAGCATGCAGTTTTTCAGAAAAATAGTTTTCGTCGTTAAATTCGGAAAATCATATCTCCTTCGTTATTAACTCGTTTTAATTCGTTCTTTCGCCAAAAGTTTCGTTTTTAAAAGTATTTTCTAAATCTTTGGTCAAAATTTACCCATCATCCACTGATTTTCCCACGTTTCAAAAATAGGGACAGTAGGTCAATATGTAGTTTCAAAAACCATTTCTAAGGTTCTAATCTAGTTCTAACTTAAATCAAACCACTTTCAATCACCACAAAACTAGTCTAATCCTACCATACACCTTCTTAGGGTGTCATGGGTTCCTAAACATCATAAATCAAGTGGATCTAACAAGGATCTAACTATAATCTATTTCTAGGGATCAAAAGTTAGTTATATATATAAATGAGTGGTATAACTAACATATGCATGTAGATCTTGAATGGAAATCATATGATCATAAAAATAACATGAAGAAATTATGGAAAAGAGTTTGACAACTTACATAGAAAGATTATAGAGCTTGGATGAGTAAAACCTAAGAAACTTTGAGTTTTTATTACAAAACTCAAACAAGGATCACTAAAGGAACAATAAAATGGCTTGATCTTGGAAAATTTATGGTTTTCTTGGTGTTCTTTGTTCTTGGCCGATCACCCCAAAGAAGGAAGGAAGAAGAGAGAATTTTGCTAGTTTATTGATGTGTTAAATGAAGAAGTGTAGTGATAATGAAGTATATATTTGGTAGTAGATATTTTAGGCTAAAAAAAATAAATGCATTTAGACAAGGAGGGAAACATGGGGCATGGTTTAGGGGGAGGGAAGGTGAGGTTTGTGTGTCAATTAATGTTCTTGTCCCATGGTGCAAGTATTGGTGGTTTTGAGGTGTATTAGGTGTCACCGGGTACCGAGTTAACTAATAATAAATGTTACCGAGGTGAAATAAAATACGACGAAGTTGTAAAAGTTGAAAAATATTATTCTTGATGAGAATCGGGTGTTAAAATAATTATTGGGTTGAAATATCGCAAACCGACGGAGTTATAAGCTCCGACCGTAAAATATAGTAATTGATTTCAAAACACCGGGTAAATTAATAATATAATTTTTATATTATTATAATGAGTATAAAAATGTGTTAGGACCATAGTTGGGACTGTCGGATCAATTATTCAAAATAATAGTTTATAGGATAACGTTTATTCGGTAGATAACCGTACGTATACAGAAATGACGCAACTCACGCATAAATGACAAATTTTCTCCGGAGGTGAATAGTGTTTTATGAATAGTAAAAATTTTAAACGCTTCTCAGAATATCAAACTGACCTCAAAAATGATGAATAGTGATCGATGAATAGTAAATAATGAATAGTAAAAGTGAAAGTTCGAGAAAAGACCAGAATTTACGAGTTGTGACATTTCCTCTACAGAAAATCTTGTAAAAAAAGATGTTGTCATCAGCAAAGAAGAGATGAGATATTTCTGGTGCACCCCGACAAACTTTAATTCCATATATCTGACCTTCTGCAATAGATTTCCTTGTCATAGATGATAGCACTTCTGCACATATTAGAAAAATATAGGACGATATGGGGTCTCCTTGGCGAAGACCTCTAGTTGGGGTCACATGACTTGAAACTTGCCTGTTAATATTAAAAGAAAAGGAAACCGAAGAAACACAGACCATAATCAAATTAGAAAAGTGAAATAGGAAGCCAAAATTGTCAAGAACAGCTCGAATAAAGGGCCATTCAACCCTATCATAAGCCTTACTCATGTCCATATTTAGTGCTAAAGCACCTTTTCTGCCATCCTTTTTGTTTCTTAAGCCAATGGAAAACTTCAAAAGCTACTATTGCATTATCAGTGATCACTCGATCTGAAACAAAAGCCGATTGGTTTTCTTGAATTATGTTTCGCAAAATTGGTTTTATTCGGTTAACTAGAACCTTGGAAATAATTTTATATAGTACATTACACAAGTTAATGGGATGTAATTCTTTAAGAGACTCTGGTTTTGAAACCTTAGGGATCAAAGTTACAAGAGTTTTATTAATGTTACGATGTAAAACTCCTGACTCAAAAAACATAGAAACCATATTGACTATAGTAGTACCCGTAATACATCAAAAATTTTGATAAAACAACGATGTCATTCCATAAGGTCCCGGCGCTTTAGACGGGTCCATTTGCATTAGTGCCTCATAAACCTCTGATGATGTAACTCGCCTCTCAAGTGCTTGTCTTTCATTTTCAGTCAATCTTCGATCAATATCCTTCACAACAGATTCACAGCCTTGTGGTGACGAATTTGAAAAATGATCAGGAAAATAGGATGACACCAAATTACACACTTCATCATGCTCCTTAACCCACCTTCCATCCGGGCCCTTTAGTCTCAAAATACTATTTCGTCTCTGTCGGTTGCTTGCACGAGTGTGGAAAAAATGTTTATTCTTGTCACCCTCACGTAGCCACTGAACGTAACTTCGTTGTTTCCACATCAACTCTTCACGTGTAAGAAGCTCTTTAATTTGTTGTCTTAAGGCTCGTTGTTCCTCACGTGTCGACCCATCAAAGCGACTCTGCATTATTTGAAGACTTCTCCGTTTTAATTTAATCGACCGTTGCACATGACCAAAGCTCCTTTTGTTCCAGTCAGACAACCTATTAGCACATTCACTCACAATACTGCACGGATCATGTTGTATACCAGCAGCCAAACCATACGCCCAACCATCTCTAACCACACTGTGAATACTCTCATCACGTAACCATATGCTTTCAAACCGGAGCATTCTGTTTTTTTCTTCACCATTGGAGATATACGACAAAATATTGGGGGATGATTCGACGCAATTCTTTCTAAGTTCTCAAAAGACGCATCTGGGTACAATTCAAACCAATGTGAGTTTGTTAAAAACCTGTCAAGTCTTTTTCTTACATTTTCATTGCCTCTTCGGCCGTTGCTCCATGTAAGTTTAACCCCCGTAGCACTCCTATCCTCCAAGTTACAGAAACTACAGGCCTCACGAAAAGCCGACATCTCTGTATTATTGCTTCCTCTTTGTCCCTCCTTTTCAAATGCACACATAATTTCATTAAAATCGCCAAAGCAAACCCAAGCTTGGTCCTGATTAGTCCTCAATGAATGTAGTAATTCCCATGTTCGATGCTTTTCTTGTCGCCTAGGCCATCCATAAATTCCAGTTCCCCTCTAAATATTACCATATTCTTTTAGAACAAAATCTATATGGTTTTGTGAGAAACTTTTAATATTTAAATCGTACTCCTTTTTCCAAAAAAGTATCAAACCACCTGCTCTTCTAATAGAATCAACAACCAGTAGATTATATTGCGGAAAAATATATCTAAAACCCGTTACCTCGCTGTCATGAAGCCGGGTTTCCATAAGAAACATGATAGTTGGGCTAAGCTCATTAACCAAAGAGCGTATGTATTGAACAGTCCACGGGTTGCCCAATCCCTGGACGTTCCAGCTTAAGATACTCATTGGCCTCGGCAATGCTGCGCCGCATCACTCGCCATTGTTGGATTATGTTCTTCGACTTTTCTTGGATTTTTGACAAAGTCCACATCCATTTTATCCCCATCATCAAGCTCCTCCAGTGATCTCTTTCCTGCAGTACTTATGCTATTTGTACCAGTTGCTGACTTAGTATGTGTTTCCTCCCGTGTGCGTCTTTTCCATGATCTCGGCAAAATAGTATTCTCCATATCTGCTTGAGCTTTAATTGACTCTTTCAAAAAAGGTTCTATTTTTCTTCCCGTATCAAGCTCTATATCAGACCCGTTACTATTTTTTGGCTCTTTTTGGCATGTGATCTTCAACATGGGTGTTGGATGATAATTTGAAGTTGCACAAGCAAAACATCTTCCTTCGTCCAAATCCTGGTTACTACTTTCATTAATTTGATGCCCATTAAAGATGTTATCTTGAATTAATAACTTTTGACTAGGTGTCGTGTTGCTATGACTTTTAATTATTCCCTTTGAAGTAGGCGTAACCAGCTCATCCTTCTCATTATCGGGATCTTCCTGTAACCCCCTTACAACTAACGCATCATTCACTTCTATATTATTACCATCCGTTGATTTACCCTCATCCACGCATACATTGTGTACAGTCATCTCCTGCATAGATAGCCCTTTTTCTTTTCCCTCAATAGCTATTTTACTTGTTTGTTGGAAGTTTTTAAAAGCGGGATGAGTTAGGGGTGAAGCTACATTTAAACTGACATTTTCCTTTGAGTTGGAAGCCCGAAGATTTTCATGAAATGGCCAATCTTTGAACGTCTTCCCATTAATTTCAAAGGGCTTTGTTAGGCACTCTTTCTCAGTATGACCAAGTAGACCGCACCAATAGCAAAAATTTAGCAATCGCTCATACTGAATGTGAACCCGAACCTTAATTTTTTGACGATTAAGAACATTAACAAATCTACACAAAGGGTTCATAATATTTATTATTACCTTTACTCTAATATGCTTGCTCCCTTTGGTGAAATAGGTATCATCAACCTCAAAAACATCACCTATTTTAGCTGCAATTTGACGAACTGATGATACATCCCGTTTACTTAGAGGCATATTGATTAGACGGACCCAAAACGGAACTTTTGTCATTTCTGTCTCATTAGACCACGAGCCAAAACAAAAGTATTTTGGCCCGTTGTTGTTTGAGAGGAATTTAGTTGTGCTCAAGTAAACGGGATGAATCATCGGTTCATCTAATCAAACCGGCTCGTGACTCTGATCACACCTTGAGATCCGTACCGAACGTGGGAAACCAAACCGGCTCAAAATACTTTTGTTTTGTTTAAAAGAAAAGAAAGAAAGCTATCCTGAACCTCTATTAGATGCCGAGTTTATCTTTTTTACTTCAATTTAATAAAAATGTTAAGAGGCTGTTTGATAGCCTTTGATGGCCCATCCAGAAGGCAAATCCTTATCGGTCAGCATGTATCATGTTTGATAAAATAAAATTGCACCGCTTAATTATTCTTGTAAGCCTTGAATCGTTAAGCATAGATAACATGTAAAATCATTCAGCAATAAAAGTCTCTTTCATGCATAGCTCCCCACTTTTAAATTAATTTAATATTTTAATTGTTGCAATCAAATAAACCTATTATATATATATTCTAAAAGGCATTAGGTGTATGTGAGTGTGGGTGCACTGTTCATGCTACAGTGCAGAACAGTGCACACTTTTTTCCGTTTGCTACAGTGCAAAACAGTACCCATTTTTTTTTTTTTTTTTTTTTTTTTTTTTTTTTTTTTTTCACACTTAAAATAAAAATTTCATATTTTTTTAAATAAATAAAATTTAATACGGAAATAAATAAATAAAAACATAAATATTTATTAATTTTGGGATTAAAAATAAATAATATATAAAAAAATGCAAAACTTTTATATTTTTCAAAAATAGTGAGTGACCACTCATTTATTTATTATTCTAAACATAAAATAAATTTTTCATATTATTTTGAAATAATAAAAATATATACGAAATTCAAAAATTAAAAACAAAAGATATAAAGGGTTTTGGGTGATAATTTTACCGAGCAAACAACTAGAAAAATAGTGGGAAAGTGGTGGAAAAATGGTGGAGTCGTAGTGGTGTTATGGTGGTCGATGGTGGTGGTTCAAAAGGGGTGTTCGGGTGAGTTTTGTGACGATCGGTCCGTACTTCCGGAACGTACACGACCCGATCTACAAGATGGTGGAAGAAAATATTTTTGGCCGGAATATTTTCCGGTGGCCGGAGGCCGGCGGTGGAGGTGGTCGGCGGTGTGGGAGAAGAGAGAAAGAGTGAAAAGTGTATGTGTGTGTTTATTTGTTTGTGTTATATGAAAAAAAAAAAAAATAAGTAAATAATATTAATAATAATAATAGTTAGTGGGGGAGGGGGGTAAAGTGACAATGTGGGAAGTTTAGGAGGCGCGGGTCAAAAGAAAGGGAGGGGGGGTTTGTGTCAACGAGCTAAACTTGGTCCAAAAACGATTCGGAAGCCAAACGACATAGCAAACGGACTCGAAAAATTACGAAACTTACGCCATTGTTCTCAAAATTTATTTTCCCATAAAACTAAGTACAAACTTCAATATTTTTCCCGAATCGCGTTTTTATTTATAAAATTGTAAATGTACATAAAAAAAATAACACGAAAGATAAAATAAAAATTATCATACCAACAATTTTATAAAACACACCCGCAGCATCGCGCGGGCTTTCCCGCTCGTTTAATACTAAATACTCTGTCTGCTGATTTCACTTGCTACTTTTTTAACATGTGACGTAACTTGGCAAACAAATTTGACTAATCTCTTTATATACTACGTATTTTTATCCGATCACAAGAGTTTCATGCTAATATTTAACATAAACGCAATACACATCCAATCATACAAATTGATAATATTAAGCGAAAGCTAATATATATCAATTTAAAAGAACAAACATGGTATCAAATATTTTTTATTTACGAAAATATAATAATAATAATAATAATAATAATAATAATAATAATAATAAATCACACAAATTATAATGGTAATTTTTGCCAAACAACATGTTTTTGTTCAGAACCAATGTGATTTAGAGCCTTCAAATCATTCAGAGCTTGCGACTCATTCAGCACTAAATTAGTATGTTTTATCAAACAACCCCTAAGCCTTTACTTACAAATTTATGCACCTTTATTGTGTAAAAATTGCAGTACTTGTTGGTACAAGAATATGTATCCGAAAATACCACACTTTCCCTCTATAAATTTTGAGTTTTATTTATACTACATTATAAAATATTTGGGACATTCCTAAAATGAAAGTCTTAAAAATTAAAATTCAACACTTGTTTATAATGACAAAATTAAATAAGTACATCTATAACAGCATTGCTTGCAACCCTTTAAAGCACTTTTTGTAAACATAAAATATAAAGTGATTTAATGTAAGGGAAAAAAGTCGTCTATAACAATAATTACCCAATAAATGTTATTTTTAAAACACCTCTAATATGAAAAATACTTGTTATTATACATATTGTACAACCTAATAAAACACACAAAAGCTTCATACAATTTTGTATGTAAAAACAAGTTAATGGTACATATGGTTTTAGAATACAGACCGGACCAACGGGTTCAACCGACAACCGGAATCACCACTGGTTCGGCTAGCGTATAAAAGTCGTCCGAATACATTAAATCAAAAGAGTTTCAAAATACATACTAATTTACAATGTTCAAAAAAAATATTATTAAATCGCAAGAGTGTCTCGAAAGCCAACATATACACCTTTTAGATTTTTTTTGATACAACTAAACGTAAAAACTAAAAACTTTGTTTTAGAAAAATCGGACGATTTTTTCAAAGCAAAGTATGCAAAGATGCAAAGTGCTAAATGCTAAGTATATATTTTATATTTATTATATATATCTATATAATAATAATTATACTCATTAAAGTAACTCACATGAGTTTTTGAATATTGAGTTATTATTTATTTTTATTTTTTTAGTTGTATCATTCTTCTATGTGGTATGTGGGACAAATATACAAGCATTGTTTTTAGATAACTAATTTTCTTAGTATAATGTTAAAATTCGCTATAGTGTTATTATTTAATGGTAACTTGTGACTACGGGCTATTGTTAACTAATAACTCAGTATTGTCAAAATATCACGTACAAAATATACAGTTTTTATATGAAAAATATTATTATTGAATAAAATTATTCAAAACTAAAATTGTCAATATATATATATATATATATATATATATATATATATATATATATATAGTGTATCTTTATTTTCAGAACCCTGTTAAGTGCGGGAACTGCGAGAACTTCAATTTTGCATTAGAAAACATGCATGTTCATATAAAACATGTATGTTTTCTTACATACACCTTAATACACATACCTGCGTAACATACATGTTCATATAAAACCCTGTTAAGTGCAACATATCAAAGCAAAATGGTTTTATATGAACATGTATGTTACGAAGGTATTTGTATAGGTGTATGTAAGAAAACATACATGTTTTATATGAACATGCATGTTTTTTAATGTAAAGTTGAAATTCTCGCAGTTCCCGCACTTAACAGGGTTTTGAAAATAAAGCTCCTTATATATATATATATATATATATAGGCACAAAATAAATTTTCGCTAAATATTACAATAGTATGATACCCGCCGCTGTAACACGCGGGTACCTGCTAGTGATACAAAGTGACTACAAACATATCCTTTTGATACAAGTGGCTGCTATTGTTATACTGGCAGTATCAACAACCAAAAACATTATCCATGGAAATAACTTTGATCAAAAATCACAACACGTGTGTGGACCGATGTCCATGTGCAATATGTAGTACCAGTACCACTCACGGCCGCTAGATACGCTCGTTATAGGCAGTTAGGCACCATTTGTATAAAGAAAAATAATTCTTATACCTAATTAGTAAGTCTACTTGTATGCATAATAATTTGATTGGTGGATTTAAAAAGTGATTGGTGAAAATTTAGAAAAAGAAAATATATAATACAATTGTATAAGTAATTTATGCATTATGCATAAATTTAAGCATGAATTATAGGCCTAAATAGCATTACTCTAGAACAAAACTAAACAAACATTCTTATTGATAATATTTTTGTAACATACAACAATAAACCTACTCAATCAACTTTTACATTAAAAAAATAGAAAAAAATTAACGTGATTGTTACCAACGCTGCACCTATACTCTGAAAAACAGGCGCAACTATGGTGCCGTTATAAGACCATGACGCCTATAACATGAGGCTATATAACCTACACCACCACGCCCTCTTATATCATGCATATTGTCATCCTTTTTCTTAGATTTTGAATTAAATATTTGTAATTGAGTTCCTCTATCCAAAATGACTCATGCTTTATACAAGTTATATAAATTATAAATTGTTAAATCAGTAGTCGTTAGTTACTGTAAAGATAATGAAATAAAAAACTAGCCAGTGCCACTTTGTTAGCGAAACCCATTAACTTTATATCACTTGGCGTTACAATGATATTGTCATCATTAGTTGTTTACTTTGAGTGAGTAGTAAAGCAATTGTGTATTACTGTAGATGTTTACATGGTCGCATCATCTTTGTGTGAATTATTATAGGGAAGTGATTTGCACACTCTTAATTATTATTGGGACACTCTTTTTTATGCTTTAATTAATTGTACAGAACTTACATTGTGCTTTATCTGATTGTACTGTGAGTGTCGCAATCAATAAATTGAGTGTGCAAATCACTTCCCATTATTATATGTTACGAATAGCAACTTCATAATTACGCTATTAGAGTATTAGGTTTGCTTCTTATCTCTAATAGATGGGATACTTGTAATCATACATTGACATAATGACATATAATGCAGACCTTACATTCTAAAACAATAGTACTCTATATCATATGTTTCATGTGCTTTGGACTAAACAATATGTTCATTACTACAAGTATATACTTTGAAAGTCAAAATTAATTGTGTCACGCTACTAATTAATCGTACATGTTTTAGATGAGAATCACTTACACAAGGAACATTATCAAACCTCATAAAGTCATAAGGAACCAATAAGCCACAGATTTTTTACTGTTAAAAAGTTATTTGTCAATAATCTCAACGACTTTCTGTTTAACAAACCGAAATTTTTTGGCTGATGGCAAATTAAGGAAGTGAATCAAGTGATACAGTAATAGCCAATTCAAATAAGATTATATGCAACAAAGGGAGTGTTGTGAAGATGATGATAACGCATCGTATATCTAATACTTGGACGGAGGTTCATGCGTGGTGCAAAGAAAGAAAAGATAGAATGGTTTATAAGAGATCCAGTATGAAGCAGGGGTGAGTATTGGGCAAAGACCCGACCGGGCCGGTTAAATCCGGATTGGACCGAGACCGATTTAGCCCAATACCTTAGACCGAGGACCGGATGAAACCTACCCGGATTGGACCGAGACCGATTTAGTCTGGTTCTTCGGTCGGACTGGTCTAAGAAGTCATAATGGTCTGTTTGTACATAAGGCCGGACCGGATGAAACCTACCCGATACCGAAATTAGTGGAAATATATTATATGAGGATTTAGCAATACCCTTTATTTATTAGATTTTTAAAAGTTTAAGGATCTATATATAACTTTCTTTTATAAGCTTAAATGTGACTCATTTTGTGCCTCGCTGCGTGGCTGCGTTTAAGTATGACGACATTAATAAACAAAGATGTGGCGTGATTGAATGTGGTGGGAGAAAAAGAAAGACGTGACGTTGATATGAAACCTTAATAGTTAACAAAAAATTGTGACGGTGATACGAAGGATATCAACACGTTCATAGATGTTGATAAGCCAATAGCCAATCAGAGTTTTTCAATTGGCCCCTCTCCTAAATGTTAGGATAATGGAACAACGTACGTACGTACATCCATGTGAATAAAAATATACTGATCCATATTCAATTGTAAAGTGATATACCTCGACATGTAAAAGTTGTATAGGTGCTCTTATCACCATTATATATGTGTGTGTGGGGTTTTAATGCATCAAAAAATATATATATGTAATTTTTAGTAAACAAGGACAAATATGTAAAAGACCTTTTTATTATTTCACAGTTTTATAATAAAAATAAAATTATAAAAATAAAAAATGTATATATATATATAAAAAGTTAAGAGCAGTATTAGTGTTACTTTTGAGGGCTACCAATATCCCGTCCTAAGTTATATAAATTTTTAAACTAGTATATGGTCAGACTAAAGATTAACTAATATTTGGTTTAATAATTTTTATTTTCGTAAGCATATAAGTCCTATCTAACTCAAATTTTGATTTTTTTGCTTTTTAATCCTTTTCTTAAATCAACATTTTTTTTTTCTGTCATGCTCAATAATTTCTCATTTGTTGTTGCTTTCCTTCCAATAGTATGTTGATAACTTTTCAGTGGTGGTTGATAAGCAAACATTTTCTTTTCGATTCACGAGAGTCAATCAAATACTAATTTATTTTGGTTTATAAGCATGTGCACTGAGCCAGTGATCGAATATGTGGTCCATTTACAAAAGTTATGATAGATGTTTGTAGTTTACTTCTCACCACTCGATTTAGAGCAACTCCAACGGACTTTCATAAAGACTTTTCACTATGTGAAAGAGCCAATCGATTTTTTTTTCTCCGACAGTAAAGATTTGAAGTTATTCTATTTTCGTTTATATCTCGTTATTTGATTGTTAAAAAGCTTTTTGTATTGTTTATATCTCGTTATTTGATTGTTAAAAAGCTTTTTTGTATTGCAAAAAAAGCACTGAGAGACATTTTGCTGATCCTGTTGAACTAATCCGCAGCCAACATGTAAGGCTGGACACAGTGGCTTTGAAATTTTCGATCGTTCGTCCCTCTCAACCGATTTGGAAATCGGTTGCATCCATTGTGAGGCCTTGAGTGAATATCGGTCGTGGAACAAAAAAAAAAAAAATGCAATTGGTTGTGTTTTCGACCGAGTTTAAAACAACACAAAAGTTTCAATTTATTATTTTCTTTCTTTCTTGTCTAAAGAAACCATATGGCTTTATGTTGTAGTCAGCGACGGAGCTAGGGGGTCCGGTGGATGCCCGAGACACCTATGGATTTTTTTAATGTAGTGTTAATTTAAAAAAAAAAAAAAAAACATCGATTTTTCCCGAATGTATCTTAAATGACACCGGTCCATCGAAATGTGTTTTTAGTGTTATTTTGTTAGCATCTTAAACTCTGTTAAATTACGGTTAAAAAAAATTGTTCATCCGGTCATATTTTATCCTGGCTCCGTCCCTGGTTGTAGTTGGCGTGCAAGTCAAAATCTGCCCATATATCATGGTAGAACAACACCTTTCACAACTTCCATATCTTTCTTGGAATCTTGGCCATGATGTTGTGATTGTGTTTTTCATTGTGAATGTTTGTTGACGAGGGAGTGATAAGTGAAGAATGAATATATGGTAAATATGAAGGTTCCAGGAAGTTTTGTTTTTTTATTTGTTTTGTTGGGAAGTGATAGATGAACCACACGTTTTATTGCATGCAAATGCAACCGCAACTGCGTGGCTTTAAATGCAGAAAAGGAAAACAATTGCATCGATGGAGTGTGTTATGTGACTTTACATACAAAACTGTTAAATTATGAGTTGTAACTGTTCTATCTTTTTTCTTTGGGGTATATCACATTGTTAGTCCTTTGTATTTTCCTTCAAAAGTAAGAATTTATTTAAAAAAAAAATTAAAAAATATATATATAGGTCACCACTGTGGCACTTGGGTTGTGTCTGGTTGCTGGAGAGAGAAAGCTGACGTGGCAGCCGGAAAGTTAGGTAAATATGGGTCACTACTGTGCCAACGTAAAAGTTAAATTGCATATCTCCACGATTAGTTAGCTCATACTTTTTCAATTATACCGATGTACGTGAACTAAAAGACTACTCACCAAATACCTCTACTCTAAGTTTCGTGATAATATGCCTGTAGTTTTACCGACTACCGATTAAACGAATTAAAATTAACATAATGCATCAACCAACATAAAGTTGCAACATTTTATGCATAAACATAATCCGCATTCATACACACAATCAAAATCACGCCAGAACCATGATCAAACACAGGTTTAAAAGTTTTGCCAACCTTCTTCAAGAGGAACAACAAGGTAATGTGTCTTACGGTTTAAAAATATCCACTTCAACTTTCTTTGTTCGTTGTTTTTTATAGGTGCGTCTAACCCATTGCAAACTGTATCTGGCGTGTCTCGCGCTTACAATGGTTCAATGCATATCATCAGGTTCAAGTGGTACAATTTGTAGTTTCAGGTACTATTGAATTGATTCATGAGGAATTGTCATTTCTAATTATCGTTTTAAATAACGTCAGACTTTCAGCTTATCTTATACAAATTTACTGATGATTGTAATCATTTTAGGTACACATTCGCATATTACAGAAAGTTCTCGAGCTATTTACAACAACATTAGTAGCCACATACGTCGAACTGCCCATGGTTATTCAACTGTTTATTTCTTATATATTTTAGCTAATGTGTTGTGATTACATTTATTTACTGACGTTTACTTTCTCCTTTTCTTCTTATTTGATCATTCATTTTGTTTTATTTACATTCTTTTTCAGCAAGTAAACACGTCTCAAGTAATTTTTTGATGTACTGATGAATGTCTTTCAGATGTGTACATTTTAATTCTAAAGAAATGGAAGACCAATATATAACTGCAGTTTATACCAATGATCACATCAATTTTATCAAGACCATAAGTTCCAAGACAACCAAACGAAGAAAATGTTTGGCTGTAAAATACGGTTCTACATATTTTAATGAAGGCCCATCTGAATGCTGCTGCCTTAAGTAGCTCATAAATAATATTTTGAATGTTCATAGCCTGATACTTTCTAAACTTTAACTAATGGATTATTCTACAGGCTGCTACAAAAGTTGCAACAGAGGCTCTTAAGCAGAAAAAATATGAACTAACGGGATTCTGCCAATACAACAATATCCATTGCAAGAAGATTTTTCCTTAACCAAAAAGTAGGAGCTATGTCATTAATGTACACTCCAATGGTTAATCGAAACCACATCGACTTTTTTTTTTTTTTTTTAAGATGCACGAAAGCATGGCGACTCCAAGTAAAACTACATATAGTATTTCTGCAAAGAAGAGGTTGAGGAACAATGATGATTCAAGTAATTTCTTTTTCATTATATACTGTTAACTGTTTTTAAGAAGTGGTTTAGTTTGATTTTCAATATCAAACCTGTTTGTTAAGTTTAAATTGATATGAACTTCAAACTATTAGTAGTAGCATTTTATCATTGTTGATTTGATAAAGACTTCATCTAAGGTGTTTGGATGTGCTAACTGAAGGTGATTATGTGAATTAATAATCAGAAAGCCGTGTTTAGTATAATGGAATGAAGAAAGTAGTTTGGTAAGTTTAAGAATGAGCATATAAAACTGCTACACTTGGGATAAATATCAGAATTTAGTTATGGGTAAAATGTGAAAGGGCATGGGTAAATACTGAGCAACCTCTGCAACAAACTGCTGCTATCTGCAAGAAAGAAGTGGGGCAAATTGGTGTTTGTATTTCATTCAAATTAGTATTACTGGACCGTTGGACTTATATAACTAAGGATAATGAGAGCTATTTTATTTGCTATATTTAAAAAAATATAGAGAATATGAATTGGGTATCATAAGAACTCTTGGTTTACCTTGCAAAAGCAAAGCATTATTTATGGATGTTTAGGCTAATATACACACATCGGTTGAGGTCACTGCGCAGTGTAATTTTTAAAATTAGCAATCCCAGTCACCCCTTAGTCACTTTTGATAAAGATGTGTTAGTGTTATTTAAAGCTTTAGTTATCTGCTAAAATAATTAGAAAATCATATCAGGTTTCGCCAGACGCTAAAAGTTAACTTATGCGATTCATATCACAGCCTCATAGTGATTACTTTACGTGCACACTCAAGTGCCCCTTTCAAGACTAAAATGAAACCTGGATGACGTTTACACCAAGTTGTACGTGAATAGCTCTAACAGATTTTGGCGCCAAAAACACATTTAAATAGTCGATTGCTCATCACTTTTTTTTTTTTTTTGGTAACCATGATTTCCGACCTTATGGCCGACTAATCCACGGGGTTTGAACCCACGTACCGCCACACAGACTCAAACCAGGTAAAGCCCTCCCTTTTCAGAAGGTTGACGTGGCCACTTAAGGTTGTTTGCACCTAGAACTTGAGATCTCACACATTTTATAGTGATAGTTACAAGCCCTTTTGCCACTAGGCCACCCTTAAGTGGTTAAATAAGCTTTCGACTTGATCAATTCTTCTCATTTGATTGTCCAAGTTATTTGAAATCCATTAATGAATCTTTGTTGATTCCTAGCGGCGTCTATCAAAAGTATGGATATAACTGGAACTTGACAACCACAAGCAAGCAAGCACATTTATGTTATATTCGTGTATTCTATAACCATGGATTGGTCTATCGAAATACAATATACTAAGCTTCTAAGTAACCTGAATCTGTCTCGCTAACGAAAGTTAGATATTCATGCCTAACCAAACATTAGCATGAACACGATGTACATATAGACAATATCAGGGTGTAAATGAGTCGAATCAAGTCGAACTTTACTAGAGCTCGAATCGACTTGACAATATTATGTTCGGCTCGATAGCTCAACGAGCCTTCTTGAAGAAAGCTCGCGCTCGGGTCGAGAATGTTTGTATTCAGCATGTGCTCGACTCGTAAAAGCTCAATTTATTTATAAATACGTGCTTTTTAAACGAAGTACAATTTAAATATAAGATAAGAGTTGAATTCGTCGTGCACGGCTCAAAAAGCTCGACACATTTATAAGTAAGTCTTTGCTCTTAGTGTATTCACGTATAACCTGTTAAATATACTTAATATATATAACTTAAAAGCTTGAAAATCTCGACAATAACTCGAGTCGAACCTATGTAAGCTTGAGCTCGACTCACTTATAAGTTGATTCAATAGCTGCATAATATAGGGTATGTTTATGTAGCATTACTCAACAAAGGATGTGTGAGTTAGAACATCTACCGACAAAAACGCCATTGTGCAAGCCTAGTGACATACACACCTTTTTTTTTTTTTTTTTTTTTTTTTTTTTTTTTTTTTTTTTTTAATTCTAAAAGGTATAAGAAATAATTACATGTCTTGTGGTTTACCCAAAATCACACTCATCATTCCACTTCGATTTTAATTACATAACCAATTCTTATTTTCCAAACTATTTGTATTAATAGTCCCTATTTTGAACAATAGAGACTACCCATATATTAACTAATAGAGATTACCCGTGTAATAAAAACTATAAATTATTACATGGATCATCTCTATTTTTCAAAATATGGATCATCACTAGTTTGAAAAATTAAATATGTATCACTGGTGCACGTAATTAAAATCGAATAGGGGTGACAAGTGTAATTTCAGGTAAACCACATGGATGAAACATCTAATGTTTTCAAGGTATAATAACAAGATTTGGATTGTCTGCATGTTTGCAACATAATCAAGTTTAGATTACAATACTCTTGGCAAAAACTGTATGCAAGTTTGGTGAAAAAAATACTAAAAAACTGAATGAAAATTACTCAAATAACAAAGAAGACACATATCGGCCTTTGGGCTTTATACGGGCTTCCGACTGTCACTGTCAGCATGTAAAACCAACCCAAGGGATCCAAAGCGACACTCTATCTATAAAGTTGACTAAGTATAAATACGTGGTTTGGCGTGGTCTTTACAAATTTGAAAGCGCAAGCGTAGTCATTATGAGAAACTTTAGCGTGTAATTATCACGTACCCTTGTACATTGCGCTTGCAGCCTTGCACTTTCAAATAATCTATCTCATGTCAGGGATGATAACTGCACATCAAAATTTACCATAGAGAGTGCATTTGCACAGTCGAAGTTATAAGGACTACGATTGCAATTTGACCAAACCACATGGCCGGTTTTTGCAATTTACTCTTTAAAGTTTTATATAATATGGCATTGACCATAAATTGTAATAATAACCTCAGCACGACACAGAATATAATTATTTAATTTTTGCTGCATCTCAATGTTCGTGTTTTCAACGTATATAAAAATGAAGTATGAACATTAAACAAAGATTAGATCATGATCACACAAGTTAGGTACAGGTTTAGATGGAAAAACAGACTAGATCAATTCCATTGCTAGCGATAACATGTTTCTTACTACTTATGACTATTACGTATGTTGCATTTTTGGCAGCCTACGATAGCCCGTCTGATCAATGTAAGTACAAAAACCCCGATAACTGAGTCTAGTTATAGTCTGTTATATGTTATTTGAATATTCTAAACGTTTCAGGGACAAAATGGTTTCCAAACTCTTGGGGCGATGGAGCAAGACAAGATTCTCTAAAGCTAATTCTAAGAAGACTGGTCAGAGGTAATCTCTAATAGCGTGCAATACTAGTGCCGAAGTTATAAAACCAAACTGGGACCGTATTGTACGGTACCTAGGTCCTTTCATGGTTTTAACTATGACCAATAAACCTTAAAATCAGTTCTTAGTCCAGTCTGGTTATGCGATTTTTTTTTTTTTTTTTTTTTTTTTTTTTTTTTTTTTTGTTATGGTGTCGTTAGGGGGACAGCCATGCTTTAATCAATTGCTAGAAATCTGAGTTTAGTTGGAGGTCACGTTTGGGATTAAATAGTTTCCAAACTTGTACAGAACAAGTACTATACGGTCTGGATAACGGTTCCAAATAATTTCACTATTTTGAATACAATTCTGTCCCAGCGCAGTTTTGTTTCATGTTGCATACTGCTAATGATTTATCCCTTCTGTTTGCGCATTAACAAAAAGTCAAAAACTATATTTGGTGTTTGTAGGGGATGACATAAACAAGCTTGAAAATACTAGTTTTGCATGTGATCGTGCACCTCATTCGGTTGTTTGTGTGGCAAATCAACACGTAAGAGTTGAAACAGCTAACTTAACAGTCCATATCCCATCCTATAAACATATTGAGCAACAAATTGAGACCTTGGTTCAACCATATGCTAGGCAAGAAGATAAAGAACTTATGAGATTAATAACACCTGTTCATATACTTCAAGAGAATATCAGAACATCCAAATCTTGTAATCAGACCCATAAAGTCCCTGTTATAGTCTTCTCATCTGGGCTTATCGGGAACCTATTTCACGAAGTCAGTGAAATCATCATCCCATTATTCATCACTTCACGCCATTTTAAATCCAGTGTACAGTTCATGATTATTGATTATAAACCGTGGTTTGTTAAAAAATATAATCGTATTCTCACACAACTGTCTAGTTATCAAGTAATAGGCGGTGGTTTAAATACTACAAGTGCACATTGTTTTCCAGGAGCAGTGATAGGGCTTAAATACCATGACAACCTGGCTTTGGATCCAAATTCAATTCCTGGTGGCTACACGATGCTAGATTTCAAACAATTTCTTAGAGAAACGTATAGATTAAAGACAAAAAACGCAAATGAAGCCGGTCTTGCTTCTCATTTCTAGAAAGACATCAAGAACTTTCATAAATGAAGATGAAATGGTGCAAATGATGGAAAAAATGGGGTTTCAAGTGTTTGTGACAAATACAAAAGAGATGTTTAACTTGGATAAGTTTTCTAAAGTGGTGAACTCATGTAATGTTATGGTTGGTGCACATGGTGCTGGTTTAACAAACGCAGTTTTCTTACCTGAAGGGGCAGCGCTCGTGCAAGTTGTACCTTATGCATTAACTTGGGCTTCTGCTACTTACTATGGTCGGCCTGCGCCTAAAATGGGGTTGAAGTATTTGGAGTACAAAACTGTAGCTGAAGAGAGCTCGTTGATGGGTTCATATGGACCACATGATCCTGTAATCGCTGATCCTCAATCTCTATATTCCAGAGGTTATCAAGCAGTTAGGGCCATTTATGTTGACGGGCAGAATATGACAATTAATCTTACAAAGTTTCGGGCGACCCTTGTTGAAGCCCTTGTGCATTTAGGACACCTTCCGTTAACACGAAAATCATAGGATTATAGTAATTGCAGATTTGTAGAAGTACGTTTCGCAGCATAAGATTGATTTTATTTTTCATTTTTACATGTTCAATTGATGCACTTGTTGTACTATTGATGTTATATATGTGAGTTCTTAACAACCCATTTCCACTATTACAATTCTGTTACGGAAAATAATGTGTGATGGATTTCAATATTACCACATTTTCCTTCCTACACAGAACATAAATGTGTGTATAACTTGTATATGCTAAGTCAAAAACACATAAAAGTGAGTTTGTTTGACAACCCCTGCTACTTAAAGAGAAGTCTGCAGTAGACTTCCAAATGTAGGTTCAAGTAACTCTCTGATTCCCTAAAAGTCAGAATAGAATTATTGTTATGTCCTGGCCTGCCAATATCAAAAACAGTTTTAGAATTGCTTTAAATTAAGCATTCACTAGCCACATGCTTTGTAAATTAAACCCACAATCAACATAAACAGCTGCAGCCATTGGGTCTTTTATCTGTTCACCATGCACAACCATGAACCATCTCCGACCTCCTACCTCTAACAACATTCACAAATTCCCTAACCTACCAAAATCTTCCTATTTCAGTGACAGGGTATAAGAACAAGAGTATGTTAGAAAACACCAAAGTAACTATTAAATTGTTTCATTCTCATTTATTCAACTTAATTCATCATTCTTGTGATTGACCTGGACTTACCATGTCTATACTATACACAAACGGGTACACTGCCCGTAAGTGTTAGTCTTCTTCTTTGTCATCGTTCATAGACTCATTTTGTCTCCTCTTTGTTTTGGTGAAGTTCCTCGAGCAATCCAAACTTTCTTGCCTTGTTTTTGGAATTTTGCGAGTTTTTGTCATATAAATGGCCCTTAGTTATGTTTTCAATGGGATTTTGCTAGCTTCGTAATTGAATCTTTTTGTAAAGTCGATTAAATGTTCATCCAACGTCTGCTTGATGAATTGTAGATTAACATAGTCTCCACTGTATTCTCGCATTGGCCGGAAGGTGGCCCCCAACTTGTCCCTAAGATCCGGCCACCCAATAATGTTGTGTTTTGCTAAACCTTTGAACCACATGACTAGTCGCTTTGCTAGTGTGAGTTGGAACATGTGGCAGGCCATGGGGCTGTTCCAGACTTCCAGCCGTTCGTCTTTACTTCACATTCGAAATGCCATATGTGCGAATTTAGGTCTCCTGTCCCATTGTATGTAGAAACTGTTGGAAAATACGTTGGTCAAAAATTGCATTTTCACCAATTGTAGTGTGAATGGGATATCGATCTCAAATTGTGGTGCCTGAAACGAAATGGTGTAAGCTCTGAAAGTGTCAAAGTTGTAACAACATATTAATGGTCGGTTAATTACTGATTAATATTTCGATTAATGGCATGGTTAATGGTTGTTAATAATATAATAACTATGACCGTTACGCGAAAATTAAATCAGTTTTTATGGTAGTTAATTGTATATTAACTATGACCAGTTTTTGAATCACCTATATAGTCTAGCTATATGTGATCATTGAAAACATAAGAGAAAGGAGCACCACACTAAGATAACACACACAAATGTTCGCTTTTGGGATTTTTCTTTTTCATTGCGAATCACAAGTTTGTCCGGTGAAAATCTCAGGCATAACTTCAAGTCCGGCAGTACAACTGCTTCGATTGTTGTATCCTGGGAAATAGACGCCGAATAGGTGGCGAATGTTGGCTGTTATTTGTAAAACAGTTTCCCAGATTAGGGTTAAGATAATCAATAAAGGTACCGGATATTCACTTGAAATCGTGGTATCACTTTCCAATAGAAACTATTCGACCCTATGCCTGGGTTACACGAATATCTCTATGGGATAAGACCAAGTGATGTTCTTGCTTTAGGCACAAACCAAGAACCAGATGCGTATTGAAGTGTTTAGGGTTTTGTGTTAATCGTATAGTAAAAACGTGTATCCATGCAGAATGATGTGACCTCTATTTATAATAGAGAATACTCAAAACCCTAGCCCATGGAATTATGTATAATTAACGGCCCATTAATTATAACATAATACTTTCCATAATAATAGGGAACAGTGGTTATCAGTGGAAACATTATCACTAGCAGTGGTAATGTTAACACATCAGTGGAAACGCTAGCAGCAGAATCACACTATCAGCAGCAGAATCAGCTAGCAGCAGAATCAGCTGGCAGCAGAATCAGCTGTCAGCAGAATCCTAGCAGTAGATTCACAACACTAGCAGCAGAGTCTACTAGCAGTACCTTGATCAATACATAACCACTATTGAGTCAGGGGATTCAGTGACCAAATGGGTGTATACTCCATACCTCCAAACCCATTACCAGGTGTGAATTGATCCCTCAAGTGCACTAAATTTTCCAACAATCCTCCCCAAATTTAGTTCACTACCTTTGCATGAAAAATCAAACACAAAAACAAAACAGGTGCATAAATGAAAATATCCTGAGGATTGAATTTCCACATTAGTACATATACTTTCAAATATTCGAGAATCAGGGTATTCTAAGAATTGAACCCTTCAACCCATTTGAATACCTGACGATAAATACACACAAGTTTTCAAACACTAAAATACTCCTGACACTATATAAGCCATGTGTCCATATCCAATTCATAAATGTTGTAAAAGCTAAAAGTCCAAAAGCTTCCTGAAGCGACAAAACTTCAACATCTACATAGGTGGTTCATCTTTAATTCATGCTCCTGCTTAGCACTTTTTCAAAGAAAATTAACCATTAAGAAGTGAAGACTTCATCCTCCTTTCAGCAGGTAACAAGCACAACCTTGGGATGTTTGTAATGCATGTGCTTCAGTCCACTAAATGATCAGCTTTCCACATTGAACTCAGCTTCCAAGTTTCCTTAGAAGGGAGTTGGGTATCCTTGCATTCAGAGACTAAGTTGGACTTAAACCCATCCCTTTAGCAGACTTCAAAACCAAGTCTCTAGCCAAACCCTTCGTCAAGTGATCAGCTAAGTTTTGTTGAGATTTAACAAACACTATAGATACCACCCCATTCATGATAAGCTCACGAATCATGCTATGCCTAACACCTAAGTGTCTAGACTTCCCATTGTACATCTGGCTATAAGCCTTTGCCAATGTAGCAGCACTATCACAACGGATAGAAATAGGTGTTATAGGTTTAGACCACAATAGAATCTCAAGAAGCAAGTTTTTCAACCATTCAGCTTCTTTGCCAGCAGCAGCTAAAGCCACAAATTCAGATTCCATGGTTGAACTGGTAATGCAAGTTTGTTTCTTGGATGCCCAAGAAATTGCACCTCCACCAAGTAGGAATACCCAGCCACTAGTAGACGAATTGTCTTCAGTGTTACTGATCCAACTTGCATCAGTGTAACCTTCTAATACTGAAGGATAACCAGTATATGAGAGACTATAATCCATAGTTCTCTTCAAATACTTAAAGACCCTCTGAATTGCTTGCCAATGATGAGCACTAGGATTACTAGTATACCTGCTCAGTTTACCCACAGCAAAAGCAATATCAGGTCTTGTACAAGTCATGGCATACATCAAGCAGCCAATCACCCTAGAATACTCAAGTTGAGATACAGCCTTGCCAGTATTAGGCATTAGCTTCTCACTTGTATCCATAGGAGTACTCACTGGAGTACAATCAAAGTAATTAAATTTCTTTAACACCTTCTCAATGTAATGAGACTGAGATATAGAAATTTTGTTACTTTCATGTTTAATCCTTATGCCAAGGATAACATCTGCCTCCCCCATATCCTTCAGGAGAACTTTGATGACAAAAATTCTTTTGTAAGATCAACTTGATTTTGGTCAATGCCAAAGATCAACATGTCATCAGCATATAGACAAATGATGACTCCTTTACCAGATTCATCAAATTTGCTATATACACATTTGTCAGCTTGATTAAGTAAATAACCACTAGACAAAACCACTTCATCAAACTTTTGATGACATTGCTTAGGTGCCTGTTTTAGTCCATAAAGAGACTTAATCAGTTTACACACCTTGTTTTCATTGCCAGGCATGATGAAGCCCTGAGGTTGGTTCATGTAAACCTCCTCATCCAAATCACCATTCAAGAAAGCTGTCTTCACATCCATCTGATGAATAATCAAATTGTGAATTGATGCTAAAGCAATTAGCAATCTTATGGTACTGATACGTGCCACTGGAGCATAAGTATCAAAGTAGTCTATTCCTGACTTTTGTTTAAAGCCTTGAATAACTAATCTTGCCTTGAACTTTTCAACAGTTCCATCTACCTTCATTTTCTTTTTGAAAATCCATTTGCTACCTAGAGGTTTGCAACCAGGTGGTAGATCAGTCAACACATAAGTGTTATTGCCCATGATAGAGTCCATCTCATCATTAATTGCTTCTTTCCAGAAAGCAACATCCTGGGACTTTATTGCTTCTTCAAATGTTTTGGGATCATCCTCCACAATGAAGCAATAGGAGTATTGGTCAGAGACCTCACTCCTTGTACCTTCAATTAAGTATAATTGAAACTCAGGTCCAAATGACTTTGGAGTCCTCACCCTATTGCTCCTTCTGAGCTCAGGTTCAGGTTGTTGTTCCACAACCTCAGCAGGAACCTCATCAGCAGGAACCTCATCAGTAGGAACCTCTGAAACACCATTGTCATTGGTTCCATTTGGAATCCTTTGACTTGGTCTAGGGATAGATGAGAATCTGTTCTCATCAAAGAGTGCATCCCTTGATTCAATTATTGAGTTAATTGAAACAGATTCATTAGGTTCTATAACATAAAACCTATATGCCTTGGAATGCTCAGCATATCCAACAAAGATGCATTCAATGCCTCTTTCACCCAAAGTTTTCTGCTTTGGATCAGGGAGTCTTACAACAGCCCTACAACCCCATATCCTAAGATAATTAAGGTTAGGTTTCTTTTTAGTCCACAGTTCATAAGGGGTAATTTTGTTCCTTTTGTTGGGAACCCTATTTAATAAATAGCAAGCTGTTAACATAGCTTCACCCCAGAACCCTTGACTCAGCCCTGAATAGGACAACATGGAATTAACCATCTCCTTCAGCACCCTGTTTTTTCTTTCAGAAATACCATTTTGCTGAGGAGTATAAGGGGCAGTCGTTTCATGGATTATACCAACAGACTGAAAATACAGAGTATCCATGTACTCACCTCCCCTATCAGTCCTTAATCTTTTGATCAGGGAACTTTGTTGCAATTCAACTTCAGTTTTAAATACTTTAAATTTATCTAATGCTTCATCTTTAGAATGTAATAAATAAACATGACAAAACCTAGAAGCATCATCAATGAAAGTCACAAAGTATTTCTTATTCCCCAAAGAGAGAGTAGCATGTAAATCACAAAGATCACTGTGAATTAACTCCAAAACTTTAGTTTCACGTTTTACTCCTTGAAAAGGTTTCTTAGTTATTTTGTTCAACATACAAGTTTTACACTTTTCAGTGTTCATATCAAAAGCTGGTATTAACCCATCCTTGGACATATCTTGCATTCTTTTAAAATGTACATGGCCAAGTCTTGCATGCCATAAGTTTGAATCATAAAGTTTAGAAGTAGATATAAAAGCAGAATCAATGTTATCATGAACAATATTAAGTCTGAACATTTGATTACATAAATAACCAAAACCAATAAACACACCATTTTTAGACAAAACAAACTTATCAGATTCAATAACCTGTTTATAACCACAATTATTCAAAACACTACTAGAAACCAAATTCTTTCTAATATCAGGAACATGTAAAACATTAAATAAAGAAACAATCTTTCCAGAACTAAACTTCAACTCAACACATCCTTTTCCATGCACCAGGGCAGTTGACTCGTTTCTCATGTGAAGAATAGAACCATCATTCATTGATTTATAGGTCTTGAACCAGCTTCTATCTTTACACACATGAATTGTTGCTCCAGAGTCAACCCACCACGCAACATCATCATCCTGCACAAAGTAAATATCAGATATATATGTAACATAATAAATCTTAAAAGACTTATTAAACACATTCTGACCTTTTAGAGAATTGGTGTTACCATTCCCTCCACTTGTGCCTGGTCCATTGGATTTGTTTCCAACTTTACCACCCTTGCAATCTTTCCTGAAGTGTCCAGGTTTCCCACACTTCCAACAAGTCACCTTGGGTTTCTTGTTAAGATCAGATTTGGTGTTATCTTGATGCTTACGCTTGCCCTTGTTGTCATTGTACTTGGTGGAGTTATTATGCTCCACCATATTGACAACTGATGGACCAGTAGCAGTGCTACTCTTTGGCTTGTCAATGTCTTGAGCTTTGAGTGAATCCTCAATGCGCAAGTGACTGCCCAACTCAACAAGAGTTAACTCCTCCTTCTTATGCTTAAGCATATGCTTGAATTCTTTCCAAGAAGGAGGCAGTTTATCGATGATACAAGAGACTGAAATAGCCTCATCCATGTTCATCTTGTGTTGTGTGAACCGACCAAGTATACTAAGAAGTTCATTGTATTGTTCCATGACAGGTCTAGAATTAACCATTTTGTAATTGTTAAAATTACTTACAAGGAACTTCTTACTTGATGCATCCTCAGCCATATATTTGGCTTCCAAGGAATCCCATAGTTCTTGAGAAGTTTCAACACTCTGATAAATATCAAATAGAGAATCAGACATACCATTGAGAATTAAACCCCTGCATATGTAGTCATCATTCTCCCATTTGCTTCTTGCCCTCATCTGATCCATAGTAGCATCATCTCCATGATCTTCTGGAATCTCAGTTGTGAGAACATACACCACATTCATGCTTGACAACAAGAAGTGCATCTTCTTTTGCCATCTTCTGAAATCAACACCTTCAAACTTTTTCAACTTGAAAAGGTTAGCAGCTATTTGTCTCATAGCAGCAGCCATTGATTATCACTAATAGTTTCTATTGATTGTTGGTTGTTATTTGTAAAACAGTTTCTCAGATTAGGGTTAAGATAATCAATAAAGGTACCGGATATTCACTTGAAATCGTGGTATCACTTTCCAATAGAAACTATTCAACCCTATGCCTGGGTTACACGAATATCTCTATGGGATAAGACCAAGTGATGTTCTTGCTTTAGGCACAAACCAAGAACCAGATGCATATTGAAGTGTTTAGGGTTTTGTGTTAATCGTATAGTAAAAACGTGTATCCATGCAGAATGATGTGACCTCTATTTATAATAGAGAATACTCAAAACCCTAGCCCATGGAATTATGTATAATTAACGGCCCATTAATTATAACATAATACTTTCCATAATAATAGGGAACAGTGGTTATCAGTGGAAACATTATCACTAGCAGTGGTAATGTTAACACATCAGTGGAAACGCTAGCAGCAGAATCACACTATCAGCAGAATGCTATCAGCAGCAGAATCAGCTAGCAGCAGAATCAGCTGGCAGCAGAATCCTAGCAGTAGATTCACAACACTAGCAGCAGAGTCTACTAGCAGTACCTTGATCAAGCAGTACCTTGATCAATACATAACCACTATTGATTCAGGGGATTCAGTGACCAAATGGGTGTATACTCCATACCTCCAAACCCATTACCAGGTGTGAATTGATCCCTCAAGTGCACTAAATTTTCCAACAGCGAATCTGTTTTAAGGGAAGCGTGTCAAACACGTGCCTCAATCATGTTCTTGCATTCGCATACATTTCACAAATCTGGTTTGTTATAGCTTTTCGATTTATACATTTTGTTATTGCATTGTTTCTACTTGATTACGCATGACCGGATATACAACAAACTTAAAATAGATTTTCTTTTCTCATGTGTTCAAATCAGAGTAGAACAATAGTGAGCATTTTCTGTTTAATCGAAACTATTTTGTTTGAGTGTTCTTTAATCATGGTAATGCAAAACAGTTGATTTTGAAAAGAAAAAAAAAAAAGAAAAAAAAAAAAAATAGATTGATGTAAAAAGGGTTTTTGGTTTTGACAACGAAATTCACATATTATTTGTGAAAAGGGAATTCATTGATCATATTGAACTATAATGTGGCTGAAGCTAAACGAAGAATGCCCGCACATGTAAATTGGAAAACATATCCCCATCAATTTTTTATGTTATAGTTTTTTGGGTCCCTAGTTTGTTAAGGCATGTGAAATTGGCAAGCAATTTTCATGTGATATAAATTGGGTATAGTATGGTTCATGTCTCTGGAATTTTAATATAACTTATGTAAGTTTACTTATGTATGCTAACTGTGATATTTTGATTCTTAGACAAGTAATGTTGGAAACTTTAAACCATTTGACTCCTTATGATAACTTAGTGGACCGTAATGGAGTCATGATAACCAAGTTTCATTTTAGTACCAACAGTCCGTGTCCAAACAGTCTTTGTGCCAAACTTTGCGACCATGCTGTGCAAAATATGTCTCCCATGGGGAGGAGAATCTTACGTTTATTATGTGCATAATTTGTTTGATAAGCTGAAACAGGGTGCAGATTTCGGCTTAAAAGTGTTGTTTTGGCTGGTAAAATTACTGCAGGAAAAGTAATTAATAAGGTTGTTTAGTTGCTGGATTTTTATGCAGTAAAAGCTTTTTCAGTTGATGGTCTTTATATGCAGAAAGTTGGCCTTTTGGCTGCTGAGTTTTATGCTGAAAATTGGCATTTTTGGTTGCTGATTTTTTGTGCAGAAAATTGGTAATTTAGTTGCTGAATTGTGTGTAGAAAGTACCTTTATTGAGCTGTTTGGTTCTAAAGTTTTTATGCAGAAAAAATAGCGTGTCCGTTGATGAAATTTTAGGCAGAAATTTGCCGTATTGGTGCCGATTTTTATGCAGGAAAAATATCCTTTTTGTTGCTGAAATTCTATACACAAAAGTGACTGTAAGGGCCTGTTTGACTGCATTTTTTTTATGCAGTAAAGTGTTATTAAAGCTTGTTTGGTTGCTGTATTTTTTTTGCATAGAAACTGTTGAAAGGCTTGTTTGGTTCCTAAAAGTTTATGCTGAAAAATCATTTTTAAAAGGTTATTTGCAAAAGGATTTATTTGTGGAATTTTGTAAGTGGTTGTTTGGTGACATATTGTAGCCGATAATACACTAACTTATTTGTGCAGAAAGTTTTATGCATAAGTTTACGAGCGGAGTTTGTTTCCAAATATCGTATTTGTGTAGAAAATTGACTTTGGGGCTGTTTGGATATGATGTACTTTTTGGAGTTGGTTGAACAAAAAATGTCTCTTTGAGATGTTGTTCGGATTACAGTCTTAACGGATGTTTTGTGCTAAATTGTGTGTTATTGGATGCACAATTGTGTGGCAAATTTGTGCATATTTAAGGGTGTTTGGTACAATGTTACTGATTTGTTCAAAAACAATAAACAAATCATTCGACTTTGTGTCGAGGATTAATAAGTTTGGATGTTGCAAATAGTGTGTTGTAAACATTATTGCAAATAATCAAACTATTTGTAATCCTAAACGAAATTAAATTGCAACTCATGTTGCTAATAGTTTAACAAGTTGTCATTACGTGGGAAATGACTAAGTGTTAAACATAACTGTTTCGGACATAGTGAAATGTCGCGAAAAAACACACATACTAATGACAACAAACAATGTTGGTTTATGTAACTAACTTGAATGGTATGATTGTCATTCAAAGTGAGTTGTCCTTTCACATATAGTGGAACATGTTTATTGTGTGTAATGATTACACATTGGTATTATGTGAACGTAATCACATAATAAATTGAGATCACTTATAATTATATGATCTCAAGTGAATTTGGATGACATGTTTTATGTGTAGATTTACATAAGTACTGATGTAAATTTGTCTTACGAAAGAATGTTAGTTGGTGAAGCAATGAATAATCAGAATGATGCATCTTTTGTTCATATGCTTGATTCCTTGGTCTATAGCATGCTAGACATGGAATTTGTTAATTATGAAATGGAAAATAATTAACGTCAAACATTCAAAGAGTTTATACACAAATATGAAACTTGTGTAGTGACAAATTACTAAGGTAACTCATGTCATATACTCAAAAGTGTATCTCTTAAATGAGATTGACTTTGAAAGGAAGAACCCTTTCTACAAAATTCTTGAGATAGGTTCAATGTGGGGGATTCCGGCCCAGCTAGAGTTCAAATGACACCGATCAACATCTATTCAAAATAGAGGTGTTACCCATTTGAAATACTCATGAATTATTGAAAGAACCACAGTTACGGTTTTATTTAGAGCAAAACATAACTACCATTTGATGGGTAATTAATGTTATTAATGACCATCTGATTTCAAATCATGGGTGGCTATGTATAGACTCTTTCTTGAAATGACCACTAAATCTGATTTTATCGCAATGGATAAATTTGGATAAGAGACAAAATGTCTATGGTTTACAGAATATGACACACCAACATCACCTAGAATGATAGGTGTATACACTGTGATAGCCACTAAAGAATTTGCAAAGCATATATCACAATGTATAATGGTGAGTCATGACATATTATGTCAATACGACAACTACTCTCAACATGAGTTATTATTTTTGACATTGTTAAGTCAAATGATAACAATGCGGATCCGTTTATAAAAGGCTTAATCTGAGAGTGAGTTAGCAAGTCATGTGGAGGAATGGGACTAAGCCCCAGAAAAGTTTATATGAAGGAAAACCTAACCCAGGTGACTGGAGATCCCAAGATCTGGGTTCAATAGGACAACCTAATTGTATAAACTGAGGGAGGTCACTGTGGGGGAGTTATCAATTCTCCATTCATTTAAGGGGGTTAGTAAACTTCCTAGTCTATTCCTATAACAGTGACAATATGAGGTTAAGCTTGTCGCTTTTAATGATTCAATTGGAATCACCTATGTGGGAGAGAAGTGGGGTCGCTTCTAAGAGAAATGTGGGGGCGCAATTCCTAACAGCTCTCGCAGAACCAGGCTAGTGTTCATGACCATAACGAGCACGACTATGAGGACTTAACGATGTCAGGGAGAGTCCTGTGTGAACTTATATTGTCGTCTATATAAACAGCAGATCAGTTCAAAGACATCGCGTTCTACTGGCAGCTAGTAGGCTAAGTATATTTCACAAGGGAAGGTTCAAAGGGTAACACCTACCTATCCTATGCAGGATTCAACTATTGGGATTTTCATTGGAAATGTGTGTGTTCTTGAATCGATCTCCATTCATGTGGGGGATTGTTGGAAAATACGTTGGTCAAAAATTGCATTTTCACCAATTGTAGTGTGAATGGGATATCGATCTCAAATTGTGGTGCCTGAAACGAAATGGTGTAAGCTTTGAAAGTGTCAAAGTTGTAACAACATATTAATGGTCGGTTAATTACTGATTAATATTTCGATTAATGGCATGGTTAATGGTTGTTAATAATATAATAACTATGACCGTTACTCCAAAATTAAATCAGTTTTTATGGTAGTTAATTGTATATTAACTATGACCAGTTTTTGAATCACCTATATAGTCTAGCTATATGTGATCATTGAAAACATAAGAGAAAGGAGCACCACACTAAGATAACACACACAAATGTTCGCTTTTGGGATTTTTCTTTTTCCTTGCGAATCACAAGTTTGTCCGGTGAAAATCTCAGGCATAACTTCAAGTCCGGCAGTACAACTGCTTCGATTGTTTTACCCTGGGAAATAGACGCCGAATAGGTGGCGAATCTGTTTTAAGGGAAGCGTGTCAAACACGTGCCTCAATCATGTTCTTGCATTCGCTTACATTTCACAAATCTGGTTTGTTATAGCTTTTCTATTTATACATTTTGTTATTGCATTGTTTCTACTTGATTACGCATGACCAGATATACAACAGAAGCATCAATGGGGAGTTTCCTTCCGTCTGGTAGTTGGTAGTCTTGGATCTATTTTCACTACAACATTGACTGCTTTCAGCGAGGACATTTTTAGGCTTTCAACGGGGACATCTCCCTGCCAATAACTTTCGGCGGGGACGGCGGGGACATGTCACTGCTGAAAGTCCCCCGCCAAAACCCCCTCGCTGATCACTTTCGGCAGGGGCAGGTCAGTCTTTTAGGGGACTAGTGGGTCCCACAACATTTTGGTCTGGTCAAACAATGTCCAGCGTGGCACCACGGTGCACAGTTCACATAAGAACCATATTCATCAAAAATTTCCTAGCCATATTCAAGTATAACTTCATTGTATAGGAGAGTGTGTGATTAAACCTTTGCCTACTCCTGTTCTGATGTTAAACCATCCATTGTTATGTGTGTTTTGTGAAAATTGTCGATTGAGTTATTGGTGTTTTTTGCCGAATTTACGATAGATAGTATGTGTTATGTGTATATTAAAATATATAGTAAAAGTTTGGCCGACAATGTTGCAATTTGGCGGGAAAATTGGCGCCTTAACTTTTGGCAGGGACATGTCCCCGCCAAAAGCAATTATAATTACCGGAAAGTTTAGGCGGGATAAAGTAATTGTTGGGAGGGAAAACTTGATGAGGCAAAAAATGAACTGTTTTTAGGGGGTCATTTAAGCCCAGAATTGAATTTATTTGATCAAATATTGCCCTAAATCGTTCCTTTTGTGATTTTAGGTACTTTAGGAGTGAAATCTGGAAAAGGAAGCATTTTGGACGTTTTTGGAGCATAAAAGTGAAGTAAACGGCAAAGACTTAATTTTCCATGCTGAGAACAGTACCTAACGGCGTCAAGAAGGAAATTGTGACGGCGTCAGGAGTAAAATCCATGACGACCCAGAGAAAATCTGAAGGCGTCAAGAGAAGAGCGTCAAGATTTATTTTGGTGACGGCCTGAAGATGGATTACATGTGACGGCGTGAAACCTAGATCTAGGCAGTCCGAGGAGTTTATTGGCGGCGAGATGACGGCGTCAGACATTTACTCTTGACGCCGTCACCTCACAAAATCTATAAATACTTTTCTATTTTTCATTCATTAAGAGAGGAACTTGTGTGGAGAATACTAGGGTCGAACCTAATAAACCCTAGGTCGTTTGTAACAGTATTTTCAAGGGTTTTCACCCCTTGAAACCTTTCATGTTCAATTAAGATAAGTCCTCTTTCAATTCAATCAATATGTCTATGTGTTGTTTGAATATATCTTGTGCTTGTCTTGATTTCAACATGCTAGGCTAGATCTTTCATGTGTTTGCTTAGATCTAATGAAACCTAGATATTAATTATAGGTTGATTACTTGTTTATAGTTGTAATGGATGAATGATTTCAATGTTAGGCTTAAGAAAACTGGCAGATCTCCATTGTGTAACTTACTTGAACGTCTTAAGAAACATGAACCGATGTGTACTAGGTTTTTATGGTTGTATTTAATGCATAAGCAAATTCTAGTGATCCCATGTTAGGAGCTTCTTAGCCGGCTCGACATAGGAGTGAAGTAGGCGCTTATAGGATTGGGGAAGTAAGTACGCCATCCCATGAATGGTATTAAGGAATACAATCTGTCATCTACGCAACTGTAACAAGTAATTAACCTGTAAAAGATATCTGGGGAGTAATGAAATCTAAGTAAACACAATTCTCCCATATATTGCTCACATCACTAGTATAATTTGTTTATTTTTATTTTTGTTATTTTATTTTGATTGCATCTTTAGTCATTTGGTTAGTTGACTAGCAACTAATTCCGCCCATTCCTCTAAAAACCGAGATTTTTATTTGCTTTCCTAAAAATATAAAAATACAAAAAGAATCATCTCTCACCTCTAGACCTGTTTCTTAGGTTTTCTAATCCTAGCGACACTATTCCCAAGTTGAACGATCAATCCCCATGTACTTGTCACTATACTATACTACAACGATCAGGTACACTGCCTGGTGGGGGTTGTAAGCTTCTCGAGATCCCTCGAGAGGTAAAGCCTGGTGCAATTCCCACGCATCAAGTTTTTGCCACCGTTGCCAGGGAATAGTTATTGTCTAGGTTAGAATTTCTTTTTATTAGGTCTACTTGCTAGATTCCTTTCTAGTAAGATTTTTTTTTTTTTTAGGTTTTCTTTAGTCTATCTTATTTCTTCATGTTTTTGTTCATAACTCTTTACCATCCGACATTATGGAAGGTGGTAACATCTTTGAACCCATCAACCCACCACAACAAGACCACCCACAAAACCCACCAATAGTTAACCAACCTCTTAGGCCCCGAACCCTAGGAGAGTATTCCCGACCTAGCCACCAAGGCTATCGAAACACCATTGAGCTCACCCAAGGAGCCAATGTGTCTCCCTTGCGATCCGACACCATCCGGTTGGTGCAAAGCGGATGTGCATTCCATGGACTTCGTTCCGAAGATCCTAACCAACATCTCAAGGACTTCCTTAAAATCGTAGATTCCATAGACCTAGATGTTGCAACTAGAGAGACAACCCGATTACGCCTATTCCAATTCTCTCAACGTGATCAAGCTAGTCAATGGCTTGAGCGTTTACCCGCGGGATCCATCACATCATGGGATGATCTCACCACTCGTTTCCTTGCTCAATTTTTCCCACCGGGGAGAACTACCAAGCTTAGAAATGATATCTTGATGTTCCAACAACGTCAAGGTGAAACTCCATATGAAGCATGGACTCGTTTCAAGGACTTACTCCAAAAAGTCCCTCATCATTGCATAGATCTTTGGCTCCAAGTCCAAATCTTCTATGACCATATCGATCTCTCCACAAGGCGAACCATTGACCAATCGGCCGGTGGCATGCTACGTGATCTTAGTGCGGAAGATTCATGGGAACTCATAGAAGATCTTGCTCTCTATGACAACGAAAGTTGGAATGATCCCCGTGATTTGAACAAAACGGTCAAGGCAATATCTTTGCATTCGAATAATTCTAGCACTCCCGACCGTAGGATCATGGAACTTGAGGACCAAGTCAAGTTTCTCATGAAATCTTACGAAGCTCCTAAGCCTTCAAGCCATGTGAACAAAATCGCTTCTTCATGTAAATTGTGTAATGGCCCTCACGAAACTCATAACTGCATGGAGCTTCCAAAACGCGCTTATAACGAATTCGCATCGTCACACGCTGGTCGAGGTCCTCGAAACTTTGACAAGGCCTATGAGGCATGGAAGGATAAACCTAATTTCAGAGGGTACCAAACGCGGAGCGTATCCTTCAATGACTCCTCCCTACTCGAATGGTCCGAGCACTTTCCACCACAGAGCACTTCTAGGCAAAGCTATGAAGATGCCTTGCGAAAGTTCATTCTATCTCAAGAATTACAGCTCTCTACGCTCGAGGCTAAGTTTAGACAACAGCAAGCCGATATGAATAACAAGATTTGTAATCTTTTAACTGCTATTAAAGAGCACGCTGTTAATAAACCGATTCAAGCTGAAGAGATCAAATCTGTTACTGTCATGAATCAGCCAACTTCTCCTGTGAAAATAAAAAGCCCTAGTAAGCTATTTAAATATCTGATTGGTGTGAAACGGTCAGATAATTATTGGTCAACCACTTGTGAATGGTCAACTATAATAGTCAAACAGCTTAGGCCAATGCTTCCGTGGAATACAGTGTTTCCCCGGGTCGTTATGTCCCGATGAGGTGTGGATGGTATAAAAACGGGTTTGTGATCGGGTGAATTGAATAGGAGGTAACCAGATAAAGACTTGGGTTTGTTTACACTACTGGAATGATTAGAAATAACAGTATTAACAATCACGGGAAACAAAAACGTATAAACGTGAATCAAATTAAACTCAGACGCGATTGCGTGCTGAGAAAAAGGTGAGTTTTAAGGAAAAATAAACTACAGGGGGTAAAAATGAAACTTTTACAAACTTCAAATTAAAAGAAAAGTTAAAAAGAAAATGAAATTATTAAAATGATTATTTTAATACTTAAATACTATTTAATTAATTAAAACTATTTAAAAAGTAAATTAAACCTAATTTAAATAAAACTAAAAATGATAAACACTACAAATTAAACTAAAAACTTGTAAAAATAATTTCTAAAACTTAAAATTAACTTGAAGAAAGTATAAAAAATAAAAATAAATATTTTTTGTGTTTTTATGGATTTTCTATTAATTAAAAACTAATTATCTTAATTAAACTATTTAAGCTAACTTAAATTAATAATAATACCTAAATGACTTAGAAAATTATGGAAAAATTTATAAAACTATTTTATAACATTTAAAAGCTAGGAAAATATAAAAACTAGGTGTTGCTTTATAAAAACTAATTATGCTATTTAATACTTAATTATTAATTAAATATAAATAAAACTAATATTAATTCTAATAAATGCTAAATGACAAAATAAAAATCTGAGAAAATTATTAAAAATACTTTAACATAAAAGGTAATTAATAAAAATATAAAAACACCAAGTACTTAATAAAAATCTAAAAATGAAAATTAAAATTTAAATTACATTAAATAGAAACTATCACTTAAAATTAAATTGTTTTTTCTGGATTTTTCTTTTACAAACTTATTTTATACCTAAAAACAAATAACTTTTGTAAAAACAACTATTTTACAACTTAAAAATAAGCACTGTGGATGCAATTTAGCAGCACAGTTTGACTTTTGTTGACCACAAAGGAAAATAAGCTCAAATGTTCTTGTGTGGGACCCACTATGGATGATTCTGAACTAAATTAGTTGTTGAAACTTGATTAAGCAAGAAAAAGCAACTTGGGACCACAGAATAAGCAAATGGGTCAAATTAAGCATTTTGGTTTACTTGTTTCCAAACTAAAAGTGGGACAGACTTGGGTGATGATTTAAGGTGGGGTCCACAAGTCTTGGGGTCAAACTTTTGGTCAAAATCTCAAGCCTACCAGGAGGGGGGTTGGGAGGAACCAAGTTATGGCCTGTGGGACCACTGAGGTGGGCGGCACCCACCACCAAAGTGGTGGTGTTGGGATGGTGGGTCTGCTGCACAGGGCATGCAGACAGCCCTGCAGCTTTCTTTGGGTGGCTGTGGGGCCCAGAAATAAAATCCTAAAAATTCAAGCTATGTGGGATTCCAAAGATGAGCTGATAGACTTCAACTCCTAAAAGTTTCAAGACCTAAAGCTACACACATAAATCAAAACAAATCTTTGAAATATAGGAAAAACCTGAAAAATGCACATTTGACTTTTTAGGAAAACTTGATATAGTTGACTAATATGAACTTCTGCTGATCCTAGTTAACTTAATGCGATGATTAAAGATAAAGTGAAGCTAAAACAAATTAACTTAACAACAACTAAAGTGAATTTTGAAGTTTGTGCATCCACAATCCACAACAGTTAAGCTGTTGTGGAATCTCAAAGTGAATTTGACTTTTTCATTATGAAATTACCAAAGTGACAGTTGGATTATGCTAGTTTGAACCTACTATAGATGTCTACACAGATTTTTCTCAATGAAACTCACAAGGACACATTTAAATAGGCAGATCCAAACACCCCTTAATGAACCTGTTTACACTACTGTTACTATATTTTAAACTATAACTTAAGATTTTAAGATTAAAACAGATCAAGTTAATACCAATTAAGCTATTTGAACTTAAATTACACAAGAGGAACAACAGAAACAAATTATGCCAAGAAATAGATTTTGCTTACAAATGATGAACAAGTCAAAACTGAGAACCAAGGAAACCACAACTATCCTTAGAAATTGCTAAAATCGAAATTATGAAAGAAATAGTTATTCTAAGGTTTTGAAAACTTTTAAAAACTTATAATTAAGCTTAAATAAACAGGAATGAACAAGTTTTAACAACTTTAAACAAGTTTAAGTAAATTTGTCAGATTTACTTAGAAATTGCTAAAATAGAAATTATGAAAGAAATCTTGAAAAAAAGCTTGATTAAGATCAAATTACATAAATAAAGCTGATAACAACTAATTTAAACTAAGTATTACAATTGAAAACTAAAACAATATTAAACCTACTCTCATTTTCTAATTTAATCTAATAATTTTTTCCTCTGCTGCCTCTTGCTCCTTTTATGGTATCTCACATGTCTTGTGGGTCCCACAAAAGCTTTCCCACCACCATTGGATCCTTGAAAGACATCCAAGCCGTTTAATTAATTTTGGCGGGAAAAACGGTTTTAAGCAATTGGGACTGTAACATGTTGGAGGGTGGGTTTTTAGTGTATTATTTGGTCTTGGGAAGTGGAATTAGGACAGGATAAGGGGTAGTGGGAGTTGCAGGGTGGGTTTGTAGGTGTAGGTGTTGGCAGAGGTGTAGGAGTGATACGTGGCATCCCCTGAGGTAAACTTTAGAGGTGGGTTTTATTGTGGGATTGACAGGGAGGGTAGTGAGGTGGTGTAGGAGGTGGTAGATGTAGAGTGGTGAGGTGGAGGAGGTAAGTAGCAGGGGAGGTGGAGTGAAGGTTGAAGATGGAGGGTGGTCAACGAGGTCGACCCCCGTTTATTTTAATAAAGGGTGAGATGGGCTGGTTTGTTTGGGCTTTTGGAGATATGGATTGGACCAGGCTTGTTTTATTTTGTGTGTTGGATTTGGATTGGGTTTTTATAAATAACAAGGGTCCGTTTGTTATAGTAATTATCACAAGGACCTAATTTGTAATTTATTGAAAGTTAAGGGTCTGAAATGGCAAGTTTCCAAAATATATTCAAGGGACTATTCTTGCCATGTGTGATAAACCGAAGACCATAAATGTAGTTATTTTCCATTAAAAATACCCAAGGACCTTTTCTGCCAAATCTTCAAACTTCGGGGACCAAATCTGTAATTTCTGAATTTGTGAAGGGTTGAACCTGTAAATTCTCAATAAATACCACAAGGACCAATTATGCCATTAATGAATAGTACAAGGTTTGTTTTTAATATTTTCCATTTTTTAAAACCTGAGGACTAATTTTGACATTTTTGAAACTTAGGAGACTAAAGTTGTAATTTTGCAAATTTTAACTTTAAAGGACTTATTTTGACAACTTATGAATCCCCAAGGACCTTTGATGATATTTAACATGTTCTGAATAACCAGGGACTAGTTTTGACAACTTTTGAAACTTGGGGGACTGAAACTGCCAATTATGCAAACTTTGTACGTTTTTCATCTGTTTTTGATTATTTTGCATTTGAAACATATAAAACTCACTTCTAAGATATTTTAAGTATTATGATGCATATTTGAGTGTTTTTAGATGTTTTGGCAGTTTAGATTGGTATAAAATGATGAGTATTTTGACACTCATCAATCCCCCACACTAAAACATTGCTAGTCCCTAGCAATCTTTTGAGAAAAACTTAATGGATTTGAAAAACTCTTTACCAAAAGCCATCACTTCTGGAGTAGCCGGGTGTGAGAACTGTGGTACACCTGATAACCGTGTGATTTTGAGCAAACCACCAGCTGTCAACGGATTTGATTAGTCTTTACCAAAAGCCATTTGCTTCTGGACTAGCCAACTCTTGATGGACTAAGTCAACATCTTGGTGAGCTGATTACCAATTATGGATTTTCCACGGCCTTTACCACAAGCCATAATCTTGCGGGCTAGCCAACTCATTCGCTTTATGGGATATGGCGAGTTGATTTACCATACAATTTTGGGCAAATTGCAAGCCATCAACAGATTTGATATATCTTTACCAAGAGCCGTTTGCTCCTGGATTAGCCAATCCTTTAGTCGTTTAGACATGGCGGACTAATTACCACAAAATTTTTTAAATAAAGTGAATTTTTTTTTTAATTTTTTGCCAAAAACGGGGGTACTAGAAGATATAATGTGATAAAATTCGCTAGAATTTCCCCCCCACACTTAGAATTGAATATTGTCCTCAATATTCAAAGTCCCGGTTATTATGCCAATTCTTTGAACGTAAAAGGGTAACATTACAAGCTAAATGTGAAAAATCATTTTTCACTTTATTTTATATAGATATATACATACTTTTTTTTTGAGAGTATATACATGGTAACAACAGCAGGGGCAACGCCCCCACACTTAGGGTGAAAGCCCCGTATGCATGCTACTGTTTTTGTTTACCGAGTCGCTAGCTTGACTCGACCCCGAATTCATTTGTCCATGGGGAAGCATGATGTGGAAGAAACAATCTCCATCGGACTTTCATTCAAGATGTTTGGATAAACATTTGAAGCACGTGAAAGTTCCACACCGATGAGATACACAGATCCTGGCTCAAAATTTATAAATGAGAATGCCGGGATCAAAAATAGTGTCTTCATTCCCGAGGGAGTGAAGAAGAGGAGAAATCACCTGGTAGGTGAATGAAAGAAGAGAGATCTGAATAGCAATTAAGATAAGAACTTCCTCCTCAAGAAATGCATAATCAAGTGGAGGAGGCAAGCCCTTAAGCTTGATCTCAGGAAATTTATCAGTTTTCTCAACTGATTTGATTTCCTTATTATGAAGTTATTTGGGTGGAAGAGGGGGAGATGGATCTTCGTTTAACAAACTTTCTAGAAAAAGAATGTCCCCCTCAGGATCAAGATAGTTATCATCAACTTCATACGAAGTTGAACTATCTAGGGCAAGGAAAGCTTCGACCTCGTCCAGATCAGCTTTGAGATAGAAGAGATCATCATTACTTCCTGATGGAAGTGGACTGGTATGAGTGAGTTCATCGGTGAACTCCTCGAGAAGAAAGTCAACATTAGAGTGGGGAAGGGATGCATCAACATACTCAATGTCTCCAAAAGATAAACAATCATCACTGGAATCAGAGACATTCCCCATTTGATCATTTGGATTATCAGGGGGTGAAGGAATATCAAACACTTGATCAAAAGTCCCCTGTGACACTCTCGGGATTGGGACAAGGATTTCAACACTAGAATTTATTAATTTGTTCGATTCCTTATTAGGAACAGTGCTAAGATGCTCATCCCCCATGTTTAGAGAGTGAGTGTGAACTTCGGGTGTGATAACAACAGACTGAGGGAGTTAAGAAGGATTAGCAGTTATGGATTTTACAAGTTCCATTTGTTCATTTGCTAGTAACTTCTCTGTATTCTTATCTCCCTAATTTTCTATGGAAGGAATCACAACTGATGAACTAGATGAATCTTTTTGAATGATAACAATGTTATCTTCATCATCATCACTGTCATCATAAAATAGAGCAGCAGTGCAAAGATTGGCACGTATTTTAGCTGCACGCTGCTCAGCCAGTAATTCTTCCATGCTTTTTCCAGAATCTCGTTCTTCAGCAAGTAATTATGCGATAGATTTATCACGAGAATTTTGAATGAGTGGAAACTGTGGGGGTGTGGATGTGTTAAAATCGGAAAGTTGACATTGATCATCATTGTGAGGACCCCCACAATATACACAAGAAGAACTTGGATCATGGCAAAGAGAAATATTAGCCAACTCCTCCTTAAGATCTTTGAGTTTCTCAAGAACCTCTATATAAGGGTCTTGCTGGATATGAGGAGTTGCTTGAATCATTTGGCACTGTGGAGGTGGGTCTTGAAACGGATAGTCGTAATTGTTACAAGGAAATGGATTCCTTGTTTGACAATTAGAGCTAAAGTGTGGACCTCCACAGTACTCACAATAGTTGAACTGATGTGGATGTGAGTCGTATGTGTTCGAGTCATAATTATTATCAGGAAACTGCTCATTGACAAGCGTGTTTCCCAATTGACAATCAGAACTGTAGTGTGAACGACCACAGTACTCACAACAGTAAAACTGCTGAGTCTCATGGTGTGGGAGCTGATGGAATGAATTAGTCGTGTCAAGGTAGGAATAGGGATTCTGGTTATAGACAGACCCGTTTCCTGACTCTACCCTGCCACAACTGGGACAATTACCACCATTATAAGGACTACCACACCATTGACAAACAAGAGAGTGAGAATAAGACATAGAAAGAATCAAAGGGTTTTGTAGGATGAGAAATGAAGAATCAAAAAGGTAGGAGGGTAAAGGTGAATATTTTTGGTGTTTTTGAAAATTTTTATAAGAAAGAAAATCTTTTTGTGTTTTTGTGTTCGTTGAAAACTGATTTAAAATGTTTTCGGGAACAGTTTTGTTTATGATAATAAGATAATATGAACAAAGGTGGATAAATATACAAATGGATGAATTCCAAAATCACTAGTACGCAAAACCGTTTAGAATACGCGCACAACATCCTCGGCAACGGCGCCAGATTTTGATTGGTGTGAAACGGTCAGATAATTATTGGTCAACCACTTGTGAATGGTCAACTATAATAGTCAAACAGCTTAGGCCAATGCTTCCGTGGAATACAGTGTTTCCCCGGGTCGTTATGTCCCAACGAGGTGTGGATGGTATAAAAACGGGTTTGTGATCGGGTGAGTTGAATAGGAGGTAACCATATAAAGACTTGGGTTTGTTTACACTACTGGAATGATTAGAAATAACAGTATTAACAATCACGGGAAACAGAAACGTATAAACGTGAACCAAATTAAAATCAGACGCGATTGCGTGCTGAGAAAAAGGTGAGTTTTAAGGAAAAATAAACTACAGGGGGTAAAAATGAAACTTTTACAAACTTAAAATTAAAAGAAAAGTTAAAATGAAAATAAATTATTAAAATGATTATTTTAATACTTAAATACTATTTAATTAATTAAAACTATTTAAAAAGTAAATTAAACCTAATTTAAATAAAACTAAAAATGATAAACACTACAAATTAAACAAAAAACTTGTAAAAATAATTTCTAAAACTTAAAATGAACTTGAAGAAAGTATAAAAAATAAAAATAAATTTTTTTGTCTTTTTATGGATTTTCTATTAATTAAAAACTAATTATCTTAATTAAACTATTTAAACTAACTTAAATTAATAATAATACCTAAATGACTTAGAAAATTATGGAAAAATTTACAAAACTATTTTATAACATTTAAAAGCTAGGAAAAATATAAAAACTAGGTGTTGCTTTATAAAAACTAATTATGCTATTTAATACTTAATTATTAATTAAATATAAATAAAACTAATATTAATTCTAATAAATGCTAAATGACAAAATAAAAATCTGAGAAAATTATTAAAATTACTTTAACATAAAAGGTAATTAATAAAAATATAAAAATACCAAGTACTTAATAAAAATCTAAAAATGAAAATTAAAATTTAAATTACATTAAATAGAAACTATCACTTAAAATTAAATTGTTTTTTCTGGATTTTTCTTTTACAAACTTATTTTATACCTAAAAACAAACAACTTTTGTAAAAACAACTATTTTACAACTTAAAAATAAGCACTGTGGATGCTATTTAGCACAGTTGACTTTTGTTGACCACAAAGGAAAATAAGCTCAAATGATCTTGTGTGGGACCAACTATGGGTGATTCTGAACTAAATAAGTTATTGAAACTTGATTAAGCAAGAAAAAGCAACTTGGGACCACAGAATAAGCAAATGGATCAAATTAAGCACTTTGGTTTACTTGTTTCCAAACTAAAAGTGGGACAGACTTGGGTGATGATTTAAGGTGGGGTCCACAAGTCTTGGGGTCAAACTTTTGGTCAAAATCTCAAGCCTACCAGGAGGGGGGTTGGGAGGAACCAAGTTATGGCCTGTGGGACCACTGAGGTGGGCGGCACCCACCACCAAAGTGGTGGTGTTGGGATGGTGGGTCTGCTGCACAGGGCAAGCAGACAGCCCTGCAGCTTTCTTTGGGTGGCTGTGGGGCCCAGAAATAAAATCCTAAAAATTCAAGCTATGCGGGATTCCAAAGATGAGCTGATAGACTTCAACTCCTAAAAGTTTCAAGATCTAAAGCTACACACATAAATCAAAACAAATCTTTGAAATATAGGAAAAACCTGAAAAATGCACATTTGACTTTTTAGGAAAACTTGATATAGTTGACTAATATGAACTTTTGCTGATCCTAGTTAACTTAATGTGATGATTAAAGATAAAGTGAAGCTAAAACAAATTAACTTAACAACAACTAAAGTGAATTTTGAAGTTTGTGCATCCACAATCCACAACAGTTAAGCTGTTGTGGAATCTCAAAGTGAATTTGACTTTTTCATTATGAAATTACCAAAGTGACAGTTGGATTATGCTAGTTTGAACCTACTATAGATGTCTACACAGATTTTTCCCAATGAAACTCACAAGGACACATTTAAATAGGCAGATCCAAACACCCCTTAATGAACCTGTTTACACTACTGTTACTATATTTTAAACTATAACTTATGATTTTAAGATTAAAACAGATCAAGTTAATACCAATTAAGCTATTTGAACTTAAATTACACAAGAGGAACAACATAAACAAATTATGCCAAGAAATAGATTTTGCTTACAAATGATGAACAAGTCAAAACTGAGGACCAAGGAAACCACAACTATCCTTAACACCTCCCATGAGGTACTATAACCACTGCAATCCAAAATTACCCTGCTTCAATCCTTCTTCATCACTGCCATTGATTTTTTATTTTTAACTATTTATTTAGTATTTTTTTTATTTTTAATTTAAACTGAATGAAAGTTATTCTAAGGTTTTGAAAACTTCTAAAAACTTATAATTAAGCTTAAATAAACAGGAATGAACAAGTTTTAACAACTTTAAACAAGTTTAAGTAAATTTGTCAGATTTACTTAGAAATTGCTAAAATCGAAATTATGAAAGAAATCTTGAAAATAAAGCTTGATTAAGATCAAATTACATAAATAAAGCTGATAACAACTAATTTAAACTAAGTATTACAATTGAAAACTAAAACAATATTAAACCTACTCTCATTTTCTAATTTAATCTAATAATTTTTCCCTCTGCTGCCTCTTGCTCCTTTTATGGTATCTCACATGTCTTGTGGGTCCCACAAAAGCTTTCCCACCACCATTGGATCCTTGAAAGACATCCAAGCCGTTTAATTAATTTTGGCGGGAAAAATGGTTTTAAGCAATTGGGACTGTAACGTGTTGGAGGGTGGGTTTTTAGTGTATTATTTGGGCTTGGGAAGTGGAATTAGGACAGGATAAGGGGTAGTGGGAGTTGCAGGGTGGGTTTGTAGGTGTAGGTGTTGGCAGAGGTGTAGGAGTGATACGTGGCATCCTCTGAGGTAAACTTTAGAGGTGGGTTTTATTGTGGGATTGACAGGGAGGGTAGTGAGGTGGTGTAGGAGGTGGTGGATGTAGAGTGGTGAGGTGGAGGAGGCAAGTAGCAGGGGAGGTGGAGTGAAGGTTGAAGATGGAGGGTGGTCAACGAGGTCAACCCCCGTTTATTTTAATAAAGGGTGAGATGGGCTGGTTTGTTTGGGCTTTTGGAGATATGGATTGGACCAGGCTTGTTTTATTTTGTGTGTTGGATTTGGATTGGGTTTTTATAAATAACACGGGTCCGTTTGTTATAGTAATTATCACAAGGACCTAATTTGTAATTTATTGAAAGTTAAGGGTCTGAAATGGCAAGTTTCCAAAATATATTCAAGGGACTATTCTTGCCATGTGTGATAAACCAAGGACCATAAATGTAGTTATTTTCCATTAAAAATACCCAAGGACCTTTTCTGCCAAATCTTCAAACTCCGGGGACCAAATCTGTAATTTCTGAATTTCTGAAGGGTTGAACCTGTAAATTCTCAATAAATACCACAAGGACCAATTATGCCATTAATGAATTGTACAAGGTTTGTTTTTAATATTTTCCATTTTTTAAAACCTGAGGACTAATTTTGACATTTTTGAAACTTGGGGGACTAAAGTTGTAATTTTGCAATTTTTAACTTTAAAGGACTTATTTTGACAACTTATGAATCCCCAAGGACCTTTGATGATATTTAACATGTTCTGAATAACCAGGGACTAGTTTTGACAACTTTTGAAACTTGAGGGACTGAAACTGCCAATTATGCAAACTTTGTACGTTTTTCATCTGTTTTTGATTATTTTGCATTTGAAACATATAAAACACACTTCTAAGATATTTTAAGTATTATGATGCTTATTTGAGTGTTTTTGGATGTTTTGGCAGTTCAGATTGGTATAAAATGATGAGTATTTAGACACTCATCAATATGTATCACCAAAAGTGAAAGATCCTGTTAACCCCCTAGGACCAATCCACTTTGTAAATACCATCACCACAACATCCACTCCCACACCTAACCAGAGCCAACAACCAGCTGGACATATAGATCATAAAGCTAAGGATGAGACCTCGAGGTTAGACCACAAATTGACCAAGGACCCCTCGTCATCCAAACACGTCCACTTTGTCAATGTTGTCACCATTAAGCCAATAGATAAGGATATAGAAGAAAGTGACAAGGATGAAGTTGGAGTAGAAACCGAGACTAGGGATGAAATTAGGGAAGTTGAGGTTAATAAGGGAGAAGAGTTAGAGGAAGTAGAGACTGTAGAAGAATACTTTGATAAGTTGCCCACCAAGGAAGAACAGGAATACCATAAGGACTTATTCGATGGCCCCGAGACACCATATATCCTTTGCACACCCTTATCAAAATGGGAGACCCCTCTAACATCAACATACCATGCAACATTGGGCATATGCATATATGGAAAGCTTATATCGACCCTAGATCTCCTATAAACATCATGACTAGGACTTATTATAATTGGGTAATGAAGAAACAACTTGGTTATAGGATGATGCCTAATAAGAATTTGATAAGTAATTTAGTAGGTAGAGTAAAGGGATTGCATGTGATTGTCGGAAATTTCACTTATGAGATCGATTTTATGATAGTAGAGGATACTCGTCCGGTGATAGATGCTAGTGTTCGGAAAACCATTCATTGAGGCCACTAAGATGAGTTATGATCCGACTTTAGGGATAGTTAGGTTCAAGGAAGAGAATGATGAGATTGCCTACCAAATGCCCTATAAGATTGAGCAGTACCACCTCCTGTCAAACATAGAAAAGGAACACAAACAAGCGGCTTACTATAGGAATGATGAGGATAGACGTAGAGGAGTAGAGTATGTGATGAATAGGATGCTTGGTTTTTATAAAGAATGCTTGCAACTAGGTCCGGAATACAAAACTGGTATAGGAGATGACCTAGAGAGTGAAACCAACGATGAGGTCACGTAGTAACCCATGACCTTGAGTCTAGCTACAAGACTCGTAAATAAAGAAAAGCGCTTCTTGGGAGGCAACCCATGTTTTGTGTGATTGTTATTTTTGTTTGATTGTTATTTGTTTCCGTATGCATGCTTTATTTTTATTGTTGGTAGATCATGTTTCAAAACTAATATGGTGAAAATACTTTACTTTGTTGTTTGGCTTAGTCTTAACTTCATCCAAAGGTATTTCGCAAAAGATAAGTGTAAGGGGAAACCCAAAATATGTTTTTAAGAAACAAACTTGATCATGGTTCTCCACAATATTAAATGAACATGTATATTCGTATTTGTTAGAGTCAAATGCTTGTATCGAGTCATAATGATGTTTTGCAGGATTTTTCAGGAAGTAGGACGAAGTTTTTCCAGAAATTTTCCAGAAACTTAACATAAGAATTTCTGCAGGACACTTCTGACGGTGTCAGGAAGAAACTCCTGACGGCGTCACGTATAAAATTCTGAAAATTTTGCTAGTTTTGTTTTTCTAACGGAGTCTTAAAGTTTTTGTTAAATTTTTAGTTTTATAATCTCCAGGAGATCTGCAAACATCATTCCACAAGCATTATATCTTATTTTTTTTCTAGGACTTGTTAGGATATATAGATTGCCGTCGATTTTACGCGAGGTTGCCTTGTCTGTTTTCTCAGGTTTGACAGGTTATATATGACAAGAAGATGATTTATATTCTGGAAGGGAAGCTTTGATTGTTCATTTTCTTGGGGGAAGATCTAACCTGGCCACCTTATTATCCATACCGAGCGAATCAGGGGGGTATTTGATTTCATTCTTTTTACTTATTTCACTTTTATATTCTTTACTTGAACATTGGGGACAATGTTCATCCTAAGTGTAAGGGGAGGGTAAAATGATGATACCTTACAGATACACTTTCGCTTGAGTTTGTTTGTTTGATAGTAGATGTGTAATAAAACTATGAGAAATACTTGTTAGTGTAATTTTAGCGCCGAATTTAAAATTTTTTACAACATCTAGGAGTGAAACTTTAGCCATAGCAAGCGTCTCATGGATAGGAGATTGTATGACTAGCACAAAACCGTACCATTCAGAAAAATTTTCCACCCAAATATGTGAGGTTCGCCTTTAGATTTGATAGGAAAAGCATTTACTATTAGTGCTTATGAGTGTACCGGTAGCATTTAGATTCTAGAACTTGCGTTAGTGATGCATCCCGAGACCGCTAGTGAGACTACATTCGTGTGGTAGGATTTACTACATGATAAGAGGCATTAGGATCACCCTTGTGTTAAACCCGTATCATAATTACTTGACCATTTAAGTCATATTACTTGGCTAGTTAAGTCAATTAATTTTTCCCACACCTTAGCGTTGTACTCATTTTTAGTACACGAAACCCCTAGTACACCCCTCCGAGCCTATCTTTTCGTTTATAACTTTAAGCATTTTACTTAAAAGAAGAATTTGTTACACCCCACTTAAATGTACAACCAAATCGCCTTAGCCTTCCATGTATGCACTCATCTTTAGTGCATTATTGTTATTTGTTAAACCCTTAGTTAATTATCTAATTGATTACATGGTTGCTAAGTCGAGTCATATCCTTGTACATATTGTTTTGGGACGATTGGGACTCATGGGTAAAGTACTTATTTTATGGAGTAATGGGGAAGAACATCATTTATTACCCCCATATGTACGTTAATCTTAAAAGTACTCCAAGTGTTTTGATTATCTTAATTCGAGTCATTAGAATAGCTTATTGTAAAGTATGTAAAAATTCAATTGTAAGGGGAATGTTCATTCCCTATGATGTATTATTTTGGATGGTAGGGTAAAAGTGTATGCACAAAAAAAAAAAAAAAAAAAAAAAAAAAAAAAAAAAAAAAAAAAATAGACTACCATCCCGTTTCATTCTATGTTTATTTTATGTTTTTGTTATTTTTCATTTATTAGCTTAAGTCGAGTCTAGTCTTGGCTTAGCAACGCGATATTGTACATGTAATTAACCAAGATAATTAACTCGCCACCAGTAAAGATTGCCTATATCCAACAAAACCGTGTATTCCATATCCCTACACCTAACGTTACAACCCTTTAAAAAGACCTCTTTGATAGTTTATCCAAGGTGCTTAGGCCATGTGGTGGAGGTTTGATCCTTTCCCAAGCCTATGGTAACCTATTTTGCTATGACAGGTAGTGAGAGATGTTTTCCATTTCCATATTGTGATATTACTTTATTACACCCGAGAGGTGTGAGTATCTAAACACTATTTGTGAGGTGCTAGTGTATAACCTCCGTGCTTGTCTTTGGTCTTTAGTGGAACGATTAATTGTGGTAATTACTTTTATATTAGTGTTAAATGACCCTTAACTTGTATTTTGATTAGAATAAAAGCGCATTTGCTTGAGGACAAGCAAATCTCAAGTGTAAGGGTATATGATGAGGCGAAAAATGAACCGTTTTTAGGGGGTCATTTAAGCCCGAAATTGAATTTATTTGATCAAATATTGCCCTAAATCGTTCCTTTTGTGATTTTAGGTATTCTGGGAGTGAAATCTGGAAAAGTGAAGAAAACGGCAAAGACTTAATTTTCCATGCTGAGAACAGTACCTGTAACAACCGTGGTTTTAGCAGGTCAGTTTGACTGATAGTCATGACTCGGTTGACGTTTGTTTGGTGTGTCCTAGGTGCTGAAATGATATAAGTGTGATATAGGTGAGTTTTAGCACTAAATCCCTTTGCGTAGATGGTTTTATTGTGATTTGGAAAGTTTGTAATTTGGGAAAGTTCATTTTTATCACCTTTGTGGTGTAGAAATGACTTGTGTAGTTTTTGGTGTTTTTGTGTTCTTGCGTAACGAGTCTTCGTTCAAGTATTTGAGCGTTAGCAAGTTACGAGGAGTTTGTTTTTATGAGTTTTGTTTCAAAAGAGTGTGGAATTCTATTTTTGGAAACTTTATTTTTGAAAATGATATTTTTCCGGTTTATCGTAAAATTAAGGTTTATCGCGTAAGACGTTAGGTTTTGTTATGGGAATACATAAAATATGAAAAGTATGAGGTTTTGAGTGTAATAAATAAATTAATAAAAAAAAATATATATGTAGTATAAAAATCGGCTAGGGAAAAAAAAAGAAAGAAAAGGAAACCCAATTGTAGCCCAAATACAACTCTAAGTTAGGTAATTATCCACTAAATAATTATAAATTCAAAATCAAAGTTCCCAAAACTCTTTTTCCTGCAATTAAAGTCGACACAAGGAGATCAAGAAGAAAAAAATTAGGGTTTCATAGTTTTCAAGCCATAATCAAGAATCAAGGTAAATTCTTTAAGTCCTATGTTCAATTAATTGATTAATTAATATAAGGGTTTGTGTTAACTTCTGTAAATTAATGTTATTAAACATGTTGGGATCAATTAATGATAATAGTATGGCGATTGGTTAAGAGAATTGAGCGTAAAATATGCTAGTTATTGAGTTAGGGTTTGGACAGATTTGTAAGGCTGTAAAGATGTGAATGTAAATAACAGATGGTGATGAGTTAGGTCACGAATTTTAGGTCTAAATTGAATTATAATGAAAGAGCTTTCCAAAAAGTCCAGCCACGATTGATTTCAAGGTCGGGAATTTGGTCTTTTGATTTTTCTTTGTTAAGGTGTCAAAGCTGTCAAACTTGGACAGATTTTGGGTAAAAGTTTGAGGGTGTCATGTGGTTGTAAAAGTGGTATTGTGACTTCGCCTTCTGGAATAGTTAAGTTTTAGGTTATATTAGACTACTACGAAGAGGATTCGCAATAAAAACTTGTGGAAGTAATTATTAAAAATCAAAACTTTTTGGTGTGTGTTCAGATCCGAATTTGAGGAGTTGACAAGTTTGAATTTCTTATGAGTATTTGTGTGTGTTATTGTTCCATGGCCTTCTGGGATTAGATTCTATGCTTATGAGAGATCATGGTAAATTTTTTGTGTAAGTTGTTGAGCTTTATTTGTCGTGATTTTATGTGAGTAAATGTACTCAAAAATTCTGCATTTTTTGATTTTTAGAGTGCAAGGGATTTAGTGAGTATTAAGTTATGGTAGTGGTTAGTGTGGTGTCTAGGAGATCCATGGTGGGTCATATGAGTCTTAGACATCCATCATATATGTATTACATGGGTTGTAGCTTTTAGCTTGACCTTGTGTAATGTGGATTATTTTTTTGTGCTATAGATTGTGAGTTGTTTTTGTGGAAGCTGCGGAGTTTAAGGTGAGTTCATAGTCCCATATTTTTACTTTGTTTTAAACTTGGGATGGGAATGATGCTTGTCTTAAATGATTTGATTTACTGTGATTATGTGTGTGGTGTTAAAGAGCTTGGACCTATAATGTTATCGTATGCATGCTATGTGTGATTATTTGCTTGTGTGGATATATATGGGATCCAATTAGGAGGATGCTTATCCTATTGCTCACACATGCGACCTAATTGATGTTAATATATATATATATATATATATATATATATATATATATATATATATATATATATATATATATATATATATATATATATATATATATATATATATATATGGGATCCAATTAGGAGGATGCTTATCCTGTTGCTTGCGCATGCGACCTAATTGATGTTTAATGGGGTCGGGGGACACAAGCCGTCCTAATGTAATCATTGTGGGGTCGGAGGACACGAGCCGTCCTGTTGTAATTATTTTGGGGTCGGAGGACACGAGCCGTCCTATTGGTTGCCTTATGAGTGATGTTGCCTTTGTGTGTGGATATTAACTTGCAAATGCACGTAGCTATATGATAACTATAATTTATTTGTCCAGCTATGTTTTTATAATCACAGTAAACTGGTTGCCTTGAGAGTGTACGTGAGTCTTAAACCTATGAATCTCACCAACATTATGTTGACATTTTAAGCATCATTTTCAGGTGAGCTTTCTAAGGATAAGATAGAAGGATGTGGATAGACGAGACCTTAGTTGCATTGGAAGTGGTTTAGCATCTATGTTTGAATTTATGTATTGTTTCGGATTTTGTTTTGGTTATTTTGTTTTGGGGTATTGTTATAACACTTTGTGTTAGTATTTTGCTCTATTTTTGTGCATGTAGTTGTTCTCTATTTAGACACCAGGTGTTGTGATAATATCCATGAAGTTACACCCTCGCGTTTCCGTCGTGGCGGGGTGTGACAGATTGGTATCAGAGTCTTGGTTATAGAGAATTAGGTGGTTGAGCCTAGACTATAACTTAGGAGTCCCTCATATAGTTGCATTTAGGATCTATGTGTAAGTATAGTATTTTATATGTGTATTTTCCTATATTTATGAGATGTTTTATTGAGTTTCGGACGTCTATTCTATTCCCTATACGTAGTATTGTATGTATCGACTTTATTATATCGTCTTCCGCACGTAAGATGCTTTGTTGGACTACCGTTGTCTCTATCGGATGCGAGAGAAGTGGTAGGATGAAGCGGACTAACCTCAGAATCCGAGTTCCCGATAGCGTGTATCTATGTTCGGACAAGGAGTGGACGTTTATGGGAAACTTTGGTGGAGAAGAAGTGGAGAGGTTTGGAACCATGACGACTTCTGGAGATGGAGCCATTACCAAATACCCTTGGTAGTGTCCTCACTTCACCTAGGAAGGAGATGTGGTTTAGTCTAAACCTCGTGATTTGTATGCGCTTGTGAATTATGTAGAATTGGAAGAAAATAATAGAAATGGTTTTGCATGTTATCGACTACCTCAACATGTAGGAAACATGAATGGTTGGTTGAGTAAAGATGAAAGGGAGTTAGGATGGAATGGTGTGGATTCGGATCTAGAGTCCATAGTGAGTAGTAAGTTGAATTGATCTGAGTGGGGAGATAGGTGCGAGAGTGGAGTTGAGCCATTGTGCGACGTCTTTTGTTTTGTGTTAGGTTTTGGAATTCGTATATTGTCTTTAGCCGTCTGGAGCCATGTTGGAGCGTGATTACTCTTGGATATTGGATCGACCTTATCCAAGTGATTTTGATGATAGAGTTTACGTGATTGTTGGAATTGTTCCATGTGAGATGATTGTTTGCGACGTCTTGTGTTTTTGTTAGCATGATTGTTGCATGATGTGTTGTCATAGGAGGGAGTACACTTATGAAAGGGGGCATAGATAATTATGGTGGCCAACATAATTATACATGCGTCACAACACAAGTGGACTTGCAAGTATGATAGCATGGATTGCATAGTGTATTAGGTGCTATGTGGTATATGTGTGTTATCATTGAGATGTGTGGTTTTGGAAGTAAGTATGCGTGTGGAATAGGCTTATAACTATGGTCGCGAACATAATTATAAGGGTATCACACACGTGGACTTGTGACCATTATTGCATAGATTGATGTTTGTTGTTATATGTTGTGGGAGATGGTATGTGATATCATGTTGGTGATGGCTGTATGGTTAGAGAAGTATTCTCTTAACCGTTTGGGCAGTCGTTATATGTTGGGGTGTGTAGGTGGTAAGATTCCATCCTACCTATCATATGTTGATACCTCAATTATCGGGGGGGGGGGGGGGGGGGGGGTACTTATGTTATGATATTTAAGTTGATTCGTTTGCTAGATGCTCCGTTTGTATACCTAATTCTTTGGTTGGCATTCCTATTCGTACCATGATGGTACAGATGCCATATCTTTCTATTTGACATCATGAAAGGTGTTTGGTAATCGAATTCGTTTCGTTGGATACTGGTTCGTTTCTTTGGTTATTCCTTGCATTCATTCCGCGAATGAATATTGTATTGTTTTTGGAGTATTGTTGGTTCGTGAGGAGTTGGTGTGGATATTTGATTCCTCATTTACACACACCAATTGAAGTTTGTGACATGTTTTGTGACCTGTTAGTATCGGTGTTTTTCTATGATTTTGGTTTGATCGTTGTACGAATGAGTCTGTAAGTTCATCGTTTGGTTTGCAATGTATTTGCGTGAGTGTTCACTGGTATGAGTTCGTTTGAGGATTATTTTGATTACGGAATTCTTCAATGTTTTTCGCGTTCGATTAAGAGGTTGTGTTAGAGTCTTTATGGCATTTTACAAATTCGCTTTGGGTATTTCAAGGTCGTTTGTTGGAAACTATTATTTTTATGATAAAACGAAGTGTGGAAAAAAAATGATTATGTTAATGTCTTACATAAAATGGTTTATATATATTTTATAAAAATGTATAAGTTTAAGATATGTCTTGTAAAAAAAAACGGTGTTCATTTGTTTTTGGGAAGGTTGAGTACGAGAATAAGAACTGTCTATGGTTCTCATTTACCAAACTTGTTATGTATTTGGTTCATCGGGTGTTTCTTTCGTTGTGGTACCCTGGTGGATGTTTTATGGGTGCGTGTATTTTATACTTTCTTTGTGTGGGTTTTCATGAACATTTTATCCATGTCTACTTTTATTGGGGGAAAATTTCTCATTGTGTTTTTCTAGCTTTGATTTTGATGTTCGTTACTTCGCTAGTCGGAAGTTCGTACCCCTTTTGAGTTCGTTGATATACGTTTTAGTTCGACCTGTTTCATGGTTCGTGTCGTTTACTTAGGATAGATTGTCGTTTTGATTATCAATTTGTTCGTTGAAGAAGAAGAGGGTGTTTGCCAAGTTGTTCAAGTGAGAGGTGTAGCTTTAAGATGTACGTTCTTCAGGAAGGTGGTCAACGATAGCGAGTGTTCGTGGACATTAGTAAGATAAAAGTGGTGAAGAGTACCTAAGACACCATCTGAGAGACAACTGTCCTTAGGGTTGGCAGGTACTATTGACGATTCATTTCTATCTTTTTATAGATTGTGTGGGCATCGCAGAGGTGGAAGATCCATAAGAGAAACTGTGTGATACATGATTTGAAGTTGGGAAGTAGAACTTAGAGTTGATATTTGTATGGAGCAGAAAGTGTTATCTACACAGATCATAAGAATCTTTAGCATATATTTGACAAGAGGCTAATATATGTCGAAGAGAAGTTGGGTGTGGAATTTCTTAGTGACTACGATTGTCTGATTCGCCACCGTCAAGGAAGGGCGAACATCGTGGTAAGAGCGCTGAGCGGGAGCCAACGAGTGAAACTTAGATGTTTATGAGCAATGATTATGATAATTCAGTTCGGAGTTAAGAGGATGATATTGACAGCCTAGAGAGAGAGAGTTTCAAGGATGAGAACATGTAAGAAGAATGATTACTTGGTTTAGACCAGTGAATGGAAAAGAATGAAGATGGACGATTGTACTTTGCGGTCCCGCTAATGATTTCATGGAGAGGAAGCTTAAGGACATCTATCATGCAAGGTATAAGATACGTCCGAGAATGGATAAGACGAATTATTACCTTAGCAAGTGGTTGATACGCTTGAAGGTGAGTGTTGATGTCAACGATTATTATGGTGATGCAACGGTCAGAGATACTTGGAGATTTTGTTGAGAAGGAATTGGTGAGACATTTCATTTGATGAGTTGGTAGAGAGACGTGGGGTGTCACGTCAATCAGCTTATATCAAGATGAAATACTTACTCCGCGATTGTGGTAAATGTTTTATGGAGCCTTGAGATAGCGTATGAAGATGAGTACTACTTATCGTTCTTAAATGAGTGAACTAAGTGAGCGTACAAATCAGGCGATGGATGGCGAGCTAAGAGCATGGGTGTGTGATTGAGCCTAAACCACCTAACTTATATTGACCACGGAATGGTCAACAAAGTCAAATAGCCTAGATCAATGCTCCGCGGAAGTATACGGTTTCCCCGGGTCGTTATGTCCCGACGAGGTGTGAATTGTTATCAAACGGTTATTTGATCGGGTGAATTTGGACGAGAAAGGGGTTTGTGTGAGATTAAGCTAAGGAATCTACAATAAAATAGCTTAAACAAGCTATGTGAATAAGACGGGAGAGTAGGAAAAACCAGAAACGATTTAAACCTAAAAACGCATACGTTACGTTTAAATAAAACGTAAACGTACGAAATAAAAAGTGAAAACGGAAATCTGAAAACACCCAGGGGGTGAAAATGACTTTTTTACAAACTATAAGGTAAAAGAAAATTTTTAGAAAAAAAAAACTATTTTTAAACTATTTAATAATTTAATATTAATTAAATACTATTTATTACTTATTATTAATACTTAAATAACTAAAATACAATACAATATTATTTAAATACTAAAAAGGTGAAAATAAAATTCCTAAAATTGTAAAATAACTAAAAACAAGTTTTAAAATTAAAAATAAGTCTTTTTGTATTTTTGTGATTTTTATATTAATTAATAACTAATTAATTACTAATTAACTAATTAAACTATTTTAAATTAAGAAAAATACTAAATGAACAGTAAAAATTCTAATAAAATTTCTAAAATTATTTTATAACATATAAAAGCTATAAAAAATATAAAAACTAAGTTTTACTTAATAAAAACTAATTATGCTATTTTTAACTAATTATTAATTAATAATTAATAAAACTACAATTAATTCTAATAAATACTAAGTGACAAAATAAAAATCTGAAAAAATTATAAAAAATACTTTAATATATGAGGAATTTAACAAAAATATAAAAAAGCTAGGTACTTAACAAAAATATAAAAATTAAAATTAAAATTTAAATCACATTAAATAGAAACTATCACTTAAAATTTAAATTGGATTTTTGGAATTTTTCTTTTACAAACTTATTTAATACCTAAAAACTACAAACTTTTGTGAAAACAACTTTCTCAAAACTCAAAAATGAGTAAAATGGACACTAAAAGGGCTAAAAGTTGACTTTTATTGACTTTTTGGGATTTTGAGCCTCTGTGGGGCCCACAGAGGTTAAACCTGAAGCAAACTAAATATTAGGACTAAATGGAACTGGAAACAACAAACTTGGACTTCAGAATAGGCAAATGGGTCAAAAGACTCACTTTTGACCCATGTTAGAACAAGAGGAATGGGCAGATTTTGGAGCTCAATCAGGGGGCCCACAGGGGGATTGGGGGCACAAAATTGATAGAAATCTATAGAGGGCCAGGTGGGGGATCTAATGAACTAAATGGGAAGGTTTGGGGCCCACTTATGTGCCTTGTGGGACCCACAGAAGTGGGCACTGAGGTCTCAGCAACTGCTGATGCAGCTGCTACAGTAACAGAACCAGAAACACAGACACCAACAGCTCAGCTGGGTTTGTGGGGGTGGTGAGGCTCAAAGAAAAATGGAAAAAATAAAACAAATGTGGGAAATCAAAGATGAGGTGGTAGACTGCAATACCTCAAAAGCACAGAGTCCAAAACACACCAAAACACATTACATAATTCTAAACAATTCCCCTAAGTTTTGAAAAAAACTGAAAAGATGAACTTAAACTTTTTCAAGTTTTGCTAAAAATTGACTTTTGTGAATTAAAAACTAGCACTAATGATCCATTCATGTTTATTAAACCTATTTGAAGTTAACTTAATGAACCTAAACTATTTCTAGACTAAATTGCAAGTTTTGGCAACCCATTATGTGAACAGTAAACTGTTTATGGAATTTAAGAAGAAATTTGACTTTTAATTAGAAATGCATCAAAGTTGATGCTGCATTTGACTGTCATAAACCTAAGAATAAGACACCACTAATCCCTAACCCTAAAATCTATCAAAGGCAGTCCAAAAAGCTTATTCCAAACACCCTTATTGTAATAGTTAAGAAAGATTAACAAGGACTGAGATAACTAGAACAACATACACTGATTAATGAGTCCATGATATACTACATTACATTCAATTAAACGAATATAAACAACAAATAGCAACTATGAGCAAGAGTTATGCATAAAATGGAATTTTGACCTACTTGTCATCCAAAGTAAAGCAAGGAACTGAGGAGATAACCAAGGACCAAAAGTATACCTATGTGTCTCCCATGAGACCTAAAACCATGTCCAAATCCATCCCATAGCTGCTGCTCCATTCCATGCTTCTTCTTTTCCAACTTTTTTCTATTTTTTTTTCTTTTTTTCTTTTCTAATCTGATTTTTTTACTTTCTTTGATTTTAAAGCAACTTTAAAACATTAAACAACTATTCTGAGGTAACTTCAACAATTGTATAGAACATTAACAATAAAGTAAAAAAAATACGAATTTTAAATAAACTTGCAGAAACTAGAATTAACTTTTATTGAAAAGTCACATTTTCTCTTGAACAAGAGATTACAAAGCTGAAATTAAAGGTTTACATTAATTTAAATTACATACGACCCTAAATTACACTAGGAATAAAAATTAACTAACTACTACTATCTGCTCCTTCTTCTCTCTTTTATATCTGGTTTTTAGGGTTTTGTGGGACGCAGAGATGCAATCCCACCACTAAAAATGGCCATTGGATGAAAGAAACTTGATCTTGTCCGTTTAAACTTTTTGGCGCCAATCCCTTTTGTCTGTTTCTTATATTATTTGAGGCCAGAGGGGTAGTTTTGGAGCTTAGTGTTTGGTTTGGAGTGATAAGGGTGAGATGTTGAGTGTTGTAGAGGAGGGTTGAGTGTGTAGGAGGGGAAAGTAGTGTAGGGGTGATGATGGATTTGGCAGGGGTGGTGTTTGTATTGTAGCAGATGGTGGGAAGAGATGGGTCAAAGGGGGGTGTTGACTGAGAGGTTATAAAAATGGACGGGGTGTTGGTTGTGGGCTGATGGTTTGTAACTTGGGCCAAGGATTGGATTTGTTACTTGGGTTAGTTTGGTTTGTATGAAATTTAATCACAAGGACCAATTTTGTAGATTTTAAAAACCAAGGGACTGAAAATGTCACTTTTCCAAAATATCACCAAGGACCAAAGATGCAAATATTCCAAAGTTCAATAACCAATTTTTCATTTTTCAAGTTTTCAAAATTTCCCGGGGACTAAAAGTGTCATTTTTCAAAAGTCCAGGGACCAAACATGAAATTTCCTCAAAGTTTTCATCCAGGGATTAAAAGTGACAAATGTGAATTCCCAAGTACCAAAAATGATTTATCTTTCAAAATTATCCCACCAGGGACCTTTTCTGCCAATATTTGAAACTCCAGGGACCAAAAGTGTAAATTTCCAAAACTTTCCAATTTTTCACCAAAGGACTAAATATGACAATTTATGATTTCAAAAGGACCTTTGGTGATAATTTTCCATATTTTGAATAACCAGGGACTAGTTTTGTAATTTTATGAAAGTTGGGGGACTGAAACTGCCAATTTTGCAAACTTTGTGCGTTTTTTATTTGTTTTTGCTCATTTTGCATCTAAAACATATAAAACACAATTTTGAAATATTTTCAGTATTTTGATGCATTACTGAGTGTTTTTGTATGTTTTGCAGTTCAGATTAGACCAAAAATGATGAGTGTTTGAGCACTCATCAATCCCCCACACTAAACTATTGCTAGTCCCTAGCAATACTATTTTGAAAACTTGATGGCTTTGAAAAACTCTTTACCAAAAGCCATCACTTCTGGAGTAGCCAGGTGTAAGAACTGTGGCACACCTGATAACCGTGTGATTTTGAGCAAACCACCAGCTGTCAACGGATTTGATTAGTCTTTACCAAAAGCCGTTTGCTTCTGGACTAGCCAACTCTTGATGGAATAGTCAACATCTTGGTGAGCTGATTACCAATTATGGATTTTCCACGGCCTTTACCACAAGCCATAATCTTGCGGGCTAGCCAACTCATTTGTTTTTGGGGAGTTGAGGAACCGAACAATTTTGGGCAAATTGCAAGCCGTAAACGGATTTGAGATGTCTTTACCAAGAGCCGTTTGCTCCTGGACTAGCCAATCCCTTTTGTCGGTTAGACAAGGTGGACTGATTACCACAAAAATTTTGAAGCACCAGTGAAAAATTTTTTTGAAAAATTTTTGAATTTTTGGCTAAAAACGGGGGTATTATATAGTAAAATCTGATAAAATTTGCTAGAATAGCGAATACCCCCCCCCCCCCCACACTAAGCATGAATATTGTCTTCAATATTCAAAGTCCCAGCTATTATGCCGACATTTTGAACGTAAAAGGGCAACATTACAAGCTAAGCGTGGAAAACACCATTTTGTTTTTTCACTCTATATGTAACCATAGCATGGGGGAATCCCCCACACTTAGGGTGAAAACCCTATAAGCATGCTCTATTTTTGTTTACCGAGTCGCTAGCGTGACTCGACCCCGAATTCATTTGTCCTTGGGGAAGCATGATGTGGAAGAAGCAATCTCAATCGGACTTTCATTCAAAATGTTTGGACAAACATATGAAGCACGTGAAAGTTCCACACCGATGAGATAAGTATCCGGCTCAAGATAATGATACATGAAAATGCCGGGATCAAAGATAGTGTCTTCATTCCCGAAGGAGTGAAGAAGAGAAGAAGTCACCCTGTAGGTGAAGAAAAGGAAGAAAATCATGATAAAAAGCATGATTTGATCTTCTTCCTCAAGAGGAGGCTCAATAGCCTGAGTTTGGATTTCTAAGGTTAAGCTCGTAAACAACCCGGGAGGGTGGGTGGGAATTTGCAAATTCTCATGATTGAGAGCATCTCCCCCCAGGCAATCAAACTGATGAGCGAGTTCACCGGAGAACTCCTCATGAAGAGAATCATTCACAAGATGTGAATCAGGGAACTCATGTTCCGGAATAGACTCATCACAATCCTCGTCAAAGATTGGATTGTTAGAAATCATAGTGAATTCAGATTCGAATTCAAATAGAGGATTGGTGAGAGTCGTATTGAATGTTTCGGGAACAAAGTGAATATTATTCTCTGTTGGACTGCTGGGATTAGAAGTGAGTGACGGATCATGAGATAGGAGACTTTCAATTTCTCCCAGATCGGCATGGAAATCAAGGAGACCATCATCACTTTCCAAGGAAAGTGGATCGATGTGAGCAAGTTCATCAGCGAACTCCTCAAGAAGAGGATCAGCATCAGAATGAGGCAGTGGTGCCTCAATATACTCAATGTCTCCATGAGATATACAATCATTGCTATAATATGAGAAAGTCTCAAAATGATCGTTTGAACACTCAAGAGGGGAAGGAATATCACACATATCATCCAAAGTTCCCTGTGACTCTCCTGGGATTGGGACAAGGATCTCAACACTAGACTTTATTAATTCGTCCGATTCCTTATTAGGAACAGTGCTAAGATGCTCATCCCCCATGATCAGAGAGTGAGTGTGAACTTCGGGTGTGATAATAGACTGAGGGAGATAAGAAAGACTAGCACACATAGATTTTATATTTTTCATGTGTTCTTCTGCTAGCAATTCTTGCATACTCTTATCTCCCTGTGCTTCCATGGAAGGAATCTCAACTGATGAACCGGATGAATCTTTGTAATATTCCTTCATTTGAATAGAATCCTCATCATCATCGTCATCATGAAGAGCAGCACAGCGAAGATTGGCACGTATTTTAGCCGCTCTTTGCTCAGCAAGTAATTCTTCCATGCTCTTTTCATTTCTAGCTTCTCGTTCTTCGGCAAATAATTCTGCCACGGATTTTTGACGAGAATCTTGAAACGATGAAGTAGCCAACTCCTCCTTAAGATCTTTCAATATCTTAAGACTCTCTATTAAAATGTCTTGCTCAGTAACAAGAGGAGTTGCTTGGGTCATTTGGTATTGTGGAGGTGGGTCTTGCAACGAATAGTCGTAATTGTTACAAGGAAATTGATTCCCTGTTTGACAATCAGAGCTAGTGTGTGGACCTCCACAATACTCACAACAGTAAAACTGATGTGGCTGTGAGTCGTGTGTGCTGTAGTCATAATTGTTATCAGGAAACTGCTCATAGACAAGCGTGTTTCTCGATTGACAATCAGAACTGTAGTGTGGACCACCACAGTACTCACAACAGTAAAACTGTTGAGTCTGGCTTGGTGTAACTTGATACGAAGCATCATTGAAGTTTGGATAATATGATTCTTGCTCGTATGAATGTGATGGGTAATCGGAAAAATTTGAAGAGTCGTTGAATGAGTCTTGATTAGGGTCATAAGCAAATGAATTACTCGACCCACAAAACAAACAACTCCCGTTTTGGATATCATTACCGCATTGTACACATGTACACCAACGACATGGCAAACCAAAAAGAGGCTCACCACAACCAACACAAGGAATAAAAGCCGGAGGTGGGACACGTGGTGTGCTCTTAGAGCTAGCAATTTCCACCACTTCCGTTATGGTCTCGGGTTTTGGTTTTTGATAAATGTGAAGATTGGGCAAGTCGTTCTTTTCAGTCACTGCCCTAAGCTCTGTACGTTTGCTTGATGACCTTATAACCTTATATCGTGAAAGATCAGGATTGATTTTTGAAGGTTTAGGAGCATTTGTGAGCTTAGGTTCTTGGACAACAGTAGGTTGGACGTATTTAGCACTTTCATTGTCAGAGGAAAGTACCGGGTCCTTTGTCACCTTGGTTTCTCGTTCCATTTCCCTCACCGGAGAGGGAATATGAATCGATGGTCCATCATAATCACTACGACATCTCGATATTTTTGATAAGGCCATAAGTTTTTCAATTTTGCTTTGAAAGGCCCATTGCTCAAAGAAATCGTCATCGAGAGATGTCATTTAGAATTATACATGAGAGGGGTATAAGAAGGTAGAATCAAACGGATAGAGGGTAAGGAAAAATATTTTTGGGTTTTTATGAAAAGATATGAACAAAGATGGATAAATGTACAATGGAATGAGTTCCAAAGTCACTAATCAGAAAAACCGTTTAGAAACGCACACAACCTCCCCGGCAGCGGCGCCAAAAGTTGATTGAGCCTAAACCACCTAACTTATATTGACCATGGAATGGTCAACAAAGTCAAATAACCTAGATCAATGCTCCGCGGAAGTATACGGTTTCCCCGGGTCGTTATGTCCCGACGAGGTGTGAATTGTTATCAAACGGTTATTTGATCGGGTGAATTTGGACGAGAAAGGGGTTTGTGTAAGATTAAGCTAAGGAATCTACAATAAAATAGCTTAAACAAGCTATGTGAATAAGACGGGAGAGTAGGAAAAACCAGAAACGATTTAAAACTAAAAACGCATACGTTACGTTTAAATAAAACGTAAACGTACGAAATAAAAAGTGAAAACGGAAATCTGAAAACACCCAGGGGGTGAAAATGACTTTTTTACAAACTATAAGGTAAAAGAAAATTTTTAGAAAAAGAAAAACTATTTTTAAACTATTTAATAATTTAATATTAATTAAATACTATTTATTACTTATTATTAATACTTAAATAACTAAAATACAATACAATATTATTTAAATACTAAAAAGGTGAAAATAAAATTCCTAAAATTGTAAAATAACTAAACACAAGTTTTAAAATTAAAAATAAGTCTTTTTGTCTTTTTGTGATTTTTATATTAATTAATAACTAATTAACTAATTAAACTATTTTAAATTAAGAAAAATACTAAATGAACAGTAAAAATTCTAATAAAATTTCTAAAATTATTTTATAACATACAAAAGCTATAAAAAATATAAAAACTAAGTTTTACTTAATAAAAACTAATTATGCTATTTTTAACTAATTATTAATTAATAATTAATAAAACTACAATTAATTCTAATAAATACTAAGTGACAAAATAAAAATCTGAAAAAATTATAAAAAATACTTTAATATATTAGGAATTTAACAAAAATATAAAAAAGCTAGGTACTTAACAAAAATATAAAAATGAAAATTAAAATTTAAATCACATTAAATAGAAACTATCACTTAAAATTTAAATTGGATTTTTGGAAATTTTCTTTTACAAACTTATTTAATACCTAAAAACTACAAACTTTTGTGAAAACAACTTTCTCAAAACTCAAAAATGAGTAAAATGGACACTAAAAGGGCTAAAAGTTGACTTTTATTGACTTTTTGGGATTTTGAGCCTCTGTGGGGCCCACAGAGGTTAAACCTGAAGCAAACTAAATATTAGGACTAAATGGAACTGGAAACAACAAACTTGGACTTCAGAATAGGCAAATGGGTCAAAAGACTCACTTTTGACCCATGTTAGAACTAGAGGAATGGACAGATTTTGGAGCTCAATCAGGGGGCCCACAGGGGGATTGGGGGCACAAAATTGATAGAAATCTATAGAGGGCCAGGTGGGGGATCTAATGAACTAAAGGGGAAGGTTTGGGGCCCACTTATGTGCCTTGTGGGACCCACAGAAGTGGGCACTAAGGTCTCAGCAACTGCTGATGCATCTGCTACAGTAACAGAACCAGAAACACAGACACCAACAGCTCAGCTGGGTTTGTGGGGGTAGTGAGGCTCAAAGAAAAATGGAAAAAATAAAACAAATGTGGGAAATCAAAGATGAGGTGGTAGACTGCAATACCTCAAAAGCACAGAGTCCAAAACACACCAAAACACATTACATAATTCTAAACAATTCCCCTAAGTTTTGAAAAAAACTGAAAAGATGAACTTAAACTTTTTCAAGTTTTGCTAAAAATTGACTTTTGTGAATTAAAAACTAGCACTAATGATCCATTCATGTTTATTAAACCTATTTGAAGTTAACTTAATGAACCTAAACTATTTCTAGACTAAATTGCAAGTTTTGGCAACCCATTATGTGAACAGTAAACTGTTTATGGAATTTAAGAAGAAATTTGACTTTTAATTAGAAATGCATCAAAGTTGATGCTGCATTTGACTGTCATAAACCTAAGAATAAGACACCACTAATCCCTAACCCTAAAATCTATCAAAGGCAGTCCAAAAAGCTTATTCCAAACACCCTTATTGTAATAGTTAAGAAAGATTAACAAGGACTGAGATAACTAGAACAACATACACTGATTAATGAGTCCATGATATACTACATTACATTCAATTAAACGAATATAAACAACAAATAGCAACTATGAGCAAGAGTTATGCATAAAATGGAATTTTGACCTACTTGTCATCCAAAGTAAAGCAAGGAACTGAGGAGATAACCAAGGACCAAAAGTATACCTATGTGTCTCCCATGAGACCTAAAACCATGTCCAAATCCATCCCATAGCTGCTGCTCCATTCCATGCTTCTTCTTTTCCAACTTTTTTCTATTTTTTTTTTATTTTTTTTTCTTTTTTTCTTTTCTAATCTGATTTTTTTTACTTTCTTTGATTTTAAAGCAACTTTAAAACATTAAACAACTATTCTGAGGTAACTTCAACAATTGTATAGAACATTAACAATAAAGTAAAAAAAATACGAATTTTAAATAAACTTGTAGAAACTAGAATTAACTTTTATTGAAAAGTCACATTTTCTCTTGAACAAGAGATTACAAAGCTGAAATTAAAGGTTTACATTAATTTAAATTACATACGACCCTAAATTACACTAAGAATAAAAATTAACTAACTACTTCTATCTGCTCCTTCTTCTCTCTTTTATATCTGGTTTTTAGGGTTTTGTGGGACCCAGAGATGCAATCCCACCACTAAAAATGGCCATTGGATGAAAGAAACTTGATCTTGTCCGTTTAAACTTTTTGGCGCCAATCCCTTTTGTCTGTTTCTTGTATTATTTGAGGCCAGAGGGGTAGTTTTGGAGCTTAGTGTTTGGTTTGGAGTGATAAGGGTGAGATGTTGAGTGTTGCAGAGGAGGGTTGAGTGTGTAGGAGGGGAAAGTAGTGTAGGGGTGATGATGGATTTGGCAGGGGTGGTGTTTGTATTGTAGCAAATGGTGGGAAGAGATGGGTCAAAGGGGGGTGTTGACTGGGAGGTTATAAAAATGGACGGGGTGTTGGTTGTGGGCTGATGGTTTGTAACTTGGGCCAAGGATTGGATTTGTTACTTGGGTTAGTTTGATTTGTATGAAATTTAATCACAAGGACCAATTTTGTAGATTTAAAAACCAAGGGACTGAAAATGTCACTTTTCCAAAATATCACCAAGGACCAAAGATGCAAATATTCCAAAGTTCAATAACCAATTTTTCATTTTTCAAGTTTTCAAAATTTCCCGGGGACTAAAAGTGTCATTTTTCAAAAGTCCAGGGACCAAACATGAAATTTCCTCAAAGTTTTCATCCAGGGATTAAAAGTGACAAATGTGAATTCCCAAGTACCAAAAATGATTTATCTTTCAAAATTATCCCACCAGGGACCTTTTCTGCCAATATTTGAAACTCCAGGGACCAAAAGTGTAAATTTCCAAAACTTTCCAATTTTTCACCAAAGGACTAAATATGACAATTTATGATTTCAAAAGGACCTTTGGTGATAATTTTCCATATTTTGAATGACCAGGGACTAGTTTTGTAATTTTATGAAAGTTGGGGGACTGAAACTGACAATTTTGCAAACTTTGTGCGTTTTTCATTTGTTTTTGCTCATTTTGCATCTAAAACATATAAAACACAATTTTGAAATATTTTCAGTATTTTGATGCATTACTGAGTGTTTTTGTATGTTTTGCAGTTCAGATTAGACAAAAAATGATGAGTGTTTGAGCACTCATCAGTGTGTTTGATTTTGGAGGAAGCCGGGGTATACATTTACCCTTAGCTGAGTTCTCCTATATCAACAATTATCATTCTAGTATGGAGTATGTGTCGTGTGAAAAGTTGTGTGGAAGGTAATGTAGGTCATCTGTTCTGTGGGCAAAGGTTGGAATAAGCCAACTAATTGGTCCTGAACTAGAACGAGAGACTACGAATAAGGTTTTTCGATTAAGGAAAGACTTAAGGCAGCAAGAGATCGCCAAAAGAGTATGCGGATTATTGCTGTAAGCCCTTAGAGTTTGGTGTTGGTGATATTGTGAGGTTAAAAATATCTCCTTGGAAGGGTGTTGTGCGTGTCGGTAAGAAAGGCAAGTTAGTACCGAGATACGTAAGACCGTTTGAGATTTATGGGAAGGATTTGATTTGTGGCATACCGGTTGAAGTTAGCTGAGGAATTGAGTGGTGTATATGATACGTTTCATGTATCTAAATTGAAAGAAGTGTTTGGCGGATGCTAGTTTGCATGTGCCATTAGATGAATGTAAGGTTGACAAGACTCTCCGTTTTGTCAAGAAACCTATTCAGATTATGGATCGAGATGTTAAGGGTTTGAAGTGTGGTGAGATAGCGTTGGTAAAGGTATGGTAGGATTCTAAGCATGGTCCTGAGTTTACTTGGGAACGTGAGGATCAGATGTAATTAATGTTCTGTTTTATGGGTATTTGTTATTTGTGAGTGCGTCTTCGGTTACCATTTGGCTTTTCATTTGGTTCGAGAGTATCGTACCTATCTGTGAGAAGTCGTTCGGATCTTTGGTGTTATTGATCGGGGAGTGTATCTATTTGCGTGTATTGTTGGAGTGACGAAATATTTTTCTATTGTGTGAATTCGGGTATTTATTCGGTTCACATTTTTGCGATTCTTTCTCTGTGATTTTATGGGGTGGTATTATTCCGCTTAAATATCCATAAATTTTCTTTTGTTGTTGTGAGTGGTGACTATAGTAGTTGAAATCTCGGGACGCGATTTCCCTAAGTGGGGGATGATGTAACAACCGTGGTTTTAGCAGGTCAGTTTGACGGATAGTCTTGACTCGGTTGACGTTTGTTTGGTGTGTCCTAGGTGTTGAAGTGATATAAGTGTGATATAGGTGAGTTTTAGCACTAAATCCCTTTGCGTAAATGGTTTTATTGTGATTTGGAAAGTTTGTAATTTGGGAAAGTTCATTTTTATCACCTTTGTGGTGTAGAAATGACTTGTGTAGTTTTTGGTGTTTTTGTGTTCTTGCGTAACGAGTCTTCGTTCAAGTATTTGAGCGTTAGCAAGTTACGAGGAGTTTGTTTTTATGAGTTATGTTTCAAAAGAGTGTGAAATTCTATTTTTGGAAACTTTATTTTTGAAAATGATAAGGTTTATCGCGTAAGACGTTAGGTTTTGTTATGGGAATACATAAAATATGAAAAGTATGAGGTTTTGAGTGTAATAAATAAATTAATATATATATATATATATATATATATATATATATATATATATATATATATATATATATATATATATATATATATATATATATATGTAGTATAAAAATCGGCTAGGGAAAAAAAGAAGGAAAAGGAAACCCAATTGTAGCCCAAATACAACTCTAAGTTAGGTAATTATCCACTAAATAATTATAAATACAAAATCAAAGTTCCCAAAACTCTTTTTCCTGCAATTAAAGTCGACACAAGGAGATCAAGAAGAAAAAAATTAGGGTTTCATAGTTTTCAAGCCATAATCAAGAATCAAGGTAAAATCTTTAAGTCCTATGTTCCATTAATTGATTAATTAATATAATTCATGTAATAATTATATGATGGATTAGGGTTTGTGTTAACTTCTGTAAATTAATGTTATTAAACATGTTGGGATCAATTAATGATAATAGTATGGCGATTGGTTAAGAGAATTGAGCGTAAAACATGCTAGTTATTGAGTTAGGGTTTGGATAGATTTGTAAGGCTGTAAAGATGTGAGTGTAAATAACAGATGGTGATGAGTTAGGTCACGAATTTTAGGTCTAAATTGAAGTATAATGAAAGAGCTTTCCAAAAACTCCAGCCACGATTGATTTCAAGGTCGGGAAGTTGGTCTTTTGATTTTTCTTTGTTAAGGTGTCAAAGCTGTCAAACCGGGACAGATTTTGGGTAAAAGTTTGAGGGTGTCATGTGGTTGTAAAAGTGGTATTGTGACTTGGCCTTCTGGAATAGTTAATTTTATGTTATATTAGACTACCACGAAGAGGATTCGCGATAAAAACTTGTGGAAGTAATTATTAAAAATCAAAACTTTTAAGTGTGCGTTCAGATCCGAATTTGAGTAGTTGACAAGTTTGAATTTCTTATGAGTATTTGTGTGTTTTATTGGTCCATGGCCTTCTGGGATTAGCTTCTATGCTTATTAGAGACCATAGTAAATTTTTGGTGTGAGTTGTTGAGCTTTATTTGTCGTGATTTTATGTGAGTGAATGTACTTAAAAATTCTGCGTTTTCTGATTTTTAGAGTGCAAGGGATTTAGTGAGTATTAAGTTATGGTAGTGGTTAGTGTGGTGTCTAGGAGATCCATGGTGGGTCATATGAGTCTTAGACATCCATCATATGTGTATTACATGGGTTGTATCTTTTAGCTTGACCTTGTGTAATGTGGATTATTTTTGTGTGCTATAGATTGTGAGTTCTTTTTGTAGAAGCTGCGGAGTTTAAGGTGAGTTCATAGTCTCATATTTTTACTTTGTTTTAAACTTGGGATGGGAATGATGCTTGTCTTAAATGATTTGATTTACTGTGATTATGTGTGTGGTGTTAAAGAGCTTGGACCTATAATGTTATCGTATGCATGCTATGTGTGATTATTTGCTTGTGTGGATATATATGGGATCCAATTAGGAGGATGCTTATCCTGTTGCTCACGCATGCGACCTAATTGATGTTTAATATATATATGGGATCCAATTAGGAGGATGATTATCCTGTTGCTCGCGCATGCGACCTAATTGATGTTTAATGGGGTCGGGGGACACGAGCCGTCCTAATGTAATCATTGTAGGGTCGGAGGACACGAGCCGTCCTGTTGTAATTATTTTGGGGTCGGAGGACACGAGCCGTCCTATTGGTTGCCTTATGAGTGCTGTTGCCTTTGTGTGTGGATATTAACTTGCAAATGTACGTAGCTATATGATAACTATAATTTATTTGTCCAGCTATGTTTTTATAATCACAGTAAACTGGTTGCCTTGAGAGTGTATGTGAGTCTTAAACCTATGAATCTCACCAACATTATGTTGACATTTTAAGCATCATTTTCAGGTGAGCTTTCTAAGGATAAGATAGAAGGATTTGGATAGACGAGACCTTAGTTGCATTGGAAGTGGTTTAGCATCTATGTTTGAATTTATGTATTGTTTCGGATTTTGTTTTGGTTATTTTGTTTTGGGGTATTGTTACAACACTTTGTGTTAGTATTTTGCTCTATTTTTTATGTAGTTGTTCTCTATTTAGACACCAGGTGTTGTGATGATATCCATGAAGTTACACCCTCGCGTTTCCGCCGTGGCGGGGTGTGACAGTACCTGACGGCGTCAAGAACGAAATTGTGACGGCGTTAGGAGTAAAATCCATGATGACCCAGTGAGAACCTGAAGGCGTCAAGAGAAGAGCGTCAAGAGTTATTTTGGTGAATGCCTGAAGATGGATTACATGTGACGGCATCAAACCTTGATCTAGGCAGTCCGAGGATTTATTGGCGGCGAGATGACGGCGTCAGACATTTACTCTTGACGCTGTCACCTCACAAAATCTATAAATAGTTTTCTATTTTTCATTCATTAAGAGAGGAACTTGTGTGGAGAATACTAGGGTCGAACCTAATAAACCCTAGGTCGTTTGTAACAGTATTTTCAAGGGTTTTCACCCCTTGAAACCTTTCATGTTCAATTAAGATAAGTCCTCTTTCAATTCAATCAATATGTCTATGTGTTGTTTGAATATATCTTGTGCTTGTCTTGATTTCAACATGCTAGGCTAGATCTTTCATGTGTTTGCTTAGATGTAATGAAACCTAGATGTTAATTATAGGTTGATTGCTTGTTTATAGTTGTAATGGATGAATGATTTCAATGTTAGGCTTAAGAAAACTGGCAGATCTCCATTGTGTAACTTGCTTGAACGTGTTAAGAAACATGAACCGATGTGTACTAGGTTTTTATGGTTGTATTTAATGCATAAGTAAATTCTAGTGATCCCATGTTAGGAGCTTCTTAGCCGGCTCGACATAGGAGTGAAGTAGGCGCTTATAGGATTGGGGAAGTAAGTACGCCACCCCATGAATGGTATTAAGGAATACAATCCGTCATCCACGCAACTGTAACAAGTAATTAACCTGTAAAAGATATCTAGGGAGTAGTGAAATCTAAGTAAACACAATTCTCCCATATATTGCTCACATCACTAGTATAACTAGTTTATTTTCATTTTTGTTATTTTATTTTGATTGCATCTTTAGTCATTGGGTTAGTTGACTAGCAACTAATTCCGCCCACTCCTCTAAAAACCGAGATTTTTATTTGCTTTCCTAAAAATATAAAAATACAAAAAGAATCATCCCTCACCTCTAGACCTAGTTCTTAGGTTTTCTAATCCTAGCGACACTATTCCCAAGTTGAACGATCAATCCCCCGGTACTTGTCACTATACTATACTACAACGATCAGGTACACTGCCTGGTAGGGGTTGTAAGCTTCTTGAGATCCCTCGAGAGGTAAAGCCTGGTGCAATTCCCACGCATCAAAACTGGATACTACTTTCGGCAGGGACATGTCCCTGCTGAAAGATTGTCACTTTGTATCAACACTTTTGGCGGGGAAATGTCCCCGCCGAAAAAGGCGGGAAAAATACAGGAACAATTAAGTGCAACTATTTTGGTCAAACTTTACCAAATATCAAAAACACTTTCGGCGGGGACGTATCCCAGACAAAAGTGTGCGTTGAAAATTTAGTAAATGGTCAGCGATATAGTGTGCCAACTCAGCATAGATTTTGTCGTTTAGCTACTTTCGGCGGGGACATGGGTGTCCTCGCTGAAAGTCTCCTCGCCCATCCTCCATTTTGTTGTAGTGTTTACGAACTACTCGCTATCGATTTCTAGGGCATGGAGATGCTCCGGAACATCTGGACCCACTGTTATATAGTTTTGTACCTCGTTCATGTCTAGCAAGCGTGTTATCAGGGTATTAAACATGTCGATAGATGAAGCCTGTTGTTGTAGGGACCGAGTCTGGGCTCCCATAATTGAAATAGCTGCATACGAGTGCTAGTATCCAGGTGGTTGCATGTGTTGTCTCAAGGTTTTCTGATAGATAGGTTGTTGAGTATATTGAGTTGGTGCTCCCTCATACATTTGTTATTGCATATGTTAGGGTGGTGCACCTTGATATGGAGGCTATGAAGGCTATAACATATGTTCTTGTCCCGTGGGTGACTATCGAATTGTGTTTGGAACATGTGGATGTGGACCATCTTGATTCCCTTCTCGATTTTCCTTCATCATTCGCTCCAGGTAGGCTGTCATTACCGGTGTTACTTGCATGGTTCATGTTCGTTCTTCTTGTGTTAGCTTGGAAGACGAGCGCGTGGTATGTGGAGCTGTGAAGTTGTGGACTGGTGGTGTTTACCTTGAGGCAGCTGCAGTAGATTGAGGACTTTCTTGGAATGACAACATGCTTGGTCCACCCACTTCCATTTTTGCTACTTGTGAAATGACGTAATGATTGTTTTAGGATAAGGTCACATGACACTCCTCCATGTGAGTGACATCGACCGTGCTTATGGGGCTAGAGATGTTGGACAAAGGTGGTGGTGGTGGTGGATTTTGTTCATCCGTCATGTTTTTGAAACAAAGTTTTTACTTATGACAAAAGGTGATAAGGATTTGGTGCGTGTTTATATAACAAAAAAGTGAGAAATTTTTAGGTTTTTCTGGTGTCCGAAAAATGGAAATGATGGCTTTGTTTATGTCACGGTCTAACGGATGCCATGTTTACATATTGTAAGTAAAGCAATTATGGTGTGAGATTAGGTTATTTGTATGTTTGGTTTCCCTTGAGTGGTAAGGTTCCCGAGATAAGTGTGTTTAAAGCCGGGTTAACGCTCATATACAACTAGGGTTAGCGTGTTTAATTGCGAAGAAGATGAACTTAGTTCTTCTGATTGGGTCTTTACCAGTCAACTTTTATTAGTCAACCACTTGTGAATGGTCAACTGTAAAAGTCAAACAGCTTAGGCCAAATGCTTCCGTGGAATACAGTGTTTCCCCGGGTCGTAATGTCCCAACGAGGTTGTGATGGTATTTAAAAACGAGTTTGTGATCGAGTGATTATGAACAGGAAAGGGTATAAGTGTGAGTGTGAGTGATTACACTAGGGTTTTATAAAACAAAATAACTTAAATAAGCTAATAAAAGGATTACGTGAAACCTAGATATTTAAAAACGTTTAATAATTAAAAACGCGTACGTTTAATTTAATTCTACGTAAACGTACGAAACAAAAAACGATTTTTAACTAAAGTGGTAATTTATATGCCTTAGGGGCTTAAATGCAAATTAAATAAATTTAAAATATTTATTTTATAATTACTAATTATTTAATTAATTATTATTATTTCATAACTATTATTAATTATTTAATAATTCTCTAATAATTAAGAAAATGTAATATAAGTCTAGAAAAATAAAATAAAAATTTCTAAAAGTCTAAAATATTATAAAACTTATTTTAAAAATAAAATTATATTTTTAACACTATTTATCTAATTATTATTAATTATTAACTATTTAATTATTATTTAACTAATTATATGTTTTAAATTGTTATAAATACTAAAAAGACTTTGATAATTAAGAAGATTTTTATAAATCTAATTAACCATCACAGGAATCCTAAAAAATTATAAAAAGTTTATTTTATATATTTTTAAACTAGTTTACTAATTATTATTCTAATTATTAATTAATTACCAATTAAACTATTTAAATTATGAAAACTAGTAAATGAACAGTAAAAATTATGAAAAAATTCCTAAAATTATTTTATGACTTATAAAAGCTAGGAAAAATATAAAATCTAGGTGTTGCTTTATAAAAACTAAATATTAAAACTTATTTATTGATTAATTATTAATAAAACTAATATTAATTTTAGTAAATACTAAATGATGATATAAAAATCTAATAAAATTACTAAAAATACTTTAATATAAAAGGAAATTAATAAAAATATAAAAATACAAATTACTTAATAAAAATCTAAAAATGAAAATTAAAATTAAATTATATTAAATAGAAACTATCACTTATTTTTATATTGGTTTTTCTTGATTTTTCTTTTACAAATCTATTTTATACCTAAAAATAACTAACTTTTGTAAAAACAATTATTTTATAGCTTAATAATAAGCACTGTGAGAGCTTAATAGCTTCACGGTTGACTTTGGTTGACCAAACAAGCAAATAAGCTCAACTGAGCTTGTGTGGGACCCACTATGGTAAAATCTAGTTCCAATAAGTTGTTTGAACTTGTTAAAGCAAGAAAAAGCAATAAGTGTTCACTGAATAAGCTAACAAGCTCAAAATTAGCACTTGATTTCTTGTATGAACTCAGAAACTGGGACAGACTTTTGTGGCTAAATTAGGTGGGACCCAGGGGTCTTATGGTCAAACAAATGGTCAACTAATGATCCCTGGTAGGAGGGGGTTCAAAGGAACTAAGTTTGACAAGTGGGGCCCACTGAGGAAGCCACAAACCACCACCAAAGTTGGTGGTGTGGGACTGTGGTGGCTGCAGCAGGGCAATACCTTGCCCTGCAGGTGTCTTTGATCAAAGGTGGGACCCACAAAAAAAATCTTAAAAATATAACAAAGAATGGAACTCAAATTTGAGCTGGTAGACTAAGATTAGGAACAAGTTTTAGGTCAAGAAAACAACCACTAAATTCTACAAAAATCTTTGAACTTTTGTAAAAATCTGAGAGATGCAAATTTGACTTTTAACCTAAACTACTTAGTTTGACTTTATTGAACTTCTAATGACTGAAACTGATTGAAATAGTTGTAATAAGCTATGATTACCATAAATTAAGCTAAATCTACAACTCCTAAGTTAAAATGATGGTTCAATGGATTCACAAACCTACACAGTTAACTGTGAGAGGGTGTTCCTAGTGATTTTGACTTTTGGATGTTTGAGCCTAAGATTTTATGGCTTAGATAACTACTATGACTCAAATGTGAGCTAATGGAACAAAGAACAAGAACTTAAAACAGCCAATACTCACAGAACTGTGTAATGCCAAACACCCCTTTAAATAGCTCAAATTATGATTTTCAAAGCTAATGGTTAATTCAAACCACAACACTGAGTCCTAACACTATATTATGATTATATAAAAACAACTAAGCATAAATCAATAATACCACAAGTATAATACACAGATTTGTCAAGTTTGAGTATTACACAGTGATGTTTTTGATTTTTAGTACAAGCTAATCTAATGAACACAACACTAATTTTAATTAATATTATAACTTAACAACACTATTTAAGCATGAAAACACAAAGATTAAAGAAAATAAAGCAATAGAACAATAATATGCTAAGTTAAGAAAAAAATGCTTACAAGTGGAATTGACTGAGAAACAATGAACCAATGGATCAAAACATAACCTATTGCCTCCCATAAGGCACTAGTACCATGTCCATCCAGGATTCAACATGCTCCATGCTTTTCCTTTTAATTATACTGATTTTTTATTTTTTCTTTATTTTTTTCTTGATTTATTTTTATTTTTGAGTATTGAACTAAAACTGGTTTGAACTCCTTAAAATCTTTATAGAAACTTACTAGTGACTTAATTAAGCTAAAAATAACACAATACAACAACAATTAACAAAGTCTAAATGAATTTGTCAAATTCAATCAAAATTGCTAATTTCGAATTTAATAAACAAGATTATAATTAAAGGTTCAAAGAAGATTAAATTACACTAATATAACTGAGTACAACTTGTTTTGATTGAAATTACAACTAAAATTGAAGTTTACACTTCCTACGACTAAATTACACTAAGGCTACACTAATACTCCATCTCCACTGCTTCTTTTTCTTCTTATAGATACTTTTAGGGTTTCCATCTGACCTCTGACACAATTCCACTTGATCTTGACCCTTGGTTTGGCCAAATTAATCACCACCGTTCAAAATGCTTTTTCGCGCCAATAAGTCCAACACGTTTACTTGGGGAGCTGTGGTTGCGTGTGAGGAAATTCAGGGGCTTGGAATGTTGTGTGAGGTGGAGTGATGAGGTTGTGAGCTGGAGAAGTCAAGTGGTGGTGAAACAGGTGAGGTGGAGGTGGTTTTGGTGGACTGTGTGAGGGGGAGTGGTTTTGGGGGGAAGAAAGGGTAAAAGGTGGGTTTGACCGGGTGTTGACCCGGTTTTATTATTAAATGGGATTGGATGGGCTTCTTTGGTGATGGGCTTAGGATTAGGGAAAGTGGGTGGGCTGTTGGTGTGTTTGGATTAGATTATATTTTTGGGTTTTAATAAATAAAGGGTCTGTTTGTATTTATAACCATAGGGACCAAAGGTGTAAATTGTAGAAACTTGAGGGGCCTGTTATGGTATTTTTCCAAAGTTAATCAAGGGACCATTCCTGCCATGTTAGAATAAACCAAGGACTATAATTACATATTTTCCATTTTTAAACCTTAAAGGACTATTTATGTAATTTTTGGATTTTTGAGGGACTAAATATGTAATTTCCCAAAATGTTATCAAAAGGTCCAGTTTTGTAAAAGTTGAATAGTATAGGGACCTTAAATGATAATTTTTCATTTATTACAATTTAAAACACCCCGGGGACCATTTCTGCCAATCTTTCAAACTTCAGGGACCAAACATGTAATTTTGTGAAACTTTGCACCAAATGACTAAATATGAAATTTTGTGATTCAAAAAGGACCTTTGATGACTTTTTCATGTTTTAAGAATAACCAGGGACTAGTTTTGACAACTTTTGAAACTTGAGGGACTGAAACTGCCAATTATGCAAACTTTGTTCGTTTTTCATCTGTTTTTGATTATTTTGCATTTGAAACATATAAAACACACTTTTAAGATATTTTAAGTATTTTGATGCATATTTGAGTGTTTTTGGATGTTTTGGCAGTTCAGATTGGTATAAAATGATGAGTATTTAGACACTCATCATCTTCCCATGAAATGAATATGTATTTATAGTGGTGCATTTACGGTTTTGTGAGATCCATAGATGTGATCCAACGGTCTAGGTAGACACACGTAGGAGTAATCCTATGGAGGAGACAAGTTTGATATGTGGCGTGATATTCTTGGCTCTTGGTACCAGGAGAATCTTCGTACGAGGTACTCTCTAGATGTCATAGCGAAATGCCTGCCGCTTTATCTGTATGCCAATGAAGTGTTATGCGTGGCAATAATACAATAATTGTCTAGGAGGACAAACTGTCATGCTGGTTGTTGCCTAGAGATTATTTCTCCGGGCAAAGCTTATTGTGATTTTAGTTACTAGTTGCATGGAGAATAGTTCTCCAAGCAAAGCATGTCATGGTCTTGGCCTTTTGGCCCTGCATTAGCTGTGTGAGCTTTAGCTATTGGGCTAACACTTTTATAAGCTATCAATTACTAACAAAAAATAGGATCTACAAATTCAAAAATTCTTAAATTTATACTATAAAAGGTTTTAATAATTTTTTTTATTTATATAGATATAAAAAAAATATAAATGGTTCGTTCGGTTGATGTTTTGCCAAAATCAAAATTGAACTGAATTCAAAATATTTAATTCGGTTCGGTTTTGACCTGAAAACCGATTTACAAATTTGGTTCGGTTTCATTTCACCCCTAGATAATACACACAAGGCCTTTGGGCCTTATATCTCTTGAGCTATTTGGTAAACCGGCCCAATATTTGAAAATAAACATTCTTTAATAAAAAAAATGGCATTGACCAAGATGTCAACTATGCTTTGGTTGCACGACACAAATAACAAAAAAAAAAAAAAAAAAAAAAAAAAACTAGTAACAACTCTGATAGATGCCACTAGGAATCAACTAAGATTCGTTAATGGGTCAAAGACTTGGACAATCAAGAAGATAGAATTGAAAGTCGAAAGTTACTTTGATTATGGAAGTGTTTGTTACAATGAGATACAAGAGAAGTTGAGAGAAAATGTTTATCAAAAGCTAATCAATTATGAACAAGATACTAACTATTTAAACTAAGAATGGGCGCCAAATTCTGTTAGTGGCATGTGTGGAGAAGACCACGTGCACCTCACGTGTGGAATAAGAATTCCCCACGTGCACCTCACGTGCCTACACTTGCTACTATCAACTCTTATCAATCCACCCTTCTTAAAAACAAGCTTGTCCTCAAGCTTGTGCAGCAAATTCAGGGAACTTCTCAAACAATTCTGCTAATGGCTCCCAAGTAGCATCCTCTACTGTGCCATTAACCCATTGCACCAACCCATACACCACAGCTACATTCTTCTTTTTGAGCATTTTTCTGTCCAAGATAGCTATAGGTTGTACCTCAATCATCCCATCTTTGTCACAACTGGGAAGTGTAGCTATTTGTGAAGGCTGTGGAGTACCTTTACAAAGCTTCAACTGGCTGACATGAAACACATTATGGATTTGAGCATAAACAGGCAACTCCAATCTATAAGCAACTTGGCCAATTCTTTCTGTCACTTGAAAAGGACCAAAACTCTTAGGTGAGAATTTGTTCTGCTTTCCTTGCCTAATTGAAACTTGTCTGTGAGGCTGCAGTTTTAAGAAAACCCAATCACCAACTGCAAATGTTCTTTCAGACCTTTTCTTATCAGCTTGTTGCTTCATTCTGTTTTGTGACCTTGCCAAATGAAATTTCAACACCTCAATTGCTTGTTCTCTAGCCAAAAGTGTCCTGTCCACTGCATCCACCTTGCTTAAGCCCCCCAAGTATGGTACATGGACTGGTGGACTTTGTCCATAAACTGCTTCAAATGGTGTTGTAAGAATGGAAGTGTGAAAGTTTGAATTGTACCATAGTTCAGCTAATGACAACCACTTAACCCATTCTTTAGGTTTCTCACCAGTCATACATCTGAGGTATCCTTCCAAACATCTGTTCACCACCTCTGTTTGGCCATCCGTTTGTGGATGATAGGCTGTTGACTTGAGCAATTTAACCTGCAACATCTTGAATAACTCTGCCCAAAATTTACTTAGAAATACTTTGTCTCTATCTGATACAATAGTGAGTGGCAACCCATGTAATTTGTAGACTGTATCCAAGAACACTTGTGCTACTTGACTGGCTGAGAATGGATGGGTCAAAGGCATGAAATGTGCATATTTTGTAAGCCTGTCAACTACCACAAATATGACATTGTAACCTTGTGACTTAGGGAGACCTTCAATGAAATCCATAGAGATACTCTCCCAGATCCTATTAGGAATTGGTAAAGGCTGCAAGAGTCCAGGATAAGCTGCCAGATCCGGTTTGCATCTTTGACAAGTGATACATTCCCTTACATACTTCTTAATTTCTTTTCTTATGCCTTTCCAGTAAAGAACAGAACTCATCTTGTGTGTGGTGACTTTGACCCCAGAATGACCACCAATTGAACTGCCATGGAAGTGAGCTAAGAGATCCATTCTCAACTGAATATCATTGCCCACCACTAACTTGTTCTTCCTGAAGAGTTGATTATTGGACCAAGTATAATGTTTTTTAGTACAGCTTCCAGTTTTCAATTCCAACAATAACTGTTTTAAGGTCACACCTTGCTCCCAACTGTCTGTAATTCTTGCACTTAGATCAGTTGGCATAGTAACCACCATGGCTGTCATTAAAAGACCATTATCTTGCACTCTGGACAAAGCATCAGCAGCTGCATTTTCTACTCCTTTCTTGTACTTTACCTCATAATCAAACCCCATTAACTTTGGCAGCCATTTCATCTGAGCTGGAGTAGTTATTCTCTGGTCCAATAAGTACTTCAAGCTATAGTGATCAGTTTTGATGATGAAGTGCCTATCCAGTAAGTACCCTCTCCACTTTTCAAGTGCCATCATAACAGCTAAAAACTCTTTCTCATATGTGGATAGTGACCGGTGCTTAGGTGCTAATGCTTTGCTTAGATAAGCAATTGGATGGCCATTTTGTTGTAGAACTGCACCAATACCCACCCCTGAAGCATCTGTCTCAACCTCAAAAGGAATATTAAAATTTGGTAAAGCCAACACAGGAGCTTGAACCATGGCTTCTTTCAGCATCTCAAAAGATTTTTGTGCTTCATCTGACCATTTGAAAGCATTCTTCTTCAACAACTGAGTTAATGGTCTGCTCAGGCTAGCAAAGTCTTTGATGAACTTCCTATAATAGCCTGTGAGACCCAAGAATCCTCTCAATTGCTTGATATTGGTAGGTACAGGCCACTTTTGCATAGCAATTATCTTTGTAGGTTCAGTAGATACTCCTTGTGCAGAAATCACATGCCCCAAGTACTCTACATGAGTTGTCCCAAACACACATTTAGACCTTTTAGCATACAACTGTTGCTGCCTCATTGTTTCCAAAAACAAAGTTAAGTGACCAATATGCTCAGATAAGCTCTTTGAGTAAGCCAGAATGTCATCAAAGAAGACCAGGACAAACTTCCTTAAGTAAGGCTTAAAAACATCATTCATGAGTGCTTGGAAGGTAGATGGTGCATTAGTTAAGCCAAAAGGCATAACCAAGAATTCATAGTGACCTTCATGAGTCTTGAATGCAGTTTTGGCTATATCATCTTCATACATTCTTATTTGATGATATCCTGACCTGAGGTCCAACTTAGAAAATACTACAGCACCATGTAACTCATCAATCAGCTCATCTATGATTGGTATTGGAAACTTATCCTTCACAGTGTTCTTGTTAAGTTGCCTATAATCAATGCACATCCTCCAACTGTTATCTTTCTTTTTGACCATAACAATTGGTGAAGCAAAAGGACTTTGACTTGGTTTAATCACACCTGAGGCTAAAAGCTCTTTAACCATGGTTTCAATGGCATCTTTTTGCATAGGAGGATGCCTGTATGGTCTTATATTAACTGGTTGTGTACCTTCAATCAGTGGAATTCTATGATCATGAGCTCTCCTTGGTGGCAACTCCTTAGGCTCTTCAAACACTTCTTTAAACTGATCCACCACTTGTGCTAATCTAGGCTCTTCTTCCTCTGCATCTTGCTTTTCTTCCATTGTCATCAAAGTTAGCCCAGTGTTTGGATAGACAGATAACATGAACATTTCAGCCTGTGGTCCACCATGCATCACTTTCAATTGGTTCTTCCCTTCCATCCATTGAACTACAGACTTTGTGGTACCTCTGATAGCTATCTTCTTCCCATTGTACTTGAATTGCATCTTCAATTCCTTAAAATCACACTTAATGGTTCCCAGAGTAGAAAGCCATTGAATGCCTAACACCATATCACAACCACCTAATGGTAATAACATCACATCAGTAACAAATGTTTCACCCCCAATCATCCAAGTAAACCCTTTACACTCACTAACACTTATCAATTGTCTACCCCCAGCCACTGCAACTGACAATGGACATGTTTGCCTAATATTACAACCCAATCTTTTAGCCACATTGATATCCAAGAAGTTATGAGTAGACCCTGAATCAACCAAAATGTGCAACTTATGCTTATCTCTAAACAAGCCTACTACTCTCAATGTCTTATAAGAACTTTGACCATTGAGTGCATTAAGAGAAATTTGTGGCTGCATCTCATCTTCCTCTATTTCACCAACTGCATCTTCATACTCTTCTTCTACTTCTTCATCTTCAGCCAATACAACTAAGCTATACAATTGACCCTCACATTTGTGACCTGGAACAAACTTTTTATCACAGTAAAAGCACAAATTCTTAGCTCTTTTCTCCTCATACTCCTTCTGTGTTAATTGTCTCCTGGGTTGTACATTTTGTGGCCTATTGTTCCAATTCCTATTAGCATTTGGCAGAGGTAACAAAGGCTTAGCAGCATTATTAACTCCTCCATTATTTACACCAAATCTTCCAGTATTCACATTAGCCTGAAATCTATTCTTCTTCTTAATAGCATTCAGGGTGGCTTCTTGCAAATTGGTCAATGAATAGGCATCAGCCAATGATTTCGGTTTGAACATTCTCACAGCCATCTCTAATTCAGTAGGTAACCCACCAAGATAAAAACTAATTGCATGATCTTCACTTATATCCACCCTACTCAACAAAGTATCAAACACATCTTGGTAATCCTTTGAATTAGTCTCATATTTGACATTCTTGATTTCAGACATTGGATCATCAAACAAACTACCAAATCTCTGAATAATGGCATCTCTATACACATTCCACAACACCAATTCACCATGCAATCTAATGAACTGTCTATGCCACAATAATGCTTTATCAAAAAGATGCACAGAGATGAGTCTCACCTTTTGATCATCTGGAATGTTGTCAATTGCAAAAAATTGCTCACACCTGAACATCCAACCCCTGACATCATCTCCTGAGAACTTTGGGAATTCCACCTTTGTCATTCTGCTGACTGAAACTTGACCATTTTGCCCCTGATGTTGTGTTCTTTCCACCATACCAGTGTTTGGTTGACTTTGACTTTGCAAGAATTGAGACATCATCTGCTCCATGCTTTGTCTGAACGCAGCCATGGATGCAGCCATTGATTCATCAATATACCTCCTTGTACTATCATCAAGACCACCTTCCCCACCACTTGTACCAACTGTTCTTGTTGTTGGTGCCATTGAATCCAAGATCTTGATTGTGGTTCTTGTTACTAATTGTTTATCGTTTTCACCAAAGCAACTGTATTGTTATCACTCATCAACTATGGGACAACAACTACTTGCACTTGTTCTTAACCACCCAATCCAACTGCTGCTGATCAGCTTGTTCGAAGCTAAAAAATTTAATGAGAATATCTGTTAGCCTCGTGATCGTACAGCTGATTGGCACTAGTCTAGTGTATTAGAACAAGGGAATCAGTGGTGACTGATTCTTGGCCGGAAATCTCTGTTTTGTTGCCGGAAATTGACCGGAGAAGACAACCGGATTCAAGATTGTCAGTGTAACAATCTTGATTTTGGCGGGAAAATGTAACTGAATTTGTTACAACTGATTTTCTGATAACTGAGACCTCACCAGGAAAGGTCTCTGATACCACTTGATAGATGCCACTAGGAATCAACTAAGATTCGTTAATGGGTCAAAGACTTGGACAATCAAGAAGATAGAATTGAAAGTCGAAAGTTACTTTGATTATGGAAGTGTTTGTTACAATGAGATACAAGAGAAGTTGAGAGAAAATGTTTATCAAAAGCTAATCAATTATGAACAAGATACTAACTATTTAAACTAAGAATGGGCGCCAAATTCTGTTAGTGGCATGTGTGGAGAAGACCACGTGCACCTCACGTGTGGAATAAGAATTCCCCACGTGCACCTCACGTGCCTACACTTGCTACTATCAACTCTTATCAAACTCTCTGTTGCCCAGCAACTTTCGTAAGTCAGCACATTTTATATCAAGTATGAACAAATGTTGAAGATTTAGACCATGTTTACAGAAACTAGGTAGATTGTTAGATTAGATGGAAAACAGCCTAGATCAACACCATTGCTAACAGTAACATGTTTTTTACTACTTGTCCCTCTTACATATGTTGCATTTTTGGCAGCCTACAGTAGCCCGTCCGATCAATGTAAGTACAACAACAGATGATCAAGGCGAGTTATAGTCTGGTTTATGATGTTTGAATGCTTTAAACGTTTCAGGGATGAGATGGTTTCCAAACTCTTCGGAAGATGGAGCAAGACAAGATTCTATAAAGCTACTTCTAGGAATACTGGTCATAGTTAATCTCTACGAGTTTGCAAAACCCTTACCAAAACTTTTAACCACAACCAGAACCGTAATACCGGACTGGACTTCTGGACCAACATATCATATCTATGTTTTGGTTTCAGTTATGACCAAACAAATTTAAATTTGCTTCTTGGTCTGGTTGGGTGGGTTTTCTTTTTGTTTTATGCTACTCCATATTTGATTATACGGTATCATATCATTTAGCATGAACAAAAAAAGACGGGCTTGGATCACTAGCACATGATTTGAGTCTAGTTCATGGTCCTATCACTATGTCCACTTTTCGGATTCAATATATTCAAGATTTTAGTTATGATAGGTTCTTTCTGTCCCTAATACTTTCGTGTTTGTAGGAGATGACCTAAAAAAGCTTGAAACTATCAATTTCGCATGTGATCGTTCACCTCACTCGGTTGTTTGTGTGGTAAATCAACAAGTGAGAATTGAAATGGTTAAGTTAATAGTCCATGTCCCATCCAATAATCAAACCGAACCACAAATTGAGACCCTGGTTCAATCATATGCTAGACAAGAAGATAAATATCCTTTATGAGATTAATAACACCGGTTCATATACTTCAACAGAATCAACTACCACCATCTGAATCTTGTAATTTTACCCATAAAGTCCCTGTTATAGTCTTCTCTTCGGGGGCTTATTGGGAGTCTATTTCATGAAGTCAGTTAAATCATCATCCCATTGTTTACCACTTCAAGCCATTTTCGATCCAGTGTACAGTTCATGATTAACAACCGTGGTTTGTTAAAAAAATATAACTGTATTCTCACATAACTGTCTAGTTATCAAGTGATAGACAGTGATTTAAATACTACAAGTGCACATTGTTTTCAAGGAGCAGTGGTCGGGCTTAAATACCATGACAACCTGGCTTTGGATCCCAATTTTGTTCCAGGTGGATACACAATGCTAGATTTTAAACAGTTTCTTAGAGAAACGTATGGTTTAAAATTCAAAAACGCACATGAGATAAAGAAGCCAGTCTTGCTTCTCATTTCTAGAAAGAGTTCAAGAACGTTTTTAAATGAAGATGAGATGGTGCAATTGATGGAAAAAAATGGGGTTTCAAGTTAAATTGTGACAGATATAAAAGAGATGTTGAATTTGGATAAATTTTCGTAAGTGGTGAACTTGTGTACAGTATTATGTTGGTGCACATGGTGCTGGCTTAACAAATGCGGGTTTCTTACCTCAAGGAGCAGTGCTTGTGCATGTTGTACCTTATCCATTGACATGGGCATCTGATACATACTTTGGTCAGCCCACGCCAAACATGGGGTTGAAGTATCTGGAGTACAAAACTGTAGCGGAAGAGAGCTTGTTGATGGTTTCATATGGACCACATGATCCTGTAATAGCGCATCCTCAGTCTCTATATTCCAGAGGTTATCAAGCTGTAAGGGCCATTTATGTTGACGTGCAGAATATGACAATTGATCTTTTAAAGTTTAGGGCCACCCTTGCTGACGCCTTCGTGCATTTAGGACACCTTCCGTCAACAAGAAAATTGTAGAAGGATATTATTTGTAGAAGTAGTTTTCACTGCATAAGATTAAACTTTTAGATTTGTACTTGTTCAAGTGATGCACATTTAACATCGATGTGTGAGTTCTTTGAGTGTTTTTATAATCATCTATATTCAAATTCTCTAAAAGCAGAAAACATAATCGTTTACTCGTTTACTCGGAAGTCAAGGTGACTGGATAAATGGATTGCTAGATTCCATGAGACAGTACCCAAACAGCTAGGAAAATCTATTTGATTTCATGAGACATTTTGATGTGAACATCAAGTTCTGAGAGAGTGATCATTGACTGTTGTCAGACATAACCATTTCTTTATTACTGATTGTTTCGTATCTAAATTTGTGTAGGTGGAAAATTTTGACTCATTTCCTTACTAAAAGATCTATTTGGGTTCTCTTTTATCTCAAATGGGTCAAAAAAATCAGTCAAAAGGAGAGCAGGTCAGATGGGTTGAAAGTTGTCCAAAGTCTATTTTAAGTGCATACACGTCATATATCGAATTAATTATGAAGATTAAAATCATTATTTTAGTTAGTACATTGTATATGTAATTAACGCATCCACTAATTTTCACTGTTTTTCTTAGTATAAGTGACATGAAAAAAAAAATAATAATAAAAAATAAATAAATAAATAAATCATAGCACAGGTTGCATCAAAGGCTTCTGCAGGCTTCAACCCAAGTTGTGGACCAAGTTGAAAACTATTAACCTTGGCATATATCAATAGTTGCTTAGTTTGTAAAAGTCAGTTGTTGCATATGTAGCAATGTCATATATATTTAATCTTGAAACACAACAGTCATATCAATCCATATTTTGCAAAGCACAGAACATCACCGACGCTGCAGAATTCTCAGCATCCTTTACTCTTGACCTCTCTTCTCCCGTCACTATAAAAACCCTATTTGAAACATTAATTTCAACTGATGATGTGTATCTTCTATCGTGGGCGGGACCCTGCTCGTTCTTAACTCTGCAAGTCAAACCGAAACAATGAGACTAAAGAATGTTGTAACTTGTAAGTATTGTACTCTATGGCAATATCAAAATGCAGTGCTCATACTTGTAAGTGGCTTTTGGCCATCGTTTCTTGTTGCAAAGCTCATGTAATTTCTGTTTGGCACCTTCAATTTCAGTTGCTTTATTTAAACCACCATTAACATATGGGACTATTGCGCTGACGCTGTTGGACCTTGTTAACTTAGACAAAGCCGCTTCGGCTGCATGAAGCTTTGCATTCTCTTTGGTCTCTGAAGAGCCAGAGGCAATAAATATCCCATCTACGAAAACACTTGCAATGTTCCTATCACCTGGAGATTTAATCATTTAAATAGGTTAGATATGGCCATATTCATACCTGCAATTCTCCATCTCAGCAGATACAAATACGTTTGCTATCAATACATAAATACATGTCAAAAGACACACTTAGTTAAACTGGAACAGGGAAGGCAAACGTTTTGGGGCTAATAGATTTATTCTCAGTGATTTAAGAAATTTACATAGTGATTATGAATTTGGAAGTCAGGAATGGTGTCGCAACTATCCCCACATAAGTTTAAACAATACCAACAAAATAAAATCTAAATTAAGACCGCTGATACATAAATACTGAACTTAAATAACAACAAATTACTCAACAAAATGATAGGTTGTTTTTGAAAGAAAAAAATGATCATTTAACACATAGTGCATTCTACTACACACACAATGACTAAGAGATAAACATAAATATTCAAATGTAAAGGTGCTTTCAAAGACATGATCTCACCTTTCCTGCAATGCTTTATATCAAGATGCTTCCCATCTTTCTGACATAACTCAAACAGCATTGTAATAGGCTGCGGTTTTTTCTCGAGGACGTTTAGCATTACTATTGGTTCAAGTAACACTCTGATTTTCTAAAACACAGAATAGAATAATTGTTATGTACTCACCTGTCAATATGTAAAACAGTTACAAAATTGTCGAATTAAGCACTCACCTCCCACATTCTATGCAAATTGAGCCCACAATCAACATAAACAGCTGCAGCCACTGATTCTACGATATCCGCTAAAACTTTTGGGGCTTTTATTTGTCCACCGTGCACAACCATCTCTTGTTCTCCCTCAACAACATCCACAAATTCTCTAACCTACCAAAATCTTCCAATTTCATTGACTAGGAATAATAAACAATACGGATAACGTGCGTTAGAAAACACGTAAGTATTTAACATTTTGTGATAAAGCCCCCAATGTACCCTCTTTATAACTTATAAGCCAGTAAAGTATGTATCATACTACCTTCCGCCAAAAACATGTCGAATCACAAAAATGCCCTTATAACTTTCTTAAAACAGGTGTACTTTTTAACGAGATGTCAAAGTTTATAGAATTTTTTGTTAGTCATGAGGCATGTGTTTGGTCTAAGTTACAGACAACATTCCATCCACACCCTAGCTCCCGAGGACAAAACGTGGAAGGCAATGCTCGGCTTATGGTCCAAACTGACTCAGGATTGCTCAGGAATCATATTGGGAGATATGAACATGTTACGTCAAATCTTCTCCTCCAGAACCAACTAGGGAGATTGAAATCCCCGTTTTCTACCGCTAGCCTACGCCTCGGGGTTTGTTATTTTAGTCTGATTAAGTAATTAGTCTAAACTATATATAAATTAACATATCCCCAAATAACCACATAGATAAATGCACATCAATCTATTCTAAACAAATAATACACAATGTAACATACCTTATCATTAAGCATATCTGCTGCATTATGCCTCACATACTTATACAGCCCATGTTGCACAGCCACTCTCGCAAGTTTCTCAGTACTAATATTCGCAGCACGAAGAAGGGACAATTGTCCAGGGTCAAGATCAGGGTAAGCCAAATAAAGAAAACTCGATATGGCATTCCCAAGAGCAGCATCACCAAGAAACTCCAACCTTTGATACGACTGGCTCTCCGTATATGAAGAATGTGTCAAAGCTTCTTCTAACAAACTTTTGTCCAAAAACCTGTACCTTAAAATAGATTCTACAGCTGCAACAGAATCTTGTATATTCATCGTACATTGAATATTTGATGTCATTCTGCCCCCATACGTGTGGATGATCTTGTTGTTGGATTGTGTTCGGCGGGACGTTGTTTTTTGCCTCTTTGACATGTTTTGTTTGCCGAGATCAATGTGTGGCTGATAAACTTAAAAAACAAAACCCTTTTTTATGTTTTGTTTCAAACTGCAGTTACTCGTTTGAAACTTCTACAATTAGTTCTTTTTATGAAGGTACCAGGGTGTGGGAATAAAGTCAAAGTTCTACATTTAATGCCTCCAAATCCAAACTGATGTGACTGTGTCCATAAAATTGCCCTGAAAGAGTACTACATACTCTTTCTACCCGCTTTTTTACTTATTTTAGGGGTACGTTATTCTCACGGGCCCTATTTTTATTAACCGGACCCCCCCCCCCCTTTTTTTTTTTTTTTTTTTTTTAAAAAATTTTTTTTTTATTTTTATAATTTTGTTTATATTAAAAAGCTATAAACCTGAAAGTGCGGAACAGAAAATATAAAGTTTAATATGTCAAACACTTAAAACTGTCAAAAATACGGAACAGAAACTGACAAAAAGCTGTGCTGTACTGGAATATTTAAGGGGACAAAGGGGACAGTGGGTGGGCCAGACGGTGGGCCAGACCGTCCGGTCAACACATCCCTTATTTTATTGGGTTGTACTATTCTAACGGGGGACAAGGGTGTCAGTCCCTTGTCTCCTCTTCTGTCCCCCTTTTTTTTTCAGCGCAGCCCAGTTTCTGTTCCGTATTTCTGACAGTTTTAACAGTTTGACTTATTAAACTTTATATTTTTTGTTCCGCACTTTCAGGTTTATAGCTTTTTGATATAAACAGAATTATAAAAATAAAAAAAATAAAAAAAAAAAAAAAAAAAAAAAAAAAAAAAGTCACAAAATGCCAAAACAGGCATAGCCCCCGTTAGAATAAAAAAGTAACCCCCGTCCTTATAACTCATGCCATTTTATTTAGGGGATGTACTATAGCCACCCCGTGACTTTTTGTCCCAACATATTTATATTTTTTAATACTAGACGAGTACCCGTGTATAGCAACGAGATTTTATAGCAACAGATCGTTTAGTGATAAAAAAAGTTTATGAGTTATAAACGAAAAATAATAAAAGTTTGAAGATTTAGAGATTAAACATAATGTTTTGAAACCCGGTTCGACCCGTTCTGGACGAAAAATGGGTCGATTTAAATCGAGTAAACCCGACGGGTTGGGTCGAAAACGGGTCAACCCGCCGGGTTTGAAGCGTCCCAGGTTAACCCGGTTTTCGATGTGTATTAATAGTTTCATTTTGAAATATATGTTTTCGTATAGCTTTTATTAGTTAGACGAACCGGTGGCGACACCGGTTCCCGGTTGAACCCGTTGGTCCGGTCCAGTTTTCAAAACTATATGTATCATCAACTTGTTAGCTTGTATGAAGCTTTGTGTGTTTTAATAATTTGTATAATGTGTAAAATAACATTAGTTAGTGTGTTAATTATTTTATATTTAGATTATATTGTAGCTTGTTTAAATTGTACATTATGAAAATTTTATTGTACTTTTAGTAAGGGGTGTTTTAATTGGTTGTTTTTAATTTAATATATATACTTTTAATTGTTGTACAATGTGAATAAATTATTGTACTTTAAAGTTATAGGCTGTTTTAATAAGAGTATTAATTATACTATGCATTTCTCACACCTTTAACTTTCAAGATTTCACTTTTCAAGATTTGACCATACATTCTTTATAGCGACAAATAGTTTATTCGACAAATTGTTTATTCATCAAAAAAAGTTTATAGGTTATAAATGAAAAATAATAAAAGTTTGAATATTTAGGAATTAAACATAATGTCTTGAAACCCGGTTCGACCTGGGTGGTTCAACCGGGTGAACCGTTCCGGTCGAAAAATTGGTCGATTTAAACCGGGTCAACTTGCTAGGTTGGGTCGAAAACGGGTCAAATTAAACCGGTTCAACCCGTCTGGTTTGAAGCGTCCCGGGTCAACCCGGTTTGTGATTTGTATTAATTGGTTGTATTTAATTTGGTAGATATGTTTTTAATTGGTTGTACAATGTAAATAAATCATTGTACTTTTAAGTAATGGGGTGTTTTAATAAGAGTATTAATTATATTTCATAATTTCCTTTAATAAGATTTTTTAAGATTTCTACTTTTTAAGATTGACCATTTTTTCAAGATTGACAATTTTTCCTTTATATATAGTATAGATAAACAAATTATATAAGTAAAATAAATAAATAAATAAATAAACAGTAAAAAATTTGAAAAAAATTTAGAGGTGCTACTTGTAATTTAGGAGGGGTGAAAATAATCTCATTTTATTTAGGGGAATCACTATTGGTATGCATTTGATAAAATGTATAATCATTTTATAGATACCAATAAATTATTTTTTATTTTATTTTTTTATGTCTAATGGTATAAGGTTTCTCACAGTGGCAACCCATATTGCATCATCTTTCCGGCTGCAATCTCAACATTCTCTCTCCTCAACCCATATTCACCTCTCTCATCACAGTGGCAACCCATATTGCATCATTATTTTTATTATTATTATTATTAAAAAAAAAATTAACACAAACTTACATTTTATTAATAAAAAGTTTTTTTATTTTTTTTTAAATAATAATAAAGATAATGATTATCTTTATACTAAAGATAATCTTCCAATACGTGTTGCATTTCCATAAATAAGATAATGATTATCTTCCAATACGTGTTGCATTTCCATAAATAAGTAAGACTAAATATTATCAATAAGATACTATAACAGTATACATATATGCATGATGTTCTCAATAAGAAAGAAAGCTAATAGCAGAAAGATCAAGCAGTGTCCCGTAAAAAATCAAGTATGTATATTTGTTTTTTGTTTGTTTCAAGCGTGTTTTGGTTTTTGGTTCAAAGTTTTGTGAGTTTTGTGTGCTTCAATATCGGTCAAAATCTCAACCGATTTGCAATTTGAAGTGGCCGGCGATCGATTTGGTGGTTTGTGTCACAATGGGACGATCGATCTTGCAAATCGATCGATCGATCCTCATGATCGATTTCTTCCGACCCACTTCTAGTAGCCTAAGTCCTGTGTTTGGTTTGCTATTAAAAATCACTATTGGTATGCATTTGATAAGAAGAATGATGTGTCAAATACTACTTCCGTCCCAAAATTAAAGTCCGGGTTAACTTTTTAAATCTAATTTTGACAATAAATATTTTATTTTTATTATATAATTTTTTGATAAAAATTATTCTATATGAAAATATATTGAAAACCCAATCCACTTATATATTTTGACATTAATTATCATATAACACAAACAAAAATATTTATAATCAAAGATGGATTCAAAAGTCAAATTGTATTTAAATTTTTGGATGAATGAAGTATCATTCCTTTAGTTTCTTATTAAACTTGAGATCCAACTTATACAAATCACATGAATAAATATTTAAAAGATAATATATTAACTACAATTAATTGTAGCTAACTCTTCTACAATTTTGTGCTATATTTTGTGGGTCCTTGAGTCTATTTGTGGGTCTATGATTTATATTTGTTGGTCCCTGTATTCTTTCTTATATAATTTTAGTGAAAAATTTCTAATTAGCTACAATAATTATAGCTAAGATATCATCTGTTTAAAATCCGAAACTTTTGATTTCCTAAAATTCGCAAGCTACGAACTACAATTCTTTTCCTACGTTTGTTTGTAAATTTTGTCACCAAACTCTTGATGAAGTTTTTTACTTTTATTTTTATTATTTTTATCTTTATTTATTTATTTTTTTTAATGATAATTAAGAACTTAAAAAAGTGAGGTAGGTTAGTTGAAATGACATATAAATCTACCTCATGACCTTAAAATGGATCCATGATTAACAATTTTATTTTGGATCCATGATTAACAATTTTATTTTGAATAAGTTCATTCCTTTATTCCGAAACCCACCTAAGAAAAGCACCCTAAGTGTTTATGAATCAAAGGTGTACGAATGGTTTGACTTTGTTCTATGGACGCACTCACATCACCATACGGCCTTTCTTTTCAAGTTATTAAATAGTTTGTACCAATTTTTAATATAAACTACGGGTAGCATTAGAGCACTGTATGACACTTTTAAAGTGGCACGACATGCTACGTCATTATTTGTCCCTTTCACATCTCTTTTCACTTACAAATCCAAAAACCCTTTTCTTTCATGGCTGCCACAACACCCTTTTTGGACGCACTCACGCATCATTTAATTTTCTTTTCCATTTATTTAAAGCAACTATTTTTTTCGTCCACTAAAAACAAAATAAGAAAATTACATAAAAATACAAAAATAAACCAGTTTCTAACTTTCTAACTTTTACAAAGAATTACATTACAACAAATTACAAACTTTCAAAGTTTTAAAAGGGCTAAAACTTAAAATACAACATTTAAAATGTTTAAAATGAATAATAATAATAATAATAATAATAATAATAATAATAATAATAATAATAATAATAATAATAATAATAATAAATTAAGAAAAGAACCACTGTTCTTCTTCATGTAACTCCACGACCACACATTTCACATACTACACACAATTTCACACACTACACACAAAACAACACCATAATAATAATAATAATAATAATAATAATAATAATAATAATAATAAATAAATAAATAAATGCAAGCACTTGTGTAGGACACTCTTTGGGCTCAAGCCACGGCGTTTGTCTCTCTTGGTACCATGGCAGCGCCATAGCGCTTTGACACATCTGATGACATGGATTGAGTGCTATGATACCTAGTGCTCTTAAAGGAATCGTAACATTCGGTGTAATGGTGACAACTTTAATAATAACATCAAATATATGCATGTTTTTAATATCAATATCTCATGTTTGTTAATCATATTTGTAATGTTTTACTGTATTGAATTGATGAACTTTTGTATTTTAGTGCTAATCTTGAGCAATGGAACAAAAGACGCAAAAAAGGACGGAAAATCAAAATGAGGATTTACATCAGAAGTCTTATAAGTTGTATAGGATTTATCCCTATACGATGTATAAGAGAAGACCTGGAATTCACAAGTCCCTTATTGAAGCTTATACGGCGTAGAGGATTCATATCTCTACCCTGTAGACGAAGAAAAATGCTTAATGTAGTTGTTACAACGTAGAGAGGTCTACGCCTCTACGTCATAGACGATCGATGTATCAACCTTACTAAACCGAACGAAAGTAACACGTTTACCTACTTTAGATTTCTTGAAAGGAATGAAAACATTGACAATGTTACCACAATCATTACAGAGCTTCCAAAGTTTACGTGCCAAAATGTGATTTGGAAAATTAGTCATAAAGATAGATTTAGAAATCATTTGAGTTTGGTCCTCCTTAGATCTTTGAGACATCTAATTGCGATCACCCATAATGAAAACCCGATTCAAAGTAGCAAAGAAAAAAAAAACCATAGGAATTTTACAAACCCTAAAACGATCGGCTTGTAGGAAAAAACCCCAATGATTGTAAAGAAAACGATAAGGAAAACCCTAACAAAACACAACAAAAGAACCTTAAAACAACATACCAGTCCCTATGGTTCCAAACACTTAACCCCACGTTTCTCACTCAAATTGGCGATTTAGGAGAAAATAACCGATACCTTAACTTTTCTTGATATCCGACCGTTATTTTTTTTTACCTTAATATTATTCAATTGTGATTTTAACTGCCCCCAATCTATTTTCTGTTAGTTTAAGATGGTTGTAGTCCCTGATTATAAGTTTTAATCTTTTGGGTTAAAGATCTGCGATTAAGGTTTTCAACTGTTCTAGGTTTTGGTTTACCAGACTAGGATTTACGTTGGTTTTACTAATTTGTTTACTTCATGATTATTAATTCTCACTTACTAAATCCTTAACAACATTTTGAATTATTATTATCCTCGTTTTGGGTTTTGTTGTTGCACGTCTGCATGTTTTGGTAATTAACCCTTGCATAAGGTCTGGTGCAATGGTGTCACGTATTATTGATTGGTTTCTGAACTCAGATTCTGGTTTTTGTAGTTTGGGACACTGGTTTGAGGGTTGATTGATCTGGTTCCATTCTTGATGGGGGTAATGAGAGAAAGAGAGGGACAAAGGAGGGTGGACGACTTGTGGCCAAAGTGGTGATCAAATATGCGAGTTAAGACCTGATGGTGTTCCTGTGAATGTCATTTCTGAAATAAATCACGACATGTAACGTAAGTTACTTGATGGTAAGTTTGTGTTAGTGGATGATAATGGGGTCTCGTTTATACCTATGAATGCTGCAAGTAATAACTACTTGATGTTTGATGATGAAACCTTGCAGGGCTACTGGATCTGTTTTGTCTAAAGATCCTAATACCCGTTGTGCAAACAGCCCTAGTGTTGCATACGTTGACACGAGTGAAAGCCTAGGGTTGAGTGCACTTAAGCGTACTTATGACTGTGTATCTTGCCGCCCCGGTTTCGTTTGCACAAATGGTTGATGCTGATTCTAATACGCAAAAGATTAAATTTCGAACACCTAAAATGGGTAAACCTTTAAATGAAAAGGTCGAAGTACAAATTCCTTTGTCTTTAGTTTTGGATGTGAATTCTCGGTTTGAAAATAGCTTGTTCGGGTATTTTATTTGTATTAGAGTTGCATTACCGTTGTAGAGAACTACATGAATAATGCATAGAAGAAATATGGTTTAGTTCATGCCATGATGAACTCAAAGAGATTGTTTTTCTTTAAGTTCTCTTCTGTTGAGGAATCGAACGGTGTGTTGGAAAACGAACCTTGGTTTATTTGTTCCATGTCTATCATTTTGAAGAAGTGGACTCCAAGGACTAGTTTTGTGAAATAGAATCTGATCTCTATTCCTATCTGGGTGAAAATTCATGATATTCCTATTGTTGCGTTTACTAAAGACGGGTTAGGTTCCATAGCTACTAAACTTGGTATTCCTTTTATGCTTGATGCATACACGAGTTTTATGTGTATGAAATCTTAGGGGCATTTTAACTATGCTCATGCCTTGATTGACATTAAGGCTGATCGGGAACTCAAGGATAAGATAGTTATTGTTGTATCGTGTTGGTATGGTAATGGGGAAGTGTTGCATCCTGTCCGAGTGGAATATGAGTGGAAACCACCTAGGTGCGGTGTTTATATAGTTTTTGTCCATGATGAGAATCAATGTCCTAAATGCGTGCTTGTTGATCCTAAAAAGCAAACACTTAAAAATGATAGGTTTCAAGTACCTCAGAGGAAGACATTTTGTGGTATTAAAGTGGGTAAAGGGGCCGAAATTCAGCCCTTCTAAGCCAAAAAAACATGTTTATAAACCTAGGTCCAAGAAGTCAGATACTACTATTATTGGTAAGGCTAAGATCACTAAAGTATTTTAATCTTTGTATCTCTTATCATATTAAAAAAAAAAAAAAAAACAATGTTTGTGTTAGCAATTAGAAAAATTAAGCCTATTAACTAAGAGGAGAGTTTATTTAAATATCAATAAATCGTGTTAAAAGACAAATATCACTAACTTAGTCTTTTAATAATAATAAAAAGAAAAAAAGAAAAAAAAAATATTGGGTAATATTTTTAATTAAAATTACAAGTACCTTCATTTCTTTAAAAATTAGCTATCTCATGAAGCATTAATTGTTAAACAAAACAAATTATACCGTTGTAACAAGCCTTTTATTATTTTTCAATAGACGGAAACTTTAATATATTTTTGACGTAATAAAAAAATTTCCATTTTTTTCGTCACATTTTTAGTACTGAATTTATATAATATATCATATAACATAACTATTTGTCTAATAAGTCAAAAAGTTTTCCCGCTTTTTGCAATGAAAGACACGTATTCATAGCTTTCTAAGCATAAAACACACATTGTATATTAACTTTTAGATTAAAGCAGTTTATTTATGAAATCTCGATGATCACATGTAGTAAGAATCACATATGATATACTCTCACCTTCCCAAATTATTGTACCATTTTAATTTTTTCAGTCTTTTTTTTCTCGACTTTGACTATAAATATTTTTGTTTGTGTTATACAATTTTTGATAAAAATTATATCAATGAAAATACATTTAAAACTCAATCCGTTCATATATTTTGTATCAACTATTATGTAATATAAACAAAAATATACTTAAGGTCAAATTTGAAAAGTAAATTCCGAAAAAATTAAAAGAGGACAATAATTTTGGGACGCGGGGAGTAATATAGATCACACGTGTTTAAATCTAAATGCCCAACTAAAGATGAATCAAAAATTAAATTAAATCTGTATATCTACAAAAATTAAGTTTTATGCAATACATGTAAATATCTATAGTAAAAGAATAATTATAACATATATTTAGTAAATCTGTTTTATGTAACTTAATAATTAAATGTAGTGCAAGTGTTAATGATTAATGAATATCTATAAAATTCAGTTTCATGCAATAAATTTAAGTATTTTTTATTGTAAAACATTGATTATAAAATATGTTTGTAAATTGGTTTAATATAATTATACAATAATTAAATGTAATGTAAGTATTAAGGACTATAAATTTATGACTAAAATATATAGTTTATGAATATATTGTACATAAATTCTATAGTAACTATAATTTGTCTACATCTTTATCTATAATCTATCAAAGGTTATAAAAGGTGTGAGGCATGGCGTGGTGGCATTGTCGTGCCTCAAGCCTTACGTGCTATGGTGAATCCTTTGCGTTTCTTAAGGCGTCACTAAAGCGGCAAAAAAATATTTATAGATTTATGTATTTATAATTTTAGATTATATTACTTGTACTATATTAGAAATTTAGTCTACTACTTACTACTCTATCCGTACTATAATAATTGTCCATTTTGATTTTTTTGAGTCTTTCTTGTTCAACTTTGACCATTAATATTTTTATTTGTATTATATAATACTTGGTGAAAATTATACCAATGAAATACATTTAAATTCCAATCTATTCATATATTTTTCATCAAATAATATATTACTCAAATAAAAATATTTATGGTCAAAGTTGAATAAATCAAAAAAGTCAAAGTGGACAATTATTATGGAACGGAAGTAGTATATAATTACCAGGCCCATATACCAAATAACCCAAATTCCAAATACTGTTTAAAAAAAAAATACTAATTCAAAAAGTTCCACACCTTACTAAAAGGCGTGCCTTTTCTCGCCTTATTTCACGCCGTTTTGCGCCACGCCTAAATCAGCAGCCAAAGTCCATTTCTTGGCGGCGAGGCCACACCTTTGTGGCGCCTTCGTGCCTTTTAAAACACGAATCTATCTATATCTATAATAGTATATAAAATTGAGTTTCATGCAATAAACTTATGTATTAATGATTATAAAATAATCATTATATTGTATATTTTTTAAATATGTTTTATATATGTATAACAAAAAGAATTAAATGTATTTGTAAAATTTAGGTTCAGTATTAATATTTTTTTGTATAATAGATTCTCTTGAAAAAATCAATTTTGTTTTCAAGTATATCTTAAAAAATCATGTAAAATAGATTTTTATATAGATATAAGTTTTAAAAGTTTAACTTTTAATTAAAAATATCGAGACAAGTGCATCACATGGGTATTCATGACTAGTTATATAATAATATATAAAAATATTATGAAAATACTCAAGGTGTATTTATTTTTATTTTAAATGTCAAATAGTATTATATGTCGATTCATTAATTTAAGTTACACTTAAGTAGAAAATATTATAAATAGCTAACTTAATTAACTTTTATGGGCCTAAATGTAGAATACTTAGTTTCTAAAAGAAGTTTATAAGATTAACAAACTCACTAGATTTTAAATTTTGAAAAAAATACATTTATTATCATAATTTTTATAAATCAAAATGATCTATACCCTTTGAGACATGTATAACCACTTAAACAAGATATGGATGTATATAAGAATGGATTTGATGAAAAAAATTTGTGGTTTATGTTTAACTGTAAGTTTTTCGTGGTATGGGAAATTGTAAAAGGTCTGGAACTCACATGATTTTAGCAGGTTTCATATACTCTTGATACACCTGAGGTCGAATAATTAGAAGTAGGATACATGTGCTAGCAACAGTTATAATTGTAATTTTTTTAAATGTACAGTCCTTACAAAATGGATTTATTAATTTTATAAAAGGAATTTTGTATTATATTGGAAAACTCTGTAATGGGTGTCTCGTTATAGATGTTTACCAATCTAATATTAAAATTTGGACGATGAGAGTTTCTGAGGCAAATGTTATAGATAACGACAAATTTATCATGAAATTTATGAAACTGTAACATAAATTAATAACTAAAGTTTTCACTGCATAACTAAAGTTGTAGCCATTAGGAAAAAGCAGATGCATATTAGAATGGATTTGCTATAAAAGAATTTATAATTTATGTTTAAATGTAACTTTTTCATGATATGACAAATTGTAAAAGGTGTGGAACTCACATTATTTTAGCTCATATACGCCAGATACACTTATGGTCGAATAATATAGAAGTGAGTTACATGTGCTAGCCTAGCAACGGTTGAGATTTCATTCATTTTCCATGTACAATGAACTTGAACTCAATTTGTTAGTTATTTTGTAAAGGAATTTTATATTATAAGAATTTTTATCACAAAAAATTCAATTATTGGAAAGTTTAGTAATCTATGTCCAATTTTAGACCTTTATCGATGTAACGTTAAAATTGGGATAATGAGAAATCCAAAGACCCAAATATGGTTATAGCTAACAACAAAGTAACACGAAACTTATAAAATTATAATATAAATTCATTATTGAAATTCTCACCACATCACACATAAAAAAACGTGATATTATAGATGTATTATCCAAGTGACATTTTTAACCATTGGGAAAATAAAAAATGGACATTGTAATGGATTATTGTTTCATAGTTTATGTTTGAGTGTAACCTTTTTCTTAATATGCAAACTAATAGCAAGGCCTGGAACTCATATGACTAGTGGGCTTCATAGACATCTGAAACCCCTCGAGTTCGAATAATATAGAAGTAGGCTTTATGATGACATCAAATAAGTAGATATTACTGTCATCATTTGTCCTATGTATTTTACTTGTTTTATTATATTATCTATGAGAATTGATACTTAATTGTTTACTTTTGTAATTCTCAGTTACAAACAAGCATTTGATGAAAATTAGTGATTTCAGACGTAAAATGGAGCTAAATGGATCAAGTTGGAAAAGTCTACTCAATTGAAGGAGACACGCCGTATCATTCTAGACAGATACGCCATATGATCATACTTAGATGAATTTGAAGACCATTTCCTGACTTTGAAGAATGTGCCGTATGCAATTATCTCATGCGCCGCATATGAAACCTTAGTCAACGAAGAAGATTTGGCTTATCTACTCCTGACTTTGAAGTTAGTGTAAGCCCTTAAAAAGGTTAAATAATATAGACATAAGTAATCATTAAGAGTTTACTCACCTATAATTTAGATACCAACGAGAGAGAAGAGTTTTTAGCACTCATCATATAAAACTAGCAATAAAACAAGTGACAAGGTACTTAATCATTCGTCAGGCCTCTTATCTGTATCTGTTATCTATTTGTGTACATGTTCGCCATTCGTTGTATTCAACTATAATTTTATTATTATAATTAACTCAAATCGTGCTAGTCTCTCAGACTGAAAATCCCCTTGCGTTAGATTAGGTTGTAAAACTAACTTAGAAATTAAAATACTGATAGACATTCTAGGTGTTAACGTTCCACTCTTAGTGATCGACACTCTACTTACCAACTAGCTACATTGATCGGGTACACTGCTCGTTAGTGTGTGTTATAGGTTAAGTCAGCTAAATATAAATGTAAAACTTGATAAAGAATAATCTATACCTACAACGATATATGCACGCATCAAGTTTTTAATTTTTAGTTTTTAATTGCTAACTTTGTTGTGTATTAGTATAATTGCATTCATTGTATTTTTTCTGCATAATTAGTGTTTATTAGTTTGTTTGTTTTCTGTAATTTTTGTATTTTTCATTTTCTTATTTTTTTCTGCATTGTTTGTTGTCTGCTGTATTTTTCTGATCTAAATGATACGGCGCATCTATTTCTCAGATACGGCATATTGCATTTTAATTTTTCATACAGCGTAATTATTTAATAATTCGAGTACTACGCATCTATCCCTTAGATACGCCGTATTTTGTTTTTAATCAGAAAATTTTTAAAACCCTAAACGCCATACGGCGCATCTGTTTTACAGAAACGGTGTATTAATAATTTATTAAAAACAGGTTTTGAATTCATTAAATAAACAAGAAGCGGCGTATCGATTTTTATCGATACGGCGCATTAATATAAAAAAGACTTGTATTTGAAACTTAACGAACATACGGTGTATTAGCTTTTGCGTATACGGCGTATTTATTTTTAAAAAGTATAAGTAATTTTGATAATTTATATGATACGGTGTTGTTATTTATTTTAATATGGCGTATCAATTTTCTGAAATTAAGTCTGACAAATTTTAACGTATTAAGATACGACGTATCCAATTTATTTGATACGGCATTATCTACAGATATCAGCAACTTTTATGCATATCCCAAACGGAGAAAATTATAATCAACTTTCCTATTTATTAGAAAGTTTTTACTTTGAAGCCTACTTTTTTTTGTGTTTCAGGAACCATAATTGATATTTTCCCCAGCTGTTCGGAAGACCTAGAGTCAATCTCACTGTCGACGAGTTCGTGTCAAAGATCGCCCATGAGAGCGAAAAAGAGCACTATGAAATGGAAACTTTTATCAAAGAATTTAGGACCACTAATGAACTTATGCTGAAAGAACAAAACAATATGATTAATGGATTGGCAATTGAAGTGCACCAATTGTCAAAAGTAATTAAGGAAGTTTTGTTGGAAAGGCATGACCTGAAAGGAATAACTACTAGGGGCGGTAAATCTACCTTTCAGAATGGAGAAACCACCGAGGTTAACAACGCTAGTAATATTTCCCCTGGAGCTGAACATTCTGAGCTAGAACTGCCTAAGGAGATTAATCGAGAACCCATAATCAGGAAGGGACCATTCATTGAACCAACAAGATCAACTCTTCCTTTACCTAACCGGCTAAGGAAAGAAAAGAAAGATGCTTATCAACAAAAATTCCTGGATAATCTCAAGAAACTACAACTAAGCATACCATTTATCGAAGCTCTTGTGCAAATGCCAAAGTATGCCAAATATCTGAAGAGCTTGCTGACCAACAAGTCAAATTAGAAGAGGCATGCATAGTAACGATAAGTGAAAGAAGTTCAGCAGCCCTGCTCAATAAACTACAATTGAAAGAGAAGAATCCAGGGAGTTTCACTATTCCTTGTTAAAGTAATAATTTACATATTGGAAATGCCTTAGCTGATCTAGGAGCTAGTATAAGTTTAATGCCATTTGCTATGTATGAAAAATTAGGTCTTGGTAAACCCAAGCCTACTAGAATGTGCTTAGGACTAGGCGATAGATCAATACAATACCCTATAGGGATAGCTGAAAATGTTTTAATTAAAGTTGATAAATTTGATTTATCTATTCCTTGATATGCCTGAAAATTCTAGGACACCTATAATATTAGGTCGACCCTTTTTAGCTACCGCTCGGGCCATGATTGTTGTCTATAATAAGAAAATAACTCTTACGATAGGAGAAAACGAGGTTGAGTTTAATATGGAACAATGTATGAGTAAACCAATTTCTGATGACGATGAATGTTATAACATCGATATTACCGATGACACGATTAATCAATTTACTCAATAGTTGTTAAACAATGATCTACTTGATTTCTTTATGCTTAAAAACTTAGAAGAAACTATTGCTATAGAAGATCAAGCTGATGACAACCCTTTTATTAATGAATTTACTGCTGATTCTGCACCTATAACTCAATACGACGCATCGATAATACTGATGCGGCGCATCTGTCTGAAGACAACAATAATTACGTGAAAGAACAAGTTTATTTCGCTAGTGCTAATGAGATTGATGATGTCAAACCTGTGCTAAAGGATCTTCCTTCTAGTCTTGAATATGCTTATTTAAATGGGAATGCAAATTCACCCGTTATCATTGCATCTGATTTAACAAAAAAAGAAAAAGATTCGCTTTTGTAGGTACTAGATAAATGTAGAGGAGCATTAGCATGGAAGATGTCTGATATTAAGGGAATTAGCCCGTCATTCTATACACATAAGATCCTTATGGAAGATGAATTCAAGCCAACTATTCAACCTCAAAGATGTTTGAATGCGAAAGTCCAAGATGTAGTGAAGAATGAGATTGTTAAACTACTTGTGAATGGACTTATCTATCCAATTTCAGACAACTCGTGGGTTAGTCCTATCTACATCATGCTGAAGAAAAGAGGAACGACGGTGGTATTGAATGACAATAACGAATTAATTCCGTCTAGAACTGTAACTAGATGGAGAGTTTGTATTGATTACCGTAAACTCAATGATGCAACACGAAAAGATCACTTCCCTCTTCCATTTATTGACCAAATATTATAAAGATTATCAGGAAATGACTTTTATTGTTTTCCAGATGGTTTTTCAGGTTTCTTTCAAATACCAATTTCCCCAAAAGATCAAGAAAAGACAACTTTCACCTGCCCCTATGGAACCTTCGCCTACAGAAGAATGCCGTTCAGATTATGTAATGCTCCTGCAACCTTCCAATGATGTATGACGGCGATCTTCCATGACATGGTAGAAAACTTTATGAAAGTCTTCATGGATGACTTCTCGGTGTTCGGTGACTCATTTGATAATTGTCTTTCTAATCTTGATAAAATGCTCGCTAGATGTGAAGAGACCAACCTTGTTCTTAATTGGGAAAAATGTCATTTTATGGTAAGAGAGGGAATTGTCTTAGGACATAAGATTTCTAGAAAAGGCATAGAAGTTGATAGAGCTAAAATTGATGTAATCGCTAAATTACCTTACCCCACTAACGTAAAAGGAGTTAGAAGTTTCCTAGGGAATGCTGGATTTTATCGTAGGTTCATTAAGGATTTCTCCATGCTAACTAAACCTATGACTCAATTGTTATTAAAGGATGCAAAATTTGATTTTCTGATGATTGCAAAAAGGCATTTAATATACTGAAGGAAAAATTAACTACTGCACCCATTATAATTTCTCCTGATTGAAATTTGCCTTTTGAACTAATGTGTGATGCTAGTGATTATGCTGTAGGAGCAGTACTTGGTCAAACGATAGATAAAAAATTCAAACCAATTTACTATGCTAGCAAAACTCTAAATAATGCCCAGGAACATTATACCACAATTGAAAAAGAACTTCTTGTAGTCGTTTTTTGCATTTGATAAATTTCGGCCATATCTTATCTTGTCAAAAACTTTGGTCTACACAGACCATTCTGCCTTGAAGTATTTGTTTAATAAACAGGATGCCATACCTAGACTCATTAGATGGGTTTTGTTACTCCAAGGGTTCAATATTGAAATTAGAGATAAAAAGGGGCTGAGAACTTAGCAGCCGACCACTTGTTTATGCTAGAAAACCCAACAATGGAAGTACTAGATGAGAAGGAAATTGCTGATGAATTCCCTGATGAGCATCTAATGATGATAAAAACAAGAGGTAGCGATGACGAACCATGGTATGTTGATTTCATCAACTTTATTGTCATGAACAAATTTCCCGATGGGTTGACATCCGATGAAAAACAAAGGTTCCTCGCACAGGTAAGTGATTATTTTTGGGATGAACCATATGCCTTTAAGTTATGCCCGGACAATATAATACAAAGATGTGTTGCTGGGAAAGATATACCTAGGATATTAGCACATTGTCACTCAGAACCAATATGTGGACATCATAGCGCTAACATTACTAGAAGAAGGATTTTAGACACTGGATTCTATTCGCCCACTATTCTTGAAGATGCTAAGAATTATATTAAAGGATGCGATGCATATCAACAATCTGGAAATATCACATCAAGGAGCGAGATACCACAAAACTACATCCAGGTATGTGAAGTTTTCAATATACGGGGATTGGATTTTATGGGACCGTTTCCTAGATCTATAGGGAATAAGTATGTTCTAGTAGCTGTTGATTATGTATCGAAATGGGTTGAGGCACAAGCACTACCAACTAATGATAGTAAGGTAGTGCTTAAATTTTTGCTAGGATTATTTGCTAGGTTTGGAGTTCCTAAAGCCCTAATTAGTGATAGAGGTACACACTTTTGCAATCACCACCTAGGAAAAGCCTTGCGACAATATGGATTTTATCACAGAGTTTCCACAGCATATCACCCTCAATCCAATGGACAAACTGAAGTGACCAATCGGGCTATTAAACGTATTCTTGAAAAATCCGATGGATATAATCCAAAAGGGTGGTAGGACAAACTAAATGATGCCTTATGGGCATTCCGTACGGCTTACAAGACACCTACAGGATGCACACCTTTCAGACTTGTTTATGGGAAGGCGTGCCAACTACTAGTTGAAATTGAACACGGGGCATATTGGGCTTTGAAACAATGCAATATGGATATGGAAGTGGCCGGTAAAAACTGTTTCATGCAGCTTAATGAGCTATTCGAATTACGAGACGAAGCTTATAAGAACACTATGATCTACAAGGAAAGAACTAAATGATGGCATGATTCGAGGCTCTGTGGAGACAAAGAATTCTCAATTGGGGAAAAAGGTTTACTATTCAATTCTCGTCTAAATATGTATCCTGAGAAACTGAGATCAAGATGGACAGGTTCGTTTGTGGTTAAAAAGGTCTATCCCTATGGAACTATTGAAATATGTGATGAAAATGATTATATATTCAAAGTAACAGACAACTTGTAAAGAAATACTTTGATAATTACATCGACAACATGGAGAATGAAGTTGTCGAGTTTGAACCAGAAATACTAGAATAGGAGCTGAAGATGAGTCTGACTTGAAGACTCTGGAATAAAGAAAAGTGCTCCCCGGGAGACAACCTGGATTTATATTTTATTATTTTTGTTATCGAGTCTGTTAGACCTGCACTTGATGCGGCACATCTCCTTCTAATAGATGCGGCGTATCAACTGTACAGGTTATTTATATCTTTTATTTTTCTGCATTTTATTTTTCTAAACTTTAAACTTTCTGTCAGTTTCTTTAATATGTCGCATCCCTGGTTAAGGATACGCCACATCTAATTTTTCTAACGCGTATTAATTCCAGGCTCGATACGGCGCATCCCTTCCCATGGATGCGGCGTATCGACTGACCTGATGAAATTTCCAGGATTTTAATTTTTATTTTTAGGTTTTATTTTTTACTAGCCACTAATGAATTTTGCACTAGCTTTGATTTTCTTAACACATGTGTTTAGAAAAATGGTGGTATTTATATAATTCTGTATTTTATGTTGAGACATCATTCATGGAGGATTGAACGCCTTCTACTCGCAGAAAATAAAAAGTTGCTCACAAACGCATAATGGAGGATCATACCGAGCAAATCTCAAGGGAGTTTTCCGTTCTAATTCTTTCTACTTCATGTTTTTAATTTCAAATTCAAACAACGAGGACGTTGTTTAACTTAAGTGGGGGGATGGAGTACTAGAACGTCACTTGTCCTTATTTTTTAAAAAATATGCGTTAATTTGTGATTAATATGTGTGGAAAACTAGAAGAGGGTTGAATAGTTTTACGTCTTTTTAATTTATTATAAAAACTTTGGTTTTAAAAATATTATTTACCTTCAAAAAAAAACTTTTGATTCAATATTACGTGAAATCAAGTCTTGCACAATATAAACAATTTTAACTAAGTACTAAAGCAATAATAATGTAAGTAAGATAATGAGTAAGAGATGGAAAGATCGAACCGCGAGACAAAGGATTTATAGTGGTTCGGCTATGAAGCACCTCTTCACCCTACTCCACTTCTCAAGCACCTAACTCGAGAGTTTTCTTCACTATATCAACAAGCTCCCTTATGGTGGAGAAAACCTTACACACCACTAATCACTACACAACTTCTTCACACCTTCTTCACAACTTAGCACTACTAATTCACACCACTTCTTCTTCACACATATACTACTTGAATACCACAATCTCTTCACAACTTCACTACCTACACACCTTGCTAACCTAATTTCTTATATTCACACCTATCTAACTAATATTCACAACATATATACTACTGAGAGAATGATTTACAAATGATAACACACGAACAACTTAGATGATGGGATCACACTAAGTTGTAATACTTCTTGTCTTGATGAATAGAAGTATTCTTCTCTTGCACTTGAATGGTTGAAGCTTGGATTACTTGGAAACAAAAGCTTATGATTATATGATCAAAGGAGTATGAAAGAATAGAGAGGAGATTTAGATCAGAAAGTTTGAAGTGCAAAAGGTGAGGAAAAAATCCAGGGATGATCCAATATTTATAGGCAGAGCTGAGGTAAAGAGGAGCTTGGCCGGTCCCCTTAATTAGGGGCCGGCCCCCTTAATAATTAAGGGGGCCGCCTAACAAATTAAGAGGGCCGCCCATCATAACCGTTTCTCAGCTTTGTCTTTTTGTGGGGAAGATTTTTCTGGAATATTTTTGCCATTTTTTGTTGAAATTTGAATTCATATATGTATGGTGAATTAAACATAATTATTTAATACCAAAAAAGATTTTTTTTAAAAGATATAAAATGTTTATGAGATTTTATAAAAATCTAGTGATTAAGAAAATGTTCCTTTGATCATAAAATGCATTAGGCATTTTGTTTATTTATACCTTAAGTGATTTGGATGTTAAAGTGAATATTTATGACTAAATACTTGTTTACCTCATAATCTTTAGTTTAATGAGTTTACATTTTGTGATTATCGAAATATAGAGATATCGAGAAATATTAATAACGTTTTTAGGCATTATTTATATAAAAAATATGCTTAAATTTAAAATTTTTTCTAGCAAGTTTTTGTTAAATCTAAGTTGCATAGCCGCACACATTACCACTATTTTACAAAATTGTGAGAATTGAGCGTATCCGTTTCCTAATATTTACCCGAAATTTCACAAACATATGAGTGTGCCGGTGACTTGTAAACTTTAGAACTTGGCTTGTATACTATTTGAGACCACCATAATGAGTATTATTGATATAATTGGAGTAACTTGTCTAACTTGGTAAATTTCTGGGATTACACCCAAATAGCCTTTATATGTTATGTGATATTAACTAACTACACTGGTTAGTTAATCACCGTATAAACCCTTTGTTTACTCTCATTTTTAGAGTAAGATACCTCTAAAAAAACCCTCAGAGCCACTCCTTTCATTTCTTACACCAATGTTAAAAATGTTTCGTTACACATTTACACCTTAGCCTACCCTGTAGCTTTAAGTCCGTGGTTAGTTTCTTTTGGTAAAAGTGTGTTTCCCCGCGTTTCCTGTGTTCGTGTTCTTATTTCATTATCTTTGGTTAGGCCGGGAAATTGCACAATGCAATTAGAGCGAAAGTAGATATTGTATATTTTTTTATTTTCGTGTGTTTACTACTTTCACTATTACCTTTGTATCTTAAGTTATGTAAAGTATGGAAAAGTTATTCAGATTTATTATGATGGTGAAATGGTGAAACTTTACACCAGTAGTTAGTTTATTTAATAAGTAAAAAAAAGTTGGAAGTTTTGATAAGGCGAAAAGTGTACCGCTTTTAAGGGGTCATTTAAGCCCGAATTCATGATTATTTGATCAATTACTGCCCTAAATTGTCCCTTTTGTCATTTTAGGTACTTTTGAAAAGAAATCTAGAAAAGGAAGCATTTTGGACGTTTTTGGAGCATAAAAGTAAAGAAAACGGCAAAGTCTCAAAATCCTTGCTGGGAACAGTACCTGATGACGTCAAGACTTCACACATGACGGCGTCAAGCTTGGCAAAAGAGGTGGAAGTGGAAAATACACATGACGGCCCAGAACATTTTTAGTGCAATTGACCTGACGGCATCACCAAGGCCGTCAGGGTCAAAATGTATGTGACGGCCCAGAGCTTAATTCCTTCTTGACGGCGTCAAGATTGGATCTAGGCAATACGATCCTTAATTTGGCGGCGAGTTGACGGCGTCCGAAACTATAACGTGACGTTGTCAGTATGTGTTATCTATATATATTTTTCCAATTTTTCATTGTAAAAGTGTGGAACATTGGGAGAACTTTGGAGAGCTTAAACCCTATACAAATGTTATGTAAAAATAAGGGTTTCAACCCTTGTTCCATCCATGCTTAATTGAAGATAAGTTTTCCAATAATCATACGATATTGTCTATGTGTTGTGTGATTCTATCTTATGCTTGTCTTTCTTTTTACATGCTAGGCTAGGTTTTTATTGTGTTTGCTTAGATGTAGTGAAACCTAGATGTTGATTATTGGTTGATGGTTTGCTTATAATTGTTGTGGATGATTGTATTTGATGTTAGGCTTAAGAAAACTGGCAGACTTCCAATTGGTAACTTGCTTGAACGTCTTAAGAAACATGATCGGAGGTGTACTATGATTTTTGGTTGTATTTAATGCATAAGTGAATTCTAGTGATCCCATGTCAGGAGCTTTTAGTCGGCTCGACATAGGAGTGAAGTAGGAGCTTATAGAGTTAGGGAATATTGTACACGGCCCTACGAATAGTATTAAGGAATATAACCCGTCATCCATGCAATTGTAACAAGCTAATCAACCGGTAAAAGATATCTAGGGAGTAATGAAATCTAAGTAAACACATCTTTTCTTATTATTGTTTCCACCACATTAGTTTATTTCATTTATTTTTATTTTATTTTGATTTCATCTTTAGTTAATTGGGTTAGTTGACTAGCAATTAATTCCGCCCACTCCTTCAAAACCCGATATTTTACTTGTTTTTATAAAATATAAAAATACAAAAAGAATCATCCCTCACCTCTAGACCTAGTTTAGTAGGCTTTCTAATCCTAGCGAACACTATTCCTGAGTTGAACGATCAATCCCACGGTACTTGTCACTATACTATACTACAACGATCAGGTACACTGCCTGGCGGGGATTGCAAGCTTCTCAAGATCCCTTGAGAGGTAAAACCTGTTGCGAGGGCGCAATCCTGCGAATCAAGTTTTTGGCGCCGCAACTCGGGCAATAGTTAGTGTGTAGGTTGAAATTTATTTTGATTAGGTCTACTCATTAGATTCCTTTTTAGTGAGATTTTTACTTTCTTTTTATTAGCTTTCTCATAGTCTATCTTTTCTTTATGTATTTGTTCGTAAAAACCTTTCCATTGACTATTCTGTTTGCCATTATGGAGAACGCGAATCCGCCCTACTACCAACCACGAAATTCACCCACTCCAAATGACATCTTGATGTTCAAACAACATCAAGATGAACCTATATATGATGCATGGACTTGTTTTAAAAATTTACTCCGAAAAGTCTCTCATCATAGTTTCGATCTGTGGTCCCAAATTGAAATATTTTACCATCGTGTCGACCACTATACCAAAATGGACATTGACCATGCTGCAGATGGGGAACTTTGGGGATTAAGTGCTGATGAAGCATGGGAAACCATAGAGAATTGTACCCAACTTGCCAAAAAAAATGGACAACCCAACAAGCGTTGTTCCAGATCAATTGATCGCAAGTTTGAGGGGGAACAAGCAAGAAGTTTGTTTGGGGATAATAGGCCTATAGATGAGATACCTAGGTACATGGAGTGGTTTAATTCCACCATAATACAAGATGAACACATAGGTAATCTAGATACAATGGAGGAGGAGGTGGATAAGATAAGCCCACTCAGTGCTCCACAAGTCCCGCCATCATTTGAGGCATACACACCGCCCGTGACATACCCGAAAGAAGTAGAAGAAACTACAGGAACCCCAATAGAGGTAGAGCCCTTGGACCAAACACAACTAGATGAAATAGGTTTGAATACTTGTAGTCACAACCTTTCTCTTAGTTCTAAGAAAGTTCCTATTTTTGATGAACTGGAGCCTCAAGCAAACCAGTTACCTAATCTTCCATCCTTGGATGAGAATTTAGAAATTGAAAAAGGTCCCGATCCACCCATCAAACCATATAGTCCGGGTAGTTTCACATTGAAGGTGGTTGACTCTAAACCTTGTAAAGAGAAAGCTGATATAGGAGTGAACCATGACCTTACATACTTACATCACCCATCATGATTGATCACAAGAAACATTATGGGTTTAAACCGAGTTTATTAGGTCAAGATGGATTCCCAACTAGGAGTCTCTCGAAATTGATAGAAGATGATCCCTTTTTAGGAGAAAACTTCAACTCACCCATTGACCCAATTGAACTAGGTAAGGTTATGATAAAATGAGCACATCCGTTTGAGCATATAAGTCACTCACCCCCTTCACCTCACGTGGCATATTTCTACCCTAAGGGTGTGTATCACTACTTCCACCCGCACTTGATCCTAAGTGTAGGGAAAACCTCCCCTATTTCCGTTAAATAAGGGTAGAGTCAGGCTCGTGACTCGAACAAAAACAAGCGCTTATTGGGAGGCAACCCAAGCTTTATTTGTTTTATTTTATTTGTTTCCGTATGTGTGTTTTATTTTTATTGTTGGTAAATCATGTTTCAAAGTAAATTGTGAAAATGCTTTATTTTGTTTTTAACTTCGTCTTAATTACATATAAAGGTATTTTGCAAAAGCTAAGTGTAAGGGAAATCCAAATTTTTTTATAAGAACGAAAATGAGCATGATTCACAACAATATTAAATGAGCATGTATATTAGTATTTGTTAGAGTCAAATGCTTGTATCGAGTCATAATGATGTTTTGCAGGATTTTCCTGGAAATAAGGCATAAGCTTTTCTAGAAATTCTCCAGAAACTTAACATAAGATTTTTCCAGGAACATTCTGACGACGTCAGGAGTTACAACCTGACGGCGTCAGGTACTAAAATTCTAAAAATTTTTGCAAGTTTTGTTTATACCGGAGTCTTAAAGTTTTTGTTGATTCTTTAGTTTTATAAACTCCAGGAAATCTGCAAACATTCATTCCAAAAGCATTATATCTTAATTTATTTTCTAGGATTTTTTTAGTATATATAGATTGCCGCTGATTTTACGCGAGGTTTGCCTTGATTGTTTTCTCAGGTTTAACAGGTTATATATGACAAGAAGATGATTTATATTTCTGGAGGGAAGCTTTCAAAGTTCATTTTCTTGGAGGAAGATCTAACCTTGTTGACACACTATCCACACCGAACGAATCAATTGAGTATTTGTTTTCATTCTTTTACATGCTTTAATTTTACATCCTTTAATTGAACAGTGGGGACAATGTTAATTTTACATCCTTTAATTGAACCTTATAGGATACAATTGCACTTGAGTTTGTTTGTTCGATAGTAGGTGTGTAATAAAAATAAGAGAAATATTTGCTAGGGCAATTTTAGCACCAAATTTAAAATTTTTTACAACATTTAGGAGTGAAACTTTAGCTTTAACAAGCGTCTCATGGATAGGAGTTGTATGACTAGCACAAAAACCGTACCACTTAAAAACATTTTCCACCCAAATATGTGAGGTTCGCCTTTAGATTTGATAGGAAAAGCATTCATTATTAGTGCTTATGAGTGTACCGATAGTATTTAGATTCTAGAACTTGCGTTAGTGATACATCCCGAGACCACTAGTGAGACTACATTCGTGTGGTTAGAATTTACTACATGATAAGAGGCATTAGGATCACCCTTGTGTTTAAACCCGTATCATAATTACTTGACCATTTAAGTCATATTACTTGACTAGCGAAGTCAATTAATTTTCCCACACCTTAGCGTTGTACTCATTTTTAGTACACGATACCCCTAGTACACCCTTCCGAGCCTATCTTTTCGTTTCTAACTTTAAGCATCTTACTTAAAGGAAGAATTTGTTTACAATCTACCCCAAATGTGCAACCAAATCGCCTTAGCCTTCCTTGTATGCACTCATCTTTAGTGCATTATTGTTACATGTTTAAACCCTTAGTTAATTATCTAATTGATTACATGGTTGCTAAGTCGAGTCATATCTTGTACATATTGTTTTGGGACGATTGGGACTCATGGGTAAAGTACTAGTAATATGAAGTAATGGGGAAGACATCAATTTATTACCCCCATATGTGCGTTAATATATAAAAAGTACTCCAAGTGTTTTGATTATCTTGATTCGAGTCATTAGAGTAGTTTATTGTAAAGTATGTAAAAATTCAATTGTAAGGGGAATGCAAATTCTCTATGATTTATTATTTTGGATGGTAGGGCAAGAGTGTATAATCAAAAAAAAAAAAAAAAAAAAAAAATCAAGAAAAAGAAAAAAAAAATAGAAAAAGAAAGAGAAAAACATACGGACTACCATCCCGTTTCATTTTATATTTGTTTCATAGTTTGTTAGATTTTGATTAGCTTAAGTCAAGTCGAGTCTTAGCTTAGCAACGCCATGTTGTACATGTAATTAACCAAGATGATTAACTCGCCACCAGTAAATATTGCCTTTATCCCACAAAACCGTGTTTTTCATATCCTTACACCTAACGTTATAACCTTTTAAAAGACCTCTTTGATAGTTTATCCTAGGTGTTTAATCCAAGTGGTGGAGGTTTGATCCTTTCCCAAGCCTATGGTAATCTATTTGCTATGACAGGTAGTGAGAGATGTTTTCTATTTCCATATTGTGATATATACTTTATTACACCCGAGAGATGTGAGTATCTAAACACTATTTGTGAGGTGCTAGTGTACGACCTCCGTGCTTGTTTTTGATTTTTAGTGGAATGATTACTTGTTATAATTACTTTTATATTAGTGTTAAATGACCCCTAACTTGTATTTTGATTAGAACAAAAGCGCATTTGCTTGAGGACAAGCAAATCTCAAGTGTAAGGGTATTTGATAAGGCGAAAAGTGTACCGCTTTTAAGGGGTCATTTAAGCCCGAATTCGTGATTATTTGATCAATTACTGCCCTAAATCTTTCCTTTTGTCATTTTAGGTACTTTTGAGAAAAAATCTGGAAAAGGAATCATTTTGGACGTTTTTGGAGCATAAAAGTGAAGAAAATGGAAAAGTCTCAAAATCCTTGCTGGGAACAGTACCTGACGACGTCAAGACTTGACACATGACGGCGTTAAGCTTGGCAAAAGAGGTGGAAGTGGAAAATTAATTGATGCTAAACCACCAACTTATATTGACCAAAGAATGGTCAACAAAGTCAAATAGCCTAGATCAATACTCCGGGTAATATAAGGTATCACCGGGTCGTTAAATCCCGTTGAGGTGTGAAATGTAACTTTAGCGTGCTTTGTGATCGGGTGTTTATTCACAGAAATGGTTTGTTGTGAGAATTATTTGGAGATTATTAACAAAAATAGCTTAGGAAAGCTATGTGAATGGTTACGGGAACTGAGATTGAGAAGAAATCACCTAAAACTTAAAACCGTACGTTTGCCGAAAACGTGGACAAACGTACAAAAATGTGAATACGGTGATCTGGAAAGGCTACTGGTATGAAAATTTACTTTTTACAAACCTAATGATGAGAGAAAATTTTTGGAAATTTAAAACTAATTTTTACACTAATTTAATAATTACTATTAATTAAATACTAATTTTCTAATTACTTTTAATTAACTAAATTAACCTAAATTATAAATAATTATGAAATTAACTTGGAAAAATAAAAATTAAACTCAGAAAAATCTAAAATACTATAAAACTAATTTTAGAAATGAAAATATATTTTTAAGACTATTTAATTAATTATTACTAATTATTAACTAATTATTAATTACTTTTTAATTATTAAAATTAACCTAAATTCTAATTAATTATTAAAATACACTAGAAAAGTGAAAATAAAATTTGGAAAAATTAAAAATAACTAAAAACTAATTTTAAAATTTAAATTATATTTTTCTGATTTACTAATTAATTATTATTAATTATTAACTATTTAATAATTACTAAAAACTATTTTTAATTAAGAAAAATACTAAATGATAAAAGAAAAATCTGAAAAAATTACAGAAATTGTTTTTACACACCAGAAGCCTAGGAAAATTGTAAAAATGGAAATTGCTTATTAATAAGCTGATGAATAAGCCAAATGGCTTAAATAGAAGCTATCACTTCTATTAAGTTGGGCTTATTTGAGATTTTCTTTTTCCAAACTGCTTATTACAAGTTTTTAGACAACTTTTGTGAAGTGAGATTGACTGAGGTCAAGGAAATAAGCATTTCAAGTGCTTAAAACCTCAACAGTTGACTTTATTTGACCAGAAGTGGAAATAAGCTCAAATGAGCCAATGTGGGGTCCACTTTCGTGAAAACAGATGCAATTAAGTATAATGAACAAATTAAAGCAAATAACACACAAATAAGCTAAGTAAATAAGCTAAAACACCAAAATAAGCACTTGGCTTATTTGGTTCTGAGGCAGTCTGGGGACAGACTTTTGATGCCAAACTAAGTGGGGTCCACTGGTCTACAGGTCAAACAACTGGTCAATACAGCTTCCCTGGTAGGAGGGGGTTGTATGGAACCAAGAATGAGGTGTGGGACCCACTGGGTTAGCCACAAAACACCACCAAAGGTGGGTGTGTGACCTGAGTCTGCTGAGACAGGGCAACTAACTTGCCCTGCAGGTTACTTCCAGGGGCATTTTGGTCCCTTAGAAAAAATCACAAAAATATAACCAACTTGGAAATCACAAATACTACTGGTAGAGTTAACCCACAACAAATTTCAGAGCTTAAATCCTCCTACAAAAATCACAATAATTCATCCCATATTGGTAAAAACCTGAGTAAAGTGTTTTTGACTTTATGAGAAATCTTAGGTTTTGACTTTTATGAACTTCAATCACTGATTTAGTGATCAAATGTGTTGTGATAAGCTATATGAAAACTGATTTAAGTAAAAACATCCACTTATATAAAGATTTGATTTGATTTGAACTTGAAAAATCACCACAGTTAACTATGGTGATTAATTCTTTATGATTTTGACTTTTGCAGTGTTTTGGAACAAAACTTTGGTTCCCCTGACCTTGAATTCAACCAAACAACTTGTTGAAACAAAGACTTGCACAATAAGACAGATGGAACACTACAAACAAGCTACAACCAAACACCCCTTAAACAGTTATTGAAGAGATTTTGATTCAGACAACCATACAATGCAACCTACTGAATCCAACTATTATATTAAGCAATAACTAAGTATTTTAGACAATAACAACTGACTAAACTACTTGAGAGAGTAAAAATTAAAAGAAAGGCTTACATAAGCCTTCCAAGCAAAGCTGTTAAGGACCAAAGAACAAATGAACCAATCCTAATGCCCTCCCATGAGGTTCCTAACCCACAGCCATCCTTAATAAACTGTGCTCCAAGCTTCTTCAATCCTTGATCACAACTTTTTTATTTATTTTTGATTTTTCTTAATTTTTTAGTAATTATTAAAAACTGAGTTAAGGATGTTCACACAAGCTTATAAAGCTTATAAAACCTTGTTTCTGAGTTTACATAAGCATCTGAATTACTTGTACTCACATTAAAAGCTTTGATTAGAACTTGCAGATTTGAGATGGAACTTGAAAAGTGAAAATGAGACTTAAACTTTAAAGTAGACTTTCATTGATAAAAAAGGTTACAATACATTAAAAGTAAACTAAAAAACATTAAAACTAAAAGATTACACACTACAATAGCTCACATGAGCTTAATATATATAACGAAGCAAAAATAAACCCTAGGACTTCCCACATGGCTTCATTTTGAATTCTGGATACCCCACAAGCTTCCTGTTGACCTCTTGACCAAATCCTCACCATTCAATTGTTTTGAGATCATCTGAGCTGTTGATTACCATTTTGGCGCCAAAATGGATACGGGGCAAGGATGAGTGGTACTGGTGGGGGTTGGTGTGGGAATTTATGGTGGTGGATTAGTTAGGTGTAAGCATTAATTGTGGGGGGCTTTTGTTGGAAAAAGGTGAGGAGGGGGGGTGAGTCTCCCTGGTTTCACGCTGGTATGTTGGGGGAAGAAGGCGGTCAAAGGTCGTTTTGACCTTCGTTGACCATTTGACCCTGTGGCTATTATTATTTTGAAGGTGGGCTGGGTAAGATGGGCTTTGGGATGATGGACTGGATCAAGGAAATGGATTGGATGGGGTTTTGGTTTTGGGTTTTGATATTTAACATAGGTCCGGTTGGTTTGTTTAGTGACAAGGACCAATTTTGCAAATTTCCCAAAGATGAGGGACTGAAAGGATAATTTTTCCACTTGCTTCCAAGGACCAAACATGATGTAATTCCAAAGTTCACAAACCATTATTTCCTTTTTCCAATTTCAAATTTTCCTAGGGACCTATTTTGCCATTTTTGGATTTTCAGGGACTAAACATGTAATTTTGGAAAACTTGCAACCCAAGTGTAATATTTTGTGAAATTGACTTTCAAAAACTTTGGGTTGACTTTTCCTTTCAAAATAAATGCATAGGGACTAAAATTGACCAGTTTTGAAACTTGGGGGACTGAAACTGCCAATATTGCAAACTTTGTACGTTTTTTCTTTGTTTTTGCTCATTTTGCTTTTAAAACACATAAAACACAATCCCTGGGATAATTTAAGTATTTTGATATCTTTTTGATTGTTTCTGTGCGTTTTGGCAGTTTAAATATATCAAAAACGATGAGTGTTTGAGCACTCATCAATCCCCCACACTAAACTATTGCTACTCCCTAGCAATCTTTTTAGAAAACTTGATGGATTTGAAAAACTCTTTACCAAAAGCCATCACTTCTGGAGTAGCCAGGTGTAAGAACTGTGGCACACCTGATAACCGTGTGATTTTGAGCAAACCACCAGCTTTCAACGGATTTGTTTAGTCTTTACCAAGAGCCGTTTGCTCCTGGACTAGCCAACATCTTGATGGACCTAGTCAACATCTTGGTGAGCTGATTACCAATTATGGATTTTCCACTGCCTTTACCACAAGCCATAATCTTGCGGGCTAGCCAACTCATTCACTTTATGGGATATGGGGAGCTGAGGAACCATACAATTTTGGGCAAATTGCAAGCCGCTAACGGATTTGATTTATCTTTACCAAGAGCCGTTTGCTCCTGGATTAGCCAATCCCTTTGTCGGTTAGACCTGGCGGACTGATTACCACAAAAATTTTGAAATAAAGTGAAAAATTTTGAAAATTTTGGCCAAAAACGGGGGTACTTGAAGATATTTTGATAAAATTCGCTAGAATTCCCCCCCCCCCCCCCCCACACTTAGAAATGAATATTGTCCTCAATATTCAAAGTCCCGGCTATTATGCCGACTCTTTGAACGTAAAAAGCCAAGATTCGAATCTAACTGTGGAAATACCAATTTTCACTTTATTTCTATATATATACAACTTTTTTTTTTCTTTTTTACTTATATACATATATACATTTTTTTTCAAACAGCGGGGGGATTGGCCATTCCCCCACACTAGGTGGTAGAAAATAGAAAGAATCAGAGATACGGGTGAAAACCCGTATTGTTGCTAATTTTTGTTCATCGAGTCGCTAGCTTGACTCGATCCCTGAATTCAATTGTCCTTGGGGAAAGTTTGGAGATCCGGGACGACCATGGATGGTACGTCCTCTCCAAAGTAGTGCTTTAAACGATATCCATTCACTTTGAAGTTAGGACCGTCATTTTGAGATAATTCGACGGTACCATAAGGATAAACTTTTGTGATAGTGAATGGACCAGTCCATCGGGTTTTGAGCTTTCCCGAGAAGATCTTGAGTCTAGAGTTGAAAAGAAGGACTCGATCACCAACGTTAAAAACGCGGTTTTTGATTTTTGAGTCATGAATCTTCTTTATCTTTTCTTTATAGATCAAAGAGTTCTCGTAAGCTTGATCACGAAGTTCGTTTAATTCATTTAGTTGAACTTTTCTATGATCACCCGCCGTTCTGAGGTCAAAATTGGCATGCTTGAGAGCCTAATAGGCTTTGTGCTCAAGCTCGATCGGAAGATGGCACGCTTTCCCGTACACAAGTTTATAAGGCGTACACCCAATGGGTGTTTTGTAAGCCGTACAGAAAGCCCAAAGTGCATCATCTAATTTGTTCGACCACGATGCACGATTCTCACCTACAGTTCTTTCCAAGATTCTTTTAATGCCCCGATTGGAAACTTCGACTTGTCCACTCATTTGAGGGTGGTACGCAGTAGAAAGACGGTGAGTTACACCGTACTTTTGCATGACTTTGTCGAATTTGTCATTACAGAAGTGCGTACCACGATCACTAATAATAGCACGTGGAGTTCCGAATCGGGCAAAAAGAGCTTTTAAAAATTTCACAACTACTCGGGCATCATTTGTGGGTAAAGCTTTTGCTTCAACCCATTTTGACAAATAGTCAACTGCCACGAGTATGTATTTGTTTCTGTGAGAGGATGGAAATGGCCCCATAAAGTCGATGCCCCAGATATCAAAGATTTCACAAACTTGAATTGCATTCTGAGGCATTTCGTTCTTTTGTGAAATATTCCCGTGACGTTGACAAGCGTCACAGGACTTGATCAAATCTTGGGCATCCTTGTAGATCGAGTGCCAATAAAAGCTGGAATCAAACACCTTTTTGGCGGTGTAGTTGGGATTGTGGTGGCCCCCCGTGGGACCAGCATGGCAAGCCTTTAAAATTTCCGAGGCTTCCTGACCATACACACACCGCCGGATGACTTGATCCGCGCATATCTTAAACAAGTAGGGGTCATCCAAAAAGTAATGTTTTACATCTTTGAAAATTTTATTTTTTTGTTGGGACGACATCCCTTTCACAATGAAGTTACCCGCAAGATAGTTTGCAAAGTCGGCAAACCACGGGGTAATCGAGTCTCCACAAAATGAAACCACATTGAGGGTTTCGAGAGGAAATGTTTCATTTATTTCCTTTTTCTCGAAAGCATTTTGGTGAGGGTTTTCAAGACGGGAGAGATGATCAGCAGCTAGGTTCTCAACTCCTTTTTTATCACGAATGATGATATCAAATTCCTGAAGGAGGAGAACCCATCGGAGGAGTCTCGGCTTTGCATCTTGTTTTGCAAATAGATACTTCAAAGCCGAATGATCGGTATACACTATGCTTTTAGTTAGAATCAAATATGGCCGGAATTTTTCAAAAGCATACACCACAGCTAATAATTCTTTTTCAGTGGTGGTGTAATGACTTTGAGCCTCGGTCATAGTCTTGCTGGCATAGTGTATAGGCTGAAAATGTTTTGTTTTGCGTTGCCCCAAGACTGCCCCTATCGCATAATCACTAGCATCACACATGAGCTCGAAGGGCAAGTCCTAATCTGGGGCAACAAGAATCGGTGCCTCGGTAAGCCTTTTCTTTAATGTTTCAAAGGCTTCGATGCACTCAGGGGAGAAGATAAAAGGAGCATCCTTCTCGAGGAGATGGGTCATAGGCCGGGCGATTTTAGAAAAATCTTGAACAAACCTACGGTAAAAACCGGCGTGACCCAAAAAGCTCCTAACACCTTTTACAGTCGTGGGATGAGGCAATTTTGCAATGACGTCCACTTTGGCTCTGTCAACCTCCATCCCGTTTTTTGAAATTTTATGGCCGAGGACAATGCCCTCTTTGACCATAAAGTGACTCTTCTCACAATTTAGACATAACTTTGTGTCTTCAAAACGTTTTAGCATGCTGTCTAAATGGGAGAGACATGATTGGAACGAATTCCCAATGACCGAAAAATCGTCCATGAAGACCTCCATACTTTTCCCGATCATGTCGGAAAAAATGGCCATCATACGTCTTTGAAACGTGCCCGGAGCATTACATAGGCCAAATGGCATACGTTTATATGCGAAAGTTCCATAGGGGCACGTAAAAGTGGTCTTTTCTTGGTCTTGCGGGTCAATGGGAATTTGAAAGTAACCCGAGAAACCATCGAGGAAGCAATAGTACTCATTCCCCGCTAATCTCTCGAGCATCTGATCCATAAAGGGCAGAGGAAAATGATCCTTACGGGTGGCGTCATTCAATTTATGATAATCAATGCAGACGCGCCAACCCGTAACCAAACGAGTTGGAATTAACTCATTTTCCTCATTTGTGACAACAGTAATGCCACCCTTTTTTGGAACACAATGAACTGGGCTGACCCAAGGACTGTCCGAGATAGGGTAAATCAATCCGGCATCAAGAAGTTTTAAAACCTCTTGTTTGATAACCTAGTGAATTTTTGGATTCACCCTTCTTTGATGTTGGACCGCAGGTTTGAAGTCATCCTCCATTAATATCTTGTGAGTACAAAACTCAGGGTCGATGCCCTTGATGTCGGAGAGACGCCAAGCAATTGCTCGCTTATGAGACTTCAAAACCTTTATAAGAGCAGCCTTTTCCTCAACACTTAAGTCTTTAGCAATTATGACGGGTAATTTATCATCACCCTCCAGAAATGCATATTCAAGATGAGGCGGCAAGTCCTTAAGTTCAACCGCGGGAAAGTCATCAGTTTTCTCAACATTTTTTACTTCCTCCTTATGAAGTGTTTGTGGTAGAACAGGAAGAGGAGAGGGATCTTCATTTAATAACTTTTCAAGCATGAGAATATCCCCCTCGAGGTCAATCTCTTGGTTATCGATTCCATCGGGAATCGAATCACTGCTGAGATAGGCCTCAATTTCTTCTAAGATGAAGTCACTTCCCTCAAACGGAGTGAGGGAAGGAGAAGAATTGGCAATAATGGGGTGGGAAGATGGAGTGAAGTTTTCACTCGGAGAATCATCGACAAAACCTAAAACCTCTTGAGCGTACTCCTCAGACGCAACATCAATGACATCAATTCGGTTAACCGTTTCGGCGTCATAATTAGAGGAGTACCTCGAAGTTTGATCGAGGTTAAAGGTTACAGCTTCATTACCAACACGAAGAGTTATTTCCTCTTCGTGCACATCAATTAACGCACGACCCGTCCTTAAGAATCCTCTCCCAAGAATGAGAGGAACTCGTGGGTCAGCATCGAACTTAACAACAACGAAGTCAGCGGGGAAATGGAACTTTCCTACTTTCACGAATACGTCTTCAGCAATGCCGAGAGGATGAGAGATTGAACGGTCGGCAAGCTCGAGAGTCATGCACATAGGAGTAAGTTGAGGAAGAGAGAGTTTCTCCCACACTGAGTAAGGCATCAGGTTGATGCTAGCGCCAAGATCGGCTAAGGCGAAGCATTCAACCATCCCAGGGAAAACACATGGAATGAGAAATCTCCCAGGGTCTCCAAGCTTCTTAGGAAGCTTTTTTAAGATAACTGCTGAGCAGTTTTCATTCAATGGAGTCTTTGCCATTTCGTACAATTTTTCCTTGTTGCTTAACAAGTTCTTGATCATCGATGCGAATTTGGGCATTAGGATGATAGCATCCGCAAGGCTAACGTCAAAATGCAAATCTTGAAAGATTTGATAAAACTTATCCATTTGGTGACTAGCCTTTTCGCGGAGCTTTTGCTCATTAAGTCGTGACGGGTATGGTAGCGAAGGTTTGGATTTAGGGTTCTCTCCAGGAGTTGTTGGTGGTTTAAACACAACTCCCGGTTTTGGTACAAGTCCTGATTTTGGTACAATTTCTGGAACAACCTGAGGGTGGACGTGTGCGGTACTTCGTGGGCTAGTAAATTGTACCTTGTCCGTGGTTGCCTCAGGCTCAATTTCTACTTCCTCGGAATAAAGAGGAGGAGGAATAGGAGGAACTGGCGGCTCTTCATAAGCTTTACCACTGCGTGTAGTAATAGCTTTGAGTTCACCCTTGGGGTTAACAACTGTATTAGCCGGGAGACCTCCTGATGTAGAGGGTGGAGTGAGATGATTCATAAGACTGGCAAGCATATTCTCAATCTTGTTTTGATTTTGATCAATTTTGTTGTTTGTTGCCATCAACTCACTCTTCAGCTCTTGACCCTGTTTGGCTATTGATGATTGGAAATCATTCTTCAAATTTGAGATTTGATTTTGCATTGCCCTCATTTTGGTCTCATTAACTTTGATGTAGTTATTGAGCTCGTTTGGGAGGGGATCTTGATAATTTGGAGCTGAATACCCTTGATTGCCCCTTTGGGGTGGGTACTGATTGACGGGGGCAGGATTTTGATTTTGCATATTAGGCCCCCTTGGTGGATTAGGATTAAACCTATTTGGATTTTGAGGAAACCCGGGTGGTCCACCCTGGCTGCTAGCCCGGTAATTTGGTTCCACTTGAGGATGGTATTGGTTACCTGCTTGGTTGGAATTGCCGGCTATTGCATTTACTTCGAATGGATTGCCTTCGGTGGCAGTGCAATTATAATATGAGTGTGGACCACCACAAGTGACACAAACTTCTATCTTTTTTACTTCAACTTGTGGAGAAGAATGAGGAGAAGAAATTTTCTGGCTTTGAGTCAGAACTGAGTTTTGGGTGAGAACCAATGCATGGATAGTTTCCGTGAGTGTGTCAAGTCTAGCATCGGTGCTAGATTGAGCCACGGGCGATGAGGTAGAAGGAGCAACATTCCTTTGGGAAACAACTGATTTGCTTCGGGGAATGCGGACCTTAGATTTATTCTCAATGATCGCTAAGGCATCCTTTGTGGTGCGATTCAAGAAGTTACCTCCAGCGGAGGCATTTAGAGAGTCTTGATCGGATTGGCTTACACCATTGTAGAAAGTATCAAGTTGCATGAGATCGGAGAAACCGTGGTGAGGGCATTTTCGGAGCAATTCCTTGTAACGATCCCATGCCTCACTAAAGGATTCATCAAATTTCTGCCTGAATTTCATGATCTCATTCTTGAGACTCGTGGTTTTGGAAGGAGGAAAGAATTCATTTACGAACTTTTTCACAAGATCTTCCCATGTCTCAATAGATCGTGGAGGTTGTTTTTCAAGCCAAATCCGGGCTTGTCCCTCCAGGGAGAATGGGAAGAGAAGAAGTTTGATTGCTTCACAGGGGACATCTTTGCATTTGATGGTGTATGTGATTTTATTGAACCATCGAATGTGATCTTGAGGATCGTCCCTCTCATAACCGTAGAATTGACGTGATGTGGCCATGTTTATCAACCCTGTTTTAAGCTAAAAATTTTCGGCCATGATTGCCGGAACAACGATAGCATCTCCGTAACCCTCAACGGGTGCTTGGAGAAGCTCATTCATAGTGGGTTCAGCCGCCATGATGACAGCTGAAGGAGGAACAGCTCGGATCTCAGATCCGACTGTTGGTGCAGAACGTCTACGAGGTCTTCAAGGTTTCCGGACAAGCTCACGTAATGGGCTAGTGGACCTTGAAGAACGAGTGCGCATGCACTAGGGATAAACACTTTTTGGACAATATTTTTGTTATCGTCCCGTAATCCAGAATCGTTTCTCTTTAAGAATCACCTTAAAAGAAAACCGAATCAGAAAACGTTACGATATGGTTTTGTTGTTTTTTACATTTTTTTTTTGGTGTTTTAACACTTTAGGAAAAGTGTCAATGACTTTTTTATGTGTTTTGATTTTGAAAATATTCACAAGTGATGGTATTTGTACAGTGAGTGAGGTGAGATAACACTAATCTCGAAAGACGCTACAGAAACGCGCACACCTCCCTGGCAGCGGCGCCAAAAATTGATTGATGCTAAACCACCAACTTATATTGACCAAAGAATGGTCAACAAAGTCAAATAACCTAGATCAATACTCCGGGTAATATAAGGTATCACCGGGTCGTTAAATCCCGTTGAGGTGTGAAATGTAACTTTAGCGTGCTTTGTGATCGGGTGTTTATTCACAGAAATGGTTTGTTGTGAGAATTATTTGGAGATTATTAACAAAAATAGCTTAGGAAAGCTATGTGAATGGTTACGGGAACTGAGATTGAGAAGAAATCACCTAAAACTTAAAACCGTACGTTTGCCGAAGACGTGGACAAACGTACAAAAATGTGAATACGGTGATCTGGAAAGGCTACTGGTATGAAAATTTACTTTTTACAAACCTAATGATGAGAGAAAATTTTTGGAAATTTAAAACTAATTTTTACACTAATTTAATAATTACTATTAATTAAATACTAATTTTCTAATTACTTTTAATTAACTAAATTAACCTAAATTATAAATAATTATGAAATTAACTTGGAAAAATAAAAATTAAACTTAGAAAAATCTAAAATACTATAAAACTAATTTTAGAAATGAAAATATATTTTTAAGACTATTTAATTAATTATTACTAATTATTAACTAATTATTAATTACTTTTTAATTATTAAAATTAACCTAAATTCTAATTAATTATTAAAATACACTAGAAAAGTGAAAATAAAATTTGGAAAAATTAAAAATAACTAAAAACTAATTTTAAAATTTAAATTATATTTTTCTGATTTACTAATTAATTATTATTAATTATTAACTATTTAATAATTACTAAAAACTATTTTTAATTAAGAAAAATACTAAATGATAAAAGAAAAATCTGAAAAAATTACAGAAATTGTTTTTACACACCAGAAGCCTAGGAAAATTATAAAAATGGAAATTGCTTATTAATAAGCTGATGAATAAGCCAAATGGCTTAAATAGAAGCTATCACTTCTATTAAGTTGGGCTTATTTGAGATTTTCTTTTTCCAAACTGCTTATTACAAGTTTTTAGACAACTTTTGTGAAGTGAGATTGACTGAGGTCAAGGAAATAAGCATTTCAAGTGCTTAAAACCTCAATAGTTGACTTTATTTGACCAGAAGTGGAAATAAGCTCAAATGAGCCAATGTGGGGTCCGCTTTGGTGAAAACAGATGCAATTAAGTATAATGAACAAATTAAAGCAAATAACACACAAATAAGCTAAGTAAATAAGCTAAAACACCAAAATAAGCACTTGGCTTATTTGGTTCTGAGACAGTCTAGGGACAGACTTTTGATGCCAAACTAAGTGGGGTCCACTAGTCTACAGATCAAACAACTGGTCAATATAGCTTCCCTGGTAGGAGGGGGTTGTAAGGAACCAAGAATGAGGTGTGAGACCCACTGGGTTAGCCACAAAACACCACCAAAGGTGGGTGTGTGACCTGAGTCTGCTGAGACAGGGCAACTAACTTGCCCTGCAGGTTACTTCCATGGGCATTTTGGTCCCTTAGAAAAAATCACAAAAATATAACCAACTTGGAAATCACAAATACTACTGGTAGAGTTAACCCACAACAAATTTCAGAGCTTAAATCCTCCTATAAAAATCACAATAATTCATCCCATATTGGTAAAAACCTGAGTAAAGTGTTTTTGACTTTATGAGAAATCTTAGGTTTTGACTTTTATGAACTTCAATCACTGATTTGGTGATCAAATGTGTTGTGATAAGCTATATGAAAACTGATTTAAGTAAAAACATCCACTTATAAAAAGATTTGATTTGATTTGAACTTGAAAAATCACCACAGTTAACTGTGGTGGTTAATTCTTTATGATTTTGACTTTTGCAGTGTTTTGGAACAAAACTTTGGTTCCCCTGACCTTGAATTCAACCAAACAACTTGTTGAAACAAAGACTTGCACAATAAGACAGATGGAACACTACAAACAAGCTACAACCAAACACCCCTTAAAAAATAGTTATTGAAGAGATTTTGATTCAGACAACCATACAATGCAACCTACTGAATCCAACTATTATATTAAGCAATAACTAAGTATTTTAGACAATAACAATTGACTAAACTACTTGAGAGAGTAAAAATTAAAAGAAAGGCTTACATAAGCCTTCCAAGCAAAGCTGTTAAGGACCAAAGAACAAATGAACCAATCCTAATGCCCTCCCATGAGGTTCCTAACCCACAGCCATCCTTAATAAACTGTGCTCCAAGCTTCTTCAATCCTTGATCACAACTTTTTTATTTATTTTTGATTTTTCTTAATTTTTTAGTAATTATTGAAAACTGAGTTAAGGATGTTCACACAAGCTTATAAAGCTTATAAAACCTTGTTTCTGAGTTTACATAAGCATCTGAATTACTTGTACTCACATTAAAAGCTTTAATTAGAACTTGCAGATTTGAAATGGTACTTGAAAAGTGAAAATGAGACTTAAACTTTAAAGTAGACTTTCATTGATAAAAAAGGTTACAATACATTAAAAGTAAACTGAAAAACATTAAAACTAAAAGATTACACACTACAATAGCTCACATGAGCTTAATATATATAACGAAGCAAAAATAAACCCTAGGACTTCCCACATGGCTTCATTTTGAATTCTGGATGCCCCACAAGCATCCTGTTGACCTCTTGACCAAATCCTCACCGTTCAATTGTTTTGAGATCATCTGAGCTGTTGATTACCATTTTGGCACCAAAATGGATATGGGGCAAGGATGAGTGGTACTGGTGGGGGGTTGGTGTGGGAATTTATGGTGGTGGATTAGTTAGGTGTAAGCATTAATTGTGGGGGGCTTTTGTTGGAAAAAGGTGAGGAGGGGGGGGGGGGTGAGTCTCCCTGGTTTCACGCTGGTATGTTGGGGGAAGAAGGCGGTCAAAGGTCATTTTGACCTTCGTTGACCATTTGACCCTGTGGCTATTATTATTTTGAAGGTGGGCCGGGTAAGATGGGCTTTGGGATGATGGACTGGATCAAGGAAATGGATTAGATGGGGTTTTGGTTTTGGGTTTTGATATTTAACATAGGTCCGGTTGGTTTGTTTAGTGACAAGGACCAATTTTGCAAATTTCCCAAAGATGAGGGACTGAAAGGATAATTTTTCCAGTTGCTTCCAAGGACCAAACATGATGTAATTCCAAAGTTCACAAACCATTATTTCCTTTTTCCAATTTCAAAATTTCCCAGGGACCTATTTTGCCATTTTTGGATTTTCAGGGACTAAACATGTAATTTTGGAAAACTTGCAACCCAAGTGGAATATTTTGTGAAATTGACTTTCAAAAACTTTGGGTTGACTTTTCCTTTAAAAATAAATGCATAGGGACTAAAATTGACAAGTTTTGAAACTTGGGGGACTGAAACTGCCAATATTGCAAACTTTGTACGTTTTTTCTTTGTTTTTTCTCATTTTGCTTTTAAAACACATAAAACACAATCCCTGGGATAATTTAAGTATTTTGATATCTTTTTGATTGTTTTTGTGCGTTTTGGCAGTTTAAATATATCAAAAACGATGAGTGTTTGAGAACTCATCAAAAATACACATGACGGCCCAGAAAATTTTTAGTGCAATTGACCTGACGACGTCACCAAGGATGTCAGGGTCAAAATGTATGTGACGGCCCAGAGCTTAATTCCTTTTTGATGGCGTCAAGATTGGATCTAGGCAATACCTTAATTTGGCGGCGAGTTGACGGCGTCAGAAACTATAACGTGACGCCATCAGGATGTGTTATCTATATATATTTTACAATTTTTCATTGTAAAAGTGTGGAACATTAGGAGAGCTTAAACCCTAGACGAATGTTATGTAAAATAAGGGTTTCAACCCTTGTTCCATCCATGCTTAATTGAAGATAAGTTTTCCAATAATCATATGATATGTCTATGTGTTGTGTGATTCTATCTTATGCTTGTCTTTCTTTTAACATGCTAGGCTAGGTTTTTATTGTGTTTGCTTAGATGTAGTGAAACCTAGATGTTGATTATTGATTGATGGTTTGTTTATAATTGTTGTGGATAATTGTATTCAATGTTAGGCTTAAGAAAACTGGCAGACTTCCAATTGGTAACTTGCTTGAACGTCTTAAGAAACATGATCGGAGGTGTACTACGATTTTTGGTTGTATTTAATGTATAAGTGAATTCTAGTGATCCCATGTTAGGAGCTTTTAGTCGGCTCGACATAAGAGTGAAGTAGGAGCTTATAGAGTTAGGGAATATTGTACACGGCCCTACGACTAGTATTAAGGAATATAACCCGTCATCCATGCAATTGTAACAAGCTAATCAACCGGTAAAAGATATCTAGGGAGTAATGAAATCTAAGTAAACACATCTTTTCTTATTATTGTTTCCACCAAATTAGTTTATTTCATTTATTTTTATTTTATTTTGATTTCATCTTTAGTTAATTGGGTTAGTTGACTAGCAACTAATTCCGCCCACTCCTTCAAAACCCAAGATTTTACTTGTTTTTATAAAATATAAAAATACAAAAAGAATCATCCCTCACCTTTAGACCTAGTTTAGTAAGCTTTCTAATCCTAGCAAACACTATTCTTGAGTTGAACGATCAATCCCCCGGTACTTGTCACTATACTATACTACAACGATCAGGTACACTGCCTGGCGGGGATTGCAAGCTTCTCAAGATCCCTTGAGAGGTAAAACCTGTTGTGAGGGCGCAATCCCGCGTATCAAGTTTGAATTACCAACGATATAAAGTTTTGTATTAGTGGAGATATCGCCACTATTAATTGTTTTATATTTATGTATTGCGAGGGAGTTGGCCGTTATAGGAGCGCCAGCTAAGGTTTATTCTTTGATTATGATATTGTTGAGTCTAACTCATGTCTACTTTGTAATGTGTGAGTTTTCGTGTTAAAGCGTGAGTTAGTCAATGATATGTGTCTTATTCATGAGATTGTTGGGAAAGTAGTTAACCACACATTAGGACTTAATCTATTTTTTTTGTTTATTTTTATTTTACACCAGTTTATGTATTTCCCAATTATTATCCATACCCTATACCGTATTATCGTATTCGTTGTTAGCTTTTGAGCATCCAGATATGTTGGATCTATTAGATTTGATGATACAAAACAAGAAAGAATGAAACATGAAGGACCTAAAGACAATGGAAGAATTCTTCAAATAATGAAGAATAAAACTGATAAGTGTGTAAATACTCATCATTTTTTGTCAATCTAAACTGCAAAAACGTTTAAAAACACCCAGAAATGCATCAAAATACAGAAAATATCCCAAAGATCTTGTTTTGCATGTTTCAAATGCAAAATGATTGAAAACAAACGAAAAACGAACAAAGTTTGCATAATTGGCAATTTCAGTCCCCCAACTTTCAAAAGTTGTCAAAATCAATCCCTAAGCATTTGTTTTGAAAGAAAAGTCAACCTAAATCCTTAAAAATCAAAAGTAATCAAAAATGATCTTTGGGTGAAATGTTTTCAAAAGTTACAAGTTTAGTCCCTGAAATTTCACATTTGGCAAGATTGGTCCCCGTACTTTCAAGAAATGACAGAAATGGTCCCTGGGGAGAATTTTATGAAGAAAAGTCAACTAAAGTCCTCCAACAATCCTCAAATGAGATGATTGATCCTTGGATTGCATTTTCAGAAAATTACAAGTTTAGTCCCTCAAGTTTGCAAATTGGCAGAAATGGCCCCCGGGAATTACATTTTTGAAGAAAAATAATCTTATAAACCTTGTGGAATTACAACTTGGCAAAAATAGTCCTTGGTGATACTTTGGCAGATTGGCAGAGTTAGTCCCTTAAGAATATAGAAATTACAACATAAGTCCTTAGGCTAAACTACCTAAACCTAAACTTAATATACGCTTAATCCATTTAAACCCCAAAGCCCAATAAACCCAGCCCAAGTCAATACAAACCATGGTCCAGTCAACACCCCGTATTAATAAAACAAGGGTCAACTGGTCAAACATAGTCAAACTCACCCTTTCTCCTTCCTCCCACGTTTTACCCCCCGGTTACACCACTACCACCATACTGCTACACTCCACCTTCCTCAAAAGCTTCCCCCATCACCACTCCCCATCCTACTCACCTCTAAACCTCTCACAAAACCCTACCTAACCACAATTGCCACCCTGGCAATCCTCAAATCCCCACAACACCTTTTCCCGCCAAAACCACTTCAAGGGCTAGCATGTGCTTTACTTTAATTAAACGGCTGGGATATGTTCGCAAGGTTCAAGAGGGTGTTATGAAACCCTAATTCCAGAGAAGCAAGCACAAGAAGAGCATGTCGTACCTACCACCATTTTAGTATAAATAGGACCTTCATTGTAGCCCTAAGAGGCATCCTTTTCTTAGTAGTTTTCTGTATTTTAACTTATTTTACAATTGTATTTCCAATTTTCAAGTTCAATTGAAGTTTCAATTGAGTTTATGCAAGTTTGAATTTTTACTAAATTTTCCAAGTTACTTTGTACTTCTTTTAAATACTCTTAGTTTCATCTCAACATGTTTCTTAAGTATTGTTAAGGTTATTAGAATCAAAAGAAAACAGAAATTCAAAGAAGAAAAGAAAAAACAGAAAATTGCAAAGAAAATTCAAAAAAATAAAAAAAATAGAAGAAGGAAGAAGAGAAACAGTTGCAAGATGATGATGGTGATGGTTTAGAGTCTCATGGGAGACTTATAGGTTGTTCTTATGGTCCTTGGTTCTCAGATTCCCTAATAGCTTGGATGTCATGTAGGTCTTGTTCCCATTTTGATAATAATTGGTGTTACATGGTATTAGTTGTTGATTATTGTTGTGTTGGGAATTATTCTATCAGTTACCACGGCTAGTGAAGATATTTCAACTGCAGAAGATTGTACTTGCAGTGGAAACTCATTACCACTGCAAGAACAAAATATTACCACTGCTTGCATGACAACTGTTAGAGAAACGCGCTTAGATAAACATAGAAAAGATATTGTGTATATCTTATTCTATTAGTATTATACTTATCTTGTACAAGAGGACTCCTTGTTGTATAAAAGGAGATCCTAGATCATAGTTAGAATATAACTTTCATATACGTCTTTCTTAGAGCTTCAAGGTGTAACCCTAGTGATATTATAGATCACTCGTATTATTATCTTTAATAATATTGGAGCTATTCGTTTGTTAACATACATTGTTCATACATACAATTGTTTCATTTACAATCAATCTTCTAAGTATCATTAAGTAGATTCCGCATACTTAGTGGTATTACTCAAAGTATCATTATTAACACAAGTTCAAGGTGTTCACGATCCAACAAGTGGTATCAGAGCAAGGCTTTGATATTTTAATTTAGAAGATCCTATGGCAGATTCAAAAGAAACAATGGAGACAGAAACAAGCCAATCAAACATTGCTGCAAAGCTTCCCAAGCTTAAAATTAATGACTTTGAGATGTGGAGGCTTATGATAGAACAATTCTTTATGGTTCAAGACTACACATTATGGGAGATCATAATGTGTGGAAATTCATTCAAACCTGGTACAACTGTAGAGATGGTTGGTGACAAGCCAGTAACAAAAGTAAACGCTGGTCCTGTTACTAATGAAGAAAGAAACCAACTAAAGAATGATTTGAAGGCTAGAGGTTTGTTATTGATGGCTCTACCCAGAGAACAAGTTCTGGCTTTTACCAAATACAAGTCTGCAAAGACCCTCTTTGATGAGATCTGTGAAGTGTTTGGTGGTAATGACTCTACCAAGAAGACTCAAAAGACTTTACTAAAGCAGACCTATGAGAATTTTGGTTCAACAAGCAATGAATCTCTTGATAGCATATTCACAAGGCTACAAAAGATTGTTACTCAGCTGACTGCTTTTGGAATTGAGGTGGAAAAGGAAGACCTAAATCTTAAATTTCTAAGAAGTTTACCTGCTGAGTTTGATACCAATGTTGCTGTATGGGAAGATAAGTCAGATCTTGAGAACATGAAGCTTAATGATGTGTACAATAACTTCAAAGTTATTGAACAAAGATTAAGGAAAGCTGGCAAGTTAAAAACAAGTTCTGCAAGTGTAGCACTCATATCATCATCAGGTAATGATAGTTCAGATGATGAAAGTGATACTGATGATGACAGTGGTAACATGATTGTTTCCACTGGTAATGGAAATGTTTCCACTAGGAGCTCAAAGAAACAGATTGCAGGACTAAGTGATGCTACTTTCTATGCCTTTATATCAAGCCATGTAGGTGGTTCAATCCTCAATCATGAGGACTTGGATCAAATTGATGAAGATGATATGGAGGAGATGGACATCAAATGGCAGGTAGCATTACTCAGTTTAAGATCAAAGAAGTTCTGGAAGAAGACAGGGAGAAAGATACATATAAGTGGTGATGAGATTGTAGGTTTTGATAAAAAGAAGGTGGAGTGCTATAATTGTCACAAGAAGGGGCACTTTGCTAGAGAATGTAGAAAACCAAGGAAATCTGACAACAAGTCAACTTGGTACAAGAAGGATAAGAACAAAGAACCTACAACAGAAGAGCCAAAGGTGCTATTGGCTATTGATGGAGTGAGCTTTGATTGGAGCTTTATGACTCAGGATGGAGAAGATGATTCAGAATCTGCAATGCTTGCTACTGAGCATGCACTCATGGCTTTTTCAGACACTGAGGTACATACTGATAATGCTTGCTCTAAAAACTGTAAGGCTGTAAAAGAGTTAGAGATCTCTAAAACAAAATATGATGAACTGATGCTAGACTTACATCATACTAATTATAATTTAGCAAATCATAAAAGAGGTCTAGGTGTTTTAGAGAAACAGATAGAGCATTATAGGGCTAATGAATCTAAGTTCAGTGATGATATAGCTGTCTTAAAAAGAGACTTAGATTTTTATGTTGAAGTAAACAAAGCTCTTAGGGAAGAGATTGAAAAAGTTAAAAAGGCTAGTGAGAATATACAGATAACTAAGCAAACACTAGACCATCAATCCAAGAGCATTGACAAAATTTGGGAAGACCAAATTGTGAGCAAAGCTAAATCAGGTCTTGGATACAAATCTGTTCCACCACCTCTAAGAGGTGTTCCAGCACCTCCTGGCATTGACCTAGCTCACACAGGCTTAGAAGAGTTTCAGGATCCACCCATGACCTATGGACCAAAATTTGTTAAAACAGTTGAAACTGAAAAGGTTCAGGTTGAGGTTGAGACTTTTGATAGTGCTAGTGACTCATCTCTTAAAGATGAATGTTTAAATGTTGAGTCTAAAACTAGTGTTCCTGAAAATGTTAAAGTAGAGGAAAGAAAAAGTATTCCTGAAGTTATCAAAGAGAAGCCTAGGACACAAACAAATCACACTAGGCCTACTACTAGGTATGCTGAGATGTATAGGGATAGGTCTACATCTCCTAGAGGGAACATGAGAAGTTGGAATCATGTTAAAACTAGGCAGTTTGGTTGTGACTTTGTGTTTAACAATAAGGCTTGTCATATATGTGGTAGCTTTGATCATTTAGCTAAAGACTGTACCTACCACATGGGAAGAAGGGAAGTATTTGGGAATACTAGGGTGAATGGATATAATTCTAATAAATTAACTCACCCAAATCCCCTAAGCAAGATGGTTCCCAGGACTGTTATGCTTACCACTGGCATCAAACCAATTTCCACTGCTAGACCAGCAGTTACCACTGCCAGAAGTAATAACAGAGTTTATCCTAAGTCCCCTGTCACTTCTTTTGTTAAATCTTATCAAACAGGGAAAAAGACTTATTTTGAAAAGAATGATCACAAGAATCACATGTGGAGACCCAATTTTTCTAAACCAGCAGTTTCCACTGCTAGGCATGCAGTTACCACTGCAAGACCAAATGTTTCCACTGATGTCTATGTGAATAAGAAATGGGTAAACATGGGAAAAGCTGTTAAGGCCTCAGCTCGTTGGGAATGGAAACCAAAAGGAACAACAACCTCAAACAATCCCAATGGTGTATCAATGACCTTTGATAGATACAATTATATTGATACACGAGGCAGATCCAAGTCATTTGTGGCTTGGGTCCCCAAAAGGTACTAATTGTTTTATGTTGAGTGCAGGGACAGTCAAAGACTATTAATGGTTATGAATGACTTGATAATACTTTCTGAGTTTTCTAGTGACTCACCAATATGTTTGCAAGTTGTTTAGTATATGTCTGTTCTGCAAATGTTTAGAGATTACAAGTAGTGTGTTTATGTCACCAAGAGTGGTAGCCAAAGGAATGTGGTCAAATAAGCTGAAGGTCTTACAATATTGATTTAGTAAAGAAGAACTTTTCATTCATTCAAAGACACAAGTTACAGCTTACATTCAAAGTTCCAACTGCATTACAATGACCATTCCTAAAACATTTGGCTGATGGAGAACTACTAGCTTCTATCAATTATTACATAATACTTGAGGCTATGACAAGTACAATGAAGAAGCTGAAGATGAAAATGGAAAAAGAAGAGTAGGAAGACTGTGAAGCTGCTCAAGTAACAAAGTAAAGAAAATACTCAAGAACTTTGTTCCTTGGCAACATTCTTCAGTCATCTATTTCTGCTTCTCCTTTCCCTTATGTGTGATCTGAGCTTTCTTGCTCTGTCCAATATGTTCTTGATGCAAAAGACCAGGTTCTGGAGCTGGAAGATCCAACACCAAGGTTGATGATGTTGGGAGAGATGGATCTCTCTTACCTACTCTTGGTTGGGATCTGTCTGGTGTGGAAGGAGGAAGAAAGGTTGGATCTTCATTCTCTTCCTCTGAAGATTCTTCATCAGATGTCCAGATGAAGGGAGAAACAAGCTCTCTCTCTGCAGCATTCGGATCATGGCTTGATTCACCCTTTATATGTGCATTCCATTGTTTTTCTTGCACATCCCATCGGTTCTTTATCTCTCTCTCAAAATCAGAACCTTCAAGTCCCCATGGATATGGTGGTACTTCTTCTGATGTTGGAACAGAAGAGTGTTGATCAGAGGTCTCAGGGTTTGATGACATGATTTTTGGAAAGAAAATTGGGTTGATTGGGATATTAGGGTTTGAGAGATTATTAGTGACTGAGATGTGGTGTTTGGAGGAGGTTATATAAGCAAAGATTAGGTGTTATGCTAATTAATGAATGATATTTACTTCCATCTGTTTTGGTTGGTTTGAGTAGTAACTGTGGTTTGACTTTTAAGAAGATATTTTTGTGCATAGTAACTTGGTTAAAAAGTTACTTGGGTTAATCTTTGTGGGTTAAAATGAGACTTAGTTTGTGTAGCAGTTCACAACCTATGTCATTGGAGAAATAAGGTGTGTATCTTGACACACAACAAATGGTTATTGATTCACCATGTCTAACCCACATAAGAATCAGCTAGTCCAAGAGCAAACGGCTTTTGGTAAAGACTTCTCAAATCCGTTGATAGCTGATAGTTTGCTAAAAACTATGATAAGAGTAGTAAAATTTTACATGTTTTTCTTACCACTGCTCTTTGAAATTTTGTTGATTTTTACCACTGCAAGTTCACCATTTCCACTGAAAGTGTAAATTTTACCACTGGTGAACTAGCCGTTACAACTGTGTCAGTAATCTTATTTTTACTAGCCGTTGCAAATATAACTATCTTTCCTTATTAATAGGGTAAAATTTTTGGGAATTATCTACTTACCAAAGTTTATTTATTCTTTTCTAAAGATAATTCATCATCCGCGTTTTCCTCAAAACTCTATTAGTATAAATTGATTTTATACGGCTTGCTTTTTATTCACGATTACTAACACTTTTCTTTCTCAAATCACAAAATCATGGTGTCTCTCAAGTTTGCTGATGAACACAATCAAGTGGCTTACCTTCAAAAGTCAAACGACAAGAGTGGACCTATTTTTCATCTGATTGTGGACTTTCTAAACACAACTCATATAAGGTATGCCTTAACTATGAATCCCACAATCTTTGTTTCTCAAATCAAACAGTTTTGGAACTCTGTGGAGTCCATCACTCTTGAACAGGGAGACATACATGAATCTGTGGAAGCTCTCAGAGCCACAGTTGATGGGGTAACTATTGATGTTACTAAATCATCTTTAAGGAGAATTCTCCAATTAGATGATCTTAATGGTATCATCACATTACCTAATTCAGATATATTCAATTATATTGCTTTGATGGGGTATGATACATCTGACCAAAAAGTAACTTTTAAGAAAGGATGTTTTTGTCCCCATTGGAGATTTTTGATACACACTCTGTTGCATTGCCTAAGTCCTAAGAAAACTTCTTATGAACAATTTGGATCAACCATGGCTTACCCTTTAGTTTGCTTGGTTTCTGATAGGACTTTCAATTTTTCAAGGTTTATATTTAATAACATGAAAGGCAATGTAACAAGTTCATACAAATTTTTAATGTATCCAAGGTTTGTGCAAGCAGTGTTAAATGAATTTCAACTGCAAAATCATAATAGGATTTATGACACTCCATGTCTTAAGCCAAAAGTATTTCAAAACATGTGTAAGGCTTCAGATTTTTGGGATGGAGTGATTCATCCTCTTTTACCAAACATGCTTGCAAAGATTTCACAGGTACAGGGTGAAGATGCAACAATCCCAGTTGTATCCCATCACACACCCACTATTATTGTTCCACAAATTCAACATATCCCTGCTGTCACTCACACATATGAAAGGAGGCAAAAACAGCCAACTCCTTCCATGACAACATTGCATGTTGCTGACCTTTATGGTTTAGGAACAAGCAGTGGTGGTTCACGGCTTCAATCTAGTCCAACTAGAGAAGAGCCTGGATCAATGCCTTATGATTCACCTCTCCCAGCAGGTTACACAGTTGGAAGTGATGAAGGCAGTGTGCAACAAAATGAATTGATGGAATTATGTACCAAATTAGCCAAACAGGTTCAAACTCTGGAGAAAGATCTGGCACAGACCAAAGTACAACATGCCACAGAGTTGAATCTATTGAAAACTGAGATTCAAAAGTTGCAGGATGAAGTTGTGGATCTCAAGAAGAAACGACATGTTCAAGTTGTGGTTTCTTCCCCATCATCATCTCATGATGGTCTTTCTGCAGGTTCTGGTTATGTTTTGGGAACTTCTTCCAAACAGGGGAGGAAAACAGATGCAGAAATTGAGGGGAGGAAGTTGGATAAAGATTTGGTTATTGAATCTGCTCAACATTTTTCCACTGAAGCAGAGCATGTTACCACTGATCATATAATTTCCACTGCAAGTGAAAAAGTTACCACTGATGTTCCATTACATACCACTGCAGAGGAAGAAGCTGCCAAAAAAAGATCAGTTAAAGGTAAAGCAATGGTGCTTGATGCAGAACAAGTTCTTACAAGGAAGATTTCTAAGAAAGATCAAGCTCAGATTGACTTTGATGCAAGATTAGCAGAACAAATTGAAGCTGCTGAAAGAGAGAATATGAAGAAGCAAAAGGAGATGGATGTTGCTAGTTTTATGGAAGCACAGAGACTAGGTAAACTTGAAGAAGTAATGGCACAACCACTCTCAGTGATTCCACCAACTATCTTACATGAGAAACCTCCTATGTTCTCATATGTGCCATCAGAAGTAGAGATTGAGCATATGATTAAGCATGATCCAGTAGTTAAGAAGAAAGCTATTGAGCTTGTTGCTAACATGACTTTGACAGAAGAACAAAGAACAGCTCAATTGGCTGATTTTATTCAAATGAAGAATCAACAAGCACTGGATGAAGCTATTGGAACTGCTAGAAAAGGTCAAAAGAAACAGAGACCACCAACAAAGGCACAGATCATTCATGGGATGAAAGTATATTTGTTGTCATGTTGGAACTTGGAAGATGGCTGACTTCAAAGGTATGTCTCATGAAAGAATTGAAGGTATCTACTACAGAGTTAAAAGGCAAGATAATACCTTCAGACCTATTGATTTTGAAGAAGTTGAAAGATTCAAACAAAGTAAAAGGAAAGCTTCAACAGTTGAAGATCATGTCACTAAAAGACTGAAAGCTCCTCAAGAGAAAGAATCTCAATTTGAGAAAAGTGCAGCAGATCCACTTAGTGAAATTATCATTGTTGAAGAAGAAGATTTCTATCCAGATCATTCACAATCAAAACATCAAATCATTGATTGGGAAATGTACACAGCAAAGAATTTTGCTCCTACTTGGAAAATTATAAGACTGGGAGGAGAATCTTCATCATTTATTCAGTTTGAAGATCTTCTTAAAGCATGTGACAGAGAAGATCTTGATACTCTTTGGAAGCTAGTAAATGAAAGATTCAAGGCTGATACACTCAAGGATATGAAAGAAATGCAGCTCTGGGTTGACTTGAGAAGATTATATGAACCAGATCTTAATGATAAGTATTGGAAGTTTAATTCATCAAACTTGAATACTACATGGACATATTTTGATAAATGTGAGGTTCATCATGTTTCTACAACAAATAAAGTGGATGTGTTTATGTTTGCTGAGAAGGAATATCCACTTAAAGCTACAACTTTGTCTGCAATGTTGATGTCAAAGTTAAGAGTTTATGCAGATAATGAAAAGGTTAGAGCTTTGATTCAGAAGATTAAAGATCAATATGCAAGAGCTGATAAAGGATTAAGTAGAACAAGATAAGTGTTTGGAAGAATTCCCATGTCCTCAGGTTTATTGTATACTTGAAGAAACTTATTGATTTACTAATAAATCATAAGTTTAGGGGAGGATTGTTGGGAATTATTCTATCAGTTACCACGGCTAGTGAAGATATTTCAACTGCAGAAGATTGTACTTGCAGTGGAAACTCATTACCACTGCAAGAACAAAATATTACCACTGCTTGCATGACAACTGTTAGAGAAACGCGCTTAGATAAACATAGAAAAGATATTGTGTATATCTTATTCTATTAGTATTATACTTATCTTGTACAAGAGGACTCCTTGTTGTATAAAAGGAGATCCTAGATCATAGTTAGAATATAACTTTCATATACGTCTTTCTTAGAGCTTCAAGGTGTAACCCTAGTGATATTATAGATCACTCGTATTATTATCTTTAATAATATTGGAGCTATTCGTTTGTTAACATACATTGTTCATACATACAATTGTTTCATTTACAATCAATCTTCTAAGTATCATTAAGTAGATTCCGCATACTTAGTGGTATTACTCAAAGTATCATTATTAACACAAGTTCAAGGTGTTCACGATCCAACATGTTGTTTTCTGCTTAACTGAGTTTGTTTCATTATTATATAGGTTAATTAGTTGATATTGTGTAGTAATTAAGTAAATTGCTTTGAAATCCTTTGAAATCAGTCCACCAAAGGGGTGTTTGGTATTGTTGTTATTCATGTGCTGTGGCTGTTTTGATGAGCCAAACACCATCTAGGCAGTTTCTTTAGGTTAGTAACAGTCCATTTTCAATATTACTTTTGTTGTATTTAAGTTCCAAAGTCAAATTCCTTGTTTCTTCCCTCTAATTTGTTAACTGTTAGGTTTTAAGTCTTGCATCCTCTCCATTGCAATTCTCAAGTTGATATTGTAGCTTAATTTAGTTAACCTATGGCTTAATATACTATAACAAATCAGTAAAATAGGATCTAAGCTCAACAAAGTTATTTTGCTTCATAATCATAAAAAGTCAACATGGTGTGGCAGTGAGAAAGTCAGATTTTTGGTGATTTTTGTGGTAGGATTGAAGCTTTGAAATTTTTACATCATAAAACATACCAGCTTAGCTACAGGGATCCATAATTATCTTAATTTTTAGATTTTTTTTGGAACTTATGCAAGTGTTTAAAGTTGCTTGTTTGGCCTGATCATCCCCTGCACCCAGGTTTTTGCAAGTTTTCATTTGATCACAAGTTGCTCAAATCTGACCCCTAGGTTGTGATTCTTGTTTATTTGGAAAGCCCTTTAGGTGGCAATTAGGATTTAGGAGATGGATTCTCCATAAGTGCTTATTACACTGCTTAACTTAGGCCTTCTTTTGGCTTATTTTTGGTTACTGCTGCTGCTTGAACAGTTGAGCTTGGTGAATTTTTTGTTGTTGTTTGATCAATCTTGTTGTTGTTGTTGTTGTTGTTGTTGTTGTTGTTGTTATTGTTTGTTGCTGTCATTGTTGTTGTACTTTGTTTGCTAAAGCTTATTGGGCTTATTTGGCTTATTTGATGGTTGTGTGTCCTTGCTAAAAGCTGTGAACAAACAAAAGGGAAAGTTTTAGATTTTTCAAATCTGTTTTGATTGGAGAAATTACACAAGTTTAAGGTTTTCTAAAAATTTAGTTTTCAGAAGGAGTTTTGTGTTTGTATTAAAGTGATTGGAATGAGAAAATAATAATAATAATAATAATAATAATAATAATAATAATAATAATAATAATAATAATAATAATAATAATAATAATAATAATAATAATAATAATAATAATAATAATAATAATAGTGCAAAAACGGGTGAGACAGGTTTGAACCCTAGACCTCATGCTCACAAGCATACACAACACACCACACATAACCATCTGCGCCCTAGGGTCTTTGTCATTTGTTTTGTTTAATTAAGGGGGTGCTTGGTGGGGGGGTAAAGGAGGGGTGGGGAATGGGTAAGGAATTGAAAAGGGCCCACATCCTTTAAATGATGGTGCTTGGTAAAGGAGGGGTAAGGTATTGATTACCCCGTAGTGGGTAATCAACCATTATAGAGTAAATTGGGGGGTAATGTATTGATTACCCACCTCACTCATTCCTTTGCATTCCTTTCCTTTTTCCCTTTCCCTTTCCCTTTCCCCACTTTGAACCAAGCAGACCCTAAATCTCTTATAATAACTTTTTCATTTACACCTTATTAGCTTATTACAGCTTATTTGTAAGATCTTTTTCTGTTCTAGTAATTTTCTTAAGTTAGTATTAGTGTAAACTAATTTCCAAAAAAGTTTTGGATTTTTCAAGGTTAATTTAATATTTATTTCAATTTAATTTAATTAAAATAGTATTTAATTTGTAATAAATAGGATTTTTATTGGAAAATTAATTTTCTTTTTTTCTAAAATTTTCTTTTGTCATTTAGTGCGTTAGAAAATTATTTGTAGGCCCGTAGGACTTGCGTAGCTAAAATTTCACGTTTTTGTGCGCGCGTTGACGTTTACCTTAAATAAACGTCACATTTATTTGTTTACTTGTGTTTTAGGATTCCCGATACCTAATTTTGATTCCCGTAGTGTTTTAGGATTTCCCTAGTTTGTCAATTACCTTTTGTTTCCCCTTAGGTTATTTTATTTTCTTTCTCGTTCGTTAATTTAACGTATCACAAAACCAAATAATCTTTGACAACTAAACATACAAGGTTTTAATCTCGACCTTTTCACGAAACTTTCCATTCACATCTCGTTGGGGTACGACCCGGGAAATTACTTTCCGGTCTCACAAATAAATATCACTTGCACGAGTTTACAAGGTAATCTTTTTCCTAAAAGGTTTACTCGTAATTCTCCACGTGTTGTTGTCTCACGATAACATTGACATCACGTTTGTTGATATTTTGATAAATTGTTTTGCACAAAAACACAACGAATCAAATGGCGCCGCTATCGGGGAAGCTGTGTGTCGAAAGTCTCAATAAGGTTTAGATGATTAGTCTTGTAGAACCTTCGCTAGAAGTTACGCTTTCATAAAACTTATAAAAAACCAAAAATATTTTTCTTTTGTTTTTATATATGTATTATATCTATAAAAGATAAGAAAAATACAAAAAGATTTTCCCGTTTCTTTATTTAATAATAACAACATTAAAATTTTACCACCGCAAACCAAGGCAGAACACCTACCAACTGGGGGTGTGACCATAATAAGTTCCCAAACTAAAGATCAAAACTTGCCTTTGTATCACTTGCGTTTTGGAAAACTTTTAATCGATAAGCTTACATTAAGAGGAGTCGAAACGGTATAGGGCTATCCAGCGAATCAAATGGCGCCCTAGTGAGAAATCCATTCTTTTCTCCCGCTCCTTGTACGTTTATCCTTAAAGGTCAACCTTGCGTTCTTGATTATTGGTTTAAGTTCCCTTGTCATTAAAGTGGTATTGTTTTAATTGATATTTTTTGTGGTGCATGCGCACACGTTCGTCTACGTCAACAAGTCCTTTGCAATCGCTTAACAACATTCCAAGAAGAAGGCGTAATCGACGACGTACCAATCCAATAGTCGAACCCGAGATTCGTACTATTCCTTCCATGGCAACTGAGCCAACTATGAATGAGCTTCTCCAAGCACCCATCGAGGGTTACGGAGATGCTATCGTTGTTCCAGCCATCGTGGCTGACAATTTTGAGCTTAAGACCGGGTTGATAAACCTAGTCACCTCACGTCAATTCTATGGTTTTGAAAGAGACGATCCTCAAGATCACATTCGATGGTTTAACAAAATCACACCCACCATCAAATGCAAAAATGTCCCTAAAGAGGCAATCAAACTTCTTCTTTTCCCGTTTTCCCTCGATGGGGCTGGCAAGAATTGGCTTGACAAACAACCCCCTCGATCGATTGAAACATGGGAAGATTTGGTTAGAAAGTTCGTGAATGAATTCTTTCCTCCTTCTAAAACCACTGCCCTTAAGAATGAGATCATGAAATTCACGCAGAAATTCGATGAATCATTCAGTGAGGCATGGGACCGTTTTAAGGATATGCTTCGCAAATGTCCTCATCATGGTTTCTCTGAGTTAATGCAACTCGACACTTTCTATAATGGTGTGAGCCAAATTGATCAAGACTCTCTCAATGCCTCCGCTCGAGGTAATTTCTTGAATCGAACCACAAGGGATGCTTCAGTGATCATCGAGAATAAGTCTAAGGTCCGCATTCCACGAAGCAAGCCAGTTGTTTCTCAAGTGAATGTTGGTGTTTCTACCTCATCACCCATGGCTCAATCTAGCATCGATGCTAGGCTTGACAAACTCACGGAAGCTATTCATGCTTTGGTTCTCACAAAAAATAAGAAAGTTTCTTCTCAACCTGCCGAAGTCAAAAAGGTTGAAGTTTGTGTTACTTGTGGTGGTCCACACGCATATTACAATTGTACTGCCACCGATGGCAATCCATTTGAAGTTAATGCGATAGCCGGTAACTCTAATCAAGGAGGTAACCAATACCGTCCTCAAATGGAGCCAAACTACCGTGCTAACAACCAAAGTGGTCCACCCGGCTTTTCTCAACCCAATAATCCAAATCGATTCAGTCAAAATCAACAACAAAGAAATCAAAATCAATTTCATGCCCCGATTAATCAATTTCCAAATCAAGGGGGAATTACAATCAATGTTTTCAAAATCAAGGAAACTTGAATAGAAACCAAGGTTATGGTAATTTCAATCAAGGAAACAATTTTCATGGTAACCAAAATCATGGAAATTTTCAAAATCAAAGTTTCAATCAAAACAACCGAGCTCAAAATTTTCCTCATCAAAACCAAGCAGTTGTTCAAACACAATCATTAACCGATGAGTTGTTGAAACAATTTATGAAAGCTCAAGAAGAAACAAACAGGTTGTTGGTCAGTCAGATTTCTGAACTAAAGAAGTCTTTAAATGATCAACCTTCAGGATCGGGAACGCTACCTAGAAACATGATCGCCAACCCGACGGGCGATGTAAAGGCGATCACAACCCGTAGTGGTGTTTCTTATGATGAACCCACGATTCCTACTACCTCATCTACTTCTCCTCCAAAGGTAGTGGAACGTGAACCTGAGGCGACAAAGGACAAAGTGCAAATTACTAGCCCACAAAGTACCACACACGTCCAACCTAATGTTGTCCGAAAAACTAAATCCAAACCGGGAGTTGTTTTTGAACCCCCGGTGAATCCCGTTCAATCCAAAGCTTCAATACCTTATCCATCACGTTTAAACGATCAAAGGCTCCGTGATCAAACTAATAATCAAATGAAGAAGTTTCTTGAGATATTTCAAAAGTTACACTTCGACATTAGTTTCGCGGATGCTCTTCTCTATATGCCCAAGTTTGCTTCCACTTTCAAGAGTCTTCTAAGTAACAAAGAGAAATTGTTTGAACTCACTAAAACTCGTTTGAATGAAAATTATTTGGCGGTGCTTCTAAAGAAACTTCCTGAAAAATTAGGAGACCCCTGGAAATTTCTCATTCCTTGTGATTTCCAAAAGCTAGAAGAGTGCTTCGCCTTGGCCGATCTTGGCGCTAGCATAAATCTCATGCCTTTCTCTATTTGGCAAAAGCTTTCACTTCCCGAGCTTACACCAATACGAATGACTCTAGAATTAGCAACCCGAACGGTTATGGTTCCAAAGGGTATTGTTGAAGATGTCTTTGTGAAGGTTGGCAAGTTCCATTTTCCTGCCGACTTCGTAGTCGTTGATTTCGATGCCGATCCTCGTGTTCCCCTCATTTTGGGAAGACCGTTCTTGAAAATGGCTCGTGCATTAATCGACGTCTTCGAAGGTGAAATGACTCTTAGAGTTGGCGATGAAAAGTTGGTCATTAACATTGAAAACACTTCAAAAGATCTTCTTGACCTTGAACGAGAAGCAATTAACCAAATTGATGTCATCGATGTTGCATGCAATGAATACTTTGAAGAAGTGTTAAATGTGCAAGGATCAATTGATTCTACCATCGATGTCTCTTCCCCCTCTCTCACTCCATTTAAGGGAGGTGACTTCATTTTGGAAGAAATTGAAGCTTGTTTATCATGTGATTCTCGTATTGATCATGATTCTATCAATCCCGAGGAAGACATACTTCTCCTTGAGAATTTGCTTAATGATGATCCATCATATCTTCCTCCAAAAGAACTTCATTACGAGGAAGTCAAATATGTTGAAAAAACTGATGACTTTCCTGAGGTCGAACTCAAGGACCTACCGCCTCATCTCGAGTATGCATTTTTGGAAGGGGACGATAAGTTTCCCGTCATAATTGCTAAAGACTTGAATGAGGAAAACAAAGCCGCTCTCCTCAAGGTTTTAAAGTCACACAAGCAAGCCATTGCTTGGAGACTTTCCGACATCAAGGGTATTAACCCAGAATTTTGTATGCACAAGATTTTGATGGAGGATGACTTTAAACCGGCGGTTCAACAACAAAGAAGGGTAAATCCTAAAATTCATGAGGTTATCAAGCAAGAAGTCATAAAACTTCTTGATGCCGGTTTGATTTACCCTATATCAGATAGTCCTTGGGTTAGTCCTATTCATTGTGTGCCCATGAAGGGTGGTATGACGGTTGTTAAGAACGATGATAATGAGTTGATTCCTACTCGATTGGTAACGGGTTGGCGTGTTTGCATTGACTATCGAAAGTTGAATGATGCCACCCGTAAAGACCACTTTCCTCTACCTTTCATGGATCAAATGCTCGAAAGATTGGCGGGAAACGAATACTATTGTTTCCTTGACGGTTTTTCGGGTTATTTCCAAATTCCCATCGACCCTCAAGATCAAGAGAAAACAACTTTCACGTGTCCATACAGAACATTTGCTTATCGACGCATGCCTTTTGGCTTATGCAATGCTCCGGGCACGTTTCAAAGATGCATGATGGCCATTTTTCACGACATGATCGAGAAAACAATGGAGGTCTTCATGGATGATTTTTCGGTCATTGGGAATTCATTTGAATCATGTCTCACCAATTTAGACAAAATGCTTCAAAGATGTGAAGATACCAATCTTAGTCTAAATTGGGAGAAAAGTCATTTCATGGTCAGGGAAGGCATTGTCCTTGGCCATAAGATTTCTAAGAGTTGGATTGAGGTTGATATAGCTAAAATCGATGTCATTGCTAAACTTCCTCCTCCCACCACTGTCAAAGGTGTTCGGAGTTTTTTGGGTCATGCCGGCTTCTATCGTAGATTCATTCAAGATTTCTCGAAGATGGCTAGGCCTATGACCTAACTTCTTGAAAAAGAAACTCCGTTTGTCTTTTCTGATGAGTGCATCGAAGCTTTTCAAACTCTCAAGAAAAAGCTTACCGAGGCACCAATTTTAGTTGCCCCCGATTGGGACATACCTTTCGAACTTATGTGTGATGCAAGTAATTTTGCCATAGGTGCGGTCTTGGGGCAACGAAAAACCAAACACTTTCAGCCGATTCATTATGCAAGCAAAGCCTTGACCGAAGCTCAAGCTCACTACAACACAACGGAAAAAGAATTACTAGCCATGGTGTATGCGTTTGAGAAGTTTCGGCCATACTTGATCTTGACTAAATGCATAGTGTAGACGGATCACTCGGCTCTCAAGTATCTCTTTGCCAAACAAGATGCAAAGCCGAGATTGCTCCGTTGGGTTTTCCTCCTACAAGAATTTGATATCATTATTCGGGATAAAAAACAAGAGAAAAAAAAAACCGAAAAAAATGCCCCACATTGGGAGAGAAAAGAGAAGACTGCGGTCAATGATCCCTGAATGCCATACCTTGCTGAAGGCGATTCACGAGAGAATCGCGCACAGTTCCCTTTGACCGAGATGTGAATGCCCATGATTTGCTTCAGACGATTTGGCTAATTATATATACTTCTATACTAATTATATTAGACTTCTTCTATTATAAATAGAAAGGCGAACCTATAGGCCTGTTTAGCGCCTTTCCAAAGTAAACCTAAAAAAAACCTTTGCTTTGGGAAGTAAAGACCGAGTTAAAAATGAAAAACGTCCGCTAACGCCCACGGGAGAAGATCTTTTTTAGATCAGCAACGAATGTCTTGTATCTATGAAGAAAGATTTCTCCCTGGGTTAAGACCCTGAATGTCATACCTTGCTGAAGGCGATTCACGAGAGAATCGCGCACAGTTCCCTTTGACCAAGATGTGAATGCCCATGATTTGCTTGGTATAGTGATGGATTTCATGGCCGACGTGTTTTCGGATCAACATCTAAAACAGCTAGGGCTCGGGTCTATCTTCATGTGGCTGGGGTCCCAACAGCGGAGAAGAAAAATAGTTGTGGCAAATTCTGGGAACCACTATCGCTTCTAGTCTTCTTGTGATCTACAGGTTAGCTCAATGGTCTAGCTCCATGGCACCGAAAATGTATCAGGGCTCAAGTGATTCACCGAAGCGACGAGAGCCTAGAACCTCGCTGCTGATCATCTTTCCTGATTGGAAAACCCTCATCAAAGTGCCCTTGAGAAAAAGGAAATAAATTAAACGTTTCCTCTAGAGACACTTAATGTGATTTCTTGTCGTGGTGATTCTAGTACCCCATGGTTTGCCGACTTTGCAAACTACCATGCTGGGAATTTCATTGTTAAAGGGATGTCGTCCCACCAAAAGAACAAATTTTTCAAAGATGTGAATCATTACTTTTGGGACGATCCCTATTTGTTTAAGATTTGTGCGGATCAAGTTATTCATAGGTGTGTTCATGGCCAAGAAGCCATGGAAATTCTTAAGGCTTGTCATAATGGACTCACCGGGTGTAACACCCCCAAAATCGTCACGTCAGCGGAAGACTTAAAATGTCGGCGGAAGACTTTTTGGGTGTTACTTCGAGGATCTTTGTCACAATCATAGAAAACGACACAAAAGTGACGCTTTAAAGTTTAATTCATTCAAAATACCAAATATTCGAGACATCAAGATGTTTCATAATTTAAACAACAAGTTTATTTAAATATGTCAAAATGTTCATTTAAGCCCATGCCGGGTTACAAGCCCACTCCGTGCCTTCAAGTTCCTTCTTGTATAGTTACCCTAGATAAACACATGCTAAAAAGTGTCAACACAAAGGTTGGTGAGTTCATAGAGTTTATAGTTTAAATCGTTAATTAGAAAAAGAGTGATATCCTTATCAATTTAATACAAATCAATCCGTTGGTTTGCCCTTCACCGGGCCAACACCAAAATAGTAGTTTGTTTATAAATCCATTTATCACGAGTTTCGAATCACAAGTTAAGAATGTATTGTAATCCCATATAATCAATAAGTTTAAATCAATGTTCCTGTTATTGCCTTAAGCTCATGATACTCAACGATTAACAGCCAATCATAATCTCAAGTTATGACGGTAAGTAGTAGGCCCTCAAGATAGGTATTTGCCAATAACCTATAATAAGAACAATAAAGTGCGCCTGGTGTTTTCTCTAACAACCAAACGAGGATTGTCAATCACTAATAGTACTATCCACGTTTATTTACGTTCACCCTTCAAGTGATTAAGGTTCATGATCGAGGGACTTTTGGCAATAGTAACTTAAGCAAATAACATTGGCCTGACGGTATTTCAATACCCGGTATAAAAGACTTGTGTTCGAGTTTTAAGCATGTATCTCCCCCACGGGAAAATAGTTAAAGAGTACTTGTAAGAGTATAAAACAATAGTTAAGCATGTATCTCCCCCGAAAATGTTTATAAATCATTGTAAAACAAGTAAGAGTAGGGGCTATGACTCACCTTAGTAGTACAGTGGTAGTGGTAGTAACATAATCTCAACGATGCAAGGCAACGGCTTCACACACAACCTAAAATATAATGCAAGTTTCAGTTGATAGTCTAATCTGGTTTTATCGCGAATGTTAGATATTTAGTTATGAACTAATCTCGTGTTTGTTTAAATGCCTAAAGTTCAAAAATAAAGTTATATATTTATATAACTTGTAAGTAAAATGATCGATGACCGATGTAAATTCATTATTTATAAATCAAAGTTTTGTAACTTATAAAGGAAATGAAATAAACGTATCGTTTAAAAGAAATAAATAACGTATCGTAGTATCGTTTAATTATAGTCACGAATTATATAACGTATATATAAGTTAAACTTATCAAGTTTCTACATCAATTACGCTCACCTTTATGTATAAAACATTAATATTATTTTTATAAAATAATATTACGGAAAAGTCCTTTAAGTTTCACCAAAATTACATTTTTAACCCTAACGGTCAAACTTTACACCGTTAGTCCAAAGTTAACGATCGTTATAATTTAAGTTCCAATATTATCAATATTTACATTTTACAACTTCAACTTTCAATATTTACTGTTTTTAACTTAGAAAATCAGAAATTACAGTTTTGACCCTAAGTTTGCAACTTTTGCATTTTTAGTCCCTCGGTTAAGAAATTTTGCAAATTTAGTCCAAAAATTACCAAATGAAAAGTTTAACATTTTTACTTTTTCTATAAACTCAGGATGTTTAGAAAAAAAAAAAAAAAAAAAAAAAAAAAAAAAAAAAAAAAAAAAAACTTATTTCTACAGCTTATTAGCTTAAAAGTTCTTATTACAACTAAATGGGCTTAACGTGTACATATTAAAGGCCCATTAACACTTTTTGATCCGTTGGGCTTATGAGGGGTTTGGGCCTAGTTTTGGGCTTTTCTTAAGGTCATGAAAACATAACAAAAGAGCTTATTTGATCAGCTCATACGAATTGCTTAAAATCTGCTTATTGGGCTTATAAGCCCACTTGTTAACTTTATATGGTTTTTGAAAACAGTTTTTGGCTAAACAAAATGGCTTTTGAAATCAGCTTGTAAAAGCTTATGAAGTCGAACAAAAAGTGTTAATTGATTGTTAGACATGTAGACAATGAGTTCACGTTCAAAAATGTTATGGTTATATGTCTAGATTCGAAATAACGAGGTCAAACTAAATGTGTCAAATAAATTTTGAAACAGTCTTGAATACTCAAAAATATTCTAAGTCTGGAAAAAGATTTTGAATAGGTCATGGTCACTTTAAAACGTGGCCTAAACTAGATCAATATATTGATATTAGGGTCGAATCTTTGTGGAAACTAATTGTTGGTATATTGAACATCTTATACGTCCAAAAATATGTATAGGTTGTTAATCTTAATTTCAAAATAATCAACCCAAGATAATGGTCCTTATTTAGTTTTGCAAACTTTTAAAGTTATCAAAATTTTACCAAGTGTTGAAAATAAATTCGAGTGGGTCAAGGGACTACAAAACGTGTCGAATTCAATAAGTAAACGTTATCTTGAGATTCAAATCTTTGTGGCTCTTATTTGTTAGCGTATTAGACAAATAATATGTCAAATAAAAAGTATATATTGTTTATTTATTTTACGAGATAAAGAATCAAATGAAAAGTGCCATGTCGAGTTCAAATGAAATGAAATATAAAAGTTTTGTGTCGAGTGACTTACTACACCTCAAAAGGTGGGTAATATGGTTCGTATTGGATCGAATGGTACAAGATGAGAGTTGTGGTTCACTTCACGACCCATCAAGGTTCAAGACGAGCAGAACATGGTACTCTTGACTCCCTTCGACTCCTTGTACAATGGGCAAAAGGTTCGTCCCATTTCATTAGTAATACTTCACAAATTTAAAGATTTGGTACGTTTTTGTTTGTGTTCTCAACTGAGCTTGTTTTGGGTAGTTATATATTGAGTTTCGTGTGTTCAAATAGGTTGTGTTCATATGAGATGAGGTGTGGGATAAGAATGAATGCTTGTACCACCTCTTCCTTGTCCAATCGAGTTCATACAAACAAGGAAACGTGTAAGATGGTTCCTGGCATTCACTGACACTGAAAAGATGTATATTCGTTGGTTTTTGGTTATTGGAGGGCATGTGAGGCATGTAGAATACTTGTGCCACGTTTTTATAATGTTGGCAAAAATGAGTTTTGTGGTTTACTTAGGTTAGTTTTAAGGTAGTAAACATTCATTATATTTTGAGAAAATTGGCATTCGTGGATCCTTGTAGCAAGGTCAATCAGGACACGTATTTATATAATCGTGTTGTGTGTCAAAATCGTGAGAAAACGAGGCCTTGGTCGTGACTGGAAATGAAATGAAAACAAAGAAAATATAAACACGCTGGGCTGGATTTTGGCTGGGTGGGCTTCGTGGGTTACTTAGGCCCAAACGAAAAGAATAAGAGAATTAGAAATCTGGTTGTGCTGTTGGGTTTATACGAGGCCCATTGGGTCACGTGGGCCCAGTTCGTGAGTTTCGAGAGTCGGGTTACGATCAAATAATATTAATGAGTGATCTCGGGAATTTTCGTAGGCTCCGGGAATATATAAATATTGTACCTTAAATATATGAAACGTATATTATAAAAATATAAACGTTTAAAAATATATATTTGCGATAATTAGACTATCTAGGTTTGTGTGCATGCAACGTTCCTGGGTAAATGGTCAATCACAAATATCGTAGTGGTTCACATAATAGGTCGTGCATAATAATAAAAAAAAAAAAAATTTGTTCCTGTAAAAATGGTTAATCTATGTTATGGTAACGTGTTAATCGTAGGAAAATTTTACGGGGTGTTATATTACCTACCCGTTAAATGGAATCCCGTCCCGGGATTCTAAGATAATGTAGCTGTAAAGGTGAGTGGGAAAGGTGAACAAATAACGTATTTATTATTAGCTTCCTAATTGTACTTTCCAGCTTAACGTATCTACTACTATATTAGCTTTTTAATGGATGATAACCAATTTTAGTATGAGGTTGAAAGAAAAACTTGGGGAAACTTTAGTCCGAAATTATAGTTGTTACTTGACAGTATTATTTAAGGTGTAAACAGTATTTTACCACAGTGGTGTACAGTACCCAACTCTTATTCTCTTTAAATAACCCACTTTTTACACTCCTTTTTACCTAACTTTCCTTTCCCTTTCTTCTCGTCGACATGCCTCACTTCATCACCAACCTTGCAATCATGTATGCCATTGTTACCGCTATCTATCTAATGTATGTTCCGAACGAAGATCGTGCTATGTTGGTTGGGATCTTAATGTTTCTTGCACCATTCGTGGTTCTAGCGATCTTCATTGACAAGTTTTGGAAGTGAAGAAATAGTGTCGTAGTGTAGTGGTTGGAATGTTGAAATAAGGTTTGTTGTGTTTTCATGTAACCTCTAGTGTATGAAGAAAATTTTCTTCGTTTTCTGATGCCATGGTTTATGTTGATTTTTCGCTCGTATTTATTGCTTATGCATCGTTATATAGAATGTTATCATGTGTTAAGAATGTTTAGAGTCGGTTCATTTGATTGTAGTCAAGTTTACAACGGTGGGTTTTCAATAAATTATGACTAAAACTATATGTAGAGTTTATTCGGCTTCGAATACTTAAATAAATACGATTTTTAGTTATAGTTGAGTGTAGCAATTTGGTTGAGTTTTGATGAAATTTTGACCATCGAATGATCGATTAATTTGAAAAAGATTCGTCACACTCGTTTCTTGGGATTATGATAAGTTGAGATGTACAAAAATATTGACGGGGTGTGTAGAAATGTTATGGAAAATGGTTCGAAATTATAGGTATGAGTTGTTCGGAAGTAATGTTTATGTTTCAGATTTGAGCAATGTTGGGCTTTTAAGTTGGTGATCAAGTTCGATGGCATGTTGGGTTACTGAAATCTCGAGGCCCAAATGTGTGTCGGTGTATAGAGGTAGTGGGTTAAAGCCCAAGTTAAGAAGGTTTTTGCGGGTATGTTTTATTAATGTACGTTTTATTCTAATATACACGAGGTAATGAGTTGATTTGAGATTTGTTAAGGTATCGTATAATGTTTGAGAGTTTGTAAAGGTTATTTGATAAGTTCATAATTTCTTAGAGATTGAGGGGTCCAATCATGTGAGAGTGTATTACTTATACGTGGCGTGTTCATGATTTAAGTTATGGTGTTATGTGTTTAATGTTATCTGTTTCTTGCCACTTGTGTTGAAATGCGAAAGACGAGGTAGAATTTTTCACCACGTAACCTAAAAAGTTTGTTGCTAGTTTTATTTGACATAGTTTTAAAAGTTTTACCGTTTGAATACAAACGGTCACATTTAATACAATAATTGAGAATTTTTTTTTTCCAATTCTTTTATAAATACCATTGGTACGTGTTGGGTTATCCACATACACACACACACAAAACAATCAATGGCTTGCAAGCTACCACATACCGCTGAACAAATCCAACAATATATCAAAGCAGAAGCCGAAAATAGTGATGTGGATCGTAAAAATGCTATTTTGAGGGTCATTCTGGAGTTGGAGGTGGTGAAACAATCGAAACAACGGCTTAGAGAACGCTATGCAAAGTGTACGGATATATCAGATGATCGGAAACGTGTGATTGATACTTTCTTGCATGACGGATATCGTAAGGATGCGGCTATTATTGAATCGTTATGGGTTTGTGTTCATCAGATAGAGGACCATAGTTCCAGCAAGATCTGTTGGAGTTTTAAAGAGAATGTTGAAGCTGCTAGGATTGAACAACAACAGCAACAGCAGCAACGGCAACAGCAACAGCAACAGCAACAACAGCAACAGCAACTACAGCAACAGCAACAGCAACAGCAACACCAACAACAACCAAATCCACTACCACCACCACAACAACCACAACAGCAATCACTTCAACAAGGTGCATCGAGTTCTTCTGCACCAAGAGTGACTGTGCAACAACAACAATTGCCTCATCTGGATCAATTCCAGCCAAGTTTTGAGGAAAATGTGGCGGTCGATGATGGTGGTTGGACTTCTGACATGGAGCGGGAGCTGAGTAGGCTGGAGGCTCAAATAGAAGAAGAGAGGTTGGCAAGCTTCGACCCTTATGATGATGGATATGATTCTAACAATTCTCAGACTTGGGATCACCCAGACTACCGCTGAAGTGTGATGTTTAATTTTTAGTATCGTTTGTAATGTTTTTTTTTTTTTTTTTTTTTTTTTTTTTTTTTTTTTTTTTTTTTTCTTTTTATGTGTTTCAGTCAAGTTTAATAATAATATGTCGTTTGAATAAAATCCATTGTGAGCAAAATGAGGATGATAATTTATTCATATTTTAAAATTACAAAAATCTGTGCGGGTAACCTACCCGTTAAACAAAAGAGTTTTGTTGATACAAATTTTTTTTTTTACAAGGAGAATAGTGTGGAGATAATTCTCGAATTATTTAGTTCTTGTGGATAGATATTAACTTGGGGAAAAGTGAATGCACATGGCAAGAATAGTGATTCATGGCAACATGTCTATATATTTCCTGATTTTTCTCTTTATCGTTCATTTTGTCTTCAAATAACAATTTTTAATATGTCTTATACTTATATTGTTCTCATAGTTGCGTATTTTGTTGTAACTTTCTTCCCGAAAGAAGATCTGGAGTCCTTGGATTGGATCATAGCATTTCTTATGCTAATCGTGGTTTTAGTCGTTAGTGTGAATGAAATATGGGGGTAAGAAATATTAAGAGTGTTGTTTTTGAATTTGTAGCTTCATGCACTAGGCATTAACGTTTCATTGTGTGGTTTTTGTCATACAGGGTATTCGATGTATTACATCCAGTTGTGGTTCTTGCACTCGTAGGAGTGGTGGCATTCTTCATTAGCTTGGTGGATCAATCGTTTAGTGACGTCAAGGTTTACTTAGTGATCTTTGTGATGATAGCATTACCGATGCTAGTTATATCGTTGTGTATTAATATTCGCGGTTTCTAATGAGATTTAAGTTTTCTTGGTTTCATATGTCTGTTAACTCAGAAGTAATTAAACCTATTTATCTATATTTCGTTATTTACATAGAGAAGCGTCCCAAACTATGTAACTAAGGAAATATAAACTCATGGTTCAATGATTTACAATTTCTTGATTTGAACAAAAGGGCGTCCCAATTTATTCAAATTAAGACGTTGTAAATCATTTTAAGATTCTGACTTAACCATCTGACAAAATAATTTATGTGCGGATATGTCGTAAGCATCTATAAAGATGAAAGCGAGACAATTAAAGAGGATTTGCATAGTACTCAAAATAGTTGGGGGAGCATATAAATACATATATTAATATACTAGAGTGTAGTTGTACCATAAACTATTTAAAGGTCACATAATAGTCTAGCGGATGGAAATATGAAGACACGGTATTTGTAATAATCCTGATTAGTAAACATAGTTATTAGCATAATCGTAACATGTAAGCATATATCAAGTTATATAAGTAAGAAATAATGAGAAGTAACTTTTCTACCAGATGTTGGAATGTAGGCACGGAGGGCATGAAGTGGTATTTTGTAAAAATGGTCCAGTTAAAGTGTGATTATAGTCCAATGTTTAAAAACATCTGGTTCTCTATAACCGTGGCTCTGAATACCAATCTGTAACACCCCCAAAATCGTCACGTCAGCGGAAGACTTAAAATGTCGGCGGAAGACTTTTTGGGTGTTACTTCGAGGATCTTTGTCACAATCATAGAAAACGACACAAAAGTGACGCTTTAAAGTTTAATTCATTCAAAATACCAAATATTCGAGACATCAAGATGTTTCATAATTTAAACAACAAGTTTATTTAAATATGTCAAAATGTTCATTTAAGCCCATGCCGGGTTACAAGCCCACTCCGTGCCTTCAAGTTCCTTCTTGTATAGTTACCCTAGATAAACACATGCTAAAAAGTGTCAACACAAAGGTTGGTGAGTTCATAGAGTTTATAGTTTAAATCGTTAATTAGAAAAAGAGTGATATCCTTATCAATTTAATACAAATCAATCCGTTGGTTTGCCCTTCACCGGGCCAACACCAAAATAGTAGTTTGTTTATAAATCCATTTATCACGAGTTTCGAATCACAAGTTAAGAATGTATTGTAATCCCATATAATCAATAAGTTTAAATCAATGTTCCTGTTATTGCCTTAAGCTCATGATACTCAACGATTAACAGCCAATCATAATCTCAAGTTATGACGGTAAGTAGTAGGCCCTCAAGATAGGTATTTGCCAATAACCTATAATAAGAACAATAAAGTGCGCCTGGTGTTTTCTCTAACAACCAAACGAGGATTGTCAATCACTAATAGTACTATCCACGTTTATTTACGTTCACCCTTCAAGTGATTAAGGTTCATGATCGAGGGACTTTTGGCAATAGTAACTTAAGCAAATAACATTGGCCTGACGGTATTTCAATACCCGGTATAAAAGACTTGTGTTCGAGTTTTAAGCATGTATCTCCCCCACGGGAAAATAGTTAAAGAGTACTTGTAAGAGTATAAAACAATAGTTAAGCATGTATCTCCCCCGAAAATGTTTATAAATCATTGTAAAACAAGTAAGAGTAGGGGCTATGACTCACCTTAGTAGTACAGTGGTAGTGGTAGTAACATAATCTCAACGATGCAAGGCAACGGCTTCACACACAACCTAAAATATAATGCAAGTTTCAGTTGATAGTCTAATCTGGTTTTATCGCGAATGTTAGATATTTAGTTATGAACTAATCTCGTGTTTGTTTAAATGCCTAAAGTTCAAAAATAAAGTTATATATTTATATAACTTGTAAGTAAAATGATCGATGACCGATGTAAATTCATTATTTATAAATCAAAGTTTTGTAACTTATAAAGGAAATGAAATAAACGTATCGTTTAAAAGAAATAAATAACGTATCGTAGTATCGTTTAATTATAGTCACGAATTATATAACGTATATATAAGTTAAACTTATCAAGTTTCTACATCAATTACGCTCACCTTTATGTATAAAACATTAATATTATTTTTATAAAATAATATTACGGAAAAGTCCTTTAAGTTTCACCAAAATTACATTTTTAACCCTAACGGTCAAACTTTACACCGTTAGTCCAAAGTTAACGATCGTTATAATTTAAGTTCCAATATTATCAATATTTACATTTTACAACTTCAACTTTCAATATTTACTGTTTTTAACTTAGAAAATCAGAAATTACAGTTTTGACCCTAAGTTTGCAACTTTTGCATTTTTAGTCCCTCGGTTAAGAAATTTTGCAAATTTAGTCCAAAAATTACCAAATGAAAAGTTTAACATTTTTACTTTTTCTATAAACTCAGGATGTTTAGAAAAAAAAAAAAAAAAAAAAAAAAAAAAAAAAAAAAAAAAACTTATTTCTACAGCTTATTAGCTTAAAAGTTCTTATTACAACTAAATGGGCTTAACGTGTACATATTAAAGGCCCATTAACACTTTTTGATCCGTTGGGCTTATGAGGGGTTTGGGCCTAGTTTTGGGCTTTTCTTAAGGTCATGAAAACATAACAAAAGAGCTTATTTGATCAGCTCATACGAATTGCTTAAAATCTGCTTATTGGGCTTATAAGCCCACTTGTTAACTTTATATGGTTTTTGAAAACAGTTTTTGGCTAAACAAAATGGCTTTTGAAATCAGCTTGTAAAAGCTTATGAAGTCGAACAAAAAGTGTTAATTGATTGTTAGACATGTAGACAATGAGTTCACGTTCAAAAATGTTATGGTTATATGTCTAGATTCGAAATAACGAGGTCAAACTAAATGTGTCAAATAAATTTTGAAACAGTCTTGAATACTCAAAAATATTCTAAGTCTGGAAAAAGATTTTGAATAGGTCATGGTCACTTTAAAACGTGGCCTAAACTAGATCAATATATTGATATTAGGGTCGAATCTTTGTGGAAACTAATTGTTGGTATATTGAACATCTTATACGTCCAAAAATATGTATAGGTTGTTAATCTTAATTTCAAAATAATCAACCCAAGATAATGGTCCTTATTTAGTTTTGCAAACTTTTAAAGTTATCAAAATTTTACCAAGTGTTGAAAATAAATTCGAGTGGGTCAAGGGACTACAAAACGTGTCGAATTCAATAAGTAAACGTTATCTTGAGATTCAAATCTTTGTGGCTCTTATTTGTTAGCGTATTAGACAAATAATATGTCAAATAAAAAGTATATATTGTTTATTTATTTTACGAGATAAAGAATCAAATGAAAAGTGCCATGTCGAGTTCAAATGAAATGAAATATAAAAGTTTTGTGTCGAGTGACTTACTACACCTCAAAAGGTGGGTAATATGGTTCGTATTGGATCGAATGGTACAAGATGAGAGTTGTGGTTCACTTCACGACCCATCAAGGTTCAAGACGAGCAGAACATGGTACTCTTGACTCCCTTCGACTCCTTGTACAATGGGCAAAAGGTTCGTCCCATTTCATTAGTAATACTTCACAAATTTAAAGATTTGGTACGTTTTTGTTTGTGTTCTCAACTGAGCTTGTTTTGGGTAGTTATATATTGAGTTTCGTGTGTTCAAATAGGTTGTGTTCATATGAGATGAGGTGTGGGATAAGAATGAATGCTTGTACCACCTCTTCCTTGTCCAATCGAGTTCATACAAACAAGGAAACGTGTAAGATGGTTCCTGGCATTCACTGACACTGAAAAGATGTATATTCGTTGGTTTTTGGTTATTGGAGGGCATGTGAGGCATGTAGAATACTTGTGCCACGTTTTTATAATGTTGGCAAAAATGAGTTTTGTGGTTTACTTAGGTTAGTTTTAAGGTAGTAAACATTCATTATATTTTGAGAAAATTGGCATTCGTGGATCCTTGTAGCAAGGTCAATCAGGACACGTATTTATATAATCGTGTTGTGTGTCAAAATCGTGAGAAAACGAGGCCTTGGTCGTGACTGGAAATGAAATGAAAACAAAGAAAATATAAACACGCTGGGCTGGATTTTGGCTGGGTGGGCTTCGTGGGTTACTTAGGCCCAAACGAAAAGAATAAGAGAATTAGAAATCTGGTTGTGCTGTTGGGTTTATACGAGGCCCATTGGGTCACGTGGGCCCAGTTCGTGAGTTTCGAGAGTCGGGTTACGATCAAATAATATTAATGAGTGATCTCGGGAATTTTCGTAGGCTCCGGGAATATATAAATATTGTACCTTAAATATATGAAACGTATATTATAAAAATATAAACGTTTAAAAATATATATTTGCGATAATTAGACTATCTAGGTTTGTGTGCATGCAACGTTCCTGGGTAAATGGTCAATCACAAATATCGTAGTGGTTCACATAATAGGTCGTGCATAATAATAAAAAAAAAAAAAAATTTGTTCCTGTAAAAATGGTTAATCTATGTTATGGTAACGTGTTAATCGTAGGAAAATTTTACGGGGTGTTATATTACCTACCCGTTAAATGGAATCCCGTCCCGGGATTCTAAGATAATGTAGCTGTAAAGGTGAGTGGGAAAGGTGAACAAATAACGTATTTATTATTAGCTTCCTAATTGTACTTTCCAGCTTAACGTATCTACTACTATATTAGCTTTTTAATGGATGATAACCAATTTTAGTATGAGGTTGAAAGAAAAACTTGGGGAAACTTTAGTCCGAAATTATAGTTGTTACTTGACAGTATTATTTAAGGTGTAAACAGTATTTTACCACAGTGGTGTACAGTACCCAACTCTTATTCTCTTTAAATAACCCACTTTTTACACTCCTTTTTACCTAACTTTCCTTTCCCTTTCTTCTCGTCGACATGCCTCACTTCATCACCAACCTTGCAATCATGTATGCCATTGTTACCGCTATCTATCTAATGTATGTTCCGAACGAAGATCGTGCTATGTTGGTTGGGATCTTAATGTTTCTTGCACCATTCGTGGTTCTAGCGATCTTCATTGACAAGTTTTGGAAGTGAAGAAATAGTGTCGTAGTGTAGTGGTTGGAATGTTGAAATAAGGTTTGTTGTGTTTTCATGTAACCTCTAGTGTATGAAGAAAATTTTCTTCGTTTTCTGATGCCATGGTTTATGTTGATTTTTCGCTCGTATTTATTGCTTATGCATCGTTATATAGAATGTTATCATGTGTTAAGAATGTTTAGAGTCGGTTCATTTGATTGTAGTCAAGTTTACAACGGTGGGTTTTCAATAAATTATGACTAAAACTATATGTAGAGTTTATTCGGCTTCGAATACTTAAATAAATACGATTTTTAGTTATAGTTGAGTGTAGCAATTTGGTTGAGTTTTGATGAAATTTTGACCATCGAATGATCGATTAATTTGAAAAAGATTCGTCACACTCGTTTCTTGGGATTATGATAAGTTGAGATGTACAAAAATATTGACGGGGTGTGTAGAAATGTTATGGAAAATGGTTCGAAATTATAGGTATGAGTTGTTCGGAAGTAATGTTTATGTTTCAGATTTGAGCAATGTTGGGCTTTTAAGTTGGTGATCAAGTTCGATGGCATGTTGGGTTACTGAAATCTCGAGGCCCAAATGTGTGTCGGTGTATAGAGGTAGTGGGTTAAAGCCCAAGTTAAGAAGGTTTTTGCGGGTATGTTTTATTAATGTACGTTTTATTCTAATATACACGAGGTAATGAGTTGATTTGAGATTTGTTAAGGTATCGTATAATGTTTGAGAGTTTGTAAAGGTTATTTGATAAGTTCATAATTTCTTAGAGATTGAGGGGTCCAATCATGTGAGAGTGTATTACTTATACGTGGCGTGTTCATGATTTAAGTTATGGTGTTATGTGTTTAATGTTATCTGTTTCTTGCCACTTGTGTTGAAATGCGAAAGACGAGGTAGAATTTTTCACCACGTAACCTAAAAAGTTTGTTGCTAGTTTTATTTGACATAGTTTTAAAAGTTTTACCGTTTGAATACAAACGGTCACATTTAATACAATAATTGAGAATTTTTTTTTTCCAATTCTTTTATAAATACCATTGGTACGTGTTGGGTTATCCACATACACACACACACAAAACAATCAATGGCTTGCAAGCTACCACATACCGCTGAACAAATCCAACAATATATCAAAGCAGAAGCCGAAAATAGTGATGTGGATCGTAAAAATGCTATTTTGAGGGTCATTCTGGAGTTGGAGGTGGTGAAACAATCGAAACAACGGCTTAGAGAACGCTATGCAAAGTGTACGGATATATCAGATGATCGGAAACGTGTGATTGATACTTTCTTGCATGACGGATATCGTAAGGATGCGGCTATTATTGAATCGTTATGGGTTTGTGTTCATCAGATAGAGGACCATAGTTCCAGCAAGATCTGTTGGAGTTTTAAAGAGAATGTTGAAGCTGCTAGGATTGAACAACAACAGCAACAGCAGCAACGGCAACAGCAACAGCAACAGCAACAACAGCAACAGCAACTACAGCAACAGCAACAGCAACAGCAACACCAACAACAACCAAATCCACTACCACCACCACAACAACCACAACAGCAATCACTTCAACAAGGTGCATCGAGTTCTTCTGCACCAAGAGTGACTGTGCAACAACAACAATTGCCTCATCTGGATCAATTCCAGCCAAGTTTTGAGGAAAATGTGGCGGTCGATGATGGTGGTTGGACTTCTGACATGGAGCGGGAGCTGAGTAGGCTGGAGGCTCAAATAGAAGAAGAGAGGTTGGCAAGCTTCGACCCTTATGATGATGGATATGATTCTAACAATTCTCAGACTTGGGATCACCCAGACTACCGCTGAAGTGTGATGTTTAATTTTTAGTATCGTTTGTAATGTTTTTTTTTTTTTTTTTTTTTTTTTTTTTTTTTTTTTTTTTTTCTTTTTATGTGTTTCAGTCAAGTTTAATAATAATATGTCGTTTGAATAAAATCCATTGTGAGCAAAATGAGGATGATAATTTATTCATATTTTAAAATTACAAAAATCTGTGCGGGTAACCTACCCGTTAAACAAAAGAGTTTTGTTGATACAAATTTTTTTTTTTACAAGGAGAATAGTGTGGAGATAATTCTCGAATTATTTAGTTCTTGTGGATAGATATTAACTTGGGGAAAAGTGAATGCACATGGCAAGAATAGTGATTCATGGCAACATGTCTATATATTTCCTGATTTTTCTCTTTATCGTTCATTTTGTCTTCAAATAACAATTTTTAATATGTCTTATACTTATATTGTTCTCATAGTTGCGTATTTTGTTGTAACTTTCTTCCCGAAAGAAGATCTGGAGTCCTTGGATTGGATCATAGCATTTCTTATGCTAATCGTGGTTTTAGTCGTTAGTGTGAATGAAATATGGGGGTAAGAAATATTAAGAGTGTTGTTTTTGAATTTGTAGCTTCATGCACTAGGCATTAACGTTTCATTGTGTGGTTTTTGTCATACAGGGTATTCGATGTATTACATCCAGTTGTGGTTCTTGCACTCGTAGGAGTGGTGGCATTCTTCATTAGCTTGGTGGATCAATCGTTTAGTGACGTCAAGGTTTACTTAGTGATCTTTGTGATGATAGCATTACCGATGCTAGTTATATCGTTGTGTATTAATATTCGCGGTTTCTAATGAGATTTAAGTTTTCTTGGTTTCATATGTCTGTTAACTCAGAAGTAATTAAACCTATTTATCTATATTTCGTTATTTACATAGAGAAGCGTCCCAAACTATGTAACTAAGGAAATATAAACTCATGGTTCAATGATTTACAATTTCTTGATTTGAACAAAAGGGCGTCCCAATTTATTCAAATTAAGACGTTGTAAATCATTTTAAGATTCTGACTTAACCATCTGACAAAATAATTTATGTGCGGATATGTCGTAAGCATCTATAAAGATGAAAGCGAGACAATTAAAGAGGATTTGCATAGTACTCAAAATAGTTGGGGGAGCATATAAATACATATATTAATATACTAGAGTGTAGTTGTACCATAAACTATTTAAAGGTCACATAATAGTCTAGCGGATGGAAATATGAAGACACGGTATTTGTAATAATCCTGATTAGTAAACATAGTTATTAGCATAATCGTAACATGTAAGCATATATCAAGTTATATAAGTAAGAAATAATGAGAAGTAACTTTTCTACCAGATGTTGGAATGTAGGCACGGAGGGCATGAAGTGGTATTTTGTAAAAATGGTCCAGTTAAAGTGTGATTATAGTCCAATGTTTAAAAACATCTGGTTCTCTATAACCGTGGCTCTGAATACCAATCTGTAACACCCCCAAAATCGTCACGTCAGCGGAAGACTTAAAATGTCGGCGGAAGACTTTTTGGGTGTTACTTCGAGGATCTTTGTCACAATCATAGAAAACGACACAAAAGTGACGCTTTAAAGTTTAATTCATTCAAAATACCAAATATTCGAGACATCAAGATGTTTCATAATTTAAACAACAAGTTTATTTAAATATGTCAAAATGTTCATTTAAGCCCATGCCGGGTTACAAGCCCACTCCGTGCCTTCAAGTTCCTTCTTGTATAGTTACCCTAGATAAACACATGCTAAAAAGTGTCAACACAAAGGTTGGTGAGTTCATAGAGTTTATAGTTTAAATCGTTAATTAGAAAAAGAGTGATATCCTTATCAATTTAATACAAATCAATCCGTTGGTTTGCCCTTCACCGGGCCAACACCAAAATAGTAGTTTGTTTATAAATCCATTTATCACGAGTTTCGAATCACAAGTTAAGAATGTATTGTAATCCCATATAATCAATAAGTTTAAATCAATGTTCCTGTTATTGCCTTAAGCTCATGATACTCAACGATTAACAGCCAATCATAATCTCAAGTTATGACGGTAAGTAGTAGGCCCTCAAGATAGGTATTTGCCAATAACCTATAATAAGAACAATAAAGTGCGCCTGGTGTTTTCTCTAACAACCAAACGAGGATTGTCAATCACTAATAGTACTATCCACGTTTATTTACGTTCACCCTTCAAGTGATTAAGGTTCATGATCGAGGGACTTTTGGCAATAGTAACTTAAGCAAATAACATTGGCCTGACGGTATTTCAATACCCGGTATAAAAGACTTGTGTTCGAGTTTTAAGCATGTATCTCCCCCACGGGAAAATAGTTAAAGAGTACTTGTAAGAGTATAAAACAATAGTTAAGCATGTATCTCCCCCGAAAATGTTTATAAATCATTGTAAAACAAGTAAGAGTAGGGGCTATGACTCACCTTAGTAGTACAGTGGTAGTGGTAGTAACATAATCTCAACGATGCAAGGCAACGGCTTCACACACAACCTAAAATATAATGCAAGTTTCAGTTGATAGTCTAATCTGGTTTTATCGCGAATGTTAGATATTTAGTTATGAACTAATCTCGTGTTTGTTTAAATGCCTAAAGTTCAAAAATAAAGTTATATATTTATATAACTTGTAAGTAAAATGATCGATGACCGATGTAAATTCATTATTTATAAATCAAAGTTTTGTAACTTATAAAGGAAATGAAATAAACGTATCGTTTAAAAGAAATAAATAACGTATCGTAGTATCGTTTAATTATAGTCACGAATTATATAACGTATATATAAGTTAAACTTATCAAGTTTCTACATCAATTACGCTCACCTTTATGTATAAAACATTAATATTATTTTTATAAAATAATATTACGGAAAAGTCCTTTAAGTTTCACCAAAATTACATTTTTAACCCTAACGGTCAAACTTTACACCGTTAGTCCAAAGTTAACGATCGTTATAATTTAAGTTCCAATATTATCAATATTTACATTTTACAACTTCAACTTTCAATATTTACTGTTTTTAACTTAGAAAATCAGAAATTACAGTTTTGACCCTAAGTTTGCAACTTTTGCATTTTTAGTCCCTCGGTTAAGAAATTTTGCAAATTTAGTCCAAAAATTACCAAATGAAAAGTTTAACATTTTTACTTTTTCTATAAACTCAGGATGTTTAGAAAAAAAAAAAAAAAAAAAAAAAAAAAAAAAAAAAAAAAAAAAAAACTTATTTCTACAGCTTATTAGCTTAAAAGTTCTTATTACAACTAAATGGGCTTAACGTGTACATATTAAAGGCCCATTAACACTTTTTGATCCGTTGGGCTTATGAGGGGTTTGGGCCTAGTTTTGGGCTTTTCTTAAGGTCATGAAAACATAACAAAAGAGCTTATTTGATCAGCTCATACGAATTGCTTAAAATCTGCTTATTGGGCTTATAAGCCCACTTGTTAACTTTATATGGTTTTTGAAAACAGTTTTTGGCTAAACAAAATGGCTTTTGAAATCAGCTTGTAAAAGCTTATGAAGTCGAACAAAAAGTGTTAATTGATTGTTAGACATGTAGACAATGAGTTCACGTTCAAAAATGTTATGGTTATATGTCTAGATTCGAAATAACGAGGTCAAACTAAATGTGTCAAATAAATTTTGAAACAGTCTTGAATACTCAAAAATATTCTAAGTCTGGAAAAAGATTTTGAATAGGTCATGGTCACTTTAAAACGTGGCCTAAACTAGATCAATATATTGATATTAGGGTCGAATCTTTGTGGAAACTAATTGTTGGTATATTGAACATCTTATACGTCCAAAAATATGTATAGGTTGTTAATCTTAATTTCAAAATAATCAACCCAAGATAATGGTCCTTATTTAGTTTTGCAAACTTTTAAAGTTATCAAAATTTTACCAAGTGTTGAAAATAAATTCGAGTGGGTCAAGGGACTACAAAACGTGTCGAATTCAATAAGTAAACGTTATCTTGAGATTCAAATCTTTGTGGCTCTTATTTGTTAGCGTATTAGACAAATAATATGTCAAATAAAAAGTATATATTGTTTATTTATTTTACGAGATAAAGAATCAAATGAAAAGTGCCATGTCGAGTTCAAATGAAATGAAATATAAAAGTTTTGTGTCGAGTGACTTACTACACCTCAAAAGGTGGGTAATATGGTTCGTATTGGATCGAATGGTACAAGATGAGAGTTGTTGTTCACTTCACGACCCATCAAGGTTCAAGACGAGCAGAACATGGTACTCTTGACTCCCTTCGACTCCTTGTACAATGGGCAAAAGGTTCGTCCCATTTCATTAGTAATACTTCACAAATTTAAAGATTTGGTACGTTTTTGTTTGTGTTCTCAACTGAGCTTGTTTTGGGTAGTTATATATTGAGTTTCGTGTGTTCAAATAGGTTGTGTTCACATGAGATGAGGTGTGGGATAAGAATGAATGCTTGTACCACCTCTTCCTTGTCCAATCGAGTTCATACAAACAAGGAAACGTGTAAGATGGTTCCTGGCATTCACTGACACTGAAAAGATGTATATTCGTTGGTTTTTGGTTATTGGAGGGCATGTGAGGCATGTAGAATACTTGTGCCACGTTTTTATAATGTTGGCAAAAATGAGTTTTGTGGTTTACTTAGGTTAGTTTTAAGGTAGTAAACATTCATTATATTTTGAGAAAATTGGCATTCGTGGATCCTTGTAGCAAGGTCAATCAGGACACGTATTTATATAATCGTGTTGTGTGTCAAAATCGTGAGAAAACGAGGCCTTGGTCGTGACTGGAAATGAAATGAAAACAAAGAAAATATAAACACGCTGGGCTGGATTTTGGCTGGGTGGGCTTCGTGGGTTACTTAGGCCCAAACGAAAAGAATAAGAGAATTAGAAATCTGGTTGTGCTGTTGGGTTTATACGAGGCCCATTGGGTCACGTGGGCCCAGTTCGTGAGTTTCGAGAGTCGGGTTACGATCAAATAATATTAATGAGTGATCTCGGGAATTTTCGTAGGCTCCGGGAATATATAAATATTGTACCTTAAATATATGAAACGTATATTATAAAAATATAAACGTTTAAAAATATATATTCGCGATAATTAGACTATCTAGGTTTGTGTGCATGCAACGTTCCTGGGTAAATGGTCAATCACAAATATCGTAGTGGTTCACATAATAGGTCGTGCATAATAATAAAAAAAAAAAATTGTTCCTGTAAAAATGGTTAATCTATGTTATGGTAACGTGTTAATCGTAGGAAAATTTTACGGGGTGTTATACCGGGGGACATCATGTCTCGAATTACACCGCTCAAAAAGTATTTGATTCCGGTTTTTATTGGCCCACAATTTACAAAGACGCCCATGACTTAGTCAAATCTTGTGACTCGTGTCAACGTCAAGTAAAGATAACACAACAGGATGAAATGCCACAAAATGTCATCCAAGTTTGTGAAATCTTTGATGTGTGGGGCATTGATTTTATGGGGCCGTTCCCGTCTTCACGAGGGAACAAGTACATACTCGTGGCCGTTGACTATTTGTCAAAATGGGTCGAAGCCAAAGCTCTCCCAACCAACGATGCCCAAGTAGTTGTGAAGTTTTTAAAGTCTATCTTTGCTAGGTTTGGAACTCCCTGTGCTATCATTAGTGATTGCGGTACTCACTTTTGCAACGAACAATTTGCAAAAGTCATGCTCAAGTATGGTGTCACTCACCGACTTGCTACCGCGTATCACCCACAAACTAGTGGGCAAGTGGAGGTTTCAAACCGTGGTTTAAAAAGAATTCTGGAAAGAACCGTAGGCGAAAACCGTGCCTCTTGGTCGGATAAATTAGATGACGCTCTATGGGCTTTTCGGACGGCTTATAAAACACCCATCGGGTGTACCCCTTATAAGCTTGTGTATGGAAAAGCGTGTCATCTACCGATCGAGCTCGAGCATAAAGCTTATTGGGCCTTAAAGCAAGCTAACTTCGATCTTAAGACTGTGGGTGATCATAGGAAAGTTCAACTCAATGAACTAAATGAACTTCGTGATCAAGCTTACGAAAACTCTTTAATCTATAAAGAGAAAACAAAGAAGATCCATGACTCCAAAATCAAGAACCGCATTTTTAACGTTGGTGATCGAGTCATTCTTTTTAACTCTAGATTGAAGATATTTTTGGGTAAGCTCAAAACCCGTTGGACTGGACCATTCACCATTGCTAAAGTTTTTCCCTATGGTACCGTCGAGTTATCTCAAAATGACGGTCCAAATTTTAAAGTGAATGGGCATCAGTTGAAGCATTATTTTGGAGGGGACATACCACCCGTGGTTGTCCCGGATCTCCAAACTTTCCCTATGGACCAATGAATTCGGGGTCGAGTAAAGCTAGCGACTCGGTAAACAAAAACAGTAGCACAACATGGGTTTTCACCCATCTTTTCTAAAAACTAAGTGTGGGGCAGTACCCACACTCAAAAAAAAAAAAAAAAAAAAAGGTTTTCCCACACTTGCCCAAATCTAAACTTTTTTACATTCCAAAATGTCGGCATAAAAGCCGGTACTTTGAATATTGAGGGCAACATTCACTTCTAAGTAGGGCTGAGCAAACGGACCGGATGGACCGGACTGACCGACAAAACCGACCGGACCGAGACCGACCGGACCGGACCGACCACATTCGGTCCGGTCCTCGGTCTAAGCTTTTTGCCAAATTCGGTCCTCGGTCCGGTCGGTCCGGTCCGGACCGACCAAAAACCCGAAAAAACTTGCCTAATTGGACCGGACCGACCGAAGACCGACCGGACCGGACCGAGACCGGACCGACCATATTCGGTCCGGTCTCGGTCTATGGTTTTTCCGGTTCTCGGTCCTCGGTCCGGTCCGGTCCGGTTTTCGCCCGATGCTCAGCCCTACTTCTAAGTGTGTGTGTGTGGGGGGGGGGGGGTAAATTCTGGCGAATTTAATCACTTTTGTGCCATAATACCCCCGTTTTTTGCCAAAATTTTTTTTAGTGGAAGTGCTTGGCACTTACACAACAAAAGGTTATCAGTCCACCATGTCTAACATAAGGACTGGCTAATCCAAGAGCAAACGACTCTTGGTAAAGATATCTCAAATCCGTTTATGGTTGGCAATTTGCCAAAAATTGTATGGTGTTCAACTCACCATATATTGCTTTGATAGTGAAGAGTTGGCTAGCCCACAAGGTTATGGCTTGTGGTAAAGGTAGTGGAAAACCATAATTGGTAATCAACTCACCAAGATGATGACTGTATTCCATCAAAGAGTTGGCTATTCCAGAAGCAAACGGCTTCTAGTAAAGACAAATCAAAACCGTTGACAGCTTATGGTTTGCTAAAAATAATATGGTTATCAATGTGCCATAGTTCTTACTTGAACTAAAACATTTGGCTACTCCAGAAGTAATGGCTTTTGGTAAAGAGACTTCAAATCCATTAAATTTTCACAAAATATTGCTAGGGACTAGCAATAGTTTAGTGTGTGGGATTGATGAGTGTGTAAATACTCATCTTTTTTTGTCAATCTAAACTGCAAAAACGTTTAAAAACACCCAGAAAAGCATCAAAATACAGAAAATATCCCAAAGATCGTGTTTTACATGTTTCAAATGCAAAATGATTGAAAACAAACGAAAAATGAACAAAGTTTGCATAATTGGCAGTTTCTGTCCCCCAACTTTCAAAAGTTGTCAAAATCAGTCCCTGAGCATTTGTTTTGAAAGAAAAGTCAACCCAAGTTCTTAAAAATCAAAAGTAATCAAAAATGATCTTTGGGTGAAATGTTTTCAAAAGTGTACAAGTTTAGTCCCTGAAATTTCACATTTGGCAAGATTGGTCCCCGTACTTTCAAGAAATGACAGAAATAGTCCTTGGGGAGAATTTTATGAAGAACAGTCAACTAAAGTCCTCCAACAATCCTCAAATGACAAGATTGATCCTTGGATTGCATTTTCAGAAAATTACAAGTTTAGTCCCTCAAGTTTGCAAATTGGCAGAAATGGCCCCCGGGAATTACATTTTTGAAGAAAAATAATCTTATAAACCTTGTGGAATTATAACTTGGCAAAAATAGTCCTTGGTGATACTTTGGCAGATTGGCAGAGTTAGTCCCTTAAGAATGCAGAAATTACAACATAAGTCCTTGGGCTAAACTACCTAAACCTAAACTAAATATACACTTAATCCATTTAAACCCCAAAGCCCAACAAACCCAGCCCAAGTCAACACAAACCATGGTCCAGTCAACACCCCGTATTAATAAAACAAGGGTCAAAGGGTCAACTGGTCAAACATAGTCAAACTCACCCTTTCTCCTTCCTCCCACGTTTTACCCCCCGATTACACCACCACCACCATACTGCTACACTCCACCTTCCTCAAAAGCTTCCCCCAGCACCACTCCCCATCCCACTCACCTCTAACCCTCTCACAAAACCCTACCTAACCATAATTGCTACCCTGGCAATCCTCAAATCCCCACAACACCTTTTCCCGCCAAAACCACTTCAAGGGCTAGGATGAGCCTTACTTTAATTAAATGGCTGGGATATGTTCGCAAGGTTCAAGAGGGTGTTGTGAAACCCTAATTCCAGAGAAGCAAGCACAAGAAGAGCATGTCGTACCTACCACCATTTTAGTATAAATAGGACCTTCATTGTAGCCCTAAGAGGCATCCTTTTCTTAGTAGTTTTCTGTATTTTAACTTATTTTACAATTGTATTTCCAATTTTCAAGTTCAATTGAAGTTTCAATTCAGTTTATGCAAGTTCGAATTTTTACTAAATTTTCCAAGTTACTTTGTACTTCTTTTAAATACTCTTAGTTTCATCTCAACATGTTTCTTAAGTATTGTTAAGGTTATTAGAATCAAAAGAAAATAGAAATTCAAAGAAGAAAAGAAAAAAAAACAAAAAATTGCAAAGAAAATTCAAAAAAATAAAAAAATAGAAGAAGGAAGAAGAGAAGTAGTTGCAAGATGATGATGGTGATGGTTTAGAGTCTCATGGGAGACATATAGGTTGTTCTTATGGTCCTTGGTTCTCAGATTCCCTAATAGCTTGGATGTCAAGTAGGTCTTGTTCCCATTTTGATAATAATTGGTGTTACTTGGTATTAGTTGTTGATTATTGTTGTTTTCTGCTTAACTGAGTTTGTTCCATTATTATATAGGTTAATTAGTTGATATTGTGTAGTAATTAAGTAAATTGCTTTGAAATCCTTTGAAATCAGTCCACCAAATGGGTGTTTGGTATTGTTGTTATTCATGTGCTGTGGCTGTATTGATGAGCCAAACACCATCTAGGCAGTTTCTTTAGGTTAGTAACAGTCCATTTTCAATATTACTTTTGTAGTATTTATGTTCCAAAGTCAAATTCCTTGTTTCTTCCCTCTAATTTGTTAACTGTTAGGTTTTAAGTCTTGCATCCTCTCCATTTCAATTCTCAAGTTGATATTGTAGCTTAATTTAGTTAACATATGGCTTAATATACTATAACAAATCAGTAGAATAGGATCTAAGCTCAACAAAGTCAATTTGCTTCATAATCATAAAAAGTCAACATGGTGTGACATTGAGAAAGTCCGATTTTGGGTGATTTTTGGTGATTTTTGTGGTAGGATTGAAGCTTTGAAATTTTTTACATCATAAAACATACCAGCTTAGCTACAGGCATCCATAATTATCTTAATTTTTAGATTTTTTTTGGGAACTTATATAAGTGTTTAAAGTTGCCTGTTTGGCCTGATCATCCCCTGTACCCAGGTTTTTGCAAGTTTTCATTTGATCACAAGTTGCTCTAATCTGACCCCTAGGTTGTGATTCTTGTTGATTTGGAAAGCCCTTTAGGTGGTAATTAGGATTTTGGAGATGGATTCTCCATAAGTGCTTATTACACTGCTTAACTTAGGCCTTCTTTTGGCTTATTTTTGGTTATTGCTGCTGCTTGAACAGTTGAGCTTGGTGAATTTTTTTTTGTTGTTTGATCAATCTTGTTGTTGTTGTTGTTATTGTTTGTTGCTGTCATTGTTGCTGTACTTTGTTTGCTAAAGCTTATTGGGCTTATTTGGTGGTTGTGTGTCCTTGCTAAAAGCTGTGAACAAACAAAAGGGAAAGTTTTAGAATTTACAAATCTGTTTTGATTGGAGAAATTACACAAGTTTAAGGTTTTCTAAAAATTCAGTTTTCAGAAGGTTTTTTGTGTTTGTATTAAAGTGATTGGAATAATAATAATAATAATAATAATAATAATAATAATAATAATAATAATAATAATAATAATAATAATAATAATAATAATAATAATAATAATAATAATAGTGCAAAAATGGGTGAGACAGGTTCGAACCCTAGACCTCATGCTCACAAGCATACACAACACACCACACATAACCATCTGCGCCCTAGGGTCTTTGTCATTCATTTTGTTTAATTAAATCTCTTATAATAACTTTTTCATTTACACCTTATTAGCTTATTAAACTGTTTTGAGCTTATTACAGCTTATTAGTAAGAGCTTTTTCTGTTCTAGTAATTTTCTTAAGTTAGTATTAGTGTAAACTAATTTCCAAAAAAGTTTCGGATTTTTCAGGGTTAATTTAATATTTATTTCAATTTAATTTAATTAAAATAGTATTTAATTCGTAATAAATAGGATTTTTATTGAAAAATTAATTTTCTTTTTTCTAAAATTTTCTTTTGTCATTTAGTGCGTTAGAAAATTATTTTTAGGCCCGTAGGACTTGCGTAGCTAAAGTTTCACGTTTTTATGCGCGCGTTGACGTTTATCTTAAATAAACATCACGTTTATTTGTTTACTTGTGTTTTAGGATTTCCGATACCTTATTTTTATTCCCGTAGTGTTAGGATTTCCCTAGTTTGTCAATTACCTTTTGTTTCCCCTTAGGTTATTTTATTTTCATTTTCGTTCGTTAATTTTCAATTTTCGTTAATTTAACGTATCACAAAACCAAATAATCTTTCACAACCAAACATACAAGGTTTTAATCTCGACCTTTTCACGAAAATTTCCAGTCATATCTCGTTGGGTCTCATAAATAAATATCACCTGCATGAGTTTACAAGGTAATCTTTTTCTTAAAAGGTTTACTCGTAATTCTCCACGTCTTGTTGTCTCACGATAACATTGACATCACGTTTGTTGATATTTTGATAAATTGTTTTGCACAAAAACACAACGAATCAAAAATACAAGGGACTTGCTTGCAAAAAAAGATTTACCTATTAGTCCTTCGTAGTATTTTGTAAACCCTAAATCTCTATTATATAAAGAGATCAAGGGTACAAGTTTTATAATTAAGTATTCCAATATGTAGTTGACTAAAAAAGGTAGGGGTGTGTGTGTGTGTGTGTGTGTGTGTGTGTGTGTGTCTAGACGTTTGTCATGTGAACGTCTAGGGTTTGTTAGTCTCAAGATCAATTCATTGATCCTTGTTATATTTAAGATAACACGTTATTAATATAATTGAGACTAATTGGGGAAAAACCTTGTTCATAACATTGATGTTATAATGATGACTAAGCAAGAATGTCAAATGTGTAAATAAGGTAGTGCCATCTGAGTATTAGAATAATCGAATAACGTGCTAGCGAGCTGGTGTGTGACTTGGTGACCATCCGTTATGCAAATAACGCGCCAGCGATCCAAGAAGCACACTAGTGACCATCCGTTGTTTGAGGCATCGAGGACTCGCGCCAGCGATCTACTAAGTTTATGCAGGACATGTTTGAACGAAGCTAGGTTTAAACCTAAGCCTTATCAACCCTTTTTACTGCTTTAGTCTTGTTACTCCTTAGCTTTAGTGAGGGAGATGTGTATACTTGCCAAGCTTATGATAGAATATTTGTCATGACTAAGCAATTGAGCGAACTAGATAAGTTGTGAGATTGAGAGATTATCTTTTATTTCTTGTTCGTTAAGTGTTTGGTTGTGAAATTATGATAAAACGAACAAGTGCTTAACTATAAAAATAAATCCTAATCTTTATTTAGGATACATTTACATAAGTGTTAATCTAAGGTTTACTTGGGGACAAGTAAAGTTCAAGTGGGAGTATTTTTGATGACATCAAATAACTACATATTATTGTCATCATTTGTCCTATATAATTGACTTGTTTTTATTATATTATCTATGAGAATTGATGCTTAATCACTTACTTTTGTAATTCTCATATATAAACAAGCATTTGGTGAAAGTTAGTGATTTCGGACGTAAAATGGAGCTAAATGGATCAAGTTGGAAAAGTGTACTGAATTGAAGGAGATATGTCGTATCATTCTAGACAGATACACCGTATGATCATACTTAGATGAATTCGAACACCATTGCCTGACTTTGAAGAATGTGCCGCATGTAATTATCTCATGCGCCGCATATGAAACCTTGGTCGACGAATAAGATCTGACTTATCTACTCCAGATACACTGCATGACATTCCTAAAATATGGCGCATCATTCTCAAGACTTCACCAAAGATTATCTAAGATACTGAAGGACATGCGTCGCATGGAGATTCAAGTTATGCCGCATCTAAAGACGGTGTATGAATATTGCAGAATATAATAATCTTGGACCTCACGCGAAGTTATCTAGATACGCCGCATCAACTTAGTTGATGTGCCGCATCGTGCCCTCAGACAAAAAGTATATATACCCCATTAGACAGCCGGATTTCGGGTGCAAAAAGTGAAAAAACTGCAACATAAACCCTAAGGAGAAGAATACAGACAAAAAGGAAACGCAAGACACACCCAATTGAAGATTTCAGAGCAGTAAGAAGGTCCTGCTAGTGTTTTAATTCGTTAAGTAGTTTTGTTTTATTGTAATAATAAGATTTAATCCATCAGGATTGATGGGCTTGTGACCGCCATATTGCTCCCCATGAAATTGCTTTCCCATCGATTAAAGTTTATATGATTTTTATTTGGTTCTTTTTATATGTGCATTGATAACCTCCATGTCTAGCTGTGGAATGCCTGGGCTGCCATACCCCTCCCAAGATTTCTTCACTAGCATTATAAGTCTTAAAAAAGGTTAAATAATATAGACATAAGCAATCATTAAGATTTTATTCACCTATAATTTAGATACCAACGAGAGAGAAGAGTTTTTAGCACTCATCATATAAAACTAGTAATAAAATAAGTGACAAGCTACTTAATCATTCGTCAGGCCTCTTATCTGTATCTGTTATCTATCTGTGTACGTGTTCGCCATTCGTTGTATTCGACTCTATAGTTTTATTATTGTAATTAACTCAAATCGTGCCAGTCTCTCAGACTGAAAATCCCCTTGCGTTAGATTAGGTTGAAAAACTAACTTAGGAATTAAAATACTCATTCTAGGTGTCAACACGAAACTTACAAAATTATAATGTAAATTCATTGTTGAAATTCTCACCGCATCACACATCAAAAACATGATATTCTAGATGTATTATCCAGGTGACATTTTTAACCATTGGGAAAATCAAAAACGGATATTGTAAAGGATTATTGTTTCATAGTTTATGTTTGAGTGTAACCTTTTTCTTAATATCCAAACTGATAGCAAGGCCTAGAACTCATATGACTAGTGGGCTTCATAGACATCTGAAGCCCCTCGACTTCGAATAATATAGAAGTAGGCTTTATGATGACATCAAATAAGTAGATATTATTGTCATCATTTGTCCTATGTATTTGACTTGTTTTATTATATTATCTATGAAAATTGATAATTAATCGTTTACTTTTGTAATTCTCAGTTATAAACAAGCATTTGGTGAAAGTTAGTGATTTCGGACGTAAAATGGAGCTAAATGGATCAAGTTGGAAAAGTCTACTGAATTGAAAGAGATACGCCGTATTATTCTAGACAGATACGCCGTATGGTCATACTTTGATGAATTCAAAGACCATTTCCTGACTTTGAAGAACGTGCCATATGCAATTATCTCATGCGCCGCATATGAAACCTTGGTCAACGAAGAAGATTTGACTTATCTACTCCTAACTTTGTAGTTAGTGTAAGCCCTTAAAAAAGGTTAAATAATATAGACATAAGTAATCATTAAGAGTTTACTCACCTATAATTTAGATACCAACAAGAGAGAAGAGTTTTTAGCACTCATCATATAAAACTAGCAATAAAACAAGTGACAAGCTACTTAATCATTCGTTAGGCCTCTTATCTTTATCTGTTATCTATCTGTGTAAGTGTTCGCCATTTGTTGTATTCGAATCTATAGTTTTATTATTATAATTAACTCAAATCGTGCTAGTCTCTCAGACTGAAAATCCCCTTGCATTAGGTTGTAAAACTAACTTAGAAATTAAAATACTGATAGACATTCTAGGTGTTAACATTCCACTCTTAGTGATCGACACTCTACTTACTAACTAGCTACATTGATCGGGTACACTGTTCGTTTGTGTGTGTTATAGGTTAAGTCGGCTAAATATAAATGTAAAACTTGATAAAGAATAATCTATACCTACTACGATATACGCGTGCATCACTTTCTGTGACGCTTGGGATATCAAGGTTCGTGGAAGAAGAAAAAAGTAGATTATATTTGATGCTATGTTGAGTCAATTGTGTTCTAGTTATAGCAATTCTTCATTGCAAAAGTTGGTCTCATAAGTTTGACATGTTATTTTGATGATAGGTTAAGTTTCAAGCACACTTGGTGAATTGATTGTCGCCTATTTTTGGGCTGAGATGTGGGATTACCCTCATCTGTTGTACTTAACTGTTTTTTGGAGTAATAATATTTCCCAGAGAAACCTTTTACCAAAAAAAATATGTGGTGTTCCAATGCAAACTAATATATAAGAAACTTCGTTATAAGAGATCATCACTACGTGATAACACTCTCGATAACATGGCCATAGCAAGTACGTTACAGTTGGAAGGTAGTAGATCGGATGATGTTAGGATTCTTGGTGGTTGCCAGCATGTTTCGCCAAAGAGAAAAGTTTTTTTTTTATGAGTTGTATGACTTGTTAATCATCTTGGCAACTAGAACAACTTCTTGTACAGTAACTTTTCTAAAAGGCTGAAAGCTTTTTCTTTTTCATGTCCCACATTGATCAAGAAGGCGAAAGTTTACGCAAGGTGTTATCACATGTAACCTACTTCAATAGCATCCTTTGCATGTTTTCACATATATTATAAGAATTCACTAAAAGCGTATGGGTTACAATCGCTATATCACGAAAAACTTACACTCAGATATAAGTTTTAGATGAAATGTTATAAAAAATTTGTCACAAAATCCATTTGTATCGACCTATACATGGTTTCACATATCACGTGGAGGATTTTCTAGGATATCACGTTTATGGTGCGCGATGTAGTATGAAAAATTCTCTCTGTCGAAAAAAAGAAAAACGAAACCCTAACTAAACCCTTAATCATTATTGTTCAAAATCGTCTAAATCTTGTGTTTCCTTGCACCAATCTAATCATATTATTGATTAACACTCCTGTTAATTGGTTCTTGATTTGTTTCGTGCTTTGATTTCACTTGTTTTAGAGGTTTTTCCTTGATCGTTTATTAGGGTTTTCATCTTATCGTTTTTTGTCTCTAACCGACATTAGGTTTAAGTCGGTTCTAATCCTTATTAATCCTTAACTGAATCGTTTACATAATTATTGATTGGATTAACGTGGATGTTGGTTAGCTTAGTTTGTTTGTTCGACTCAAAACCATAAGTGATTAGCGTTTTATCGTATTGCATGCTGCTAGTGACATTGCTTGCGACTTAGTTTGATTTGTTTTAGTGGTGGTGGGAGATGAATAAGGGTTTTTTGAGTTCTAAGAGTGTGACTAAGGGTTCGTATGGTGCTACTTATTATGTGGGTAACACTCAAGTTGATGGTTCTAAGTCCATTGGGAATATTATTGTTGATGTTGGTGATCCGATGGGTACTTGTTCATTAACACAACCTGTTAATGTGAACTTTGATGAATTGAGTGCTAGATTCAAGTGTTCTAAAACGCGCGAAGCTGCTAGGAGTATTGGGAACCCTAATGATGTATTTGTTTACACTGCTACTGGTTGATGAGTGTCCAAATACTCATCATTTATGTCCCATTTAAACAATGAAAACAGTTAAAAACACACAGATACACCACATAATACTGCAAATATCCTTGGATTGTGTTTTTATATGTTTTAGGTACAAAAGGATTGAAAACAGATGAAAAACGAGCAAAGTTTACATAATTGGCAGAATCAGTCCCTGAACTTTCAAAAAATGTCAGAAATGGACCCTAGAAGAATTATTTTTGAAGAAAAGTCAACAACAGTCCCCCAGGAATCAAGGAATGACAAATTTTACCCTTGAAGTTCAAATTTACAAAAATAGCAACTTAGGCCCCTCAAGTTTCATAAATGGCAGAAATGGTCCCTGAATATTCAAATGTGGAAAATTTACATCTATGGTCCTTGTACTATTCACCTTGGCAAAATTGACCCTTTTGATAACTTTAGGAAAATTACACTTTTAAACCCTTAAAATTCAGGTTATTACATTTTTGGTCCTTATGTTATTACACTAAAACCAAACTGGACCTTAATTAATATAACCCACCCAACTTAAATATTAAACCCAAAAATACCAACCCACCCTTACCCTTTGTCTAGTCCACACATAAGCCCAAACCAAGCCCAATCCACCCCTTTAATATTATACCAGGGTCAAACACCCGGTCAACACCTTAATCGCCAACCTCCTCTCCACCTCTGCTACTCCACCTTCACCACTGCCACCTCCACCTTCACCACCTCACCACCTCATTCACCCTCTGTCACTCCCACAAACAAACCCCATCCCCTGGTTTTGCACCAGGGGATGCCACGTTCCAAAGCTACATCACTTTCTTCCCCTACGACTACAAACTGACACCACCACCATCCCTAGCTCACCCCTACTATCCAAAGTGTCCCTTACACGTCACACACCCTTCTAAGAGGCATTAATTGCCCTGAAACTAATCCAAGCCACCAAGTGGAATTTTGGCGCCAAAATCGGTTTAAAGGGCCAAGATGAATTCAGACTAAATCAAGGGTTAAGATATGATGGGATTTACTCAGAAGCAAATCTTTTTGGCGGAGGTCGTGAGCGTGAAGACGAGTTGGATGACTATGATGATTACTCGAAGCAAATTTATGATCTTCCAGGGGAATTGGATGCTCTTAATGCCATTTATGGCTTTAATCTCCAAGGTCGTAGGAAGTAATTTATATTTTTGTCCGAGTCTTTAAATGGTTTTGTTTTCTTGTCTAGAAAATAGGAAGTATCTTGTTATGTAAGCCTTTCGCCTATGTAACGGGCTGAGATATGGGAATCACTCATATCCGTTGTACTTAAATGTTTTTTGAAGTAATATGTTTACCGGGTCGTTGACCTTTTACCAAAAAAAAAAAAAAAGGGGACCTTAAAGCTCAATGTCAAGTACAAAAAATTCTTGGAGCAAAAATTTAAAACATTAACATCAACAGTAGCAACTGTGTCATTTAAGGATTAACTAGTTTTCCAGCTTACAAGAAACTTTAACATAAATTGATACAAAACAAAGCTTAATTATTAAAAAAAAAACACACAAACACAAGCTGAGGATGATTTGAGATCTAATCGAAATCGACATTCAATCCCCATTTAATATCGAGGGCCTTGCAAATTGACAAGAAGCTGATGAAGCCACCCCCTTGTTGTGTGGTCCTCCTGTAACACAAAGACATAAGATGTCATATAAACCTTGTCCCATAATCAGGTAATAATCCTAAAATTATAAGCATCATGCATATACAATATAAAACAACAACACTTACAGAAAGAATTGTGCTAAATGTACCATCTCGCAGCGTGTTTGGAAGACTACTCTTCAAAGCATCACAAGCTCTACAATATTAAAACATCACCATTTAAGCACATCGCATAAGTTGTAGTTTACCAAAATGTAAATGGGACGACCTATGTGCGCGTTTGACTAACCTAGAATTTTGTGATAAGAGAAGGTAACAACGGATGATATGCTTCAACAGGCGTGAAGACGTAGGCTGTGCAGCAACCATAGCCCTTAGAACTCTGCTAGTTTCAACGAAACGCTCAGCAGTTCTGCACATGAAGTTCAATCCACCAACCTCTGACAAGATCCTTTGGATTATGAATGTAGCTACCTGGATTTGTTCGTCAAAACATTGAGCAAATAATTAAGTCCCAATGCGGACAAGTGTGTGTTAGAATTTCATACAATAAAAATTTACAGGGGAAAGCAAAACACTCACACATTTTGTCAATTCACTGCCCATCTCCATTGAGCGGAGGCACAGCGGAATTAGTTCTGTTGGGACTAGAGCGTTGATAACTTCAGTATCATTAACCTAGTAAACAAAATAAGAAAAGGGTTTTTTCAGTAAACCAACTAGTAAAAGCATAAATGGATTCGATCACTAATTTGCAAGTACTATAAAGCAAGAAAATGTCCTGGTAAGGATATACATAATTTAAAAAAAAAAAAAAAAAAAAAAAAAAAGGGAAAAAAAGCTAGTACCTTCACCAAAGCACCTATGACACCAAAACTACTAAGCCTAAGGTACTCCAAAGGCAGTGTCATGTCTGTTACATTCAGAATTGGGTAAAGATATAGGTGGATTTCAGCTGAAAAAAGGCACAAATTAGTATGATATATATAGTACGTACACTGATATTGCAAGAACATATCACATAAATATATAACATGATTAAAAGTTGTATGTCTATATAAGAACTTACCATTCACGAACCTCTTTTTTGTTTCGGGGTGGGATGCTACGGACTGCAAACATGAGTTTGATCAGTAATAAAACATAAAAATATAAAAAGAATAGCTGCCACAAAAAACATATATAGTACGTGTATATATTAAAATACTACTGAAAGGTGACGAAAGTCACCATTTAACATGAACAAAGGACATAAACAAGCCGTCCAATTAAAAACACGATAAAAAACGGAAGCCTGAAAGCATATGAAAAAGTATACACTGTGAATGATCATATGTACCTGAAGAATAGTAAGTGTGTGGCAGGCTCTGTTCGATTGTGCCGTGGTCAAGGTTGGTGGTGATAAAAAGGGGTAAACTGCGAGTATCTCCTGCTAATTGGTTAAGAATAGAAAACAATATCAATCATGCAAGTCGTAACAAAATATGCAAAATGTGAATAATATAATTATATAAATTGTTATGATTTGAGAGAAAAAGGAAAATATCATTACATCTGATCCTATTACCATTTAAACTAATAAAGAGACTATAGGAGTACAAAAATCAATTCAAGATCTATCAACTTTTTTCTATTCGGCATACCTGGATGAATATCGTGATCGTGCCAAATGAATCCCACACACAAACAGCCGAATTTTGATATTTATCCATGTTCTACGTACAAAACAAAACCAGAGTCGATCAGATTCAATTCCTGTAATTGTATTCAAGCATCACAAGCTAGCTTTTATACCACAACAGTAAGTTGGAAACTAACAAAAAAATAATCGTATGTCTAGCAAAAGGCATGAATATATACAAAAAAATAGGTCCATTTCATTTAACATGTGTACGTATATGCAATTTATTAAAATCAATGACATGCAAACTAATATGGCAAAATGTTAGCATTCAAAATGAAAATTATTATCAAATTAAACAAAAAAGTAACTCTTGTTTTATACTACGTACAATCTTAATAACCAGTCTTGCAACTTCAGACACTTGTATAAGTACTAGCTTAATTCCTGAACTCCGCAACCATGAATTATCAAATCCACATAGCTAAGCATGCATTACTTAACTGGCTTTAAAACAACAAACTATATGAACAACGGTGAAACAGAAAATATCATATGGTTTCACGATACCTTGGAAAGTTCTAGAAGCGCGTTTCCTCGAAGATTAGGGTTGTTGATGTTCAGTACGAGTTGCTCGACAGGGTTCATTTTTGGCTCATTGGTGCCGTTGCTTCCAGCAACGTTTGGTGGTGGGACATTAGCCATGGGAACAAGCAAGAGCCTTGGGTTAATTATAGTTACCGTTCAAGTTGCTGTTGCTATATTGTTATGACTAATGAGTAAGTTGCAGTACTTAAAGGGCTAAGCATAGGGGTCTTTTGGGCACTACAATAAAAGGGAGTTAATTTGCACACTTTATTTTTTGATTTATACACATGATTTTACAAGATGATAATGTAACATGTGAATGTGGTACAACCATGTAAAGTCTGAAGAAGAGTGTCTCAATAAAAAGAAAGAGTGTTCAAATTAATTCCCATAAAGAAAATGTAAAGGATTTGGTCTTAAGTGTTATTTTTATAAAAATAAGAAAACGTTAATTTATAATCAATAAAGTAAAGAGAAAAGATTATTTATATACCAAAAATTTCTTGCATATTAAAATACAAATCTCAACTAGTCATTTTTCTGTTAAGAGAAAAAAACAAAAAATTAATTAACATTTTAATTAAAATATTAATTAATTTATATATAAAAAATTATCTAAAGTATATCAAAGTGCTCATCTTTAGAAAGATAATTAAATACTCGTTGAGATAATGTAATTTTTTTCGCTCAACAAATAATGATTTGAGATGTTGATTTTTGGGGAAAAAAATGGATAAAAATGGGTTTGTTATTTAATATAAAAAATGAGTTACTAAAACTGATCACTTAGGCTATATTTGGCAAAAGTAGCAGTGAGCTGTGAGCAGTAGCCAAAAAAGCTCACAACTTCATAAAGAAGCATTGGAAAAATGAGCTTTCCTAAAAAATAGCAAAACCCACAGCTCTCGTGCCAAACGAATACTATAAATCAAAAAGCTCATTATTCACCGCTCATTGCCCAAAAAAGCTCCAAAAAGCTTTGTGCCAATAAAATTTAAAATGAACTCCTATTAAAATAAAAACAAACAATGAAAAGTTTATTATTGTTTTGTGTTAAAAAATAATATTTACAAATACATGAATTACAGTTTTATATCTCTTTATCATATAAATAAAACGATGTTGGCGACTTGGTGTTAGCAATTAGAAAAATTAAGCCCATTAATTAAGGGGAGAGTTCATTTAAATATTAATATATCGTGTTAAAAGACAAATATCAGGTTAAAAAGAAGAAAAGATTATGTAATATTTTTAACTGAAAAGAGCAATGATATAGAGACCTAAAATATAAGCTTAAATTCATGCCTAATCAATTCTTTGTTTGACACATCACATGCATATTTTCTCACTTCTAATCTCCACTTTTGATTTTGACACATGTTATAATCTTGTTGTTAGGCATATTTTTAGACATACACATTTTAGGTATGTATATCATTTTCCTTTTATTATCTTTTAACAGACGGGCACTTTTATATATTTTTGACGTAATAAAAATTTTTCATTTTTTCTTTTCATGTTTTTAGTACTCAAATTCATATCATTACATTATAAAGCATTTAGAACTTCGTATAAAAGGAAGTCTTTCAAATTTTAAGACAAAAAACATTATTATAAAAGAAAAATTAGAAAATTAATGTAAATTTTTAAAAATTAAGTATCATTTAAACCATATAGTAAGCTCCTCCAATAATGATATATTTTAATTGAATTGTTTATAAGAAAAACTCACTAAACTTAAAACCACCAATTTAATGCTAAAATTTAAAAAATAAAAGTGCTAACTATTTACACGTTCTATTTTTGAAAAACATATATCTACTACGAGTATAAAGTATTTGAGACATGCTAAATAAGGAATGTTTATAATAAAAAAAACATTTGTTCGCCACAAAAATAGTCAACGGGTAACCGCCGCTGCATTGCGCGAGTACCCGCTGCCGCATTACGCGAGTACCCTTCTAATAATATATCATATGTGATTTAACACTGTATTAAAATTAACATAACTATTTGTCTAATAAGTTAAGAAGTTCCTTTGCTTTTTGCAATGAAAGACACGTATTCATAGCTTTCCAAGCATATAACATACATTGTATATTAACTTTTAGATTAAAACAGTTTATTTATGAAACCTCGATGATCACATGTGGTAAGAATCACATATGATATAATATAGATCACATGTGTTTAAATCTATCTGCCCAACTGAAGATGAATAAAAAATTAAATTAGATCTATATATCTAAAAACAATAAGTTATATGCAATAAATGTAAATATTTACAGTAAAATAATAATTATAACATATATTTAGCAAATATATTTTATGTAACTTTATAATAATTAAATGTAGGGCAAGTGTTAATGATTAATGAATATCTATAAAAATTCAGTTTCATGCAATAAATTTAAGTATTTCTTTATAATAAAACAATGTTTATAAAATATGTTTGTAAATAGGTTTGATATAACTATACAATAATTAAATATAATGTAAGTATTAAGGACTATAAATTAATGACTAAAATATATAGTTTATGAATATATTTTATATAAATTCTATAATAACTATAATTTTTCTATATTTATATCTATAATCGTATATAAAATTGAGTTTTATGCAATACAATTATATATTAATGATTATAAAATAATCACTATATTATATAGTTTATAAATATGTGTATATATATATATATATATATATATATAAAACAAAGAGAACTAATTATAAATATTTAAAAGTTAGGTTCAATATTAATAATTTTTCTTATAATAGATTCTCTTAAAGAAATCCATTTTGTTTTCAAGTATATTTTAGAAAATCCTGTAAAAAAGATTTTTATATAGATATACGTTTTAAAAGTTTATCTTTTAATTAAAAATATTTAGACCCGTGGATGACACTGGTCTTCATGACCAGTTCATTTATTTAATAACATAAAAGTACTCGAGGTGTATTTATTTTTATTTTGAATTTAAATGTCAAATAATATTATATATCGATTCACCAATTTAAGTTACACTTAAGTAGAAAATATTACAAATAGCTAACTTAATTAACTTTTGTGGGCCAAAATGTAGAATACTTAGTTTCTAGAAGAAGTTTATAAGTTTAACAAACTCACTAGATTTTAAATCTCAAAATAACATTTATTATCATGATTATTATAAATCAAAATGATCTCAATGTCAGTGACTTTCTGTTGAAGGCCAGAGATATAGTTCGGGAACGGTCATGAGGATACATTGGTTAGGTCAACTACGTGTGAATTACAGACTCGCTATTCGTGGATAATCAGAACATAAAAACTTCACAAGTTTAACCTTATATGTTTTACTAAAAAACTTCATATATGCAAGGAGTTATGAATATTAAAGTGAGAGCACAATTTATTTTGATATGTAGATAAATACACAAGATTAGGTTCATATCCACTAAGTTTTAAATTTTAAATTAACAATCTTCAAAATATATTTTTGAATTAAAGCGATTTTAAAGCAAAAATCTTGTGTACACGCGTGGTAATAGGCTACTTTCTACGACAACACTTATTTTTAAAGAAATATATTTAAAATATATATTATTCTTCAAAAAAAAGGTCTGATGGTTACATTAATTGAAAGTTTTTAACGATTTTCTTTACTATTCATCACAGGCAGCGACAAATTTAACATGAAATTTATGAAATTATGACATAAATTAGTAAATGAAATTCTCGCTACATCACACACTCCAAATGTGATATTTTACATATACCCTTTGAGACATGTATAACCACTTGATTTGGTCTAGAACTCACATGATTTTAGCAGGTTTCATATACACCTGATACACTTGAGGTCGAATAATTAGGAGTAGGTTACATGTGCTAGCAACACTATAATTGTTATTTTTTTTTAAATGTAAAATCCTTAAAAACTGGATATATTAATTTTAAAAAAGGAATTTTGTATTATATTGGAAAACTGTGAGATAAGTGTCTAAATACTCATCATTTTATATTAATCTGAACTGCCAAAACATCCAAAAACACTCAAATATGCATCATAATACTTAAAATATCTTAGAAGTGTGTTTTATATGTTTCAAATGCAAAATAATCAAAAACAGATGAAAAATGAACAAAGTTTGCATAATTGGCAGTTTCAGTCCCTCAAGTTTCAAAAGTTGTCAAAACTAGTCCCTGGTTATTCTAAAAACATAAAAAAGTCACCAAAGGTCCTTTTTGAATCACAAATTACATATTTAGTCCTTTGGTGCAAAGTTTCACAAAATTACAAGTTTAGTCCCTGTACTTTGCAAAATTGACATAAATGGTCCCTGGGATGTAAAAACTTTGAGAAAATCAATTTTTGTCCTTATACTAATCTTTTATGGCAGGAATGGTCCTTGGTTAGAAAGTTTGGTGAAATTACAAGAATGGTCCCTGAAGTTTCAAGTTTGGCAGTTTTGGTCCCTAGAATTTCAAAACTGAAAAATTATCAATTATGGTCCCTATGCTATTGAAACTTGGCTAGATTCACCCCTATGATAAACTTTGGAAAGCTATCATTTCCAGCCCCTCAAACTTCATAAATTACAAAATTAGTCCTTGTTAATACACAAACCAAACGGACCATATTAATAATAACCCAACAACACACCCTTTATTTAATTACACAAGCCCACCCCTTATTCCCTTTGGCCCAAAAAACAAAAAAGCCCACACCCTGGTATTTAATACCAGGGTCAAACAGTCAACCCCCGCCAAAACCACCCTTCTCCCTCACCCTTCCATCCACCTCACTGGTATCCCAATACCACCACCACCTGTCCACCACCTCATCACCAACCTTTCACACCATGTCCCCTCCACCTCCACTACAACCTGGAAGCATTAAATGCTCCTGAAAACCCTCCACTCTACCCCTAGATATTTTGGCGCCAAAAAGGGTGTTTGAACGGCCAGGATCATTTTGACCAAATCAATGGCTGGGAATTGATGGGAAAGTCTCACAAAGCTGCAAGGAACTCTATTTATCAAGAAAGAAGCAGAGGTGAAGAGATATCCAGTGTAATTTAGGAGTAGTGTAATCGTAATTAGAGTAAACTCCAATCTAGTTGTAATCTTTAATTTTCAAAGCTTGTATCCTTTTATCTTAATGTAATTTATACTTTATCCAACTTCAATTTCAAGTTTCAGTTTGTATCTCAGTTCATGCCATTTTCAATTTTACTCAAGAATCTCAAAATTGTTAAAGGTTGTCATTAGCTGTTGTTTTGGACTCTATAGGCCACATAAGCTTCTGACAAAAGTTTTCAAAGCTTTTAGAACCATTAAAAACAGTTTAGCTATAAAAACTCAAAAATAAAAAAAATAGAGAAAAATAAAAACAAAATAAAAAATTAGAAAAGAATGAAGATGATGCATTGGAGCAAGGTGGATTATGGATTGCCTTTGTTCTAGTACTTCTTGGGAAGTTATAGGAAGTATTTTGAGGTCTTGGTTCTCAGTTCTTTGCCTGGATGCAGTTTTGTAAGCAATATTTCCATATTTATGCTTGTTACTGTAGAAATACTTAAATTATGCTTAGCTTTGCTTATTTATGATATTTATAGCTCTTTAGATTTAATTTCGTCCAGTAGTATAATTTTGAGAGTGTTTCATTGCAATTTGTTGTTAACTGTCATAATTAGTCCATAACTACTTGATTGTGTTCTTGTTGTTATTTGCTTATTTTTCTTGCTCAATTAGCCTTTAATATAGTTTAGAATACTGGTTGGATCATTGGATTGATTGTTGATACCCTAAATCTGCATAACTTGGTGAAACAACTTGTTATAGGGGTGTTTGGATCAGGATTTTAGTCTGTGTTATGGAAGGCTTTTGTTGTTGATTATGCTTGTTACATGTCACTTAGGACTCTAATAAATTAGTTCACCATTTGAAACCTGGACTCATTCACTCCATAGTCAAAATCACCCTTTGAGTCATTTCATTTGATAACTGTTAGACTTTAGGATCTCAAATCTCACTATATCATTATACAAGTTGGTCATTTAGCTTAATTTAGCCTAATAATAGCATATAACATCATTTACAGTCAATTTGGACCACCCAAAGTTCAACAAAGTCAAACTAGTTCAAGTTTACAAAAAGTCAAATTGTCAGCTTCTCAGTTTTTCCAAATCTTGGGAGATTTTTATTGAATTTTGTAATAGGATTTAGGTCTTGTGCTTTTCAGGTCTTGTAGTATCCCACCTCAACTATTGCTTTTCATCTTCACTTGATTTATGTGAATTTTCTATGGGCCCCACCAACCCTCCAAAGTTACCTGCAGGGCTGGGAGTTCCCCTGCATCAGCAGGCCACCACACAACCACCACCTTTGGTGGTGGCTGCAGCCCTCCACAGTGGGACCCAGGGTTTCACTCTTGGTTCTTTGAACTCCCAAGCTGGGTGGCTTTCCATTGCACCCATGCTTGTGCCCCCAATCATCCTTGTGGGCCCCCTAGACAGTCCCTAAGTTTGTCCCATTTTCTGTCTCAGTCCACTAATAAGCAAGGGCTTATTGTGGCTTATTGGCTTATTCTGTTATCCCCATTGGCTTTTTCTAGCTTAATCTTGTTCAAACAACTTTTGTGAACCAGAATTAACCATTGTGGGTCCCACTGAAGCTCATTTGAGTTTATTTGCTTATTTGGTCAACCAAAGTCAACTGTGGAGCCAATAAGCTTCCACATTGCTTATTTTTAATTTATAAAAAAGTTGTTTTCATAAAATTTAGTTGTTTTTAGTATTAAAATAGGTTTATAAAAGAAACATCAAGAAAAAACAATTTAATTATAACTGAGAGTTTCTATTTAATATAATTTAAATTTTAATTTTCATTTTTAGATTTTTATTATGTAACCTATATTTTTATATTTTTATTAATTACCTTTTATATTAAAGTAATTTTAGTAAATTTCTCAGATTTTTATTTTGTTATTTAGTATTAATTAGAATTAATATTAGTTTTATTAGTAATTAATTAATAATTAAGTTTTAAATAGTATAATTAATTTTTTTTAAGCAACACCTAGTTTTTATATTTTTTCTAGCTTTTATATAATATAATATAATTTTAGGAATTTTTCTAGAATTTTTACTATTAATTTTCAATTTTTTATAATTTAAATAGTTTAAATAGTAATTAATTAATATTTAGAATAATAATTAGTAAATTAGTTTAAAAATACATAAAACTAACTTTTTATAATTTTTTAGGATTCCTGTGATGGTTAATTAGATTTATAAATATCTTCTTAATTATCTAAGTCTTTTTAGTATTTTTAAAAATTTAAATCAATATAATTATCTAAATAATAATTAAATAGTAATTAATTAATAATAATTAGATAAATAGTGTGAAAAATATAATTTTAATTTTAAATTAAGTTTTATAATATTTTAGACTTTTATAAATTTTAATTTTATTTTTCAAGACTTATTTTACTTTTTCTTATTTATTAGTGAATTATTAACTAATTAAAATATAGTTATTAAATAATAATAATTAATTAAATAATTAGTAATTATAAAATAAATATTTTAAGTTTATTTAATTTGCATTTAAGCCCCTAAGGCATGCAAATTACTACTTTAGTTAAAATCATTTTTTGTTTCGTACGTTTACGTTGAATTAAATTAAACGTACGCATTTTTAGATTTTAAACGTTTTTAGATATCTGGCTTTTACGTAATCACTCTTATAGCTTATTTAAGCTATTTTGTTTTATAAAACCTTAGTGTAATCACTCACTCACACTTATACCCTTTCCTGTTCATATTCACTCGATCACAGATTCGTTTTTAATACCTTCGCACACCTCGTTGGGATCTAACGACCCGAGGAAACACTGTATTCCACGGAAGCATTGGTTTAGGCTGTTTGACTTGTTGACCATCCTTTGGTTGATATTATCTGACTGTTTCAGGCCAATCAAAATTTGGCGCCGCTGCCGGGGAGGTTGTGCGCTTATTCTAAACGATTTTGCGTATTAGTGAATCTGAATATACGCTCATTGTATATTTATCCATCCTTGTTCATATTATTGTCATATAAAACCAAAACTGTTCCCGAAAACATTTTAAAAATCAGTTTTCAACGAACACAAAAAACCCAAAAATATTTTCCTTCTTATTATTATTACAAAAATTTCAAAAATACCAAAAATATTCACCTTTACCCTCCTACCTTTTTGATTCTTCATTTCTTACCCTCTATTACCATTTGATTCTTTCTATGTCTCATTCTCACCTTCTTATCTGTCAATGGTGTGGTAGTCCTTATAATGGTGGTAATTGCCTAGTTGTGGCATGGTAGAGTCAGGAAACGGGTCTGTCTATAACCAGAATCCCTATTCCTACCCTGACATGACTGATTCACTCCATCAGCTTCCACACCATGAGACTCAGCAGTTTAACTGTTGTGAGTATTGTGGTGGTTCACACTACAGTTCTGATTGTCAATCAGGAAGCACGCTTGTCTATGAGTAGGTTCCTGATAACAATTATGACTTAAGCACATACGACTAACAACCACAACAGTTCAACTGTTGTGAGTACTGTGGAGGTCCTCACTTTAGCTCAGATTGTCAAACAGGGAATCCATTTCCTTGCAACAATTACGGCTATTCATTTCAAGACCCACCTCCACAGTGCCAAATGATCCAAGCAACTCCTCAATACCAGCAAGACCTTTGTCAAGAGGTTCTTGAGAAACTTAAAGACCTTAAGGAGGAGTTGGTTAATATTTCGTTTCACAATGCACCAAGTTTTTCTTGTGTACATTGTGGGGGTCCTCATGATGATTTCCAATGTCAACCGTATTATAAACCTGAACATTGTTCTAGTTCTGATACATCCAGTTTTGACACATCCACACCCCCACAGTCTCCACTCACTCAATATTCTCGTGATAAATCTATCGCGGAATTACTTGCAGAAGAACATGCAGCTAGAGACGAAAGAAGCATGGAAGAATTACTAGTCTTAGAACGAGCAGCTATAACACGTTCCAAATTTCACAAAGCTGTTTTTCTTGATGAAAGTGATGAAACCTCATCAAGTTCATCAGTTGAGACTCCTTCCATGGAAATACAGGGAGAAAAGAGTATGGGAGAATTACTAGTAGCAGAACAAATGAAAGTTATAAAATCCATGTATGCTAGTCCTTCTCAACTCCCTCAGTTTGATGTTATCACACCCGAGGTTCCCACTCACTCTCTGAGCATGGGGGACGAGCATCTTGACACTATTCCTGCAAAGGAATCGGACGAATTCATAAAGTCTAGTGTTGAGAACCTTGTCCCAATCCCAAGTGAGTCACAGGGAATTCTTGATCATATGCGTGATATCTCTCCTCCCCTTGTCTTCCCAATTGATCATATTGAAATGTTCTCTGATTCTGATGAGAACTATTCTTTATCTTGTGGAGACATAAGTTATGTGGAGGAATTACCTTCTGACCTTGTCAGCTCAGAAGAAGAGAATGATGAAGAAATAATCCAAGACGAAGCTCTTCGTCTTACATTATTAAATGCTAATCTTCTCATTTCTAGAATCGAGGCTTTTAATGAAAAGCCTATTTCATCTCCTATCCCCGTTGAGGATAGTGAGCTTTTGATCAATGATTGTATTCCGGAATTGCAAACGTTCCATTTTGATCATACGGGAGAAAAGATTAGTGGTATTACCACTTCTCATTCTTATAATTCTCTTCCTGTTTATGAATCATTTACTTTTAAGGAGTTTCCCAGTGAACTCACTCAAATCAATCCCGAATACGAATCATTCACCTTTGAGGAGTTCTCCTGTGAATTCACTCATATCATATCTCCACCGGAGTATGATAACTTTTATTTTGATCTAGACATACCCATAATATGTCTTGATCAAACGAGCTTAACTATTGAGATTCATGAAACAATGAATTCTCCTATTGAAGATGAGGAGTTAGTCATGATATTTATCATGATTTTCTTTCTTTTCTTCATATATCCCGTGGCTTCTCCTGTTCTTCACTCTTTCGGGAGTGAGGACATTATCTTTGACCCCGGCATTTTCATTTATCATTTTTGAGCCGGGTGTCTGTATATCTCATCGGTGTGGAACTTTCACATGCTTCAAATGTTTATCCAAACATCTTGAATGAAAGTCCGATGGAGATTGTCTCTTCCACATAATACTTCCCCATGGACCAATGAATTCGGGGTCGAGTCAAGCTAGCGACTCGGTAAACAAAAACAGTAGTATGTATATGGGTTTTCACCCATGTTTCACCTAAGTGTGGGGGAGATACTAACCCACATGTTGTATATATGTACATATCCTCTAAAAAAAAAAAAAAAAAAAAAAAAAAAAAAAAAAAAAATTGTACATAAACTTAAATAAAGGCTATGAGTATTTTCCTTTTAACGTTCTAAGTGTTGGTTTAACACCCGGTACTTTGAATATTGAGGACAATATTCAGTTCTAAGTGTGGGGGGGGGGGGGGAATTCGTTATTCTAACGAATTTAAACACATGTTCCATCAAGAACCCCCATTTTAGCCAAATTTTTAAAAAATTTTCTCACTTAGAACGCAATAAATGGTTATCAGTCCACCATGTCTAACCCACAAAAGGAATGGCTAATCCAGGAGCAAACGGCTCTAGGTAAAGATATCTCAAAACCGTTCATGGCTTGCAATTTGCCCAAAATTGTATGGTAAATCAACTCGTCATATCCTAAAAAGTGAATGAGTTGGCTAGCCCGCAAGATTATGGCTTGTGGTAAAGGCAGTGGAAAAACCATAATTGGTAATCAGCTCACCAAGATGTTGACTATTCCATCAAGAGTTGGCTAGTCCAGAAGCAAACGGCTTTTGGTAAAGACAAAACAAATCCGTTGACAGCTGGTGATTTGCTCAAAATCACATTGTTATCAGGTGGACCATAGTTCTTACTTGAACTGATACATTTGGCTACTCCAGAAGTAATGGCTTTTGGTAAAGAGTTTCAAATCCATTAAGTTATTCTCTAAAGATTGCTAGGGACTAGCAATGTTTTAGTGTGGGGGATTGATGAGTGTCTAAATACTCATCATTTTATATTAATCTAAACTGCCAAAACATCCAAAAACACTCAAATATGCATCATAATACTTAAAATATCTTAGAAGTGTGTTTTATATGTTTCAAATGCAAAATAATCAAAAATAGATGAAAAAACGAACAAAGTTTGCATAATTGGCAGTTTCAGTCCCCCAAGTTTCAAAAGTTGTCAAAACTAGTCCCTGGTTATTCTAAAAACATGAAAAAGTCACCAAAGGTCCTTTTTGAATCACAAATTACATATTTAGTCCTTTGGTGCAAAGTTTCACAAAATTACAAGTTTAGTCCCTGTACTTTGCAAAATTGACATAAATGGTCCCTGGGATGTAAAAACTTTGAGAAAATCAATTTTTGTTCTTATACTAATCTTTTATGGCAGGAATGGTCCTTGGTTAGAAAGTTTGGTGAAATTACAAGATTGGTCCCTGAAGTTTCAAGTTTGGCAGTTTTGGTCCCTGGAATTTCAAAACTGAAAAATTATCAATTATGGTCCCTATGCTATTGAAACTTGGCTAGATTCACCCCTATGATAAACTTTGGAAAGCTGTCATTTCCAGCCCCTCAAACTTCATAAATTACAAAATTAGTCCTTGTTAATACACAAACCAAACAGACCATATTAATAATAACCAAACAACATACCTTTTATTTAATTACACAAGCCCACCCCTTATTCCCTTTGGCCCAAGAAACAAAAAAGCCCGCACCCTGGTATTTAATACCAGGGTCAAACAGTCAACCCCCACCAAAACCACCCTTCTCATCACCCTTCCATCCTCCTCACTGGTATCCCAATACCACCACCACCTGTCCACCACCTCATCACCAACCTTTCACACCATGTCCCATCCACCTCCACAACAACCAGGAAGCATTAAATGCTCCTGAAAACCCTCCATGCTACCCCTAGATATTTTGGCGCCAAAAGGGTGTTTGAACGGCCAGGATCATTTTGACCAAATCAATGGCTGGGAATTGATGGGTAAGTCTCACAAAGCTGCAAGGAACTCTATTTATCAAGAAAGAAGCAGAGGTGAAGAAATATCCAGTGTAATTTAGGAGTAGTGTAATCGTAATTAGAGTAAACTCCAATCTAGTTGTAATCTTTAATTTTCAAAGCTTGTATCCTGTTATCTTAATGTAATTTATACTTTATCCAACTTCAATTTCAAGTTTCAGTTTGTATCTCAGTTCATGCCATTTTCAATTTTACTCAAGAATCTCAAAATTGTTAAAGGTTGTTATTAGCTGTTGTTTTGGACTCTATAGGCCACATAAGCTTCTGACAAAAGTTTTCAAAGCTTTTAGAACCATTAAAAACAGTTTAGCTATAAAAACTCAAAAAAAAATAGAGAAAAAAAAATCAGAAAAGAATGAAGATGATGCATTGGAGCAAGGTGGATTATGGATTGCCTTGGTTTTAGTACTTCTTGGGAAGTTATAGGAAGTATTTTGAGGTCTTGGTTCTCAGTTCTTTGCCTGGATGCAGTTTTGTAAGCAATATTTCCATATTTATGCTTGTTACTGTAGAAGTACTTAAATTATGCTTAGCTTTGCTTATTTATGATATTTATAGCTCTTTAGATTAATTTAGTCCAGTAGTATAGATTTGAGAGTGTTTCTTTGCAATTTGTTGTTAACTGTCATAAATAGTCCATAACTACTTGATTGTGTTCTTATTGTTATTTGCTTATTTTTCTTGCTCAATTAGCGTTTAATATAGTTTAGAATACTGGTTGGATCATTGGATTGATTGTTGATACCCTAAATCTGCATAACTTGGTGAAACAGCTTGTTATAGGGGTGTTTGGATCAGGATTTTAGTCTGTGTTATGGAAGGCTTTTGTTGTTGATTATGCTTGTTACATGTCACTTAGGACTCTAATAAATTAGTTCACCATTTGAAACCTGGACTCATTCACTCCATAGTCAAAATCACCCTTTGAGTCATTTCATTTGATAACTGTTAGACTTTAGGATCTCAAATCTCACTATATCATTATACAAGTTGGTCATTTAGCTTAATTTAGCCTAATAATAGCATATAACATCATTTACAGTCAATTTGGACCACCCAAAGTTCAACAAAGTCAAACTAGTTCAAGTTTACAAAAAGTCAAATTGTCAGCTTCTCAGTTTTTCCAAATCTTGGGAGATTTTTATTGAATTTTGTAATAGGATTTAGGTCTTGTGCTTTTCAGGTCTTGTAGTATCCCACCTCAACTATTGCTTTTCATCTTCACTTGATTTATGTGAATTTTTTGTGGGCCCCACCAACCCCCCAAAGTTACCTGCAGGGCTGGGAGTTCCCCTGCATCAGCAGGCCACCACACAACCACCACCTTTGGTGGTGGCTGCAACCCTCCACAGTGGGACCCAGGGTTTCACTCTTGGTTCTTTGAACTCCCAAGCTGGGTGGCTTTCCATTGCACCCATGCTTGTGCCCCCAATCATCCTTGTGGGCCCCCTAGACAGTCCCTAAGTTTGTCCCATTTTCTGTCTCAGTCCACTAATTAGCAAGGGCTTATTGTGGCTTATTGGCTTATTCTGTAATCCCCATTGGCTTTTTCTAGCTTAATCTTGTTCAAACAACTTATGTGAACCATAATTAACCATTGTGTGTCCCACTTAAGCTCATTTGAGCTTATTTGCTTATTTGGTCAACCAAAGTCAACTGTGGAGCCAATAAGCTTCCACAGTGCTTATTTTTAATTTATAAAAAAGTTGTTTTCATAAAAGTTAGTTGTTTTTAGTATTAAAATAGGTTTATAAAAGAAAAATCAAGAAAAAACAATTTAATTATAAGTGATAGTTTCTATTTAATATAATTTAAATTTTAATTTTCATTTTTAGATTTTTATTAAGTAACCTATATTTTTATTAATTACCTTTTATATTAAAGTAATTTTAGTAAATTTCTCAGATTTTTATTTTGTCATTTAGTATTAATTAGAATTAATATTAGTTTTATTAGTAATTAATTAATAATTAAGTTTTAAATACCATAATTAGTTTTTATTAAGCAACACCTAGTTTTTATATTTTTTCTAGCTTTTATATAATATAATATAATTTTAGGAATTTTTCTAGAATTTTTACTATTCATTTTCTATTTTATATAGTTTAAATAGTAATTAATTAATATTTAGAATAATAATTAGTAAATTAGTTTAAAAATACATAAAACAAACTTTTTATAATTTTTTAGGATTCCTGTGATGGTTAATTAGATTTATAAAAATCTTCTTAATTATCTAAGTCTTTTTAGTATTTTTAATAATTTAAATCAATATAATTAGTTAAATAATAATTAAATAATAATTAATTAATAATAATTAGATAAATAGTGTGAAAAATATAATTTTAATTTTAAAATAAGTTTTATAATATTTTAGACTTTTATAAATTTTAATTTTATTTTTCAAGACTTATTTTACATTTTCTTATTTATTAGTGAATTATTAACTAATTAAAATATAGTTATTAAATAATAATAATTATTTAAATAATTAGTAATTATAAAATAAATATTTTAAGTTTATTTAATTTGCATTTAAGCCCCTAAGGCATGCAAATTACTACTTTAGTTAAAATCGTTTTTTGTTTCGTACGTTTACGTTGAATTAAATTAAACGTACGTATTTTTAGATTTTAAACGTTTTTAGATATCTGGCTTTTACGTAATCACTCTTATAGCTTATTTAAGCTATTTTGTTTTATAAAACCTTAGTTTAATCACTCACTCACACTTATACCCTTTCCTGTTCATATTCACTCGATCACAGATTTGTTTTTAATACCTTCACACACCTCGTTGGGATCTAACGACCCGGGGAAACACTGTATTCCACGGAAGCATTGGTTTAGGCTGTTTGACTTGTTGACCATCCTTTGGTTGATATTATCTGACTGTTTCAGGCCAATCACTGTGTAATGGGTGTTTAGTTATAGATGTGTACCAATTTAATATTAAAATTTGGATGATGAGTGTTTCTGAGGCAAAATGTTATAGATAAGGAAAACTATCATGAAATTTTAGAAACTGTAACATAAATTAATAACTAAAGTTTTCATTGCATAACTAAAGTTTTAGCCATTCGAAAAAAGCAGATGCATATTAGAACGGATTTGCTGTAAAAGAATTTATAATTTATGTTTAAATGTAACTTTTTCATAATATGGCAAATTGTAAAAGGTGTGGAACTCACATGATTTTAGCTCATATACGCCAGATACACTTATGGTCGAATAATATAGAAGTAAGTTACATGTGCTAGCATAGCAACGGTTGAGATTTCATTCATTTTTCATGTACAATGAACTAGAACTCAATTTGTTAGTTATTTTGTAACGGAATTTTGTATTATAAGAATTTTACCACACGAAAATTCAGTTATTGGAAAGTTTAGTAATTTATGTCCAAGTTTAGACCTTTATCGATGTAACGTTAAAATTGGGATAATGAGATATGCAAAGACCCAAATATGGTTATAGCTAACAACAAAGTAACACGAAACTTCTAAAATTATAATGTAAATTCATTATTGAAATTTTCGGCGCATCACACATCAAAAACGTGATATTCTATTATCTAGGTGACATTTTTTAACCATTGGGAAAATAAAAAACAGATATTGTAATGGATTGTTGTTTCATAGTTTATGTTTAGATGTAACCTTTTTCTTAATATGCAAACTAATAGCAAGGTCTGTAACTCATATGACTAGTGGGCTTCATAGACATCTTAAACCTCTCGAGTTTGAATAATATAGAAGTAGGTTACTTGTGCTTGCAACTTTTAAAATTTTGCTTTATTAATATATAATCAATTGAACTAAATTTATGAAACTAAAAAAAATAAAATAAAATAATAATAATAATAATAATAATAATAATAATAATAATAATAATAATAATAATAATAATAATAATAATAATAATAATAATAATAATAATAATAATAATAATAATAATAATAATAATAATAATAATAATAATAATAATAATAATAATAATAATAATAATAATAATAATAATAATAATAATATAGAAGTAGGTTACATGTGCTTGCAACTTTTAAAATTGTGTGGGGGCTCAGTTAGTATCTCGGCTCCCCACTAATTTCTTGTAAAATCCTATTTGTTTTTCAATAAAGTGATGTTTATATAATAATAATAATAATAATAATAATAATAATAATAATAATAATAATAATAATAATAATAATAATAATAATAATAATAATAATAATAATAATAATAATAATAACTTGATGTGAAAGCTTTGAATACACTTTCGCGTGTCGAGACTATTGCCAGCAGCCACTCTAACAACGTTAAGAGCGGTGCTTTTATTTTTCATCGAGTTAGTTTGTGTATTCAAAAAGGAGTGGGAGCACAAATTGTGTCTAGACTCCCCTCCAATTTTATGTAATTCCCTTGGTTTCAATGAAAAATCCTTATAATAATAATAATAATAATAATAATAATAATAATAATAATAATAATAATAATAATAATAATAATAATAATAATAATAATAATAATAATAATAATAATAATAATAATAATAATAAATTCAACGCTACTTGTAACACCGACTTTCTTACTGCCACCGGGGGCGCTTCTACCCCACAAATGATGAAAACATTGGCAAAGTGTTATTTCGGTGTCATTGAGAAAGACCTTGTTTCAAAGTACTCACTAAGTCCAACTGTCCAAGGCAGGTGGCTATACTTAGTAGTATCCACGCCCCACATGCACAGGACTTCCTCTTCGCCATCCCTATCGACGGTCTAGGACAAAGGATGAACCCTCGCCAATTTCGATCTGTGTTATGCTACAGGCTTGCGGTTCCTATGTTCTCTGAAGGCAGCTTATGCCCGAGTTGCAACGTACACCGTATGGACCAATGGGGGGATCACGCGGTCCACTGCGCTAGCGAAGTGGGGGGTTAAGTTCAGGCATAATCTGGTACGTGATGTCCTTGTTGATATATGTTCCAAAGCCGGGATTATGGTGCGTAAAGAGGCTCCAATGGGATTTCTTTCTGAGGATGGGAGAGAATTACGCCCTGCAGATGTACTATTGTTCAACTGGTCCCAAGGCAAGGACGCATGTCTAGATGTGACTGGGGTCTCTTCGTTTGCTGGGACCGGGGCGACGTCATGGGCCCCTAGGGCTGCTTTGAGTAATGTTGTGGAAAAGAAAAGGAAGAAGTATGCGTCCAAGTGTGAAGGCAATGGATACAAGTTCGTCCCTTTCGCCTTTTCTATGTTTGGGGAACTTGATGTGGAAGCTTTGAATATACTTTCGCGTGTCGGGACTATTGCCATCAGCCACTCTAACAACGTTAAGAGCGGTGCTTTTATTTTTCATCGAGTTAGTTTCTGTATTCAAAAAGGAGTGGGAGCACAGATTGTGTCTAGAGTCCCCTCCAATTTCATGTAATTTTCATGGTTTCAATGAAAAGTGATGATAATAATGAAAAATAATAATAATAATAATAATAATAATAATAATAATAATAATAATAATAATAATAATAATAATAATAATAATAATAATAATAATTAGCACCTCACATATAGTGTTTGGATACTCTCATCTCTCGGGTGTTATAAGTTTATATATCACGAATGGAAATGGAAGAAATATCTCTCGCTACCTGTCATAGCAAATAGATTACCATAGGCTTGGGAAAGGATCAAACCAGCACCACTTTGGTGTAAGCACCTAGGATAAACTATCAAAGAGGTCTTTCAAATGGTTATAACGTTAGGTGTAGGGATAAGGAAAAACATGGTTTGTTGGATAAAGGGATATTTTACTGGTGGCAAGTCAATTGTCTTAGTTAATTACATGTACAATGCGGCGTTGCTAAGCCAAGACTCGACTCAACTTAAGCTAATTATGATCAACATAAAAATAAAAGAAACGGGATGGTAGTCCGTATGATTTTTCTACTTTTTTTTCATTCATTTCATGCACTCTTACCCTACCATCCAAAATAATACATCAAGGGGGCTCGGTTCCTCCTCTTACACTTGAACTTTTACATAATTAAAAATAAAGACTCGAATCAAGATAATTGAAACACTTGGAGTACTTTAAAACATTAACGCATATATGGGGGTAAAAAATGATGTTCTTCCCTATTACTCCATAACACTAGTACTTTTACCCATGAGTCCTAATCGTCCCAAAATAATATGTACAAGATATGACTCGATTTAGCAACCATGTAATCAATTAGACAACTAACTAAGGGTTTAAACAAATAACAATAATGCACTAAAGATGAGTGCATACAAGGTAAGCTAAGGCGATTTGGGTGTACATTTGGGGGTGGATTGTAAACAAATTCTTCCTTTAAGTAAGATGCTTAGAGTCAGAAACGAAAAAGATAGGCTCTGAGGGTTGCACTAGGAGTATCGTGTACTAAAAATGAGTACATCACAAAGGTATGAGAAAATTACTTGACCAATAAAGTCAATGAAATTATAATGCAGGCTTAAAACAAGGGTTATCCTAATGCCTCTTATCACACAGTAAATCCTAACTATACGAATGTAGTCTCACTAGCGGTCTCGGGATGCATCACTAACGCAAGTTCTAGAATCTAAATACAACCGGTACACTCACAAGTACTAAAGATAAATGCTTTTTCTTACTAAATCTAAAGGCAAACCTCACATTTTTGGGTGGAAATTTTTGAGCGGTACAGTTTTTTTGCTAGTTATATAACTCCTATCCATGAGACGCTTATTAAGACTAAAGTTTCCCTCCTAAATGTTGTAAAAAAAATTTAAGTTTGGTGCTCAAATTAACCTAACAAGTATTTCTTTCAGTTTTATTACACATCTACTATTAAACAAAACAAAAATCAAGCAAAGTTGTAGTTTCTAAGGTATCCCAATTTAACCCCCTTACACTTAAGTCGAACATTGTCCCCAATGTTCAATTAAAAGATGTAAAAGTAAAAATTGATGAGAATGAAAGAAACTAGTACTCCCCTGATTTGCTCGGTATGGAAAATGTGGTAACATGGTTAAATCTTCCTCCAAGAAAATGTACATGTAAAGCTTCACTCCTGAAATATAATCATCTTCTTGTCCAATATAACCTGTAAGCAACGAAGAAAACAAACACGAAACCTCGCGTAAAATCGGCGGTATACTATATATAAAAGTAAATCCTAGAAAGCAAGTAAAGATATAATGCTTGCAAAATAAATGTTTATAGATTCCTAGAGTTCAAAAATCGAAGATTTTATGAAACTCTACAATTCCGGCAGAAAAACTAAATCTGGAAAATTTTCAGAAAATAGGTCCTGACGCCGTTAGGTTGTGACTCCTGACGCTGTCAGGATGATCCTGACAGAAAAATTTATCTTTTGTTTCCGGAAAATTTCTAGAAAAACCTGTGTTTTAAGACCTGGAATTCGTGCAAAACATTCATTGTGACTCGATACAAGCATTTGACTCAAACAAATACTAGTATGTATATTCAATATCTTATTATTATCGTTCATGTTCAATTCGTTCTTTTAAAACAAATATGTGCTTCCCTTACACTTATCTTTTGCAAAATACCTTTATATGTAATTAAGACGAGGTTAAAAACAAAATAAAGTATTTTAACAAATTCATTTGAGACGTGAACAATGAATAATAAGAATGAAAAATACATACGGAAACAAATAAAAACAAATAAACAAACAAACAAACAAAATAAAGCTTGGGTTGCCTCCCAAGAAGCGCTTTTCATTATTTACGAGTCTTGTAGCTAGACTCAAAGTCACACCCTATTATGTGACTCCATCACTAGTCATGTTCTCTAGGCCATCCTCTAGCTTAGTTTTGTATTCCGGACCTAGTTGTAGACATTCCTTGTAGAATCCCAATATTTTTCTCATTACGTATTCTACTTCAATTCCTTTCTCTTGTCCTCATCACTCCTATAGTATAATGACTGCTTAAATTCTTTCTCTAAACTAGTAAGGGATCGGTACTATTCTATCTTATGTGGCATTTGGTAAGTAATCTCACTATCCTCATCTCTAATCCTAACTAACCCTAAGGTTGGGTCATAAGTCATTCTAGAGACTTCTACAAACTGTTTTCCCAATATCATATTAGATAAATTTATGTCGACTGTCGGGCTAACATCCTCTAAAACCACAAAATCCATCAAATAAGTGAAGTTCCCTACATAAATGGGCAACCCTCTAACTCTCCCCACAAAATTACTCGTTTTTCACGTGTTGGGGTCTCTCGTAGGAGCTAATTGTTTTTTCATAATCCAATTGTAGAATGTCCTAGACAAGATATTTATGAGGGACTTAGGGTCAATGTAAGCTTTCCATACATGCAAATGCCCAATATTGCATGGTATGTTCATGAGATTTGGGTTTCCGGCTCGAATGATCGGAAGACTTCTATAGATTGACGGGTTAGGATTATCCAATAGATTCTTATGATACGCAAGCTCCTCCTCAGTGGGAAACTTGTTGAAGTAATCCTCTACCTTTTCCTTCGCCTCCCTGACATCATTCTTAGAATTACTTCCTATCTCAACCTTACTTTCCTCATCATCCTCACAACTTCTATCAATGGGCTTAATAGTAACTACCACTGGTACAAAAAATGCTATTGGTCACACCAAAAATGTGTGACGATATGCATATAGTCACACACGTTTTTTTCGTTGTGTGTCACCATAGGTCCCGCCACCGTAGGTGGCATATGGTGACATTGTTGAGTTCGTGACCATTGTCATTGAAAAAGAGTGACCAAAACCCGAATATGTGTGACAAATTATGCACAAGTTTTATTGGATTAATCAATATGTGTGGCCGTAAACACTTTATAGTCACACGAATGTTTTTTGAGAGTAACTATTGTTCGTCCTTTGGCCACATAAACATATAATGTATGTGACATTTGAGATGATTTATTCAAGTAAATGTGTATTTTGTGTGACTATTTCCGTCCTTTGGCCACATGAATATATAATAAATGTGACGTTTGTGAGGATTTAGTCACACAACGGGAGTTGTTTTTTTGGAGTTAATCACATATAATTAAGCAAAAAGTGGCTAAAAGTGTTAATAAATGTGACCATATGCTGTTTAAAATAAAGAAATGTGTATTTTGTGTGACTATTGATCATCCAATTGCCACATGATTTTTTTTGTGTGGCCTTTTGTAATATTTAGTCACACAACGAATTAAGCAAACAAATTAAGCAAACAGTGACCAAACGTGTTAATAAGTGTGACTGTATGCATCTTTTAGTCACATTTAAAAAATCAATATATATCAAAACAAATTCAAATATATATCAAAACAAATTCAAATACAATAAACCTGGAATGTATATAAATCAACAAAATATAAAATTGGACCTCCTTTTATATACCAAGGAGTCCTAGTCGTCTTACAATACATATCATATAAGCAGTACTAACTATATGAACCAACAATACTAACTTATAACTAACAGTTGTAACTAATACACTAGTAGTATTAACTTCAAGCAGCTTAACTTTGAACAATACTAACTTTCCCGCAGTCTTAGGCGATTCAGGTATTGATAACTGATACACACCTGAACTTTCCCATCGTATGAAATTAGAGTACCACCCTTCACATCAGCCAACGTTTTGGGTGTCACCTGTTTTAAATTCACAAAATATAAAGCAAGGAACACAAATTGAGGCAAAATGACAACTAAGTAATACTGGTAATTACCTCCATGCAGTACTCATTCTTGTTCTGGACCAAGTGATTCAAGATTTCTATTATGAAGAGTTAAGTCATTCAAAGATAAAAGTAATTCAAGATTTCTATTATGAATAGTTAAGTCATTCAAAGATAAAAGTAACACGGTCTTTTGGTCTTCTATAAACCAAATTACAGACATAAAAACTTAAAGTAAAAGGTCTGGCAAGGATACTCAAATCAACTACAGCTCCTAAGTTATCAGAATTGGCAACAAAGACATATTCCTTTCCATGTAATCAAGGATAATATATGATACCAATACGTAAACACAAAAACATATACTGTACATTCTTTAAAGACAAAAGACAAAAATAAAGAAGCAAAGTAAAACCTGTGACAATAGTGCTTCGATTTCCCGCTGTTCATCAAGGATGGGAAAACATCACCATGCCCTGGGGGTACCTTTAGATCAAAAAATATCTATGAGTTTCAACATAAGAAACATCAAAGTGCAGCACATGAAATTAAAAAGTTATCAATTAACTCAAAGGTTAGCTTTTGATATGCCATCCATCCTTACCAGTTTCGCCTTTCGATGGTAGTGGCAAAAATTCATCACGTTCATAGCAAGTTCAGAATATTCATAATGTTCATAAGGAGAAACTATAATTATTGTCATTGACAATGGATAGAAAAGATTTAGCATCAATTTGCATACATTGACTTACATCAGTTTAAGAACAATAAATGTACAACCATTAAGTACAGACTTCAGATAGCATTCAGTATCCTGTCATAATATCCCCTCTGTATGATTCTGTCAAACAATGTGTGTATGAAAAATAGAGGAATTGGTGGGGTAAGAAAGTAAGGCACAAATTATAATGCTTGTGGAAATGACAACATGATATAATAAAGAGTTAAACTATTAGGAATCATACTCAGTTCACCCAAACACACAAAATTGATGTCTCCGTCTCAAGTTGCAATAACCTTATTAATACCAAGTACCAAACACCCTTAGTCCGCACTCCAACCGTAAAACAAATAGGGTACATATTTATAATCACATTTATGTTCTCTTACCACATGTCTTAGCAGTAATCAGTCTCTACATATGGGTGCTGACCTAATCATGTTCAATAAATCTGACAACTGAAGTCACGTGTTCCTAATCGATAGTTTGGCACTAAAGATGATAGATTTCAAGGTAAACTAATAAACCTGTTTTGAAGATAAGCTGAACAGAAAAAGTACCCATTGGTTTGGCACCCTCTTCAAAAATCAAGTTGTCCAAGGTGGTTGTTCTCATAGTGCATACCAATCATGCTTACCTGCACGTAAATACAAAAGAAAACAGAAAATGTCATGTGCCATTTAGAATCTCAAAAAGTACATGCTTTTAAGCATAAAAAAATAATGAATCCCAAAGACCCCCTTAACATAGATAAAACTAATATAGTAAAGGGGTGTTTGTGTGAGCTTATTTTATGAACTTTTTAGCTTATTAAGATGTGTTAGAAAGTAAAAAATGACAGTGAGTCACGGATTCTTGCTTTTGTTTGCAAACAACTAATCTTATTATAGCCTGGCCCAAGCAAAACAATTGAAGGGGCTTAACTATAAGTGATAAAAACCCGGCATCTCTGATCCTAATTTGATACAGAAGCTAATTCAGGAAATATAATACGACATAAATAGAATGTGAAAGGAACATTACTTGAATTACCTTATCTATCAAATTAGGACCAGAGATGTTAATATTTTCGATAAACTAAACATTACCTGAACAAATCATGAAAGGAACATTACCTGAATAAGATCTTCTCTGCTGTTTTTTCGCTCACTTTTTTTACTGTCATCAAAATCAATATGTTAATATTTTCGATAAAAGATAATAAAAGTATTTGATTCACAAATAAAATTATTTTTCCGATCAAGTAACTACTTTTATTAAGGCGGCATAAGAAACAAATTTATAGGTCTACTGAGTATAAGCATGATTGTGAGGACACATCACCAACAGCTGCAACCACAGTTAATAATCCGCTTTTTTTTTATTCCCATTTGACCTTAAAGACAGCTTATCAAGGCAAAATCTGGCCCAACACGTTTTTACCCATTTGACCTACTCCTTTATCCATGAACGCAGCCGGAGTAACTGGACCAAGGGTCGTACCACTTCCAGGCTTCCAGCCACCTATGTTGTTTTAAAACAAAGAAGTCAGACTTACCAAGCGATCATTAGATGGTACATCGTCCTCATTAAATGGTACATCGTCCTCAAAAACCAATATATGTATATCATCTATTGCAAGTGTAGGTTTTTATCATACTTACTCTCAGCCTCTGTCTCCTCCGCATCTTCCTCATTAAATGGTACATCGTCCTCAAAATCGTCCCTACCAGGATACAAACCACCATCTTGATCCTCATACTCGTCGTCTTCCTCATCAGATAGATTGAACCTGCTTTTTATTGCCAAGTTTCTCCTATAAAAAATATGATAAAGACTTATCAATCATTACTACCAATTTTACTTAAAAAAATACAATAAAACAAAAGGCCAAACATACACCAAACTTAGAAGCAATTAGGGAGCACCTCTCTACTAGCTAGCAACTAAGATCAAACAACAATATTTCATCTAATTTGAGTTCTAGAAAATTTCTACTTAAATCTTAATAATTGGAGAACTGTTATGTCCTTTCTTTTGCCAAATTTCAGTTATAAGAATAAAAAGCCTAAAAGCAAAAACATGTTACCTCATGATCACAATCAACAAGTTGCTTCTCAATAAGGCTTTCAAGCTTCCTTGTAGCAAGGAAATTTGCACCTTCCAACGCACCAGTTATACTAAACAACCAGCATGACCCACAAGTACCCTGCAGATTTACATTCGCGCTTTTAGAACCAGGCAAATATTACATGACACCGGCCCAAATAAATAGGACTAGTTTCATATACTTTGTATCGTTCCAATTTTATCGGATGTCCCCAAAGGGAAAATTTTATATACTTTGTATGATAAACAATGAGGAACATTGGATAAAGTTACGGGTATTTACTAACATATAACATTGTGAAGAGGGGAAATCTTTTAACCAATTTTAATGACTAATCAGGGGTGTTTCGGTTTTCCTGTTATTGCTGTTTTACAGTCTGCTTGAGGTTTGCTTATTTAAGTGGTTATCTACACATCTACATTTTGAATGTACTTATTATCTTACACAAACACAAAGACAAACACAAACACAAACACAAACACAAACACAAACATGATACATAAACACAAACACAAACACAAACACAAACACAAACACAATACACAAACATTGCCCATTGTAATGGTTGGCAAAATAAGAACAAGGAGGTTACCTGAGAATGGCTACTTCATGGCGGAATTCATCCTCCAATGCTTCATTCAGAGTCTCAGATCTTAGAATTTCAACAGCAACACCCTGACCAAGCTCCTCGGTGCCTTGAAAAAATTAACAGGATACATATATTAATCAAGATATTGACATGAAAACCAATGATATATAGCACAATTAAATTATAAGACACAATCGACTTGCAAATCACCACAAGATCCAGACGCAACTTTTTCCCCTACTTTAAGTAATCTTATATCTATCTCTAATGGGCCAATTGAGTATCATTTCTGTAGGTGACTTGTTTTCGGTTGGAGGATTTGAGGAGATAGTGGTGGATTTGAAGCCGGCAAAGATGGCGGCATAAGTAGGCCGTTGGATGGGGTTGTTCTCCGGTTGCCCGAGATGGGAGGGTTCGATTGTGTATAAAATCAATCGACCGAAGATCGAATAAGAATGTGTTTAAGGTTTTAGGGTTTGTGAGAATATGCAATGGTTGGCTATGTTATTGGTGAGGAGAGTGTTGATATTTGGGATGGTATGAAATATTTGGGAAGGAGGGGAGTTTGATTTTTTGGGAAAAATTTAGGCGGGCTGTGAAAAGTTGAGAAGAGGGAAATTTTATTTTGGGAAAAATTAAGTGCATCACATTTAGTCACTTTAAATAATGTGTGACAAATTTGTCTATATGATTTAGTCACTTTTAAATAATGTGTGACAAACTTGAGTGTATGATTTAGTCACATACACAATTACTTCATGTGACCATATCTGGATTTTGGTCACACTATTCAATTGTGTGACATATATTTGTTACATATGTATATATATAGTGTGACTAATGTTTCAAACTTATTTGTATCCGTCACACGTCCCAAATTATATGTGACTAAATAATCAAAAAAAATTACAAGATACCTCTAGTCACGAAAATATTCAAATGTGTGACTGTAGCCTCAGTTGGAAAGACGAAATGGTCACACAAGTCGGATCAAGTGTGGCTGTTTCTTTTATTCTGGTATATTTAGTCACATAAAAATGTTACTGTGTGGCCGTTCGAAAAACAACATGTGTGACCAAATATCATTTTTGTACTAGTGTACGTTGACAAAGTGTACGTTTTTGGATGATGAAGGGTCCTTAACCTCATTTTCCCCACTAGGGTTCTTCACTCCTTTTCTAGCCAAGGTCAATCCTTGGTTATTCAAGGCCTTTATCAAATTATCAATTTTATTGGTTATCTCATTTTGTTGTTGGTTGAACTCGGCTTCAAACCTAGCTATACGAGCTTCTTGAGATGCCATTAAATTGGACATCAATCCTTCAAAATTATTGGTACTACCTTAGTTGCTGGAAGGATTGTTGTTGAATGTACGGTTCGGGGTTAGGCCGCTTGGTTGGAAACGATTAGGTGGATTGGAAGAATTGTTTTGAGAAGGGTTTTGGTTTTGTTTCCACCTAAGGTTTGGGTGATTTTTCCAAGAGGGGTTGTAGGAATCACCATAAGTGTTTGGCTTGGGCTTGAAAGTGTACTACTTTTCTCCCGCTCCGTCGGTACGTGAAGATGCTTAGTCCGCAAATGCTTGTTCGGGGAGTTTCATGCAATTGCGAGTGCCGTGGGGACCACTACAATACTCACATGAAGAAGTGATTTTGTTCACTTGGATTGAAGGTTTGGGAGCCTCATAGGATTTCATGAGAAATTTGACTTGGTCCTCAAGTTCCATGATCTTACGGTCAGGAATGCTTGAATTATTTGAAGGCAAAGATATTGCCTTAACCGTATTGTTCAAGTCACGGGGATCATTCTAACATTCGTTGTCATAGAGAGCAAGATCCTCTATGATTCTCCATGATTCTTCCGCATTCTTATCACGTAGCTTACCACTGGCCACTTGGTCAATGGTTTACCTTGTGGATTGATTGACATGATCATAAAAGATTTGGACTTGAAGCCAAAGATCTATGCCATGATGAGGGACTTTTTGGAGTAAGTCCTTGAAATGATTCCAAGCTTCGTAAAGAGTTTCACCTTGACGTTGTTGGAACATCAAGATGTCATTCATTAAATTGATAGTTCTTCCCGGTGAGAAAAATTGAGCAAGGAAACGAGAGGTGATATCATCCCAAGAGGTGATATATCCCGCGGGTAAACACTCAAGCCAATGACTAGCTTAGTTACGTAGAGAGAATTGGAAGAGACGCAATCGGGTCGTCTCTCGAGTGGCAACATCAAGGTCTATGGAATCAACAATTTTAAGGAAATCCTTGAGATGTTAGTTTGGATCTTTGGAATGAAGTCCATGGAATGCACATCCGCTTTGCACCAACCGGATGGTGTCGGATCGCAAGGGAGACACATTGGCTCCTTGGTTGAGCTCAATGGTGTTTCGATAGCCTTGGTGGCTAGGTCGGGAGTATTCTCCTAAAGTGCAGGCTCTAGGTGGTTCGAGTGGGTTTTGGTGGTTTGGATGGTTTGTTGAATGACAGGTTCAAGGATATTATCACCTTCCATGATGGTCGATGATATGGATTACGAACAAAAGCTCGAAGAAAAAGATAGAATAGAGAAAACCTAATAAAAAGAAAATAAAAATCTCACTAGAAATGAATCTAATGAGTAGACCTAATAAAAATAAAATTCAACCTAAACAATAACTATTCCCCGGTGGCGGCGCCAAAATCATTAATGTGAGATTACAAAACTCGCAAAAGTTTTACTTCAACCGGTATAGTATAGTGAGTGGCAAGTACCGGGGGATTGATCGTTCTCTAGGGGAATAGTATCGTTAGGATTGAAAACTACTTGAACTAGGTCTAGAGGTGAGAGTTTATTATTTTTGTATTTTTATATTTTTTTATGAAAGCAAATAAAATCTCGGGTTTTGGAAGATTGGACGGAATTAGTTGCTAGTCAACTAACCCAAAAGCTACTAATTAACAAAATAAAATAAAATAACAAGAAAATAAAATTAGTGAACTTCTTATAAGAAAATGTGTTTACTTAGATTTCACTACTCCCTAGTCATTTCCTATTGAATTATTGATTTGTTACGATTGTTTGGATGAAAGGATTGTATTCCTTAATACCATTCGTGGGGTTGTGTACAGCCTTTCCTAACCCTATGAGTTTCTATCTCTTCTTATGTCGACACGTTTAGTATCCTAACATAGCCTCATTAATAGTCCCTCATGCATTAAATACAATCAATAAAACCGTAGTACACATCCGATTACGTTCCTTAAGACCTTCAAGCTAGTTACAGTATACGAGATTTAGCCAGTTTTCTTAAGCCTAACACTAGTCAATCAACCAAACAATCAATAACAACTCAACAATCAATAATGAACAACTAGGTTTCATTAGATCTAAGTAAATACTAAGAATCTAAGCTAGTATGTTAAAGTAAAGAAAAGATAAACAATCAATCAAACAACACAGACATATTGAATGATTAAAAGAAAGACTTATCTTCAATTGAACATGAAAGAAAAGAGGGCTTGGAAACCCTAAAGTTTATGTGAAATTCGTGTAGGGTTTGTTACACACCAAAAAGTTCCACACTAATGCATGAAAAATCAAAAAATATATATAGATATACAAGTCTGATGGCGTCAGGTTATAATTTCTGACGCCGTCAGGTCGCCGCTTTTAGGGTTTCGTATCACCCAAGATAGCTTCTGACGCCGTCTAGTTGTAGGGGTTCTGGGCCGTCTCGTGTAAGCACAAGGCAAGACGGCCTTGCTTCAAATGCACCTGACGCCGTCAAGTGCAAACTTCATGTTTTTCTTCTGGGTCGTCTAGTGTTAAAAATCCATCATCTTGAGCATAAGGTGATGGTGTCAGCTCTAAAGCGTGACGTCGTCAAGTGTGAAAACCTGACTTTTCTTGTTTTCTTCATTCTTAAGCATAAAAACGTCCGAAAAGCTTCAAAATGCTCGATTTTCCAAAATTCATGTCCTAAGTACCTAAAATAACAAAAGAAACGATTTAAGGTAATATTTGACCATAAAAACACGATTTAGGGCTTAAATGACCCCCTAAAAATATATCAAATAAATCCTTATCATCAAAACAAGCATGAGAATCGCGAAAAAGTAGGCTCTAAGGGGTGTACTAGGGGTATCGTGTACTAAAGATGAGTACATCACAAGGGTGTGGGAAAATTACTTGACCAATGAAGCCAACGTAATTATAATACATGTTTAAAACAAGGGTTATCCTAATTCTTCTTATCATTTAGTTAATCCTAACTACACGAATGTAGTTACACTAGCGATCTCGGGATGAAACATAAACGCAAGTTCTAGAATCTATATACTACCAGTACACTCATAAGCATTAAAGGTAAATGCTTTTTCCTAAAGATCTAAAGGCGAACCTCACATTTTTGGGGTAAATATTTTTGAGTGGTAGGGTTTTTTGTGCTAGCGATATAATTCTTATCCATGAGACGCTTATTAAAACTAAAGTTTCACTCCTATATATTGTAAAAAAATTAAATTTGGTGCTAAAATTGCCCTAACAAATATCTCTTTTTAGTTTTATTACACATCTACTTTTAAACAAAATAAATATCAAGCAAAGTTATAGTTTTTAAAGTATCCCAATTTACCCTCCCTACACTTAAACTGAACATTGTCCCCAATATTCTTAAAAAGCATCAAAGTTATAATAACGGGAAAAATAAAAGAGTTGAAAGAAACTAATACTCCCCAGATTCGCTCGGCATGGACGATGTGAAAACAGGGTTAGATCCTCCTCTAAGAAAATAAATGCAATAAGAGCTCAACAAACTTCATATTTATCTTCTTGTCCAATATAACCTGTGATTCACTAAGAAAACGAAACACAAAACATAGCATAAAATCGGCATAAGCACTTTATATATATAATTAGATCCTAGAAAGCGAATAAGATATAATATTTGCAAAATAAATGTTTACAGATTCCTAGAGATTTAAAGGATTCTGAAAATTTTCAAAAATTAAGTTCCAGCAGAAAAACAAAATTCTGGAAAACTGTGCTACTATAGTGCCTGACACCGCTTGGTGGTAAACCCTGAAGCCGTCAGGTAAAACCTGACAGTATTTTTGCGTTTTGTTTCTGAAATATTTGTGTAAAAATTTGATTATTGAAAACCTGGAAAAACTGCAGAACATTCATTGTGACTTGAAACAAGCATTTGACTCTAACAAACACACAAATATATAATTTAATCAATAATTGTTATCATTCATGTTCGAATTTGTTCTAACAAACAAATACGATCTTTCCTACACTTATCTTTTTATAAAATACCTTTATATGTGATTAAGACGAGATTAAAAACAAAATAATGCATTTTCACAAATTATTCAAAACATGAACGATAAACAATTATGATGGAGCATATATATGAAATCAAATAAAATAAAAACAAACAAGCAAACAATAAAACATGGGTTGCCTCCTAAGAAGCGCTTTTCTTTATTAACGAGTCTTTTAGCTAGACTTAAAGTCCTGGCCTATTAGGTGAATCCATCCTCTATAACGTCCTCAAGGTCATCTTTTATCTTGGTTTTATATTCCAGACCTAATTGTAAACACTCTTTGTAAAAACCAAGTATGGTTTTCATCACATAGTCTTGTAAAAACCAAGTATGGTTTTCATCACATAGTCCACACCTCTCTTCTTATCTTATACATTCCTATAGTAGACAGATTGCTTAAGTTCCTTTTCTAGGCAAGAGAGAAGTCGATATTGTTCTATCTTATGCGGCATTTGGTAGGCAATTTCATCTGTTGCATCCCTAAACCTAACTATCCCATGGAACGGGTCATAAGTCATTTTAGAAACTTCTACGAATGGCTTTCCTAACACCACATTAGTTAAATTAATATCAACTACCGGAATAATATCCTCAATTATCACAAAATCTACCACATAGGTGAAGTTCCCAACATAGACAAGCATTCTCTTAAATATTCCCACAAATTTACTAATCTTATCGGAATTGGGATTCTTCATAGGAGCTAATTGCTTCTTCATAACCCAATTGTAAAATCTCTAGTCAAAATATTTATGGGGGACTTGTCCTCTACGTAAACTTTCCAAACATGCATATGTCCAATATTACACGGAATATTTATGTTGGATGGGTTGCCCCGCTTGGATGATTGGTAAGTTCCTATAATACGGTGGTTCAGGATCATTAATTAGATTTTTTGTGATACACAAGTTCATCCTTTGTGGGGAATCTATTGAAGTACTCATCACCTACTTTCCCCTCTTCCTTATTCCCGTCACCCTGGTTCTTTATCGGGGTCACTGCTACCCTTTTTCACGTTTTCATAGGTTCCACTTGCTGATTGAAATAGTTCCCCATGATTGTCTTCCGGAGGGACCTTTTTTTATTGTACTTTTCGCCTATCCATTTGAAAGATTACCCTCCTAATGTTATCTGTGAACTATTGGTTATTAATCCGGATTCTTCAACAAAAGGTTTTCCTAAGACGAAGTCAGTCAATTTAGGGTTAATGATATAGTTCATATCATTCATTACCATTAAATTTTCTTTATAAATAAATCCTCTAACATTAACTGGTACTTCCCTACCAATACCAACCAAATTGAACCCCTTGTAATCGAGCTTTTGAGCAGAAATCTTGTTATATAAGGGAAGTAAGATTACATTCATTGGGGAGTCCGGGTCAACATATGTGATAGGAATATATTCTTCCCCAATGGTGCATGCAATTTTAAAAACATCCGGATCTCCTTGCTCAATTCAATCCCCAATCCCAATGAAAAGGTTTGTCGTTCCATTTTCTAATTCAGCCACAATGGAATCATTAAACAATCCTAAAGGATCCTTGGATGCATTAAGCTTTTCTCCTAGGTCATGCTCTTTGACTTCATCGTGCCTATTAGTCGTACTATGGTCCTTTTCAGGCCGAGGGTTAGGTACCAGGGTGATTGTGTTCACGAAGTATGTGATTTGAAGAATACGGGTTCTTGACCTTTTTTCCTTTTGACAAATGTGAGAAAAATTTGTTGGGATCCTATATCTTCACATAGTGGGATGTTTCGCTAACGGCCAAAGTGGGGGTAGAATACTAACCTCTTTAGTTTCGGTAATACAATTAGTTGAAGCCCTCACAACTTGATTGTTAACAGCTTTTAAGAGGCTGCCAATTTTATTATTCATCAAAACTTGTTGTTGCCTAAATTGAGTTTCAAGTTTAGACAATTGAGCTTCTTGAGATGAGATAAAATTATGTATCATTCCTTCTAAACTCCATTGATTGGGATGCAGACGATAGGAGTTTTTGGCGGATGAATCATAATGTTGAGATGACGTGAGAGGCGGGGAGTCGTTAAATGAGACGGTTTGAGTATGACTCCAATTGAAGTTTGGTTTGTCCTTCCATGCTTCATAGGCCTTATTAAAATTCCTAGGTCCGGGGTTTTTAGTGAACCACTTCTCTCCCGCTCCATCGGTAGGTGAGGATGCGTAGTCCGCAAAAGCTTTTTCGGGGAGTTCCATGCAATCACGAGTGTCATAAGGACCACTACATAATTCACACGAAGAAGTGATTTTGTTCACTTGATTTGAAGGTTTAGGAGCTTAGTAGGATTTCATGAGAAACTTAACTTGGTCTTCAAGTTCCGTGATCCTACGGTTGGGAGTGCTTGAGTTATTCGAAGGCAAGGATATTGCCTTGATCGTTTTGCTCAACTTGCGGGGGTCATTCCAAAATTCGTTGTCATAGAGAGCAAGATCTTCTATGATTCCCCACGATTCTTTCGCATTCTTGTCACGTAGCTTGCCACCGGCCGCTTGGTTAATGGTTTGCCTTGTGGATTGATTGACATGATCATAAAAATTTTGGAATTGAAGCCAAAGATCAATGCCATGATGAGGGACTTTTTGGAGTAAGTCCTTGAAACGAGTCCATGCTTTGTAAAGAGTTTCACCTTGAAGTTGTTAGAACATCAAAATGTCATTCCTTAGCTTGGTAGTTCTTCCTGGTGGGAAAAATTGAGTGATGAAATGAGAAGTGAGATCATCCCATGATGTGATGGATCATGGGGTAAACGCTCAAGCCATTGACTAGCTTGGTCACGTAGAGAGAATTGAAAGAGACGTAAACGCGTTGTATTTTGAGTGGCAACATCAAGGTCTATGGAATATACGATTTTAAGGAAATTCTTGAGATATTGGTTTGGATCTTCGGAACAAAGTCCAAGGAATGCACATCCGCTTTGCACCAACCAGATGGTATCGGATCGCAAAGGAGACACATTGGCTCATTGAGAGAGCTCAATGGTGTTTCGATAGCCTTTGTGGTTAGGTTGGGAGTACTCACCAAGAGTACGGGCTCGAGGCGGGTCTTGGATAAGTGGTTGGTCTTGGTGGGGTTGTTCTTGGTGGTTTGATGAGGCTCGGTGTTGTTGTGGTAATGCTTGGTGTAGGTCAAAGATGCCTTCATTAACCATGGTGACAAACGAAGAGAATCACAAAACAAAGGGCATGAAGAAAAGATAGACTACAAGAAAGCTAATAAAAAGAAAATAAAAATCTCACTTAATAGGAATCTAGTAAATAGACCTAAACGAGATAGAAATTGAACATAAACAATAACTATACCTCAGTAGCAGCGCCAAATACTTGATGCGAGAAACTATAACCCTCACAAAAGGTTTTACAATCCTTTAGGCAGTGTACCTGATCGCTGTAGTGTTCATAGGTAGGTCCGGGGGATTGATTTTTCTCTATGGGAATAGTGTCATTACGTCAAGATGTATGACGAGATAGGTCTAGAGGTGGCAGGTGATTCTTTTTGTCTTTCTATTATTTTTATGAAAGCAGGTAAAGATCTCGGTTTTGAAAGAGTGGGCGGAATTAGTTGCTATGGCAGTAAAAATTGTCTAGGGTTTCCCTCTCCAAAGTGTTACATGAATTAATGAAAAAAATGCGAAACTATATATAAGTTTATAATGCTGACGGCGTCAGGTTAAAGATCGTGACACCGTCAGATCGCCGTTTCTAGGGTTTCTTCTTGTGCAATTCGCCGTTGTGACGGCATCGGGATTGGCATGAGGCCGTCACCTTATAAATATTTTGGGCCGTCTCTTTGTAGCTTAGAATGTGACTCCCTCCTTCATTTTGTGCCTGACTGCGTCAGGTTGTAAAACCTTCAAAATTCTCTTAGGCGTCTCTTTATAATCTTGAGCCAAAAGTTCCAGCTTCATAGCAAGGGACAACATCACGTTGTAGCATGCGACGCCGTCAGGTCTTCAGATCTGACAGGGTTTTTGCGACTTTATCATTTTCTTCACTTTTTCGCCCAAATACGTCCAACAAGTGCCGATTTTCAGATTTCTCGTCCCAAGTACCTAAAATACAAAAAGAAACAATTTGAAGCAATATTTGATCATATTTATTCAATTTTTTTTTATTAAATGGCCCCTTAAAAAGGTACCAAATAAATTTTTATCATGCTCTCACAATGCGCTTTTATAGTTACTTGTCAACCTTATACTATCACATTATTTTAGTTTATTCAACTCTTCACGCACATAAACCTCATATGATTTCTATCAAGTTCCTTAACCTTTTCTAAGTCATCACATAATCATAACATATTACATGTCTTTAATCTTGTTTCAGTTATTCTAGTGCATTATATACTACTTACGATTTCTAGCGCAAATTTTCTTAAACATCGATTCTATACACCACATTCATTCATTTTTCGCTATCACATTTTAGTTATCATTTTTTCTATGCACATGGCCTCATTACCATTTAATCATACATATAAACATCATCATGCTTAATACATTAAGCAATCACAATTTTCGACTTCATTCTCATATCAATATGTTTCTATCAAAGTCTTTAGTCTCTACTAGGTCGTCTTGCCTTCTAGCACATCGTACTCTAATCATTCATTTCATTCCAAATAATCCAATCTAATTCAATCATGACTTTATATGCAACATACTATACTACACGTCCTTATTCGCTTAGACATCTAATAAAATTTTCATAGACTTATCATTCGCATAATCACATAAACTTATATTCGACACTATGCAACAAGTGTCATGATACTATTAAAAACATTGTAACCATTTTGTCTATGGCTCGTAAACTTCAACAATATATCGATTCAATCAAATTAGTCTATGCATTTACATAACCCACACTTTTCAATGTACTTAGTCTACCATAGACTTGGCTTTACATAAGCCGATAATCATATATATTCAACACTCTCAGTTAAGTATCACCACATTTTGATCAGGTTTAATTCATCTAATCTATGGCTCGCATAATCACATTTACAGATTTCATATCATGTCTAAGCAATACCATAAATCTTCTTACGGTCGTAGTTACTTAATATCATGTCTAAGCAATACCATAAATCTTATTACCGCCGTAATTACTTACTCTAATCTTATAACTAAGGCTTATACTTTTCCGCACATCACATACTTACGACATACGCATCTAAGAGTGGTCTAAATTTAGGAAACCTATAGTAGCAACTTAATTTAGTTAAATCGAAGCTCTAATACTAAGTTGTAATACCCTTTTCCCGACTCAGTTTTTTTTTTAATTGTTGTTGTTGTTGTTGTTGTTGTTGCTGCTGTTATTATTATTATTATTATTATTATTATTATTATTATTATTATTATTATTATTATGCACAAACAACATAACCAAACCCTATCTTCTTTCATAAATCAAGTACTCTTTCATACTTCTGCTAACAGGCAACTTCTGAAATTATTTTTATAAGAAAGTTTACTCAATTCTCTTTCTAACGATAGGTGGCCGACTTCTACAGAGTTGAGATTGATTTTATGTAAATATTTTAAAATGACCAAAACTGACTGAGCCATATGGTCGGCAGCCAACCATCCCACGACTGGCGCCTAAAAGCCTCAGACGTGCCCAACTTCCTGCAACTTTCCTATTTGACTTCATTTTTTGGAAACTTGACTTCTACAATTCAACACAACAAAAAAACTTCTAGAATACCATAAAACATTATATATTTGAATGTTATGTACAGATCCTGTCTTAGCGACTCGCGAAAATGTACTTTACGAAGATACGGGTGTTTTGCCAAATACCCATTTAGACATTTTAAACTCAACTTATACGTAACTCTTTAGCACGCTTCAAATTATGAAATTGACTCATAACCTTTTTAAGAACTCAACATTTTACAAATGACATGTGGGGGTTAACTTTAATTCGATCTCAGTTACTAAATTACGAATACTTGCATACTCATAAGCGACGCACTTCCATTCCCTTGCTTCACCTCAATAAGCCTTATTCACACAACCTACAAAACATGTCAACTATAACATATAAGCTTTCGTTTAGTAAGTAAGTGACATATACCACAATATGTAACACCCCCAAAAGTCGTTAATAACAGCGGAAGACTTAACATGTCAGCGGAAGACTTTCGGGGTATTACTTCAAGGATCTTTGTCACAATCATAATAGACAACACAAAGTGAAGTATTAAAGTTTAATTTATTTCAAAATACCAAATATCTGAAATACAAGACATTATTAAGATAAGAACGTGTTTTATTCTGAAGGAAAATAAGTAGTTTATTATGGTTCTTGTCATGCTTTTGCCCACTCCGTGCCATCCAGATCCGTCTTGTTTAGTTACCTGAGATAAACATGCTAAAGTCAACATAAAGTTGAGTGATATTCATAGGTTTGAGTTTAAGAGTTTGAATCACAAGTTAAGAGTGTATTGTAATCACATACAATCAATATGTTAAAAAAAAAATCAATGTTCCTGTTATTGCCTTAAGCTCATGATACTCAACGATTAACAGCCAATCATAAGTATGTATTATGATGGTAAGTAATAGGCCCCCAAAGATAGGTATTTGTCAATAACCTATTTATAAGAACAATAAAGTGCGCCTGGTGTTTTCTCCAACAACCAAACGAGGATTGTCAATCACTAATAGTACTATCCACAATTATTTACGTTCACCCTTCAGGTGATTAAGGTTCATGATCGAGGGACTTCTGACAATAGTAACTTAAGCAAATAACATTGGCCTGACGGTATTTCAATACCCGGTATAAAAGACTTGTGATCGAGTTTTAAGCATGTATCTCCCCACGGGAAAAAAGTTAAAGAGTGGGCTATGAAATCACCTTAGTAGTACAGTGGTATCGTAGTCTCAACAAAGCAAGGAAACGGCTTCACACAACACAACCTAAAAGATAATGCAAGTTCAGTTAATAGTCTAAATCTAGTTTTATCGCGATTACTTGTTATTTAGTTACGAATAAATCTCGTGTTTATTTAAGTGTTTTAAGTTCAAAAATAAAGTTATATATACATATAACTTGTAAGTAAAATGATCGATGATTGATATAAAGTTAGTTTTTATAACGGAAATAAACGTATCGTTTTACAAGAAATAAATAACGTATTGTTATATCGTTCAAATTTTATTATCGTTATATAAGTTTTATTCGTATTATATATATATATATATATATATATATATATATATATATATATATATATATATATATATATATATATATATATATATATATATATATATATAATAAGTTACGTTTTATTATTTATCGTTTTAATATATAATCAAATATATATAATAAATATAGAATTATTATTAAAAGTAAATATTTCAATTCGATCCTTAATGTTTTATCAATCTTACACTTTTTACCCTTAACGGAAAATATTTACGCCGTTAGTCCAAAAGTTATATATTTTTACATTTTTAGTCCAAATATCAAATATATACATTTATTATCCTTAAGTTTCAATATTTACAGTTTATACCCCTTAGAAAACTGTTTTTATATTTTTCACTAAAGTTTACCGATTTGGCAATTTTAGTCCTTATCTCTCGTATTTTTGCAAAAATGGTCCCAACTTTACCAAATTCAAAACTTAACAATTTTATTATTTCATTAAGCTCAAAACATTTTGAAAAGCTTATTTTCGCAGCTTATTTTCTTTAAAAAGCACTTATTTCACTTAAATGGGCTTAACGTGACAATATCAAGGCCCGTTAAGGTTTCGTGATCCAATGGGCTTACGAACGGTTTGGGCCTGACCTTGGACTCATTTTAGGATACTAAAAACACTGGTGTTGGGCTCCCAGGCCCAGTGTATCACATAAGCTTAGTGGGCTTTACATAAGCCCACGTTGGCTTATAAAAGTTTTGTAAAATCTGGTTTTTGTCGAGACAAAAGGGGTCGAGTAAAGTAGTTAAACGAGCTCATATGGTCGAATAAAAAGTGTTTTCCAATTGTTGGTCATGTCAAAAATGAGGTCGAGCAATAAAATGGACATGTCATGTGTCGAATTTTTAAATGGCGAGACCAAAGTAAACGTTCCAACTTATTTCATAAAACAGTTTCATAGCTAAAATATTCTAAGTGTTGAAAATATTTCGAATGTGCCCAAATGACTTCTAAACGTGTCAAGTTTAATGTCAAATTGTTATTATCACTATTAAAACTTTATGGCTCTCAATTGTTAGCTTATTGAACATAAAGAAAGTCGAATAAAACATATAGGTTACGTTTGTATATTTCCAAAATAAAGGGTCAAAGTAAATGTGTAAAAACTAAAATAACGAAATGAAAATATAACAAAGGGGACTCCGTGTCTCACCTCACCACTTGGGGTGGAGTTCTCGTACGTATGGTTCGAAATGGGTATGTGGGATCAAGGTACTATGGTTCACTCCTAGCAAGGTTCACAACGAGCTATTTGGTTCCTCCTTGGATCACTTGTGCACCTCGTACTTGTTTTCTACTCCTTGTCCCGATCTTGGCTTGCAACCTCCACGTAAATTGTATTTTGGTGTGTTTGAGGGTGTGAGATTAGTTAGGTTTGCATGGAATGCTTATATAGTGAGTTTTGAGAGTGATGATAAGCACAAGAAGTTTATAAAAGCTTGTGTTGGCTCGTTTGCATGGGGTGGCACCACAAGCATGACCAATCTAGTTCTAGCAACAAGAAGAATATGTAAGACTGAATCCTATTCATTCCTGACATCAAATAATGAGTATAGTGTTCGATTTTATGCAATTGGTGTGATAGAGAGGTGCTAAGAAGTGTTTGGCCACGTTTTGGCTTATCTTGTAACATGGTTTTTGCGTTTTACTTTGGGCAGAATTTAGGTAGCAAATGAGCGAGATATATGGTAAACTTTATCATTCTTAATTCTTTGCTAGCTCGTAAATTAAGTTATGTAAAAATATGTGTGTGTTATGTGTCGAATTTAAAGGATAATAGGGGTGTTCCTTGGCTCGCTCGCGACTGGAAACAAACAAAGAAAAGAAAAAAAAAAATTCATAAGGGTGTGTTTGGGCTTTGAGCATGTTGGGCTTTGGTTTGATCTCGGTCCAGCAAGAAAAAGAAAAAAAAAATATATAACATGGTCCGTTTGGTTTGTTAGTTGGGTTTAAGGCCCAATGAGTTAACGGGGCCCACCTGGTGTGTTTTGTGAGTCGGGTTACGATCAAATAATATTAATGAGTGATCTCGGGAATTTTCGTAGGCTCCGGGAATATATAAATATTGTACATTAATTATACGAAACGTATATTATATAAAAATATAAATGTTTTTAATATATATATATATATTCGCGATAATTTAGACTATTTAGGTTTGTGTGTAAGCAACGTTTCTAAGCAAAAGATAAATCACCATTTTACCGTTGTGATTTATATATCAAGTCTAAAAAAAAATTTCATACGTAAAAGTGGGTATTTAAATAACGTAATAACTTGTAAGTATTTACTAACCGTTGGGAAAAATTACGAGAGGCTACAGTACATACATCTTACAGTGAATTCCGTCCCGGAATTCGAGTTTTAGGAGGGTTGCCAAGGGTGTCTAAGAGAAGAGGTGTGGGTACTTGGTGCGAAACTGGTCCTCGCGTTCCCAAGTATACTCTGGTCCTCGTTTAGAGTTCCAACGAACTTTTATGATAGGGATACGGTTTTGTTTCAATTGTTTGACTTCTCTATCCATGATTTCTATTGGTTCCTCGGTAAAAATGAGTTTGTCATCAAGTTGTAATTCTTTCAATGGAATGACCAAAGATTCATCGGATAAACACTTCTTGAGGTTTGACACATGAAAAGTGTTGTGAATTCTACTAAGTTCCTCGGGTAGTTCAAGTTTATATGCCATGGGTCCAATTCTTTCTAGGATTTTGAATGGACCGATGTATATTGGGTTTAACTTTCCCCTCTTTCCGAATCGTATCATTCCTTTCCATGGTGATACTTTTAACATCACTTTATCTCCAATCTGAAAATCCATGGGTTTTCTTTTCAGGTCGGCGTAACTTTTCTGTCGGTCTCTAGCGGTTTGTAAACGTTGTTTGATTTTGATGATTTTCTCAATTGTCTCATGAACTAGATCCGGTCCTGTGAGTTGTGTTTCTCCGACTTCTGCCCAGCAAACGGGTGATCTGCACTTTCTACCGTAAAGTGCTTCGAATGGTGCTGCCTTGATACTGGTATGATAACTGTTGTTGTATGAGAATTCTGCCAACGGTAAGTGTTTGTCCCAACCTTTTCCGAAGTCTATAACACAAGCGCGTAGCATATCTTCTAAGGTTTGTATTGTTCTCTCACTTTGACCATCGGTTTGTGGGTGATAGGCTGTACTCATATCCAGCTTTGTTCCTAAAGCTTTTTGCAATGATTTCCAAAAATGAGACGTGAAACGACTGTCACGATCTGATATAATAGAAATTGGCACTCCATGTCGTGACACAATTTCTTTCAGATATATCTGAGCAAGTGTGTTCATTTCATCAGTTTCTTTGATTGGTAGGAAATGAGCTGACTTGGTGAGACGATCAATGATAACCCATATCGTATCGTAGCCAGTAGAGGTTTTGGGAAGTTTGGTGATGAAGTCCATTGTAATACGTTCCCATTTCCACATGGGGAGTTCAGGTTGGGTGAGTAATCCGGAGGGTTTCTGGTATTCTGCTTTTACTCTTGAACATGTTAGACATTTACTGACGTACTCAGCGATGTCGGCTTTCATGTTTGGCCACCAATATAGTTTCTTAAGATCTTGGTACATCTTGTCGGAACCTGGGTGAATGGAGTATTTTGATTTGTGAGACTCATGCATGATGAGGTCACGAATACCTCCGAAGAGAGGAATCCAGCTTCTTTCCTTGAAACAAAGCATTCCATCTGATCTTTTCACAAATCCGTTTTCGTTTTCTGGCATACCAAAAATCTTTTCAATTGGTCGATTTTCTTTCTTGAGAGCTTCGCTCTGGGCGATAACGATTTGTGTTGGGAGGGGTGAACAAATAGTCATGCCTAACGATCTAACCCTGAGAGGTTTTAGTCTTTCTTTCCGGCTTAATGCATCTGCTACTACATTAGCCTTTCCTGGGTGATAACGGATTTCACAATCATAATCACTAAGCAATTCTAACCAACGGCGTTGTCTCATGTTTAAATCCTTTTGATCTAGGATGTGTTGGAGACTTTGTGATCTGTAAACACGATACACTTAGTGCCGTATAGATAGTGTCTCCATAACTTGAGAGCGAATACTATTGCTCCTAGTTCTAGATCATGGGTTGTGTAATTTTCCTCATGTTTCTTCAGTTGACGTGAGGCATAAGCTATTACCTTATCTCGTTGTATCAAAACTGCACCTAAACCATGGTACGAAGCGTCACAATATAGCACGAAATCTTTGCTTCCTTCTGGCAATGCTAGTATTGGAGCTTCACAAAGCTTTTGTTTTAATAGTTGGAAGGCTGATTCTGCTTCTTGTCCCCAGACGTACTTATCGTTCTTTTGGGTCAACTTGGTCAATGGTTTTGAGATTTTAGAGAAACCTTCAATAAATCTCCGGTAGTAACCTGCAAGACCTAAAAATTGACGTACTTCTATGGGAGTTGTAGGTGATGACCATCCTTTAACTGCCTCTATTTTTGCAGGATCCACGTGTATTCCTTGACTATTGATTACGTGTCCCAAAAATTGCACCGTGGGAATCCAAAAGTTACATTTTGAGAATTTCGCGTACAACTTTTCTTTCCTAAGTAACTCTAGGATTGTTCTCAAATGATTGGCATGTTCCTCTTTATTACGAGAGTAGATCAGAATGTCATCTATGAATACTATCACGAATTTGTCCAAATATGGCTTGCATACTCGGTTCATTAGGTCCATAAACACAGCGGGTGCGTTCGTTAGACCAAATGGCATTACCTGAAATTCATAGTGTCCATAACGGGTTCTGAAGGATGTCTTGGGAATATCTTCTTCCCGAACTCTCAATTGATGGTATCCTGACCTTAGATCAATCTTCGAGTATACACTCGATCCTTGTAATTGATCAAACAAATCGTCTATTCTAGGTAAAGGATATCGGTTCTTTATAGTGAGTTTGTTTAACTCTCGGTAATCTATGCACATTCGGAATGATCCGTCTTTCTTTTTAACAAATAGAACTGGGGCTCCCCAAGGTGATGAACTTTGTCTAATGAAACCTTTATCGGATAATTCCTTTAGTTGTTCCGATAGTTCCTCCATTTCGGAAGGTGCCAACCTGTAAGGTGCTTTTGCTACTGGTGCCGCTCCAGGCACTAGTTCAATTTGGAACTCTACTTGACGAGTCGGTGGAAGACCGGGTAGATCTTCAGGAAATACTTCGGGGAATTCCTTAACGATAGGTACATCTTTAAGTTGTTTCTTGGTTAGCTTACTTTCCGTCACTTGAACCATGAATACATGACATCCTTCGTTCATGTATTTTATCATTCTGAGGCATGAGATGATTCCGTATCGGTTTTTATTCTTGTCGCCATGGATAACGAGGGTTTCGTTCTTAAAAGGAATGTGTATGGCTTTCTCGTCACAATGAATCTTAGCATGATGTTTGGATAACCAATCCATTCCGATGATAGCATCAAAACTACCGAGTTGGACAGGCATCAGGTCAATAGGAAAGGATTCTCCTACGAGGGTTAAGGTACAATCTTTTAAAACAGAGTTGGTGCTAATTAAGTTCCCATTGGCCATTTCTATCTCGTATGTGGTGTTTAGCTTAGAAGGGTTAGAGTTAATGAAAGGGGCAAACGTATCTGACACGAAGCTCTTATCTGCTCCAGAATCAAATAATACTCTAGCATTATGATGATTTAATAAGAACGTACCCGTGACAACGTCGGGGTTTTGTGGTTCATTTTCATTTCCCATCACGTATGCTCTTGCTCGCGCAGTGTTCTGACCATTTCCTTTTGGACAGCGGTTCTTGAAGTGTCCAGTTTCTCCGCATGAGTAACATGTTGGTGCTATTGGTTGTAGGTTGCTGCCGGTAGCAGGGGTCCTACAATCTTTTGTGGCATGACCTATCCTTTGGCATTTATGGCATTTTACTGTACAAGCACCATTGTGATGAAGCTTGCATCGGTTGCACTGTGGCTTAATACCTTGGTATCCATTACCATTGGTTGCCGTAAATATCTTAGGAGGTTCTTGTCGTTGGTTCTGTTGTTGGCGATGTGGGTTCTTGTTCTGGTGTTGTTGTTGGTTGATCCTGTTGTAGTTGTTGTTGTTGTTGTTGTGGTGATGGTTGTTGTTGCGATGGCCGTTGTGGTAGTGATTGTGGTTTTGGTGGTGGGTGGTTCTCCTGTCATCGAGCTTTCTTTTGAGTTCGTTGCACTTGATTTCGCGGTCTAGGAGTTTTTGTGCTAACTCCATTGCGACTTCTAGTGATGGTGGGTTGGATGCTGTGACGTTTCCTTCAATATTCCGGGGAAGACCTTCAATATACTTCTCCAGAGTTTTCTCTAAATCTGGTATGATAGAAGGACATAATGCCATTAGCTCGTGGAATCTCCTGTTGTAAGCCCTAAGATCGATTCCTTTGACTGCAAGGACATGGAATTCGTCTTCCAGTTTTCTTATTTCGGATCGAGGACAGTACTTCTTTAGGATCTTGGCTTTGAATTCCGTCCAGGAGAGTCGGTACGCTGCTTCTGTACCTAAAGTTTGAGTTGTAGCGGTCCACCATACCATGACAAAGCGTCATCCATTAAGGTTCCCGTGGCAAATGTGACCCTGTTGTTTTCTGAGCATCCACTCCTTTGGAATACCGTTTCGCATCTCTCGAACCAATGGGCGAGTTTAGTTATCCCTTCAGTACCCATGAAGTAAGTCGGCTGACAAGCCATAAAATCTTTATAGGTACATTGGCGAGGTGCAGGAGCAACATTTCTTGCCGGTTGTGCGTTAGCATTTGCTTGTTCGGCTAAGGCTGCATTGATTCCATTGGTGATTGCTTGTTGGATTTCTTCCGGGGTCATGGTTGCTGCTGAGGTAGTGGTCGTGGTTCTCTTAGGTGCCATATTCCTAAAAATGAGAATATATTTTCAGAATTTTCATAATAACCATCTTGTGTTAGACTATTTAGTAACATCAATAGGTTCAAAGTTATAATAGTGTCACATATATCACGATGCAATATACGATATCATAACACTTATGAAAATAAAGCAAACATAACATCATTGATTAGATTGTCGTTTTGAGTTTACATCACTTATTTATTCTTGTTGACATATCTCTAGGACATTCAAATACAAGTTATTACTGTGATGTGGGTGAGGCTACATCGACAATCTATGGCATTCTAGGGTTTTCCTTGGTTATCATCAAGACGACGTTCTAGTTCCTGAATTTTGGCGGCCATGGTTTCTATGATTTGGTCTCGGTCTCTCTCCCTAGCTTGTGTTTCTTGTTGTGCACGTCGCAGAGACATGACTTGGGCTCTTGTGGTGTCGAGGGCTTGATCGATGTCACACATGATGTCCTTGTTTACGGTGTTAGCAGAGCAAAGTAATCCGATGAATTCCATAGCTTCACCGAATTGGGTACTTAGTTGTTCAATCATGGTTCCCATCTCTAGGTGTCCCATCACAAGTTGTTCTATCTCAGCTGACATAACTTCTATCAGTTCATTAGGGATGTTGTTCACCAAGGTGGCTATGGCGTCTAACCTGTCTTCATGTCTTACTAACCTAGCTGCCAAGAGTGGTATGGTATGGTGAATGGGTTCTCCAGTGACTGGAAGGATCTTAGATGCAGCAAATGATGATCTTTCACCAAGTTCTCTGTTGGTGGGTGTACCTTCTTGAGATCTCCAATACTTAAGGATTGGTAGTAGAAATGACCATTTGCGAGCATTGACCCGCTTACGAGCCTTATGGTTGGTTCTTGCATAATAGTAAGGATCTGAGGAGGTAGGACGAATCTGGTAATTCCTTGGTTGATAAGTCAGAGGAGCACTGGAAGTTTTCACAGGTGGTGGACTGTTGATTGTCACTGGTACAGTAGTAGTCTGCTGATAAAATATACTAGGTAGTATCACTGGTTCTGCAGTTGGAGCAATTTCCTTTTTCCATTTAGTATCATTCCAGATGTCTTTTTCTTCAGCATATGAAAGAGCTTTTCCAGCTGTGGCTTGTTCATAAGGCTGGAATGGAGAAGTTTGCTTACTGCGTCTGATTGGACCAGATGATGCTTGAGGTGAAGTAAAGGATTGCTGACTTTCCTTATTCTTGTCTGTTGTAGGTGACACAGTCATTGGAGCAAGAGTTGGTACAATAGGTGTAGAGCTCTCAGTTTCCGAATCCGATAACAAAACAATGAAATTGGGTTTGGAAGACATGGTACTGTAATAATCCCGATTAGTAAACATAGTTATTAGCAAAATCATAGCATGTAAGCATATATCAAGTTATATAAGTAAGAAATAATGAGAAGTAACTTTTCTACCAGATGTTGGAATGTAGGCACGGAGGGCATGAAGTGGTATTTTGTAAAAATGGTCCAGTTAAAGTGTAGTTATAGTCCAATGTTTAAAAACATCTGGTTCTCTATAACCGTGGCTCTGAATACCAATCTGTAACACCCCCAAAAGTCGTTAATAACAGCGGAAGACTTAACATGTCAGCGGAAGACTTTCGGGGTATTACTTCAAGGATCTTTGTCACAATCATAATAGACAACACAAAGTGAAGTATTAAAGTTTAATTTATTTCAAAATACCAAATATCTGAAATACAAGACATTATTAAGATAAGAACGTGTTTTATTCTGAAGGAAAATAAGTAGTTTATTATGGTTCTTGTCATGCTTTTGCCCACTCCGTGCCATCCAGATCCGTCTTGTTTAGTTACCTGAGATAAACATGCTAAAGTCAACATAAAGTTGAGTGATATTCATAGGTTTGAGTTTAAGAGTTTGAATCACAAGTTAAGAGTGTATTGTAATCACATACAATCAATATGTTAAAAAAAAAAAAATCAATGTTCCTGTTATTGCCTTAAGCTCTTGATACTCAACGATTAACAGCCAATCATAAGTATGTATTATGATGGTAAGTAATAGGCCCCCAAAGATAGGTATTTGTCAATAACCTATTTATAAGAACAATAAAGTGCGCCTGGTGTTTTCTCCAACAACCAAACGAGGATTGTCAATCACTAATAGTACTATCCACAATTATTTACGTTCACCCTTCAGGTGATTAAGGTTCATGATCGAGGGACTTCTGACAATAGTAACTTAAGCAAATAACATTGGCCTGACGGTATTTCAATACCCGGTATAAAAGACTTGTGATCGAGTTTTAAGCATGTATCTCCCCACGGGAAAATAGTTAAAGAGTGGGCTATGAAATCACCTTAGTAGTACAGTGGTATCGTAGTCTCAACAAAGCAAGGAAACGGCTTCACACAACACAACCTAAAAGATAATGCAAGTTTCAGTTAATAGTCTAAATCTAGTTTTATCGCGATTACTTGTTATTTAGTTACGAATAAATCTCGTGTTTGTTTAAGTGTTTTAAGTTCAAAAATAAAGTTATATATACATATAACTTGTAAGTAAAATGATCGATGATTGATATAAAGTTAGTTTTTATAACGGAAATAAACGTATCGTTTTACAAGAAATAAATAACGTATTGTTATATCGTTCAAATTTTATTATCGTTATATAAGTTTTATTCCTATTATATATATATATATATATATATATATATATATATATATATATATATATATATATATATATATATATATATATAATAAGTTACGTTTTATTATTTATCGTTTTAATATATAATCAAATATATATAATAAATATAGAATTATTATTAAAAGTAAATATTTCAATTCGATCCTTAATGTTTTATCAATCTTACACTTTTTACCCTTAACGGAAAATATTTACGCCGTTAGTCCAAAAGTTATATATTTTTACATTTTTAGTCCAAATATCAAATATATACATTTATTATCCTTAAGTTTCAATATTTACAGTTTATACCCCTTAGAAAACAGTTTTTATATTTTTCACTAAAGTTTACCGATTTGGCAATTTTAATCCTTATCTCTCGTATTTTTGCAAAAATGGTCCCAACTTTACCAAATTCAAAACTTAACAATTTTATTATTTCATTAAGCTCAAAACATTTTGAAAAGCTTATTTTCGCAGCTTATTTTCTTTAAAAAGCACTTATTTCACTTAAATGGGCTTAACGTGACAATATCAAGGCCCGTTAAGGTTTCGTGATCCAATGGGCTTACGAACGGTTTGGGCCTGACCTTGGACTCATTTTAGGATACTAAAAACACTGGTGTTGGGCTCCCAGGCCCAGTGTATCACATAAGCTTAGTGGGCTTTACATAAGCCCACGTTGGCTTATAAAAGTTTTGTAAAATCTGGTTTTTGTCGAGACAAAAGGGGTCGAGTAAAGTAGTTAAACGAGCTCATATGGTCGAATAAAAAGTGTTTTCCAATTGTTGGTCATGTCAAAAATGAGGTCGAGCAATAAAATGGACATGTCATGTGTCGAATTTTTAAATGGCGAGACCAAAGTAAACGTTCCAACTTATTTCATAAAACAGTTTCATAGCTAAAATATTCTAAGTGTTGAAAATATTTCGAATGTGCCCAAATGACTTCTAAACGTGTCAAGTTTAATGTCAAATTGTTATTATCACTATTAAAACTTTATGGCTCTCAATTGTTAGCTTATTGAACATAAAGAAAGTCGAATAAAACATATAGGTTACGTTTGTATATTTCCAAAATAAAGGGTCAAAGTAAATGTGTAAAAACTAAAATAACGAAATGAAAATATAACAAAGGGGACTCCGTGTCTCACCTCACCACTTGGGGTGGAGTTCTCGTACGTATGGTTCGAAATGGGTATGTGGGATCAAGGTACTATGGTTCACTCCTAGCAAGGTTCACAACGAGCTATTTGGTTCCTCCTTGGATCACTTGTGCACCTCGTACTTGTTTTCTACTCCTTGTCCCGATCTTGGCTTGCAACCTCCACGTAAATTGTATTTTGGTGTGTTTGAGGGTGTGAGATTAGTTAGGTTTGCATGGAATGCTTATATAGTGAGTTTTGAGAGTGATGATAAGCACAAGAAGTTTATAAAAGCTTGTGTTGGCTCGTTTGCATGGGGTGGCACCACAAGCATGACCAATCTAGTTCTAGCAACAAGAAGAATATGTAAGACTGAATCCTATTCATTCCTGACATCAAATAATGAGTATAGTGTTCGATTTTATGCAATTGGTGTGATAGAGAGGTGCTAAGAAGTGTTTGGCCACGTTTTGGCTTATCTTGTAACATGGTTTTTGCGTTTTACTTTGGGCAGAATTTAGGTAGCAAATGAGCGAGATATATGGTAAACTTTATCATTCTTAATTCTTTGCTAGCTCGTAAATTAAGTTATGTAAAAATATGTGTGTGTTATGTGTCGAATTTAAAGGATAATAGGGGTGTTCCTTGGCTCGCTCGCGACTGGAAACAAACAAAGAAAAGAAAAAAAAAATCATAAGGGTGTGTTTGGGCTTTGAGCCTGTTGGGCTTTGGTTTGATCTCGGTCCAGCAAGAAAAAGAAAAAAAAAATATAACATGGTCCGTTTGGTTTGTTAGTTGGGTTTAAGGCCCAATGAGTTAACGGGGCCCACCTGGTGTGTTTTGTGAGTCGGGTTACGATCAAATAATATTAATGAGTGATCTCGGGAATTTTCGTAGGCTCCGGGAATATATAAATATTGTACATTAATTATACGAAACGTATATTATATAAAAATATAAATGTTTTTAATATATATATATTCGCGATAATTTAGACTATTTAGGTTTGTGTGTAAACAACGTTTCTAAGCAAAAGATAAATCACCATTTTACCGTTGTGATTTATATATCAAGTCTAAAAAAAAATTTCATACGTAAAAATGGGTATTTAAATAACGTAATAACTTGTAAGTATTTACTAACCGTTGGGAAAAATTACGAGAGGCTACACAATATCTTATACACATCAATCACATTAGCATCATAAATATCTACACATGCTTCCTTAGCATTATAACAACTTTCATCGTTCCAAAACAATATAAATCAAACCACACTATAATCATATCATATAAATAAACCATACAACTCATACATTCTTAACACAAGTCAATCATCAAGTTTATTGACATATTCAAATACATTCGTTAGTTAGTCTAACGCCAGTAGACTAATACTCTATTAAACCTCAAATATCTAATAGTCAATTCTCTAGCATATGTGCAATTCTAAGTCAAGTCCTTATGCCCTTAGAGCAACCCCATTCATAACCTGGGTTAAACTTTAACACAGTGTCACGTAAGCGTCACATCAGCTTTAACACTTTCACATTGACTCACAAAAAAATACCCCCAATCATAACTCAACCTTAACTCACTTTAACTCAACTTTTCAAATATTTTCAAATTCAACCCTAAACTAAAACTAACACTGTTTATTAAAAACCATAACCTTCATTCTTAAAATATATTACAATACGCACTAAAAAAAATTACAGCAAAAAAAACTACATTACGAAAAAAACAGTACGAAATAAATTAAAAAAAAAACATTACGGAAAAAAAATTACGAAATTATTAAAAAAGAAAAAAAGAAAACACAACATAACACACTTATTCATTCTTGACGAGGAGGTAACCCATATTTCTTAATAATTCGGTCTATTTTCATATTGACCAACGCCACATAATGTGGATCTTTGTCTTTCGTATCGAGCAACAAAAATTCAAACTCTTTTAACCTCATTTGGGTGGCTTGGTTTTCTGCGGTCGCTTGATACACCCTAGCCGCATCTTCTCGTTTTGCCCGAAACTCTTGGTGCATAGTCTCTCCGAATTGAGCCGACGAAACAGACCCTCCGGTACTCGTGCCCCCGGTACTTTTCGTTGTCTTGGATTTTTGTTTCTTCGAAGCCCGATTTTTTCCTATCGAACATGCTTCTGCAGCATGTCAAAACAACACCTCGTTTGTTTGGCTTGGGACATCACCGGTTAAATCAATCGGATCCGGCGCGTCCCATTTTCTATGAGCACGCAAAACACTACAAGCCGCCTCATTATTAAACGGGGCCGATTTGTGCTCCGCACGATAATATTCTTTCGCCCGTGTGAGGATATCCATATCATTTTCCTCACTTTTTTGATCGCGTTGAGCACGTTTGAAACATGCGTTGAACTTTGTGCAATCACGGTTCAACGTTCGCCATTTTCCTTGTATCATATCTTTGTCGCGTTTCTGAAAATTTGTTTTATTGAACTCATTTTGAATCCGTTGCCAAAACGTATCATTCGATTGGGAAAGACCGACTTGTGAATCCTCGCTAGGGGCCACCCAACACTTTGCAAGTAATTTTTCTTCACTTGATTGCCAACGTCAGTGGCGGAGCTTGAGCATTTCACTTGGGGGGGGGGGGGGGCGAAACCATCCTAGCATAAAACTAACATTATATATAAGAAAAATGTACATATAAATTAATCAAGCGGTTTCCTAATTAACGATATATATGATTCATTCATCTTAGAACAAGACAAAATTAGGTTAGCAAATGAATGAAAGTCAATATGCTTCAACAGCAAATAAATGAAAGTTAATATAGATAATCAAATACAATGAGACATTTATTGAGTTTCTAAAAATAAACTGACTTTGAGGGAAGGATATGAATAAGAGCTATTTTTCTAAATTGTGATTTCTCAAGGTTTTTGATGCTTTGTAAACAACTCCTAAGGGGCTATAATGAAAGTATTGTTTAGATATCATATCAGTATAGCACTAAAACATACGAGTACTAGCTACAATTGAAATTCTAGGGGGGCCACCACCCCTTCTAGCCCCTATTATGCTCCGCCATTGGCCAACGTATATTGATGCCTTGGGTTCTTTGTTTTTTTTACTTCCGTTTACCACGAGATTTGAATTTCTTTGGTGGAGAGGTAGGTGTTTCGGGAACTTCGTTTGTTTCCATTTGGGAATTTTGGGATTGTTGAGTAAATTGGAGATTTTGGAAATCGGTATTTAGGGAGTTTCATTATTGGCTTTCTTGCCAAAACCTTAACGCTTGATGTTGTTGGAAAATGTAACACCCCCAAAATTTGGTACAGCGGAAGACTCAACAAGCTTTCGGGGTGTTACGGGGATTGGTATCCAACACAAGACATAAAAGAACGAGATAAAGTAAACATAAGAAAAACACAACCAAAACGGGGTTTTAAAGTTTACATTTATCCTAACAACATTCAGAGTCAGGCCCAAAAGAAATATACGTAGGTCCACAATTAAATATCAGAGTTTAGAAAAATAGATCCATAAACCAGGTGCCTTAGCCGAGCCTTCCAATCCATGCATCCAAATCATCACTTAATTACCTGAGAAAACGAGCTAAAAGTCAGCTTTCGCTGGTGAGATCATAGGTTTAAATTCATAATTCAATATAGTGGACATATACGCAAAACGCTTGCTAGCTAGACTAGGGATTCACTAAAAACCTGCGGATACCCTCCGCTCCAACATAAAAACACGGATACCCTCCGTAACAAACCTGCGGATACCCTCCGCTCCAACATAGATATTCGGGTAACCCCCGCAATATCATAAATACTCGGATAACCTCCGAAGTATTAATAACCTATAGGTGCACACTATAGTATCCAAAATCCTCAAATAAGCCAATCTCATAATCCAACCATTATTTAGTCCACACGCGATGGTTCACTATGTGACTAGGGTTGATGTAACTCATCTAACCAAATCTAGTCCTCACGCGATGGTTCACTATGTGACTAAGGTTGTTGTAACATTCGTCTAACCATAATTAGTCCACACGCGATAATTCACTATGTGACTAAGGTTGACAAATCTTCCTAGTTCCATAAGCATAGCAAGTTTTGAAAAGTAAAAGTGATAATAGTCCACATAAAACAATTAGCACGTTTCTCACCCCAAGTATTGAAAACATAGTTCAAGAGAAAAAGTGGGGCTATGACTCACCTCAAGTCCAGAAATCAGCAATAATAACTCGATAGAAGTAAGACGTATAGTAACTCACAAGACGACAACTACGGACTCGGCACGACCTAACAATATCAACTCGTTCAGAAATCATTTCCTCAAAATCGAATATTCCCAAACCCGAACGTATTTCGTTTTATTTTCCGAAAATCCATTTCTCGTAATAGTTTAGAGTTTGGCGTTTGGTATCCATACGAGTGGTGTGTCGACACAAACAACCCAAGAAGTCACACAAAAGGATAAACCATTCATAGGTCTAATATTAGCCCAATATATTATTTAAATAAATCATCGAAGTTTATCAAATCCGTCGATTTGATAATCCCCATATTTATTTACGTAACATACCGTTCCAAGATTACACCCAACCTAAAGCACATAGCACAAAAATACTATATGGTATATATCGTAGTCTAATAAATTACTTATATACATCGTCAAATTGGCCAGATTCCACGATATACATATATAGTGATTTATTATCCTAATACATATACCACAACCTATGGGCGTCGTGGGATACGATGCCCATTAATATATTCATTTCATATAGCCAAATAACTCGGTTTAACCTGTCGATTAAATAAGTTATTTAGTTATAGAAAATGTTTATATTAATCGTCATATATCCGTGACAACACAAAAGTCACAAACAATAACCCACTTGGACTCAAGTGGCCACGACTCCGTATAACTCGATAGTTTTCCCTCGTTATATGTAAAAGATATTATTTCGTTTAATATTTAGTTAACGTCGAGAATTCCTCGTTATTTATACTATTTATTCATAATAGCGCTTCCAATAACATTACACTACTCTCGTAGCATAATATATTTAGTCGCGTTATTGTTATAATACTACCCGTGATTTTTGTTATTATTAATATACGCATTTATATATTTATATATACGTTATTCACGTCTATATATTTATATAAACGTTTATATTACCAATAATATTATTACGAGTTTTATTATTCGCGTTTTAAATTGTAAATAATTATCGAGTCATACGAAATGGTCACATGTCCGAGTCATCACTCTCGGCTCATTGTCCAAGTCCAAAATAATATAAGCAAGTCATAAATAAGCAATACATCTCCGTCCAAATCAATCCCAATACACGTGCTACAACAATAGGGTCCGACTACGACACCCGACTAACCTATCTCCGTCATTCTAAGTGACCGTCTCACAATCGGTCCCCAATACCACTTTTCGTCAACACAACTCCAAAGTATACCACGAGTCTATATTAACTCGTCAACCGCTTCAAAATCATATAAGCAACAATAATGACGATAACCAATGATTTATACAAATAATAACCATAAAAATGAATTTAGCCGAAATATATATATTTCGCCATCTCAAACGGTTCTCAAAATAACCATGTTCGGGTCAAGTTACCAAGTCAACCCGAGTCAAAAATCATTTACCAAGTGTTACGTGGGTCCCACCCGAGACCACAAGGGTCACGGCTAGCTCAATAGAGCTCGACCAAAAAATCAAATCCGACCCTACGGGGTCGTCAGCTCCAACACAATCCGACCAAACACAATCAATCAATCAAGAATCCAACCAAATACCAATCACTAGAACCAAATAAGGCCAACAAACAAGAAACCGGATCATAATGTCAACCAAACAACCCGGAACATCACAAGTCGAGGGTGAGGCCCTCGGCTTATGGGTCGACCATGCAAGGAATAGCAACCAAACACCAAAACCCGGATACCAAACTAAGTTTTAACCATGTTTTGACAAAAACCCATTAAAGATAAGTCGTGTATCCCACGAATTGGACACACATCGAGACCCACGAGTTGAACTCGTGGTCACTCACCTTCAAAACGACTCCAAGAATGTATTTCTTCAAAAACCCAACAAGAAAAATGATGAAAAAATGATGTTATAGTGGCAGTCTTAATTATTTCGTGGTGTTAGAGGTGGTTTTAGGGCGCGTGATGTATACCAAATGGTAGATCGGGATGAGGTGGTTAAGATGGTGGTGTTATTTTGTGAGTGAGGGTGGCGGTGGTGGCTATGGTGGCCGTTTAGGTGGCGGCGGCGGTGGTATGTTAAAAGCAAGGTTGTCAGGATCGCGATCCTGATCGTAAGATCGTACGATCCTACGATCCTACATATAAAAAACGAGCAGGATCGTAGTAGGATCTTAATTATATCAGGATCGGTACAGGATCATAGGATCGCACGCAGGATCGTAGGATCGTAAACGATCCGATCCTACTACACGCCCATGTTTTTATCTCGAGGGGAGCAAGATCGTTGTAGGATCGTAGGATCGCACACAGGATCGTAGGATCGTGAACGATCCGATCCTACTAGAAGCTCATGTTTCTTATTGTTTTTTCTTTTATCATTCATTTAAATTCATTTATCATATAAAATATTCTATAAAAGTATAAAACTACAACTCTTATATAGTAATATATACATTTTTATAGGATCTTACGATCCCGATCCGATCCTACGATCTCGATCTTGTGAAGCCGAAAACGATCCTAGGTAGGATCCCGATCCTGACAACCTTGGTTAAAAGAGAGAGAGAGAGATGATGAGAGGGTTGGTGTGTTTGTGTGTGTGTTGCTTTTCTCAAAAACCCACAAGGACGATTTGCATGTTACTCTTATAAAAAAAAAAAAAAAAAAAAAAAAAAAAAAAAGTTTTAATTAATAATAATAATATTATTAAGGGGTAAAGTGGGTTAAATAAGGGTGAGTGTAAAATACACGGTCCAAAACCCGGAACTCATTTCAAAACGTTTAATATCCCGCGAAATGTTCCGTAAGTAAATAAATATAGTCGAACTCGTAAAATCAAGTCATAACATTTCTGTTAGGTTATCCTAGTGCCGGAGTCAACGTAGTACCAAGTGAGAATTCAAAATACATCACCATGTATATATCCATAACAAATCATTAAATAAATCTCAAATCCCATAACGATATTAAATATCACCAACCATAAAATAGGTCTTACAAGTTCGTTACGAATAAAATTTTAAATAAAAATTTATAAACGAACTTTAACGTAATGCGGATTTTCAAAATGGCTCCCTAATTTGCCGGTTGTCACATAAAACTTCTTCATTCGACAGACCGAATTGGTTTGGGTTATCCCAATTCGGATTTGACGATGAACCCGCATATGGGTTCCCCCACCCACCGAGGAGGTTCGTTAACGAGTCATTGTCGTTGTTGTTGCCTTGTGACTTTTTTTTTTGGCTATTAGAAGTGTAGTAGAGAATATAATGAGTAGTGAAAGTGTGGAAGAAAGAAGTATGTTGAATGGGTATTTATATTAGTTGGAAAAATGTTTTGAATTTTTTTTTAACAAACTATTCGTTAGTTAACGTTTTGGGGGGGGGGGGAATTTTTTTGAATTACAACGGCTACTAAAGTTAACGTTAGGGGGTTGAATGCAAATTTTTTATTTTTTTTTCCCATTTGCAGCAGCTTAACGTGGAGTTAAGCAAATAACGGCCCATGTTAACGCCAACTTAACGCAGGAACATGCAATGTTAACGCGAGTCAAAAGCCCCTTAATGCGAGGTATACATGATAGAATGCGAATGCTCTTAACACATTTAATCACAACACATAATATGATAAAACATATATAAACATGTTACAATCCAAAGTTACTTACCGCTATGGCGCTATTTATCTAAGAACCTCATCATCATCAACTCTCGATTCCTAGTCAATAATCATCGCAACATTTAATACATCTTAAACCATAGCAAATAAAGGGTTCCCAATGTTACCCATGTCACCTATAACATATATATGATCATATGTGAAAAACCCCCAAATTTACTCAAGAACCAAAATTCTTAATTCACCAAATTAACTAGAATTAGACATCATACCATGTAGGGATTGAAGCTAGGGACATCATCTTGAACTGTAACACTTTACTCCTTATCAATTGATCATCAAGACTTCATGGTTTTCCCTCCTCTTTCTTCTTTGGCACGACACACACGCACAAGAACACAACTAAAAGAGTTGTGTGGAACTATTTAGGATTTCTAGATCTTTGTTGGGTATAACTTTGACACTCCCCCCATAAGTTCCCTTTTCTCTTATTTAGGCCACATGACATTTTTTAAAACCATATTACAAATATTTGACTAATACTTAAGGGGGTGTTTCCTTTTTGTGTTAATGAGTCTTAATGGGGAGATAGTGGTGGGGCCACACATATAATATGTTTCTTTTTCTGTTAAATGGCCTATATGAGGAGAGGAAACAAAGGGTACTCCTCCGCATTAAGACGCATTAACAGAAAAGGGCCCACCTACATAACACATATCGACTAGCTAATCACCTTTAATCTTTCAATACTTAAAAGTCATAGTCAACTATCACAATGGAATTTTGGTATAATACACTAAAAAACGGTTTCCGGGTGTAACATCCAATACGTACCTTACGTAAATAGTCTTCAAGTTTAAACTGATTCTGATTGGGCTACATGTCTTGTTATTAGAAAATGAGTGTCTGGTTTCTATATTTTTTTTGGGTGATTCATTGGTTTCCTAGAAAAGCAAGAAGCAAGAATCCTTGTAGGTCTTGAGCAGAAGCTGGGTATAGATACATGGCTTCAGTTACATGTGAAATCATTTAGCTATACATGGCTTCAGTTACATGTGAAATCATTTAGCTGTGTAATGTTCTTAGTGAGTTTGGTGTTACTGGTGTTTTGTCTGTAAATATGCATTGTGATAAGAGTTCTGCATTGCAGATAGCTATTAATCTTGTATTCCATGAAAAGTAAAGCATTTTGAGATTGATGTTTATTTGGTTAGAGAAAAGGTAGTTATTACTTATTAGTGTTATAAGAACTATAAAAGTTCATACAACACATCTGATTGATGATATCTTTACCAAGGGTTTGGATGTGAAGCAGTGTAATAAGTTGTTGCGTGGAAAGTTACACCTGAAAGATATTTTTAAGGTCCAAGTTTTAGGGGAGGGTGTTGGAATGTTATCTTTCAAACTTACTTATAATAAATACATGGAATAAACCTGTACAAATGAAAGTAGTTTATAACTGTCCTCAATACAGAGGACTTGCTTTGTTTGTTTTGATATTGTCTGTTTTGATAGTGCAAGTACTGGAGTGGAGCATCTATACTATCTAATAAATGAAGGTTTTGGACAAGTCCTTTAAGCACCATGCATTAAAAATCCAATTAATGTTGTGACGTGGAATTCCATTATTAGAGATAATGTACAAACACTCTAATGCAATACTTTTTCTAAAACTCAAATACAAAGTCAACTAATCTATATAGTTTAATGTACGCTCAATATATGACTTATTTGTGTAAAGTATTCAATAGCATTTATCAATTTTAACAGCTTCTTCCCCAGTCGGTTACAATTCATCTTATTTTTGTTAACCCATTAATACCATTCATTTCCAATTTTACAATTCGAAATCATCTCTTTAATTCAGTTTCAATTCTCCAATGTGATTCAGTGACTAACACTGATTTAACCAATGAGTTCTATGACTAACACCGATTTGACCAACGATTCCAAAACATACAAATTTTCTTGATTTTGCAGTAAGTTCTATGCTAACAACATTGTAAAATGGGTAAGAATCGCTTCTATTTATGTTTCTTTTTATTTAGGGTTTTGATTTAAATCCCATAGTCTAACTATTTTGATATGTTAATTTTTTTTGCTTTGATTATTTTTGCAGGTCATTATTAAGGAGTTGTTTGGATGATTTTTTTAAAGAGATAAGTTTTGAGACGACGGGTGCTAAGGTTAGTTTCTTCTAAAAACAAAATTTAGATGGCTGATTTTGTAATGCCGGTTTTTGTGAGTTGATGATTTCATTCTTTTGATTATTGTTGACTTATCAAGTGCCGCGTATGATATTGTTTGTTGTATAAAACTAATATTTCCAGATTGTTTATTCTTGGTGCCTAAATAGACTGATTATGAGTTGTGATGAAAATTTTGAGATTTAGTAATTAATTAAATTTGATTATCATATAGAAGTTGAAATCGTGGCATTGTTGTTGTTGTGGCAGAGTCGATGGAGTAGTGTTCACAGGTTCTTCGACATATTGTTGATTCAAAATTCATTCCGGTCATGGTGGCATGATTAATCTTATTAGGTAATAAAGATTTCAGGTTAGGGTAGTAGCGTTTACAGAAGTTATTCTTAACATAAATTAATTTTAAGCTAAATTTAGTTTTATCAAATGAGCATATAAAGGAAGTTAATGTTACATCTACAATCATCAGGTGTGTGTACCATCAGCAGGTTACAAAATGTATGCCTGTGTATGATATACTCCTTTTTATGGCAGGTTAATGGTGAGGATGAATGGTCATTCGGGTTTTGCAGAATCATAGCGTTGGCTTAGGTTACCTAAAAAAAGGAAAAAAGTTACAGTTATTATGAATTTTTTAAGTGAGAGTGACAAATAAAGGCAACGTTACTGATGTTGGCACTGTTTATCCTTTTACCTCGAGAAAGACGAATGAGGTATGTGGTATCATAAGTTTTAGTTTTTCTTTTGATTTAAATCTTGCCTTAAGAAAATTTTGGGTGTTTTTGTGCTTAATTTTGTAGGTTTTTGGAATTAGGGGTTTTGGTTGGCTGCGGAATTATGGCATATTTTGATTTCAATTGGTCCCGTTAAGAAGACATACAAAGACTAGAGAAGCAACCAATGCATATTCTTATCCGTGACGCGGCTGCTACATGTGCGGGATCAAAAGCAGGTGCAACTCAAGGTAAATAAGGTTCTTTCATTATTTTTTATGTTTCGTTGTTTTCGTGGTACTTTGTGGTTTTGGGTTAAGATTTTATCATGTAGTTGTGTATGCATTTTTTTTACAGTCATGTTTCACTTTTAACTTTTGCCTTTGTTTTTATAGGGAATGTATAAAAACGACGCATAACCATCCTCTACATCTATGCAAAGGCGTCTTGGTCAGTTGCAACACACAAAACGTGACCAGCCCTTTATTCAACAGTGTTGTAGAGACTGAACATGTAGGATCAAGTAAAGTTGAAGATCAAGGTGAATACGCAATTTTTAGTTGTTTTACTATCGTGCGGTGTTTATGTCATTGGGATGCACGCTTTTTACAATCAGGTTTCAATTTCAACTTTCATTACGGTTTTTATGGTGTACCTTTTTCGGATGATTTGAGGTATACATCTCACTATCCACAAACCATTACTATCACATTTATCCTATAATTGTCGAACTACTGTACGAGTGTAATAGAGATGTATCCTAAGTCTTCTTCAAAAAAACTATTTTTTTAGTAGTAGGTTGAAAAGGAAGACTCCTTCTGAATTGAGAGTGACCATCTCTACTTTGTATGTTGGTTTATGCTATTCGATAATCTAATTTATTTGATATGTTCATTACTGTTTGGAGATAGTGTAGAATGATATGGACTTGCTTTTTTCCTACAAGATTAAACATTTAACCAATTTTCAAAGGTTGCCTTAACAATGAAAGTTTAACTCTATTTTTGAAAGATGAAAATGTCTATTTTTATCTTTTGCTTTTATATTTTCTCTTACAATAGTAGTAGTTCAAAATATTTAACAATGGGTCATTCTATTCGTCAGCAAGATAGTCAAATCACTAATACCAGAACCATAGATGGAAATAGACCTTAACTCATCAGCAACATTGTACATTTCATTATAAGTGTTGAGGCTTTAGGGGTGTTTGGACTGTCATGCTGATGCATTTAGGGGTGTTTGGTTCGGGTGGTATGGTTTTGTGTTTGCAAGGTTAGGACTAAAATTTTAAGATTGACATATCCCTTTCTCTATATCAAAATTTTAAGATGCAGCCATACCCTATGTTTAAAAGTTAAAACTACTAATTAATCTTTCAGCTTACGAGATGTTTAGGGGTGTTTGGTTGACTGTCGTTTTGTTACTTTACTACATTAATTTTGCTAATATATTATTCTCATCTATTGTAGAATAATACAACACTTATATTGTATATATATTCTTACATATCATCAAAAAGTGATGTTGCTTTAGGGGTGTATGAAAAATCTTGCTGGAGTTATAATCGGAAAAAAATTGATATCGATTTGCATGTCATGTACTACCTGGGTTATTCTTAATTTTTTGTTTTAGTAAATTTTTGTACATTTTCTAATGAAGTCTGAAAACCCTCTTCCATATTGTGTAGATACAGAATGGTGCCGCATGTGTAATGATAGACAAGACCATAAACTCGAGATATGGAAGTCCATCATTCGTAATCCAAGGTATCTCACTATGTCTACTCCTATGCTGGTCCATTGCGCTTTACGGTTTCTCACTTTATCATATTTTGACTTTTCAAGAAATATCAATACAAACGTGAGTTTTCTCTTTAAGCAATGCGTCAATGTCTGAGTTTCGGGTTTTTAGATAAAAAGTTAAATTTTGCTATTGGAAAGTGTATGAACTTGGTCTTATGTTTGAATATTATTTGATCGTATCTTTATTTCTTCTTCATTATATATGGTTGTGTTGTTGACTTATAGACGGATTCGGCTTCAAAACCAGTAATATGAGGCTCGGAGCAGATGCCATGGTTTGTTTTCAGCAGCCAGATAGCTGATGGGTATGCGCTTAAATATGTGCCCTTTTATCCTATTTTAAAACGAATAATTTATACAAAATGCGAAAATATAAACGAAAACAATTTGCCACTTATATTTTTATTTTATGCTAAAAATGAAGTGTTAGTATGTTGATGGCTTCAAGCCAAAAAGTATCAGATCCAAATGAATCAGCAGCAAATCCAACTGCATTCTAATAGTAAATCGAAATAATGCATATGTGATGAGACAGTTACTTCAGGTGGGATTACTTCATCAGCTATTTACATATTAATGCATTTCATACTGTGGATTTTATGACAAATAAATGTGATTGCCAGAGTGATTCTTCAATAACAAGAATAAGAGATGGTAAGTTGCTCGGCTTTAGGTAAACCAAAGTCATTTCATCTATCCTATGTAAGTTTTGTATTAAAGCATTAAACATATAAAATCTGTTCTAATTTGTAGGTTTTTTTTTTTTTTTTTTTTTTTTTTTTTTTTTTTTTTTCAAAACAAGGCACTACTTTATGTAGACCCTTTTGACGTGGAAGCTCAAAGGGAAATTGAAGCTGCAATACTCCAGGTATATGGAATTCAATTTTTCTCAATTCAAATATATTAAATCCAGAGTGCTCATAATGTGTTTTATAGCTTAATGAGTTTTTATTTTATTTTATTTTATTTTATTTTTTATGAAACACCTCATTTAAAAGATATTCAAAGGTAGAATTCGTTTTATTTTAAGGTAACATGCCGTTAATAAATTTTATAGACCGTTTAGGGGTGTTTAGATGGTAACTGCTTTTACGGGGGGCTATATGGAATTTCTTATCATAGTCCGTATAACGGCTGTTTCGGATTAGTTATTAGAATGAATACTTATGCACGTTGTTTGGGATCACTTATAAATTGCTTTCAGGGATTGTTTATTAGAATAATTTGAGATAGCTTATTGAAGTTGCTAATAGTGGTTGTACGGGATTACATATTAGAGTGACTATTCATAAGAGTTGTTTGGATTGCTTATTGAAAAATGATTGGGATCGACAATTGAAATTGCTTATGTGGGCTGTTTGGATTCGGGTTGCAAGGGTTAGTAATGCTTTGGCATATGTTGTATGCCTTATGTTATACATGTAATGTTAATACCATTTAGAGAAATTTAGTTTTCTTGGAAAAAAAGATAACCATTGGGACCTCAGCTTTGCCTAATTTACTTATGAGTGGGCCGAGTTAGGTTGTGTTTTATAAAGTTAAATTGGTCAAATGAATTCTTCAATGTTTCTTTTCCACCTAAGTTGTTACGAGACCTATACTTTCACCCGGATGTTAGGATTAAATGTTGCTATTTCACAATCATGAGTCATGACATCTCCATACAGTTCTTTCTTATGTGTATAGAGTTCATGGTTGTAAGCGTTGTGGCTTGATTATTATTGCTATTGCTAATCTAAAAAAGAACTCTTTCAAGTGCAGGATGTGCAAGAACAAAACCGACATTGTTCAAGTGACATGTCATTTCTCTTTCATTTTGTCTTTGTTGGTCAAACGAGCATTTCACTTTTTTTTAAGTAAAAACATATTTTTTTTGAATCAGTGTAATATTTTTTTTCACATAATATATCAATATTCTATATATTGGGATTGTGAAAAAATGTTTTCTTTACAAAAGTTTACTAGATCTCCCTGTGCCGGAAGGTCTCATGCCTGACCTCCACCCAACTTGCTTGGAAACATACATAACTAAATGCTATTTATGTGCAGGTGCATATTCCATACGCATGTAAACTGCTGCTCCAACATCCCATATCCATGAAAATTGCGACTAGAATGCTCATGAAAGATGTCAAACAAGAAAAAGTCAACAAGTAGAAAGGCGCTTGATACCTCTAATATGTGTGTTTTACTTTTTTTTAAAGAGCACATCTGCAATATCTTATGATTGGTATTACAAAACTGTATTTTTGGACTTCTATCATTTCTTGATTGTGGTGGTGGCTCCTTTGATCCAGTTATAATATATTCAGTTCTATAATATTAACTTAGTACTTTAGTGATAAGATGGCTAAAGAAATACTTGAAAAGATTCGTTTAAGGTGAATTATGTTACCTTATCAAATTTTGTAATGTTGTGTTACTTTTCAATGCTATTTCTTTTAACAGTAAGATTAACATGAATCCTAATTATTACGGAATCTTGAACTTTATGTGAAAATGACATTTCCTATGGTTTCTTTTGATTCCTGAATGTAAATATACTCATGAATGCAAAGTTCGATCGGTAAGGATGGAAATAATGTGTAGTGCATGTTAACAATTAATTGGTTAGTCCAATGGATTATGTAATGAAACAAGAGTTCAAGTTGTTAGATTAATAAGAACTTCGATCGAGGTGAAGATAATAAGAAAAAATCGTTTTGTCAAGATGGTGATCATACCGAGGTTGAAATCTACTTTGTCTGATAAACGTTTACCGCTAAAGATCATAACGAAACAATATCCTGTGTCTGTTTCATTTGCTATGATAAATAAACAAGAGCTAAGCTCACTCCAAAAGGTTGGTTTGTATTTGTCACAACCAATTTTCACACATTGATAACTATATGATACCTTTTTCGGGGTCAAAAGCAAAAGAAGTTTAAAGGTTGTCATTTGTGATACATGCACATTTATTATTTTAATAGTTACAAACCAAATTTCTTATTGTATCATCGACATACTTACTATTTGATTAAAAAAATAACGGAATTTTTTTTACATTCGTTGCATCTTTAAAACAATCTTACTTGTGGGATCATTGCAAAGTTCTGAAGTTAACCGCGAACATGGGGCTTTTAGGAGTCCATGGCATGGGAATTGGGTATTAAATCGAGTAGTGCTCACACCAATCATTTGCTATTCAAGACAATCAATTTTGGACATGCCAACGAGTGGATGTTTATTACTTTAATTGTAACAAACTCAATTGCTTATTCAATTATTGACGGATTATCTCATTCTTTCTTTCATATATTAATAGAACATGTTTACGTTTTACTTTTCTTATCATCTCATTTCTATATCTCTTTAAAAAATTACCCGGTGTCAACGGGTCTATAAGCTAGTTGGAGTATATAATCTCAGCTAGGGTTGCATATCGTGCCGTCATTCATTCTCTTTCACACACACACAAGTTATATCTCTCTAGATTTCTCTTTTTATCATTTGGTTGATCAACTGTTTTGATCCACCAGTTTTCTTCTTCTAAGTGTTGTAGTAAGGTTTTGTATTGTGAGTTTCCTAGTATTGAGACTTGTATTGAGAATGCACTCGTTTGAGGACGGTCTATCCTATTTTCTTGAATTGTTCTTGAATAATTTGAACTAAGAGGTGGTTGGTTGAGTTTAATGATACATGTTTCCATTTTGAACAATCTATAACCCTGAAGTTTAGTCAATCAAACATTAACATGAACATAAGTACATAACTAATTCAGCTGTGAAGTTTTCATCAACATTTACTGCTGCTGCTGCTGTTTCTTGGAATAATCCCTTGGTCCAAAAATGGTTGATCCAATCCGCACGTTTGTGCTGCCCATTTCAATCTGGAAATTTACAAACACATTATCAAGGGTCTGTCCACCAACACACACAGTTGAAACATCAAACCAAGAGTGTGTCACAAGCTGTAATTATGTGATAACAAATAAAATGTGGCAGGTTGTTTAGCAATTTAAAACAGATGTGTTGTCCTGCTAACATAAAAAGTGGTTAGAAGTCACCCGAAAAAATTAATAGCTAGCATAAAAATAATCCTTACCGCCAGTTCAAAGTCGCCAGACATGCCCATTGATAGTTCACACTGGTTTTCAGCCATCCCGAGTTCCTTGCAGATCTCCCCTCTGCACCTCGATAGAGTCTATATCATCCAAAAGTACATCAGATAGCTCGACCCACTTAAAAATAAAGAAAATTAGCGATTACGGTGGAAACAAGCTGTCTACATCATTCAAAGCTCCAATGAAATGAAATGATTTCTAACATCAACGAAAGGGTAAAAAAAAAAAACCCATTAATTACACAGTAAAATTTTCAAAGCAAAGGTAAGAAATTTACCCTAAAGTTTTCAGGAGTGGATGTGTAGTCTGGCATTCCAATTGTCATCAAACCAGAAAACACGAGGTTTGGGCAGCTGTACTTAACATGCTTTACAAGCTCTACACAGCTTGCTGGTTCAATCCCAGATTTTGCTACAATGGTGGCACATTTTAAGTTAATAACAATAGTGTGATGAGCTGTGCCCATCAGTCTACAAGTCACATTTAGAATAACCAATAGTAAAAAGGGCGGTGAGGTTACTAAAAATGGTAAAACTTGTATTTCTCTTCTTTTTTTAGCAATTAAGATATAGTTCATAATTTGGAAATTTAAGACCGAAATAGAAAATATGATTTGTAGAAACCACATAAATAGTGATACAGTTAATGGCACAAAGAAAAAGAGAAAAAAGATACACTAATGTTGTACACCTACATATCTCCCCACTGGTATTTACTTGGACCATAACTGCCAACGGCTTTCTTCCAATGCTTGAAACTGCACGATCAAGGTGATTTGCTATCTGTCAATCCAAAAGCCATGGCAAAATTTGGTCAGAAACTAAAAGAAAGAGTCAACACTATCTGTCTATTTTATCCTGTAGCCTATATAAATGACTAGGATATTGATTTTTGTCACATACGGGAGTGTTTGGCACAACATTTAGATAGTGCTTATGTAATTTAGAAGAACCAAAATTAGATAATCGGTTGCATAAGACTAGATACACGAGATAGTGTTAGGATGTGCTTCAGCTGTAAGTTGTAACAATCAGAATTTACTATACCCAAACACTCGAAACTGAGTATCTACATCTCAAGAAGGAAATACCGAACAACACGCCAAATATTTAGTATTGTAACAAAAACAACGGAGACTATATTAAATAGTTACCTTCTGGTTATCTACACCATGTACCATAGACAGATTCGGGACAGCAGCTGAAAATACAAGAAAAAGAAGTATTTAACATAAAACATTATGTATATAATTATCACAAAAAAAAAGCATATAACAATATGAAGATCAGTATTCACATAACTAAAACACAAGAAGAAAATATTGGAATCTTATATAAAGGTGGGCTGCGTCCATTGTCAGCACATCTGACCAATTGAACCAAAAGATTTTTTCATATTCCTGATGCCAGAGTCAAACTGGTGCATTGATGCCAATTGACACGGCATTCAGTTCTATATAAGAAGACTATAAACAGAATTGCGAGGGTGTTTGGTACTGCATTTTAAGTTATCTGAATACAAGACAGGGCATAGAAAGGCCAAAGGGGTGTTTTCACGCGTGAACACTACCAAACCAGGCGTCAACCTTGTTACACCATGTCGATAAGCACTCGTGAACCAAGAAAAAGAAAACAGGTGTTCGGTCATTTAGACGACCGAACCAAATTAAAAGTTGTGTGTGAGTGTGTTGTGCGGTATTTGTGTGTTTTCAAGTAGGGTTGAAGATATAGCCAATATATTTAGGAGTATGTGCAACACAACAGATTCTAATTACCCAATTATTTGCGGGTTAAAGATCAGCATTTGCCAAATACTGTCAGTCATCAATCACAACTTAAATCAGCTTAATCATCTAATAATCCAAATCTATCCGCCACATTTGTTACAAATATACATCATCCAAATGCAATCACAACATTCAAAACAGTAAATAACACAGTTTGGATTATTAATTACCAAGTAGGGATTTTGCTTTGTTGCTCTGTAAATGTCCAATAAAGTGCCACTCAATATCCTCTGGAAGCTGATGCATAAAAAAATAATACTACGTATAAGAAATCACTTTTATTTCATAAACTCAATCCAAATATAATAAAAAAGGAAGGAACAACGTACCTGAGGAGCTTTTTCAATGAATTCTTGAACATAGTTTTCTCCGAAACAACGATGTCCAGCCTCGTACACTTGTCGGATAAGAGAGATGGGTTTTGTCTTGCTGACTGCTATCACACGTACATCGTCAGCATGTCGACCCGATCTCTCAGCTGCATGTCGGACACGGTGGAAAACTGATCGGAGAGCTGTAACTGCTGCGCCTTCCACAGCTTGAGCAGCCATTAATTGTGTAATTTGTTGATCATGTTTCTGGACCAGTAGTTGTTTATTTGGTTTATAGTATAAAGTGTGAGGTTGTTATTAAAACATGTTTTTTCATAAGAAGCCACTTGTTTTTATTTTAGTTTTCAAGGTTTATCGTAAAAGGTTATGTAAATGGGAGAAGATCCACTCAAATAGCGTATAACTTGATAGATCAAGTTAGAGAATTAACCGTCATTAGACTTGATCAATGACCCAGTGACCCAAATCAAAAGGTAGGAGTACTAATTACTTCTCTTACTGTCGGCTTGGTTTATAAGTAGGTTTGGATTCGGATTTGGATTTAGATTCGGATTTGATAAGTGACTAAATGAGTGGTGGCAAAATGAGAAGTGCAAAGAAGAGTCAGATCCTTTTGTCGAAACCAGCCAATTCATTGTGGTATGACTTTTTGGGTATTGTTTCATTCCTTAATTTCAGTTTGACTTACCAAACAACTTTTTATTACCTCAAATCTAATCGTACAGTGTGCCACCTCCTAACCAAACTGCACCTTATTCTTTTTCTCTTTCCATCACATTCTTTTTAGTAGGGGTGTGCACGGTTCGGTTTGGGTCGGTTTTTGGCTAAAACCGAAACCGAACCGTAATGTTCGGTTTTTATAGAATTCAAAACCAAAACCGTTCGGTTTTTGGCGGTTCGGTTTTTTCGGTTTATTATCGGTTTCGGTTCGGTTTTTCGGTTTTTTCGGTTTCCGACCGTTTATATTTGGGCATGGAAAATATTTACCAACAAACTTATATTACATAAAAAAAATGGTTATTCTTATTTACCTTTTTTTGTCAATCTAAGCATAATAATATTTATTGCATAAACCTTAATTACACATATATAAATAAGACACACACATCCAAGTGAACATACACAGAGTATGATTATCGTCATATATTTATTGATATATTCTAAAGTAAACAAACGACACGATAAACATACATATAAACATAAACGTTAAGATAAATATATTATAAATCTACCAACAAAATGAACATGAATTTATAAATTTGATTTATTTAGTTATTTATTCATGTTATATTAATTATATATTATTATATAATAAAATCGGTTCGGTTCGGTTTTTACGGTTCGGTTTTTGGACGAAAACCGAAACCGAACCGTATTTTTCGGTTTTTGAAAAATTAAAAACCGAACCATCGGTTTTTAGTTTCGGTCGGTTTTTTCGGTTCGGTTTTTTCGGTTTTCGGTTCGATTTTGGTTTTTTCGGTTTTGTTTGCTCACCCCTACTTTTTAGTTTACCTTATACGCATCATTTTTCCCCCGAAATTTTCAATTTCATTTCCCTCCATTTATTCCCTCCAATTTAATTTATTAACTCTTCATCCTTTTCCCAAGTAGATAAACACTCACATCCTAGATCATAACCTTTTAATCAAGTATGAGTGACATGGATGATAACTCATATAGTCAAGTAAAAGAAACATCTAATCTCACAACAAGGTACATTATACTTGTTTTCTTTGTTTGTATCTTTTAATTATTTATACCATAATTGAGTCTTATTTCTAAAACATAATATCAAAAGGCATGACAGTTTCATATGCGAGCCTCGTATGGGAATGGAATTTGATAAAGTTGAAAATGCATGGCAATTCTGTATAAACTATGGTGCAAATATTTGTTTTGATGTTTGCAAGCAATGGATTAATAAGAACAAAAAGAATGGACATATATCTTTAGCGAGATTCGTATGCAATAAAGAAGGTATTCGTAAACAAGATATACGATATTCTCGTAAAAAATGTCCTCGAGCCGAGACAACGACAGATTGTCTATCACGAATGGCGATTCAATATGATAAATAAACAAATAAATATAAGTTACATGATTTTGTACTCGAGCATAATCATATGCTTCATACTCCTGAAACGGTGAATATGATGTCATCATAGCGAAAGATATCAGATGTACAAGCAATAGAGATTGATTTAGTTGACGATTCTGGAATCAAGGCGAACGCATCTTATGAGCTCATGAGTCGACACGGTGGAGAAAATCTAGTGTTGGCTACACCTTACCAGATCAAAAGAATTATCTTCGAGAAAAACGACAACGAGAAATGAAGTATTGAGAAGCAGGGACTTTATTAAGGCACTTTCAACAATAATCTTTAGAGAAACCGTCATTTTATTATGCAACTTAATTTGATAATTAAGAGCAGATAACAAACATTTTTTGGGCCATTGCAAGAATGATAATGGATTATAGTTATGTAACACCCCCAATTCATGGATGCAGCGGAATTCAAACTGGGTGTTACTCGACGGCACAATAGTCACAATGATAGAAAACGAACTCCAATTGAGTCGTTTTAAAAGATTTATCATTCAAATTATATAAATATCAGAGATTACAAAATGAGGTCCCAGATGGTTCCATGTTTACAATGTACATTAAATGAGTTTTTGAATGATAATAAAATTTATAGCCCTCTTGAGTATCCGTGCCCTTTCGTGCCATCCTTGATCATCGTGAACCTGAAATACATGCTTGAGAGGTCAACACAAAGGTTGAGTGATATTCGTAGAGTTTGTAGTTAAATCGTTGAACACAATAATCGTAGTGTGAGCTATAGACTCACACTCATAGTTAGAAAACAAAGATGGGCTACGTTGTTATATGCCCGGAAAGGTTATTAATTCACTAATCTTATGACACCAAAACGTTAACAGGTACCAATATCAATCGGCGGAGTTATCCCGGTAGGTACTTTACCGTCATACCTAATGTCTCAAATATTAATGCATTTGTTTGAACTCGTAGTTGTTCATCACAAATGGGATTCGTCAATCCCAATAGGCCTATTCATAATATTCGCGCTCACTATTACTAGTGATTAAATGGTTCATAATAAGGGATCTTGGTTTGGCAAGGATGTTACTTAGTGATAATAAAACATAGTCGAATAGCATACAGTAGAAAGCATTGTGTTCGAGTAGAAAAATAATAGCATGTATCCCCCCCATGAGTTTGTAAAATAGTTAAACAATAGAAAGTGGGGCTACGAACTCACCTTGAGTTGGATGATGTTTAATGAGAATGATGGATATGTCGTGAGAACTTCTACGAGCAACCTAGAATAATTGTTGCAACTTAGGTTTGGAATAATGTCTAAGGAAACATAAACATGCCAATATATGTCTTGCACTTAGTCCATGATGTGGTATTTTGTTTAGTGTAAGTATATGAAAAGAAATGGTTAATGAAACATGTATAGTTTATATATCGTTTACTACCGTTCGGGCCGACATAATTCAGAAGTCATGTAGTAAACGTTCGAGGAGCCAGGACACTTTAATTCGTAAATCCACAACTCATCTCGACGGCTTACATAATGAACTCCTCACATGAGGCTCCCTACTATTGTAGTAGTTGATAAAATATATATGTATATAAGTTTTGATCCGAAAAGTTACATGTCCAAGTACTTGAATAAACTTAGGAAAGTTTATCTTTACATGAAGATTGTTATTAGGGTAAGTTTCTTATAACTTGTATGACAAATACTTGTAATATTTCATGGTTCTTTAGATGAAGTAGATCCAAATTGTATGTTCAAGTTATCGCCAATATTTTAGCTCATGTTTTCGCCTAAGTAAGTTTATATGGTCATTTAGTCATGGCCTTGCCATGACCTTTGGTCATTGTTCCATGGTCTTGAGACTCAACCTTGGCTCTAGCCATGGTTGTGGTCTTGATTCTAGGTCATAAGACCTTTTTGGTCTTTTTAAACCATAACCTTTATATAGTGACATATATGAGTAAATAGCTGTTAAGAAACTGAGAAAAATCTCATTCGTTATTGGTTTTCTGGAGACGTGCACCTGAGTTTTTGAAGAAAACGTGATTCCGGACAACTTTCGTGTTTTAACTTTTTCATGAAACGGACCAGAAAGGCCTCTTTTTGCGTGTTTTATGTTCTGTCACAGAAACTATTTTGGCAGTTTTGCCGCAAAGTTTTGGTAACTTCAAATGGTCATAACTTTTGACTCGTATACTCGTTTTAGGTGGTTCAAATTGCTATGGTTTCCTTGTTAGGTCCTATACTACAATATGTAATGATCCAATATCATAATTTTACCATTTTGATCAGATTATACCAAGAAAGTCACTAGTTTACTTGTTTAAATAACTTATCTTAACAATCATATACAATAACTTGTTTTACTCATTTTTATACATCATGGACATGAATACAAGACATAATATAGCATGAATGATATGTAAATAACATGATTATGATATTTAACAAGAAGTATGTTAGCGTTTCGCTTACAACTTTTGGCTTTCAACAAGGAAAGGAAGTTAACATGTAAGGTAAGGACTTTGATGGACTTTAGCTTCACCCTACTTCACTTCATGCAATCTTTCTACTCTTGTATTCTTGAAAGAGAGATGATGAAAGTTGAGGTGACTTGAGTGGATTCAAACTCAAGAGAATCACCAAAGTTTATAAGGGTTTGGAAGTAGTTTTGATGAATCAAAACCTAACTAGTGTTTCTATGTTGTTATAGCTCTTGAATCTTGCATGAAACTTGGAAGAGAATCAAGCAAAGGAGATGGTGTTTGTGTGTGTATATGGGACGGCACAAGAGAGCAAGGAGAGGGCATGAGAGGCTTTTATATTGTCTTGAGGAGGTTAGGAAGTAACTAGGTAATTACCTAAACTTGGTGGCCAAGTTCTACACTTGTAAGGATCTAAGGCATGAATGGTCAAGATCAAGCCACAAGGTGGATCCCCCCCCCCCCTATATGGCGATTCATGAGGCTTGGGGAGGAAGTGTTGGCTTTTGATGGTATTATCCAAGCTTATGAAGTTAGTTTTGACTCCGTAAAATGCTAACCGTAAACGATTAAGCCATAATACGTAAAACCGGGTATCGTAAAAATACGAAACTGGGAAGAATGATTAAACTTGTCAAAATACTCCATAATAAAATATAAAATGAGTGGTAGGTTCCATTGGGGTTCTAAAACCCTGCTAAAACTGGAAACACGGGTCCAAAACGCGTAATACGTAAAACGTACGAATATTGTGTAAAATTGAGAAAAGTAAAATGTTACTTTTCTAATACGATAATAATGATTTATAATGACTTATAATGTCTAGACTGGGCTCAGTCTAGTGTCGGTTGGTATTCAATGTCTTTAAGACATAAAACCGTAAGCCTAAAAATCAATGAATGATTTATAAAATCAAGGAATGATTTTTGGTCAAAGGAGGAGGAAAAATATGTTGACTTTTTCCAAAAATGTGAAAACTCAAATCGTCTTAGAAACGTGGTGCAGGTATAGGCTAAGGTTACGGCTGAGTAAAAACGCTTAAAAGTGAAAATTTCAGTTTTTCACGACCGAGGTTTATTTGGTCATGTTTTTCACAGTCATGATTTATTCTCAAATAAATCATGAGTGTATCAAACATTTTTCTGATACGGGGAAAATTAACGCGGTCGTGTTTCGTTGTGCGTATAATTTTTGAATGACGTTTTACCCTAAAACGTGTAATTCCTTATTAACTTTCGCGAAAATGATCTGATGAATGTCAAACTTTTAATTTGCCATGGAAATGATTTATCACTCGAGGCCAAGAAACAAAAAATCAAATTTCGGGGAAAATGAATAGTAAAAGTGAATAGTAAAATTTTTCGGGAATAGTAATTAACCTGGAAATGTGAATTGTTACAAGTTATTTTGGTGACGTGGTAACATTTGATACTACTTTTAATACAAACAATGAATTACGGCCTCTTGGTGTATTTATTGGTTTTAATCACCACAGAGGGATAGCTATATTTGGTGTTTCACTTCTCTATGACGAAACTACCGAGTCCTTTTTTTTTTTTTTTTTTTTTTTTTTTTTTTTTTTTTTTGGTGTTGAAAACAAAACGGGGATTCTCTCTGGAGACTTTTGGCAAAAAACCCTAACAACCCTAAATTACTGATCGAACCTCTTCTATACCATCGATTCCTTGTGATTCTTGCACTATTCTGATCTTGATACTATTTAACATTCTTATTACTTGATTCTTGATTGCTTGGTGCTAAGTTCTCACTTGTTTTTGCGGTTTCCTTATCGTTTTTTAAGGGTTTATAATCGTTTTCTGTTTTCTAACCGACCTTAGGGTTTGATCGATTCTGCTTATCCCTCACTACCCTAAGTCGGTTATTATCCATCTATATCCTCTATTTAATTGACATAATCACTATTGCTTGGATATCATGGACGCTGGTTAGTTGCTTTGGGTTTAACGATTAAAAACCCTAATCGCTAAGATTAGGGTTTTATCTTTTTATTCTTTGTCTTGCATGCTACTGCTGGTTGATTTTCGTGTTCTTGGATTTGGTTGTACTGGTATTGAGAGATGAATAAGGGTTTCTTGACTTCTAAAAGTGGGAATAAGGGTACGGCTGATGAACCTCATGTTGATGTTGCTGCCTTGGGAGAGGAGACCAATACATTAACACAACCTGTTAATGTAAACTTAGAAGAATTGAGTGCTAGATTCCATCGTTCTAAAGCTCGTCAAGCACCTAGGATTGGTAGGAACCCTAATGAAGCACATGATTTATTTGTTTCTACTGATACTGGTGAACAAGATGATGAATCTGGTCATGGTCTATGCGTTATGGATGGGGCTAATTCTACGGGTGCACAAACAGATTCGAAACATGTGAAGCCGGTTTCACATGCATCTATTACTGCAACTATGAATAAAGTTCAAGTTGAGAATGCAAGGAATGCTACTAGTTCTGATCTTAAATCTGGTCCTAACACTATGATGGGATCGTATTTTCCTGCTAATACGGTTGGAACTGGAGTGAAGTCGGTCTCTTATGCAGGTGCTACTTCTAATAATCCTAAACAACATGTGTCTAATTTTCGTCGATTGGAGTGTAGCAATAAAAAGACTGGAGTTGATCTTTATGTCCCGATGAAAGTTGTTGAAGAGGTGAATACTAGATTTGAGAATACACTTTATGGTTATTTTCTTGGTCATCACATTGCTTTTCCTATTGTTGATTATTATGTACGCAATGTGTGGGCTAAGTATGGTATACAAAAGGTTATGATAAATGCTAAAGGGTTCTTTTTCTTTAAGTTCAACTCGAAGAAAGGTGTTGATGATGTTCTTGAAAATGGCCCAAGGCTGATTAGAAATGCTCATATTATTCTTAAACCATGGACATTGAACACCAATTTACTTAAAGAGGATTTGACCAACATTTCGGTGTGGGTTAAATTTCATGATGTTCCTCTTGCCATGTTCTCTGATGACGGTCTGAGACTTCTTGCTACATTGATTGGTACGCCGAAAATGTTAGATGCTTATACTAGCCAAATGTGCAAGGAATCATGGGGCCGTAGTAGTTTTGCAAGGTGCATGATTGACGTGAACGCGGATGAGGTTCTTCGGGATAGCCTCACTGTTGAAATACCTTTGCTTGATGGGACGGGTTCGACTATTGAGAAGATTCGGGTTGAATATGAGTGGAAACCGCCTCGTTGTGATAAGTGTAAGGTATTTGGTCATACTCTTGTTGATTGTCCTAAATTTGTTCCACCTACTACTCAACCTACACCGAGTGTTAATGATGGTTTCCAAACGATCAATCATAAGAAGAAGAGTAATAGTGGTGGTCAATCTGGTCCTAATAAAGGAGGTTTCACAAAGCCTAGTGTGGGTAAGAAGGTGCAATATAGACCCAAAGCGCCTCCTATTGAACCAAAGAAAGTGGATGTCAACGGGAAGAAGAATGCTGATGTGCCTAGTACTAGTGGAACGAAAATTGTTACTTCTAATCAGTTTGATGCACTTAATATGGTTGATACTGATAGTTTTGGTATTCCTATTAAGGAAGTGACTTTGGAGGTGAAGTCTGGAAGTACTGAGGCAGCTAAAGAGGATGGGTCTTTAAAGACTACTACTACATCACAAGAACCCCTTGTGAGTGTTTCGAAGGAAAAAGAACAGGGTGGGACTTCTAAGCCTAGTTCCTTTTCTTCTCCATCTACTTCTTCTACGAAGAGGGTTAACCCATTTTCTAAAGTGGGAGATATCGTTGTGTCTGATAGTGATGATGAGGAGGTGGTTAACACGTTTGATGAGTCCGCTAATCTATTTGGTGGGGGTCACGAGCGTGAGTATGACTATGATGGATACGATTACGATGACTATGCGCAGCAGGTTTCTGATCTTCCAGGGAGTTAGGATGCTTTTAATGCCATGTACGGCACTAAGCTTCAAGGTTTTAGGAAGTAATTTATTTTGTCATTGTTTTTGTTATCATTTGCGTAGTGGTTTGTTTTCCTTTTGGAAAATAGGTAGTATCTTGTTATGTATGCTTTTGCCTATGTAACGGGCTGAGATATGGGACTCACCCATATCTTTTGTACTCAAATGTTTTTTGGAGTAATATATTTATCGGGTCTTTTGACCTTTTACCCAAAAAACTACCGAGTCTTTTGAGTGGTTATTTAGAACATTTTTAGAGGCTCACAACCAAAAGGAACTATTTACTCTTTTCACTGATCAAGATCAAGCAATGGCAAATGCATTGCATACTATTATGTCAAGTGTACACCATGGGTTGTGTACTTGGCACATAATGTAGAACGCAATAAAAAATGTTGGCTTCTCAAAGATTTCAAAAGATGCATGTATGAATATGAAAATGAGCACAAATTTGAAGAAGCGTGGGAAACAATGTCCGATTATTACAAAGTCAAAGAAAATAATTGATTGAAAGGTGTTTATGAAAAGAAAGAAAAATGGGCTAAATGTTATAAGAAGTCAGTGTACACTTTAGGAATGTAAAGCACACAATTTAGTGAAAGTTTGAAATGTAAAGCACACAATTTAGTGAAAGTTTGAATGGTGACTTAAAGGTTTATCGACTTGGATATTCTTCTTTTTTTAAGGATTTTGAGAGGGTGGTAGAAGATAAGCGTTATAATGAGTTGAAATGTGACTTCGATGAGAGAGAGAAGAAGAGAGAGAGAGAAAAGAGAGAAAAAAAAAAAAAAAAAAAAAAAAAAAAAAAAAAAAAAAAAAAACTACCAAGGGTTAGAGTGCATAGGTCGCCATTTAGAGTGCATACGTCGCCATTTAAAATATTTCATGAGGAGTTTGATTAGTCATTGTCAGCTATAATAAAAGACCATTTAGAAAACCAACAAGTCCACACTTACCTAGTTGCCATGTTCAACCAAGATGGAGAGTACATGGTAACAAACAATTCTTTAGAAGAAGAAGAAAAAAAAAACGACGACGACGATCTTTTGTAGCTGAAAGAAGTTTGAAACTTTTGGAATCTTGTGCTCTCACAGTTTGAAATTTTTTGATGCCATGGATATTAAAATACTTCTTGAGCAATACTTCTTAAAAAGATGGACAAGAGTAGCCAAGAATGATATTGTACAAGATGTTAGGGTTAGTATAGTGTTGGTTGTTGGGAAATTTTTAGGTTTGTTGGAGTCGTTGTTAAAGTTGAAATTGTTGCCATAGTTAAAATTGCTCGATAGGCAAATTTGTTAAAGTTGGGAATTGGTTTGAGATTTGATAGAGTGAGTCGAATGATGGTAGTTGATTGGCGTTTGAGGCGATGGAATTTGCGGATGTTAGCGTGTTTGGGTTAGCGGAAGATGAGCAATTTGGTATTTGGTTTTGCGGGTCGGTGAGCATGGTGTTGATCTATTACTTATTAGGATTCATTTTTGTGGAAGTGAAGTATTGTTGAGGTAAAAATAAGAGAAGTATTGTTGAGTTTAGAGGTAGAAATAAATGTAGAAGTGCGTATAAAAATAGATTAATGGGGTATTTATAGGATTTTTAAAAGGTTGAAAATTGAAAGAAAAAAAAATGTGGGTATTTTGACACAAACAATTGGATCGTTCGTTCACCATTTTTTAGCCTTTTAATAACGTTCAAATTTGAAAAAAGTTAAAATAAAAAAGAATACGGATGGCGTGAGCTTGCTGGTACGGCTACATGTCACGAGGTACGGTGTGCGGCTTGCGTTATCGGCTCGTGTTATGCATTGGCGCAAGGCCTACCAGCCAACCATAGGTGCAATTGAATATACGGTCTATATAGGAAATTTTTGGTTTGGTTTCACTCCAAAGTTTGATTTAAAATTATTTGATTTACATACCAAGGGACTAATCTTTACACTTCATCTTTATTTGATCTAATGGGTGAGATTAATCCCACCAATTTAAAAAACACACTTTCATCATTTTTTTTCAAATATTAATATCTTGCAAACCGTTAATCGTTAAGCGAAAAAAAATATACCGTTACGACGAACATTTAATTATCTTTCTATAAATAGGCACTTTGATATATTTTCGACAATTTTTTTTTTCTTCATTTTTTCAACTTTTTTTCGTAGCCAAAAAAATCAAATATGATATTTCAAATCACATGTGATATTACACTAATATCACATGTGATATGTAATATCATATGTGATATTACATATCACATATGTAATATCATATATGATATATCACATGTGATTTTTTCGGCCACGAAAAAAACGTGAAAAAATGAATTTTTTTTTTTTTTTTTTTTTTTTTTTTTTTTTTTTTTTTTTTTTGTCGAAAGTATATCAAAGTGGCCGTCTATAGAAAGATAATTAAATGCTCGTCGCGATGGTGTAATTATTTTTGCTAAACGATTAACGGTTTAAAACATATTTAAATTATAAGAAATGGGTGAAATATTAAAATGCATTTAATCTCAACTATTGATTTTTTTTTAGATTTATGATGAAAATAAGTCCCTTGATATGTAAAAAAGAATATATGGTATTTAAAATAACTCTTCTCCCGAAGTTTTCCAAAAAAGGGTTAAAACCAACTTAAATGTTTCCCACATAATGTAGTTGAAGTTTTAAAAAGTTTAGAATGTTACTACGACTCCTGGTAATAAGTCAATGGTGCAACATGCGGTTTTGTTTTCTATTGCATAGGTCATTGCAAGACACTTTTGTTTGCTGGTGGTCTATGGTCTTTTCTTCTCTCTTATGTTAAGGTATAAGTGTCTTTGTTTTCTTTTTGCTGTGCATTTGAGGTTAGCCCAATTCTGTTGGGCTTTTGTTGTTTTTGTCTCTTGTTTGTTTTGTTTGTTTATATCTTTGTTTTTTGTTTTGCTTAATAAAGTTTGATGACTTTTCTAAAAAAAAACTAGAATGTCGGTTTTTGTTTGTCTACTCCTTACTTCCCATTTTGTTGTCCATAGTATGTAATTCTAGTTCTTACATAAAAAAATGTTCACTCTTTTAAACAAAAAGTTTTAACTACTTGTAGTTCTTATTTTAAATATAAACATTTGTCAAATGTTTACGACTCACCAAATAGTAAATATCAAACAAAAATTAGGAAAATGATTCATGTGATTTACTTATGATTACAAATATAGTCTTTAAAAATTCGCAAAAAGGATCCCTACCATTTACTATTGGTTACATAAACAGTCTAAAAGTTAATTCTAAAGACAGTTTGTGTAACAAAAATTACATAAACATCCCTCCGGTTTATGTGTGTTGCAAGAGAAGTATTTAAATTTGATAATAATAATAATAATAATAATAATAATAATAATAATAATAATAATAATAATAATAATAATACCTCGCGTTATTTGCGATTACAAAAATAATCCTTAGGTTAAATCTTGGGACTAAACAAATACTTGAGATTACAGACATGATTCCTAGGTTAAATCCGAGGACTGTTTGTGTGATGAAAAATTATGTAAGTAGCCTATGTAGTTACCAACCAATTTTAAAAACAATCCTTAAGTTCCCCGCAGCGGAGCGCGGATAAGAAATCCTCGTTATACACGTTTACATCAATCTTTAATGAAAATTAGTTGTCTCTATCTCGTCTCTACTATTTATAAAGCGAAAAAGATTTTGTTTAAAACTTAAAAACTTAAAATGAATAATGAATTTTACCAAAGTACCCTTTTAAATTTCAAATAATTTTTTTACTTTCCAACAAAAAGTGTTTGACTTGCTTTTAGAAAAGTTGCCTTATAACTATCATTAAAAGATTTACCAATCATGTTTAATACATGTTATATATACTTATCATTTCAACTATAGAGTAAGGATCAAATGAGAAGAATTCTTAAAATAAGAAGGATGAAAAATAACTATAACTACACATTAGATATGCATCAATTTGAATTAGATGCATCTCTAATCTTGAGATGCATCATAATATATTTTCTAGCTAAAAATTATATGCATATACATATATTAGATGCATTTCATCAAGTTAGACGAATCATATGTATTTTTCGTCCTCTGCAAGTCAAATTTGTTGCTAGTACTACTTTGCATTGTTTTCACTTCAAAAATCATTTTCGAAACTAATTGTGATGCATCTAAATGAATAGAGATGCATCTAATTTAAGTCGATGCATCTCAAATATGTCATTATAGTCATTTCTCATTCTTCTCATTTTAAGATTTCTTCTCACTGGATCCTATATAACATATCGTTTGTAAAAAAAACTATGAAAGAAAAATTGTATAAGACGATGAATGCTTCGACTACTTATTGTTATGTTTCATTCTCAGCTTTCCTAAAAATTTTTATACATTCGTTGATAAAAATGTTCTTTGAGTTTAATTATTGTATGTTACAATGTTTTTTCAATAATATTTTGATTATTTTACATTATATGCATAAACGTTACACGAAACACTTAACCAAAGTATCTCAACTATAATTATTTGCTGCTATAAATCCTGTTGTTAAGCACGGGTACTCATCTAGTTATTTGTAATTCATCGAAGGGTTACACTTATTATCTTAATCATATTAATCTATTAGATAAAACACTTGTAAAATCCACAGGTATTTAAAAAAAAATAGTAACAAAAATTGTGATATGAATCATATTATTATTTAGTTATTTTAGTTATATTTATATACATATTAAGAGTTGCAGTTTCATTAGAATTGTGCAAGTCTTTTACTTATCCTACTACTATTAGGACTAGGTTATCTTTTATTATAAATAGGGCATTAGGGAAGTAACTCTCATTATGTTGAATATGAGGTAATTGATTTGGTTATCCATTGGGGAGTCAGTTTATCTTATTAATATAAACCGTTTGGGGGGTTGGTTTATCTCATCAAAATAGATCATTGATCTTGTTTATTCATTATTTTAATCTCTTTTATCGATCTAGTTCATATCAAATTGGTTTCAGAGCTATTCGATTCTAGGGTTTAAAAAAAAGTTTTTTTTTTACTGTTCATCAACCATTGTTCATCAGAGTACTGCTTACTGGTTCCTCTGTATTGTTCATCGGATAAAAAAGGTTTTGAATGTCTGGGGAGTATTTTTCTTCGAAGAGCGCGTTTAGAGAAACAATGTCAAACATGAGCATGGAGAAATTGTTTGCCCAAATCCAGGCAATTTTCAAGAAACACCGTTTAGAGATTGAGGAGATTATTGATGGACATATTGAAAATATTATGAACAATATACAAAGTCTAAAAAAGAATGACCCAAGTAAAAAAACAATTGCTAAGGAGGCTACAGAAAGTAGTTATGAGGAGGCTTACAATGTTAAAGACAAAGAGAGTAGTAACAAGAAAGAAAAGAACAAGCAACCTAAAGTCTGACCAACTAGGGTCCAACCAAAACCACAACGACAAAATAGAGTGGTGAAAGCTACTATATTCTAGAAAAAGTTTGTTGTCTCAACAAGTCGAACTAGAAAAGGTGTTGGCTGTATGTTAGGAGAAATTTGTGGTCACTCTTGGGACAAACAGAAAACACAAGTGAAGAAACCTTTTAATGCGCTTAGATTTGGATCTAATGGTGATTACAATTCAGGGCTTCACTATTGTCAACCTATAAGATGAGAATATCAAAGAATGACTTGGGATCCGGAGAATCACGATCATTTGAAGCAACACCTTAAGGACAAGGTGTTTTAGGGGCAGGAGTATTGATATTAATCATATTATTATTTAGTTATTTTAGTTATGTTTAGATAAATATTAAGAGTTGCAGTTTCATTAGAATTGCGCAAGTCTTTACTTATCCTACTACTATTAGGACTAAGTTATCTTATAAATAGGGCATTAGGGATGTAACTCTCATTATGTTGAATGTGAAATAATTGATTTGGTTATCAATTGGGGAGTCTATGAAGTAATTGATTTGGTTATCAATTGGGGAGTCGGTTTATCTCACTAATATAAACCATTGGGGGGTTGGTTTATCTCATCAAAATAGACCATTTATCTTGTTTATTCGTTATTTTCATCTCTTTTATCAATCTAGTTCATATCAAGTAGATACTAAACATATATACATATTACGCAATAAGCTGGAATAAAGAAACAAGCGAGTATACGTGATTCAAAAATGAGGTTGTTTGTAAATGAAACATACATATAATTCAACAAATTGCCAAATAAAAAAAGAAAATATAAAATTGTATAAATGAATATTGTAGTTCATGATGTTGTTCATTTTGATATTTTAGAAAATGCAAAGACACCTCAATGAATTTTCCGATGTCTTTAGCACACCTCTGTTAAGCATCTCGACATATATATTGTAACACATCTTTGTGTTTATTGTAGTATTTGTGAGGTTACCGTTTTTGTCATAAATAACAATTTCAATAATTTTTTGCTCATAATGCCGAACATGATTATATTTAGTATCCAAGAGAGTAGCCTCCCTTGAAGCCAAGCAAATGGAAATTCCAGCTTATCTTCTGGAACTTCCATCCTCAGACTCTAAATCCACTAAGCAGCTTTCTCAATATAAAGCCTTGGAGAACATTCTTTCAGCCCTTGAGAAAGTCCAGATTGCTCTTCAAGGACTTCATGCGAGCTTTAGTTGTTCTTATCATGCTGGGGGAAGACCACCAAAGAAGCAGGTAAACAACTTACACTCTTTGATTTGTTTCAAAGAAGACAACAACATAAGAAAGTTGAGAAACTACAGCTGATTTAGTCCTCAAAGGAAACCAATTCCCCATTCGTACACTGTAAAACCCAATCTCAGGCTCCAAGTGGAGGGAGCAACCAAAAAGGGAACTGGCAAAGGCAAGAAGTCAATGAACGAATCTCAGCTCAAAGAAGCTAAAGATGAAAAGGAAATTTGAAGATGACTTCGATGATGACAACATAAACCCAAGACATGGAGCAACAACATTTGTTGAGTCCTCCAATATTAAACCCATCAAGAAACTCTCTTTTATAATCAAAAAGGAGAAAATTTCCTCAGCATGGGAGAAGAGTTGGAACAACAGCAAGAGGAGCTGAAAAGACATAAGGAAATTGCTATCAAAGCTGAAAAGCTTAAGCAGAAGGCTGAACTGATCAAGAGTCTTGAACTCAACCTCATCCAATCCTATATGCAGAAGAAGGTAGACTATGACAAGTACTGCAACATGGACCTAAACAGATGAGCATCGGGAAAGATCATCAACATGGACATCAGCACAAAGAAAGGTCCAGTTTGAGTGATGATCTACAGAGAAGGCTCTCATGTTGAAACAATCTATAAGTACAAGACCATAGACCTTCATGTGCAAGAATGTAAAGAACTGTTGGACTGATGTAGGAAGAAGAAAAGCAATGCCGGAGATTTTGTTGGTGATGCAATGAAGAACTGGTTGAAAGAACTAGATATTTCACTGAACATTCAACCTAGGGTACCTCAAGAAGATCAATACCCCATTCATGAACTAAAAAGGATTGCTAGCTATAGGAAGAGGAAGAGGGATGTTGATCAACTCCAAAAGTTTTTCAAGTCAACTAAACAAGGCAAAGCTTAGGTTGTGTATGAAGATCATCGAGTTAGAACTGTGTTGAATGAACCTATACTAGCGATGATACTTTTCAACACACCACAAAGACAAGACTTCCTTATCATTAATGAGTTCCCAAGCCTGGATAATGAAAGGTTGTATGGAACACATGTCATCTACCAAAGACTTCACGAAGGCACTGGTTTTACTGACATAGCAAGAACCTTCAACTCACTTCTGGTTGTTGAAGTTGAAAGGAGGAATCAAAAGAACCCACTGAAGCCATTAAGAATCCTACCATCTTTGATGCAATAAATAATTGTAGTCATTTGATAACTTGTACTTGTAATCCATTAATGAATATCAAATGAACTTTTGTTTATATGCTTTGTTTAATTATATTAGTAAGTACGAAGAAGTTATTTGCTCACTTACATCTGATGAACTTATGTTTTATTTGTATATCAAAATAAGGGGATATTGTTAGGCCATTTCAGTGTCCATCGATTTCTGAAAAGATTTGAACATAAAATAGCATAAGTACAACATAGTCGCTAAAAATACTTAGCATAACTCCTTCTAAGTTCTTGAAGACAAAGAGTCTTCACTTAAATCCCAATGCAGTTCAGTTACTCAAGTACAAGTTTCAAAAAAGATGTTTAGTTCAGTGAGGTAGGCAATGCCTCACTGACCAAGGTCTGATCTCCTCATAATTCACGATACTAGGAAAAGAATCTCAAGTATATAGAAAATCAAAGACGGGAAAATCTACAAAAGCATAAAGGGATAAAACAAGTCTTCATAGGATTCGGCACCTTTCTTAGGTTGGTAAAAAAGTGCAATAGTTGTCAACACTATTACATACTCCCTCCGTCCTAAAATATAAGTCCACTTTTAATTTTTCAAATTCTTTTCTTTCTATCTTTGACCTTAATTATTTTTTTTCGTATTATATAATACTTGATTAAAAGTATACCAATAAAAATGTATTTAAAACACAAGTTCATTTATATATTTTGTATCAAGTATTATATAACACGAAAAAAATAATTAAGGTCAAAGTTAAAATATTTTTTTTAAAAAAAAGTCAAAATGGACATATATTTTGGGACGGATGGAGTAAAAAATAGTATATCCTTACCTTACCTACTCATTGAATGCTCAACACGTGTAAAGTAGAATCATCCCTAATTATCTGCTATAAAATAGAAAGTTTGTAGTGGAATAAATGATATCTTTTGGGATTAAAGTGAAACACATTTAAAAGCATTTATTCCTCGAATTAAACTTATGTTGCCGAATGTTTTTGCGAGTAAGTATAAGTGTATACTTAAACCTCAACTTAGATTTTGTGTTTAAGTTTAAGAGAAGATCACCTTAATTGTTATTCAACACAAATTATTATTCCGCAAACAATCTTTGTCAATTTTTTTTAGTCATTTCTAATAAGAATTTTAAATATTAAAAAACTCACCGTGTAAAACGTTTTTTTTTTTTTTTTTTTTTTTTTTTTTTTTTTTTTTTTTTTTTGCAAAAGGTGAATTATATTTACTTACCAAAAGCATTTTTGTACAGCATAAACACTTGCTGATATGGGCATCCCCAAGATCAGAAAAAAAAAAAAAAAAAAAAAGATACAAAAACTAACATCTTAACCAAAATGTGATAGAACAACCACACTATATCTAATAACACTCTATTTAAAGAAAACAGAGTAGCTAAACCAGCTTCATCCAAGCATCAGCTTTAGCATCACCTTTATGCACCAAAGACCATCTAGCTACATATCCCTTCAACTCCTCTCCATGACCACTCAACCAACATCCACAGTAGTCAAAGATTGGAGAAGAAAGGCATCACTAGGCACTCATAACCCTTCCAATCAAGAGCTCTTCCAAGAAACCTACATTTCCTTCTCTTAAAAAAGGCTTCAGTTTCTTGAAAACACATTCCTTGAGGGAAGACCAACCATTACCTCCTTTAGCAATGTATTGGGTGGACCAAGCATGTTCATCTTTCACTCCTCGCTATTCCACTCATCATACACTGCCCACCCAAACCATATACCCTTTCAAAGTGTATTGTCTATATTATGGTACATTCATATGATGTAGACCTCTCACTTGTTCATCAATATCTAAACAGGTCCCTCCCAAGGCCAACCTATTTAAAGAATATTGGGAACAAAGTGTTTCTACTTGTTATACAAAAACTTGTTCATCAATATCTAAACACTTGTTAAACTGTTTCTACTTGTTAGTTTATAGAACTGTTTTATACACATCAGTTATCATGTAGAGTGATTCTATAACTTAGTTAATAGGTTATAATCACTTTAAAAGGAACAACAGTGTTGTGTGACTAAGTTTATCAAGGAGTCTAAAAGCATTATATAAGAAAAGTGGCTTATTTTGTACCCCTTTTGTGGGAGTTGAACATGTTTATCACCCGAATTGGAAGATCATCAAATAAGAAAATGCTTGGTGCGGTTTTAGTGTCGGTTATAAAAGAGACCAACCAATTGTTAAAATTACATTTCAAAACTTCGATCATTTCCTTTGAGTAATTAACCAATTAACAATAAGCATCCCTAAATCTAACTATAATTCATTTAGCGAGCTATTCCATGCATGGAAAAGTTATACGCGGTAACTTTGTGATAAAAGAAAATAAAAAAGCAAGTATGCAAAAAGGTAAACCAGGCAGGAAAGAAAATATAGAACACACGGTGAAAAGGGGAAAATAAAGATGTATTTTGCAAGAAACGTCATGTGTTTGTAGACGACTTTTTACGGGAAACTTATAATATGAAACAAAAAAAGCTTTCTACTCTTTACTTTCTAAGCAAACGATTATTCTTAGCTGGAAATAAGGTTACAGGAACATGCCTTCACCTTTGCTTGCCAAAAATAACAACCTCATTTGGTGCCAACTCATATTTGTCAATCACCATTTTACGACGTTAATCGATCAACAAACAACCCTTTAGCATTTCGTTTGATTAAAAGAGTTATGTGTAACTCAATCAATGCATACATACATACAACACAACTAAAGGTTCCATGTCAAAATAATCAAGCAAACATGCATGAATGCATGACATATATTTGTTGAAATTATGATGTATCATTTGGTGCACCACATATCACTTATTCACTTTCAGCCTTCACGACTAGATAATATATTTTGGGAGCTAGCTTGGAATATATATTAGAAAACTGCTGTTAGAATTGAACCAAAAATGTAACAATTCAAAATTGGGTATTACTTTATATTAATAAAAGTATAAAACAGCATAAATTTTGATTATAAATGCGTAAGTATGTAACTACAACATTTATGTGACCACACATGAACACGGTCATTATTGATAGGCTAACATGCCTATGAACAATTAATGTATGGATTATGTATATGATCAATCGAGCACCAAACAACCTTTCAACACACATGATCAATTATGTAACATACAAATATAATTACGCGTAATTGCAAAGCCCGTAAATGCAGTAGCCACCGGGCATACACTTGTTACCACACGTACCACAATGCCTCTTATCATAAGCCAAATTCACACACTCTCCTCTGCAACACGAGCTCGTAAACTTACACTTGTTCTTGCATGCTCCACAATTATGCTTATCCTCGGTTAAATCCATACACTTGTTGTTACAACATGTCGAGTTTTTACCTTCCAAGTAGTAACATATTTCGTTGTCTTTATTGCAATGGTCCGCTGCTCGTGGGTTTTTGGTTTCTGCTAGAAACCTACTAACCCTTTTAGGAGACGCATTCACAATGGGTGGTCCATTGAGCATTGTTTCCTGACTGTCACCGGTGATCGTGACAGTGAGAGCAATAGCTATGGCCATTACAGTGGCGATCATGAAGATTACTTGCATAATCTTCATGGTTATTGTCATGGCAATATATTAAAATTCTTCAAATTGGTTTTTTGCAATTTATTTTTTCTTGTTAAAAGATTGAAGGAGTGTGAGGTAGGATTGTAGGGTTTTGAAGGGGTTATATATATAGGGTGACCGAAAATGGTGGTGGGTTGACCGGCGGAGATCCAGGTGGAATGCATGTGGTGGGGTTTAACCATGTGAATTGAATTAACGACAGCGTGTACATTTATTTACCATTTGCTAAGAGTAGAGAATACACTTTTGATTTTATTAACAATTTATGCATGGAAACTGCATGTATAAGTTGATTGTTCCTCAAGGTGGACTCTGTAATTTGCTAATTTAGAGGTGTTTGCGATTGCTTGTTACACTATTCATTTGTCTATTAAAGTGTGACTTCTCATTATATAGCGACAGATTTAAATTTTAATTTAAAACCTCCACCAAATTAGTCTAGCGTTCAAGCGTATCTGCACAAAAATCTTAGTTTCAATCCCTAGCTACTATATACACATTTTTCGGCGACCAGAGAAAGGGTCATTAGAAACGGTCACGAAAATACCTTGATTGCGCGGTGTACATCTTAGCTTAAAATCACTCACCTCGAGTAATCTAAAAAGTGAGAACCTCATCCCTTTACTTGCTCACATTTAGATTTTATGACTGTACACTAATTTATCTCGTCTATGTGCTCATTTACCTACGAGCACAAACAGGCACATATTCTTACCAATGAACACATACGTAAAAATCTCTTTGTCTAAGTACTTGTCTTGTTCATTTGTAGGGTTAAATTTAAAGCGAATCGTCCGAGAGACCCAAAAACCCCATTAGTTTAAAATTATAGTTAATGTGGGAGTACTAGTGGATGCATGCAACTCTAAGTTAATTATTTCTCAAGGAGACGTCTGTAATTAAATAAATCAAGAGTAACAACCATTTAATGAAGTCGTACGTTAAGTGCCTCAAGTAAGTCAGTAATTAAAACTTGAAGAAACGCGCAGTCACATAACATTCACTGCATATGAATTTTTTAATGTGGAAAAATATGTAAACACTACGAGAAATAGGAGAACAACAGGCGACGTGTATGATCCCGTCGACACAATGTCGACGGTAACATGCAGAAAATGATAAAAAAACAAGCTTAACTGAGCCCCGCTGCGTTGAATTTTTCGGATTAATATGCTCCCGTCAACATGTTGACGAGAACGTATTGGTCAAACTTTCACATCTCTATTATTGCCAGAACTTGGGCACGAAATTATCCCGTCAATATTCTCCCGTCGACATGATCATATAAATCACGAATCAAAGTATAATTAACGTTAATTACTGTGTTTGGTTTAACGTTCCCGTCGACATGTCGACGGGAAGATTTTAGTTGCTTAATTATAGTAAAATACTGGCCAGTAGTATGGCGGGATTTTTTTCTCGCCTGTTTTTTTCCGTCGACATGTCGACAGGATTATCTCCCCAAATTATATATATATATATATATATATATATATATATATATATATATATATATATATATATAAATATGTATATATATATACATATGTATATATATACATATATATATATATATATATATATATATATATATATATATAGATATGTATATATATATATATACATATGTATATATACATATGTATGTATATATATATATATATATATACATATGTATATGTAAATATATACATATGTGTATATATATATACACATATGTATATATATATATATATATACATACATATGTATATATACATATGTATATATATATATATATATATATATATATATATACATATCTATATATATACATATCTATATATATATATATATATATATATATATATATACATATGTATATATATACATATGTATATATATACATATGTATATATATACATATGTATATATATACATATGTATATATATACATATGTATATATATACATATGTATATATATACATATGTATATATATATATATATATATATATATATATATATATATATATATATATATATATATTCTCACAAAATCATTCTCATAAAATTATTCCCGTCTCATTTTACACATACATTCTTGATTCTCACAAAACCCGATTGTCAATTCTCACAAAACACACATAACAATGGATAGTTTAATGCCGGAACATGAGTGGTCAAAGGCTTTATCACACGAGCTCCTGTATAATGAAATTATAAATCATTGGGGCCATGAAATTTTTTATGAATATGGTTCTTATACGAACTGTGCACCGTGGGCAGAGAGACCGGATTCTGGTATGGTTAAGGAAAATATATATATATATATATATATATATATATATATATATATATATATATATATATATATATATATATTCTCACAAAATCATTCTCATAAAATCATTCCCGTCTCATTTTACACATACATTCTTGATTCTCACAAAACCCGATTGTCAATTCTCACAAAACACACATAATAATGGATAGTTTAATGCCGGAACATGAGTGGTCAAAGGCTTTATCACACGAGCTCCTGTATAATGAAATTATAAATCATTGGGGCTATGAAATTTTTTATGAATATGGTTCTTATGCGAACTGTGCACCGTGGCAGAGAGACCGGATTCTGGTATGGTTAAGGAAAAAGCCGTACTATAGAGAGTATTTAGAAGAGCTAGGTGCTGCTGAAGATCAACGTGCTGCCGACGCTGAACATGCTGCTGAAGCTCAAGCTACTGCTGTTGGAGGTGAAGATGAAGCTGAAAGCACGTTTGACGTCAACACCTGAATTGATAATCTGAAAAATAGAATAACAGGCCTGGAAGCTACGTTTGCACATCTCAAGGAAAGGAGAGCAAGGAAAGGAAAAGATTGTGCGAGTTCTAGCAAAGCGGGAAGTAGCCAAAAAAAAATAAACTGGTCGTTGTATCATTTAATCTGTTTCATTTGGTTGTCGCATTGTTTAGTTTGAGTTGTTTCGTTTGGTTGTCGAGTTGTTTAGTTTGAGTTTTTTTGTTTGGTTGTCGAGTTGTTTAGTTTGAGTTGTTTCGTTTGGTTGTCGAGTTGTTTCGTTTGAGTCTGTATGAAATCTATGTGGTTGAGAACTCTTGCGTGTTTTAAATAAATGGTTTGCCATCATGTTTGTTAATTGTGATATTGTAGGATCGTGGTTTTATGTTGATATTGTGATTCGGGAGGTCGGAGATGGTGAAGAATACACCTTCCATGGTTAAAGCATACGTATTATTCCAACATTAAACAACAACAATAACACAACACTAACGCTTTTGTTACATCAGTTTTCACAACAACAACAACAACATTTTATTAAACAACAATGTTAATACAAATATCACCTAAAAACGTTATTTATATTTTACGATCTTTGCTAAGTTTTGTTAACGACAAAGTGTAAACTTTAGTTTTTAGTAAAACATAATTTTAGTTTAAAGACTTGCATAATTAGACATTTGCTACATTTACATTTAATATAAAACACAACATTTTTATATTTCTTAAAATAGAAATGTCACATCTCATTTATGGTAAGTTTGTGTCAAACACATCAATATGCATTTAAGAAAAGATTGTGTGTTTGACTCACCATAAGTTTTCTTACACAAGTAAGTGTTTGACTAGAAATAAGTTGATGTGGCTTTGGTTGGTTTGGAATGATTTATTGCAAAACCTTCTGTCAGACCTGGCGGAACCTTGGAGGTACACGGGCGGAACCCATCTGAGGGTTCCGCCGTATCTGCCAGACCTGCTGAAGGTCTTGCTATAAATACCAAGCCATTTGTTAGAATTTTCTTTGATCACTTATCATTACATTTACACATACACATTCATATCATTCATCTAACCCTTTAACATTTCATTTTTGTGTGAAGATTATTTTGTAGCAAAGAAGTTCACAAGTACATATAAAGTTACAAGTATTCAACACAACGTTGCAAGACTTGTTAGCTTAGCATCCTGTAGACTTTGTGTAGTTTACACTTCATTCGATTGTGTGTTTTCAGTTCTGATCGGTTAGTATTTTAGGCCTTAAAATACATAGTATGACGGGAGTTGTTGTACCCTTGTAAAAGAACTAACGGGAGTGGTTGTACCCTTATAAAAGAACTCGACATCTAGCTTAGTGTCGGTAAACGTGTATAAGCGACGTGTAAGGTTTTCTCCGCTGGTGAAAGGAGCTTGTTGACTAGTGAAAGAAACCCTCGAGTTGGATACTCGGGGCGTGGACGTAGGGCAAGGAAAAAGAGTCCTTGTAGCCGAACCACGATAAAAACTCGTGTTGTGGTTTGATCGTTTCTTTCTTTATACTTGCATATTATATATTGTCTTTGAGTTTACATCTTTGATTAAACGGAAAGTTTCAAAAGATAATTAAACTAAAAACCGGTAAAACTATTCAACCCCCTTTCTAGTTTTCCACAATTGTCATCAAGAGCTACATTACTCAAGCTTTTAAAATATATTATGTTTTAAAACTTGAAATGATCCATGGATTTTGAAAATTACAAAGAAGGGCAATCTATGCAAAAATGATTGATGCTAAACCACCTAACTTAAATTAACCAAAGAATGGTCAACTAAGTCAAATAGTCTATATCAATGCTCCGGGTAATATAATGTATCACCGGGTCGTTAAATCCCGTTGAAGTGTGAAATGTGACTTTAGCGTATTAGGGATCGGGTAATTACTCACAGGTAAGGGTTATGATCAAAATTATTTGGAAATTAATAACAAATATAGCTTAGGAAAGCTATGTGATGGATTACTGAGATTTGGATTACAAGGATTTGAGCTTAAACCTAAAATTATACGTTTTAATTAAAAACGTATACTGATGAACCGTTCAAAAAGTACAACTGAAGAACTGAAAGGGGTAAAAGTGTAAATTTGATATTTTTACAATCCTATGAATTAAAGAAAATTTTAAGAAAAATAAAAAGTATTTTTACACTATTTAATTATTTAATATTAATTATTTTACTAATTATATAATTAATACTAATTTAATTAATTAGAATTACTAATAATACTAAAAAGGCTTAGAAAATTAAGAAAATTTTTATAAATCTAATTAACCATCATGGGAATCCTAAAAAATTATAAAAAGTTAATTCTAAATATTTTAAGCTAATTAAATAATTATTATTCTATTTATTAATTAATACCTAATTAAACTATTTAAATTATGAATACTATTAAATGAATAGTAAAAATTCTAGAAAAATTTATAAAATTATTTTAACTAAAATAAAAGCTATAAAAATTATAAAAACTAGGTTATACTATTTAAAAACTCATTATGCTATTTAATTGATTAATATTAATTAAAACTAAATTAAATTAAAATTAATTAGAAATACCACTAAATTACAAAATAAAAATCTGGAAAAATTTGTAAAATTACTTTAACCTAAATTGTAATTTCTAAAAATATAAAAGTGATATATTATTTAGAAATTAATTAAAAAGAAAATTAAATTGATAAATCCTATTAAATAGAAGCTATCACTATTTTTAAAGTTGGTTTTTTTGTTTTTTTTCTTTTTCTAAACTAATTATAAGATAAAAATAAGCACTTTTAATTAAGACACTTTTTCTACACCCCTGGAAATAAGCACTTGGAGTGCTTATTCACCTCACAGTTAACTTTTGTTGACTGTGAAGGTTAATAAGCTCAAAATGGAAATGTGGGGTCCACAATTGAATTTCTTGGTTTCTCTGAGTCTAATGAACACAAATAAGCAACAATCAAGCAACAAACAAGCCTTAATAAGCCAAAAAGCAACAAATAAGCACTTTGCTTATTTGTTGACTGAGCAGTTGAGGGACAAAGTTAAAGGGTCAAACTAGGTAGGGTCCACAGATTTTGGGGTCAAACAAAAGGTCAACCCTGATTCCTGGGTAGGAGGGGGGTTGAAAGGTGCAAGGTAAAGGCTATGGGACCCACTGGGTCAGTCACAAACCACCAATGAAGTTAGGTGGATGGCTGAGGTAACTGAGAGCAGGGCAAATAGGTTGCCCTGCAGGTCACTTTGAGACCTGTTTGAACCCACCAAACAAATTCAAAAAAATCTGGAAAAATTAACAAAAATCTACAAAGTGGTAGATAATAAGCACACCAAGTATCAGCTTCTAATAATTAAAATCAAATAAGTTACACCCCTCCCAATATTGCTCAAAATGACTGAACAAGTTTTTGACTTTGAAGAGTTTTGCTCAACTTTGACTTTTATGAACTTGAGAAGCTGATTTAATGATCCAATAAGCTAAGATAAGCTATATTAAAACTATTTTGGGTAAAACTTTAACTTTTGAAAAGGATTTGTGGGATTTGGACTTCAAAAATCACCACAGTGGACTGTGGTGATTATTGTCTTGTGATTTTGACTTTTAAAGTCTTTTGTACCAAAATTTCTTGTTCCCCTGAGCTTTATTATACCCTAATAATCAATAGAAACTAACAAATGCTCAGTAACACAACTAGAATACACCAAACAAAGCACAACCAAACACCCTCTTCAAAACAGTTAAAGAAGAGATTACCACTTAAACAACTAATAAACTCAAACAGATGATTACAACTAGTCTATAAGCTAATATATAAATGCAATGAACTTAAATTAACAACCTAAGCTGCTTAAGAGTAAAAATAAAAGAGTATGTAGCTTACAAAGCCTTCCAAGCTATTGAGTAGGTACCAAGGACCAAACCAAACAATCCTATGCCCTCCCCTGAGGTTCCTAACCCACAGCCTTCCAATATTCACTGTGCTCCATGCTTATGCAACAAATGATCGCCACTTTTTATTTTTTTGTTTTTATTTTTCTTATTTTTTAGTAGATATTTAAAACTGAGCCTAGAGTTATCTTAGAAGCTTATAAAGCTTTTCAAAACTTGTTTTTAAGTTTGTATAAGCTACTGAATTACATGAACTCACATTAGAAACTTTTAAATAGAACTTGGGAATTTAGATTGAGACTTTGAAAAGTGAAAAAGAGGATTAAGCTTCAAACTGAATTTTCATTAATAAGAAGAGTTACATTACATTAAAAGTAAACTGAAAATACAAAATAAGCTAAGAAAATTACACACTCCAGCTTCTTATGAGCTTATCCTTATATAACGACCTAAAAATAAACCCTCATGCCTTCCACACAGCTTCTTTTTGAAAACTAAGAGCCCCACATGACTTTGCTTTGACCTCTGACCAAATCCCCATCGTCAATTTAATCTTTTATGCATCCTAGCCATTGATTGGCATTTTGGCGCCAATTTGAGTACGGGGCAAAACTAGTGGTATTGGTGAGGGTTTTGGGGAAGCATTAATGGTGGTGGAGTTGGTGGGTGAGGGGCATTAATGGTGGGGGGGGGGGGGGTTTAGTAGGTGAAAAGGTGAGGAGGGGGGAGAAGATTTCTCCCTGGTTTTGCGCTTGGCTGTTGGGGAAGAAAGGTCGGGGTGTGGGGTTTGACCTGGGTCAACGCCCAGGTTTTATTTAAAAGAAAAGTGGGCTTGTGGACTGGGCTTGGGGATCAGCTGGGCTAGGGGGTGGATTGGGTTGGATTGGTTTTTGGTTTAATGGATAACAAGGGTCCGGTTTGGATAAGTTAATCACAAGGACCATATTTGCAAACTTTTCAAAGTTGAGGGGTGTGAAATGTAACTTCCCAAAACTTCTTCAAATGATCAATTTATGCCAAATACCAATAACCAAGGACCAAATTTGTATTTTTCCACTTTTTTCCAATTTCAAAAATTCCCAGGGACTACTTTTGCCATATTTGGATTTTTAGGGACTAATCATGTAATATTTGAAAACTTGCAACCCAATTATGATATTTTGACTTTATTTGACTTTTAAGACCTTGGGTTGACTTTTCCTTAAAAATAAATGCATAGGGACTAAAGTTGACAAGTTTTGAAACTCGGGGGATTGAAACTGCCAATACTGCAAACTTTGTACGTTTTTTCTTTGTTTTTGCACATTTTGCTTTTAAAACACATAAAACACAATCCCTGGGATAATTTAAGTATTTTGATATCTTTTTGATTGTTTTTGTGCGTTTTGGCAGTTTAAATATATCGAAAACGATGAGTGTTTGAGCACTCATCAATCCCCCACACTGAACTATTGCTAGTCCCTAGCAATCTTTTTAGAAAACTTGATGGATTTTAAACTCTTTACCAAAAGCCATCACTTCTGGAGTAGCCAGGTGTAAGAACTGTGGCACACCTGATAACCGTGTGATTTTGAGCAAACCACCAGCTTTCAACGGATTTGTTAAGTCTTTACCAGGAGCCGTTTGCTCCTGGACTAGCCAGCATCTTGATGGACCTAGTCGACATCTTGGTGAGCTGATTACCAATTATGGATTTCCACGGCCTTTACCACAAGCCATAATCTTGCGGGCTAGCCAACTCATTTGTTTTCGGGGAGTTGATGACCCACACAATTTTGGGCAAATTGCCAGCCGTCAACGGATTTGATATATCTTTACCAAGAGCCGTTTGCTCCTGGATTAGCCAATCCCTTTTGTCGCTTAGACGAGGCGGACTGATTACCCTAAAAATTTTGAAATAAAGTGAAAAATTTTTGAAAATTTTGGCCAAAACGGGGGGGGGGGGGGGGGGGGGGGGGAGGGGGGGGGTACTTGAAAGATATTTGCTAAAATTCGTTAGAATTTCCCCCCCACACTTAGAAATGAATATTGTCCTCAATATTCAAAGTCCCGGCTATTATGCCGAAGCTATGAACGTAAAAAGCCAAGATTCGAATCTAACTGCGGAAATACCAATTTCACTTTATTTCTATATATACAACTTTTTTTTTTTTTTTTTTTTTTTTTTTTTTTTTTTTTTAACTTATATACATATATACATTTTTTCAAACAGCGGGGGGTTGGCCATTCCCCCACACTTAGTGGTAGAAAATAGAAAGAATCAGAGATACGGGTGAAAACCCGTATTGTTGCTAGTTTTTGGTCATTGAGTCGCTAGCTTGACTCTATCCCCGAATTCAATTGTCCTTGGGGAAAGTTTGGAGATCCGGGACGACCATGGATGGTACGTCCTCTCCAAAGTAGTGCTTTAACCGATGTCCATTCACTTTGAAATTTGGACCGTCACTTTGAGATAATTCGACGGTGCCATAAGGATAGACTTTTGCGATAGTGAATGGACCAGTCCATCGGGTTTTGAGCTTTCCCGAGAAGATCTTGAATCTAGAATTGAAAAGAAGGACTCGATCACCAACGTTGAAAACGCGGTTTTTGATTTTTGAGTCATGAATCTTCTTTGTCTTTTCTTTATAGATCAAAGAGTTCTCGTAAGCCTGATCACGCAGTTCGTTTAATTCATTTAGTTGAACTTTTCTATGATCACCCGCCGTTTTGAGGTCGAAATTGGCATGCTTGAGAGCCCAATAGGCTTTGTGTTCAAGCTCGATCGGAAGATGGCACGCTTTCCCGTACACAAGTTTATAAGGCGTACACCCAATGGGTGTTTTGTAAGCCGTACGGAAAGCCCAAAGTGCATCATCTAATTTGTCCGACCACGATGCACGATTTTCACCTACAGTTCTCTCCAATATTCTTTTAATGCCCCGATTGGACACTTCGACTTGGTCACTTGTTTGAGGGTGGTACGCAGTGGAAAGACGGTGAGTCACACCGTATTTTTGCATGACTTTGTCAAATTTGTCATTACAGAAGTGCGTACCACGATCACTAATAATAGCACGTGGAGTTCCGAATCGGGCAAAGAGAGCTTTTAAAAATTTCACCACCACTCGGGCATCATTTGTGGGTAAGGCTTTTGCTTCAACCCATTTTGACAAGTAGTCAACTGCCACGAGTATGTATTTGTTGCCGTGAGAAGATGGAAATGGCCCCATAAAGTCGATACCCCAGATATCAAAGATTTCACAAACTTGAATTGCATTCTGAGGCATTTCATTTTTTTGTGAAATATTCCCGTGGCGCTGACAAGCGTCACAGGACTTGACCAATTCTTGGGCATCCTTGTAGATCGAGGGCCAATAAAAGCCGGAATCAAACACCTTTTTGGCGGTGTAGTTGGGATTGTGGTGGCCCCCCGTGGGACCAGCATGGCAAGCCTTTAAGATTTCAGCGGCTTCCTGACCATACACACACCGCCGGATGACTTGATCCGCGCATATCTTGAACAAATAGGGGTCGTCCCAAAAGTAATGTTTTACGTCTTTGAAAAATTTATTTTTTTGTTGGGACGACATCCCTTTCACGATGAAATTACCCGCAAGATAGTTTGCAAAGTCGGCAAACCATGGGGTAATAGAATCTCCACGAAATGAAACCGCATTGAGGGTTTCGAGAGGAAATGTTTCATTTATTTCCTTTTTCTCGAAATCATTTTGGTGAGGGTTTTCAAGACGGGAGAGATGATCAGCAGCTAGGTTCTCAGCTCCTTTTTTATCACGAATAATGATATCAAATTCCTGAAGGAGGAGAACCCATCGGAGGAGTCTCGGCTTTGCATCCTGTTTTGCAAATAGATATTTCAAAGCCGAATGATCCGTGTACACTATGCTTTTAGTCAGAATCAAGTATGGCCGGAATTTTTCAAAAGCATACACCACAGCTAATAATTCTTTTTCAGTGGTGGTGTAATGACTTTGTGCCTCGGTCATAGTCTTGCTGGCATAGTGTATAGGCTGAAAATGTTTTGTTTTGCGTTGCCCCAAGACTGCCCCTATAGCATAATCACTAGCATCACACATGAGCTCGAAGGGCAAGTCCCAATCGGGGGCAACAAGAATCGGTGCCTCGGTAAGCCTTTTCTTTAATGTTTCAAAGGCTTCGATGCACTCAGGGGAGAAGATAAAAGGAGCATCATTCTCGAGGAGATGGGTCATGGGCCGGGCAATTTTTGAAAAATCTTGAATAAACCTACGATAGAAACCGGCGTGACCCAAAAAGCTCCTAACACCTTTCACGGTTGTGGGATGAGGCAATTTTGCAATGACGTCCACTTTGGCACGATCAACCTCAATCCCGTTTTTTGAAATTTTATGGCCGAGGACAATGCCCTCTTTGACCATAAAGTGACTCTTCTCCCAATTTAGACATAACTTTGTGTCTTCACAACGTTTTAGCATGCTGTCTAAATGGGAGAGACATGTTTTAAACGAATCCCCAATGACCGAGAAATCGTCCATAAAGACCTCCATACTTTTCCCGATCATGTCGGAAAAGATGGCCATCATACATCTTTGAAACGTGCCCGGAGCATTACATAAGCCAAATGGCATACGTTTATATGCGAAGGTTCCATAGGGGTACGTAAAAGTGGTCTTTTCTTGGTCTTGCGGGTCAATGGGAATCTGAAAGTAACCCGAGAAACCATCGAGGAAGCAATAGTACTCATTCCCCGCTAATCTCTCGAGCATCTGATCCATAAAAGGCAGAGGAAAATGATCTTTACGGGTGGCGTCATTCAATTTACGATAATCAATGCAGACGCGCCAACCCGTAACCAAACGAGTTGGAATTAACTCATTCTCCTCATTTGTGACAACGGTAATGCCACCCTTTTTTGGAACACAATGGATTGGGCTGACCCAAGGACTGTCCGAGATAGGGTAAATCAATCCGGCATCAAGAAGTTTTAAAACCTCTTGTTTGATAACCTCGTGAATTTTTGGATTCACCCTTCTTTGTTGTTGGACTGCAGGTTTGAAATCGTCCTCCATTAAAATCTTATGAGTACAAAACTCAGGGTCAATGCCCTTGATATCTGAGAGACGCCAAGCAATTGCTTGTTTATGAGATTTCAAAACCTTGATAAGAGAAACCTTTTCCTCATCACTTAAGTCTTTGGCAATTATGACGGGTAATTTATCATCACCCTCCAGAAATGCATATTCAAGATGAGGCGGCAAGTCCTTAAGTTCAACCTCGGGGAAGTCATCAGTTTTCTCAACATTTTTGACCTCCTCATTATGAAGTTGTTGTGGTAGAACAGGAAGAGGTGAGGGATCTTCGTTTAACAATTTTTCAAGCGTGAGAATATCCCTCTCGAGGTCGATCTCTTGGTTATCGACTCCATCGGGAATCGAGTCACTTTTGAGAAACGCCTCCATTTCTTCTAAGATGAAGTCACTTCCCTCAAATGAAGTGAGGGAAGGAGAAGAATTGGCTATGATGGGATGAGAAGATTGAGTGAGATTTTCACTCGAAGAATCATCAATGAAACCTAAAATCTCTTGAGCATACTCCTCAGCAGCAACATTGATTACATCTATTTTGTTAACCGATTCACAATCATAATTGGAGGAGTATCTCGATGTTTGATTTAGGTTGAAGGTAATAGCTTCCGTCCCAACACGTAGTGTGATCTCATGCTCAAATACATCGATAAGAGCGCGCCCTGTTCTAAGGAATCCCCGCCCAAGAATGAGAGGGACCCTAGAATCGGCATCAAAGTCAACAATCACAAAATCTGCCGGAAAATGGAACTTTCCCACTCTAACAAGTACGTCCTCGGCAATGCCAATGGGACGAGAAATCGAGCGATCGGCAAGCTCTAAAGTCAAGCACGTGGGAGTGAGTTCGGGAAGAGAAAGTTTCTTCCACACAGAATATGGCATCAGGTTGATGCTAGCACCTAGATCGGCCAGGGCGAAGCAATCAACCATACCCGGGAAAGTACAAGGAATGAGAAATTTCCCGGGATCCCCAAGCTTTTCAGGAAGCTTTTTTAAAAGAACCGCAGAGCAGTTCTCATTCAGAGGAGTTCTTGCCATCTCAAATAATTTTTCTTTATTATTCAACAAATTTTTGATTGTCGATGCAAACTTAGGCATCAAGAGAATAACATCCGCGAAGCTGATATCGAAATGCAAATCTTGGAAGATTTGGAAAAATTTATCCATTTGGTGATTAGCTTTTTCGCGGAGCTTTTGTTCACTGAGACATGAAGGATATGGAATAGAAGTTTTGGATTTAGGGTTGTCCACTGGAGTTTCTGGTGGTTCAAAGACAACTCCAGGCTTACATCTGGTTTCAGGATTATCCTGAGGTTGGACATGTGCTGTACTTCGTGGGCTAGGATTTTGCACTTTGTCCTTTGTCACCTCAGGTTCACGACTCACTACCTTTGGAGGAGAAGAAGAGGTAGTAGGAATCGCGGGTTCATCATATGAAGCACCACTTCGTGTTGTGATCGCCTTAGCATCGCCCCTCGGGTTAGCGATCGTGTTGCTCGGTAAAGTAGTACCTGAGCTCGAGGGTCGATCATTTAAAGACTTCTTAATGTCAGAAATCTGGCTGACCAGCAACTTGTTCAACTCTTCTTGGGACTTCATAAATTGCTTCAACAATTCATCAGATGAAGGCCCGGTTGGAACAATGGCTTGATTCGGATTAGGAATATTTGGAGCTCGATTGTTCGGGTTTGGGCCTTGATTGAAATTTCCTTGATTCTGGTGAATGTTTCCATGAAAGTTCCTGGGGTTGAAATTACCCTGACCTTGGTTCCGGTTAAAGTTTCCTTGATGTTGAAAACCTTGATTTTGAAAACTTTGGTTTTGATTTTGAAAACCGTGACCCTGATTGAAATTATTTTGGTTTTGATAACCTTGGTTAACTCTGTTTTGGTTTTGGCCACGGTTTTGAACATTTTGGTTTTGATTAAAACCGGGAGGTCCAGGATAATGGTGAGGACGATAGTTCGGGTCAATAGGAGGACGGTATTGATTTCCCCCTTGATTTTGGGACCCGATAACAGCATTAGCTTCATATGGAGTACCATCAGTAGCTGTGCAATTGTAGTAGGCATGCGGCCCACCACAAGTCACACAGACTTCCACTTTTTTAACCTCAGCATGGGGAGGATGTTGTGGAAATGAGACTTTCTTTGTTTGGGCGAGAACCAAAGCTTGGATCGCTTCAGTGAGCTTGTCAAGCTTAGCATCCGTGCTAGATTGACCCACAGAAGATGAAGTAGAAGGTCCCGCATTGATTTGAGAAACAATCGGTTTGCTTCGTGTAGAGCGGACCTTGGACTTGTTTTCTATGATTTGCAAAGCTTCTTTTGTGGTTCTACTCAAAAAATTTCCTCCCGCGGAGGCATTGAGAGAATCCTGATCAGCTTGGCTCACGCCATTGTAAAAAGTATTGAGTTGCATCAACTCAGAGAAACCATGATGTGGACACTTGCGAAGTAATTCTTTGAAACGATCCCACGCTTCACCAAAAGACTCATCGTATTTTTGAGTGAACTTGGTGATTTCGTTTTTAAGACTCGTGGTCTTGGAAGGTGGGAAGAATTCATTCACAAATTTTTTGACAAGATCTTCCCAAGTCTCAATAGATCGTGGAGGTTGTTTTTCAAGCCAAATCCGGGCTTGTCCCTCCAGTGAGAATGGGAAGAGAAGGAGTTTGATTGCTTCACACGGGACATTTTTGTACTTGATGGTTGATGTGATTTTGTTGAACCATCGAATATGAGCATGAGGATCGTCCCGCTCAAAACCATAGAATTGGCTTGAGGTTACAAGATTGAGTAACCCGGTTTTGAGCTCAAAATTATCAGCCACAATGGCTGGGACAACAATGGCATCTCCGTAACCCTCGATGGGTGCTTGGAGAAGTTCACACATGGGACGGTCTTCCGCCATGGTGACAGTGGGTGTGGCAACAGTACGGATCTCAGATCCGACTGTTGGTGCTGAACGTCGTCGAGGTCTTCTAGGTTTCCGAACAAGCTCACGTAATGGGCTCGTGGACCTTGAAGAACGAGTGCGCATGCACTAAAAACCAATCAAAACAAAAATCGAGGCAAAACAACAGTGAACTTAAACCAATAATCGCAAGCAAGTGGCTTCTTTAGAAAAGGTACACCACCCACAAGGATACAAAGGCAAGTTTTAATCTTTTTGATTTGGGAACTTATTTGTTCACACCTCCAGTTGGAAAGTGTTCTGTCTCGGTTTTCGACGGTTTATTTTTATGTAGAATTATTATTCACAAGAAAGAGACGAATGTTTTTGTGTTTTGTGTATGGGTTTAAAAACTTTTGGAAAATATTTTTGGTATCGTTTCGTTTACCAAAATCGTTTTTCTTTAAGAATCACCTTAAAAGAAAACCGAATCAGAAAACGTTACGATTTGTTTTGTTGTTTTTAATTATTTTTGGTGTTTTAACACTTTAGGAAAAGTGTTAATGACTTTTTTGTATTTTGATTATGAAAATATACACAAGTGGTGGTATTTGTACAGTGAAAGAGGTGAGATAATACTAATCTCAAATAATGCTAAAGAAACGCGCACACTTCCCCGGCAGCGGCGCCAAAAATTGATTGATGCTAAACCACCTAACTTAAATTAACCAAAGAATGGTCAACTAAGTCAAATAGTCTATATCAATGCTCCGGGTAATATAATGTATCACCGGGTCGTTAAATCCCGTTGAAGTGTGAAATGTGACTTTAGCGTATTAGGGATCGGGTAATTACTCACAGGTAAGGGTTATGATCAAAATTATTTGGAAATTAATAACAAATATAGCTTAGGAAAGCTATGTGATGGATTACTGAGATTTGGATTACAAGGATTTGAGCTTAAACCTAAAATTATACGTTTTAATTAAAAACGTATACTGATGAACCGTTCAAAAAGTACAACTGAAGAACTGAAAGGGGTAAAAGTGTAAATTTGATATTTTTACAATCCTATGAATTAAAGAAAATTTTAAGAAAAATAAAAAGTATTTTTACACTATTTAATTATTTAATATTAATTATTTTACTAATTATATAATTAATACTAATTTAATTAATTAGAATTACTAATAATACTAAAAAGGCTTAGAAAATTAAGAAAATTTTTATAAATCTAATTAACCATCATGGGAATCCTAAAAAATTATAAAAAGTTAATTCTAAATATTTTAAGCTAATTAAATAATTATTATTCTATTTATTAATTAATACCTAATTAAACTATTTAAATTATGAATACTATTAAATGAACAGTAAAAATTCTAGAAAAATTTATAAAATTATTTTAACTAAAATAAAAGCTATAAAAATTATAAAAACTAGGTTATACTATTTAAAAACTCATTATGCTATTTAATTGATTAATATTAATTAAAACTAAATTAAATTAAAATTATTAGAAATACCACTAAATTACAAAATAAAAATCTGGAAAAATTTGTAAAATTACTTTAACCTAAATTGTAATTTCTAAAAATATAAAAGTGATATATTATTTAGAAATTAATTAAAAAGAAAATTAAATTGATAAATCCTATTAAATAGAAGCTATCACTATTTTTAAAGTTGGTTTTTTTGTTTTTTTTCTTTTTCTAAACTAATTATAAGATAAAAATAAGCACTTTTAATTAAGACACTTTTTCTACACCCCTGGAAATAAGCACTTGGAGTGCTTATTCACCTCACAGTTGACTTTTGTTGACTGTGAAGGTTAATAAGCTCAAAATGGAAATGTGGGGTCCACAATTGAATTTCTTGGTTTCTCTGAGTCTAATGAACACAAATAAGCAACAATCAAGCAACAAACAAGCCTTAATAAGCCAAAAAGCAACAAATAAGCACTTTGCTTATTTGTTGACTGAGCAGTTGAGGGACAAAGTTAAAGGGTCAAACTAGGTAGGGTCCACAGATTTTGGGGTCAAACAAAAGGTCAACCCTGATTCCTGGGTAGGAGGGGGGTTGAAAGGTGCAAGGTAAAGGCTATGGGACCCACTGGGTCAGTCACAAACCACCAATGAAGTTAGGTGGATGGCTGAGGTAACTGAGAGCAGGGCAAATAGGTTGCCCTGCAGGTCACTTTGAGACCTGTTTGAACCCACTAAACAAATTCAAAAAAATCTAGAAAAATTAACAAAAATCTACAAAGTGGTAGATAATAAGCACACCAAGTATCAGCTTCTAATAATTAAAATCAAATAAGTTACACCCCTCCCAATATTGCTCAAAATGACTGAACAAGTTTTTGACTTTGAAGAGTTTTGCTCAACTTTGACTTTTATGAACTTGAGAAGCTGATTTAATGATCCAATAAGCTAAGATAAGCTATATTAAAACTATTTTGGGTAAAACTTTAACTTTTGAAAAGGATTTGTGGGATTTGGACTTCAAAAATCACCACAGTGGACTGTGGTGATTATTGTCTTGTGATTTTGACTTTTAAAGTCTTTTGTACCAAAATTTCTTGTTCCCCTGAGCTTTATTATACCCTAATAATCAATAGAAACTAACAAATGCTCAGTAACACAACTAGAATACACCAAACAAAGCACAACCAAACACCCTCTTCAAAACAGTTAAAGAAGAGATTACCACTTAAACAACTAATAAACTCAAACAGATGATTACAACTAGTCTATAAGCTAATATATAAATGCAATGAACTTAAATTAACAACCTAAGCTGCTTAAGAGTAAAAATAAAAGAGTATGTAGCTTACAAAGCCTTCCAAGCTATTGAGTAGGTACCAAGGACCAAACCAAACAATCCTATGCCCTCCCCTGAGGTTCCTAACCCACAGCCTTCCAATATTCACTGTGCTCCATGCTTATGCAACAAATGATCGCCACTTTTTATTTTTTTGTTTTTATTTTTCTTATTTTTTAGTAGATATTTAAAACTGAGCCTAGAGTTATCTTAGAAGCTTATAAAGCTTTTCAAAACTTGTTTTTAAGTTTGTATAAGCTACTGAATTACATGAACTCACATTAGAAACTTTTAAATAGAACTTGGGAATTTAGATTGAGACTTTGAAAAGTGAAAAAGAGGATTAAGCTTCAAACTGAATTTTCATTAATAAGAAGAGTTACATTACATTAAAAGTAAACTGAAAATACAAAATAAGCTAAGAAAATTACACACTCCAGCTTCTTATGAGCTTATCCTTATATAACGACCTAAAAATAAACCCTCATGCCTTCCACACAGCTTCTTTTTGAAAACTAAGAGCCCCACATGACTTTGCTTTGACCTCTGACCAAATCCCCATCGTCAATTTAATCTTTTATGCATCCTAGCCATTGATTGGCATTTTGGCGCCAATTTGAGTACGGGGCAAAACTAGTGGTATTGGTGAGGGTTTTGGGGAAGCATTAATGGTGGTGGAGTTGGTGGGTGAGGGGCATTAATGGTGGGGGGGGGGGGTTTAGTAGGTGAAAAGGTGAGGAGGGGGGAGAAGATTTCTCCCTGGTTTTGCGCTTGGCTGTTGGGGAAGAAAGGTCGGGGTGTGGGGTTTGACCTGGGTCAACGCCCAGGTTTTATTTAAAAGAAAAGTGGGCTTGTGGACTGGGCTTGGGGATCAGCTGGGCTAGGGGGTGGATTGGGTTGGATTGGTTTTTGGTTTAATGGATAACAAGGGTCCGGTTTGGATAAGTTAATCACAAGGACCATATTTGCAAACTTTTCAAAGTTGAGGGGTGTGAAATGTAACTTCCCAAAACTTCTTCAAATGATCAATTTATGCCAAATACCAATAACCAAGGACCAAATTTGTATTTTTCCACTTTTTTCCAATTTCAAAAATTCCCAGGGACTACTTTTGCCATATTTGGATTTTTAGGGACTAATCATGTAATTTTTGAAAACTTGCAACCCAATTATGATATTTTGACTTTATTTGACTTTTAAGACCTTGGGTTGACTTTTCCTTAAAAATAAATGCATAGGGACTAAAGTTGACAAGTTTTGAAACTCGGGGGACTGAAACTGCCAATACTGCAAACTTTGTACGTTTTTTCTTTGTTTTTGCACATTTTGCTTTTAAAACACATAAAACACAATCCCTGGGATAATTTAAGTATTTTGATATCTTTTTGATTGTTTTTGTGCGTTTTGGCAGTTTAAATATATCGAAAACGATGAGTGTTTGAGCACTCATCAATCCCCCACACTGAACTATTGCTAGTCCCTAGCAATCTTTTTAGAAAACTTAATGGATTTTAAACTCTTTACCAAAAGCCATCACTTCTGGAGTAGCCAGGTGTAAGAACTGTGGCACACCTGATAACCGTGTGATTTTGAGCAAACCACCAGCTTTCAACGGATTTGTTAAGTCTTTACCAGGAGCCGTTTGCTCCTGGACTAGCCAGCATCTTGATGGACCTAGTCGACATCTTGGTGAGCTGATTACCAATTATGGATTTCCACGGCCTTTACCACAAGCCATAATCTTGCGGGCTAGCCAACTCATTTGTTTTCGGGGAGTTGATGACCCACACAATTTTGGGCAAATTGCCAGCCGTCAACAGATTTGATATATCTTTACCAAGAGCCGTTTGCTCCTGGATTAGCCAATCCCTTTTGTCGCTTAGACGAGGCGGACTGATTACCCTAAAAATTTTGAAATAAAGTGAAAAATTTTTGAAAATTTTGGCCAAAACGGGGGGGGGGGGGGGGGGGGGGGGTACTTGAAAGATATTTGCTAAAATTCGTTAGAATTTCCCCCCCACACTTAGAAATGAATATTGTCCTCAATATTCAAAGTCCCGGCTATTATGCCGAAGCTATGAACGTAAAAAGCCAAGATTCGAATCTAACTGCGGAAATACCAATTTCACTTTATTTCTATATATACAACTTTTTTTTTTTTTTTTTTTTTTAACTTATATACATATATACATTTTTTCAAACAGCGGGGGGTTGGCCATTCCCCCACACTTAGTGGTAGAAAATAGAAAGAATCAGAGATACGGGTGAAAACCCGTATTGTTGCTAGTTTTTGGTCATTGAGTCGCTAGCTTGACTCTATCCCCGAATTCAATTGTCCTTGGGGAAAGTTTGGAGATCCGGGACGACCATGGATGGTACGTCCTCTCCAAAGTAGTGCTTTAACCGATGTCCATTCACTTTGAAATTTGGACCGTCACTTTGAGATAATTCGACGGTGCCATAAGGATAGACTTTTGCGATAGTGAATGGACCAGTCCATCGGGTTTTGAGCTTTCCCGAGAAGATCTTGAGTCTAGAATTGAAAAGAAGGACTCGATCACCAACGTTGAAAACGCGGTTTTTGATTTTTGAGTCATGAATCTTCTTTGTCTTTTCTTTATAGATCAAAGAGTTCTCGTAAGCCTGATCACGCAGTTCGTTTAATTCATTTAGTTGAACTTTTCTATGATCACCCGCCGTTTTGAGGTCGAAATTGGCATGCTTGAGAGCCCAATAGGCTTTGTGTTCAAGCTCGATCGGAAGATGGCACGCTTTCCCGTACACAAGTTTATAAGGCGTACACCCAATGGGTGTTTTGTAAGCCGTACGGAAAGCCCAAAGTGCATCATCTAATTTGTCCGACCACGATGCACGATTTTCACCTACAGTTCTCTCCAATATTCTTTTAATGCCCCGATTGGACACTTCGACTTGTCCACTTGTTTGAGGGTGGTACGCAGTGGAAAGACGGTGAGTCACACCGTATTTTTGCATGACTTTGTCAAATTTGTCATTACAGAAGTGCGTACCACGATCACTAATAATAGCACGTGGAGTTCCGAATCGGGCAAAGAGAGCTTTTAAAAATTTCACCACCACTCGGGCATCATTTGTGGGTAAGGCTTTTGCTTCAACCCATTTTGACAAGTAGTCAACTGCCACGAGTATGTATTTGTTGCCGTGAGAAGATGGAAATGGCCCCATAAAGTCGATACCCCAGATATCAAAGATTTCACAAACTTGAATTGCATTCTGAGGCATTTCATTTTTTTGTGAAATATTCCCGTGGCGCTGACAAGCGTCACAGGACTTGACCAATTCTTGGGCATCCTTGTAGATCGAGGGCCAATAAAAGCCGGAATCAAACACCTTTTTGGCGGTGTAGTTGGGATTGTGGTGGCCCCCCGTGGGACCAGCATGGCAAGCCTTTAAGATTTCAGCGGCTTCCTGACCATACACACACCGCCGGATGACTTGGTCCGCGCATATCTTGAACAAATAGGGGTCGTCCCAAAAGTAATGTTTTACGTCTTTGAAAAATTTATTTTTTTGTTGGGACGACATCCCTTTCACGATGAAATTACCCGCAAGATAGTTTGCAAAGTCGGCAAACCATGGGGTAATAGAATCTCCACGAAATGAAACCGCATTGAGGGTTTCGAGAGGAAATGTTTCATTTATTTCCTTTTTCTCGAAATCATTTTGGTGAGGGTTTTGAAGACGGGAGAGATGATCAGCAGCTAGGTTCTCAGCTCCTTTTTTTATCACGAATAATGATATCAAATTCCTGAAGGAGGAGAACCCATCGGAGGAGTCTCGGCTTTGCATCCTGTTTTGCAAATAGATATTTCAAAGCCGAATGATCCGTATACACTATGCTTTTAGTCAGAATCAAGTATGGCCGGAATTTTTCAAAAGCATACACCACAGCTAATAATTCTTTTTCAGTGGTGGTGTAATGACTTTGTGCCTCGGTCATAGTCTTGCTGGCATAGTGTATAGGCTGAAAATGTTTTGTTTTGCGTTGCCCCAAGACTGCCCCTATAGCATAATCACTAGCATCACACATGAGCTCGAAGGGCAAGTCCCAATCGGGGGCAACAAGAATCGGTGCCTCGGTAAGCCTTTTCTTTAATGTTTCAAAGGCTTCGATGCACTCAGGGGAGAAGATAAAAGGAGCATCCTTCTCGAGGAGATGGGTCATGGGCCGGGCAATTTTTGAAAAATCTTGAATAAACCTACGATAGAAACCGGCGTGACCCAAAAAGCTCCTAACACCTTTCACGGTTGTGGGATGAGGCAATTTTGCAATGATGTCCACTTTGGCACGATCAACCTCAATCCCGTTTTTTGAAATTTTATGGCCGAGGACAATGCCCTCTTTGACCATAAAGTGACTCTTCTCCCAATTTAGACATAACTTTGTGTCTTCACAACGTTTTAGCATGCTGTCTAAATGGGAGAGACATGTTTTAAACGAATCCCCAATGACCGAGAAATCGTCCATAAAGACCTCCATACTTTTCCCGATCATGTCGGAAAAGATGGCCATCATACATCTTTGAAACGTGCCCGGAGCATTACATAAGCCAAATGGCATACGTTTATATGCGAAGGTTCCATAGGGGCACGTAAAAGTGGTCTTTTCTTGGTCTTGCGGGTCAATGGGAATCTGAAAGTAACCCGAGAAACCATCGAGGAAGCAATAGTACTCATTCCCCGCTAATCTCTCGAGCATCTGATCCATAAAAGGCAGAGGAAAATGATCTTTACGGGTGGCGTCATTCAATTTACGATAATCAATGCAGACGCGCCAACCCGTAACCAAACGAGTTGGAATTAACTCATTCTCCTCATTTGTGACAACGGTAATGCCACCCTTTTTTGGAACACAATGGATTGGGCTGACCCAAGGACTGTCCGAGATAGGGTAAATCAATCCGGCATCAAGAAGTTTTAAAACCTCTTGTTTGATAACCTCGTGAATTTTTGGATTCACCCTTCTTTGTTGTTGGACTGCAGGTTTGAAATCGTCCTCCATTAAAATCTTATGAGTACAAAACTCAGGGTCAATGCCCTTGATATCTGAGAGACGCCAAGCAATTGCTTGTTTATGAGATTTCAAAACCTTGATAAGAGCAACCTTTTCCTCATCACTTAAGTCTTTGGCAATTATGACGGGTAATTTATCATCACCCTCCAGAAATGCATATTCAAGATGAGGCGGCAAGTCCTTAAGTTCAACCTCGGGGAAGTCATCAGTTTTCTCAACATTTTTGACCTCCTCATTATGAAGTTGTTGTGGTAGAACAGGAAGAGGTGAGGGATCTTCGTTTAACAATTTTTCAAGCGTGAGAATATCCCTCTCGAGGTCGATCTCTTGGTTATCGACTCCATCGGGAATCGAGTCACTTTTGAGAAACGCCTCCATTTCTTCTAAGATGAAGTCACTTCCCTCAAACGGAGTGAGGGAAGGAGAAGAATTGGCTATGATGGGATGAGAAGATTGAGTGAGATTTTCACTCGAAGAATCATCAATGAAACCTAAAATCTCTTGAGCATACTCCTCAGCAGCAACATTGATTACATCTATTTTGTTAACCGATTCACAATCATAATTGGAGGAGTATCTCGATGTTTGATTTAGGTTGAAGGTAATAGCTTCCGTCCCAACACGTAGTGTGATCTCATGCTCAAATACATCGATAAGAGCGCGCCCTGTTCTGAGGAATCCCCGCCCAAGAATGAGAGGGACCCTAGAATCGGCATCAAAGTCAACAATCACAAAATCTGCCGGAAAATGGAACTTTCCCACTCTAACAAATACGTCCTCGGCAATGCCAATGGGACGAGAAATCGAGCGATCGGCAAGCTCTAAAGTCATGCACGTGGGAGTGAGTTCGGGAAGAGAAAGTTTCTTCCACACAGAATATGGCATCAGGTTGATGCTAGCACCTAGATCGGCCAGGGCGAAGCAATCAACCATACCCGGGAAAGTACAAGGAATGAGAAATTTCCCGGGATCCCCAAGCTTTTCAGGAAGCTTTTTTAAAAGAACCGCAGAGCAGTTCTCATTCAGAGGAGTTCTTGCCATCTCAAATAATTTTTCTTTATTATTCAACAGATTTTTGATTGTCGATGCAAACTTGGGCATCAAGAGAATAGCATCCGCGAAGCTGATATCGAAATGCAAATCTTGGAAGATTTGGAAAAATTTATCCATTTGGTGATTAGCTTTTTCGTGGAGCTTTTGTTCACTGAGACGTGAAGGATATGGAATAGAAGTTTTGGATTTAGGGTTGTCCACTGGAGTTTCTCGTGGTTCAAAGACAACTCCAGGCTTACATCTGGTTTCAGGATTATCCTGAGGTTGGACATGTGCTGTACTTCGTGGGCTAGGATTTTGCACTTTGTCCTTTGTCACCTCAGGTTCACGACTCACTACCTTTGGAGGAGAAGAAGAGGGTAGTAGGAATCGCGGGTTCATCATATGAAGCACCACTTCGTGTTGTGATCGCCTTAGCATCGCCCCTCGAGTTAGCGATCGTGTTTGCTCGGTAAAGTAGTACCTAAGCCCGAGGGTCGATCATTTAAAGACTTCTTAATGTCAGAAATCTGGCTGACCAGCAACTTGTTCAACTCTTCTTGGGACTTCATAAATTGCTTCAACAATTCATCAGATGAAGGCCCGATTGGAACAATGGCTTGATTCGGATTAGGAATATTTGGAGCTCGATTGTTCGGGTTGGGGCCTTGATTGAAATTTCCTTGATTCTGGTGAATGTTTCCATGAAAGTTCCCGGGGTTGAAATTACCCCTGACCTTGGTTCCGGTTAAAGTTTCCTTGATGTTGAAAACCTTGATTTTGAAAACTTTGGTTTTGATTTTGAAAACCGTGACCCTGATTGAAATTATTTTGGTTTTGATAACCTTGGTTAACTCTGTTTTGGTTTTGGCCACGGTTTTGAACATTTTGGTTTTGATTAAAACCGGGAGGTCCAGGATAATGGTGAGGACGATAGTTCGGGTCAATAGGAGGACGGTATTGATTTCCCCCTTGATTTTGGGACCCGATAACAGCATTAGCTTCATATGGAGTACCATCAGTAGCTGTGCAATTGTAGTAGGCATGCGGCCCACCACAAGTCACACAGACTTCCACTTTTTTAACCTCAGCATGGGGAGGATGTTGTGGAAATGAGACTTTCTTTGTTTGGGCGAGAACCAAAGCTTAGATCGCTTCAGTGAGCTTGTCAAGCTTAGCATCCGTGCTAGATTGACCCACAGAAGATGAAGTAGAAGGTCCCGCATTGATTTGAGAAACAATCGGTTTTGCTTCGTGTAGAGCGGACCTTGGACTTGTTTTCTATGATTTGCAAAGCTTCTTTTGTGGTTCTACTCAAAAAAATTTCCTCCCGCGGAGGCATTGAGAGAATCCTGATCAGCTTGGCTCACGCCATTGTAAAAAGTATCGAGTTGCATCAACTCAGAGAAACCATGATGTGGACACTTGCGAAGTAATTCTTTGAAACGATCCCACGCTTCACCAAAAGACTCATCGTATTTTTGAGTGAACTTGGTGATTTCGTTTTTAAGACTCGTGGTCTTGGAAGGTGGGAAGAATTCATCCACAAATTTTTTTGACAAGATCTTCCCAAGTCTCAATAGATCGTGGAGGTTGTTTTTCAAGCCAAATCCGGGCTTGTCCCTCCAGTGAGAATGGGAAGAGAAGGAGTTTGATTGCTTCACACGGGACATTTTTGTACTTGATGGTTGATGTGATTTTGTTGAACCATCGAATATGAGCATGAGGATCGTCCCGCTCAAAACCACAGAATTGGCTTGAGGTTACAAGATTGAGTAACCCGGTTTTGAGCTCAAAATTATCAGCCACAATGGCTGGGACAACAATGGCATCTCCGTAACCCTCGATGGGTGCTTGGAGAAGTTTCACACATGGGGACGGTCTTCTGCCATGGTGACAGTGGGGTGTGGCAACAGTACGGATCTCAGATCCGACTGTTGGTGCTGAACGTCGTCGAGGTCTTCTAGGTTTCCGAACAAGCTCACGTAATGGGCTCGTGGACCTTGAAGAACGAGTGCGCATGCACTAAAAACCAATCAAAACAAAAATCGAGGCAAAATAACAGTGAACTTAAACCAATAATCGCAAGCAAGTGGCTTCTTTAGAAAAGGTACACCACCCACAAGGATACAAAGGCAAGTTTTAATCTTTTTGATTTGGGAACTTATTTGTTCACACCTCCAGTTGGAAAGTGTTCTGTCTCGGTTTTCGACGGTTTATTTTTATGTAGAATTATTATTCACAAGAAAGAGACGAATGTTTTTGTGTTTTGTGTATGGGTTTAAAAACTTTTGGAAAATATTTTTGGTATCGTTTCGTTTACCAAAATCGTTTTTCTTTAAGAATCACCTTAAAAGAAAACCGAATCAGAAAACGTTACGATTTGTTTTGTTGTTTTTAATTATTTTTGGTGTTTTTAACACTTTAGGAAAAGTGTTAATGACTTTTTTGTATTTTGATTATGAAAATATACACAAGTGGTGGTATTTGTACAGTGAAAGAGGTGAGATAATACTAATCTCAAATAATGCTAAAGAAACGCGCACACTTCCCCGGCAGCGGCGCCAAAAATTGATTGATGCTAAACCACCTAACTTAAATTAACCAAAGAATGGTCAACTAAGTCAAATAGTCTATATCAATACTCCGGGTAATATAATGTATCACCGGGTCGTTAAATCCCGTTGAAGTGTGAAATGTGACTTTAGCGTATTAGGGATCGGGGTAATTACTCACAGGTAAGGGTTATGATCAAAATTATTTGGAAATTAATAACAAATATAGCTTAGGAAAGCTATGTGATGGATTACTGAGATTTGGATTACAAGGATTTGAGCTTAAACCTAAAATTATACGTTTTAATTAAAAACGTATACTGATGAACCGTTCAAAAAGTACAACTGAAGAACTGAAAGGGGTAAAAGTGTAAATTTGATATTTTTACAATCCTATGAATTAAAGAAAATTTTAAGAAAAATAAAAAGTATTTTTACACTATTTAATTATTTAATATTAATTATTTTACTAATTATATAATTAATACTAATTTAATTAATTAGAATTACTAATAATACTAAAAAGGCTTAGAAAATTAAGAAAATTTTTATAAATCTAATTAACCATCATGGGGAATCCTAAAAAATTATAAAAAGTTAATTCTAAATATTTTAAGCTAATTAAATAATTATTATTCTATTTATTAATTAATACCTAATTAAACTATTTAAATTATGAATACTATTAAATGAACAGTAAAAATTCTAGAAAAATTTATAAAATTATTTTAACTAAAATAAAAGCTATAAAAATTATAAAAACTAGGTTATACTATTTAAAAACTCATTATACTATTTAATTGATTAATATTAATTAAAACTAAATTAAATTAAAATTATTAGAAATACCACTAAATTACAAAATAAAAATCTGGAAAAATTTGTACTTTAACCTAAATTGTAATTTCTAAAAATATAAAAGTGATATATTATTTAGAAATTAATTAAAAAGAAAATTAAATTGATAAATCCTATTAAATAGAAGCTATCACTATTTTTAAAGTTGGTTTTTTGTTTTTTTTCTTTTTCTAAACTAATTATAAGATAAAAATAAGCACTTTTAATTAAGACACTTTTTCTACACCCCTGGAAATAAGCACTTGGAGTGCTTATTCACCTCACAGTTGACTTTTGTTGACTGTGAAGGTTAATAAGCTCAAAATGGAAATGTGGGGTCCACAATTGAATTTCTTGGTTTCTCTGAGTCTAATGAACACAAATAAGCAACAATCAAGCAACAAACAAGCCTTAATAAGCCAAAAAGCAACAAATAAGCACTTTGCTTATTTGTTGACTGAGCAGTTGAGGGACAAAGTTAAAGGGTCAAACTAGGTAGGGTCCACAGATTTTGGGGTCAAACAAAAGGTCAACCCTGATTCCTGGGTAGGAGGGGGGTGAAAGGTGCAAGGTAAAGGCTATGGGACCCACTGGGTCAGTCACAAACCACCAATGAAGTTAGGTGGATGGCTGAGGTAACTGAGAGCAGGGCAAATAGGTTGCCCTGCAGGTCACTTTGAGACCTGTTTGAACCCACCAAACAAATTCAAAAAAATCTAGAAAAATTAACAAAAATCTACAAAGTGGTAGATAATAAGCACACCAAGTATCAGCTTCTAATAATTAAAATCAAATAAGTTACACCCCTCCCAATATTGCTCAAAATGACTGAACAAGTTTTTGACTTTGAAGAGTTTTGCTCAACTTTGACTTTTATGAACTTGAGAAGCTGATTTAATGATCCAATAAGCTAAGATAAGCTATATTAAAACTATTTTGGGTAAAACTTTAACTTTTGAAAAGGATTTGTGGGATTTGGACTTCAAAAATCACCACAGTGGACTGTGGTGATTATTGTCTTGTGATTTTGACTTTTAAAGTCTTTTGTACCAAAATTTCTTGTTCCCCTGAGCTTTATTATACCCTAATAATCAATAGAAACTAACAAATGCTCAGTAACACAACTAGAATACACCAAACAAAGCACAACCAAACACCCTCTTCAAAACAGTTAAAGAAGAGATTACCACTTAAACAACTAATAAACTCAAACAGATGATTACAACTAGTCTATAAGCTAATATATAAATGCAATGAACTTAAATTAACAACCTAAGCTGCTTAAGAGTAAAAATAAAAGAGTATGTAGCTTACAAAGCCTTCCAAGCTATTGAGTAGGTACCAAGGACCAAACCAAACAATCCTATGCCCTCCCTTGAGGTTCCTAACCCACAGCCTTCCAATATTCACTGTGCTCCATGCTTAGGCAACAAATGATCGCCACTTTTTATTTTTTTGTTTTTATTTTTCTTATTTTTTAGTAGATATTTAAAACTGAGCCTAGAGTTATCTTAGAAGCTTATAAAGCTTTTCAAAACTTGTTTTTAAGTTTGTATAAGCTACTGAATTACATGAACTCACATAGAAACTTTTAAATAGAACTTGGAATTTAGATTGAGACTTTGAAAAGTGAAAAAGAGGATTAAGCTTCAAACTGAATTTTTCTTAATAAGAAGAGTTACATTACATTAAAAGTAAACTGAAAATACAAAATAAGCTAAGAAAATTACACACTCCAGCTTCTTATGAGCTTATCCTTATATAACGACCTAAAAATAAACCCTCATGCCTTCCACACAGCTTCTTTTTGAAAACTAAGAGCCCCACATGACTTTGCTTTGACCTCTGACCAAATCCCCATCGTCAATTTAATCTTTTATGCATCCTAGCCATTGATTGGCATTTTGGCGCCAATTTGAGTACGGGGCAAAACTAGTGGTATTGGTGAGGGTTTTGGGGAAGCATTAATGGTGGTGGAGTTGGTGGGTGAGGGGCATTAATTGTGGGGGGGTTTAGTAGGTGAAAAGGTGAGGAGGGGGGAGAAGATTTCTCCCTGGTTTTGCGCTTGGCTGTTGGGGAAGAAAGGTCGGGGTGTGGGGTTTGACCTGGGTCAACGCCCAGGTTTTATTTAAAAGAAAAGTGGGCTTGTGGACTGGGCTTGGGGATCAGCTGGGCTAGGGGGTGGATTGGGTTGGATTGGTTTTTGGTTTAATGGATAACAAGGGTCCGGTTTGGATAAGTTAATCACAAGGACCATATTTGCAAACTTTTCAAAGTTGAGGGGTGTGAAATGTAACTTCCCAAAACTTCTTCAAATGATCAATTTATGCCAAATACCAATAACCAAGGACCAAATTTGTATTTTTCCACTTTTTTCCAATTTCAAAAATTCCCAGGGACTACTTTTGCCATATTTGGATTTTTAGGGGACTAATCATGTAATTTTTGAAAACTTGCAACCCAATTATGATATTTTGTATTTATTTGACTTTTAAGACCTTGGGTTGACTTTTCCTTAAAAATAAATGCATAGGGACTAAAGTTGACAAGTTTTGAAACTCGGGGGACTGAAACTGCCAATACTGCAAACTTTGTACGTTTTTTTCTTTGTTTTTGCACATTTTGCTTTTAAAACACATAAAACACAATCCCTGGGATAATTTAAGTATTTTGATATCTTTTTGATTGTTTTTGGTTTTGGCAGTTTAAATATATCGAAAACGATGAGTGTTTGAGCACTCATCAATCCCCCACACTGAACTATTGCTAGTCCCTAGCAATCTTTTTAGAAAACTTGATGGATTTTAAACTCTTTACCAAAAGCCATCACTTCTGGAGTAGCCAGGTGTAAGAACTGTGGCACACCTGATAACCGTGTGATTTTGAGCAAACCACCAGCTTTCAACGGATTTGTTAAGTCTTTACCAGGAGCCGTTTGCTCCTGGACTAGCCAGCATCTTGATGGACCTAGTCGACATCTTGGTGAGCTGATTACCAATTATGGATTTCCACGGCCTTTACCACAAGCCATAATCTTGATGGACCTAGTCGACATACGTGAAATCTAAAGATATAGATTTATGGTATATAATCATTGATGGTGATAATATAGCTACGAATAGTAAAGATGAAGATCAAAAGAAATTGATTGCTAAAAATAATGAAGCTAAAATGATGCTTTACAATGCTTTGCCTAAGAAAGAATATGAAAGAGTCTTTATGTGTAAAACCGCCAAAGAAATTTAGCAATCTTTAATAGTCACTCATCAAGGAAACTCACAAGTTAAGGATAACAAAATTGATCTTCTTGTTCAACAATATAAACAATTTGCTATTCCCGAAGATGAGATTATTGATAGTGCATTTGCTAGGTTTAACACTATTATTACTTCACTTAAAGCACTTGATGAATCTTTTTGTAGCAAGAATTTTGTCAGGAAATTCCTTAGAGCACTCCATCCGAAGTGGAGAGCAAAAGTGACGGCAATTGAAGAATCCAAGGATCTTTCAAGCATGTCACTTGACAAGCTAATTGGAAACCTCAAAGTTCATGAAATGGTAATGGAAAAGGATTCAGAAATAGTTAAAGGCAAGAAAGAAAAGGTTAAGTCCATTGCCTTGAAAGCTAGATTCCAATCAAGTGATGATGAAGAATCTAGTTCGGATAGTGATGATGAAGAATATGCCATGGCCGTTAGAGACTTCAAGAAGTTCTTTCGTAGATGAGGGAAGTTTGTAAGGCAACCTAAAGATGACAAGAAAATCTTCCGGAAAGATCGTGATGATAAGAAAGGAAAGGTTGAAAGGAAATGCTTTAGGTGTGGAGACACAAGTCATCTCATAGGAGATTGCCCAAAATCACCCAAATGCAAGTCTCAACAAGCTTTTGTTAGTGGTGCTTGGAGTGATTATGAAGAAGATGACGATGAGCCAAAGAATGATGAAATTGCTCTCATGGCTTACGACTCAAATGAGGTGTGCCTCAAAGTATGTTTGGAACCGGATGAATGGATTAAAGATAGCGGTTGTTCAAGGCACATGACGCGTAACAAAAGCCTCTTCTCAACTTATCACAAATGTGATGGATGTAATGTTACTTTTGGTAGTAAAGCTAAGAGCAAAATCATCGGAAAAGGTACAATCTCTCATGACTCTCTTTTTATAGATGATGTCGCTCATGTTGATAACTTAGGTTTTAATCTCCTTAGTATTAGTCAACTTTGCCGTAATAACTATAACGCCTTTTTAGTGAAAATGGAAGTAAAATACTTAAAGATGGCATAACCATAGCCAAAGGTGTTCTTAAGAACAACGTGTATGTCATGAAGATGGATCAAACATCTAGAGACAAACTTTGTCTTACTTCATTAGATGAATCTTCAACTTTATGGCATAGACATTTAGGACACGCTAACATGAGACTAATTCAAAACCTCTCCTCCAAAGACTTAGTTCGAAACCTACCAAAGTTGAAATATGACCAACACTTTTGTGATGCTTGCAAAGTCGCTAAACAAGTTCATAATAACCATAAGGCTAAAAATATGGTTTCCACATCTAAGTGTCTAGAACTTTTGCATATGGATTTATTTGGTCCATCTGCTATACAAAGTTATGGAGGTAACTTCTACACTTTGGTCATAGTAGATGATTACTCAAGATATACTTGGACAAAATTTTTGAAAAGTAAAAATGAAGCTTTTGATAAATTTGAGATTCTAAGTAAGAAAATTCAAAATCAAGTAGGGTCTAGTATTGTGTCTATTAGAACGGATCATGGCAGTGAATTTGATAATAAATTTCAATTTGGAAACTTTTGTGATAAAAATGGTATTACTCATAACTTTTCGGCTCCACGTACTCCTCAATCTAATGGTGTAGTAGAACGTAAAAACCGGACTTTGCAAGAGATGAGTAGAACAATGATTAATGAACAAAACATTCCACAAAAGTTTTGGTGTAACGCCGTTGACACATCAATGTATATTTTAAATCGAGTCATAATTAAACCATTTTTTTAATAAAACTCCTTATGAACTATATAAAGGTAAAAAGTCTACTTTAGGATACTTTAGAGTATTTGGGAGTAAATGCTTTATTCTTAACACCAAGGATTATCTCACCAAATTTGACCCAAAATCTTATGAAGGTGTATTTCTTGGATATTCACAAAATAGTAAAGCTTACATTGTTTTAAACAAAGAAACCTTAAGAGTCGAGAAATCGTTGAACGTAACATTCGATGAGAGTCCACCTCCCTCTAAGACATCACCTTTGGTAGATGATGACTTAGTTGAAAGTCAAGCTATTGAAAATCAAGTGATCTTAGAAAATGACAATGAAGATGAACCATTTAACAAAGAAATTGTTAATGTTAAACAATCCAAAAGTCATCCATTAGATAATGTCATAGGAAAAATAAATAAGAGAACACTAAGATCTAAAACCCAAAATTAAAGTAACAACTTTTGTTTCGTGTCAACCATTGAACCGAAAAACGCTAACGAAGCCATAAAAGATGAGTCTTGGGTAATAGCCATACAAGAAGAGTTAAACCAATTTGTTAGGAATGATGTGTGGACATTAGTTTCTCAACTAAAGAGTCAAACAATAATTGGAACAAAATGGGTCTTTCGTAATAAAATGGATGAAAATGGAATTGTGTCTAGAAACAAACCTAGGCTAGTAGCACACAAGGATATTGTTAGCCTTGCTATTTTATAAAAGATAACGTCACACATAAAGAAATGGACTAGATATCATACAAATAGTACTTTAGGGACTATTATTGTAATATAGGCAAGCATGTGATGTAATGAGCCTATAAATACCCCTCATGACTCTCCATGAGGGGTGTGGGAAAATAGTGTGTGTAACCAAACCTTTGTCATTTTAATAAACCACCTTTTCTTCACCTTTCTCTCTCTACTTTCTCTCTCTAAAACCATGATGTATTTCGATCAACCTCGACCTCCCGAACGTGATTCTTGGTCGTAACAAGTGGCATCAGAGCTAACCGGGGGCGAATCGTGGTGTTTTTGGGTGAAAAAATCGTGTTTTTGGGTGATTAAAAACGAATCTGGTACGGTTCGTCGAAATTTTGTCGAGTTTGAAAAATTTTTCGAGTTAGAAAAATATTATCGAGTTAGGATTTTTTGTGATTCTATCGAGTTAGGATATAGGACATACCGAGTTTGGGACTAGAACTTATCGAGTTTGGATTATATTTCCGAGTTTGGAAAATTTTTGTCGAGTTTGATATAAAAAGTTTTCGAGTTTGAACAACTTTTTACCGAGTTTGGTGTTTTACCGAGTTTGGGTCATGATCTAGCGAATTAGAAACTTGCGAGTTTGGAATTTTCCTATTTTTTGCCGAGTTAGGCATGGCTCATCCTTATCGTTCATCGAGTAAGGTTTTTATTTGGTTAACACTTAACGAAACTCTGCCCAAATTGTGTAAACTTACCGAGTTTGAAAGTTTATATGCCATACCGAGTTTGAAACTATTGAAAACTTACCGAGTTTGAATGAAACTGATACATACCGAGTTTGAGAACTTACTGAGGTTACCGAGTTTGGATTTTTCAGAGCTATCGAGTTTGGGAAGTGGTTACCGAGTTAGGTACTTTTCCAAGGTTACCGAGTTAGGAGCTTTATCGAGTTAGGGGTTGGCGGGAAAATTTGAGTAAAATTTATTTTTGAGAGGAGACTAATCGTTCAATTTTTACGCGAAATTCAAAGTTTGGTATAACGTTGAAAATTTTGGCCCAAAATTCAAATTTTTAGGCCAAAATTCAAATTTTTTCGGTGAATTTTTGCGTAAAAATTTTCAAAACTCAAAATTTTCTGGTAACCTTAGAATTGCATTTCATAGTGATTTCCATATTATGGGCGAGAAAATTTTCCAATTTTATTTTTGGAGGAAAAATACGAAATCACTACGAATCACCCGAAATAGAATTTCAAGCTTCACCAAAAACACACCACGTTTTGCTTAAACGATCCTGATCAAGAATCACATTCAAATGACAACGACTAGTATCAGATTTTTGTGACTATGGAGTTTTTGTACGATATTGCTTATTTGGGTTTAAAGTTCATTTCACGGGCATGTGTACTCATTTATCTCAAAGTCTAGGGGTAAATGGATGCATGCCTTTCGGAGATACTTGTTTGGGCAAACACTGGTAGAGATAGTGATTAAGACTTGGATTATCTAGTTATACCCGATGTAAGGAGTTACATTGTAGTACTCACGGGTTATAGCTATCACTTTAAGGAGTTACGTTGTAGTACTCAGTGTCACATGAAGTTGTGGAGATTCCAAAAGGTGGATATTTCATATACTGTTTGTTGGTTTGGGTATATGGCACTACCTATGCTTAAAGGAGTTACATTGTAGTGCTCAGTATAGGTTCTTAGTCACACCTTCATACAAGATTAAGTCACATATCTATGAGATGTTTACTTCATTCTCAAATTGGTTATATTGGATTCTCTCCATACAGTGGTCATTTACTAGCTTGTTGGAATTTGAAGAGGTCGCTTAAAGGTTGAAGAGAAGAGAAGAGATTGTAGAATAAAGAGAGTCATATCCTATCAGCATATTCTCACAACTTATGCTTTCATGGTCTATCTATATTGCACCAGAAGTGTAAAGTACGGGTAATTTTGGCATGTACATACAATAGTATGATGATTTCGATACATCGCAACCATCAGGAGGGAGAAGAACATGCCAAAAGAAGTAGTGTTTCATCTCTAGTACGTTGGTTGATCGAGGGAATTGTGCTTACACTAGAACCGAAGAAGTACTAATGTTGTGTACATCGGAGCGTATTACCAACCTTCTGTGCAATACTATGTGAGTTATGCTATGATGCTCCAAGAATGACAACCATGGTGCAAACTCATTAGTATCTACCTTATCCGCTGCGAGATGAGAAGAGAGTTGTCAGTTCAGGAGGGAGCAGAAGAAAAAGAATAAAGGCTCACTAGTTAGGAGGGAGTAATAACCTAACTAGACCATTACAGTTGAAGTTCAGAGCTACAAAGACCTTTGCCGTCAGTGTCAAAGATCATACGCCGAGATCGTCGGAAGAGAGAACTTCAAGTCTGCCTCAGTATCTAGACTACAGAGACTCTGCGCTTCAACAACATCAACATAGTTTACTATTGTTGTAATTTACATGTTTAGGTGTTTATAGGTCTCATTGTATCCATTCATGTGTGACGATATCTTGGAGGGAGATTGTTAGCCTTGCTATTTTATAAAAGATAACGTCACACATAAAGAAATGGACTAGATATCATACAAATAGTACTTTAGGGACTATTATTGTAATATAGGCAAACATGTGATGTAATGAGCCTATAAATACCCTTCATGACTCTCCATGAGGGGTGTGGGAAAATAGTGTGTGTAACCAAACCTTTGTCATTTTAATAAACCACATTTTCTTCACCTTTCTCTCTCTACTTTCTCTCTCTAAAACCATGATGTATTTCGATCAACCTCGACCTCCCGAACGTGATTCTTGGTCGTAACAGACACCATAGTGTATGCCGACTCGGATCAAGCCGGTGACTATGTTGATAGAAAAAGCACAAGTGGTACTTGTACTTTTGTTGGACATTGTCTCACCTCATGGTTCTCTAAGAAGCAAACGGCTCTCGCTATCTCAACAACGGAAGCCGAATACGTTTCGACCGGAAAGGCATGTCAACAAGCTCTTTGGATGAAGCAAGCTCTTGTCGACTACAGAATTCAACTTAACGACATCACCATTCTTTGTGACAACAAAGGAGCCATTGATCTTAGCAAAAATCCAGTTCAACATGCTCGTACCAAACATATTGAAATCCGTCATCATTTCCTTTGTGATAACGTTCAAAAAGGAAACATCTCAATTGAGAAAGTTTCTTCCGAAGACAACATAGCCGACATTCTCACAAAACCTCTTAAACGAGAACCTTTTAACCTTCTTAGACTAGGCTTAGGACTCATGGAACCTACATTGTAGTTCTAGACATTAGACAAAAATCACAAAAATCAAAACAAACCAATAAGTCTTTTTCTCAGCAGTGTCGGCGGAACCCTCTTTTTGGTTCCGCCGTATCCGCCGACCTGCAGAACTTTTTCTTAGTTTATATTAAACCAAACACCCATTATCTCATACCACCACTTCCAAACTGCTACTATTCACTTCACCATTCATCCACAACTACGAATTTTTAGTCCTTCCTTCATTCATATTGCTCATCAATGATCATTGTAAGTATTCTAAACATGATTACGCTCCTGAACTGAGTCTAGGAATTCTATTTTTGCACAAAAACAAAAACTTGGGGTTATGCATTAACTTAAGAAACTCATGCATGAAATTAGGTGCTTAACAAAACTAATCATGTTTCCCATAGTTAGGAATTGCATTATTATAAGCTATTAACATGTTTCCTAAAACACCCCATGTCAAATTCTTGCAAAAATTTCTCACAAATAGGACAAATATTTTTTTCGTCTCACATTATGAATACAAAATCAAAACGTTATGTTCAAAAACATCACTTGCATAATGTCTCTTGAATGCTAAAGGGAATACATAACCAATTTGTATTTTCGGGTACATTCAAATGAAGCTACATTGAACTAGGAGCGCTTGGGTTATCTTTTGTTGTATAACAAAACTGGCATTCTAAAACGTTTTTGAGCATCAAAATGAGTCAAGATAACCGCACCTCCACATTGTTTTCATATAGGCACACACTAGAACATCCACATTACAATAGTCGTTTACTTAGACTAAAATGTGAAATTTTGTTTTTCTAGGAATCATCATGCCTCCTCTAACCCATTATGACCACAAGGACACCATTAAGTACCTACCCAAACACCACAAAACCAAAGGTCTTACGGAAGCTCAAATCAAAATTTTCAAAGCCTTAGAAAAATGATATGTCCATGAGGGTAGAACCATTGACCCATCCTTCCTAGAAGGTACAAACCTCCACACGGAACTTGCCACCATCAACTTTGAGTGTCTCTTAGAGATAAATGAGCCTATTTGTCCTAGGTTTATTTTAGAATTCTATGCATCCGTCACTCTCTCCACGGATGAGTATGGTCGCATGTCTATTAACTTCGTGGCTAGTGGTCATCAATACTCCTTTACTCTCGATGAATTTGCTCAAATCCTAGTTGTCCCAAACCGTGGTACTCGCATGTGACATTTCAAAAATTCATGTCATTTATTTTAATAGTTTATTATTCAACTATTCTATTTTAACTAATTAACTTCGTCGAAAGTTATCCGTGTACGTTCAATTCATTCAACCGCGACTAGACTACGTCCATTCTACCATTTTTATGCATCATTGTTTCCTTACAATCCTATTTTAAAAGTCACTTTTCAATTTTTCTATTTTTACGTAAACCTTGCACCTTTACGTTTTACCCGATTTAAATTTACGTTTTAAGGTTTTGACAAAGTGAACCAACCCTAGACTATGATAAATTACATATTTTATGAATTTTTAAACTATTTCATGTTTACAAAAGAGTTTTATACTTGTCGTGTCATTTTTATAGCTTACGTCACTTTTATAAAAAAAAACCGGTGTCACCAAACGTGTTTTCAACTCATGGTTTCATTTTTAACGACGTTTAAACACTCCGATAAACCCAAGGCTCTCATGAAATATTAAAATTATCCATTTTAACACTTCATAACAACTTCATAATATTTTTATAACACTTTTCTAAAATTCACGTTTTCAGGTCACCCGGTTCTGCGTAATTCGCGTTTTTAAGACCGTACGCTTGAGTTAAACCCCACAAACACAACAATACAACAAATACTAATCCAATATTAATAAAATCTGATTTTTATCTATATTTTTAAACCTTTGGTCATTCACCACTTTTAATCTTTCCAAATTATCACTTAAAACCCCTAAATACCACTAATTACCTTACATAATCACTCCAACACTTACACATATTTATTTACTTAACCTTTTTACAAAAAAATAAAGGTTCCTACCCCTTGGAAACCCATAAAAACCGGACACATATCACACAACACTTCACTCTTTTCATTTTCAAGAAAACATAATCATATAACCCCTTTACATGCAAATCTCACCAACCTTCAAGAAAACCATCCATTTTCTTCCTCCTACCTTGCTTGCTGCCGATTTCCATCATAAAAACATCCTAATCTCAGCCACTCTTGATCATAGAATCATAATCACAACACCATCTTGAAGACCCTTAAAGAAAATGACACTTTGAAGCATGGTTTTGAAGGTTTTCTTGTAGTTTCTTGGTGTTTTCATGGAGTATTTTTGAAGTCTTCATCAAAGTTGTTTAAAAGTTCTTTTCTCTAGCCCACAAGCTCCATTAAAAGTGTAGAAGAGAAGGTCCAAGCTTGTGGTGGTGTCCCTTGGTCGTTTTTAATCAAGCCCTAGAAAAGATTTCATTGATTTTCACTCCTAGTAAGCATATCCCATCATCCTCTTTGATTTTTGTCACACACAAATGGTTTTTGTTATTTAATTAATTATGGGTTTTCTGATTTTGATGAGTTTTTGTATATGAGATATGTTAGAATTGATGTTTGGATGGATTTTGAGGTTGATTATAGGGACTGTAGACCAGCAGATAAAACGAATTGGTGTGCAATATTTTCGGCTTATGGCCTGCTGGGAAATTACATTTTTAGATAGATATATGTCTTAGTTTCATGTGGCGAATTGGAGGGTTTATCAATTCCTCCGAATGAATGAGTTATGGCCGTTTTGCTAAAATTGATCAGTTCTGAACTACTGTTGTAAAAAGGAGTTTAACTCCAGGTTTTCACACTAAAAGTGTTGGAATAAAAGTTGAGACCTGTATTAGACATCTTAGGCTAACATCTCCAAGTGGAATCACTTTAATAGCTATCACGGTTTGGGAAATACGTTAAAATTAGTGTTTCGTAGGAAAAGTTGGGACTGCTGCAGACCAGCAGCGTATATGGGTTAATTGCAGAAAACTTTTCGCCTAAGAAGGTCTATATTATTTTATGGGATTATGGAAATAAGTTTAAGGTACATGTGTCGAATTGGATAGGGTGATATCTCCTCCGGATGAGTGAGATATGGTAGTTTTATGGAAACATGTCAATTCTGGAGCTGCTGTTGGAAAACATGTTTTTGCTCTAGATTTTTGTACATTAAGCTTAGGTTTTAAAACATGGTTCAACACTAGACATTATAAGCTTTCACCTCCAGTTGGTTTCAACTTAATAGCTATTATAGAAAAGTATTTATGACCAAAACCGTAAGCGTTAGAATTCCAGCGAACTTTCTGGTTGGAGTTATTGTTAGTAAAAACTCACTTCCCGTTGATTGGTAAATGATTTGATTGAATGGCCTAATGTTTTAGAAACTAAACTTAAGTATATTTCCAGGGGTGAAAGCCCCATCCTTTTATCTTTTATAGGTTAAGAGATACGATGGTGTGGAGTTGACTAAAATTCAGCAACATGGTTTTTACGTCTTGTCTTGAAATCTAAAACATGTAGATACACATAGGTGAAACAAGAATTAAGGAATGAAACTTATTAGGTGTTTTATTACCTATAAGATCAGGTCACAAACCATATTGAGAGTAAAAATACCTTGGGTTAAGTCTTAGTGCAATGCCATGCTTATCTTGGAAACATGTCTCATGATCATTTGATTTACTTTTTCATATCGCTCTTCTTTATCATTCTAAGCCGCGTCACGTCATTTAGGTTGTGCTTAGATGCTTCGCACTTATTCGAAGATCCATTTTACTTCTGATCTCGTTGCTCTTAAGGTGAGTTCATAGCCTCGCCTTACTTATTTAAATGATTTATAAATCTCGCGAGGGGGATACATGCTACTTTTACAAACTGAATACAAGTAGTTTTTGGTATGCTCTACCCGATTACATGATTATAGTGATTGAATGCTTCTTGCCAATTAAGTCCCCACCATGAAACCGTTAATTCCGTAAGGAAACGCTATTATTATGGATATGCATATTAGGCTTGGCTGGCTTTGACCGGGTGAGTAGCGCCTCATACATAACGGTCACATTATATTGAGAGTTTGGGGTAAACTGGCAATTTTTACCTCGTGGCACAAAATCATGGTTAAGGTTCGGTTTCATAAATCTCAATACTATAATCTGATTACCCGACATGTATTTGTTATATGTCTATTGATAAATAATGCTTGTATTCAACTAATTACTTATTAAACTCTATGAATTCACTCAACTTTATGTTGACTTTTTAGCATGTATTTTCTCAGGTATTATTTGCTAGCTGAGCATTGGGAGCAATTGGAGTCGCGTGGATATCAAACATTGAAGGACTTGTTTTCTTCACATTCGATAATTATTTTCTTTAAATACGCAAATGAGTCATTTTTGAACTCTTGTAACTTAAGTTTTAAATATAAATTGTTGGAACCTTTGTACTCTGATTTATCAAATCGAATGTGACATTTTATTAAACGTCTCTTTTGAGGTCATTTTATGTAACTTATGTGTATGAACAATGAAGTGACACCCAAATTGGTATTCCACTGCGTTGTAAATTTTGGAGGTGTCACAGAATGGCATTAGAGCATTAGTTATAGCGAATTAGGTCATCTTCAAAACCTAAACTATTACTGATTTTCGAATTTTTTTTTAAGTCTTTCACCATTGTTCGATATCCGCGTACGCTTGCTCCCAGGTAACTTATATGCTCTATTTTGCATCCATACTTCTATTATATGACTAATGAATATATCCCATAGTCATGATTTTGCTCTCTCATGCCTATCTTATGGTGTCATACTATTTACTTTATATCGGTCGGATATTTATACGCTGACTACTCCGATTATCGCATACTTCATGTTTTCTTATTTTCTCCCTCGAACGTCGATACTAGTATTGTATAAGGATACCCGTACATATATGTGTTACTCTCTTCTCAAACCTTTAGACATGTGTGTAATACTATTATATGTATTAATGAATTCGTTTACTTTAACCTCTTATGAAGGATGCGGTGATCTCTGAAACATTTTCGCTACTTTACTCTATTTCCTTTTGATGATATTGACATTCGGTGTACTTTGTCAATTCTACTAGTTATCTTCTTGTTCAACTCTGAGTGTGAACATTCTCCTTATGCTTTTGAATCACGTATGTTGTTTTCATTATCCATTGTTTTGAAATCTTCCAATTGATGGGAGTACGACCTTAACTTGTCATCTCAGATCGTGTCATCTTTTGGCACTTACCTTTGCGAATGCAATTGACTAATGTCATATTATTATTCTCGTTACTTGTTCTTATGATTTTGGTGAATCATGTCGTTAAGTAGACATCCTTTTATTTATTGTAGCACTTAATCTTGTTGTGTATTTTGTTTTGTGATGGACATACTTAAGTAGGATGATTTATAATCATCTTATTGAAATGAATCGGGACGCTTCTTCATTTGAATAAGGAAATTATAAACCGCCGAACCATAAATTCATAGTTATTCACTTACATGGATTGGGACGCCTCTTTATGTAAGTGACGAGTGATGAATGAGTGGGCTTATGCGTATCCACCATAGCGTGCGTGCGAATCATTATTTGGGCTATGAACTCCTCTCGACTCGTAATTTGTTATGTGGATTTTTCTGATTTTTTATCAACCGCTGCGAGCTTGATAAGCTAATAGTAATGTACTATTATTCGCTTCCACGAATTGACAACTTGATAAATTCCTTGTCCCCCATTGTCTTATCGCCAACACTTTTATTCAATCCTTTCCTTTAAGGACCCTCACGACATTCAATTCGTTCCCTCATACCATCGCTTGCACATTAGGTGATTTCTATCACTTATTCTATCTTCGTTGTTATCTTGTTACCTTGTCAAACTCCCGAACACAAAATGCATTAAGCACCTCCATGGGCTTCTATAAAAATTTTTATACATCTTTATAAAAATTTTACAAATATTTCACAAGTGTTTAAATTACCAAAATGACCTTCTTAAGTTAAAGAGTCGGTTCTAACCACCATCTTTTGTAAAATTCATAACCAATATTTATATTGACACCATGCCCTATAATTTAAATTACACTTTTTATACATCATATTTTAATCACGTCTTGAGGATATTACTGATTTAAACTTTGTTTCAACTAATGATTCCAAAAAATTTGAAAATAGACATTCTACAATCACAACCATAAACCCGAGTTTCAACATGGTTTTTATACATGCTTCCATCCCAAAAATCTTTAAAACGACCAAAAATGATTAAGAAGAATTGAGCACCGGGACGTCGCTCTCTTAAGGGGTACGTGCTATGACATTTCAAAAATTCTTATCATTTATTTTAATAGTTTATAATTCAACTATTCTATTTTAACTAATTAACTTCGTCGGAAGTTATCTGTGTACGTTCAAGTCATTCAACCGCGACTAGACTACGTCCATTCTACCCTTTTTATGCATCATTGTTTCCTTACAATCCTATTTTAAAAGTCACTTTTCAATTTTTCCATTTTTACGTAAACCTTGCACCTTTACGTTTTACCCGATTTAAATTTACGTTTTAAGGTTTTGACAAAGTGAACCAACCCTAGACTATGATAAATTACATATTTTATGAATTTTTAAACTATTTCACGTTTACAAAAGAGTTTTATACTTGTCGTGTCATTTTTATAGCTTACGTCACTTTTATCAAAAAAACCGGTGTCACCAAACGTGTTTTCAACTCACGGTTTCATTTTTAACGACGTTTAAACACTCCGATAAACCCAAGGATCTCATGAAATATTAAAATTATCCATTTTAACACTTCATAACAACTTCATAATATTTTTATAACACTTTTCTAAAATTCACGTTTTCAGGTCAACCGGTTCTGCGTAATTCGCGTTTTTAAGACCGTACGCTTGAGTTAAACCCCACAAACACAACAATACAACAAATACTAATCCAATATTAATAAAATCTGATCTTTATTTATATTTTTAAACCTTTGGTCATTCACCACTTTTAATCTTTCCAAATTATCACTTAAAATCCCTAAATACCATTAATAACCTTACATAATCACTCCAACACTTATACATATTTATTTACTTAAACTTTTTACAAAAAAATAAAGGTTCCCACCCCTTGGAAACCCATAAAAATCGGACACATATCACACAACACTTCACTCTTTTCATTTTCAAGAAAACATAATCATATAACATGCAAATCTCACCAACCTTCAAGAAAACCATCCATTTTCTTCCTCCTACCTTGCTTGCTGCCGATTTCCATCATAAAAACATCCTAATCTCATCCACTTTTGATAATAGAATCATAATCACAACACCATCTTGAAGACCCTTAAAGAAAATGACACTTTGAAGCATGGTTTTGAAGGTTTTCTTGTAGTTTCTTGGTGTTTTCATGGAGTATTTTTGAAGTCTTCATCAAAGTTGTTTAAAAGTTCTTTTCTCCAGCCCACAAGCTCCATTAAAAGTGTAGAAGAGAAGGTCCAAGCTTGTGGTGGTGTCCCTTGGTCGTTTTTAATCAAGCCCTAGAAAAGATTTCATTGATTTTCACTCCTAGTAAGCGTATCCCATCATCCTCTTTGATTTTTGTCACATGCAAATGGTTTTTGTTATTTAATTAATTATGGGTTTTCTGATTTTGATGAGTTTTTGTGTTTGAGATATGTTAGAATTGATGTTTGGATGGATTTTGAGGTTGATTATAGGGACTATTTTAGACCAGCAGATAAAACGAATTGGTGTGCAATATTTTTGGCTTATGGCCTGCTGGGAAATTCAATTTTTAGATAGATATATGTCTTAGTTTCATGTGGCGAATTGGAGGGTTTATCAATTCCTCCGAATGAATGAGTTATGGCCGTTTTACTAAAATTGATCAGTTCTGAACTACTGTTGTAAAAAGGAGTTTAACTCCAGGTTTTCACACTAAAAGTGTTGGAATAAAAGTTGATACCTGTAGCAGACATCTTAGGCTAACATCTCCAAGTGGAATCACTTTAATAGCTATCACGGTTTGGGAAATACGTTAAAATTAGTGTTTCGTAGGAAAAGTTGGGACTGCTGCAGACCAGCAGCGTATATGGGTTAATTGCAGAAAACTTTTCGCCTAAGAAGGTCTATATTATTTGATGGGATTATGGAAATAAGTTTAAGGTACATGTGTCGAATTGGATAGGGTGATATCTCCTCCGGATGAGTGAGATATGGTCGTTTTATGGAAACATGTCAATTCTGGAGCTGCTGTTGGAAAACATGTTTTTGCTCTAGATTTTTGTACATTAAGCTTAGGTTTTAAAACATGGTTCAATACTAGACATTATAAAATTTCACCTCCAATTGGTTTCAACTTAATAGCTATTATAGGAAAGTTTTTTTGACCAAAACCGTAAGCGTTAGAATTCCAACGAACTTTCTGGTTGGAGTTATTGTTAGTAAAAACTCACTTCCCATTGATTGGTAAATGATTTGATTGAATGGCCTAATGTTTTAGAAACTAAACTTAAGTATATTTCCAGGGGTGAAAGCCCCATCCTTTTATCTTTTATAGGTTAAGAGATATGATGGTGTGGATTTGACTAAAATTCAGCAACATGGTTTTTACGTCTTGTCTTGAAATCTAAAACATGTAGATACATATAGGTGAAACAAGAATTAAGGAATGAAACTTAGTAGGTGTTTTATTACCTATAAGATCAGGTCACAAACCATATTAGGAGTAAAAAATACCTTGGGTTAAGTCTTAGTGCAATGCCATGCTTATCTTGGAAACATGTCTCATGATCATTTGATTTACTTTTTCATATCGCTCTTCTTTATCATTCTAAGTCGCATCACGTCTTTTAGGTTATGCTTAGATGCTTCGCACTCATTCAAAGATCCATTTTACTTCTGATCTCGTTGCTCTTAAGGTGAGTTCATAGCCTCGCCTTTACTTATTTAAATGTTTTATAAATCTCGCGAGGGGGATACATGCTACTTTTACAAACTGAATACAAGTAGTTTTTGGTATGCTCTACCCGATTACATGATTATAGTGATTGAATGCTTCTTGCCAATTAAGTCCCCACCATGAAACCGTTAATTCCGTAGGGAAGCGCTATCATTATGGATATGCATATTAGGCTTGGCTGGCTTTGACCGGGTGAATAGCGCCTCATACATAACGGTCACATATTATTGAGAGTTTGGGGTAAACTGGCAATTTTTACCTCGGGGCACAAAATCATGGTTAAGGTTCGGTTTCATAAATCTCAATACTATAATCTGATTACCCGACATGTTTTTGTTATATGTCTATTGATAAATAATGCTTGTATTCAACTTATTACTTATTAAACTCTATGAATTCACTCAACTTTATGTTGACTTTTTAGCATGTATTTTCTCAGGTATTATTTGCTAGCTGAGCATTGGGAGCAATCGGAGTCGCGTGGATATCAAACATTGAAGGACTTGTTTTCTTCACATTCGATAATTATTTTCTTTAAATATGTAAATGAGTCATTTTTGAACTCTTGTAACTTAAGTTTTAAATATAAATTGTTAGGACCTTTGTACTCTGATTTATCAAATCGAATGTGACATTTTATTAAACGTCTCTTTTGAGGTCGTTTTATGTAACTTATGTGTATGAACTATGAAGTGACACCCAAATTGGTATTCCGCTGCGTTGTAAATTTTGGGGGTGTCACATTGCATCTACTCTGACAAGCATTCCCTCTCAACTCTTGACACACTCATTGATCGCATCCATCCCTATGATACCCCTCTTGTGTCCAAGGATGAACTTCGTGACCACCTCTTCATTAGGACCACCAACACTAGGAGAACCCGTACCGGAAATGAGGTCAACAAGGACCCATATGGTATGGAACTCAATGAACTCAAGCCCCAATTCAAGAAATGGGAAGAACTCCTTAGAGCCAATGTCATTAGCACCATAGGAAACCGGGATCATATCAATGTTTGCCTTTGCTACATGCTCTACTCCTTGTCCGTTAGGCAATTGATGAGTGTGTAAATACTCATCATTTTTACCATTTCTGAGCTGCCAAAACATCTAAAAACACTCAATATTGTATCAAAATAGTGAAAATATCTCAGGAAAGTGTTTTAGATGTTTCAAATGCAAAACAATCAAAAACAGATGAAGAACGCACAAAGTTTGCATAATTGGCAGTTTCAGTCCCTCAACTTTCAAAAATTGTCAAATCTAGTCCCTGGCTGTTCTAAAAACTTGAAAAAAGTCACCAAAGGCCCTTTTAAATCAAAAAGTTACAAAAATAGTCCTTTGGTGCAAAGTTTCACAAAATGTCAAGTTTAGTCCCTGAAGTTTGGAAAATTGTCAAAAATGGTCCCTGGGATATTAAAACTTTGAGAAAAACAAATTTTGTCCTTATATTAACCTTTTATGACAGGATTGGTCCTTGGTGGAAAGTTTGGTAAAAATTACAAAAATGGTCCCTGAAGTTTGAAAGTTTGACGGTTTCAGTCCCTGGTGAAAATAAATTGGAAAAATCATCACAGGACCTTATACTATTCATAATATGGCAAATTTCACCCTTTGAAATACTTTGGAAACATGCCAATTCCAGCCCTCAAACTTTCAACAAATTGCAAAAGAGGTCCTTGTGTAAACCAATAACCAAACCGGACCTTAAAACTTAATACTACTACTCCAATAGTCCAAGTCCACCACAAGCCCACCCCCTTCCTTTCTTTTTGGCCCAATCCACAACAAGCCCACCAACACCCCAAATAATATAAACACTTTGACCCCCTTGGTCAAACCGGTCAAAACTCCCCCTTTCTCCTTCCCTCCCCCACAGCTCAACTTGCAGGTCACCTCACCCATCACCTCAGCCCACCACCTTATCCCACTGCCTAAACCAATCACCCTCACCATATATACCTAACACCCCTCCACATTTAATGCACCACCCCCTCTTGTCTGATTATCAGAACCATTTGCAGAAATCATTTTGGCGCCAAAATCCAATCAAGAGCCAGGATCACTCCACCTCACAATTGATGGTTGGGATTTAATCAGAAGGTCAGAGGGAAGCTAGTGGACCATTTCTTATCTCACAAAAGAAGCAATCAAGGAAGGAACCCTAGTTTTTAGGAAATTAGCATAAATAAGCAATTGATGTAAGCCAAAAAAGGCATCTCTCTTTTCATTTTTTTTCTTCTTGTAATCTTAGTAAAATTAGATTTAAATCTCAGTGTACTCTTTAGTTTTAAAGTTAATGTAAGCTTTGTTCAAGTTTTATGAAATTCGAATTTTAGTTAAAAATTTAAATTCCTTGTTATTTGTTTCACAAACAACTTATTTAATCTCAGATTGAATCTTTAGTCTTGTGAAAAGTTATTTTGAATCAAAAAAGCAAAACTTAGAAAAACAAAAGGAAAAGAAAAAAAAATACAAAGAAAAATCAAAAAAATAAAAAAGTAGCAGAAGAAGATGGAAGCAGAGGAAGCAAGGAATGGAATGGGGTATTAGTGAGTCTGTGGAGATTCTATAGGTGATTCTAGTTCTTGTGTTGCTTGGCTTGGATGGCATGAAGTAAGCCACACTTTTGATTTTTGATAATTTTTAGAATTGCAGCTTATTAACTGTTCATGAATGCTTATTTATGTTTATTAGATCTTATTAGGTTGCTTTAAATCTGTTTCTAGAGATTAATCAGTGAGTTGCTTTGAAAAACCTAAACTAGTCCATTAATAAAGGAGTGTTTGGTTTAGATGAGTGCTGAGGCTTCTAGTGGATATTTGGCCTTAACCTTTGTCTCACTAGCTCACATTAGGTTTAGTTAGGCTTTAGGTGTTGTAAAATTGGTACCCTAAACATAAGAAAGTCAAAACTCCACTTCATTGGCCATAACAGTTATCTGTTATGTTTCTAGATTCCAAGATCATTCAAATCAGCTCCTAAGTTGTTAGCATAACTAATTTTGGTTTCATTATAACCTATTATTACATCAGTAGTCAAATAATCAAGCCCTAAGTTCACTAAAGTCAATTTAGAAACAAAAAGTATAAAGTCAAATTACACTTTCTCAGAAAATATCAAAAATTGTAGGATTTTTGTAGAATTTTGAAATGAGTTTGAGGCTTTGGGATTTTTAGAGTTTGTTGTGTCCCAGCTCATCTTCAAGATCCACCATCTGCTTCATTTTTAGGAATTTTTTAGTGGGCCCCACAACCCTCCAAAGAGGGCTGCAGGGCAACCTACTGCTCTGTGCAGCAGATACCACAGCCACCACACCACCCTTGGTGGTGGTTTGTGGCCACCACAGTGGTCCCCACACCCTAGATTTAGGTTCTCCCAACACCCCTCCTACCAGGCTTGTAATCTTGACCTCTAGTTTGACCTTAAGCCTGGTGGACCCCACCTAGAATTAGCTTTAAAGATTGTCCCATTATGTGTTGAGTTTTAGTTTTCAAAAGTGCTTATTTGGACCTTAACAGCTTATTTGTGATCAAGTCTTGTTGTTTTTAGCTTATCCAAGTTGTTGAGCTAGTTTGTACCCATTTACACCATTGTGGACCCCACCATCAGTCATTTGAGCTTATTTTTCCATACAGTCAACCAAAGTCAAACTGATTAAGCTTAGGGGGTGCTACTGCTTATTTATAAGCTATTTTCCAAAGTGTTTTCACAAAAGTTTTTCATTTTCAGTATTAAAGTAAGTGTGTAAAAGAAAATTCCAAGAAAAACCAAGTTTAAAATAAGTGATAGTTTCTATTTAATTCAATTTAATTTTAATTTTCATTTTTAAATTTTTGTTAAGTACTTGTCGTTTTTATATTTTTTTTAATTACCTTATATAGTAAAGTAATTTTAGTAAAATTTTCAGATTTTTATATTACCATTTAGTATTTATTAGATTTAATTTTAGTTTTCTTAATTATTAATTAATATTAAGTATTAAATAGCTTATTTAGTTTTTGTAAAGCATAACCTAGTTTTTATATTTTTCCTAGCTCTAATTTAGTATAATAGACTTTTAGAAAATATAATTTGAATTTCTACTGTTCATTTTCCATTTTTCTTATTTTAATTGTTTAAATTAGACTTAAGTTAATTAAAAGGTAAATAATTAGTGGATTAATCTTAAAACATAATTTTTAGAGTTTTTATAATTTTGTAGGATTCCTGTGATGGTTAAGTAATTTTATAAATTTTCTCTTAATTTTCTAAGTTAATTTAGTATTAATAGTAATTAAAAGTAGTTTAATTAGTTTAATTAAGTTAAATAGTTTTTAATTAATAAAAAACCCATAAAAAGACAAAAATATTTATTTTTATTTTCTTCAAGTTCTAATTTAAGTTTAGAAAATATTTTTGCTAATTTTTAGTTTAATTTATATCATTTGTCATTTTTAGTTAATTTAAATTAGATTTTTAAATAGTTTAATTAATTAAATAACATTTTAATCATTTTCATAATTTCATTTTCATTTTTAATTTTAAGTTTCAAAAAGTGTCAAAAGCACCCCCTGTAGTTTGTTAAATATCAAAATCCCACTTTCTCTGTCTGTTACGTGATCTGAATTGTGAATACGTGCATATATCTGGTATCTGATTTTTGTGAATATTATATCTGTGTACCAATACCAAAATAACAGTAGCAATATCAATTCCACATCATCTAGGCTACTGTCCTCAGTACCACTCACTCATAAACGATTCCAAAAGCACCATTTCAATCTCGCTGGGACTTTAACGAACCGGGGAAACACTATACTATCCACGGAGTATTGGGACGAGGCTGTCTTTGACTTGTTGACCTTGGTCAATAATATCTGACGGTTTAGACCCAATCAAAATTTGGCGCCGCTGCCGGGGAGGTTGTTGCGTGTTTTAAAAAATCGTTTTAAGTTTAGTGGTTTTCAAAACCCTCCCTGTACAAATTTCACACAAATTTGTAAAATGTTTTTGTAAAAACATAATCATATAAAAAAAACGTTCATTAACACTTCTCCCGAAGTGTTGAAAACACCAAAAAAATTAAAAAACAATCAAAAACAAACTGTGAAGTTAAATTACTTCGTTTTCTTTAAGATTACAACCTGAAACAGTTGGTTTAAGGTAAGTTCTGACATTAAATTGCGAACTGAAGAGGAAACCTATTTACTTCCTCCCGCCAGCCTGCGAGTAATCTTAAAAGAACGATTTTGGTTAACGAATCAGTTCCAAAAATATTTCCCAAGTTTTCTGCACACACACCCATAAGCCTAAAGCAGTTTTTCAAATTAATAAATACAAACCCATAATAAGTTCCCAAACTTTAGATTAAAACTTGCCTTTATATCCCTGTGAGTGGTGTACCTTTTTCAAAGAAGCCATTCACTTGTGATTATTGGTTTAAGTTCACTGTGGTTTTGCCTCGATTTTGTTTTGAAAAATTGTTTTTAGTGCATGTGCACTAAGCATGTTTCCCAAAAATACCAAAAATATTCATCTTAACCCTCCTACCTTTTTGATTCTCTATTTCTTATCCTCCAAAACCTTTTGATTCTTTCTATGTCTCATCCACACTTTCTGATTTGCCAGTGGTGTGGTAATCCTTATAATGGTAGCAATTGCCCCAGTTGTGGCATGGTAGAGTCAGGAAACGGGTCTGTCTATAACCAGAATCCCTATTCCTACCATGATACGACTGATTCATTCCATCAGTTACCACACCATGAGACTCAACAGTTTTACTGTTGTGAGTACTGTGGTGGTTCACATTACAGTTCTGATTGTCAATCAGGAAACACACTTGTCTATGAGCAGTTTCCTGATAACAATTATAACTCAAGCACATATAACCCACAGCCACATCAGTTTCACTGTTGTGATTACTGTGGAGGTCCACACTTCAGCTCTGATTGTCAAACGAGGAATCCATTTCCTTGTAACAATTATGACTCTTCGTATCAAGACCAACCTCCACAGTATCAAACCATCCAAGCAACTCCTCAAATCCAGCAAGACTTTTTAGAGGTTCTTGAGAAATTTAAAGAACTTAAGGAGGAGTTAGCTAATATTTCACTCTGCCATACTCCAAGTTCTTCTTGTGCATATTGTGGGGGTCCTCACGATGATTTTCAATGTCAACCTTCCGGTTTTGACACATCCACATCCCCACAATTTCCTTTCATTCCAAATTCTCGTGGGAAAACTATGGCAGAATTACTTGCTGAAGAACGAGAATCTGGAAAAAGCATGGAAGAATTATTGGCTGAGCAACGAGCAGCTAAATTACGTGCTAATATTCGCAATACTGCTCTATTTGATGACTATGATGACAGTGATGATGAAGATAACATTGTTATTATTCAAAAAGATTCATCAAGTTCATCAGTTGATATCCCATCTCAAACAACTGCTATCACACCCGAGGTTTCCACTCACTCTCTGAATATGGGGGATGAGCATCTTAGCACTGTTCCTCAAAAGGAAACGGACGAATTCATAAAGTCTAGTGTTGAGATCCTTGTCCCAATCCCAGGAGAGTCACAGGGAACTTTTGATCATGTGTGTGATCTACATTCTCACCCTGAAAATCCAAAAGATCATTTTGAGACTTTCTCTGATTTTAATGATGATTGTACATCTTATGGAGAAGTTGAGTTTGAAGAGGCATCACTGCCACATTCGGATGTTGACCCTCTTATTGAGGAGTTCACAAACAAACTTACTCACATCAATCCACTTCCTTTGGGAAATGATGATGGTCTCCTTGATTTTGAAGCCGATATGGGAGAAACTGAAAATCTTCTAAACTCTAATCCCAACATCGAGCTTAGTACTTCACATGTTGATGAAAATTCTTTATATTCTGGAGACATCAGTCATGTGGAAGGATTGCCTTCTGAGCTAGTTAGCTTAGAAGAAGAGAATGATGAGATTGACAATGAAATCAAAGATGAAGCACTTCGTGCAACATTAGTGAAAGTCAATCTCCTTATTTCTAAAATTAAGGCTTTCAAAGAGAAACCTATTTCATCTCCTATCCCCATCAAGGATAGTGACATTTTCTCCGATGACCATATACCGGAATTTGAAGCCTTTACTTTTGATCCTATGGGAGAGAAGATTAGTGGCAGTACCACATCTCATTCTCATAATTCTCTCCCTGATTATGAATCATTTACCTTCGATGAGTTCTCCTGTGAACTCACGCACATCAATTCAGAATATGATTCATTCACATTTGATGAGTTCTCCTGTGAACTCACTCATATCATGACTCCTCCGGAGTATGATGACCTGGGGGGAGATGCACTCAATCATGAGAATTTGCAAATTCCCACCCACCCTCCCAGGATGTTTTCGAGCTTAACCTTTGAAATCCAAAATCAGGCTAATGAGCCTGCCTTCGAGGAAGAAGATCTTATCATGATTTTCATCATGGTTTTCTTCCTTTTCTTCACATACAGGATAACTTCTCCTGTTCTTCACTCCTTCGGGAATGAAGATACCATCTTTGATCCCGGTATTTTCATTTACCATTATCTTGAGCCGGGTACTTATCTCATCGGTGTGGAACTTTCACGTGCTTTAAATGTTTATCTAAACATCTTGAATGAAAGTCCGATTGAGATTGTTTCTTCCACATCATGCTTCCCCAAGGACAAATGAATTCGGGGTCGAGTCAAGCTAGCGACTCGGTAAACAAAAACAGTAGCATGCTTATAGGGTTTTCACCCTAAGTGTGGGGGAGTCCCCCATGCTATGATTACAAAAGTGAAAAACAAAATTGTGTTTCCACATTTAGCTTGTAATGTTGCTCTTTTACGTTCAAGGAATCGGCATATTAGCCGGGACTTTGAATATTGTGGACAATATTCATGCTTAGTGTGGGGGGGTATTCGCTATTCTAGCGAATTTTATCACATTTTACTATCTTATACCCCCATTTTTGACCAAGAATGTTCAAAAATTTTTCACTAAAGCTTAAAATTTTTGTGGTAATCAGTCCGCCAAAGTCTAAATGACAAATGGATTGGATAGTCCAGGAGCAAACGGCTCTTGGTAAAGACATCTCAAAACCGTTGATGGCTTGCAATTTGCCAAAAATTGTATGGTTCCTCAACTCCCCATATCCTCATAAGCAAATGAGTTGGCTAGCCCGCAAGATTATGGCTTGTGGTAAAGGCTGTGGAAAATCCATAATTGGTAATCAGCTCACCAAGATGTTGACTTAGTCCATCAAGATGTTGGCTAGTCCAAAAGCAAACGGCTTTTGGTAAAGACTAATCAAATCCGTTTACAGCTGGTGGTTTGCTCAAAATCACACGGTTATCAGGTGTGCCACAGTTCTTACACCTGGCTACTCCAGAAGTGATGGCCTTTGGTAAAGAGAATTTCAAATCCATCAGGTTTTTCTCAAAAGATTGCTAGGGACTAGCAATGTTTTAGTGTGAGGGATTGATGAGTGTGTAAATACTCATCATTTTTACCATTTCTGAGCTGCCAAAACATCTAAAAACACTCAATATTGTATCAAAATAGTGAAAATATCTCAGGAAAGTGTTTTACATGTTTCAAATGCAAAACAATCAAAAACAGATGAAAAACGCACAAAGTTTGCATAATTGGCAGTTTCAGTCCCTCAACTTTCAAAAATTGTCAAATCTAGTCCCTGGCTGTTCTAAAAACTTGAAAAAAGTCACCAAAGGCCCTTTTAAATCAAAAAGTTGCAAAAATAGTCCTTTGGTGCAAAGTTTCACAAAATGTCAAGTTTAGTCCCTCAAGTTTGGAAAATTGTCAAAAATGGTCCCTGGGATATTAAAACTTTGAGAAAAACAAATTTTGTCCTTATATTAACCTTTTATGACAGGATTGGTCCTTGGTGGAAAGTTTGGTAAAAATTACAAAAATGGTCCCTGAAGTTTGAAAGTTTGACGGTTTCAGTCCCTGGTGAAAATAAATTGGAAAAATCATCACAGGACCTTATACTATTCATAATATGGCAAATTTCACCCTTTGAAATACTTTGGAAACATGCCAATTCCAGCCCTCAAACTTTCGACAAATTTCAAAAGAGGTCCTTGTGTAAACCAATAACCAAACCGGACCTTAAAACTAAATACTACTACTCCAATAGACCAAGTCCACCACAAGCCCACCCCCTTCCTTTCTTTTTGGCCCAATCCACAACAAGCCCACCAACACCCCAAATAATATAAACCGGGGTCAAAGTTTGACCCCCTTGGTCAAACCGGTCAAAACTCCCCACTTTCTCCTTCCCTCCCCCACAGCTCAACTTGCAGGTCACCTCACCCATCACCTCAGCCCACCACCTTATCCCACCGCCCAAACCAATCACCCTCACCATATATACCTAACACCCCTCCACATTTAATGCACCACCCCCCTCTTGTCTGATTATCAGAACCATTTGCAGAAATCATTTTGGCGCCAAAATCCAATCAAGAGCCAGGATCACTCCACCTCACAATTGATGGTTGGGATTTAATCAGAAGGTCAGAGGGAAGCTAGTGGACCATTTCTTATCTCACAAAAGAAGCAATCAAGGAAGGAACCCTAGTTTTTAGGAAATTAGTATAAATAAGCAATTGATGTAAGCCAAAAAAGGCATCTCTCTTTTCCTTTTTTTTCTTCTTGTAATCTTAGTAAAATTAGATTTAAATCTCAGTGTACTCTTTAGTTTTAAAGTTAATGTAAGCTTTGTTCAAGTTTTATGAAATTCGAATTTTAGTTAAAAATTTAAATTCCTTGTTATTTGTTTCACAAACAACTTATTTAATCTCAGATTGAATCTTTAGCCTTGTGAAAAGTTATTTGGAATCAAAAAAGCAAAACTCAGAAAAAAAAGGAAAAGAAAAAAAAATACAAAGAACAATCAAAAAAATAAAAAAGTAGCAGAAGAAGATGGAAGCAGAGGAAGCAAGGAATGGAGTAGGGTATTAGTGAGTCTGTGGAGATTCTATAGGTGGTTCTAGTTCTTGTGTTGCTTGGCTTGGATGGCATGAAGTAAGCCACACTTTTGATTTTTGATAATTTTTAGAATTGCAGTTTATTAACTGTTCATGAATGCTTATTTATGTTTATTAGATCTTATTAGGTTGCTTTAAATCTGTTTCTAGAGATTAATCAGTGAGTTGCTTTGAAAAACCTAAACTAGTCCATTAATAAAGGAGTGTTTGGTTTAGATGAGTGCTGAGGCTTCTAGTGGATATTTGGCCTTAACCTTTGTCTCACTAGCTCACATTAGGTTTAGTTAGGCTTTAGGTGTTGTAAAATTGGTACCCTAAACATAAGAAAGTCAAAACTCCACTTCATTGGCCATAACAGTTATATGTTATGTTTCTAGGTTCCAAGATCATTCAAATCAGCTCCTAAGTTGTTAGCATAACTAATTTTGGTTTCATTATAACCTATTATTACATCAGTAGTCAAATAATCAAGCCCTAAGTTCACTAAAGTCAATTTAGAAACAAAAAGTAAAAAGTCAAATTACACTTTCTCAGAAAATATCAAAAATTGTAGGATTTTTGTAGAATTTTGAAATGAGTTTGAGGCTTTGGGATTTTTAGAGTTTGTTGTGTCCCAGCTCATCTTCAAGATCCACCATCTGCTTCATTTTTAGGAATTTTTTAGTGGGCCCCACAACCCTCCAAAGAGGGCTGCAGGGCAACCTACTGCTCTGTGCAGCAGATACCACAGCCACCACACCACCATTGGTGGTGGTTTGTGGCCACCACAATGGTCCCCACACCCTAGATTTAGGTTCTCCCAACACCCCTCCTACCAGGCTTGTAATCTTGACCTCTAGTTTGACATTAAGCCTGGTGGACCCCACCTAGAATTAGCTTTAAAGATTGTCCCATTATGTGTTGAGTTTTAGTTTTCAAAAGTGCTTATTTGGACCTTAACAGCTTATTTGTGATCAAGTCTTGTTGTTTTTAGCTTATCCAAGTTGTTGAGCTAGTTTGTACCCATTTACACCATTGTGGACCCCACCATCAGTCATTTGAGCTTATTTTTCCATACAGTCAACCAAAGTCAAACTGATTAAGCTTAGGGGGTGCTACTGCTTATTTATAAGCTATTTTCCAAAGTGTTTTCACAAAAGTTTTTCATTTTCAGTATTAAAGTAAGTGTGTAAAAGAAAATTCCAAGAAAAACCAAGTTTAAAATAAGTGATAGTTTCTATTTAATTCAATTTAATTTTAATTTTCATTTTTAAATTTTTGTTAAGTACTTGTCGTTTTTATATTTTTTTTAATTACCTTATATAGTAAAGTAATTTTAGTAAAATTTTCAGATTTTTATATTACAATTTAGTATTTATTATATTTAATTTTAGTTTTCTTAATTATTAATTAATATTAAGTATTAAATAGCTTATTTAGTTTTTATAAAGCATAACATAGTTTTTATATTTTTCCTAGCTCTAATTTAGTATAATAGACTTTTAGAAAATATAATTTGAATTTCTACTGTTCATTTTCCATTTTTCTTATTTTAATTGTTTAAATTAGACTTAAGTTAATTTAAAGGTAAATAATTAGTGGATTAATCTTAAAACATAATTTTTAGAGTTTTTATAATTTTATAGGATTCCTGTGATGGTTAAGTAATTTTATAAATTTTCTCTTAATTTTCTAAGTTAATTTAGTATTAATAGTAATTAAAAGTAGTTTAATTAGTTTAATTAAGTTAAATAGTTTTTAATTAATAAAAAACCCATAAAAAGACAAAAATATTTATTTTTATTTTCTTCAAGTTCTAATTTAAGTTTAGAAAATATTTTTGCTAATTTTTAGTTTAATTTATATCATTTGTCATTTTTAGTTAATTTAAATTAGATTTTTAAATAGTTTAATTAATTAAATAATATTTTAATCATTTTCATAATTTAATTTTCATTTTTAATTTTAAGTTTCAAAAAGTGTCAAAAGCACCCCCTGTAGTTTGTTAAATACCAAAATCCCACTTTCTCTGTCTGTTACGTGATCTGAATTGTGAATACGTGCATATATCTGGTATCTGATTTTTGTGAATATTATATCTGTGTACCAATACCAAAATAACAGTAGCAATATCAATTCCACATCATCTGGGCTACTGTCCTCAGTGCCACTCACTTATAAACGATTCCAAAAGCACCATTTCAATCTCGCTGGGACTTTAACGACCCGGGGAAACACTATACTATCCACGGAGTATTGGGACCAGGCTGTCTTTGACTTGTTGACCTTGGTCAATAATATCTGACGGTTTAGACCCAATCAGCAACCCTTCAACCTTGCCTACTACATGGCCAAGAGAATGGCCGACATTCCCGTGTAAGGCACAACGGCTATGCCGTATGGAATGGTCTTGACCCGTCTCTTTAGGATCATTTCCCTCATTCTGGCAACCCCTAGAGGTCTTCGCCTAGACTACTCTCTCATTTCACACACTTTTGTCCCACTAAGTGAAAAGAGAGTCTACAAAGCCCAAGGAAAACGTCCTCATCCTCCTACCTCCTCATCATCATCCTCAATGAGTGAAGATGAGACTTTGCCCAACTCTAGGATCCCACCTCTAGAATACCTTTCCCAACTTCTGGATATTCCAAATGAGTCGGCGGAGTTCAAGCAAACAAAAGGGATGTTAAAAAATCTCGGGAGATTCCTTGGAAAGCTCAAGAAGAAGATAGACCGTCAATGAGAGCGGGTGTGTAGGAGTGTTTGGCACAAGGTGCTATTTGAACAATTTGGTTGTTAAACAATGTGTTCTATGGATTTATGTGTTTGTAGGGATATTTGGTAACATTTGGAACTTGTATGAACTAATTATGATGCATGACAACAACATTTGGCATGTTGTCAAATTTTCAAGAATATGAAAAATTTCACTAAGTATAGTGAAATTCGCTAGCCCCCGGTCAAAGTCCAATAGTATGCGTGTTTACATATCCAATTTTTGCATTTCCTAACCAGATATGAATTATATTTTTGTTTTTAGGAGTTTTCGGAAAATTTGAAAATCGTCTCGCGGGTCAAAACGTAGGACTGCCTTGTTTTTCAGGCCTGGCGGAACTGGCGGTACCCTCAAACGGGTTCCGCCAGTGTAAATTTCTGGAATTCCAGAAATGGCCCAGCGAATCAGCCGGAACCCTCAAGAGGGTTCCGCCTGTGTTATCTCAGGGTTCCGCCAGACAACCTGCAAATTTTCTTGTATTTTTCAAACTATCAATTTCCACAATCCTTCAAAACAATCTTTTAGGTGAGAAACCCATCCCTTGTTAGTTTATAACATCATTAGATTGATTCTCAGCCTCTAAAACTCATAGAAAACCATTTCCCGCCAAATTTCAAATTTAGCCATAACCACCTCAAGGAACCTTCACCCATAAGGGAAGGAACCCCTCCAAAGGTTCCTTGCAATCCGTGAAACATATACCTTCAACCAATTTTCCAAAACCACTAAGCATTTAGTGCAAATCTTTGTGTTCTTCATCCACTATTTTCATTGGATTAACTTCCAATGATTTGACAACCTTCATTAATCTTCCAAATCATTAGCAACCTCCATTTTTGTATGGTTAAACATCAAATCCAAACACTCCTTCCCATACTACTTCACCTCTATAAATTTAACCATCTTAGAACACCCTCAAATCACACTATCACCATCACAATCTCTGATCCTAAACCTCTAATCAACCATTTTAACAATGACAAAGTTAACAATCACCTCTCAACCATCTCGACCCATTCGGAGAACCGCCAGCATAAGTGTCAAACCACTTTGGTCAAACCACACAATCAATTTAAGTTCTTCATCCTCGGATGAGTTCTCCTCACCCATAAAAATGAACATTTTCTAAACCTTGCATCTCCATCTCCATCACCCAAAGGACCCAATGAGCTCACCACTCCACCACCAACAAAATCACCCATTGACCCAACTACACCAAGTACTCCAACCCAACCATCCAAAACTCCATCACCACCACTACCACTTAAACTAGAACCAATGGAGTTATTTGGGTCTCCTCTAACATCACCACATCCTTTTGTACAAGATCTCAATGATCTTCCACCAAGATCAACAAATCCACCACCTTTGACAAATGAAAAACCAAGGCCATTGCTTGACCAAAATGAGCCTTTTGACCACAACCAACTGACGAGGCAAAAATGATCCGTTTTTAGGGGGTCATTTAAGCCGGAATTTGGGTTTATTTGATCAAATATTGCCCTAAATCGTTCCTTTTGTGATTTTAGGTACTTTGGGAGTGAATTCTGGAAAAGGAAGCATTTTGGACGTTTTTGGAGCATAAAAGTGAGGAAAACGGCAAAGTCTTAATTTTCCATGCTGGGAACAGTACCTGACGGCATCAAGAGCAATTTAATGACGGCGTCAAGAGCAAAAATGGTGACGGTCCAGTGGAAACGTGACGGCATCAAATCAAGGCCGTCAAGAGTAAAAGTGGTGATGGCCCAGAACAGCAATACACATGACGGCGTCAGACCTGGATCTAGGCAATCCGATTATATTTTTGGCAGTGGGTTGATGGCGTCAAAACTTTCTTCTGACGTCGTCACCTTAGGAAATCTATATATAGTCTTTGTAATTTTCATTCTAAAAGGGGGAGGAAAATTTTAGGTTCGACTTGAATAAACCCTAGCTCGTTTTTAACAGTATTTTCAAGGGTTTTCACCCCTTGAAATCCTTCATGTTCAATTGAGATAAGTATCCTTTCAATTCATTCAATATGTCTATGAGTTATTTGAATATATCTTACACTTGTCTTAATTTTAACATGCTAGGCTAGATCTCTTGTGTGTTTGCTTAGATGTAATGAAACCTTGATGTTGATTATAGGTTGATTGCTTGTTTATAGTTGTAATGGATGAATGATTTCGATGTTAGGCTTAAGAAAACTGGCAGACTTCCATAGTGTAACTTGCTTGAACGTCATAAGAAACATGAACCAATGCGTACTAAGGTTTTTATGGTTGTATTTAATGCATGAGGGAATTCTAGTGATCCCATGTTAGGAGCTTCTTGCAGGCTCGACATAGGAGTGAAGTAGGAGCTTATAGAGTTGGGGAAGTACGTACGCCACCCCACGATTGGTATTAAGGAATATAACCCGTCATCCACGCAATTGTAACAAACAATTAACCTGTAAAAGATATCTAGGGAGTAGTAAAATCTAAGTAAACATAATTCTCCCATTTATTGTTCACACCACTAGTTTAATTAGCTTTATTTTTATTTTTGTTATTTTATTTTGATTGCATCTTAGTTATTGGGTTAGTTGACTAGCAACTAATTCCGTGCACTCTTCCAATTCCCGAGATTTTTAATTGCTTTTCATAAAATATAAAAATACAAAAAAGAATCATCCCTCACCTCTAGACCTAGTTTTTAGGCTTTCTAATCAAAGCGACATTATTCCTGAGTTGAACGATCAATCCCCCGGTACTTGTCACTATACTATACTACAACGATCAGGTACACTGCCTGGTGGGGGTTGTAAGCTTCTCGAGATCCCTCGAGAGGTAAAGCCTGGTGCAATTCCCACGCATCAAGTTTTTGGCGCCGCAGCCCGGGGAGATAGTTATTGTCTAGGTTAGAATTTCTTTTTATTAGGTCTACTTGCTAGATTCCTTTGTAGTAAGATTTTATTTTTATTTTTAGGTTTTCTTTAGTCTATCTTATTTCCTTGTTTCCTTTGTTCGTAAACTATCTCGATGGATAACAATAAAATTGATCGTTTGATTCCTGTTATTCGTGTTTTTCGTCGTAGGATTTTCCAAATTCCCGCCCCAATCCCTTTAGTGGAAAATGAGAACCCACCTAACCTATCGCCTAACCACCACTTTGACAATAATTTTGAAATGGAGGAGTCTGACCATGATGATGACCATAGGGCTAGTCCGTTTTACAATTCAGACTCCGATGAGGATCTAGATGATGGTGATGTAATTAATGAAGATAGGATGGAAGATGAAGTGGACCCTCTTAGGTATGTCGACCCTAGAACAAGGATTGAGTGTGTTAGCTCATTCAATATGCAATTTCCTTGTAAGATTGGATTTAGGAGCTTTAATGCCTACCTTAACTCATCTCTCCCAATGAACATAATCTCGCGTAGTGAATATAATAAAATCATAGTAGATGAGTTAGAATACAAAGGAGATAATGTTATTGCTAGGGCAATGTCATTACATGTGTTTGTAGGAAGCTTTGTTTATCTTGTTGAGTTCATGGTTATGGAGAATCTAGGAGAATTTATCGATAGTAAGTTAACCCAAGTTGTGTTTGGGAAACCTTTCAAAAGGTTGACCAACCTTGATGAAAAACTTATGGAAGGGTTAATTACATTCTCGGATGGGGATGAAGATTTTGTCTACCAAATGCCCCGTGCACATCCTAGGTTCAAGGATTTTTTCATGGAGAAGTGTAGTAGGTATCCGCCCCTAGAAATGCTAAGTGAGAATGATAAAAGAAAAGGGCTTAAATTTACTCATGAAAAAAATAAAAGGTGTTATCGTGGATGTTTAGAGTTAAGTGATGATTATAAGAAAGATGAGGCGACTATTAGATGGTGATACGTGGGAATCGCACCAGGCTTTACCTCTCAAGGGATCTTGAGAAGCTTACAACCCCCACCAGGCAGTGTACCTGATCGTTGTAGTATAGTATAGTGACAAGTACCGGGGGATTGATCGTTCAGCTAGGAATAGTGTCGCTAGGATTAGAAAACCTAAATACTAGTTCTAAAGATGAGGGATGATTATTTTTGTATTTTTATATTTTTTTTAAAGCAAGTAAAAATCTCGGGGTTTGAAGGATTTGGGCGGAATTAGTTGCTAATCAACTAACCCAATACTAAAGATGCAATCAAAATAAAATACTAGAAATGAAAATAAACTAAATTAACTAAGGTTGTGAGCAATAAGTGGAGAAGTTGTGTTTACTTAGATTTTACTACTCCCTAGATATCTTTTACACGTTAATTACTTGTTATAGTTGCGTGGATGACGGATTGTATTCCTTAATACCATTCATGGGGTGGCGCACTTAATTCCCCAATCCTATGAGTGCCTACTTCACTCCTATGTCGAGCCGGCTAAGAAGCTCCTAACATGGGATCATTAGAATTTACTCATGCATGAAATACAACCAATAAAATCTAGTGCACGTCAGTTCATGTTTCCTAAGACGTTCAAGCATGTTACCATTTGGAGATCTGCCAGTTTTCTTAAGCCTAACATCGAAATCATTCATCCAATACAACCATAAACAAGTAATCAACACATAATTAACATCTAGGTTTCATTAGATCCAAGCAAACATAAGATAGATCTAGCCTAGCATGATGGAATTAAGACAAGAACAAGATATAGACAACCAACACATAGACATATTGATTGAATTAAAAGAACACTTATCTCAATTACACATGAAAGGGATCAAGGGCTGAGAACCCTTGAAAAACCTGTAAAATTCGTACTAAGTTCGGCCTTAGGGTTTCTCCAAAACTTCTCTCTTTTTTATGAATGAAAATTAGAAAACTATATATAGGAAATTGAGGCTGACGGCGTCAAGACCAAATTGGTGACGCCGTCATCTCGCCGCCAAAATACTTCTCGGACTGCCTTGATCTACTTTTGACGCCGTCACGTTATAGCTATTTCCAGGCCGTCACGTCTTTTACTCTTGACGCTCTACTTCGTGACGCCTTCAATTCTGTACTGGACCGTCATGGAAATTACTCTTGACGCCGTCAGAATTTCCTTCTTGACGCCGTCACCTACTGTTCCCAGCAAGGAAAATTAAGACTTTGGCGTTTTCTTCACTTTTATGCTCCAAAAACGTCCGAATTGCTTCCTTTTCCAGATTTCTCTCCCAAAGTACCTAAAATCACAAAAGAAACGATTTAGGGCAATATTTGATCAAATAAATTCAATTCCGGGCTTAAATGACCCCCTAAAAGTGGTTCATTTTTCGCCTCATCATATACCCTTACACTTGAGATTTGCTTGTCCTCAAGCAAATGCGCTTTTATTCTACTCAAAATACAAGTTAGGGGTCATTTAACACTAATATAAAAGTAATTACAACAAATAATCGTTCCACTAAAGACCAATAGACAAGCACGAAGGTCATACACTAGCACATCGCAAATAGTGTTTAGATACTCACATCTCTCGGGTGTAATAAAGTATAAATTACAATATGGAAACGGAAGATATCTCTCACTACTTGTCATAGCAAAATAGATTACCATAGGCTTGGGAAAGGATCAAACCTCCACCACATGGCGTAAGCACCTAGGATAAACTATCAAAGAGGTCTTTTTTAAAGGGTTGTAACGTTAGGTGTAGGTATATGAAATACACGGTTTTGTTGGATAAAGGAAGTTTTTACTGGTGGCGAGTTAACAATCTTGGTTAATTACATGTATAATATGGCGTTGCTAAGCCAAGACTAGACTCGACTTAAGCTAATAAATGAAAAATAACAAAAACATAAAATAAACATAGAATGAAACGGGATGGTAGTCCGTATGTTTTTTTCTCTTTTTCTTTTTCTAATTTTTTTTTTCCTTTTTCTTGATTTTTTTTTTATTTTTTTTTTTATTTTATTATTTTTTTTTGACATACACTCTTACCCTACCATCCAAAATAATATATCATAGGGAATGAACATTTCCCTTACACTTGAATTTTTACATACTTTACAATAAACTAAACTAATGACTCGAATTAAGATAATCAAAACACTTGGAGTACTTTTAAGATTAACGTACATATGGGGGTAATAATATGTTGTTCTTCCCCATTACTCCATAAAATAAATACTTTACCCATGAGTCCCAATCATCCCAAAACAATATGTACAAGGATATGACTCGACTTAGCAACCATGTAATCAATTAGATAGTTAACTTAAGGTTTAACAAATAACAATAATGCACTAAAAATGAGCGCATACACGGAAGGCTAAGGCGATTTGGGTGTGCATTTAAGTGGGGTGTAACAAATTCTTCCTTTAAGTAAGATGCTTAAAGTTAGAAACGAAAAGATAGGCTCGGAGGGGTGTACTAGGGGTTTCGTGTACTAAAAATGAGTACAACGCTAAGGGTGTGGGAAAAATTAGTTGATTTAACTAGCCAAGTAATATGACTTAAATGGTCAAGTAATTATGATACGGGTTTAACACAAGGGTGATCCTAATGCCTCTTATCATGTAGTAAATCCTACTACACGAATGTAGTCTCACTAGCGGTCTCGGGATGCATCACTAACGCAAGTTCTAGAATCTAAATGCTACCGATACACTCATAAGCACTAATAGTAAATGCTTTTCCTATCAAATCTAAAGGCGAACCTCACATATTTGGGTGGAAAATTTTTCTGAATATACGGTTTTGTGCTAGTCATACAATCTCCTATCCATGAGACGCTTGCTATGGCTAAAGTTTCACTCCTAAATGTTGTAAAAAAATTTAAATTTGGCGCTAAAATTACACTAACAAGTATTTCTCATAGTTTTATTACACATCTACTATCAAACAAACAAACTCAAGCGAAAGTGTATTTGTAAGGTATCATCATTTTACCCTCCCCTTACACTTAAGATGAACATTGTCCCCAATGTTCAAGTAAAGAATGTAAAAGTGAAAAAGTAAAAAGAATGAAATCAAATACTCCCCTGATTCGCTCGGTATGGATAATAAGGTGGCCAGGTTAGATCTTCCTCCAAGAAAATGAACAATCAAAGCTTCCCTTCCAGAAATATAAATCATCTTCTTGTCATATATAACCTGTTAAACCTGAGAAAACAATCACAAAAACCCAAAGCATCAAACCGAACAAAGAAAACTCATAACTAGATGTAATTCCAGACTTAGGAATAGAAACAAAACAATTAAAGATATAATGCTTGTGGAATGAATGTTTGCAGATTTCCTGGAGTTTATAAAACTAAAGAATCAACAAAAACTTTAAGAGTCCGGTACAAACAAAACTAGCAAAATTTCCAGAATTTTACACGTGACGCCGTCAAGAGTAAACTCGTGACGCCGTCAGAAGTGACCTGCAGAAATTCTTATGTTAAGTTTCCAGAAAATTTCTGGAAAAACTTCGTCCTACTTCCTGGAAAATCCTGCAAAACATCATTATGACTCGATACAAGCATTTGACTCTAACAAGTACTAATACACATGTCCATTTATTGTTGTTGTGGTTCATGCTCAATTTCGTTCTTATAAACAAATTTGGATCTCCCTTACACTTATCTTTTGCAAAATACCTTTATATGCAATTAAGACGAAGTTAAAAACAAAATAAAGCATTTTCACAATTATTTTGAAACATGAGCCACAAGCAACACAAATAAAACATGCATACGGAAACAAATAAAATCAAACAAACAAACAAACAAACAAATAAAAACACACAAAACATGGGTTGCCTCCCAAGAAGCGCTTGTTTTTGTTCGAGTCACGAGCCTGACTCTACCCTTATTTAACGGAAATAGGGGAGGTTTTCCCTACACTTAGGATTAAGTGTGGGTGAAAGTAGCGATACACACCCTTAGGGTGTGAATATGCCACGTGAGGTGAAGGGGGTGAGTGAATGGCTTCCTTCATCCTAAAACTACCCGGATAATATTGGTTGATGGGTGGGTCGGTTCCTCTTTTGTCTCCTAGAAATATATCTAAGGATGGAAAGGTGTGTAAAGATTGAGGTTCCGGTTCATCAACACTAGGAAATTCCCTAGAACTAGGAGTAAGGTTATCACTACAAGTGTTCAAACCTATATCCTCAAGTGGTGCCTGGTCCAAGGGTTCTACCTCCATCGGAATTCCTAAAGTTTCTTCTACTTCTTCAGGGTAAGTCACGGGCGGTGTGTGTGCGTCAAATGATGGTTGAGTATTTTGTGGGCTTATGTTATTTACCTCATCACTCCATGTGTTAATATCACCTATATCCTCAACATGTGTTTTATTATAATCTAGCCCTAACATTCTCCCAAGTATCTCACGTGCTTCTCTAGGCATCTCAACTTCTATGTCCGAATCATAAGGATCATCCTCAATATTCTGACTGCTATATACAAATTGCCCAAGAGATTCATCATTTGTTTCTTGAGATTCATCATCATCGATCATAAAACCTAGGTCTTTTTGATCAATGTGATCATGCTCGGCTAAATCCTCCTCAATTGTTTTCTTAGGTAGTGATAATAACAAACCTAGTACTTCATCCAACTTATGATTTGTTGCAATGGCTCTCTCCATAATTCCTTGGCAAACTAGGTCGCATTTACTATTGGCCTCACTAAAACTAGATCTTAAACATGGAGGTTGTTCATAAGAATCTATCCTAGGTGAAGGCTCATATGATTCATAGGTGTCTCTAAATGAGGTATTTTGAACTCTTTGGTGTGTTAGCCGCTCAACCTTATCTTGTAATCTTAGAAGTCTAAGTGTAAAGTCCATTTGAAGCAAATTACAAACAAAATCACAAAGAAAAGATAGACTACGAGAAAGCTACAAAATAAAAAGAAAAAATCTCACTTGATAGGAATCTAATGAGTAGACCTAATAAAAATCAAATTCAAACCTAAACAATAACTATTCCCCAGGCTGCGGAACCAAAAACTTGATACGTGGGAATCGCACCAGGCTTTACCTCTCAAGGGATCTTGAGAAGCTTACAACCCCCACCAGGCAGTGTACCTGATCATTGTAGTATAGTATAGTGACAAGTACCGGGGGATTGATCGTTCAGCTAGGAATACGCTAGGATTAGAAAACCTAAATACTAGTTCTAAAGATGAGGGATGATTATTTTTGTATTTTTATATTTTTTTGAAAGCAAGTAAAAATCTCGGGGTTTGAAGGGTTTGAAGGATTTGGGCGGAATTAGTTGCTAGTCAACTAACCCAATACTAAAGATGCAATCAAAATAAAATACTAGAAATGAAAATAAACTAAATTAACTAAGGTTGTGAGCAATAAGTGGAGAAGTTGTGTTTACTTATATTTCACTACTCCCTAGATATCTTTTACACGTTAATTACTTGTTATAGTTGCGTGGATGACGGATTGTATTCCTTAATACCATTCATGGGGTGGCGCACTTAATTCCCCAATCCTATGAGTGCCTACTTCACTCCTATGTCGAGCCGGCTAAGAAGCTCCTAACATGGGATCATTAGAATTTACTCATGCATTAAATACAACCAATAAAACCTAGTGCACGTCAGTTCATGTTTCCTAAGATGTTCAAGCATGTTACCATTTGGAGATCTGCCAGTTTTCTTAAGCCTAACATCGAAATCATTCATCCAATACAACCATAAACAAGTAATCAACACATAATTAACATCTAGGTTTCATTAGATCCAAGCAAACACAAGATAGATCTAGCCTAGCATGATGGAATTAAGACAAGAACAAGATATAGACAACCAACACATAGACATATTGATTGAATTAAAAGAACACTTATCTCAATTACACATGAAAGGGATCAAGGGCTGAGAACCCTTGAAAAACCTGTAAAATTCGTACTGAGTTCGGCCTTAGGGTTTTTCCAAAACTTCTCTCTTTTTTATGAATGAAAATTAGAAAACTATATATAGGAAATTGAGGCTGACGACGTCAAGACCAAATTGGTGACGCCGTCATCTCGCCGCCAAAATACTTCTCGGACTGCCTTGATCTACTTTTGACGCCGTCACGTTATAGCTATTTCCAGGCCGTCACGTATTTTACTCTTGACGCTCTACTTCGTGACTCCTTCAATTCTGTACTGGACCGTCATGGAAATTACTCTTGACGCCGTCAGAATTTCCTTCTTGACGCCGTCACCTACTGTTCCCAGCAAGGAAACTTAAGACTTTGGCGTTTTCTTCACTTTTATGCTTCAAAAACGTCCGAATTGCTTCCTTTTCCAGATTTCTCTCCCAAAGTACCTAAAATCACAAAAGGAACGATTTAGGGCAATATTTGATCAAATAAATTCAATTCCGGGCTTAAATGACCCCCTAAAAGTGGTTCATTTTTCGCCTCATCAGATGGCTCACCCTTGGTTATGTGAGCATAAGCGACACACGATAGCCCATGACCTTGAGTCTAGCTACAAGACTCGTAAATAAAGAAAAATGCTTCTTGGGAGGCAACCCATGATTTGTGTGATTTTTTTTTATTTTGTTTGATTGTTATTTGTTTCCGTATGCATGCTTTATTTTTATTGTTGGTAGATCGCGTTTCAAACTAAAATGGTGAGAATACTTTATTTTGTTGTTTGGCTTAGTCTTAACTTCATCCAAAGGTATTTCGCAAAATATAAGTGTAAGGGGAAACCCCAAATATGTTTGTAAGAAACAAACTTGATCATGATTCTCCACAATATTAAATAGACATGAATATTCGTACTTGTTAGAGTCAAATGCTTGTATCGAGTCATAATGATGTTTTGCAGGATTTTCTAGGAAGTAGGACATAAGTTTTCCAGAAATTTTTCGGAAACTTAACGTAAAGATTTCTGCAGGTCACTTCTGACGGCGTCAGGAAGAAATTCCTGACGGCGTCATGTGTAAAAATCAGGAAATTTTGCTAGTTTTGTTTTTCTAACGGAATCTTAAAGTTTTTGTTGAATCTTTAGTTTTATAAACTCCAGGAAATCTGCAAACACTCATTCCACAAGCATTATATCTTACTTTGTTTTCTAGGATTTATTAGTATATATAGATTGCCGCCGATTTTAGGCGAGGTTGCCTTGTTTGTTTTCTCAGGTTTAACAGGTTATGTATGAAAAGAAGATGATTTATTGATTGGTGGTAAACAGTCAGAAAATATCAACCAAGTAATGGTCAACAAGTCAAACAGTCTAAACCAATACTCCGTGGAGTGTAGTGTCTCCCCGGGTCGTTAGATCCCAACGAGGCGTGAAATCTGAAATAAGACGACTTTGAGATCAGGTGAAATGAACAGGAAAAAGGGTTCAAGTGATTATACTACTGAAATATAAGTGAAAATAGCTTTGATAAGCTATATCAACTAATACGTGAAATCAGATAATCACAAATTTAAAGGAACTGGAAAACGCGTATGTTTAATATTTAATCGTAAACATACGAAACAAAACGATTTTAACTATAGTAGGAATTTGCGTGCCTTAGGGGCTTAAATGCAAATTAAATAAACTTAAAATAGTTATTTTATAATTATTAACTTATTTAAAAGTTAAGAAAACCTAAAAATGTAAAAAGATATAAAAATGTACGTTTAAATTTAAATAAACGTAAACGTAAGAAACTAAACGTGAATTCTGTCAAATATAACTCCCACAAATGTGAAAATTATATTTTTGGAATCCTAAAAGTATAAGAAAATTATTGGAAATTTAAAATTATTTTGATAACTATTTAATTAATTATTATTATTTAATAACTATTCTTAATTATTTAATAATACACTAATAAATAAGAAAATGTAAAATAAGTCTAGAAAAATAAAATTAAAACTAAGAAAAATCTAAAATATTATAAAACTTATTTTAAAATTAAAATTATATTTTTCACACTATTTATCTAATTATTATTAATTAATTACTTATTTAATTATTGATTAACTAATTATATTGATTTAAATTATTACAAATACTAAAAAGACTTAGATAATTAAGAAGATTTTTATAAATCTAATTAACCATCACAGGAGTCTAAAAAATTATAAAAAGTTGGTTTTATGTATTTTTAAATTATTTAACTAATTATTATTCTAATTATTAATTAATTACCAATTAAACAAATTATATTATAAAAAATAGAAAATGAACAGTAGAAATTCTAGAAAAATTCCCAAAAATGTTTTAACTTATATAAAATCTAGGAAAATTATAAAAACTAGGTGTTACTTAATAAAATCTAATTTTGCTATTTAATTCTTTAATATTAATTAATAATTAATTAAACTAATATTAATTCTAAAAACCACTAAATGACAAAGGAAAAATTTGGGAAAATTTATAAAAGTACTTTAATATAAAAGAGATTTAATAAAAATATAAAAATGCAAGAGTGCTTATAAATAAGCTGAAAAGAAAATTAAAAAAAGATAATTTCTATTAAATAGAAGCTATTACTATAATTAAATTTGGTTTTTTCTTTTACAGAACTACTAAAATACTTAAAATATGAAACTTTTGTAAAAACAACTAACTTGGAACTCAAAAATAAGCACTGTGAGTGCTTATAGGCTTCACAGTTGACTTTGTTTGACCAAACCAAGAAATAAGCTCAAATGAGCTTATGTGGGGTCCACAAGGGTGGATTCTGGTTCAACTGAGTTTTTTGGACAAATTTAAGCTAGATTCAAACAAATAATCTAGTTGAATAAGCCCACAAGCCAGAATAAGCACTTTGATTTTCTTATTTCTGAACTAAAAATGGGACAGAGAATATGAGTGATTTCAGGTGGTGTCCACTGAGCCTAAGTTTGCAAGCTTTCTCAAAACATGAAGGTGGCCAAGAGGGGGGTTGAAGGAACCCAATTTGGGCATGTGGGACCCACTGAGTTGCTCAGAATCAACCACCAAAGTGATGGTGGTGGTGGTGCAGTGACTGTGCACAGGGGAGGTACTTCCCCTGCAAGTGACTTTGAGCTTGTGTAGCTTGCACACAAAAATTCACAAAAATATTTTGATGATGGGATTCAGTAGTCTAGCTGGTATACTTTCACATGTAAAAAGCACAGGTCTTAGATTTACCTACTAAATTCCAAACAATTCTTGCTAAAAATGAGATTTCCTGACAAAGGCAAATTTGACTTTTTTAGATATTAAGCTAAGTTGACTAAAGTGAACTTCTAATCTAATTTTCTGACTGATATAGGTTAGATAAGCTATAATAATACTAAAATATGCTAGAACTTGTACTTGTGAAATCAAATGAGACTTATGCTACTTAAAATTCAACACAGACAGAAGTTTAAGCCAAATTATTGGTGATTTTGACTTTCAAGCTTGTAACTCACTGAGACTTTGTTGTTTTGGTCAAATTAGGTGATAAGTAACATGCAAGAACAGATCTTAGTCACTTAAACCAACTAGTGCACACTTACACAGTTAAATTCGAACACTACCTTATCAAGCCTACTTTGTGATTATCAAAGAATATGACTGATTTGATCCTCAACTTTGTTATCAATCCTTATATTATCATTATCAAAGATCAAATAAACATGAAATAGTAAGATCACAAGCATCAAACACAGAAATGACAAAGATGGTGTTTTAACTATGAAGATGAAATTTTTAGCATCTATGGATTTCAACAAACAAGCAACTTATATCAATTGATAAAACCACTTAACAACAACATAAGAGCATGAAAATACACAAACAAGATCATATATCATACGTGTATAGTGAAATGCAAATATTGAAAAAAAATGGCTTACAAGTACTTCAAGCTGAAAAACCAAGAACCAAGGACCATGTAACCACCCAACACCTCCCCTGAGGTACTAACACCATGGCAATCCAAAATTTACCATGCTCCAAGCTTCAATCACTTTACACACTGATTTTTTTTATTTTATTTTCTATTTATTTGGAATTTTGAGTAATTTTTGGATTTAAACACTAAACTGGATTTTAAGGTTTCTAAAGCTTACAGAAGCTTTGTTAGAGCTTATATGAGCTAATTAAGTCCTTATAATCAACTACAAACAACAACTAAGCTTATTGATAATTTTGAGTGAAAAGGTAAAATGCATAATTGAGAATCATAAAGAAAACTTGAAATCTACTATTGGCAAAGGTTTAAGATACACTGAAGTTCAAGAAATTCAACTTGAAAAGCTTAAAGATACAAAGGAAATTAAGAAATTAACTAGTCGACATACATTGATTAAAAATTAAACTAGATAGATTGTAACACTGCATCTCCCTTCATCTTTATAGACTTTTTGGGATCCCTTTGACTTTCTGAGCAAATCCCACTTTAAATCCTGACCTTCCAATGCTCTGAGATGATCCTAGCCGTTTAAACGTTTTTGGCGCCAAAAGTCTTACAGGTAACTTGGGGCCGAATTTTTGCAATTAAGGATTTTTGGGAGCTTGTGGAGGTGTAAGGGAACAAGGAAAAGTAGTTTTTATGGGTTTGGGTCAAGTTGGGAGCAAAATCAGGGTTGTGAGTGTAACAGTGTTTGGCAAATGGTGGGGAAGCATTAAATGGTGTTTTGGGTAGGTTTGGTGAGGTGGAGAAGGTGAGGTGGAAGTAGGCAGGTGGTGGTGAGGTGGTGAAAATACTATGGTGGTATTGGGTTGCAGAGGAGGGTGAGGGAGATGTACAGTAAGGGTGGTTTGGGAGGGAAGGTCAATGGGGTCAAACCCCGTTTTATATAAAAAGGGTGTGGGCTGGTTATGTTTGGGCCTGAGTGGTGGGCTGGTGTTTGTTGTGTTTGGATTTGGTTTATAATATATAGGGTCCGGTTTGGTTTGTATAAATAAGCCCAAGGACCAATGTTGTAATATTTGGATTTTTGAGGGACTGAACCTGTAAATATCACAATGTTACCACAAGGACCAATTATGCCATTCATGAATAGGACAAGGTTTATTTTTAATATTTTTCCATTTTTAAAACCTTAAGGACTAATTTTGACATTTTTCAAACTTGTGGGACTAAAGTTGTCATTTTGCAATTTTTAGCTTTAAAGGACTAGTTTTGACAACTTATGAATCCCTAAGGACATTAGATGATACTTAACATGTTTTGGATTACCAGGAACTAGATTTGCCAATTTTTCAAAGTTCAGGGACTGAAACTGTAAATTATGTGAAATATGTTGTTTTTCATCAGTTTTCAATCCTTTTGCATAAAAACACAATCCAGGGATATTTTATGTATTTTAAGGCATTCCTGTGTGTTTTCAGATGTTTTTGCAGTCTAAATGTGACAGAAATGATGAGTATTTACACACTCATCAATCCCCAACACTAAACTATTGCTAGTCCCTAGCAATCTTTTGAGAAAATTTTAATGGATTTTTGTCTCTTTACCAAAAGCCATCACTTATGGAGTAGCCAAATGTTTCAGTTCAAGTAAGAACTATGGTCCACTTGATAACCATGTGATTTTGAGCAAACCACCAGCTGTCAACGGATTTGTTTTGTCTTTACCAAAAGCCGTTTGCTTCTGGACTAGTCAACTCTTGATGGACATAGTCGACATCTTGGTGAGCTGATTACCAATTATGATTTTTCCACTGCCTTTACCACAAGCCATAATCTTGCGGGCTAGCCAACTCTTTCACTTTTTAGGATATAGCGAGTTGAGATACCATACAATTTTGGGCAAATTGCAAGCTATAAACGGATTTGAGTTATCTTTACCAAGAGCCGTTTGATCCTGGATTAGCCAGTTCTTATATGGGTTAGACATGGTGGACTGATAACCATTTATTGCATTTCTAAGTGTGAAAAAACTTTAAATTTTGATCAAATGAGGGTGCTTGATGGAACATGTGTTTGAATTCCTGAGAATCCCCCCCCCCCCCCCCCACACACTTAGAAATGAATATTACCCTCAATATTCAAAGCACCGGGTGATAAACCAACACTTAGAACGTACGAAGGAAATATTAATAACCTTTATTTTAGTCTATTTACATGGTTTTTTTTTTTTTTTTTTTTTTTTTTTTTTTTTTTTTTTTTGAGGATATATACATATATACAACATGTGGGGCATCTCCCCCACACTTGGGTGGTAGAAAAGAGAAAGAAGACATAAATATGGGTGAAAACCCATATTGAGCTACTGTTTTTGATTACCGAGTCGCTAGCTTGACTCGACCTCAAATTAAATTGTTCATGAGGAAGCTACTGTTTTGATTACCGAGTCGCTAGCTTGACTCGACCCCGAATTTAATTGTCCTTGGGGAAAGTTTGGAGATCCGGGACAACCATGGATGGTATGTCCTCTCCAAAGTAGTGTTTCAAACGATGCCCATTCACTTTAAAACATGGACCGTCATTTTGAGATAACTCAACGGTACCATATGGATAAACCTTAGTGACAGTGAATGGGCCAGTCCAACGGGTTTTGAGTTTACCCGAGAAGATCTTTAATCTAGAATTAAAGAGAAGGACTCGATCACCAACGTTAAAAATGCGGTTCTTTATTTTTGAGTCATGAATCTTCTTTGTCTTTTCTTTATAGATTAAAGAGTTCTCGTAAGCCTGATCACGTAGTTCATTCAATTCATTCATTTGAACTTTTCGGTGATCACCCGCAGTTTTGAGGTCAAAGTTGGCATGTTTCAATGCCCAGTAGGCTTTGTGCTCAAGTTCCATCGGAAGATGACATGTCTTTCCGTACACAAGCTTGTAAGGCGTACACCCAATGGGTGTTTTATAAGCTGTACGAAAGGCCCATAGTGCGTCATCCAATTTATCCGACCAGGCAGCACGGTTTTCTCCTACAGTTCTATCAAGCATCCTTTTGATACCACGGTTTGAAACCTCTACTTGCCCACTTGTTTGTGGGTGATACGCGGTAGAAAGACGGTGAGTTACACCATACTTTTGCATGACTTTGTCAAATTTGTCATTGCAGAAATGCGTACCACGATCACTTATGATAGCACGTGGAGCTCCAAAACGGGCAAAAAGAGATTTTAGGAATTTCACAACAACTCGGGCGTCATTTGTAGGTAAAGCTTTCGCTTCAACCCATTTTGACAAGTAGTCAACAGCCACAAGTATGTATTTGTTTCCTCTAGATGACGGGAATGGCCCCATAAAGTCAATGCCCCATATATCAAAGATCTCACAGACTTGAATAGCATTTTGTGGCATCTCATTTCTTTTTGAAATGTTCCCGTGACGTTGACAAGCGTCACAGGTTTTAATGAGATCCCGGGCATCCTTATAAATTGTGGGCCAGAAGAATCCGGAATCAAACACCTTTTTGGCGATGTAGTTGGGATTATGATGGCCCCAGTGGGTCCAGCATGGCAAGCCTTGAGAATTTCAATGGCTTCCTGCCCATACACACACTGACGGATGACTTGATCTGCACAGATTTTGGATAAGTAGGGGTCATCCCAGAAGTAATGTTTGACATCCTTAAAGAATTTATTCTTCTGTTGGGTTGACATCCCTTTCACAACAAAGTTACCCGCATGGTAGTTTGCGAAGTCAGCAAACCATGGGGTAGTAGAATCTCCAAGAAAAGCAACCGCATTGAGTGTTTCGAGAGGAAATGTTTCATTTATTTCCTTTTTCTCATAAACATCTTGATGAGGGTTCTCTAATCGGGACAGATGATCAACAGCCAGGTTCTCAGCTCTTTTTTTTTTATCACGAATAATGATATCAAATTCCTGAAGGAGGAGAACCCAACGGAGCAATCTCGGCTTTGCATCTTGTTTTGCAAAGAGATATTTTAGAGCCGAGTGATCCGTATACACTACGCATTTTGTCAAGATTAAGTATGTCTGAAACTTTTCAAAAGCATACACCACGGCTAATAATTCATTTTCCGTAGTAGTGTAATGAGTTTGAGCTTCGGTCATGGTTTTACTTGCGTAGTGGATAGGCTGAAAGTGTTTTGTTTTGCGTTGCCCCAAGACTGCACCGATAGCAAAATCACTTGCATCGCACATGAGTTCAAAGGGCAAATCCCAGTCGGGGGCAACAAGAATGGGTGCCTCAGTAAGCTTTTTCTTCAATGTTTCAAAAGCTTCGATGCACTCTGGTGAGAAGATAAAAGGAGCATCCTTCTCGAGGAGATGAGTCATAGGCCGGGAGATTTTAGAAAAATCTTGTATGAATCTACGATAGAAACCGGCATGACCCAAGAAACTCCTAATACCTTTGACAGTAGTAGGGTGAGGCAATTTAGCTATGACATCAACCTTAGCTCTGTCAACCTCAATCCCATTCTTGGAAATCTTATGGCCGAGGACAATGCCCTCTTTGACCATAAAATGACTCTTTTCCCAATTTAGACATAGATTGGTGTCTTCACACCTTTTCAGCATTTTTTCTAAATTGGTGAGACATGTTTGGAATGAATCCCCAATGACCGAGAAGTCATCCATAAAGACCTTCATTGTTTTACTGATCATATCAGTAAATATGGCCATCATGCACCTCTGGAACTTACCTGGAGCATTAAATAAGCCAAAAGGCATACGTTTATAAGCAAAGGTTCCATAAGGGCATGTAAAGGTAGTCTTTTCTTGATCCGATGGATCAATGGGGATTTGAAAGTATCCTGAGAAACCATCAAGGAAACAATAGTACTCATTTCCTGCTAATCTCTCAAGCATCTGATCCATAAAGGGCAGCGGAAAGTGGTCTTTGCGGGTGGCGTCATTCAACTTACGATAGTCAATGCAAACACGCCACCCGGTAACCAGCCGAGTTGGAATCAACTCATTTTCCTCATTAGTGACAACAGTAATGCCACCCTTTTTTGGGACGCAATGGATGGGACTAAAGCATGGACTATCAGAGATGGGGTAAGTCAATCCTGCATCAAGAAGTTTGAGAACCTCTTGTTTAATGACATCATGGATTTTTGGATTCACCCGTCTTTGATGTTGCACTGCGGGCTTGAAGTCATCCTCCATTAAGATTTTGTGTGTACAAAAATCAGGGTTAATACCCTTAATATCGGAGAGCTTCCAAGCAATTGCTTGCTTGTGTGACTTCAAGACCTTTATGAGAGCAAACTTTTCCTCAGTACTTAAATCTTTATCAATAATGACGGGTAATTTGTCATTACCCTCCAAAAATACATATTCAAGATGAGGAGGTAAGTCCTTAAGCTCGACCTTAGGAAATTCATCGTTTTTATCAACCGATTTAATTTCCTCATTATGAAGTTGTACGGGAGGGAGTGGAGGAGAATTGTCCTGATTTAGCAATTTCTCAAGGAGAAGAATATCTCCCTCCAAATCAATCTCAGTGTTATCAATTCCTTCTGGAACTGAATCACTTCTGAGAAAAGCCTCGACCTCCTCCAAAATGAAATCACTTCCCTCAAACGGAGTGAGAGAAGGAGAAGAGTCGGAAATGATAGGTAGAGATGATGGAGTGGGATCCCCACTCACAGAATTATGAGAATAACCAATAAATTCTTGAGAGTACTCCTCTGAAGCAATGTCTATGATATCTATTTGATTAACTGCTTCAGAATCATAATTTGAGGAGTACCTCGAGGTTTGGTCGAGGTTAAACGTAACAGCTTCATTACCCATACGCAAGGTGATTTATTGCTCAAATACATCGATAAGAGCTTGGCCCGTTCTAAGGAATCCCCTCCCAACAATGAGATGGACCCTTTGATCAGCATCGAAATCAACAACCACAAAGTCAGCGGGGAGATGGAACTTTCCTACTTTCACAAACACGTCCTCGGCAATGCAAAGAGGACGAGATATCGATCGATCTGCAAGCTCTAGAGTCATGCAGGTAGGAGTAAGATCCGGAAGAGAAAGTTTCTTCCAAACTGAATAAGGCATTAGGTTGATGCTTGCACCAAGATCGGCCAAGGCATAGCAATCAACCATTCCTGGAAATACACATGGTATTAGAAATTTTCCAGGATCTCCAAGCTTCTCGGGAAGCTTCTTTAAAAGAACTGCAGAGCAGTTCTCATTCAAGGGAGTTTTTGCCATTTCAAACAGTTTCTCCTTATTGCTTAACAAGTGTTTGATTGTTGATGCAAATTTGGGCATCAGAATAATAGCATCCGCGAAGCTAATGTCAAAATGCAAATCTTGGAAGATTTGAAAGAATTTATCCATCTGGTGACTAGCCTTTTCGCGGAGCTTTTGCTCATTCAAACGTGAGGGGTAAGGAATAGAAGAGGTAGAAGGTTTGGATTTAGGGGTTTCAACTGGGATATCATTGGGTTCAAAAACAACTCTTGGTTTTGGTTTGGGTTTCGGGACAACATGAGGTGGGACGTCTTGGGTACCTCCATTATGAGTAGGAAGTACTTCGTCCTTATTTACCTCGGTTCCATTTTCCACTACCTTGGGAGAAGAAGATTAAGGGGTAGTGGGAACAGTGGGTCCATCATATGAAACTCCGCTCCTGGTTGTGATCGCCTTTGCATCTCCCCTCGGGTTTGCGATCATGTTGCTCGGAAGTTTTCCAGAGCCCGAGGGTCATTCATTTAAAGATTTCTTGATTTCAGAAATCTGGCTGACCAACAACCTGTTTGTCTCTTCTTGAGTTTTCATGAACTGCTTCAACAACTCATCAGATGATGATTGTGGAGCTGGGAGAATGGCTTGTGTTTGGTTGGGGAGATTTTGGACTCGGTTATTTTGATTATAACCTTGTTGTGGTTGAAAATTTCCCTGATTTGGATTACCATTTCCCTGAAAATGATTTCCTGGGTTGAAATTGTTTCTGTTAAAGTTTCCTTGGTTGTGGAAACCTTGATTCTGTCCAGGATTGAAATTCCCTTGGTTTTGATAACCTTGGTTCATTCGAGGTTGGTTCTGGTTTCGGTTTTGCAAATTCTGGTTTTGGTTGAAACCAGGTGGTCCCATATGTGTGTTAGCACGGTAACTTGGTTCCATTTGAGGACGGTATTGATTACCTCCCTGATTTGTAGTACCGGCTAAGGCATTGGCTTCAAAAGGACTACCATCGGTGGCAGTACAGTTGTAGTATGCATGTGGGCCACCACAAGTGACACAAACTTCCACCTTTTTTACTTCAGCATGTGAAGGGTTTTGTGTGAAAGTGACTTTCTTTTGGTTTGAGATAACCAAAACTTGAATAGCGTCCGTGAGTTTTCTATCTTAGCATCGGTGCTAGAAGTACTCACGGGAGATGAAGTAGAAGGACCAGCACTCACTTGGGAGTTATATGGCTTTGTGCATGTAGTGCGGACCTTGGACTTATTTTCAATGATTGCTAAAGCTTCTTTAGTGGTTTTGCTCAAAAAATTACCTCCCGCGGAGGAATTGAGAGAATCTTGGTCAGATTGACTCACACCATTATAGAAAGTGTCAATTTGCATTAATTCAGTGAAACCATGATGAGGACATCGATGAAGCAATTCTTTGAAATGATCCCATGCGTCACCAAACGATTCATCAAACCTTTGAGTAAATTTGATGATTTCATTTTTAAGACTTGTCTTTCTGGACGGGGGAAAAAATTCGTTTACAAATTTGGTATTTAAATCCTCCCATGATGCTATTGAACGAGGAGGTTGTTTTTCCAGCCAAATCCGGGCTGCCCCCTCAAGAGAAAATGGGAATAGAAGAAGCTTGACTACTTCGGAAGGGACGTTCTTGTATTTGATGGTAGATGTAATCTTGTTAAACTATCAAATATGAGCATGAGGATCATCCCTCTCAAAACCATAAAATTGGCTTGAGGTTACTAGATTTAGTAACCCGGTTTTGAGCTCAAAGTATTCAGCCACAATGGATGGGACAACAATAGCGTCTCCGTAACCCTCGATGGGTGCTTGGAGAAGCTCACTCATCGGACGGTCTTCCGCCAAGAGAACCTTTTTTTTGGCAACAGTACGTATCTCAGATACGGCTGTTGGGGCAGAACGTCTACGGCGTCTTGGAGGAATTCTGACAAGCTCACGAAAAGGGCTTGTTGACCTAGAAGAACGAGTGCGCATGCACTAGAGACGACTCTAAGAATCCTTAGAGTGACGGGGATTTAAAAATAGGAAAGAAAAATCTTTTTGGTTTTTTTTGTTTTTATAAGGTAATATAGAAATATGGACAAAGATGATATATAACAATGAGTGATTTATTCAAACTCATAGATGCTTCAAAAGTCGTTATACGCAGCACACCTCCCCGGCAGCGGCGCCAAAATTTGATTGGTGGTAAACAGTCAGAAAATATCAACCAAGTAATGGTTAACAAGTCAAACAGTCTAAACCAATACTCCGTGGAGTGTAGTGTCTCCCCGGGTCGTTAGATCCCAACGAGGCGGGAAATCTGAAATAAGACGACTTTGAGATCAGGTGAAATGAACAGGAAAAAGGGTTCAAGTGATTATATTACTGAAATATAAGTGAAAATAGCTTTGATAAGCTATATCAACTAATACGTGAAATCAGATAATCACAAATTTAAAGGAACTGGAAAACGCGTATGTTTAATATTTAATCGTAAACATACGAAACAAAACGATTTTAACTATAGTAGGAATTTGCATGCCTTAGGGGCTTAAATGCAAATTAAATAAACTTAAAATAGTTATTTTATAATTATTAACTTATTTAAAAGTTAAGAAAACCTAAAAATGTAAAAAGATACAAAAATGTACGTTTAAATTTAAATAAACGTAAACGTACGAAACTAAACGTGAATTCTGTCAAATATAACTCCCACAAACTTGAAAATTATATTTTTGAAATCATAAAAGTATAAGAAAATTATTGGAAATTTAAAATTATTTTGATAACTATTTAATTAATTATTATTATTTAATAACTATTTTTAAGTATTTAATAATACACTAATAAATAAGAAAATGTAAAATAAGTCTAGAAAAATAAAATTAAAACTTAGAAAAATCTAAAATATTATAAAACTTATTTTAAAATTAAAATTATATTTTTCATACTATTTATCTAATTATTATTAATTAATTACTTATTTAATTATTAATTAACTAATTATATTGATTTAAATTATTACAAATACTAAAAAGACTTAGATAATTAAGAAGATTTTTATAAATCTAATTAACCATCATAGGAGTCAAAAAAATTATAAAAAGTTGATTTTATATATTTTTAAATTATTTAACTAATTATTATTCTAATTATTAATTAATTACCAATTAAACTAATTATATTATAAAAAATAGAAAATGAACAGTAGAAATTCTAGAAAAATTCCTAAAAATGTTTTAACTTATATAAATGCTAGGAAAATTATAAAAACTAGGTGTTACTTAATAAAATCTAATTTTGCTATTTAATTCTTTAATATTAATTAATAATTAATTAAACTAATATTAATTCTAAAAACCACTAAATTACAAAGGAAAAATCTGGAAAAATTTATAAAAGTACTTTAATATAAAAGAGATTTAATAAAAATATAAAAATGCAAGAGTGCTTATAAATAAGCTGCAAAGAAAATTAAAAAAAGATAATTTCTATTAAATAGAAGCTATCACTATAATTAAATTTGGTTTTTTCTGTTTTTTCTTTTACAGAACTACTAAAATACTTAAAATATGAAACTTTTGTAAAAACAACTAACTTGGAACTCAAAAATAAGCATTGTGAGTGCTTATAGGCTTCATAGTTGACTTTATTTGACCAAACCAAGAAATAAGCTCAAATGAGCTTATGTGGGGTCCACGAGGGTGGATTCTGGTTCAACTGAGTTTTTTGGACAAGTTTAAGCTAGATTCAAACAAATAAGCTAGTTGAATAAGCCCACAAGCCAGAATAAGCACTTTGATTTTCTTATTTCTGAACTAAAAATGGGACAGAGAATAAGAGTGATTTCAGGTGGAGTCCACTGAGCCTAAGCTTGCAAGCTTGCTTAAAACATGATGGTGGCCAGGAGGGGGGTTGAAGGAACCCAATTTGGGCCTGTGGGACCCACTGAGTTGCTCAGAATCAACCACCAAAGTGATGGTGGTGGTGGTGCAGTGACTGTGCACAGGGGAGGTACTTCCCCTGCAAGTGACTTTGAGCTTGTGTAGCTTGCACACAAAAATTCACAAAAATATTTTGATGATGGGATTCAGTAGTCTAGCTGGTATACTTTCACATGTAAAAAGCACAGGTCTTAGATTTACCTACTAAATTCCAAACAATTCTTGCTAAAAATGAGATTTCCTGACAAAGGCAAATTTGACTTTTTTTAGATATTAAGCTAAGTTGACTAAAGTGAACTTCTAATCTAATTTTCTGGCTGATATAGGTTAGATAAGCTATAATAAGACTAAAATAAGCTAGAACTTGTACTTGTGAAATCAAATGAGACTTATGCTACTTAAAATTCAACACAGATAGAAGTTTAAGCCAAATTATTGGTGATTTTGACTTTCAAGCTTGTAACTCACTGAGACTTTGTTGTTTTGGTCAAATTAGGTGATAAGTAACATGCAAGAACAGATCTTAGTCACTTAAACCAACTAGTGCACACTTACACAGTTAAATCCAAACACTACCTTATCAAGCCTACTTTGTGATTATCAAAGAATATGACTGATTTGATCCTCAACTTTGTTATCAATCCTTATATTATCATTATCAAAGATCAAATAAACATGAAATAGTAAGATCACAAGCATCAAACACAGAAATGACAAAGATGGTGTTTTAACTGTGAAGATGAAATTTTTAGCATTTATGGATTTCAGCAAACAAGCAACTTATATCAATTGATAAAACCACTTAACAACAACATAAGAGCATGAAAATACACAAACAAGATCATATATCATACGTGTATAGTGAAATGCAAATATTGAAAAAATTGGCTTACAAGTACTTCAAGCTGAAAAACCAAGAACCAAGGACCATGTAACCACCCTAACACCTCCCCTGAGGTACTAACACCATGGCAATCCAAAATTTACCATGCTCCAAGCTTCAATCACTTTACACACTGATTTTTTTATTTTATTTTCTATTTATTTGGAATTTTGAGTAATTTTTGGATTTAAACACTAAACTGGATTTTAAGGTTTCTAAAGCTTACAGAAGCTTTGTCAGAGCTTATATGAGCTAATTGAGTCCTAATAATCAACTACAAACAACAACTAAGCTTATTGATAATTTTGAGTGAAAAGGTAAAATGCATAATTGAGAATCATAAAGAAAACTTGAAATCTATTATGGCCAAAGGTTTAAGATACACTGAAGTTCAAGAAATACAACTTGAAAAGCTTAAAGATACAAAGGAAATTGAGAAATTAACTAGTCGACATACATTGATTAAAAATTAAACTAGATAGATTGTAACACTGCATCTCCCTTCATCTTTATAGACTTTTTGGGATCCCCTTGACTTTCTGAGCAAATCCCATTTTAAATCCTGACCTTCCAATGCTCTGAGATGATCCTAGCCGTTTAAACGTTTTTGGCGCCAAAAGTCTTACAGGTAACTTGGGGCCGAATTTTTGCAATTAAGGATTTTTGGGAGCTTGTGGAGGTGTAAGGGAACAAGGAGAAGTAGTTTTTATGGGTTTGGGTCAAGTAGGCAGGTGGTGGTGAGGTGGTGAAAATACTATGGTGGTATTGGGATGCAGAGGAGGGTGAAGGAGATGTACAATAAGGGTGGTTTGGGAGGAAAGGTCAACGGGGTCAAACCCCATTTTATATAAAAAGGGTGTGGGCTAGTTATGTTTGGGCCTGAGTGGTGGGCTGGTGTTTGTTGTGTTTGGATTTGGTTTTTTTTTATTTTTTTTTTTGGTTTATAATATATAGGGTCCGGTTTGGTTTGTATAAATAAGCCCAAGGACCAATGTTGTAATATTTAGATTTTTGGGGGACTGAACCTGTAAATATCACTGATTGATGCTAAACCATCAACTTAAATTGACCAAGTAAATGGTCAACAAAGTCAAACTCTCTAGACCAATACTCCGTGGATAGTATAGTGTGTCCCCGGGTCGTTAAAGTCCCAGCGAGATTGAAATGGTGTTATTTGAAATCGTTTAGGAATGAGTGGCACTGAGGACAGTAGCCCAGATGATATGGAATTGATTTTGCTACTGTTATTTTGGTATTTGTACACAGATATAATATTCACAAAAATCAGATATACAGGTATATGCACAAATTCACAATTAAGATTCACGCAATCAGACAGAAAAGTGGGATTTTTAACAATTACAAACTACACGGGGTGCTTTTGAAACTTTTGAAAACTTAAAATTAAAAGAAAAGTGAAAATGAAAATGAAATGATAAAAATGATTATTTTACTATTTAAATATTATTTAACTAATTAAACTAATTAAAATCTAATTTAAATCTAATTTTAATTAACTAAAAATGATAAGGATTACAAATTAAACTAAAAATTTTCAAAAATAATTTCTAAAACTTAAAATGAACTTGAAGAAAGTACAAAAAATAAAAATAAATATTTTTGTCTTTTTATGAGTTTTTTATTAATTAAAAACTATTTATATAAATTAAACTAATATAACTATTTTAAATTACAATTAATACTAAATTAACTTAGAAAATTATGAGAAAATTTATAAAATTATTTAACCATCATAGGAATCCTACAAAATTATAAAAACTTCTAAAAATTATGTTTAAGGCTATTCCACTAATTATTTACCTTTTAATTAACTTATATCTAATTTAAATAATTAAAATAAGAAAAATGGAAAATGAACAGTAGAAATTAAAAATATATTTTCTAAAAGTCTAATATATTATATAAGAGCTATAAAAAATATAAAAACTTGGTTTTGTTTTATAAAAACTAAATATGCTATTTAATACTTAATATTAATTAATAATTAATAAAACTAAAATTAAATCTAATAAATACTAAATGGAAAAATAAAAATCTGAAAAATTTACTAAAGTTACTTTACTATATAAGGTAATTAATAAAAATATAAAAAAAAATCTAAGTGCTTAACAAAAATCTAATAATGAAAATTAAAATTTAAATTACATTAAATAGAAACTATCATTTAAAATTAAATTGACTTTTTTGGATTTTTCTTTTGGAAACTTGTTTTACACCTAAAAACAAACACTTTTAATGAAAACAAATTTTTTGCAACTTGAAAATAAGCTGAGAATAAGCTCACAAGTGTGACAGTTGACTTTGTTTGACCAACATGAGAAATGAGCTCAAATCAGCTAAAGTGGGGTCCACTAAGGTAAATTCTGGTTCACATATGTTGTGTGGACATGTTAAAACAAGAATAAGCAATTGGGGACCTCAGATTAAGCTATAAGATCAAAATAAGCAATTCCAAAAACCAATTCCTACTCAGAACTGGGACAGAGTTAAGAGGCAATTCCAAGTGGGTCCCAGGGGGTTTTAAGTCAAACTTTTGGACAAATTCTAAATCCTTGTAGGAGGAGGGTTGGGAAAACCTAAAACTAAGGTATGGGGACCACTGTGGTGGCCACAAAACCACCACCAAGTGGTGGTGTTGGGTGGCTGTTACTGATGCAGAGCAACCAAACAGCCCTGCAGCCCTCTTTGGAGGGTTGTGGGGCTCACACAAAAATTGGAAAAAATAAGGGGACTATGGGACTTAATAGATGAGCTGATGGACTACAATTCCACAAAGGCACAAGGTCTAGATCACACTACAAAAATCTAAACAATTCCTACCATATTTGGAAAATCTGAGATCATGCACATTTGACTTTTTTAGATTTTCTTAAGGTTTGACCAAAATGAGATTCCAATGATCCTAATTGGTTGAAAGAGGTATGTTAAACTGAAATGTAACCATCCTAAGCTATTTTAACAGATTTTGAACTAAGATGAGGAATTTGGTGACCCAAATCCTAACAGTGAGCATCAACAATGAGATTTGGAATCAATTTTGACTTTTGATCAGGTGACTACTAAGTTTTATGACTTCCTAAACCTAATTAGACCTAATGGAGTATAGCACAACCAATTTTCACCACAGTAACACACAAAGGCATAAACAAACAACCATAACCAAACACCTCTTTACATGAATCTGTTATGTGAATTAGGAAGCTAACAACTATTTTAGGACCTGATCTTGAATCCTAAGTACTTTTACTGACATTATAAGCTGATTCAAGCGTATAAAAGTCTATAATAACAATAACTACCTATAAAGCAAAATGAGATTATTCTAACAGTTAACATGAAAAATATGGTATTAATGGATCCTAATGAACAAGCAAGTTATAACAAGCAATATAATAGCTGAAATATACCAAGTGAGCACAAGTCAACAAAGATAAGCAATTAGCAGATATGGTACAATAAAGATACAACAGATGAGATATTTCTTACAATTTGCCTCCAATGCTCCACACAGTGAACCAAGAACAAAATATCATTCCTAATAGTTCCCCACAGAACCTCTAAACCATATTAATCCAGAATTCACCAGGCTTCTTGCTCCTTCTTTCTTGAAACTAACTTTTTTTGAATTTTACTCTATTTTTCTTGAATTTTTTGTATTTTTGCTTTTTTATTATTAATCTGAGTTCTAGTGTTTCTAAAAACTTTAATAAGCTTTTTGGAGCTTATGTAAGCCCAAGGATTCCAGAGAAACAACTACAAACAATATTCACCCAAATTAAGATTTTTGAAATAAAAGGAAAATTACATAAACTGAGAGTTGAACTGAAACTTGAATTATATTACTGGAAAAAGTTGAGATAACTTTAAAATAGCTTAATACAACACTTGAGAGAATAAAATTACACTAAGATTGATTACACTAATAAAAACGACACTAAACTATACTAACTAACTACTTGCTTCCTCTCTGGCCTTCCTCTTGTATTTATGGATGAAATTCTGAGCTCAGTGGGTCCCAAGGATCAAATCCCAGCAACTTGTTTGGCTTTTTGATAACCTTTGCTTACTCTCCACTTTTTGGCGGGAAAAAACCTATCTTGCAATTTGCACTGTTATAAGCCCTGGGGGTGGGATGTGATTGGTTCATTGGGTAGTGTAATTGGAGGGATAAGGTGGATGGTGGATGGGCAAGTGGTGCAAGGGGGGGGGGGGGGAAACCAGTGGTATTGGGGGTGGAGATGGTAGTTTGGGAGGGAAGCTGTTTGGGGTGAGGGTGGTTTTGACTTCTGTTGACCCTGGGGATTTATTTAAATAAAAACGGGGTAGGCTTGTTGGAGTTTTGGGCTTGGGAGTGGTTTGGGAGTGTGGGCTGGATAATGGGCAGGTTTTTGGAATTGGACTATACAAACAACAAAAGTCCATTTTTGTTTAGTATTAAAACACAAGGACTAGAGATGTAATTTTCTGTTTTTTGAAGGTTTGGTTTAACAGTCTTCCAAAGTTAGTCCAGGGATATTTCTTGCCATATTTCAATTATATAAGGGCCACAGTTGAATAATTTCCAAAGTTGAATATCCAGGGACTAATTCTGCCAAAATCCAAAGTTGAGGGACCATTCTTGTAATTTCTCCAAACTCCATACCCAAGGATCATTCCTGCCATAAATGAGAAGTGCAAGGACAAAATTTGTTTTTCTCAAAGTTTTAATATCCCAGGGAGCATTTTTAACAATTTTCCAAACTTCAGGGACTAAACTTGACATTTTGTGAAACTTTGCACCAAAGGACTAATTTTGTAACTTTATGATTTAAAAGGACCTTTGGTGACTTTTTCAAGTTTTTAGAACAACCAGGGACTAGATTTGACAATTTTTGAAAGTTGAGGGACTGAAACTGCCAATTTTGCAAACTTTGTGCGTTTTTCATCTGTTTTTGATTGTTTTGCATTTGAAACATATAAAACACATTCCTGGGATATTTTCACTATTTTGATTCAATATTGAGTGTTTTTAGATGTTTTGGCAGCTCAGAAAAGGTAAAAATGATGAGTATTTACACACTCATCAATCCCCCACACTAAAACATTGCTAGTCCCTAGTAATCTTTTGAGAAAAACTTGATGGATTTGAAAACCTCTTTACCAAAAGCCATCACTTCTGGAGTAGCCAGGTGTAAGAACTGTGGCACACCTGATAACCGTGTGATTTTGAGCAAACCACCAGCTGTCAACGGATTTGATTAGTCTTTACCAAAAGTCGTTTGCTTCTGGACTAGCCAATTCTTGATGGACCAAGTCAACATCTTGGTGAGCTGATTACCAATTATGGATTTTCCACGGCCTTTACCACAAGCCATAATCTTGTGGGCTAGCCAACTCATTGCTTTTGAGGATATGGGGAGTTGAGGAACCATACAATTTTTGGCAAATTGCAAGCCATCAACGGGTTTGAGATGTCTTTACCAAGAGCCGTTTGCTCCTGGACTAGCCAATCCATTTGTCGGTTAGACTTGGCGGACTGATTACCAAAAAAATTTTGAACTTTAGTGAAAAATTTTTGAAAAATTTTGGTCAAAAACGGGGGTATAAGATAGTAAAAGGTGATAAAATTTGCTAGAATAGCGAAATACCCCCCACACTTAGGATGAATATTGTCCTCAATATTCAAAGTCCCGGCTATTATGCCGACTCTTTGAACGTAAAAGGGAAACATTACAAGCTAAGTGTGGAAAACACGATTTTGTATTTTCACTTTATTTGTATCCACAGTGGGGGTAATTCCCCCACACTTAGGGTGAAAACCCTATAAGCATGCTACTGTTTTTGTTTACCGAGTCGCTAGCTTGACTCGACCCCGAATTCATTTGTCCTTGGGGAAGCATGATGTGGAAGAAACAATCTTCATCGGACTTTCATTCAAGATGTTTGGACAAACATTTGAAGCACGTGAAAGTTCCACACCGATGAGATATAATCCCGGCTTAAAATAGTGGTAAATGAAAATGCCGGGATCAAAGATAGTATCTTCATTCCCGAAAGAGTGAAGAACAGGAGAAGTCATCCTGTAGGTGAAGAAAAGGAAGAAAACCATGATGAAAATCATGACAAAATCTTCTTCCTCGAAAGCAGGCTCATTAGCCTGATTTTGGATTTCAAAGGTTAAGCTCATTTGGTTTGAAAACATCCCAGGCGGGAGGGTGGGATTTTGTAAATTCTCATGATTGAGTGCATTTCCCCCCGGGCTAACATACTCCGGAGGAGTAGTGATATGAGTGAGTTCACAGGAGAACTCATCGAATGTGAATGAATCATATTCGGGATTGATGTGCGTGAGTTCACAGGAGAACTCATAGAAGGTGAATGATTCATAATCGGGGAGAGAATTATGAGAATGAGAAGTGGTACTGCCACTAATCTTCTCTCCCATATGATCAAAAGTAAAGGCTTCAAACTCCGGAATAGGGTCATCGGAGAAATTGTCACTATCCTTATTGGGGATAGGAGATGAAATAGGTTTCTCTTTGAAAGCCTCGATTTTAGAAATGAGGAGATTGACTTTCAATAATGTTGCACGAAGTGCTTCATCCTTGATTTCAGTGTCAATCTCATCATCTTCTTCTAAGCTAACTAGCTGAGACGGTAATTCTTCCACATAACTGATGTCTCCACAAGATAACGAATCGTCATCATTAGAATCGGAGAACATCTCAACATCATCATTCGGGAAGATAAGAGGAGGAGGGATATCACACATATGATCAAAAGTTCCCTGTGACTCTCCTGGGATTGGGACAAGGTTCTCAACACTAGACTTTATGAATTCGTCCGATTCCTTATTAGGAACAGTGCTAAGATGCTCATCCCCCATGATCAGAGAGTGAGTGTGAACTTCGGGTGTGATAACAGCAGACTGGGGGAGTTGAGAAGGACTAGCAGTCATGGTTTCTACAAGTTCCATGATTTCTACTGCTAGTGATTCAGTCATATTCTTTTCTCCCTGTATTTCTACTGAAGAAGTTTCAACTGAAGTTGAATCAAAAGGTTTCTCAGATACCTTTGGGATTGGAACAAGGTCATCAATTTCCTCAAGAGGATTGATTTTGACTTCCTTGTCCCCCATTGGCAAGATATCTGAAGTTTCCTTAGGTTTTACCTCTTCAAATGGTTCATCCTCATCACTTTCATCCTCAAGATAAAATGAGTTAACAGGAGGCTTTTGTTTTCTAAGAATCAAATCCTCAAGACAGTTTATACTATCTTGAATGGTCTTGTTGACTTGATTTTGATTCATAATCATTTTAGTAATCAATTCAGCTCTAGCTAACTCGTCCTGAGGCGGTGGTTGAGGGTTTGTGTATTGTGAGGGCTGGTTAAAACCAAGTTCATGATTGTTACAAGGAACCTGTTCATAGACAAACTGATTCCTATTTTGACAATCAGAGATGTAGTGTGGGCCTCCACAATACTCACAACAGTAAAACTGTTGAGTCTGGCTTGGTGTATTTTGATACGAAGCATTATTGAGATTTGGATAATATGATTCTTGCTCGTATGAATGTGATGGGTAGCTGGAAAAATTTGAGGAGTTGTTGAATGAGTTCTGGTTAGGATCATAAGCAAATGAATTCCTCGAACCACAAAACAAACAAATCCCATCTCGAATATCGTTACCACATTGTACACATGTACACCAACGACATGGAAAACCGAAAAGCGGCTCATCACAACCGACACAAGGAATGAAATCCGGAGGTGGGACAAGTGGTGTGCTCTGAGAGCTAGGAATTTCCACCACTTCCGTTATGGTCTCGGGTTTTCGAATGTGAATATTAGGCAAGTCGTTATTTTCAGTCACAGCTCTAAGCTCTTGGTTTTTGTTTATAACCGTATATCGTGAAAGGTTGGGAGCAATCGTGAGCTTAGATTTTTGGATAACCGAAGGTTGGACGTATTTAGCACTTCCATAGTCAGAGGAAAGTACAGGGTCCTTTGTCACCCCGGTTTCTCGTTCCATTTCCCTCAACGGAGAGGGAATAGGAATCGATGGTCCATCATAATCAACACGACATCTCGACATTTTTGACAAGGCCTGAAGTTTTTCAATATTGATCTCAAAGGCCTTTTGTTCAAAGAAATCATCATCGAGAGATGCCATTAATTACAGGATAAGTGAAAGAAGTTAGAATCAAAAGGATAGAGGGTAAAGGGATGAAGAATCAAAAAGGTGAGAGGGTAAAGGTGAATATTTTTGGTATTTTTGAGAAACATGTTTAGTGCACATGCACCAAAAACAATTTTTCAAAACAAAATCGAGGCAAAACCACAGGGAACTTAAACCAATAATCACAAGTGAATGGCTTCTTTGAAAAAGGTACACCACTCATAGGGATATAAAGGCAAGTTTTAATCTTAAGTTTTGGAACTTATTATGTCCACACCCCCAGTTGGTAGGTGTTCAGCCTTGGTTTGCGGTGGTAAGATTTTATGTATTTATTAATTTGAAAAACTGCTTTAGGTTTATGGGTGTGTGTGCAGAAAACTTGGGAAATATTTTTGGAACTGATTCGTTAACCGAAATTGTTCTTTTAAGATTACTCGCAGGCTGGCGGGAGGAAGTAAATAGGTTTCCTCTTCAGTTCGCAATTTAATGTCACAACTTACCTTAAACCAACTGTTTTAGGTTGTAATCTTAAAGAAAACGAAGTAATTTAACTTCACAGTTTGTTTTGTTGTTTTTGATTTTTTTTTTGGTGTTTTTAACACTTTAGGAAAAGTGTTAATGAACTTTTTTGATATGATTGTATTTTTACAAAAACTTTTTTACAAATTTGTGTGAAATTTGTACAGGGAGGGTTTTGAAAACCACTAAACTTAAAACGATTTTTTAAAACACGCAACAACCTCCCCGGCAGCGGCGCCAAATTTTGATTGATGCTAAACAGTCAACTTAAATTGACCAAGTAAATGGTCAACAAAGTCAAACTCTCTAGACCAATACTCCGTGGATAGTATAGTGTGTCCCCGGGTCGTTAAAGTCCCAGCGAGATTGAAATGGTGTTATTTGAAATCGTTTAGGAATGAGTGACACTGAGGACAGTAGCCCAGATGATATGGAATTGATTTTGCTACTGTTATTTTGGTATTTGTACACAGATATAATATTCACAAAAATCAGATATACAGGTATATGCACAAATTCACAATTAAGATTCACGCAATCAGACAGAAAAGTGGGATTTTGAACAATTACAAACTACAGGGGTGCTTTTGAAACTTTTGAAAACTTAAAATTAAAAGAAAAGTGAAAATGAAAATGAAATGATAAAAATGATTATTTTACTATTTAAATATTATTTAATTAATTAAACTAATTAAAACCTAATTTAAATCTAATTTAAATTAACTAAAAATGATAAGGATTACAAATTAAACTAAAAATTTGCAAAAATAATTTCTAAAACTTAAAATGAACTTGAAGAAAGTATAAAAAATGAAAATAAATATTTTTGTCTTTTTATGAGTTTTTTATTAATTAAAAACTATTTATATAAATTAAACTAATATAATTATTTTAAATTACAATTAATACTAAAGTAACTTAGAAAATTATGAGAAAATTTATAAAATTATTTAACCATCACAGGAATCCTACAAAATTATAAAAACTTCTAAAAATTATGTTTAAGGCTATTCCACTAATTATCTACCTTTTAATTAACTTAAATCTAATTTAAATAATTAAAATAAGAAAAATGGAAAATGAACAGTAGAAATTAAAAATATATTTTCTAAAAGTCTAATATATTATATAAGAGCTACAAAAAATATAAAAACTAGGTTTTGTTTTATAAAAACTAAATATGCTATTTAATACTTAATATTAATTAATAATTAATAAAACTAAATTTAAATCTAATAAATACTAAATAGCAAAATAAAAATCTGAAAATTTTACTAAAGTTACTTTACTATATAAGGTAATTAATAAAAATATAAAAAAAACTAAGTGCTTAACAAAAATCTAATAATGAAAATTAAAATTTAAATTACATTAAATAGAAACTATCACTTAAAATTAAACTGACTTTTTTTTATTTTTCTTTTGGAAACTTGTTTTACACCTAAAAACAAACACTTTTAATGAAAACAACTTTTTTGCAACTTGAAAATAAGCTGAGAATAAGCTCACAAGTGTGACAGTTGACTTTGTTTGACCAACATGAGAAATGAGCTCAAATCAGCTAAAGTGGGGTCCACTAAGGTAAATTCTGGTTCACATAAGTTGTGTGGACATGTTAAAATAAGAATAAGAAATTGGGGACCTCAGATTAAGCTATAAGATCAAAATAAGCAATTCCAAAAACCAATTCCCACTCAGAACTGGGACAGAGTTAAGGGGGAATTCCAAGTGGGTCCCAGGGGGTTTTAAGTCAAACTTTTGGTCAAATTCTAAACCCTGGTAGGAGGGGGGTTGGGAAAACCTAAAACTAAGGTATAGGGACCACTGTGGTGGCCACAAAACCACCGCCAAGTGGTGGTGTTGGGTGGCTGTTACTGATGCAAAGCAACCAAACAGCCCTGCAGCCCTCTTTGGAGGGTTGTGGGGCTCACACAAAAATTGGAAAAAATAAGGGGACTATGGGACTTAATAGATGAGCTGATGGACTACAATTCTACAAAGGCACAAGGTCTAGATCACATAAGGAAATCTAAACAATTCCTACCATATTTGGAAAATCTGAGATCATGCACATTTGACTTTTTTAGATTTTCTTAAGGTTTGACCAAAATGAGATTCCAATGATCCTAATTGGTTGAAAGAGGTATGTTAAACTGAAATGTAACCATCCTAAGCTATTTTAACAGATTTTGAACTAAGATGAGGAATTTGGTGACCTAATTCCTAACAGTGAGCATCAACAATGAGATTTGGAATCAATTTTGACTTTTGATCAGGTGACTACTAAGTTTTATGACTTCCTAAACCTAATTAGACCTAATGGAGTATAGCACAACCAATTTTCACCACAGTAACACACAAAGGCATAGACAAACAAGCATAACCAAACACCCCTTTACATGAATCTGTTATGTGAATTAGGAAGCTAACAACTATTTTAGGACCTGATCTTGAATCCTAAGTACTTTTACTGACATTATAAGCTGATTCAAGCATATAAAAGTCTATAATAACAATAACTACCTATAAAGCAAAATGAGATTATTCTAACAGTTAAAATGAAAAATATGGTATTAATGGATCCTAATGAACAAGCAAGTTAAAACAAGCAATATAATAGCTGAAATATACCAAGTGAGCACAAGTCAACAAAGATAAGCAATTAACAGCTATGGTATAGTAAAGATACAACAGATGAGATATTTCTTACAATTTGCCTCCAATGCTCCAAACAGTGAACCAAGAACAAAATATCATTCCTAATAGTTCCCCACAGAACCTCTAAACCATATTAATCCAGAATTCACCAGGCTTCTTGCTCCTTCTTTCTTGAAACTAACTTTTTTTGAATTTTACTCTATTTTTCTTGAATTTTTTGTATTTTTGCATTTTTATTTTTAATCTGAGTTCTAGTGTTTCTAAAAACTTTAATAAGCTTTTTGGAGCTTATGTAAGCCCAAGGATTCCAGAGAAACAACTACAAACAATATTCACCCAAATTAAGATTTTTGAAATAAAAGGAAAATTACATAAACTGAGAGTTGAACTGAAACTTGAATTATATTACTGGAAAAGGTTGAGATAACTTTAAAATAGCTTAATACAACACTTGAGAGAATAAAATTACACTAAGATTGATTACACTAATAAAAACGACACTAAACTATACTAACTAACTACTTGCTTCCTCTCTGGCCTTCCTCTTGTATTTATGGATGAAATTCTGAGCTCAGTGGGTCCCAAGGATCAAATCCCAGCAACTTGTTTGGCTTTTTGATAACCTTTGCTTACTCTCCACTTTTTGGCGGGGAAAAAACCTATCTTGCAATTTGCACTGTTATAAGCCCTAGGGGGTGGGATGTGATTGGTTCATTGGGGAGTGTAATTGGAGGAATAAGGTGGATGGTGGATGGGCAAGTGGTGCAAGGGGGTGGGGGGGGGGAAACCAGTGGTATTGGGGGTGGAGATGGTAGTTTGGGAGGAAAGCTGTTTGGGGTGAGGGTGGTTTTGACTTCTGTTGACCCTGGGGATTTATTTAAATAAAAACGGGGTGGGCTTGTTGGAGTTTTGGGCTTGGGAGTGGTTTGGGAGTGTGGGCTGGATAATGGGCAGGTTTTTAGAATTGGACTATACAAACAACAAAAGTCCATTTTTGTTTAGTATTAAAACAAAAGGACTAGAGATGTAATTTTCTGTTTTTTGAAGGTTTGGTTTAACAGTCTTCCAAAGTTAGTCCAGGGATATTTCTTGCCATATTTCAATTATATAAGGGCCACAGTTGAATAATTTCCAAAGTTGAATATCCAGGGACTAGTTCTGCCAAAATCCAAAGTTGAGGGACCATTCTTGTAATTTCTCCAAACTTCATACCCAAGGATCATTCCTGCCATAAATGAGAAGTGCAATGAAAAAATTTGTTTTTCTCAAAGTTTTAATATCCCAGGGAGCATTTTTGACAATTTTCCAAACTTCAGGGACTAAACTTGACATTTTGTGAAACTTTGCACCAAAGGACTAATTTTGTAACTTTATGATTTAAAAGGACCTTTGGTGACTTTTTCAAGTTTTTAGAACAACCAGGGACTGGATTTGACAATTTTTGAAAGTTGAGGGACTGAAATTGCCAATTTTGCAAACTTTGTGCGTTTTTCATCTGTTTTTTATTGTTTTGCATTTGAAACATATAAAACACATTCCTCGGATATTTTCACAAATATTGAGTGTTTTTAGATGTTTTGGCAGCTCAGAAAAGGTAAAAATGATGAGTATTTAAACACTCATCAATCACAATATTATCAGAAGTACCAATTATGCCATTCATGAATAGTACAAGGTTTATTTTTAATATTTTCCCATTTTTAAAACCTTAAGGACTAAAGTTGTCATTTTTCAAACTTGAGTGACTAAAGTTGTCATTTTGCAATTTTTAGCTTTAAAGGACTAGTTTTGACAACTTATGAATCCCTAAGGACCTTAGATGATATTTAACATGTTTTGGATTACCAGGGACTAGATTTGCCAATTTTTCAAAGTTCAAAGACTGAAACTGTAAATTATGTGAAATATGTTGTTTTTCATTAGTTTTCAATCCTTTTGCATAAAAACACAATCCAGGGATATTTTATGTATTTTAAGACATTCCTGTGTGTTTTCAGATGTTTTTGCAGTCTAAATGTGATAGAAATGATGAGTATTTACACACTCATCATTTATATTCTGGAAGGGAAGCTTTGATTGTTCATTTTCTTGGAGGAAGATCTAACCTTGTTACCACACTATCCATACCGAGCGAATCAGGGGAGTATTTGATTTAATTCTTTTACCTATTTCACTTTTACAATCTTTAATTGAAAATTGGGGACAATGTTCATCCTAAGTGTAAGGGGAGAGTAAACGATGATACCTTATAGGATACACTTGCACTTGAGTTTGTTTGTTTGATGGTAGGTGTGTGATAAAGCTATGAGAAATACTTGTTAGTGTAATTATAGCGCCAAATTTAAAATTTTTTACAACATTTAGGAGTGAAACTTTAGCCTTAGCGAGCGTCTCATGGATAGGAGATTGTATGACTAGCACAAAACCGTACTATTCAGAAAAATTTTCCACCCAAATATGTGAGGTTCGCCTTTAGATTTGATAGGAAAAGCATTTATTATTAGTGCTTATGAGTGTACCGGTAGCATTTAGATTCTAGAACTTGCGTTAGTGATGCATCCCGAGACCACTAGTGAGACTACATTCGTGTAGTAGGATTTACTACATGATAAGAGGCATTAGGATCACCCTTGTGTTAAACCCGAATCATAATTACTTGACCATTTAAGTTATATTACTTGGCTAGTTAAGTAAATTAATTTTTCCCACACCCTTAGCGTTGTACTCATTTTTAGTACACGAAACCCCTAGTGCACCCCTCCGAGCCTATCTTTTCGTTTCTAACTTTAAGCATCTTACTTAAAGGAAGAATTTGTTACACCTCACTTAAATGTACACCCAAATCGCCTTAGCCTTCCGTGTATGCACTCATCTTTAGTGCATTATTGTTATTTGTTTAAACCCTTAGTTAATTATCTAATTGATTACATGGTTGCTAAGTCGAGTCATATTCTTGTACATATTGTTTTGGGACGATTGAGACTCATGGGTAAAGTACTAATGTTATGGAGTAATGGGGAAGAACATCATATTATTACCCCCATATGTGCGTTAATCTTAAAAAGTACTCCAAGTGTTTTGATTATCTTGATTCGAGTCATTAGAATAGTTTATTGTAAAGTATGTTAAAATTCAAGTGTAAGGGGAATGTTCATTCCCTATGATGTATTATTTTGGATGGTAGGGTAAGAGTGTATGCAAAAAAAAAAATAATAATAAAAAAAATAGAAAAAGAAAAGAGAAAAACATACAGACTACCATCCCGTTTCATTCTATGTTTATTTTATGTTTTTGTTATTTTTGATTTATTAGCTTAAGTCGAGTCTAGTCTTGGCTTAGCAACGCCATATTGTACATGTAATTAACCAAGATGATTAACTCGCCACCAGTAAAGATTGCCTATATCCAACAAAGCCGTGTATTCCATATCCCTACACCTAACGTTATAACCCTTTAAAAGGACCTCTTTGATAGTTTATCCTAGGTGCTTACGCCATGTGGTGGAGGTTTGATCCTTTCCCAAGCCTATGGTAATCTATTTTGCTATGACAGGTAGTGAGAGATATTTTCCATTTCCATACCGTGATATATACTTTATTACACCCGAGAGATGTGAGTATGTAAACACTATTTGTGAGGTGTTAGTATATGACCTCCGTGCTTTTCTTTGGTCTTTATTGGAATGATTATTTGTTGTAATTACTTTTATATTAGTGTTAAATGACCCCTAACTTGTATTTTGACTAGAATAAAAGCGCATTTGCTTGAGGATAAGCAAATCTCAAGTGTAAGGGTATATGATGAGGCGAAAAATGATCCGTTTTTAGGGGGTCATTTAAGCCGAAATTTGAATTTATTTGATCAAATATTGCCCTAAATCGTTCCTTTTGTGATTTTAGGTACTTTGGGAGTGAATTCTGGAAAAGAAAACATTTTGGACATTTTTTGAGCATAAAAGTGAAGAAAATGGCAAAGTCTTAATTTTTCTTGCTGGGAACAGTACCTGACGGCGTCATGAGCAATTTGATGACAGCGTCAAGAGCAAAAATGGTGACGGTCCAGTGGAAACATGACGGCGTCAAATCACGGCCGTCAAGAGTAAAAGTGGTGACGGCCCAGAACAGCAATACACATGACAGCGTCAGACCAGGATCTAGGCAATCCGATTATATTTTTGGCGGCGGGTTGACGGCGTCAGAACTTTCTTCTTGACGTCGACACCTTAGAAAATCTATATATAGTCTTTGTAATTTTCATTCTAAAAGGGGGAGGAAAATTTTAGGGTCGACTTGAATAAACCGTAGCTCGTTTTTAACAGTATTTTCAATGGTTTTCACCCCTTGAAACCCTTCATGTTCAATTGAGATAAGTATCCTTTCAATTCATTCAATATGTCTATGTGTTGTTTGAATAAATCTTACGCTTGTCTTAATTTTAACATGCTAGGCTAGATCTCTTGTGTGTTTGCTTAGATGTAATGAAACCTAGATGTTGATTATAGGTCGATTGCTTGTTTATAGTTGTAACGGATGAATGATTTCGATGTTAGGCTTAAGAAAACTGGCAGACTTCCATAGTGTAACTTTCTTGAACGTCTTAAGAAACATGAACCAATGCGTGCTAAGGTTTTTATGGTTGTATTTAATGCATGAGGGAATTCTAGTGATCCCATGTTAGGAGCTTCTTGCAGGCTCGACATAGGAGTGAAGTAGGAGCTTATAGAGTTGGGGAAGTACGTACACCACCCCACGATTGGTATTAAGGAATATAACCCGTCATCCACGCAATTGTAATAAATAATTAACCTGTAAAAGATATCTAGGGAGTAGTGAAATCTAAGTAAACACAATTCTCCCATTTATTGTTCACACCACTAGTTTAATTAGTTTTATTTTTATTTTTGTTATTTTATTTTGATTGCATCTTAGTTATTGGGTTAGTTGACTAGCAACTAATTCCGCCCACTCTTCCATTACCCGAGATTTTTAATTGCTTTTCATAAAATATAAAAATACAAAAAGAATCATCCCTCACCTCTATACCTAGTTTTTAGGCTTTCTAATCCTAGCGACACTATTCCTGAGTTGAACGGTCAATCCCCCGGTACTTGTCACTATACTATACTACAACGATCAGGTACACTGCCTGGTGGGGGTTGTAAGCTTCTCGAGATCCCTCGAGAGGTAAAGCCTGGTGCAATTCCCACGCATCAAGTTTTTGGCGCCGCAGCCCGGGGAAATAGTTATTGTCTAGGTTAGAATTTCTTTTTATTAGGTCTACTTGCTAGATTCCTTTCTAGTAAGATTTTATTTTTTCTTTTTGGGTTTTCTTTAGTCTATCTTATTTCTTTGTTTCCTTTGTTCGTAAACTATCTCGATGGATAACAATAACATTGATCGTTTGATTCCTGTTATTCGTGTTTTTCGTCGTAGGATTTTCCAAATGCCCGCCCCAATCCCTTTAGTGGAAAATGAGAACCCACCTAACCTATCGCCTAACCACCACTTTGACAATAATTCTGAAATGGAGGAGTCTGACCATGATGATGACCATAGGGCTAGTCCTTTTTACTATTCAGACTCCGATGAGGATCTATATGATGGTGATGTGATTATAAGAAAGATGAGGCGACTATTAGATGGCTCACCCTTGCTTAAGTGAGCATAAGCGACACATGATAGCCCATGACCTTGAGTCTAGCTACAAGACTCGTAAATAAAGAAAAGCGCTTCTTGGGAGACAACCCATGATTTGTGTGATTTTTTTAATTTGTTTGATTGTTATTTGTTTCCGTATGCATGCTTTATTTTTATTGTTGGTAGATCATGTTTCAAACTAAAATGGTGAGAATACTTTATTTTGTTGTTTATCTTAGTCTTAACTTCATCCAAAGGTATTTCGCAAAAGATAAGTGTAAGGGGAAACCCCAAATATGTTTGTAAGAAACAAACTTGATCATGATTCTCCACAATATTAAATGGACATGTATATTCATACTTGTTAGAGTCAAATGCTTGTATCGAGTCATAATGATGTTTTGCAGGATTTTCCAGGAAGTAGGGCATAAGTTTTCCAGAAATTTTCCAGAAACTTAACGTAAAGATTTCTGCAGGTCACTTCTGACGGCGTCGGGAAGAAATTCCTGACGGCGTCATCTGTAAAAATCAAGAAATTTTGCTAGTTTTGTTTTTCTAATGGAGTCTTAAAGTTTTTGTTGAATCTTTAGTTTTATAAACTTCAGGAAATCTGCAAACACTCATTCCACAAGCATTATATCTTACTTTGTTTTCTAGGATTTATTAGTATATATAGATTGCCGCCGATTTTACGCGAGGTTGCCTTGTTTGTTTTCTCAGGTTTAACAGGTTATGTATGACAAGAAGATGATTAAAATTCTGGAAGGGAAGCTTTGATTGTTCATTCTCTTGGAGGAAGATCTAACCTTGTTACCACACTATCCATACCGAGCGAATCGGGGGAGTATTTGATTTCATTCTTTTACCTATTTCACTTTTACAATCTTTAATTGAACATTGGGGACAATGTTCATCCTAAGTGTAAGGGGAGGGTAAATGATGATACCTTATAGGATACACTTGCACTTGAGTTTGTTTGTTTGATGGTAGGTGTGTAATAAAACTATGAGAAATACTTGTTAGTGTAATTTTAGCGCCAAATTTAATTTTTTTTTACAACATTTAGGTGTGAAACTTTAGCCTTAGCGAGCGTCTCACGGATAGGAGATTGTATGACTAGCACAAAACCGTACTATTCAGAAAAATTTTCCACCCAAATATATGAGGTTCGCCTTTAGATTTGATAGGAAAAACATTTATTATTAGTGCTTATGAGTGTACCTGTAGCATTTAGATTCTAGAACTTGCGTTAGTGATGCATCCCAAGACCACTAGTGAGTCTACATTCGTGTAGTAGGATTTACTACATGATAAGAAGAATTAGGATCACCCTTGTGTTAAACCCGTATCATAATTACATGACCATTTAAGTCATATTACTTGGCTAGTTAAGTCAATTAATTTTTCCCACACCCTTAGCGTTGTACTCATTTTTAATACACGAACCCCTAGTACACCCCTCCGAGCCTATCTTTTCATTTCTAACTTTAAGCATCTTACTTAAAGAAAGAATTTGTTACACCCCACTTAAATGTACACCCAAATCGCCTTAGCCTTCCGTGTATGCACTCATCTTTAGTGCATTATTGTTATTTGTTTAAACCCTTAGTTAATTATCTAATTGATTACATGGTTGCTAAGTCGAGTCATATCCTTGTACATATTATTTTGGGACGATTGGGACTCATGGGTAAAGTACTAATGTTAGGGAGTAATGGGGAAGAACATCATATTATTACCCCCATATGTGCGTTAATCTTAAAAAGTACTCCAAGTGTTTTGATTATCTTGATTCGAGTCATTAGAATAATTTATTGTAAAGTATGTAAAAATTCAAGTGTAAGGGGAATGTTCATTCCCTATGATGTATTATTTTGGATGGTAGGGTAAGAGTGTATGCAAAAAATAATAATAATAATAATAATAAAAAAAATAGAAAAAGAAAAGAGAAAAACATACGGACTACCATCCCCTTTCATTCTATGTTTATTTTATGTTTTTGTTATTTTTGATTTATTAGCTTAAGTCGAGTCTAGTCTTGGCTTAGCAACGCCATATTGTACATGTAATTAACCAAGATGATTAACTCGCCACTAGTAAAGATTGCCTATATCCAACAAAGCCGTGTATTCTATATCCCTACACCTAACGTTATAACCCTTTAAAAAGACCTCTTTGATAGTTTATCCTAGGTGCTTACGCCATGTGGTGGAGGTTTGATCCTTTCCCAAGCATATGGTAATCTATTTTGCTGTGACAGGTAGTGAGAGATATTTTCCATTTCCATATCGTGATATATACTTTATTACACCCGAGAGATATGAGTATCTAAACACTATTTGTGAGGTGCTAGTATATGACCTCCGTGCTTGTCTTTGGTCTTTAGTGGAACGATTATTTGTTGTAATTACTTTTATATTAGTGTTAAATGACCCCTAACTTATATTTTGACTAGAATAAAAGCGCATTTGCTTGAGGACAAGCAAATCTCAAGTGTAAGGGTATATGATGAGGCGAAAAATGATCCGTTCTTAGGGGGTCATTTAAGCCGGAATTTGAATTTATTTGATCAAATATTGCCCTAAATCGTTCCTTTTGTAATTTTAGGTACTTTGGGAGTGAATTCTGGAAAAGAAAGCATTTTGGACGATTTTGGAGCATAAAAGTGAAGAAAACGGCAAAATCTTAATTTTCTTTGCTGGAAACAGTACCTGACGGCGTCAAGAGCAATTTGATGATGGCGTCAAGAGCAAAAATGGTGACGGTCTAGTGGAAACGTGACGGCGTCAAATCAAGGTCGTTAAAAGTAAAAGTGGTGACGGCCCAGAACAGCAATACACATGACGGCGTCAGACCTGGATCTAGGCAATCCGATTATATTTTTGGCGGCGGGTTGACGGCATTAGAACTTTCTTCTTGACGCCGTCACCTTAGGAAATCTATATATAGTCTTTGTAATTTTCATTCTAAAAGGGGGAGGAAAATTTTAGGGTCGACTTGAATAAACCCTAGCTCGTTTTTAACAGTATTTTCAAGTGTTTTCACCCCTTGAAACCCTTCATGTTTAATTGAGATAAGTATCCTTTCAATTCATTCAATATGTCTATGTGTTGTTTGAATATATCTTACGCTTGTCTTAATTTTAACATGCTAGGCTAGATCTCTTGTGTGTTTGCTTAGATGTAATGAAACCTAGATGTTGATTATAGGTTGATTGCTTGTTTATAGTTGTAATGGATGAATGATTTTGATGTTAGGCTTAAGAAAACTGGCAGACTTCCATAGTGTAACTTGCTTGAACGTCTTAAGAAAAATGAACCAATGCGTACTAAGGTTTTTATGGTTGTATTTAATGCATGAGCGAATTCTAGTGATCCCATGTTAGGAGCTTCTTGCAGGCTCGACATAGGAGTGAATTAGGAGCTTATAGAGTTGGGGAAGTACGTACGCCACCCCACGATTGGTATTAAGGAATATAACCCGTCATCCACGCAATTGTAACAAACAATTAACCTGTAAAATATATCTAGGGAGTAGTTAAATCTAAGTAAACACAATTCTCTCATTTATTGTTCACACCACTAGTTTAATTAGTTTTATTTTTATTTTTGTTATTTTATTTTGATTGCATCTTAGTTATTGGGTTAGTTGACTAGCAACTAATTCCGCCTACTCTTCCAATACCCGAGATTTTTAATTGCTTTTCATAAAATATAAAAATACAAAAAGAATCATCCCTCACCTCTAGACCTAGTTTTTAGGCTTTCTAATCCTAGCGACACTATTCCTGAGTTGAACGATCAATCCCCCGGTACTTGTCACTATACTATACTACAACGATCAGGTACACTGCCTGATGGGGGTTGTAAGCTTCTCGAGATCCCTCGATAGGTAAAGCCTGGTGCAATTCCCACGCATCACCAACCACCACAACAAGAGTACCACCACCCAAAACCATTGTTGTTTCACCCTATCTTCAAAGACATCCACGGTCCTCTATATGGAGAACCCAACTTTGAACAACATGATCACCTAACACCACCACATTCCCAATCCCAATTCTTTAAGTCTTTCTTTCCTTCTTATGAGGAAATTCAAAGTATGGTCGACAATCACCTCTATCACGCAATGGAATTTCAAACGACCTTGCTTGACTCCATACCAAACCCATCCTCCACTCAAGAAACCAACAACAACCCACCACCACCACCACCACCATCATCAAACGACCCATTTCCACCCACTCATCACCATGTTTGCTCACAATGTGAGCAAATGCTCAAAATAGGTGAAAGCATCAAGATTTTGCTTCATTAATTTCAAGATGAAACCCGCTTTGCTATACAACACATCATCGAGCGTTTGGATGCTCTTTCCCACCCAAACCAATCCTAGATCAACTTTGGAGGCCTTTTGCCCCATTTAGGAAATGTGTTGAATGACTTCTACTTATAGAAGTAGGATTTTATTTTTCTTTTATTTCTTGGTTATTTTTTATCTTTTATTTTTATTTTTAGAAGTAGGAGGATATTTTTCATTTCTTGTCTTTGACTTTTATAAAGTCAAATTTTACTTGAAATGACATCTTTTACTACTATCTTATTTGCATTGTTGGTTGATTATATATGAGTTGTGATTGTGGTTGCTTAAATTCTCATATAGTGTGGTGACTACAAGCTTGATTATGTGTCATTATCACCAACTAACCATTTTTTTGTAGGTTCAAAATCCATGTTTCTCATCTTGGCACTCCTTTTAGGGGGAGTATCGACCAAGGGGGAGCACGTGCATAGTTCCGCTTCGCTACTCTTCTTTTTGTTTCGAGAAAAAGGGGGAGAAAGATATATAAACTTATAAACTTAAAATGATTTTCATCACTTAAGTAAAACAAGTTTAATATAACATTTTTTTTAAGTCTTAACACTAAAATTTGTGAGTTACTTAGAAACAAAGTTTATGTTTTGTCATCAACAAAAAAGGGGAGATTGTTAATACAAATATCGCCTAAAAACGTTATTTATATTCTACGATCTTTGCTAAGTTTTGTTAACGACAAAGTGTAAACTTTAGTTTTTAGTAAAACATAATTTTAGTTTAAAAACTTGCATAATTAGACATTTGCTACATTTACATTTCATATAAAACACAACATTTCTATATTTCTTAAAATAGAAATGTCACATCCCATTTATGGTAAGTTTGTGTCAAACACATCAATATGCATTTAAGGAAAGATTGTGTGTTTGACTCACCATAAATTTTCTTACACAAGTAAGTGTTTGACTAGAAATAAGTTGATGTGACTTTGGTTGGTTTGGAATGATTTATTGCAAAACCTTCTGTCAGACCTGGCGGAACCTTGGAGGTACACGGGCGGAACCCATCTGAGGGTTCCGTCGTATCCGCCAGACCTGCTGAAGGTCTTGCTATATATACCAAGCCATTTGTTAGAATTTTCTTTGATCACTTCTCATTACATTTACACATACACATTCATATCATTCATCTAACCCTTTAACATTTCATTTTTGTGTGAAGATTATTTTGTAGCAAAGAAGTTCACAAGTACATATAAGGTTACAAGTATTCAACACAATGTTGCAAGACTTGTTAGCTTAGATTTGTGTAGACTTTGTGTAGTTTACACTTCATTCGATTGTGTGTTTTTAGTTGTGATCGATTAGTATTTTAGGCCTTAAAATACATAGTGTGACGGGAGTTGTTGTACCCTTGTAAAAGAACTAACGGGAGTGGTTGTACCCTTGTAAAAGAACTCGACATCTAGCTTAGTGTTGGTAAACATGTATAAGCGACGTGTAAGGTTTTCTCTGCCGGTGAAAGGAGCTTGTTGACTAGTGAAAGAAACTCTCGAGTTGGATACTCAGGGCGTGGACGTAGGGCAAGGAAAAAGAGTCCTTGTAGCCGAACCACGATAAATACTCGTGTTGTGGTTTGATCATTTCTTTCTTTATACTTGCATATTATATATTGTCTTTGAGTTTACATCTTTGATTAAACGGAAAGTTTCAAAAGATAATTAAACGAAAAACCGGTAAAACTATTCAACCCCCCTTCTAGTTTTCCACAAACAACAACAACAATAACATAACAAACAACAACAACAACAACAACAACAACAACAACAACAACAACAACAACAACAACAAACAACAAACAACAAACAACAACAACAACAATAACACAACAAACAAAAACAACAACAACAACAACAACAACAACAACACTACATACGAAGATTTCCCATATCATCTAGCATCTCATTATAAAGCTCGTGAAACAAGGCAGCTAAATCAATTGTGTGGTTGTTGGGATGCTGATACAATTCTAGCATTTTATTGAGTACCATTATCTGGTGATTCAATTTTATGCAATTTGAGCACTCTGTATTTACAGGACTCGATGTTGATGGTCCTTCAGAATGAATTGGAGGCGTTGAAGCTCCAAGAGAACTGGACATTTTGGCGAGTCGTTCCTCCTTCCATAAAAAAAATCGCATCCATATTCCGTTGTCCCCCCTGTTAAAGAGTAAAAACTATTATTTTTGACAACTAACCAAATTCTTTATATAATGCACAAAAAAGTATGTAATTGTTCACCTTTGATAAAGGACACACATAGTATAGTTTACCACGTGAGTAAGGTTTATGTGATTCTCGCTGAATTACGTCTCCTCGTCCACAAGGACAAGCAAAAGCTTCAAATTCCGCCATCTTCATGATAACATTGTGTGTTTGTGGTTGTGAGGTTGAGTCGTTGTGAGGTTGAGAGGTTTTGAGTGGTGGATAGGGCATGCTGGCGCGTGTGTGGTAGAATCGTAACCGGGGTGGCCTGATCTACAAGTTGAGGTGATGAAAGGTGGTGGCCAGAAAAAGATTCCGGTGGCCGGAAACTGCTGGTGTCGCCGGAAAACGGAAACTGCTGGAGAGAGAGAGATAGTGAGATGAGTGTGTGTGTGCGTGCGTGTGTGTGTGTGTGTGTGTGTGTGTGTGTGTGTGTGTGTGTGTTTATATTAGTGAGATGTGTGTGTGTGTGTATTAGAGCAAATCTGGCGGAAAATTTGGTGGGATGTGTTTAACATCTCGTGTATAACCATATCATCTCGACTCGTTCATTTAACATCTCGTGTATAACCATATCATCTCGATTCGTTCGTTTAACATCTCGTCTATAACCATATCATCTCGACTCATTCGTTTAACATCTCGGGTATAACCATAGCATCTCAACTCGTTCGTTTAACATCTCGTGTATAACCATATCATCTCGACTCGTTCGTTTAACATCTCGTGTATAACCATATCATCTCGTCTCGTTCGTTTAACATCTCGGGTATAACCATATCATCTCGACTCGTTCGTTTAATATCTCGTGTATAACCATATCATCTCGACTCGTTCGTTTAAGGACACAATATTGGGTCAAGGATACAAGACTTGAATTTTGACCGGTCGTGATCTCGAGGTTATCTAATGGTTGGGATTTAGTATTTTTGAAATAGGTGAAGGACAAGACTTGACAAAACAAATACTAGATATAGCTAGCTACGGGTAAAAGATAAAAACAGAGTTGTACATCTTTGCTATTTTGTGATATTCTAATTATTATTTATTTTATATGTACAAACTTGGGTTATTTTGTGTTGTACTCATGTTTGAAACTATATTTTGGCGACCCTTGTCTTAGTTTAACCTTTTGGCGACTTGAACATTGCGGATATTACAACATTTTGTGGATATGGCAGCTAGGTTTAGAGATGATAACACCCGTTTTGCAGACTTTATAATGTTTTAATGTATTTTGAGGGTGTTTAGCGATTATTGGCAAGTGTTTAGGCCGTTATAAGTTGTATGTGTTAGGACATGTTGATATTGAGTGGTTATAGCTTCTGGTTACAGGTTTTGGTAGATTTTTTCAAAAAAAATTTCGGAAAAAATCTGAAAATTTGCTGGTATGCAACTTGCTGTTAGCAGCATACCATTATAATACCGTCGACGGTATCATAGCACTAAATTTAATGATTTAATTTATGATACCGACATCCTGTCGACGGTATCATAACATTATATTTATTTATATATTTTATGATACCGACGTCATGACGTCGGTATAATAAAACATAGTTGACAAGCCATGTTGACTTTGACGAAACCATCTCGACGTCATGTCGACGGGACGATTTAAAAATAATTAACGAACACTAATTAGTTAAATAATTAGTATCATTATCCCGTCGACTTGTCGACGGGATTAAAACGTTGGACTACCAAAATCTTTGACTGAAAAACCATGTGGAACTCACTTTGTCGATGGGCATTGTCGACGGGATAGTCGTTCCCGACAAGGCATTCTCGACAAACTGGGACCGACGTCATGTCGACGGGAGCGTATTATCCCGACATCATGACGACAGGAAAGTGTCGAAAACGTCGCCTGGAAAAGTCTTGGTTGTACTAGTGAAATAACTTAATTATATACCGTAGAGTAGTAATACTCAATTTCATACCATATCGTAGAGTATCGGTATCGTTGTAATTTGTAGTGATCGCATAGCGGTTATCTATTGGTACTTTAGGCCGGTTTGTTCCGGTTCATTAGGTATTGGTTTAACCTCTTGATTGACCTAGCACGGAACCTCAAAAATTTCATGACTAGAAAAAACTTTATATAATATGAAGTGTTTTGTTAAGCAGGACCCAAAAAGTTGTACGAGTACATCTATAATAAATTGGTCTAAAAATCCGTAACCTGCTTGTGCAAGCCGGTTGGAAAATGTTGCTCGACCGAAGAAGAAAAAAGAAGATTTTTGAACTAGCGAAACCAATTAGTAAAAAAATTCGGAAACCAGTCGGTATATTTTTTACGCTTTCAAAATCGTGGAAGTAAATAATAATTTTCCTCACTCTTGGATTCTTCATAGGAGCAGGAAAATTAAAATCGCGTCCTAATTGGATCAAATGGATTGATAACCGAAACAAGCTTGTACAAATATGTAATCTCTTTTACTAGCTTTTTGCTAGCTTAATAAAATCATGTTTTATGATTAAAAATAGCTTAAAGGAGGTGCATGTTTCTATTGATTAATGTACACTCTAATAGTATCAAATGACCTCCGCGGTGCTAAATTGGAACAGTTAGGCTTAAAATTTGAAATTTTCAAATCTATACTACATATAAAGAAAAATAGTCAATCTTGAAAAGTGAAAAATTGAAAAGTCAAAGTAATGTGAAATCTTGAAAAATCTTATTAAAGGAAATTATGAAATGTAATTTATACTATTATTAAAACACCCTATTACTTAAAAGTACAATAATTTATTCACATTGTACAACAATTAAAAATATATCTACCAAATTAAATACAACCAATTAATGCAAATCACAAACCGGGTTGACCCGGGACGCTTCAAACCCGACGGGTTGAACCGATTTAATTTGACCCGTTTTCGACCCAACCTAGCAAGTTGACCCGGTTTAAATCGACCAATATTTTTGACCGAAACGGTTCAACCGGTTGAACCACACAGGTCAAACCGAGTTTAAAAACATTATGTTTAATTCCCAAATCTTCAAACTTTTATTATTTTTCATTCATAACCTATAAACTTTTTTTATGAATAAACTATTTGTCGTCATAAAATCTCGTTACTATGCACGGGTACTCGTCTAGTTATAAAATATATTAATTGTTCATGGTAAAAAAGTGACATCAGGTTCTATATATTATTTGTATGCTATAAGAACTTTGATAATAAAATGATATTAATTGTTCATGTTAAAAAAGTGACATCAGGTTCTATATATTTGTATGCTATAAGAACTTTGATAATAAAATGGTAGCTAGGAATGGTTCTGCTCTGGCCAAGATACCATGGTTATTGAAATTAAACGAGAATACCAAAATCTTTAATTATGATTTATCTAAAGTTTTTAGAAACATAAAAATAAGTCATTTTCAGTTTAATTCCATCTCTTTAGTATAGCATATATGAGCTTAGTATTAGTGGATAAATAGGCTCAAGCCCGGTTTGTGGGTTTAAGGTATCTAAGGTTTCACCATTATAAATAATAGTTATTAATATTTTTATAATGGTGAAACCCTAGATACGCTAAACCTACAAACCGGGCTTGACCATATTTATCCACTAATACTTCTCCGCAATTCGAGCAAGGAAATTGCGAAAGCTCGGACTGTAGTAATAAACATAACTTTAGTCGACTCGTAACAAAACCGTATCAACGGTCGACTTTAATCGACTGGTACCAAAACCGTACCAACGGTCGACCTTAGGAATTAATATCAACAGTCGACTGATAATAAAACTGTACGAACAATTGACTAACAAATAAACAATAAAACTTTTACTAAACTTTATCAAAAACAAAAAACATATAAATCTAACAATACAAAATCAATATGCAGTGATCATACTAAAACCAAGGAATTAAATCCTTTTTTATTCCGCACGTTGGCTGAGTAAATCAAGGTTTTCAAGATCGGGATCCTACCCAGGATCGTTTTTGTCTTTGCAAGATCGGGATCGGGATCTTAAGATCCTACTATAATATCATTTTCTTAATAGTTTTGTAATATTATACAAATTTACAAATTATTATATATCATAAACACAAAATTATATGAATGTTCCATCGAATAGTTGTCCTGAATATGATTATGAAATGATTAATAAGATTGACATATTGTTTTTTAAATTCTACAAAAAAATAATCCAGAAATTTGCAGTTTTTTAGTTTGTTATCCGAGAAAAGTAGGATCGGATCGGATTAGACCTTAAGATCCTATGGTCGAGATCGAGATCTTATAAGATCTTAAGCTTTCAAAGATCCTATGTAAGATCCGGATCATTTTTGTTTTGCAGTATTGTAAAATAGTAAGATCCTAAGATCAGGATCGGGATCCTGACAACCATGGAGTAAACAAATGTTTATTCGTTCCTTTTTCCTTCTTACATATGCGCAGTTGAATTATCTCAAAAAGTGAACAACTTGAGAAAAAAGAAAACAAGTAACTCTTGTATTGGTAGATACTGTAGGGCTGTAAATGAACTGAACGTTCAGCAAATATTTCATTAACCGTTCGATAAAAAGTTCGTTTATGTTCGTTCGTTTATTAAACGAACGAACATGAACAATATTTTACGTTCGTTTAGTTAAATGAACGAACATGAACAAAAGTCATGACCGTTCATTTATGTTCGTGAACGACCGATTATGCGTTCGTTAATGTTCATCTATGTTTATTTATCTATGAAAAAATTACACGGATGGTCCTTGTGGTTTACACAGATTTCATGTTTAGTCCCTATTTCATTTTAATTACACCAGAGATCCCTATTTTGGGAAACCTTGCACATTTTAGTCCCTAATTTGGATGGGATGTTAGTTTGGCCGTTAAGTTATTTGCACCGTTAGTCCTCCGTTAATATTTTTTGCACCGTTAGTCCTTATTTTCTAAAAAAGTTCTTATTTTTTGCACCGTTGGTCCCTCCGTTTACATTTTGCACCGTTGTCAATCTTTTTATGTTTTCGTCCATATTTTAACGTTCTAGTCCGTCTTTTTAACGTTTTCGTCCATTTTTTTTACGTTTTTGTCCATTTTTGGCGTTTTCGGCCATTTTTTTTCGTTTTCGTCTGTTTTTTTTACGTTTTCGTCAATTTTTTTACGTTTTTGTCAACATTTTTACGTTTTTGTCCATTTTTTACGTTTTCGTCCGTTTTTTTTACGTTTTCGTCCGTTTTTTTTACGTTTTTGTCTATCTTTTTACGTTTTCGTCCTTTTTTTTTTACGTTTTCGTCCGTTTTTTTTACGTTTTCGTCCATTTTTTAACGTTTTCGTCCATTTTTTTTTACGTTTTTGTCAATCTTTTTACGTATTGTTCATTTTTTTTACGTTCTCGTCTATTTTTTTATGTTTTCATCCGTTTTTTTACGTTTTCGTCCGTTTTTTTAACGTTTTCGTCCATTTTTTACGTTTTTGTCCATCTTTTTACGTTTTCGTCCTTTTTTTTACATTCTAGTCCGTTTTTTTAACGTTTTCGTCCATTTTTTTTACGTTTTTGTCAATCTTTTTGCGTTTTCGAGAAATTACTTTTTTTCTAATTTTTTTAGAGAAATTACTTTTTTTTCGAAATTATTTTTTTACAAAAATTATTTTTTTTTCGAAATTAATTTTTTTTAGAAAAATTAAATTTTTTTCGAAATTATTTTTTTACAAAAATTATTTTGTTTTTACAAAAATTAATTTTTTTTCGAAATTAATTTTTTTTAGAAAAATTAACTTTTTTTCGAAATTAATTTTTTTAGAAATTATTTTTTTCGAAATTAATTTTTTTACAAAAATTACTTTTTTTTCGAAATTATTTTTTTACAAAAATTAATTTTTTTTCGAAATTAATTTTTTTACAAAAATTACTTTTTTTTCGAAATTATTTTTTTACAAAAAAAATTAATTTCGAAAAAAAAATTATTTCGAAAAAAAAGTAATTTTTGTAAAAAAAGTAATTTTTGTAAAAAAATTAAATTCGAAAAAAAAAATTAATTTTTTGAAAAAAATTAATTTCGAAAAAAAAATATTTTGAAAAAAAAATTAATTTCGAAAAAAAAAATTAATTTCGAAAAAAAATTTATTTTGAAAAAAAAGTAATTCTTGTAAAAAAATTAATTTTTCAAAAAAAAAAGTACTTTTTGTAAAAAATAGTAACGAGGGACTAACGGTGCAGAAAATATTAACGGAGGACTAACGGTGCAAATAACTTAACGGCCAAACTAACAGCCCATCCAAATTAGGGACTAAAATGTGCAAGGTTTCCCAAAATAGGGATCTCTGGTGTAATTAAAATGAAATAGGGACTAAACATGAAATCTGTGTAAACCACAAGGACCATCCGTGTAATTTTTTCTTTATCTATTTATGTTCGTATATCGTATCTTTTAATTTTATAATTTTAAAAATTAGTTTGTTTAAACAAAACAACATTTATAAAACAATATATTGTGCAGAATTCAATAAATTTTATGTTTGTTTGTCTATTTCCATTTATATTCGATCGTTTATGTTCGTTTCACGTTCGTTTAGTGTCTTAATGAACGAACATGAACAACTCATTTTCTTAATAAACGAACATGAACAAGAAAATTCGTCCGTTTAAACGTCCGTGTCCATTTATTTGTCCAATTAAAATTAAATGAACGAACATGAACAGGGCTCCGTTCGTGTTCGTCCGGTTCGTTTACAGCCTTAGTGGATAGAAAAGTTACGGCATATTCCCTTTTTATTTTATTTTTTATGGAAAAGTGACGGTTATTTTATGTAATTAGGGTTTGACAGGGTGATCTATGGTGGGACATAGCCACCTAGATCTAGGGATCAGACCCGCTTTGATACCATGAATGTTATATGATTGAAAACCCGTCAGTATAACTTTATTAATGATAATTATTTATAATGGCAAAACCTTAAATACTCTAAATACCCTAATCCACTAATAGTTAGAAACATAAAACGACATAAAACTAACGAACAAAAGCCTATTTGATCATTTATGTTTGTTAGTGTTCGATAATCCATTCGTAAAGGTTTATTTGCTTTAATTCTTTTGTAGATGTCCATATAATGTTTGCTTGTTTATATTCAAAAAGTTTTTTTCTTATTTATTTATTTATTTATTTGTACATGGTAATGATTAAAGAAAACACATACAACCATAGAACAAAATGACTATTAAGTTCAGGCAGAAACGTTTTATTCTGTGCCTTTGGCACCTAATTAGGAAATCGCTCCACGCGCGTCTTCATACCTGAACACTGGATCCTATGGCAGTTTTGGAATAAGCTAGCTTTATATGGGCTCATATATCAACGATAAAATGGCGTAACGTACATGGGCCAATCTACTTTAGAAATGGTACTCAAACTTGCATCCCGTAGCCCTATGATAGTACGTGGTTCTTTCCTATTTTATGTACCAACGTAGCTTCATACCAAATCAATTAAGGAGGACTTGTGTCGCTCGCATGTGTAGAAAAGCAAAGGCTTTCGGTGGACCTGACCTCTGATCTTCCTCGAGGACCCTACTTTGTTCATCGTAAATAAGTAGTCATGGTGACTCTATTAGACTATCTTTATTGGTGATAACATCCAACCGATTGGATGGCAACAAAACAAAAAGATATTAATATTATAGTGAAAATGCACAAAAAAAAAAAAAATAGAAAGAGATTGACGATTTATTCGTGTGGTGACTTCCAAATTGGTTGCCCAACCTTACACATGTCACATGTTCACTGGTACTTGCAAACCCAATCCAAACAATATTATATACAAATAATAGGTTTTTAATATATTAGGTTGGGTACTTGGGTTGTTGATAAATGGTAAAAAAATATAGATTGGTTATATGTATTGGTTGTGTAGGTGGAGGAAAGAGAAAATAATATTTTATTAAGAGATTGAGTTGTGATGGGTTGTTGATAAAGATAATCTTAGAACCCGCCTAGCTTCTAGTTGTATTACTCAAACGGTTGAAAATGGCATGGAAATGTCTATTTGGACTTGATGGATTTATAACCATATCCCTTAACCTCGACCCTGACTTATTTAAATACATGTCGGGTTCATGTCGTGTAATTTCTTCTTATGCTGATGATTATTACCCCTTATATATAAAAGAACTGTACAATATAGAGCCTAGCACTACGAAGATTAAGAGAGTTAAAATCCAGTGAAGTTGTTCAAAAAAAAAAAAAAAAAAAAAAAAAAAAAAAAATCCAGTGAAGAACGTGCATGAATTGCATAATTATATTTCATTATTGCCATCAACATATTATGAGTTACACACTATACATTATTGAATTTGAGGATTATATATATAGTACATGATCGCCTCATTATGATTATCCAAAATGTATGTTTACACAAGAGTTATATTGTATGCATGTATTAAAGTTAGTACGGAGTAATAAAGAGTCTCGCAGATATCAATCATATACTGAAATTAACCAAATATTGATCTTGTCGAAGTAATTTAGGCGTAATTGCAAAGACCGTATATGCAATAACCACCATGCATGCACTTGTTACCACACGATCCACAATGCCTCTTGTCGTAAGCCAAATTTACACACTCTCCTCTGCAACACGAGCTCGTAAACTTGCACTTGTTTTTGCATGCTCCACAATTGTGTTTATCCTCGCTCAAATCCATACACTTGTTGTTACAACAAGTAGAGTTTTTACCTTCCAAGATGTAACAAATATCATTATCCTTCTTGCAATGGTCTGCGGCTCGTGGATTTTTGTTTTCAGCTAGGAAACGACTCACCCTGTTAGGAAACGCGGTCACAACTGGTGGTCCAGTGAATGTTGTTTCTTGATTCTTGTCACCAGTGTACGCAACAGCTAGAGTGATCGCTAGGGCCATGGTGGTGGCTATCATGAAGAGTATTTTGACCATGGTCGACACTGTTGTGGTTAATGAAAAAGAGAAGGATCAAAAGGGTGTTTTATTCGAGTCTTGGAACGCTGTTTTCTTGTAAAAGACAGGATGGATTTGAATGTGACAATGTGTGTTGGAATTTATACTGGGTGCTTGCTGAAAATAGTCAATTACCTACGCGGTGAACAAGGTGAAATGGGTTAAAAAGCTAGCTTAAATGAGGTGCATGTTTGTGTTGATTAATAAACACTCTCGCGTGATATATAGTCAATGGCCTACGCGGTGGTAAAAAGAAAACAGAATTGGTTAAGAAATAATAAAATGTCAACTCAGTAATATATTACTCCGTGTTACTGCTAATTTACCGTACGATATGCAACGAAGATGTATCAAAGAACCATGACCCGATTGACTGAATGACATATATATATACACTTCTTTATTATAAAGTTTGTTAGTAACTAGCATGAGAAAGATAGAAGTATTAATTGGAGACAATAGAAGAAAAAAAATTATAAAACATATTTTTAGTGCGTTTTTCTTGTTTCTTTTTTAATGTTATCCTTAATCATTTTATTTAATGTTATATAATATTTGATTCAAAATATATTAATAGATTAAATTTTAAATATATTTTTATTAATATAATTTTTCATCAAATATTTATATGATAAAAACAAAAATATTTTAAGTCAAAGTAGAAAAAAGAAGTACTTAAAAACTCAAAATAAAACAAATACGTAGTATTTTAGAACGGAAGGAGTAGGTTGGATCAGTTCTAGCAGTGGTGCAGTGGTGGTTTTGCATATTTGAAGAGAAATCTTGTCGAAGAGGAAAAATTATGTGTCTACCAACACTATAAGAGCATGCTCATACGTAACAAAAGTTATAAGTTAACGCAGTGCCACGTCAGCGTCACATTAGTTTTTCCACTTTAACTTTAACTCAGAAAAAAACACCCACAACAATAACTCAGCTTTAACTCAAATATTTTCAAATTCTACCCTCAACTAAAACAAACAATTCAATTAATAAACCACATAACATTAAAACTTAATACCAATTATAAAAAACTTAAAATAACAACAACAACGATTAATAGAAGAAAAAAAAACGAAACATAAGAAATTAAACCATACGAATTAAAACTACTTATTCGTCGTCTTCGGAATATTCTTCTTCTTCTTGTTGTTGGTGTTGAAAACGTTGCTGCCAAACATGCTCCATAAGATCTCGTTGGAGTTGAGTATGCACGCCTGCATCGCGCATTTCCCTTGTCTTGCGCCTCTGCGTATCACACCTGTCGATCCACCTTTCTTGACTCAAATGTGGTGCCGGATCTACCCACATTCTTTTATACTCGCGGGTAAATTTTTGATCTTTTAGAATCATGTTATGCAATATAATGCATGTATACATGATTCTTTGTATCTTGACAATTTCCCATGCACGTGCCGGTTGTTGTAGTATACCCCAACGTCCTTGAAGCACGCCAAAAGCACGTTCGATATCTTTGCGTGCACTTTCTTGCTTCCTTTTAAAATAGCTATGTTTCTCATCAGTCGTTGCCGAGAAAGATTTGACGAAAGTTGCCCACTGCGGGTAAATTCCGTCAGCTAGGTAATACCCCTGTTCATACCTTCTTCCATTTACTGTATAAGGTGCCCTTGGGGATTCATCAGCAAGAATGTTGTCAAACAAGTTAGAGTTATCTAAAACGTTAATATCATTATTTGCCCCTGCTATACCAAAAAAAGCATGCCAAATCCACAAATCATGTGAAGCAACAGCTTCAAGCATTAACGTTGGGTATCTTTTATCACCCCTACCAAATTGCCCATGCCAAGCTACCGGACAATTTTTCCACGCCCAATGCATGCAATCAATACTACCAAGCATACCCGGAAAACCATGTTGACGCTCATGCAATTGATAAATATGTTGTATGTCGGACCATGTTGGTGTTCTTAAAAACTCATGCATAAACAAATCCATAACACACATGTTAAAATTATCAAGACAAAGACGTTGAGTAGACTCACCCATTTGCAAATACTCATCGAACGCATCTGGGGCGGTGCCATACGCCAATTGTCGTATCGCAGATGTACACTTCATAAGTGGACTAATACACGCTCGACCCGTACAATCGATTCCTGTCTTAAAGTATTGAAAGTGGTCTGGAATAACATCGGATTCGTAAGACTCAATACCGTTCACTATTTGCAGTTTCCGGCTCATACGAAACCTCCTACGAAATTTACTGTGCTTATACTTACAACCTTCAACGAAATAGTCGTTTTTCAAACGTTCTTCAGCAAGCTCACGTTCACGATGTATGTTGATACAGGGCACATGAGGATGAGTTTCTTCTTCTTCTAAGCGTTGCTGTAGCTCGTACGCTTGAACCATAAACTGTATGTCTTCTTCGTCATCAAGGTCTGACCAACTCGGATCAAAATCGTTATTTTGATTTGGATCCATTATGAATGAGGAAGGTTTTTTTTCTTATAAAGGAAGTATAAAAAAGTAGAAAATTAGTAGTGGATGTGTGAAAAATATATGTGTGTTAAGTTGGTATTTATAGTTGTTTTAAATGTTTTAAAAGTAATTTTTGGGTGACTTTTAAAAACTAGCCGTTTTTAATTATTGAGGGGGTGAAAGTGAAATTTTTTTTAAAAAAAAAAACGGCTATAAAATGGAACGTTGGAGGGGGTAAAAAAAAAAAATTTATTCAAGTTTCAGCTTCAACGCAGCGTTAGCCTGCTAACACGCCGCGTTAACGCGCCTCTAACGCTGGAGGCCACAACCATAAAGCAGGTTAACGCCGGGCAAAACTCCCTTTAACGCATGTCCTGCCTTATGGCTGGGCATGCTCTAACTAAGACTTAGAGCTTGTTTGCTAAAATTTCCTATTAATTTATTTTTAATTAATAGATAATTTAATACAGACACCTTTAATTTTATTGATTGATATTTTCAGTTATTTTTTTTATTAAATTACAAATAAACATTTTTCAAATAAATTAATAAATTAAGTTTTTTTCATAGTAAGTTAATTATTCCGAATTCAAAAACCACTTTAGTTTTTACTGTAAGTGACATGCATGATCAAACTGCGTGTCACTGTTCCCCCATTTGAACTTGCTCTATCTTATTTTACAGCCATAGCATAATAAACGAAAACCTAAAAAATTATTCGTTCATTCAAGTGTTCATTTTTATTTTAGATTTTTTGTTGGTTAACTTAAACAAATGAACTAGCCTTATTCATGTTCATTTGCTTCATTACTCTGCACGTCTAGACTACAAGAACAATGAATTGTTCCTCTTTCTCTAACCTTTTGATTTTCAATCTCCTAATGAACTCTAAATATTTCTCGGTCTAATTCTGATTTTATATTTGAATGGTTTTCAATAATCAAAATACTTGAAAAGCAAAAAATTAAATTTTGCAGACAATCTTTATAAAAAAAAAAAAAAAAAAAAAAAAAAAAAAAAAAAAAACTTAACTTTAACTTTTAAAGAGCTTGAGCCGCCCCACCATTCAGTATATGCTCACAAACATCTTAAAAATAGTAGATGTTTGGAGTTTAGGTTTCTATAAAACAATTTGAATGGATTATGCTACATATTTTCATTTTTAATTTCTCACCATGCTCCATGGATAACTTTTGTATCTGGTTATTTGTTGAAACGTACATCTAGTTTTGATTATTTGATGTAGGAGAACCGAAGGGATATACTATATATGTAATTGTATTTGAAGAAGTTATACAGATAGTTTATTAAGCATTTTACACAAAAGTTACAAACCTATTGTACACAATATGCACGTAGTTAGCAATAAAAATAATCATCAAGAAATCAATTAATCGTAAAAAAATGTAAAAAATGGATGGCGATGAAATGCCTTAGGCGTAATTGCATAGCCCGTAAATGCAATAACCATCGGGCATACACTTGCTACCACACGACCCACAATGCCTCTTGTCATAAGCCAAATTAACGCACTCTCCTCTGCAACACGAGCTAGTAAACTTGCACTTGTTCTTGCATGCTCCACAGTTGTGTTTATCCTCGCTCAAATCCATACATTTGTTGTTACAACAAGTAGAGTTTTTACCTTCCAAGATGTAACAAATTTCATCATCCTTCTTGCAATGGTCTGCGTCTCGTGGATTTTTGTTTTCAGCTAGGAACCGACTCACCCTTTTAGGAAAAGGGGCCACAACCGGTGTTCCGGTTAGCGTTGTTTCTTGATTGTTGCTTGTGAACGTGAGGGTAAGAGTAATGGCTATGGCCATAGCAGTTACTATAATGAAGAGTACTTTGATCATTGTCGACATTTTACGTTGTGGTTAATGAATTGAAGAAGGGATCAAACTTCAAAGGATGTTTTAAATGAGCTTTGAAAGTTTGTTTTCTTGTAGAAGAATGTGGTTTGAATATAGCATAGATTATTGGAAGTTATATACATAGGTGCTTTGTAGTTGACCCGGTGAACAAGGTGAAATAGGAGTGGACCGTGTGGTTATTTCATAAAGATACATGATAGCGTTAATGTGATGCATGCATGTAGGTAACTTTCTATTGATTAATGTACACTTTAGTATATTGCTAGTCATTGACCTACTATACGCGGTGGTGAAGCGAAATGCTTAAGTTAAAAATGTCAACTCATTTAATATTGTTAGTTGATCAGGGTAAAATAGGTACATTGGTACTTTTATCTCCAATTAAATGTCACGTTGATCAAAATCACGGTAACTCCTTTGAATTGGGTCACTAAACCAATACGTAACCTGTTCCTAGTCGTCACTAATTTGTGACTAGATATGAATCATGACGACAATAACCCTTTGAATTGGGTCACTAAACCAATATGTAACCTGTTCCTAGTTAGGTTCATTCAACGTCACCTTATCGTTCACCTTTTGAGATAACTTTAGTCATAAACGCGTCAACATAGCCAACAAGTCTAAATGAGTAGAATCAGTATTGGAATATATTAACTACCTAGTCATCCTCAAACGACTAACATAACCCAAAAATATCAACTTTAAGAAGGAAGTATTACATACTCGGGCCAATCTACTTAAAAATGGTACTCAAACTTGCGATCCCTTGGCACTATGAAATAGGGATTCCTTCGTTCGCATACCCTATGTATTGGCTTAGTTTCATACTAAAAAGGAGGCTTTATTGCGGGTGAGTGTAGAAAGGTCAACATTATACCGTAGGTTGATAAATACTTGATGATGATATAGAATCTGGTCACCACTAATTATTCATCCAATCTTACATCGCAAACAAAATTATGAATTTTGTCACCAAATTAATGGTGGTACTTATGTAATTGGCCGGTATAATCTGTCGATAAAAATAGCAACAGGGTCGGGTTTGTGGAGAATTTTTATTTTCATCCTCGTCCCCAATTCCCTATACTAATCCATATACATTAACATTTTTCAATAGCACTTTATAAATTAAAACGTTATGAGTTTTTGAGCTCGTAACTATATTTTTGTATGTTTGTCACTTTGTTAATCTTCGAGTTATAGTTATAGGTTTTAAAACTCAAAAACAACGAAGGCAAATCGGAAAAACAATAATCAAGATTAAAAGAGGTTTACCATAATTCTTAATATATCGTTTTGTTGCGTAAAGGCTTTAGATTTTTTTGGGTGTTATTACTTAGCTACTTATGCACTAATCATCATATAAAGTTCTTACGTCATTTTTAACAACAATCAAGATTAAAAGAGATTTATCATAATTCTTAAACATAGATCTTTTTGTCGCGTAAAGGCTTTAGATTTTATTTTGGGTGTTATTACTTAGTTACTTATCCATTAATCATCATATAAAGTTCTCACGTCATTTTTACGTACTATATGAGATCATGAACAAGTTATTATAAAGGCGAATAACTATTAACGGTGTTTTGATTTTACGTCTTTTTTTTTTTTTTTTTTTTTTTTTTTTTTTTTTTTGTAAAGATAGATGATAGTATCTAGTGCTTGTGGGCTTGTAGTGTGAGATAGTAAAGAGGTTAGTCATATTATTATTAAAGCATTAGGTGGAGTGGCTTAAGCCAAACTATCATGTCAACGTCACTTTAACTTTTTCTCTTTTCGTTTAACTTTTGTTCATACACCCGAAAACACTAAAAACACCATACTGAATAACTCAAGCCAAGACCCCACTTTAAGACCTACCATTTTAGTTTATTTTTCATTTTTTTGGAAAGTATTGAAATAGTTTGAATTATTTATATCTATATTACATATAAAATAAAAATGGTTAATGTGAAATATTAAAATGTTGAAAATGGTCAAACTTTTTGCGCATTTGGAAAGTAATGAAATAAAGCCATACATTTATAAAGTATTGAAATAGTTTGAATTATTTATACACATTAAAAATCGGGTTGATCCGGTTTTATGTGACCCGTTTTCGACCAAACCCGTTGGGTTGACCCATTTTTTGACCGGAACGGTTCAACCGATTGGACCCCGGGTTTCAAAACATTATGTTTAATATCCCCAAACTTTTTATTATTTTTCGTTTATAACTAATAAATATTTTTTTTGGCTAAAATCAGTGTTGCAAAACAAGGCCTACAAGGCCGATTAATAACCGCTTAGGCGCTATAAGACAATCAACCTTTCTGATTTTTGTAAATCGGTCAACTGTAGTCAATGGCGGTTAATGACGGTCAACAGTGGTCAAACTTGTCAGAAACTTTCAAATCTTGGCGAAAATGCCCAAGCTTAACTTAAAATTGTTTGATAATTTATAATCGTCAAGACGTTTTTTTTAAAGAAAAATCTTGTCGAAAATACATAAAACTTGCCTGAAATACCAAAACTTGTCAAAAATACCGAAAATTTATCGAAAATGCCAATTCGATTAATCACCGATTAATCCCGTCTAGATAGTTACAAGCTATAGGAGGGTCGACTGCCCGACTACCGATTCACGATTTTTGCAACCTTAACTAAAACTATATGCCGCTATAAAATCCCGTTACTATGTACGGGTACTCGTCTAATTTTAAGAATTACTAATAGCTAGCAGTAAGACTAGTAAAGTCTTTGCGGCCGCACAAATAATAAAAGATAATAACACAAATAATAACAATAACACAGTGAGTTCAGTAAATATTAGACGCTTGGCGACAAAGAGTTCAACTTTCTATAATAGATGTATAAGAAAGGAAAAGGAATATAAGATATGTGTAATTGTAGATGCTTCATTAAGCATACTTACGCAAAAGTTACAAATATATTGTACATAATATTCATGTATGAATATATAGCTAGTTATCAAAAAATCTTCAAGAAATTAACCGTGACCCAAAATGAATAAAATAAATGATGATGATATAACTTAGGCGTAATTGCATAGCCCGTAAATGCAATAACCACCGGGCATACACTTGTTACCACACGACCCACAATGTCTCTTGTCGTAAGCCAAATTAACGCACTCTCCTCTGCAACACGAGCTAGTAAACTTGCACTTGTTCTTGCATGCTCCACAGTTGTGTTTATCCTCGCTCAAATCCATACATTTGTTGTTGCAACATGTAGAGTTTTTACCTTCCAAGATGTAACAAATTTCATCATCCTTCTTGCAATGGTCTGCAGCTCGTGGATTTTTGTTTTCAGCTAGGAACCGACTCACCCTTTTAGGAAAAGGGGCCACAACTGGTGTTCCGGTGACCGTTGCTTCTTGATTGTTGCTTGTGAGCTTGACGGTAAGAGTAATGGCTATGGCAATAGCAGTTACTATCACTAAGAGTACTTTGATCATTGTCGACATTTTACGTTGTGGTTAATGTTGATACAAAAGTTGGGCTTACCTTGTTTGGACTTCTGCTCTCGTACCAATAAGAACTTTAGTACTTGTGAGACCTGCGCACTAAGAAAGTAAACAACACCGTTAGGCTTATCGTGGGATTGTCTCCCACGATTAGACTCCGGCGTGAGAGTAAGTAATCGGTTTAGGGTTTAGTTGAAGAGTTAGGGATTGTGTGAATCGTACCTTTTAATGAGAATATATCATTCTATATATAGGGCGTAGAAACCGTGTAGGTTTCTTACTCCTTACTCTTCGCACTCGTGGTGCTTATTCGGGGTAAGGATATCTATTCCGTAAATAGAATATCCTTATCCTTTAACCGGTCATTTTGGTTGGGCTTTGGGCTTCGTGAGTCCAAGCCATTGGTATTTATGGCCCAAGTCATTTGTCATGATAGCCCACTCGTGGTGGGTTTGGGCTTAGTAATGCCTATAATTTGGGCTCGTAGCCCAACTATAGGTTATACGTCATCATGTCCCCCCAGTCTAGTGTGCGCGGCTCGTAGCCGCGGATACTAGACTAGTGAGACTAGCGGTAAGCGTGGCGGGAAGAAATTAAATACTTCCCGCCCAAAAAATGGGAACAATGTATCAAGTCCCAAAATATAACAAAGAGTGCTTCAAAAAACGGGGAGGTTGTCCACGTGTGCCTCGAGAAAAGGGAAAAAGTGTTGTACCGTTCGTTTCCCAGCCACACGTTTTGTTAGTGGGATCCACGTGGCGTCCCATTTAGGGTTTCTTGGTTGCCTATATAAATCACCGCCCCCATTTCACTGTGGTTCACACAGTCAAAACTATTTTCACCATTTGCAAACCTTTCCAAGCTTTTCTCTCTTCGATCTTCTGTTCTTATTAGGTAATTGCGCGTGCGCAATTTTTAGTACACCGTATTTATATCTTGAAAATGGTTGCTCAGTTACACGAGTTCCGCTCTAGGTTGGATGAGGATGACGTACGTCAATTTTCTTCTGACTACTTCATTCCTCTCGACATCCATCCTGAAGCACCAGATGTGGATGCGTGTATTGCCGATTTCCCCGATGGGAAGATCGGTTTGTATACACGCTTTTTTGATTACGTGAATTATCGCGTACCCATTTCTGTATTTTTGAGCAACGTGCTCAATCACTACCAACTCCATAGCTCACAGCTGCACTGTATAGGTGCGGCAAAGATATCGAATTTTGAAATAAATTGTCGGTTACTTGCAATCAATCCGACAGTTGACCTATTTCGTGCGTTTTACCACACAACGTGGTCGCATGGATGGGTTTCTTTTGCGAAACGCGCACGGCGCCTTCAATGTTACACCGAGAAAGTAGATTCGCTAAGGCACTGGAGAGAGTACTTTTTCTGGGTGGATGATGTTGTCTTTCCATCGCGCCTTGAGTTCTATACTCAAGGGTCGCTGCCGAGGGATGAGCGTCATATCCCTAGTTCTTACAGCGCCGCGGATGCAGACATAATTGATAGTAACCGTATTCCCATTAACTCCTATCCTGAGGAGTTCTTGGTGCATATGGGGCTGTGTCGCAATTATTTTGATGGTGCGGACGAGGTTCCAACCTTCATTGATGAGAACAGCCAGGGTGGGTGCTCATCCTTTATTGCCTCTATAATGTAAGTATTTTGTTTATTTTGCTTGGAATAACTAAGTTGTTCTTGTTATTTGTCTTTTGTCTATCGCAGAGATGGATATGTTCGCTGTTGTAAAGCTGAAGGAGCCCAAGCGTGTGACAGTGGGGGTGCGTCCCCTGAGGGAAGGTGAGCAGCCCATTTTACAAGCCACGGAGGGGCACCTGACAGTGTTTGGGCCTGTTGAGCGTGAGGATTCTCCCCCCGCAGCTGTGCTTGTTGCGCCAGTGCAGGTTGTTCCACCTACTGAAGAGAAGTCTCCTGTGGAGGAAGAAACGCATGTGGAATCATCCAACAGCGTGGAGATCTTGGAGCCTGTTGCAGAGGTTCGTAGAGAGAAGCGCAAGGAAGCGTCTTCTGGTGGTTATGGTGCTGGTACCTCCAAAAGGAGGCGCCACCTGATTGCTGATGAGGAGTCAACTGCGCCAGATGATATGTCCGTTACTAGCGCGGAGAAGAGTCAGGCCAAGTCTCCACCACTTGTGTAAGTATCTATAACTATAATCTTCTTTATTTGCCGTATCCGCGTACTAACTGTACCTTCTTCATGTTGTAGGGACCATGCTGCAGATGGTGATGCGGCTTTTGCTGATCGTACCGCATCGCCACAGACTGCTAATGTGGAGGAGCTTTTGAAGGCGGCGGCGCATATGTCTGCGCAGGAGTTGGTGGAGGAGCTGGCTGGTGTTGCTACTCGCCAAGCTGAGTTGGTCACTCCGCTAAAGGCGCGGGCTGTCGTGGAGCGAGGTAGCCTAGCTCAGAAAGATGAGCAAATTGCCCAGCTCAAGGCGCAGTTGGCTGAGGCGCAGGCAGAGGTGTTGGCTGCCAATGAGCGTGCCAAGAAGGCTACTGGGGAGAAGCTGACTGTGATGGCTGAGCTGCAGCGCGAACGTGGAGAGTCGCAGCTGTACAAGGCTGACCTCACCTGTGGGGTGAAGTATCTGGAAGAGAAGAAGACTGAGCTCTGCGGCCAGCTTGCTGAATTTGGCAAGAAGGTGGAGAGTTCTGTGGAGGCGCAGGAGGAAAAGCTGCGCAGGCTGAGCATAGAGTATGATGAGGAGTTGTATCCTCATCTTATGTCTACGATTGCGGAGTGCAGGTACTTGTTGTACATTTCTCATTAATTCTTGTATCTTTTTTGTTTTTCTAATGCATTTGTTGCTGTTTGTGCAGGTGGTTGATCAGCCATGGCTTGCGCCTGGCTGCCATGGGCACACTGGAGTCCCTAGAGGTCGTGGGTGCCTTTGGGAAGGTGGTGGAGTGCGTCATTGCTCGAGGCAAGGCGCAGGCTTTGGAAGAGATTGCTGAGGGTCAACTGCTGAAGGTTCCCCCTGCTGAGGTTCCTGACTATAATGCCGGTGCCTTTGATGAACTTGTGGAGGCGATGGAGGGAATGAGGCTCTTCGAGCTTCCGCACATTGCGCAGCTAGAGCGCGACCAAGATTATCCTATCAGATTGATTATGCAAGGATTAACTCTTGGGAGGCACATAGCAGAGAACGCAGAGACTGAAGCTGACTTTTTGTTGAAGCCTGATAAGTCTCAATTGCAGGTTCCAGTGATCGCGCAGCCGCGTGACATCCTTAACCCCTTCGCCCTTGAGACGGAGGTCCCTCTGAAGGAAGTTTTGGAGCGTCATGCAGAGAGGGCGGCGAAGAAGAAGGGTGTCAAGGGAAAAGCCACTCTCTGCGGTGTAGGCGCTGCGCACATCCCTAGATCAGATGGGGTTGCGGTCAGTATGGCAACCGTGTCCCCAAAAGATGCGTTGATTTTGAAGAAACTCCAAGAGGCTGGGAGTTCTACTGATCAAGGACGCAGCCCTCAGCGCTGCCGTAGTTTGTAGATATTTATGTAGAACTTGTAGTTATTTGTTGTAAAAACTCGTGGTTTTTGGTAAATAAAAGTATGAAACTTTTTGCACGCGTATATCGTTTTGTACTTAGATTTTTTGTCTTTAATATGAGAAAGACTTTCCCAGAGGTACGATGTGCATGTAATATCTTGTATTGAGCCCATAACTTATGCACTAAGTCCGTGACTTAATAAACGTTTGTGTTAGCAATACGTACAAGTAGATGTGTAGCGTGCTACATTTATAATTGTTAGGAACCAAGTGTCTTGGTTACTTAGTTCATCTAAACTTGTTGTTGCGTATTCATTATGGGATACGTACTAAAGTCATAGTCTTGTGTGAAATTAGTGAGTTTGTGTACAAATTTAGGAGTCAATTGTTTTGAATCCGTGTGGTGGAGTGCAGCGTACTGCGAATTCCACTCTTTAGGAGTCAATTGTTTTGAATCCATATTTTGTTAAACGCGCACAGTGTGCGATAAAGTGCATCCATCGTGGGATGTACTGTTAACTTACTCCAACGTCTTGATAGTAAGGTGTTTAACAGGGATACGTGATCCAATGTTGATGGGTTTGCACCCCTCTTACTCAACGAGTAATTTAGTAGGTTTACTCATCCTTTCTGCGCTCGTGTGGTCTTAATATGTGCATGCACGCCATGTAGGCAATAATATAAACAGAATTGAAACATAAATGAATGATGTAAGCAATAATGTTGAAATGTGTTGTGGAGTTAGCTAGAAACCACAACGTTTTATTAATTCTTGCAAGTGAAAGAAAAAAAACACTTTCCTAAAAAAAAAAAATACACCGACATTTATTGAGCGCTTACTAAAGTGCAGAGGTGTCAGTGTGTGGGCCGTGGCCTAAAGGTAGCATCTTTTGAGATTGTAAATGTTCAAGGTGCGTGGTAGCTCGTGGCCTTTCATGTCGCGCACTCTGTACGCATCGTCGCCCAATGCCTCTGTGACCTCGTAAGGTCCTTCCCATTTGGGTCCGAGCTTGCCCGTGTCTTCTGCGTGGCTTGCATCGTTGGCGCGGTATACAAAGTCCCCTGGTTTGAAAGAAGTGTTTTTGACTCTTGCATCATAATACTTCTTCATCTTTGATTTAGCTTTTGCTTCGTGGATAGCTGCCCTTTCGCGTCGTTCTTCCAACAGATCCAAGTCAATGCGTCGTTCATCATCGTTTGTTGTAACGTTAACTTTCGATGTACGGATTGTTGGCATTCCAATTTCTGCTGGTATAACAGCTTCTGTCCCGTAGACAAGAGAAAAAGGTGTATCGCCGTTGCTGACTTTGATTTCTGTGCGGTGGGCCCACAGAACATGCGATAATTCGTCCACCCTTCTTCCTTTGTGTCTGTCCAGGCGCGCCTTGATTCTATCACCCAGACTACGATTCACACATTCAACTAATCCATTTGTTTGTGGATGTTTAACTAATGCGAAGTGCTGTGTGATGTTTAATTGCGCGCACCAGTCTTTGAATGGATTATCACATAATTGTTTTCCGTTGTCCGAAATAATCTCTACAGGTAAGCCAAAGCGGCATACAATATTATCCCAAACGAATCGTTTGACCTGGTTGCCTGTGATACTCGCTACTGCTTTTGCCTCGATCCACTTGGTGAAGTAGTCAATGGCGACAATGAGGAACTTAAGCCCTCCTGCCGCGACTGGAAAGGGTCCTGCAATGTCAATTCCCCATTTATACAATGGCCATGGTGAGGTTATGGGTGTTAACTCATGTTGTGGTCGACGCGGAAAGGGTCTGTGGACTTGGCAGTCGTTGCATCTTCTAATCATGTCCCGCGCGTCGCGGTGCATGGTGGGCCAATAGTACCCGGATCGCAAGGCACGCGCTACAACAGACCGTGGTCCTGAGTGCATGCAGCAAGATCCGGAGTGGATTTCCCAGAGTACGTAGTCTGCCTGAAGAGGTCCGACACACCTAAGCCATAGTTGTAGGAATGAACGCTGATATAGGATACCATCTCGAACTTCAAATCTCTGCGCTGTGCGCCGTATCCGTCGAGCGTCCTTTTGTTCCTGGGGGAGTGTTCCCTTGCTAATAAAATCCATGATGGGTGTCATCCATGTAGGATGTTCTTCTTCTATCACTGTGGATACTTCCATCTCAGAAATAGATTTGTTCTTCAAGGTTTCCACCAATACCTGTTTTGACAGGTGTGCGAAGCTTGTGGATGCGATCTTACTTAGCGCATCTGCTTTTTTGTTTTCTCCTCGTGGGATTTGTTTGATGGAGAACTTGTCAAAATTCTTGATCAAGGACTTGGCCTTATCGAGGTATTGGATCATGTGTTCCTCTTGGGCTACATACTCGCCCAACACGTAGTTAGCTACTAATCGTGAATCCACATTAGCTACTAGGTTGCGTATGCCCATTTGATTTGCTATGCGGATTCCAGCCAGTAATGCTTCATATTCCGCCTCATTGTTTGTGGCTATGAATTCGAAACGCAGTGCGTAAGTGTATTCTGTTCCATCTGGGCTGGTAAGGATAAGGCATGCGCCTGAACCTTCTGCGCATGAGGATCCGTCAGTAAATAGAACCCACGGCTCTTGTAGTGGTGCGTCAACCATTGGTGATGGAATATCAGCATCTGGTTTCTCGATAATGAAATCAGCCAATATCTGTCCCTTGATCGCGGTGCGCGGTCTATAAGAAATGTTATCCTCACTCAATAACACGCTCCACTTTTGTAGCCGCCCTGATGCATCAGGTTTATAGATAACCTGCTTGATGGGTTGGTCCGTAATTACGGCTATTGGATGCGCTAGGAAGTACCTGCGCAGTCTCTTAGCCGCAAATACTAAGGCCAAGACCAATTTTTCCATAGCGGTGTAGTTAGTCTCTGTTTTCTTGAGGGCTTTGCTTACGAAGTATATAGGTGTTTGAAAAGAGTTTCTGTCTGTCAGTAGTACCGCGCTGACTGCTCCATGGGTCGCTGAAAGATACATGATCAGTTCTTCCCCTTGTCGGGGTGCGACAAGCTTTGGTAGGTCTGCTAGGTTTTGTTTGAGCTGCTGGAAAGCTTCTTCCGCTTCTGGAGTCCATCGAAAATCTCCCTTTTTTGTACACTTCGTGAGTGTTTTAAAGAGAGGAAGTGATTTGTCCGCTGATTTGGACAAGAATCGATTTAGCACGGCTAATTTGCCGTTTAGTGACTGGACTTCTTTTAGTGTGCGCGGTGAAGGTAGTTCGATGACCACTCTTGATTTTTCTGGGCACGGTTTAATACCATCGGGTTCTATTAGGTATCCAAGAAACATGCCTTCTGTTGCTCCAAAAGTGCACTTCTTGGGATTCAACTTCATGTTTATTATTCCCAATGTTTTAAACGTCTCCTCTATGTCACGCACCAATTCCTCCTCCGTATGGCTTTTTATGACTAGGTCATCAACATAAACCTCCAAATTGCGGCCCACTTGCTTCTCAAATGCGTTATCCACTAACCGTTGGTATGTGGCTCCTGCATATTTTAAGCCAAAGGGCATTTTTGTGTAGCAATACACCCCTTGACTCGTGTGGAAGGCTGGTTTTTCTTCATCCTCCTTGGCCATTTGAATTTGATGGTATCCTTTGTATGCGTCTAGGAAGCATTTGAAAGGATATCCGCACAAGGATTCTACTTTCCAATCAATTTCTGGTAGCGGATAGCAGTCTTGTGGACATGCTTTGTTTAGATCGGTGAAGTCCACGCACATTCTCCAGCTACCATCACTTTTCTTTACCATCACTAGGTTGGAAAGCCAATCGTGGTAATAAACTTCTCGCATGATACCTGCGTCCACGAGCTTGTGTACTTCTTCCAGGATAGCTTTTGCGCGTTCTGGAGCCTGGCCCCGTTTTTTCTGTCTTATTGGAGGATATCCTTGTCGGATTTCTAACCTGTGTTCCGTGATGGCTCTTGGCACTCCGGTCATATGTTTGGGTTCCCATGCAAAGATGTTTAGGTTCTTTTGCAATAATGCGCACACAGCTGCTCTGCCCTTGTCGGACAGCGATCCCCCAATTGATATCTCTTGGTCAGGATAATCTAGGTGGATTGCAACTTTCAGGTTTGTCACTTTGGTCGCGTGTTGTTCTGGAGCGCGCGGAACTTCATCTGTCACTATGTTACATTCTCGTGGAGATGCGGTAGTGTTGTAGAGGGTAACGATTCCTCCTTCCACTGGGAATTTAAGCATCCCATGTGCTGTGGATGGAACTGCGCGCATGGCTGATATCCCTGGTCTCCCAATGATGCCATTGTACGACGAGGGGGACCTGATTACCATGAAGTTCATCCAGGCTGTTGTGGAATGGTATTCATTATAGATTACCAAAAGTATGCGTAATTGTCCCATGGGCCAAATCTTTTCGCCTGTGAATCCAGTTAGCGACGTTGTGGCCATAATTAACTGGTTTTGTATCTCAGGTTTTAGCCTTTTGAAGCAGTGTTCGTACATGATGTCCGCAGACGCTCCTCCATCGACACACATGCGGTGGATATCGTGACCTCCCGCTTGTATCTCGATGGTGAGTGGTTCTACCACTGCATTGTCTGCAGTGAGAGTAGGGAAAGAGATTTGGTTTCCCTTGGAAAATCTTTGGCTGACTTTTTGTTTCGTGTTTCGCTGCCATGATTGTATCATGTATATCGTATCAGCCTTATTTTTTGGTATCTCCTTTTTGGCCCCATTCTTTTGTCTATCTTTCCCCTCTTTTATGTTTTTAACGAGGTGGTCCATCTTCCCTTCTCTTACTAATTTATCAATTAGCTGACGTAGTTGAACGCACTCGTTAGTAGTGTGACCCTTCTGTCCATGGTAGTCGCAATATCCTCCTCAGATGCGCTTTTCTTCTGGAGTGCTCATGGGTGGAGGTTTTGGAAAATTTGCTCCTTCTGTCGCGAATATTTCCTTAGTGGTTTTTGTGAGTGGGACATACTTGTCGTTATCCCTTCCATTACCTCGGTTGCGGTAATTCCTGTTGCGGTTGCCACTTTGGTCACTGGATTGTCTCCTAGACTGTTCTTGTGGTTTAAAGGTTGAGTAACCTTTTTTGCTGTCTGCCGCCGCCGCTTCCCCTTGGATGAAGGATCTGGTGCGCTTTGTTAGCTCATCAAAGCTTTGGGGTACTTTATCGTTTAGCTTCCGTATCAGCTCTGGGTTATTGATCCCGTTCATGAACCCTGAGATTTTTAGTACCTCGGGGCTTGCATTGACTTGCATGCTTTCATCCTTGAAGCGCTCCATGTAAGCGCTTGTGGATTCCCCTTGGCGCTGTTTCACTCTGGCTAGTTCCACAGGGTTCTTTGCGCACTTCTTTCGTTGCGTGAAATTTAGGCGGAATGCTTTCCGCAACTCTTCAAACCCATTTATGCTTCGTCGTGGAAGCTTGCTGAACCATGTTCGTGCATTCCCTACTAAGGTAGAGTTAAACATATGGCACCACACAGGTTGTGGCCAATTTTCAATAGCAGCTGCTGACTTTAAAATTTTTAGGTGATCATCAAGATCACCTGTTCCATCATATGTTTTAACATTGGTAGGCGTGCGCCTTCTTTTGTCATCTGAGAAATCGCTTATGCGTCGTGTGAACGCATCAACCTTCTGGCGACGGCAGGGAAGGGAAATATCTTCATCCTCCTCGTACCGGCGTCGGTTTTTAGATTTCCAATGTCCCGTCTCCCTATCCTCGTTGTCCGAGGAGCTGCTAGAAGAGGAGTCATTCCTTCTGTGGCGCTTGCACCGTTTTTCTTCGGAGTCCGAGTTTGAAGGGCTTTCACTTGGAGAGTGGTGTTTCCCAAGCCTATCTTGGATTCTTCTGCTTCCTGACCTTGAGACGCTTATGCTTGGTGAACGTTGTCGTCCAAGTCTATCTTGTATTCTGCGACTACCAAGCCTAGCGTGGACATTAGTGTGCCGCACGTTGTCTTCGTAATCCTCCGAGTATTGAGAGCTAGATAATGTACCAAGTCTATCGTGAACATTGGTGCGCCTCTCATTGTTTCTGCGCTCATAGTGGCGCGGTGGAGATTTTTCTTGGTTAAAGTCCAACCGGTTTTGTAGATCGCGGCTTGACCTTCTTCTTGCTTCCTCTTGCATGAGACTAGTTAAAGTCTCATAATGTTGGAACATGAAATCATTTAATGTCACCTCAGGTGCATCCTCTTCTACTGCGAGGATGTCCGTCTCCGCATGGGGTTCCCTTTCTCTATTAGGTGCTCTTGGTGGCACAGTGTTGTCCACTATGGATGCCACTTGGTAGGGAGTGGTAAAGTGAGTGTGTTGAATGTCTTCAGCGCTTGAGACTACGGTAGTAGTTCGGGTTGTCCCCAAAGGCAATTCTACCGTGGTAGGGATTGGAGTTACATTCAACTCACGATGACTAGGCGCACTGGTTGTTCCATAGGTCGGCTTAGGAGTCGAATCTTGATGCTTCTTCCTATGTGAATCATCACGTGTTTTCTCCGGCTGCGGAGTTCGCTGGCCTGAGTTCTTGTTTTTCGGCATTCTGGTCTTGAGTTCTTAGTGATGATGTATAACCTATAGTTGGGCTACGAGCCCAAATTATAGGCATTACTAAGCCTAAACCCACCACGAGTGGGCTATCATGACAAATGACTTGGGGCATTAATACCAATTCCTTGGACTCACGAAGCCCAAAGCCCAACCAAAATGACCGGTTAAAGGATAAGGATCTTCCATTTACGGAATAGATATCCTTACCCCGGATAAGCACCACGAGTGTGAAGAGTAAGGAGCAAGAAACCTACACGGTTTATGCGCCCTATATATAGAATGATATATTCTCATTAAATGGTACGATTCACACAATCCCTAACTTTTCAACTAAACCCTAAACCGATTACTTACTCTCACGCCGGAGTCTAATCGTGGGAGACAATCCCACGATAAGCCTAACGTTGTTGTTTACTTTCTTAGTGCGCAGGTATCACAAGTACTAAAGTTCTAATTGGTACGAGAGCAGGAGTCCAAACAAGGTAAGCCCAACTTTTGTATCAACAAGTGGCGCCATCCGTGGGACCCTACACTAACAACTCAAGACCAGAATGCCGAAAAACAAGAACTCAGGCCAGCAGACTCCGTAGCCGGAGAAAACACGTGATGATTCACATAGGAAGAAGCATCAACATTCGACTCCTAAGCCAACCTCTGGAACAACCAGTTGGTACACAAGTTGGTCTTACCTTGTTTGGACTCCTGCTCTCGTACCAATTAGAACTTTAGTACTTGTGAGACCTGCGCACTAAGAAAGTAAAAAACACCGTTAGGCTTATCGTGGGATTGTCTCCCACGATTAGACTCCAGCGTTAGAGTAAGTAATCGGTTTAGTGTTGTCCACTATGGATGCCACTTGGCAATTCTACCGTGGTAGGGATTGGAGTTACATTCGAATCACGATGACTAGGCGCACTGGTTGTTCCAGAGGTCGGCTTAGGAGTCGAATCTTGATGCTTCTTCCTATGTGAATCATCACGTGTTTTCTCCGGCTGCGGAGTCCGCTGGCCTGAGTTCTTGTTTTTCGGCATTCTGGTCTTGAGTTCTTAGTGTAGGGTCCCACGGATGACGCCACTTGTTGATACAAAAGTTGGGCTTACCTTGTTTGTACTCCTGCTCTCGTACCAATTAGAACTTTAGTACTTGTGAGACCTTCGCACTAAGAAAGTAAACAACACCGTTAGGCTTATCGAGGGATTGTCTCCCACGATTAGACTCCGGCGTGAGAGTAAGTAATCGGTTTAGGGTTTAGTTGAAGAGTTAGGGATTGTGTGAATCGTACCATTTAATGAGAATATATCATTCTATATATAGGGCGCAGAAACCGTGTAGGTTTCTTGCTCCTTACTCTTCGCACTCGTGGTGCTTATCCGGGGTAAGGATATCTATTCCGTAAATAGAAGATCCTTATCCTTTAACCGGTCATTTTGGTTGGGCTTTGGGCTTCGTGAGTCCAAGCCATTGGTATTTATGGCCCAAGTCATTTGTCATGATAGCCCACTCGTGGTGGGTTTGGGCTTAGTAATGCCTATAATTTGGGCTCGTAGCCCAACTATAGGTTATACGTCATCATGTCCCCTCAGTCTAGTGTGCGCGGCTCGTAGCCGCGGATACTAGACTAGTGAGACTAGCGGTAATCGTGGCGGGAAGAAATTAAATACTTCCCGCCCAAAAAATGGGAACAATGTATCAAGTCCCAAAATATCACAAATAGTGCTTCGAAAAACGGGGAGGTTGTCCACATGTGCCTCGAGAAAAGGGAAAAAGTGTTGTACCGTTCGTCTCCCAGCCACACGTTTTGTTAGTGGGATCCACGTGGCGTCCCATTTAGGGTTTCTTGGTTGCCTATATAAATCACCGCCCCCATTTCATTGTGGTTCACACATTCAAAACTATTTTCACCATTTGCAAACCTTTCCAAGCTTTTCTCTCTTCGATCTTCTGTTCTTATTAGGTAACTGCGCGTGCGCAACTTATAGTACACCGTATTTATATCTTGAAAATGGTTGCTCAGTTACACGAGTTCCGCTCTAGGTTGGATGAGGATGACATACGTCAATTTTCTTCTGACTACTTCATTCCTCTCGACATCCATCCTGAAGCACCAGATGTGGATGCGTGTATTGCCGATTTCCCCGATGGGAAGATCGGTTTGTATACACGCTTTTTTGTATACACCAAATTATAGGCAACCGTGGGACCAATTAGAACTTTAGTACTTGTTGATACAAAAGTTGGGCTTACCTTGTTTGGACTCCTGCTCTCGTACCAATTAGAACTTTAGTACTTGTGAGACCTGCGCACTAAGAAAGTAAACAACACCGTTAGGCTTATCATGGGATTGTCTCCCACGATTAGACACCGGCGTGAGAGTAAGTAAACGGTTTAGGGTTTAGTTGAAGAGTTAGGGATTGTGTGAATCATACCTTTTAATGAGAATATATCATTCTATATATAGGGCGCAGAAACCGTGTAGGTTTCTTGCTCCTTACTCTTCGCACTCGTGGTGCTTATCCGGGGTAAGGATATCTATTCATAAATAGAAGATCCTTACCCTCTAACCGGTCATTTTGGTTGGGCTTTGGGCTTCGTGAGTCCAAGCCATTGGTATTTATGGCCCAAGTCATTTGTCATGATAGCCCACTCGTGGTGGGTTTGGGCTTAGTAATGCCTATAATTTGGTCTCGTAGCCCAACTATAGGTTATACGTCATCATGTCCCCCCAGTCTAGTGTGCGCGGCTCGTAGCCGCGGATACTAGACTAGTGAGACTAGCGGTAAGCGTGGCGGGAAGAAATTATATATTCTTCTCGCCCAAAAAATGGGAACAATGTATCAAGTCCCAAAATATCACAAAGAGTGCTTCGAAAAACAGGGAGGTTGTCCACGTGTGCCTCGAGAAAAGGGAAAAAGTGTTGTACCGTTCTTCTCCCAGCCACACGTTTTGTTAGTGGGATCCACGTGGCGTCCCATTTAGGGTTTCTTGGTTGCCTATATAAATCACCGCCCCCATTTCACTGTGGTTCACACAGTCAAAACTATTTTCACCATTTGCAAACCTTTCCAAGCTTTTCTCTCTTCGATCTTCTGTTCTTATTAGGTAACTGCACGTGCACAATTTTTAGTACACCGTATTTATATCTTGAAAATGGTTGCTCAGTTACACGAGTTGCGCTCTAGGTTGGATGAGGATGACGTACGTCAATTTTCTTCTGACTACTTCATTCCTCTCGACATCCATCCTGAAGCACCAGATGTGGATGCGTGTTTTGCCGATTTCCCCGATGGGAAGATCGGTTTGTATATACGCTTTTTTGATTAAGCGAATTATCGCGTACCCATTTCTGTATTTTTTAGCGACGTGCTCAATCACTACCAACTCCATATCTCACAGCTGCACTGTATAGGTGCGGCGAAGATATCGAATTTTGAAATAAATTGTCGGTTACTTGCAATCAATCCGACAGTTGACCTATTTCGTGCGTTTTACCACACAACGTGGTCGCATGGATGGGTTTCTTTTGCGAAACGCGCACGGCGCCTTCAATGTTACACCGAGAAAGTAGATTCGCTAAGGCACTGGAGAGAGTACTTTTTCTGGGTGGATGATGTTGTCTTTCCATCGCGCTTTAAGTTCTATACTCAAGGGTCGCTGCCAAGGGATGAGCGTCCTATCCCTGGTTCTTGCAGCGCCGCGGATGCAGACATAATTGATAGTAACCGTATTCCCATTAACTCCTATCCTGAGGAGTTCTTGGTGCATATGGGGCTGAGTCGCAATTATTTTGATGGTGCCGACGAGGTTCCAACCTTCATTGATGAGAACAGGCAAGGTGGGTGCTCATCCTTTATTGCCTATCTAATGTAAGTGATGACGTATAACCTATAGTTGGGCTACGAGCCCAAATTATAGGCATTACTAAGCCCAAACCCACCACGAGTGGGCTATCATGACAAATGACTTGGGCCATAAATACCAATGGCTTGGACTCACGAAGCCCAAAGCGCAACCAAAATGACTGGTTAAAGGATAAGGATCTTCTATTTACGGAATAGATATCCTTACCCCGGATAAGCACCACGAGTGCGAAGAGTAAGGAGCAAGAAACCTACACGGTTTCTGCGCCCTATATATAGAATGATATATTCTCATTAAAAGGTACGATTCACACAATCCTTAACTCTTCAACTAAACCCTAAACCGATTACTTACTCTCACGCCGGAGTCTAATCGTGGGAGACAATCCCACGATAAGTCTAACGGTGTTGTTTACTTTCTTAGTGCCCAGGTCTCACAAGTACTAAAGTTCTAATTGGTACGAGAGCAGGAGTCCAAACAAGGTAAGCCCAACTTTTGTATCAACAAGTGGCGCCATCTGTGGGACCCTACACTAAGAACTCAAGACCAGAATTCCGAAAAACAAGAACTCAGGCCAGCGGACTCCGCAGCCGGAGAAAACACGTGATGATTCACATAGGAAGAAGCATCAAGATTCGACTCCTAAGCCGACCTCTGGAACAACCAGTGCGCCTAGTCATCGTGAGTCGAATGTAACTCCAATCCCTACCACGGTAGAATTGCCTTTGGGGACAACCCGAACTACTACCGTAGTCTCAAGCGCTGAGGACATTCAGCGCACTCTCTTTACCACTCCCCACCAAGTGGCATCCATAGTGGACAACACTGTGCCACCAGGTGCACCTAATAGAGAAAGGGAACCCCATGCGGAGACGGACATCCTTGCAGTAGAAAAGGATGCACCTGAGGTGACATTAAACGATTTCGTGTCCCAACATTATGAAACTTTAACTAGTCTCATGCAAGAGGAAGCAAGAAGAAGGTCAAGCGACGATTTACAAAACCGGTTGGACTTTAACCAAGAAAAATCTCCACCGTGCCACTATGAGCGCAGAAACAGTGAGAGGCGCATCAATGTTCACGATAGACTTGGTACATTATCTAGCTCTCAATACTCGGAGGATTACGAAGACAACGTGCGGCACACTAATGTCCACGCTAGGCTTGGTAGTCGCAGAATACAAGATAGACTTGGACGACAACGTTCACCAAGCGAAAGCGTCTCAAGGTCAAGAAGCAGAAGAATCCAAGATAGGCTTGGGAAACACCACTCCCCAAGTGAAAGCCCTTCAAACTCGGAATTCGAAGAAAAACGGCGCAAGCGCCACAGAAGGAATAACTCCTCTTCTAGTAGCTCCTAGGACAACGAGGATAAGGAGACGGGACATTGGAAATCTAAAAACCGACGCCGGTACGAGGAGGATGAAGATATTTCCCTTCCCTGGCGTCGCCAGAAGGTTGATGCGTTCACACGACGCATAAGCGATTTCTCAGATGACAAAAGAAGGCGCATGCCTACCAATGTCAAAACATATGATGGAACAGGTGATCCTGATGATCACCTAAAAATTTTCGAGTCAGCAGCTGCTATTGAAAATTGGCCACAACCTGTGTGGTGCCATATGTTCAACTCTACCTTAGTAGGGAATGCACGAACATGGTTCAGCAAGCTTCCACGACGAAGCATAAATGGGTTTGAAGAGTTGCGGAAAGCATTCCGCCTAAATTTCACGCAACGAAAGAAGTGCGCAAAGAACCCTGTGGAACTAGCCAGAGTGAAACAGCGCCAAGGGGAATCCACAAGCGCTTACATGGAGCGCTTCAAGGATGAATGCATGCAAGTCAAGGCATGCCCTGAGGTACTAAAAATCTCAGGGTTCATGAACGGGATCAATAACCCAGAGCTGATACGGAAGCTAAACGATAAAGTACCCCAAAGCTTTGACAAGCTAACAAAGCACACCAGATCCTTCATCCAAGGGGAAGCGGCGGCGGCAGACAGCAAAAAAGGTTACTCAACCTTTAAACCACAAGAACAGTCTAGGAGACACTCCAATGACCAAAGTGGCAACCGCAACAGGAATTACCGCAACCGAGGTAATGGAAGGGATAACGACAAGTATGTCCCACTCACAAAAACCCCTAAGGAAATATTCGCGACAGAAGGAGCAAATTTTCCAAAACCTCCACCCATGAGCACTCCAGAAGAAAAGCGCATCGGAGGAGGATACTGCGAATACCATGGACAGAAGGGTCACACTACTAACGAGTGCGGTCAACTACGTCAGCTAATTGATAAATTAGTAAGAGAAGGGAAGATGGACCACCTCGTTAAAAACATCAAAGAGGGGAAAGATAGACAAAAGAATGGGACCAAAAAGGAGATACCAAAAAATAAGGCTGGTACGATATACATGATACAATCATGGCAGCGAAACACGAAACAAAAAGTCAGCCAAAGATTTTCCAAGGGAAACCAAATCTCTTTCCCCACTCTCACTGCGGACAACGCAGTGGTAGAACCACTCACCATCGAGATACAAGCGGGAGGTCACGATATCCACCGCATGTATGTCGATAGAGGAGCGTCTGCGGACATCATGTACGAACACTGCTTTAAAAGGCTAAAACCTGAGATACAAAACCAGTTAATTCCGGCCACAACGTCGCTAACTGGATTCACAGGTGAAAAGATTTGGCCCATGGGACAATTACGCATACTTGTGGTAATCTGTAATGATTACCATTCCACAACAGCCTGGATGAACTTCATGGTAATCAGGTCCCCCTCGTCGTACAATGGCATCATTGGGAGACCAGGGATTTCAGCCATGCGCGCAGTTCCATCCACAGCACATGGGATGCTTAAGTTCCCAGTGGAAGGAGGAATCGTTACCCTCTACAACACTACCGCATCTCCACAAGAATGCAACATAGTGACAGATGAAGTTCCGCGCGCTCCAGAACAACACGCGACCAAGGTGACAAACCTGAAAGTTGCAATCCACCTAGATTATCTTGACCAAGAGATATCAATTGGGGGATCGCTGTCCGACAAGGGCAGATCAGCTGTGTGCGCATTATTGCAAAAGAACCTAAACATCTTTGCATGGGAACCCAAACATATGACCGGAGTGCCAAGAGCCATCACGGAACACAAGTTAGAAATCCGACAAGGATATCCTCCAATAAGACAGAAAAAACGGGGCCAGGCTCCAGAACGCGCAAAAGCTATCCTGGAGGAAGTACACAAGCTCGTTGACGCAGGTATCATGCGAGAAGTTTATTACCACGATTGGCTTTCCAACCCAGTGATGGTAAAGAAAAGTGATGGTAGCTGGAGAATGTGCGAGGACTTCACCGATCTAAACAAAGCATGTCCACAAGACTGCTATCCGCTACCAGAAATTGATTGGAAAGTAGAATCCTTGTGCGGATATCCTTTCAAATGCTTCCTAGACGCATACAAAGGATACCATCAAATTCAAATGGCCAAGGAGGATGAAGAAAAAACAGCCTTCCACACGAGTCAATGGGTGTATTGCTACACAAAAATGCCCTTTGGCTTAAAAAATGCAGGAGCCACATACCAACGGTTAGTGGATAATGCATTTGAGAAGCAAGTGGGCCGCAATTTGGAGGTTTATGTTGATGACCTAGTCATAAAAATCCATACGGAGGAGGAATTGGTGCGTGACATAGAAGAGACGTTTAAAACATTGGGAAGAATAAACATGAAGTTGAATCCCAAGAAGTGCACTTTTGGAGCAACAGAAGGCACGTTTCCTGGATACCTAATAGAACCCGATGATATTAAACCGTGCCCAGAAAAAACAAGAGCGGTCATCGAACTACCTTCACTGCGCACACTAAAAGAAGTCCAGTCACTAAACGGCAAATTAGCCGGGCTAAATCGATTCTTGTCCAAATCAGCGGACAAATCACTTCCTCTCTTTAAAATACTCACGAAGTGTACAAAAAAGGGAGATTTTCGATGGACTCCAGAAGCGGAAGAAGCTTTCCAGCAGTTCAAACAAAACCTAGCAAACCTACCAAAGCTTGTCGCACCCCGACAAGGGGAAGAACTGATCATGTATCTTTCAGCGACCCATGGAGCAGTCAGCGCGATACTTCTGACAGACAGAAACTCTGTTCAAATACCTATATACTTCGTAAGCAAAGCCCTCAAGAAAACAGAGACTAACTACACCGCTATGGAAAAACTGGTCCTGGCCTTAGTATTTGCGGCTAAGAGACTGCGCAGGTACTTCCAAGCGCATCCAATAGCCGTAATTACGGACCAACCCATCAAGCAGGTTATCTCTAAACCTGATGCATCAGGGCGGCTACAAAAGTGGAGCGTGTTATTGAGTGAGCATAACATTTCTTATAGACCGCGCACCGCGATCAAGGGACATATATTGGCTGATTTCATTATCGAGAAGCCAGATGCTGATACTCCATCACCAACGGTTGACGCACCACTACAAGAGCCGTGGGTTCTATTTACTGACGGATCCTCATGCACAGAAGGTTCAGGCGCAGGCCTTATCCTTACCAGCCCAGATGGAACAGAATACACTTACGCACTGCGTTTCGAATTCATAGCTACAAACAATGAGGTGGAATATGAAGCATTACTGGCTGGACTCCGCATAGCAAATCAAATGGGTATACGCAACCTAGAAGCTAATGTGGATTCACGATTAGTAGCTAACCACGTGTTAGGCGAGTATGTAGCCCAAGAGGAACACATGATCCAATACCTCGATAAGGCCAAGTCCTTGATCAAGAATTTTGACAAGTTCTCCATCAAACAAATCTCACGAGGAGAAAACAAAAAAGCAGATGCGCTAAGTAAGATCGCATCCACAAGCTTCGCACACCTGTCACTAAATTTGTTATAAATACCAAGCAAAATAAACAAAATACAAACTCACTAACGTGATACAAAAGTTGGGCTTACCTTGTTTATAAATACCAAGCAAAATCAACAAGTTAATGTTGAAGAAAAGAGTGATCAAAGGATGTTTTAACTGAGCTTCGAAAGTTTGTTTTCTTGTAGAAGAATGTGGTTTGAATATAACATAAGATATCGGAACTTATATAGATCTGTGCTTTGCGGAATAGTGGTGTAGTTGACCCGGTGAACAAGGTAAAATAGAAGTAGACCGTGTGGTTATTTCATAAAGATATACGATAGCTTTGATTTGGTGCATGTATGTGTGCAACTTTATATTGATTAATGTACACTCTAGTATATTACGTAGTACTAGTTATTGACCTACGCGGTGGTAAAACTAAATGCTTAAGTTAAAAATGTCAACTCATTTAATATTGTTTGTTGATCAGGGTAAAGTAGGTACATTGGTACTTGTATCTCCACTTAAATGTCACGTTTCAAAATCACGGTAACTCCGTCATAGATATGGATGGCAAAATCATCCGAAACCGACGGGGAAAACCGAAACCCGAATTAGTTGTGTCGGGTTCAGGGCGGGTTGGCGGGTTTGGATGCGGTTTTGGATATTGATATAATTTTTTAGCCGGGTACGGGTTCGAGTACGGGTTTTGGTAATACCCGCCCGATTACCCGTATCCGTATCCATTTACCCGAATCTACATCCGCTTTATTAATATTATATTTAACTAGAATATATATACATTATATATAATTTCTTTTATTATATTTTTTTATATACGTATCTCTATTACATAATATATTTTATTTTGTACATAAATTATTCAAAAGCATTAAATCGTTTGATACGATATTCATTTTCTTTAACTTTAATAAAAAAATGAATATATTAGGGTGTTTTCATTTATTTTTTTGATGGATTTTAATGTGTGACTTAAATCTTAATACCGTCATTTTGTCTATATATTATTCAATTGGGATAACCGAAACCCACAGGAAAACCCGAAAAACCGATGGATAATATTAATCGGGTACCCGGCGGTTAATGGGGCGGATACGGGTATGGATATTATAAACGGGTACGGGTACGGGTACACTAAAACCCATCCCAAACCCGACCCGTTGCCATCCCTAGTTCGTACAGTTTTATTATCAGTCGACTTAGTTGACTGTTGATATTAATCCCTAAGGTCGACCGTTGGTACGGTTTTGATACCAGTCGATTAAAGTCGACCGTTGATACGGTTTTGTTACGAGTCGACTAAAGTTATGTTTATTACTACAGTCCGAGCTTTTAGAGACCAGCTATACAAAGTCATCACTAATTTGTGACTAGATGGAATCATGACGACTATATCCCATTGAATTTGGTCACTAAACCAATGTGTCATCCGTACCTAGTTAGGTTCATCTGACGTCACCTTATGGTTCGCCTTTTGACATAGCTAGTCATAAACGCCACAACATAGCCAACACGTCTAAATGAGTAGAATCTGTATTGGAATATATTAACTTCCTAGTCAACCTCAAACGACTAACATAACCCAAAAATATCAACGATAAGAGGGAAGTATTACATACTCGGGCCAATCTAGTTAGAAATGGTACTTAAACTTGTGATCCCTGGGTGCTATGAAATAGGGTCTTCCCTTCGCATACCCTATGTATTGGCTTGGTTTCATACTAAACAGAGGCTTTATTGCGAGTAAGTGTAGGAAGGTCAACATTGTACTATAGATTCATAAATATTTGATGATTATATAGAATCTGCTCAAAACTTATTCATTCAATATTACATCACAAACAAAATTATGAATTTTGTCACCAAATTAGTGGTACTTATGTACCTAGCCGGTATAATTTGTCAATAGAGATGGCGATAGGGCTGGGTTTGCATGGAATTGGTATTCCCATCCCCGTCCCCAATTCCCCATACTAATCCATATACCCATTCATATCCCCGTTGGGGAATATGATTACATCCACATCCCCGTCCTTTACAGGGATCATGGACCTTATCATGGGATCGTGGATATTTCTTCGTCGATAATTTCATACTTGTTTTAATATACATTAATATTTTTCGAAGGAAGTTTATAAATTACAATCTTACGAGCTTTTGAGCTAATAACTATATTTTTGTGTGTTTGTCACTTTGTTAATATTCGAGTTATAATTATAGGTTTTGATACTCAAAAACACTGAAAGGCTAATCGGAAAATAATATCATGATTAAAAGATATTTTACCATAATTCTTAAATATTGTCTTTTTGTCGCGTAAAGGCTTTAAATTATATATATATATATATATATATATATATATATATATATATATATATATATATATATATATATATATATATATATTGTATGATTAATTAGTTATCCACTAATCATCATATAAAGTTCTTACGTCATTTTACGTAACAAGTTACTATAGCGACGTGTATGTTAATCAAAACTAACATGGTACCCACGCAATGCAACAGAGGGTGAGACCGAATAATTATTAACTATGTTTTGATTTAACGTTTTTTGGGGTAAATTTATTTTCGATGATAGATGATAGTTTCTAGTGGTAACAGGCTTTTAGTGTGAGATAGTAAAGAGGTTAATCATATTATTATTAGAGCATCATATGCAGTGGTTTAAGCAAAATTGTCATGTCAGCGTCACCTCAGCTTTTTGCTTTTTCACTTAACTTTCATTAGCACATCAAAAAAACCCTCCTCAATAACCCAAGCAAAGACCCCATTTTTATGAACGGCCATTTTGAAACCAACTAATTTTTTATTCATTAAAATAAAAATACAATTAAAATACGAAAATTAAAAATACATACATGAAAAAAAAATTAAAAAAGATAGACGACTAATTTCTCATTCTTTATTTAGCTCGGATTTTTATTTTATTTTTATTTATTTTTTATTTTTTATTTTTTTGCTGATGATGAAAGCATTCCCCTCCGATAACCCCGCGGTGCTCGTTCAAGAAACTTCATTTCTTCCGACTTCATTATTGTCGTGTCCGTCACCACGTACATCTCTGAGCGACCTCACGTTTGATTCTGAACTCATTTTGTTAAGTATCTCCAAAATCTTGCGAGTTTGTCCCCGTGGTGCCTGACGTGGTCTCCAATTTAGGTATTTTATGTGGCACGTGATTTGCCGGGAGACGTGGTCTCGGATCATCACTGAATAACTCGGTATGTCCAATGACATCAACTTGACCAATGGGTTCGGCCGCATCCCTACAACTTGGGGTGTTTCTCAAGATATCTATGGCCCGTCTTGAGTAAACTCTCTTCCTTTTGGCTCGTCCTTAAACGAACTCCTAGTCTGATTCAAATAATCAACCTCATTTTAACCACTTCTACTTAAATGTTTGAAACATTTGTGGACAGCGTTGAACTTTTTGGCAATTGGCGTTCAGCGTTGCTCACTTCCCCATCAACATATCCTTGGTAAATTTATGTAGATAAGATGAGTTGAACTCATTAAGAACCTTGCACCAAAAACATATCTCATCTTTGTCATTTCAACCTTTGCTATTCATGGAAACCGCAACATAACATGTGGCTAATATCTTTTCTCTAGGGGCGTCCAACGAGTGACTAGCTTTTCGGTTGTTGTGGTGTGCTTTTTTTTTTTTTTTTTTTTTATTTATTTATTTATTTATTTTTCGAGTTTTTTCTTAGCGGGTTTCTTGCGGTGGTTGTTCGGTTTTTGGTTGTAGTTGTGTTTGTTGAGGTGGATTTTGTTGAAGAAGTTGAAATTGTTGTTGAAGTAGTTGTTGTTGTTGAAGATAATATTGCTCAGGTGTGTATGCTGGCATAGTATATTGGCTACTAAACAGAGCAAAGTGAAGTTGTGATGAGGAAGATATTGAGTTTGCGAATGAAGATGTTGCGGGATTTAACGAAGATGATCACTTTGGACTTTGGATGCTGCGACGAGAAAGTTATTAAAAAAAGGATCATTTGGACGTGGAGATATTTTTTTCTAATATATATTATAAAGAAATGAAAGTGAAAGATATTGGTATGTGTGTAAAATGGTTATGTAAAAAGGTTTATATAGAGTAAAAATTGTTTGTGTAAAAATTAAAGCATGTAACCTTTTTTATTTTATTTATTTATTTTTTATTTTATTTTTTTTTTATTTTTATTTTTTTAAGCAACTAGCCATTGCATTTGCAACTTTCAAAAAAGTGCAAATTTCTCTCATTTGGCGAGCCCTAAAAAATTGGCGTGTGGTTTGGCGAAGAGTGTGCCTGATGCAGTGGCGAGCGAGTTGGCAAGGGCAGCTTGGATTGGCAAGGCTCACTCATTATTGTACCCTATACTCTTAGAGCACTAGGTATCCTCGTGCCATCTCGCTGGTGCCGTGAGGAAAACTGTTGCCACATCATCACCTTTTCTCATAACACCATAATTCACCACAACTCCAAAAACACCCTCCTTCCTATAATATCAGTTTCTGGTGCCGTCATGCACCTTTAGACCCCACATACATATATTTTTTTCATTTATTTAAACATATTTAAATAAACAACACGTTTATTAAAAATTAAAATTTTCATTAATAAAAAAATACACTTAAAAAAAAACGTAATATTTTATGAGTTTTGCTAACGATAACCGTAAGGGCTGTAGTTAACAAGTTTATTTTTACTACAATTTATTGTAATTACTTGAATCATCTAATCACAATCAATTGTTTGTTGTGGTTCCATATATTTCGGGATTGTGCCCATCTATTTCGCAATTGCCAACCAATCATAATCATTTATTAATTAATGACCATGTAATAAAATACATCTTGCTAACCACAACACTTAGGGCTGTCATTAGCAAAACACATATTTTATAAAGAAAACATATAAACAATTTTAGCTACCATTAGGAAATACTATACAGCATTACAGCATAAATCGCCTGTTGTGTATTAATGGTAGTCCATTCTTTGCTTAATGGGCTTTTAAAAGGATAAAAAACTAAAAAGTATGAGTTTTTATTGTTGGGCTTATATACAGAGCCGTTTAAAATAAAAAATATTTAGGGTTACACCTAAATATATCCCTCGCCTCTATGCATCTCCATTTTGCATTCAACAACGCATCTGCATTTGCTATTTTGCTTCTTCTCCCTCTCTCACAGCCAACAACAGATATTACTTCATCTCTATTTTGCAGCCAAATCCTACCTTATTCCTCCATAAATCACACACATCTAACACCAAACAAAAAAGAAGGGAAAATGTGAAAAAAATACGGGAAAACGTGAGCACCGGTACCGAGTTAGCGCCGTCGGGTCGCGTTTTCCGGGACCATTTGGGCTGGTCGTGATGGCTCAAGATGCGAAAACGTGAGGCCCGGTGTGGTTGTGGCGTGCTCAGGTTGCGTTTTCCAGGAAAACGCCACTGTTGGCGTAGGATACCCTCCTCTCTTATGCGCACATTTAAAAAGTTATTACTTCCAACTATACAGATGTTAAATTAATTATAATAATTATCTTTTTATTACTGTAACAACTGCTTTAATTAATGTATTTTAGAAATTAATTTTAAGAATTACTAATATCAGTAAGACTAGTAAAGTCTTCGTGGCCGCCCAAATAATAAAAGAAGATAATACTCGTAACACAAATAATAACGATAACAAAGTGAGTTCAGTAAATATACTAGCTAGCTCACAAATATCTTAAAATATAAGACGCTTGGCAACAAAGAGTTCAAGTTTCTATAATAGAATGTGCATGCTGATATTTGATGTACAAGAAGGGAAAAGGAATACGTATAAGATATATGTGTGATTGTAGATGCTTCATTAAGCATGTTTACGCAAAAGTTACAAATTATATATTGTACACAATATGCATGTATGAATAGGTAGCTATCAAAAAATTAACCGTGACAAAATGAAAAAAATGAATGATGATTATATATATATATATATATATATATATATATATATATATATATATAGTGAGACTTTCTTACGAGAACCATCTTATCTGCGAGAACTGAGAGAACCACCAAAAACATACATGCACGCCTTCAATAATTGTATTTTTGCACATATGTTCTAAAAACAACATATATGTTTTTTTAAAAAACATAATTGTTCTAAAAAATTTGATAAGAAATTGGAAATACAAAATTTTTCTTTGAAGGCGTGCATGTATGTTCTTATAAGGCGTGCAATGACAATATTGTGGCCGTGTGTAAGGTTTTTGTGAAAAAAGATGATGAGTTCATGATGATATTGAAGAACATAAGTGGATTCTTACGATTATTACTGATTTGCATGTATTTTTATTTTATTTTAAAAGGTGTGCATGTATGTTTTTGGTGGTTCTCTCAGTTCTCGCAGATAAAATGGTTCTCGTAAGAAAGTCTCCATATATATATATATATATATATATATATATATATATATATATATATATATATATATATATATATATATATATATATATATATATATATAACTTAGGCGTAATTGCATAGACCGTAAATGCAATAACCACCGGGCATACACTTGTTACCACACGACCCACAATGCCTCTTGTCATAAGCCAAATTAACGCACTCTCCTCTGCAACACGAGCTAGTAAACTTGCACTTGTTCTTGCATGCTCCACAGTTGTGTTTATCCTCGCTCAAATCCATACATTTGTTGTTACAACAAGTAGAGTTTTTACCTTCCAAGATGTAACAAATTTCATCATCCTTCTTGCAATGGTCTGCGGCTCGTGGATTTTTGTTTTCAGCTAGGAACCGACTCACCCTTTTAGGAAAAGGGGCCACAACTGGTGTTCCGTTGACCGTTGCTTCTTGATTGTTGCTTGTGAACGTGACGGTAAGAGTAATGGCTATGGCAATAGCGGTTACTATCACGTAGAGTACTTTGATCATTGTCGACATTTTACGTTGTGGTTAATGAATTGAAGAAAAGAGTGATCAAAGGATGTTTTAACTGAGCTTTGAAAGTTTGTTTTCTTGTAGAAGAATGTGGTTTGAATATGACATAAGATTATTGGAACTTATATAGATTGGTGCTTTGCCGAATAGTGGTGTAGTTGACCCGGTGAACAAGGTAAAATAGGAGTGGACCGTGTGATTATTTCATAAAGATATATGATAGCTTTAATGTGGTGCATGCATGTGTGTAACTTTCTATTGATTAATGTACACTCTAGTATATCACTAGTCATTGTCCTACGCGGTGGTAAAACGACATGCTTAAGTTAAAAATGTCAACTCATTTAATATTGTTAGTTGATCAGGGTAAAATAGGTACATTGGTACTTTTATCTCCGGCCAATTAAATGTCACGTTTCAAAATCACGGTAACTCCGTCATAGATTCTATTATTTAGAGACCAGCTTTACAAAGTCGTCACAAATTCGTGACTAGATATGAATCGTGACGACTATAACCCTTTGAATTGCGTCACTAAACCAATATGTAACCCGTTCCTAGTTAGGTTCATCCAACGTCACCTTATCGTTTGTCTTTTGAGATAACTTTAGTTATAAATGCGCCAACATAGCCAACAAGTCTAAATGAGCAGAATCAGTCCTCCAACGACTAACATAACCCAAAAATATAAACTATAAGAAGGAAATATTACATACTCGGGCCAATCTACTTAGAAATGGTACTCAAACTTGCGATCCCTGGGCACTATGAAATAAGGATTCTTTCCTTTGAATACCCTATATGTATTGGCTTGGTTTCATACTAAAAAGGAGGCTTTATTGCGGGTGAGTGTAGGAAGGTCGACATTGTACCGTAGGTTGATAAATACTTGATGATGATATAGAACCTGGTCACCACTAATTATTCATCCACTCTTACATCGCAAACAAAATTACGAATTTTGTCAGCAAATTAATGGTGGTACTTATATAATTGGCCGGTATAATCCGTCAATAGAGATGGCAACAGGGTCGGATTTGTGGGGAATTTGTATTCTCATCCTCGTCCCGATTCCCCATACTAATCCATATACCCATTCACATCCCCATTGGGAAATATGATTACATCCGCATCCGCATCCCTTAGAGGGATCACGGATAAATTTCATGTTTTTTTATTTTTTTATTTTATTTTTAATATGCATTAATATTTTTCAATAACTTTATGAGTTTTTGAGTTAGTAACTATATTTTTGTATGTTTGTCACTTTGTTAATATTCGAGTTATAATTATAGGTTCTAAAACTCAAAAACAACAAAAGGCAAATTGGAAAAACAATAATCAAGATTAAAAAAGGTTTATCATAATTTTTAAATATTTACTTTTTGTTGCGTAAAGGATTTTTTTTTTTTTTACTTAGTTACTTATCCACTAATCATCATATAAAGTTCTCACGTCATTTTTAGGTACTATATAAAATTATGAACAAGTTATTATAGTGACGTGCATGATAATCAAAACTAGCATGGTACCCACGCAAAATTACGGAGGGTAGCGAATAACTATTAACGGTGTTTTTTTCTTTTCTTTTTTTTATTTTTATTTTTTTAATTTATTTATTTTTGGGCAAAGATAGATGATAGTATCTAGTGGTTGCGGGCTTGTAGTGTGAGGTAGTAAAGATGTTAATCATATTATTATTAGAGCATCATGTGCGGTGGTTTAAGCCAAACTGTCATGCCAACATCACCTTGCTTTTTCCTCTTTTCATTTACTACATCCGTCCCATTTAAAGTGTCTACTTTCATAATGCACAAAGTTTTAGGAGATTCCACTAACTAAACTCTCCACCAATCAAATATTACTTTTACCCACTAAACTCTCATCTTATTGGTTAGAAGGTACAAGTGGACACTTTAAATGGGACATGCAAAGATTCCATTGTGGACACTTTAAATGGGACGGAGGGAGTAACTTTTATTGATACACCCAAGCCTACTCAATAACTCAAGCCAAGACCCCACTTTAGGACCCACCATTTTATTTGTTTTTCATTTTTTTAAAATTAACTAATTTTTCATTCATTAAAATAAAAGTACAAATTACGATAAAAAAATTTTTAAAAAATTAAAGTGGACGACTAATTTCTCTTTCTATATTTTGCTCAGATTTTTAATTTTTTATTTTCGACAAAAATACACCATTGGTCCCTAAACTTTCCACGAAACATCGTCATGCATCTTAACTTTTGCAAAAACGTCTCCAGGCGTCCAAACCTTAGGATTTTGAGTCCGATTGCGTCCCTTGACCCATTTGGGCAAGGTCAACGCACGTTTTATGTTCTAGTTTCAGGGGCATAATAGTCCAATCACTATTTAACTATGATCTAACCCAAGTTAAACCCGACAGTCAACTTGAGGGACCAAATGTGAACACTCAACTTAATAATTGGCGAGAGTTTTAACTATACCAATGGCAACATAGACAAATTGAGGGACCAACAGTGTCTTTCCTGACACGCTCTATTTACGTCTAAATGCGTGTATATTTCCAACAAATAATGGGGAATCGAAGAGTTCAAAAAATACTTCTAAAATTTAATATAGACTCTTCGTTTTCCCCATTATTTGTGTGTAAATTTGTTACTCCCCATTATGTTGCAAACTAATCTACTTCTATCAAAAAATTGTAACCATGTTGTCAAGAAACAAGAGAGCGAGAGATGCTGATGCTACTCCAACCAACGAAAAAGAAAATGAGGATGTGGTGAAAAGACCAGCCCATAAAAGGAAAGATGCAAAGGTGCCAAAGGGTGAAGGTGACGAAAGCTTCTACTATGAACTAGAAGCGGCCTTGGAAGAGGACTGGAAGGTGGAACAAAATGAGCCTGCGGAAGAGAAGGAGCAGGCAGCTCCAAGTGATAGTGAAGTCGCGAGAAGAAGGCTTGCTGCAAAGGCCAGAGCAGAGGAGCATTGGAAGGAGAAATGTGCTATAAGTAAACTAGAAAAAATAGATAAAAAGAAAAACAAATATGTTGTTTGTAATGAATAAGAAGAAGATGAATGCTTAGAAACTTTCTCATACGATGATTTACATAAGGCATATGTTTCTGATTAATGTAATCATGTAACGAAACATATTTTAAATGATAATTTTAAGCGATTTAATCTTGATTTTCCAAGTATTTTGCTTTCAATTGCATGTTTGCATCTGCATATGCAGTTTAGTGGGTGTTTGGATTTAACCAGTTTGACTTTCACAAGTCAACATACACCCAAAAATTGAATGACTGTGTAACCAACGGTGTATTTTAGTGACAAATGGTGTATCTTAGTCATGATATAATTTACTAACTTGCTACTTAACGAGATGTTAACAATACCTCATTTGAGGAAAGAACACACTAATATGGTGAATTTCCATGAAGATCCATGATTACTAACTTCAGGGAAACAACAACTAAGGCACAAAATGATGATGTTAAAGGAGTTTGGGTTAGATTTAACTTAGATATGGTTGAAAATATGTTTGGTCTATTATACCCTTGATGCTATATCTAAAAATGGGCGTTGACCTTAGATTTCAAGGTCAAAGGACGCAATCGGCCTCAAAAAACTTGAGGAGGGACGCACAGAGACATTTTTCAAAAGTTAAGGTGCATGGCGATGTTTTGTGGAAAGTTTAGGGACCAACGGTGTATTTTTTTCTTTATTTTATTTATTTATTTATTTATGGTGGCATGTTAATGATGAAGGCATCCCTCTCCGATAACCCGCAGTGCTAGTGCTAAGAAACTTCATTTCTTCCAACTTCATTAGTGTCACGTCCTTCACTTTAATCACCAGATACATCTCTTGAGTGGCCCCACTTTTAATTCTGAACTCATTTTGTTAAGTATCCCTAAAATCTTGTGGGTTAGTCCCCGTGGTGATTGACGTGGTCTCCAATTTAGTGTTTTACTCGGGACATGATTTGCCAGGGGACGTAGTCTTGGAGCATCTCTGAATAGCTCAGTATGTCCGGTGACATCAACTGGATCAATGGGTTCGGCTGCCTCCCGACCACTTGGGGTGTTTTCTCAAGATATTTATGGTCCGTCTTGAGTAAACTCTCTTTCATTTGACTCGTCCTTAAATGAACTCCTAGCCCGGTTCAAAAAATCAACCTCGTTTTCACCACTTCTACTTAAATGTTTCAAACATTTGTAGATACCGTTGAACTTTTGGCAATTAGCGTTCAACGTTGCCAACTTCTCCGTCAAAATATCATTGGTAAGTTTGTGTAATGAGTTGAACTCATTAAGAACCTTGTACCAAAAACATAGCTCATCTTTTTCATTTCCGGCTTCGCTATCGTTGGAAACCGCAATATAACACGTGGCTAATAACTCTTCTTCTTGGTGCGTCCAATGAGTGACTAGCTTTTCGTTTGTTGTTTGTGGTGGTGTTTTATTTTTTATTTTATATTTTTTTTGCGGGTCTTTTGCCTTTTCTTCACATTTTTTCTTAGTGCGTTTCTTGCGGTGGTTGTTCGGTTTATGGTTGTGCTGGTGCTGGTTGTGGTTGTGGTTGTGGTTGTGGTTGTGGTTGTGGTTGTGGTTGTGGTTGTTGTGGTGGATAGAATTCTGGTGGATTTTGTTAAAGATGTTGAAATTGTTGTTGAAGTAGTTGTTATTGAAGATCATATTGCTCATTTGTGTATGGTGGCATAGTATATTGGCTAACAAACAGAGCAAAGTCAGGTTTTGATGAGGAAGATATTGAGTTTGCGGATGAAGGTGTAGCGGATTTGACGAAGATGGTGAGTTTAGATGTTGTGATATCCGAGAAGGTTATTAAAAAATTGATTATTTGGATGTTGAGACATTTTTTGTGATATAGTAAAGAAATGAAAGTCAAAAAAATTTAGTTTATGTGTAAAATGGTTATGATAGAAAGGGTTTATATAAAGTGAAATTGGTTTGTGTAAAAATTAAAGCGTGTAAACTGTTTTTTTAGGCGACTAGTTGTTGCATTTGCAACTGTCTAAAAAGTGCAAATTTCTCTCATTTGGCGAGCGAGTTGGCAAGGGACAACTTGGATTGGCGAGGCTCACTAATTACTTTACCCCATGCTCTTATGCGCAAATTTGAAAAGTTATTACTTCTAACTAAAAAGATATTAAATTAATTATACTAATTATCTTTTATTATTGTAAGTTTGTAACAACAGCTTTAATGATATTATTAAAAATGCAATTAATGTATTTTAGAAGTTAATTTTAAGAATTACTAATAGCAGTAAGACTAGTAAAGTCTTTGCGGCCGCACAAATTATAAAAGATAATAACGCAAATAATAACGATAACATAGTGAGTTCAAGTAAATATTACTCCTTCCGTCCCAAATTTATTGTGCACTATTGACTTTTTTAGTCTTCAACTTTGACTTTAAATATTTTTGTGGGTGTTATATAATATTTGATGGAAAATATATAAATGGATTGAGTTTTAAGTGTACTTTTCAATGGTATAATTTTTCATCAAGTATAATAAAAAAAAATATATTTATAGTTAAAGTTGAACGAGTTTGACTTCGAAAATTCAAACTGGACAATAATTTTGGGACGGAGAAACTAAACGCTTGGCAACAAAGAGTTCAACTTTCTATAATAGAATGTGCATGCGTACAGCTAGTTTTGATTATTTGATGTATAAGGAAAAGGAATATAAGATATGTGTAATTGTATTTGTAGATGCTTCATTAAGAATGCTTACGCAAAAGTTACAAATATATTGTACATAATATTCATGTATGAATAGCTAGTTATCAAAAAATCTTCAAGAAATCAACCGTGACAAAATGAAAAAAATGAATTATGATGATATAACTTAGGCGTAATTGCATAGCCCATAAATGCAATAACCACCGGGCATACACTTGTTACCACACGACCCACAATGCCTCTTGTCGTAAGCCAAATTAACGCACTCTCCTCTGCAACACGAGCTAGTAAACTTGCACTTGTTCTTGCATGCTCCACAGTTGTGTTTATCCTCACTCAAATCCATACACTTGTTGTTACAACATGTCGAGTTCTTACCTTCCAAGTAGTAACAAATCTCGTTGTCTTTATTGCAATTGTAGGAATCGACAACCTACAACCTGATTACTAGAGCGGAATGAAAACGATCTTAAAGACAATATATATCGACAGAAAAGTAGAAAAGCTTGCACAAGTAAGTATCCCTAATCGTTTGTTTGATTAAGTATTGAAAGAATGCGTACCAAATCCGTCCCCCCTCACCTCCTTTTATAGAGATGAGGGGGGAAGTAAACCGACTTTAACAAGACTCATAGTCGGCTGTTACAAGGACACAGGTTGGGCTTGGGACACAAGCCAACCAAACCGACTCTTTAAGCTATGACGACTAAACATTAACACTAAGACCCATGGACTTAACAATAAGCTAATATAGAGACTAAACTTGTAACAATTTCCACCTTAGGCTTTATATTAGCCTACTCCGACACTCAGCAACTCCAAGCAGTGCTGTAACTTCTGTCCAAGTACCACCTTCGTCAAGGCATCCGCAGCATTGTGTTCAGTACCCACCTTCAGAACTTCAACCGTCTTAGCTTCCAAGACCTCTCTGATAAAGTGGTAACGCACATTGATGTGCTTAGTCCTTTCATGAAAAACATGATTCCGCGATAAGTGAATTGCACTCTGATTATCACAATTAACTGCCACAGTGTTAAGCTCCACGCCCAACTCTTCCAAGAGTCCCCTTAGCCAAATAGCTTCCTTCACAGCCTCCGTAAGGGCCATATACTCCGCCTCTGTAGTTGAAAGAGCCACCACGTGTTGTAGCGTTGCCTTCCAGCTGATAACACATCCCTGTACTAAAAACGCGTAACCCGTGATTGACCTACCTTTATCCGGATCCTTAGCGTAGTCTGAATCAACAAAACCTGTTACGTCCACATGGTTGCTACGATCTGTCCCCTACACCAAACCCACGTTTGCAGTACCCCGCAAATATTTCAAAATCCACTTCACAGCTTCCCAATGCTTTTTACCTGAATTCGCCAAATATCTGCTAACAACACTTACCGCATACGCTATGTCTGGCCTCGTGCACACTATCAAGTACATTAAGCTCCCAACCGCATTTGCATATGGCACCCAACTCATCCTTTCAACATCACAATCCCTAACCGGACAATCTTTCAACGACAGCTTGAAGTGCCCACCCAATGGCATCTTAACCGATTTCCCATTGTCTATTCTATAATTATTTAAAATCTTAGAAACATACCCGGATTGTGACACCCTCAGAATCTTGCGACTCCGATCCCTGATGATCTCCATACCAAGAATCTTCTTTGCTTCCCCGAGCTCTTTCATGTCAAACTCCTTTTTAAGCAAAGACTTGATAGACCCAATCTCAGCCTTGCTTTTACAAGCAATCAGCATATCGTCTACATATAACAGTAGATAGATATACTCACCTGGTGCATAACTCCTGTAATATACGCAGCTGTCGTAACTGCTACGCTTGAACCCGTTGCTCAGCATGTACTCATCAAACCTCTTATACCATTGCCTAGGTGACTGCTTCAAACCATAAAGGGATTTCTTTAACAAACATACCTTGTTACCTTGTTCATAACCCGGTGGCTGCCTCATGTAGATCACTTCTTCAAGATTCCCATGTAAAAATGCCGTCTTTACATCAAGCTGCTCTAGCTCATAATCTCTACACGCAGTCAATGCAAGTATAACCCGAATAGATGTGTGTCAAACTACCGGCGAAAATACTTCATTATAGTCAATACCTGCCCTTTGAGTGAATCCACGAGCCACCAACCTCGCCTTATGCCTTGGCTTTTGAACACCTTCAATCCCTTCCTTTATTTTGAACAGCCATTTGCAGCTCACCAGTTTTTGCCCAGCTGGATGATCCACTAACTCATAGGTCTCATTCTTCTCCAGAGAATCCACCTCTTCATCCATAACAGCTTTCCACTTAGATCTATCTTTACAAGTAACTGCCTCCTGGTATGTCAATGGTTCATGAGTACCTTCTTCCTCTGCTGCAGCAAACGCGTAAGCAGCCATATTACTTTCATCTCGAAACCTTAAAGGTTTTGTTCTTGTCCTTGGCTCTCTATCCCGAACCAACTGATAATCTGTGAGATCCGGTGTTTGATCATGATCCTGATCCCCTGCATCTTTATCATCGCCATCTTCCTGACCATCAATCAGATCTTCCTCAAGCGAATGATTATTTAACCTCTGCAGTTCCACCTCAACCTGTAATTCCTCAACAGACTTATCAGTACCTGCACCAGAATCCTTCAACGTATCTTTGTACATGACACTTTCATTGAAGACCACGTTCCTGCTAGTGACTATTTTAGGTGATTCATTATCAAGCCTATATAGCCTGTACCCCTTCACACCTTCAGGATACCCCAAAAAAAGCATTTTACCGCTCTCGGCTCGAGCTTACCTTGTTTAACGTGTGAATATGCGACACAGCCGAAAATCCTCAACATCCCATAATCACTTGGATGTCCCGACCACATCTCCATAGGTGTCTTTTTCTCAATCGCTGTCGATGGTGACCTATTTATAAGGTATGCGGCCGTACATGTCGCTTCCGCCCAGAAGGTCCTAGGCAATCCAGACTGAATTCATAAACAGCGTACCTTATCCATGAGAGTTCTATTCATCCGTTCTGCTAATCCATTCTGTTGCGGCGTCCCGGTAACTGTCAAATGTCTAGCAATCCCACTCTCAGTACATAGCTGCTCAAACTCCCGGTTACAGAACTCAAGACCATTATCTGTCCTCAGCTTCTTAACTGTCCTCCCAGTCTGATTCTCTACTAACTGCTTCCACTCTTTGAACTTTCCAAATGCTTCGTGTTTGAACCTGAGAATATAAACCCACACCCTCCTGGAATAATCATCAACAATAGATAAGAAGTACCTCTTACCTCCCAATGATTCCACCTGAGACGGACCCCATAAGTCTGAATGAACATAGTCTATCACTCCGTGAGTAGTGTGCCTTCCTACACCGAAACTGACTCGATGTGACTTTCCCAGAACACAATTCTTACAAAAATCGCGCTTACCTAGACTTTTCTTGCCAAACAACTCCTGCTTTTCCAGCACCTGTAGTCCCGCCTCACTGATATGTCCCAGTCTTTTGTGCCAAACCTGCGCAAGACTGTCTTTTTCTTCAACACTAGCATTAAGCTCACCCGCCACTGCATGGCCATCCAAAGAGTATACGCAATTATCCCTTCGAGTTCCAGATAAAATAACCCTAGAACCATTAATCACCTTGATTTTGCCCGACTGCATTTTTACGGTATATCCCTCTTTTTCAAGAGTTCCCAGCGATATCAAGTTTCTTTTCAATTCAGGAATATACCTGACATTGTGTAACACAAAATCTGACCCATCTTTCAGTTGTAGCCTGACCTTGCTAATACCTCTAATCTTGCACTCCCTGTTGTCACCCAACAGTACCCTGCCCCCATCGCATTTCAGAAAATCAAAAAATATGTCTGACCTGGGTGTCATGTGGTATGAACCTCCTGAATCCATAATCCAATCCAACAAGGCTTCTACACTCATAACCATCATCACCTCAGAACCGTCATAAATCGAACTACTAGAGCTTGGCTGATCATCTTTCTTGACAAAACCATTTGACTTCTTGCGATTATTCTTCGGACAGTTTCTCTTCAAGTGCTCCTCAGACTGGCAAATATAGCACTTGAGTCTTCCACATCGAGACTTCTATCTTGACTTTCCCCTAGACTGATGCGAATTCCTGCGATCAGTTCTCCCCTCACGTATAACCCTTCACCATCATCCCCCTTCGCCTTAGATCTTTCTTTGATTTCCTTTGAATTCAGTGTGGCCATCACATCCTCCAAAGTCAAAGCTTCCCGTCCATAAAGCAAGGTATCCACAAAGTGTTCGTATGATTCTGGTAAAGAAGTGAGTAATAATAAAGCAAGATCTTCATCCTCGAATTTTACCTCAATATTTGCTAAATCAAGAACGATTTTGTTGAACTCATCTATATGCTCGAAAATCGTACGTCCAGCCGGCATGTAGAATGTATACAACTTCTTCTTAAGGTACAATTTGTTGGCCAAGGACTTTGTCATGTACAAAGTCTCAAGCTTGGACCAAACCCCCGCTGCAGTCGTCTCCCCGGTAACCTCTCTCAGAACCTTGTTACCTAAATACAAAATCATGGCACTGTGAGCTTTCTTGTTTAGCTCAGCTTTCGCTGTAGCATCCATATTTGCTGGTAAAACCTCCAGAGCTGCTTCACATTCATGTTGGATCAATAAAGCACGCATCTTGACTCTCCATAACCCGAAATCACCAGTTCCATCGAATTTCTCGATCTCAAACTTGGCTCCCGTCATTTTTTAATCCCTTTATTAATGTGTTAAACCTTGTGAAAAACATCATAATCACAAACCAACAAAGTCCCTTGTGCAACACCTTTAAATTAATAAGCCTTTTGTTTTATAAATAATAAAACAATAAAAAAAGACACCAATATAAATAACACTTGTTGACTTTTTCTTTATAAAAAAAAAAAAAACTGTTATCCTTCTTCTTCTTCTTTGTCTATACGCCAACAAAGAAGAAAAACCAGATCCAAAAAAAAAAAAAAAAAAAAAAAAAAAAAAAATCAACAGAAAAATTTTTCGATCTTCAAGAACCGAAAATCCAACAAACCCTTTAGCCTCCTACACCTTGTCGCGAACCCGGACAATCGAAGACCCAAGTACCCTTACTGTCGATACCCTCTGCTCCTTGATGTCCACGAACGTGAACACCAAGAATAATTGTTGTCGAGAACCTTGTAGCCCAAACAAGATATACCTCCTGCTCCTACAAGAAGAATGAACAACAAGAACCCTTCAAGATCGATCCTAGTATACCAGAGAACCCGCGAACCTGTGCTCTTGATACCACTTGTAGTTATTGTCGATCAACAAACCTAGTTACTAGCACGGATAACTCGACTGCGAAGATAAGATGTCGACAGAAAAGAATAGCTTTGCACAAGTAAGTATCCCTAATCGTTTGTTTGATTAAGTATTGAAAGAATGCGTACCAAATCCGTCCCCCCTCACCTCCTTTTATAGAGATGAGGGGGGAAGTAAACCGACTTTAACAAGACTCATAGTCGGCTGTTACAAGGACACGGGTTGGGCTTGGGACACAAGCCAACCAAACCGACTCTTTAAGCTATGACGACTAAACATTAACACTAAGACCCGTGGACTTAACAATAAGCTAATATAGAGACTAAACTTGTAACAACAATGGTCCGCAGCTCGTGGGTTTTTTGTTTCAGCTAGAAACCTACTAACCCTTTTGGGATACGCGTTCACAACCTGTGGTCCATTGAGCGTTGTTTCCTGACTCTGACTAGAAAACGTGACTGTCAGAGTGATGGCTATGGCCATAGTGGTGGCTATCATGAAGAGTACTTTGATCATTTTCGACATTGTTGTGGTTAATGAAGAAGAGAGGGATCAAAAGGGTGTTTTCTTTTGACTCTTGAAACTTTGTTTCCTTGTAAAAGAATAGATGGAATGAATGTGGCATACTGTGTAGGAGTTTATATAGGATGCTTGACGAAAATAGAGGTGTGGTGGCCGGTGGGGTTGACCCGGTGAACAAGGTGAAATGGGTTTAAAAGCAAGCTCAAATGGAATGCATGTTTGTGTTGATTACTGCACACTCTAGAGTATGTAGTAGTCAATGACCTACGCGGTGGTAAAACTAAAAACAATTGACTTAAATAGTTAAATATGAAAATGTCAACTCATAGAAATATTATTATTGTTTATAGTAACATATATAGAGAAAGATGAAATAACACCATATATGCTTTCACTACAATTGAATCCAATTAGAAATAAACTTAACGAGATTTGACTACCCATGTAATATAAAGAACAAAGATAAGGACCTAACTACTCATGAATTATATGTTTCGGAAATATTGTTGGGAGTTTATCACATTTTGTTGAAAGTGTTCATTAGAAATTAGCACTTCAAGCAAGTTGCTATTATGTTACAATTAGCTAAATATAACATCGCCTAAATGATTGCGACATATAACATCGCCTACATGATTGCCACTGCTACTTGTCAACTAATTTTACTTACAGAAGGTAACCGACTCATTATATATACACAAGTCGAAGAATTGTTAGTACTAAAGCTTCCCGAATTTTCTGTTCTCTGCTGCAATTGCGGCTGTTGTAATATGAAAACTTCTATGGAGAGGTCGAGGCTTCCTTGTTTTTCTATTAAATCCTCTCACGCATATCGACCCTGCGGCAATATAAACATTATAAGCATAGTATATATGAATAAAACTAGCGTGAATTCGATGATTCACGGTGGTGGAGCCAAAACATACCCTTCCTCGTTCCATCAGAAACATATTTAGACATCTACAGCTTTTTCACAATAATCGTAAGGGCACCGAAGTTAATGTGTTTAAGACTTTTTTGTTTTGTGTTTTTGTGCATTAAAATACACCATCGGAACTGCTCCCTCTGATGTAGATTACATAAAATTGTTTTCTACATATAAAGAATATAAGTTTTAGCAACATACCTTTCCAAAACAATCGTTGAATGGCACCAGTTGATAGCGTTGATCAAATACAGAGTGACCGAGTTAGCATTTTGTAAGTTAATAATACTCGAATCCCCATACCCCGCTCTCGTGGAATTGGGTATTGCTGTTGTTGTAATAAAAATACTCAAATCTGAAAGATAAAAATGTTTGAAACACACCTTTAAATATTGATGTTGCAGATAACCCACAACCTAATTCTCGTATTTCCAAATTCTTCAGCTGACTTCTCGGAACATCCAATGGAACATGACTAGTTTCATCATCAGCAAATACCTGAATTATAGATTCATGATTAAGTTGCAAACACTAGAAGTAGCAGTTTCGATCCATTTAGTTATGAACGGGTTGATTAAGGTTATAATTTATCTATAACGAGACAAAAAAGTGAAGAAAAAATAAATAGCTAAACGGGCTGCTCGTCACCCAAAAGTATATTTTCAGTGCATAAACCTTTTTAATTATTTTAATCAACATTCGATTAATTATGAAACAATGTAATTTTTATTATTTGACACGCTAATTATTACGGAGTATATATTTTTGTAAGAAAGGCAAAACAATTTATGACACTGGATGAGAATATCTTCATCCTGCGCGGGTAGTGGGAATCATAGTGATTTTACCATTGAACTATATCTGATTTATGTTTCGTTTTTAATTCACAACATGTCCATATGTGTACAATAGGTCCCAGTGTCCCACACATATATGATATAATATGTTTGGAGCGTATTTGTGCAGTCCTGGGCCGACACGTACAAAGAACTATCCATTTTTATCCGTTACCCAACCTTCCCATTTTGCAACCTCTATTAAGCATCTGAGAGAAGCACACATACCTCATTAACTTGAAAATATGTTCCATTAAGGGGAAATGACCCTCTGGTTGCAGTTCGACAAGGTATCTGTTATGCAAATTAGCATTTACCAATTTTAGTACAAAACATCATACAAAGTTATATAATTAGCATCACATTATGTGGTTCAGGACTTTCTTACCAAGACCGTTGCTTTAACTGTTTGTTCTTGATTATCATTGTCTGATATGCATACTCTGTTTCTTGTATATTCAAATGAGGGCCGAATCTCACCTGTTTGAAAAAACCAATATGAGAATTTGTGATATTAAAAATTGTAGCACATTTAGAATAGCTAGTAACTCAGCTATACAATACCTGGAAACGTTACGGCAAGAAGGTATGGGGTTGGATCATCATTTTCCCTTGCCTCAAACTATATATTCAAAAAAATTGCATCTTAGACGGTGATTCAAATACCCTTGATTATTAAAATATTGTTGGGAGAAATCCAACAAACCGATTTCTAGAGCGGAACCACGAATCAAGAACTACTCCAACAAGACCTCGGCAAAGGGTTATGATCCCTTAATGCCGAGTGGCACCAACACGCACACGAGATATTTACACTCATACGTTTATTAAACGAGAGCAAGAAAAGAAGGTACAAATAAAACATCACCCCCTCATCCCTATTTATAGAGAATGAAGGGGGAGAAACCTAATCCTTGGTGAACAAGGATTCTACAATTGAGGAGGTTAGGAACTTTCCTAATACATGACTAACCTCCTTAAGTTTGAGCTAAAATACAATTAACCCCCTAAACTTATATCCTAACTATTACATACTAATATTCTAACAATTTCCACCTTAGTGGTAATAGTTAGCCTTGTCCGATACGCAGCAACTTCAACCAGTGCTGGAACCTCGGACCGGGGACCACCTTCATCAAGGCACCAGTAGCAATACCCGCTACTAACCTTAGCTCAAATCCTAACTCTGTAGAGCTTCCCTTTAGCCATGTATCCTCCTTCAATTCTCCAGCAAGTGTCATATACTCCGCTTTAGTTGTTAACAAAGTCATCATGTGCCGCAACATAGCTTCCCAGCTCACCGCACATTCCTGTATCGTAAACCCGTACATTGTGATTGATCTACCCATGACGTAGTCAGAATCCACAAAAGCATATACGTCTGTCTGTAATCCATGATCAAACCTATCCAACATTCCCACATCTGTAGATGCTATGTCAGGTCTCGTGCAGACAACTTGATACTTATGACTTCCAACTGCATATATACATGACCCCTTACTCTTCTTTTCTTCATCACGATTCCCTGACAGACTACCCTCTAACGACAGTGTAGAGTGTCCCCCCAACAATATCTGAACCGACATCCCGTTGGAAAACCTAAATCGTGACACCCTCAGAGTATTACCACTCTGAGTCCTGAAGATCCCCATACCAAATATAATTTCCTTTGCTTCATCCAGCAAACCCTTGGTAACCCAGATCTCAGCCTTGCTTTCGCAAGTAAACCCCATATAATCTATATAGAGGAATAGATATATGAACACACCTCGTGCATACTTCAAGTAATATATTTTACTGTCGTCACTGCTTCGCCTGAAACCGTTGCTGAGCAAACACATACTATACCGAGTATCCATATCTTCTTTCATTACAGCTATCCACTTGGAAATTACCTCACAAGCAACTGCATCCCTGAAAGTCAATGACTCATGTGCATATTCTTTAATCACTGCAGCAACTCCTAAAGCAGCCATATTACTGTCACCTCTATACCTTTCAGCAACATTACCCTCTGCACCCTCTTGACCAGGTACTCCGGTTACCGTAATGTCCGCCCCCACCTTTATACCAAGGTGTACCTTTTCTTGCTCTTTTACCAAGCAGTCCGTGTTTGTCTTTCCTTCAAGTTGTTTAACCTCCAACTTTCTTTGAGCCACTGCAACATGATCGTTACTCTCCTGAATTACCTCAGCTTCACGATTTTCCTGAGCTCCCTGCAGTTCCACCTCAAACCAAACACGCTTTTGAACATGTACTCCATGGACCCTTGTTTTAACACCAAGACCAAGTTGCTTGAACCCAACTTGTTTTTGACCAAGTTGTTTGAATCCAACTTGTTTTGAACCTCCATGCTTTTGTACAACATTCCCATCGAGCTTATCGATGTTTAACCTAGTATTCATACTAGCCATTCTTCTTTAACCTTGCTACAAACCTTGTCAAGTTGCTTTTTAACCAACTTTACCAACAAGTCTCGCAAGCCGTGTGCTAAACCCGCTTTCTTGTAATAATTGATCTACTAACCTTTAGAAAAACCCTAAAGCTTCGATCTTTCCACCTCAAGTCTACAACCTTGATATACCTTGTACTCCAAGTAATCACTTTTCTTGAATCTCAAGACAAAGCTAAACCTTACTTGTCTTCCAAGAACCACCAAGACTTGAATTCCAAGAAACCAAAAACTTGAAGTTGAAACTTCTTGCAAAACCTTGTCACCTTTGAAGCTCAAAACTGAAACTCCAAGAACCTTGTGACAAAAGAAAACGATTTCCTATAACCCTAGGAGAATCGATCCACCTCCTTGCAAGACAACTTCAAGAACCTTGTTGCCCAAGTAATCTTGACTCGTAAACCTAGAAACCTTTAACCTTGTAATCTACACAACGATAGCCAAACAATAACTGAAAAATGACATAGAACACAACCACACTAGAAACTTCGACAGCCTATATCTTTTTTCCTGGAAGTTCTGATGCAAGATCCCTCTGGTGAGATCCTAGATCTATGTGTCTTCAACCTACGGTTCGAATTTCGTAGAAATCCAATGGTTAACGAACCCGCAGCGCCAATTCTCCCACGGCTGCGCAGTAACCGACGAACCAAACCCGGTTCACTCGTTTCTCTTGTTTTAGCTCTATCCACGTTATGTGATTCGTTCTTCTCGAACCAGGCTCTGATACCAATTGTTGGGAGAAATCCAACAAACCGATTTCTAGAGCGGAACCACGAATGAAGAACTACTCCAACAAGACCTCGGCAAAGGGTTATGATCCCTTAATGCCGAGTGGCACCAACACGCACACGAGATATTTACACTCAAACGTTTATTAAACGAGAGCAAGAAAAGAAGGTACAAATAAAACATCACCCCCTCATCCCTATTTATAGAGAATGAAGGGGGAGAAACCTAATCCTTGGTGAACAAGGATTCTACAATTGAGGAGGTTAGGAACTTTCCTAATACATGAGTAACCTCCTTAAGTTTGAGCTAAAATACAATTAACCCCCTAAACTTATATCCTAACTATTACATACTACTCCCTCCGTCCCACATTAAGTGTCCACTTACATCATGCACAAAGTTTTAGGAAATTCCACTAACTACACTCTCCACCAATCAAATATAATTTTTACCCACTAAAGTCTCATCTCATTGGTTGGAATAGAATCTGGACACTTAATTTGGGACATTTCAAGATTCCATTGTGGACACTTAATATGGGACGGAGGTAGTAATATTCTAACAAATATTTTACAATCCTCTATCACCAACTAATGAGCAGCTTCTATTTTGGGTTAGCCCAAACCCAAACAATTAAACATTACCGTTTTACAAAGGTATTGCGCATAATTACCTAGAAGTAGGATTGGCAAAAACGGGAGAGCAGATTAAAGGTAAACACGAATTTTGGTTAAAACTGGCACTTTTGGTACAAGTAAATTGGGTCGTGTCGGGTTAACCCTGACCACCTTTTTCCAAATATTTTAATCTAAAATATGTTCCCAAAAAAAAATGAACTTGAAATGTAAATTGCCATCTCTACCTATAAGCAATGTTTACAAGATATAAGTGAGGTTGAGTGTTGTGCATAAGTTTTCTCAACTTTGTCTTATGTGACAAGTCAAACGTAGTAATTTATGAAACAATGGAAATAGTTAGATACGCTACAATACTTACCCCAGCCAAACAGGGATGGAAGTCCAGGAGCTCAAAGCTGCGTTAACAAAAAACTATATAAACCCCTTTTGATTCTACCAAAAAAGTAATAATAAGAACACAACAAAGCAAAGAATCTAAGATACAAAATGGAGATTATCAAAATACAAACTTACACAATGTGCATAGTCCTCAATTTGACAACAAATTTCTTAGACATGTGCATGTAAGGAGCTTCTTTTGCTGACGAAGAAACTAGAGCTCTCGACATGTCAGCTTCTGGGAGATAGATATTATCTGTATCTATAGTCTCCTTTAAAGTTTCCTTGAACTCGTCAGTATTAAGTCTGATGATGGGAATTTCTTCATCATCATCAGGCTGACAGAACAAATCCTCAATGTCTCCTATAATTGGCAAAGTCTCCTCTGCTTCGGGCTCGGGAGATGGGGGAACTTCAATTATAGGTTCACATGTTTGACTGTAATAAGTTGACCCCGAGTTGTTTACTTCTTGGTCAAAATGCATTGATGGTGGTGTAGCATACATTGAATGGCTTTGTTCATTTGCAGCTGGGATGATTGCAGTTACAGTACTACTTTCTTTCGATCCAGAGATTGCAAGCCTACGACTACATTTAGTAAATTTATATCAGTAATAGGCTAAAAAATGGTATGTTATCCCAGAAGTTTTGTTTTTCTTCTAACTATGTCTAGTTAGTATCTACAAGAATCTAGCCATATTTAGAAATAGGTATACAGACCTCGCAAAGGCACTTGCATAATGCCTGCACTCTGCTCTCATCGGACAAGCATTGCAATTTGGGTCTCTCTTGGTGCAAAACACCTATAAAATTATTATATAGTATAAACTTCAATAAGAACTCAGAGGAAACTTAGGATGCAAATAAAGAGGATAAAGAAACATGCCTTTCCGAATGTGATCAACTGATAATGTAGCTCATATCTGTACAACAGAAGTTTTGCAATAAGATTCATAGTAAATATAGTGATGAACATTACTAAACTTTGTGATGCATGTCATGTTTGTGTGTAGCAAACGATTAAATTGTGGAGAAAGAGGCTATATCCGTCTTTTGATGGTCTAAATGGATTACCTTTTAAATTCAAATCTTTGATGCGATTCTTATCAACACACATCAAGCTTATATGTTGTATTATATATAAAAATCATATTAAACTATCTATGATAATTGTAATCAAGTATTAGGTTTGATTTTTTAAAATCAAAGTCAATTTAGATATGCAATGGAGGCATTTGCTACCAAGTTACAACTGTAAAATATGTATGCATACTGAAAAGCAAGTGAGAATGTAAAAAGATAAAGTGTACAATGTTTTTTGATCAAGGGTGCATAGCCTCTGAAAGAAGTACTTCTGAATAGTGTCCACATTAGGGTACCTGAAATGAAATATCAAAAACTTAAAATACTCCAGTTTCGTGACATTTCCTCACAGGTTCTAGGCAGATACTTACGCGTTCAAAAGATGAATTGGATTACCAGGGAGGGGTTGCAGTGGGACCCACCCAAGACGTGTAGCCACCCGACTAACATTTGTGTCAACCTTTCACCAAAAAAAAAAAAAAAAAAAAAAAAAAAAAAAAAAAAAAAAAAAAAAAAACGATGAAAGTTGAAATGAAAGGTAATATGTTAAAATGAAAAACAAAATGTCAAAACCCATTACAGGAAAAGCAAGATGATGTAGTGTTAGAAGGCGTATACACTCCACACTTTTCAAACCTATTCCTTGTATACTCAACAAGAATTCCCTAGATGCATAAACAAGGTTAAATTACAATCCTTTTTTTTTTTGTGTGCAAAGGTGAACATATATTATTACTCACAAAAGAATAATACAATAGTGATACAGAGTATAGACATGCCTATACTTCTATAAGCAGAATACAACTCAGACCCATACTTGAGCTAACAATCTATCTCAAAAACAGAATAACAAGAAATGGATACAATTAGGCCAAAAGCCAAGAATACTCCAACTGCATACAGGCAAACTACCTCCAGTTTGTAACTTTCCTGTAGCTTTATTCACCTTAAAGCACCAAAATACCATCCAACTACATTTCCCTACTCCACCCCCATCAAAGCCATTCAACCTGCAACCACAATGGCCAAAATAGGGAAGGAGTAAGGCATCATTGGGAACCCATAACCCCTCCTGATCAAGAGCTATACCAATTGTGCTACATTTCCATCTCAAGAATGGCTTCACACAGTTGGGAACACATACCTTGAGGGAGGACCAACCTTTACCTCCTTAGCAATGTATAACTAGGACCATGTAGGTTCATCTTTCACTCCTCACAATTCCTAGTTTCATACATTGCCACACCAATTCACTTACCCTTCTCAAGAGGAAACTCACTTTATGGTGCACAAATAATCCATAGACTGTATTGTCCCAAACACCCTATAGTTACCTAACAAAGGCCTACTAAAGGAAAGTTAGGAACAAAACAGTTATAGACCACTTATAAACCAAGGTACAGAGCCATCTCTTGAAGTGAATTTAAAATTCATTTAAAATTCATTCAAAATTCCAATGTAGAATTTGAATGACAGGTTTAACAACCTTAAAAATTCATCAACAGAATTATCAAATTCATCTTTGCAATATACTTGATAAACAACACCTGTCCCAACCACTTCATAATACCTTCAAAAAACTATCTGAGTAGATGTTATCTTCATATCCAAACACCCCTTTACTGCTCAAGAGCAATTTTTGTTGTCATCTGTGTGCAATACTTTACCCTTCAGTGCAGCTCTAGAAACAATGTTCATATCTAAGGTTTCTCTCTTGCCATATCAGGTACACACTAGCAGCTATTCCAAGTCTGTGAACAATACTATCAATATTGTTACCATGGGATTGATTGGCAAACCAGCTTACAATCTCATTCCAGTTGACAGCCTCACATTTCATTCCCATCTTGCCCACAACTCTGTCCCAAAAGGATTTAGCATAATCACACTTGAAAAAGAGATGTGTATGAGAGTCAATATCATTCTGGCATAGAGAGCATACCATCATGTCATATGAACCCCAATTCTTAAGTCTATCATGTGTCATGAGTCTGTTTTGCACTGCTAACCAGAGTATAAAGGCATGTTTAGGAATGTTTTGTGAGAACCATATTACTTTATACCATGCAGCTTCATCAGTTGTATTTATCAGGTCCCCATATACTTGTTTAACAGAGAAATTACTTACCTGCCCATTCATCTTTTTCCACGTCAAACTATCACTCTTGGACTCATCCAAGGTAGGAACTTGTAACTGTGTAATCATAGGGAAGCATACATTCCATTCCACAGGCCAATTCCAACTATTATTCACCACCACATCATGCACTTTTAAATCAGCTGCAAGCCTTGCATCATACATATCTCTATATGATACAAAATTACTTAAAACTCCAATATTGCTCCAATTATCAAACCATAAAGATGTTGTTCTTTAAATTTCAATCCTTGGTAAACCTTAACAGATTGTTTTGATAATGATAGCTCACTACACCACTTACTTTGCTTTATCTGGTGGAATATCCCTTAACCACTCAAGATCATGACTTCCAGGTTCTTTATGCATTCTATCTAAAAAGTCCTGCAAAAAGTCAAAACAAAACTCATTTTTGTACATATTATTAACTACAAATATGCTAAAATCTAAAGACTGTCAGGTAAAAAAAGTTATATACTTTTATTCGTCCAGCTAGTATATTACTCATCCCTCGTTCAACTATGGTTTTAGCAAGTTCTTCACGTGTACCAAGCCTAACTGCATCCCAATCAACGGTATCCATATGATTCTCATTGACTTCTTTTTCTCCGATTTCGCAATAAGATTTCCTTAATTCTTCCCAGTCAATTTGTGGTTCTAGATTTTCCTCAACCCTGTTTTTCTTTTTCCTGGTACTTTTAGTTTCTAAAGGCGCGTCCTTCAAGCTCTGGTGATTATTTACTCCATTTACTCCTTCAATTGCGACTTCAGATTGGAGAGTGCAAATTGGAGTTACAACTTTTGGTTCTTCAGGGGTTGACTTTATTTGACCTATGAATTCACTTTCTGAAGTCTCGCAGAAACTCACGTTCAAATCAAATGTGGTAACTGAAGGTTCATGAGAACATGCAAACTCAAAAGAATCCAATTTTTGCTCTTCCTCATCAACTCTGCTATCATTTAGTGGTGACCCACAAAATTGCTTAAGATAGTCTCCCTCCTCAACTGCTAGATGCTTTCGGAAAGTATTAGAATCTTCATTGACACATTGCTTTTCTTGCACCAGATCAGTGATTTGAGAAGCATCACTTACATCAGGACATGAAGGACAAAGATCAAGATATTGTTCTATTTCATTATTCTTTGAAAATCCTTCATCAACTTTTATATTACTTGCAACTGATTTTTTGGCTAGTCACGAATTCATTGAGACGTCGCTTGTCTTGCACCAGATCAGTGGTTTGAGAGGCATGACTTACATCAGGTAATGAAATACAAAGATCAAGATCTTGTTCTATTTCATTATTTTTTGAAAACCCTTCATAAATTTTCGTATAACTTGCCACTGATTCTTGGCTAGCTGTGAATTCATCTTGGAAAGTAAGTTCTTTGGTCCTGATTTTGCGCAGGTATCTTGCCGCTACACACATGAAAGCGGAGCTGGTAGAAAAATTAATTAAATTATTGTTAGGCAAAAAATTAAGGTAGAGAGTGCACTGAGTAACATGATAATTTAAAGAGACAGTAGATATTATTCTTATAATACAAAAAATTCATCAACGTTTTCCTCTATTATCATGTTGGAAACATGATATGCTTTGGACATTTTAAACAAGGTTATTGGTGGTGCGAATGTGATGTTTGCAGTTAACATAATCTACATTGATTTAACTTGATTTAGAAATAATGTTGGATGAGCTTGGTATTATTAATGCGTGTGGCTTCCATAAAAGAAGGTTGAGCTAAATGAGCCCACAACAATTAATGGAAGCTTGGTACATAAAGGATGAGAACAGTTTTGTTGATAAACAAAACAGAAAACCAAGATGAATTTGGATTTAAGAACCTATATCATTCAGAAATGCCTCATCGTACCCTCATCAATATTCAAAAGTGCTTCTTGGAACTATAACGTTTCCTCTAAGCAATTTCATATTCTTACAGCCTTTAAATATGTAAATCAACCATTTTTCTATTCTCGGAATTTACAAGAGATTAGATGAATCCAACAGCTTATAGGATAATTCTCGAATCAAATCTGAAATAAGGGTTAATGAAGAAATAGAATAGGTGTACCTTGATAAATGGTCATTCGTATTTTGAGTTAAATATACTCCAACGACTGAGTCAGTAACTGAACCCTTCCAAGGTGAGAAATGCCTGTTACCTGCAATAGATGTGCTTAAGTCAGATGATGCTCTTTCAGATGATAATATTGAGCAAAAAAAGGGCTAAAGTTAAAGGAAAATACTTCATGCATATATACCTACATTGGTTATGACTGAGCTGCTATCTAGGATCATGCTTAATTTGGATTCACTAGTTTTTCATTATTTTTTTCTTCCCATTCGCCCATTTACCTAAATATCGCTTATCTAGGATATCTCAAGCCAATTGAATGGATGGCCTTTTACAACATAGCTAAAAATGATATGGGTCAATGGTCGTGTAAAACATGTGAACATGTATCAAATGATTAAAACCACATAAATCACCTTTTTCTATGAAAGAAGATTAATTTGAAGATAAAATATTTAACACATTTGATTCATAAAGTGAGGTGTTGGCAAGCCAACTCTCAAGCCCTTATTTCCAAATTACAGATTTTGACCCATTACCAAATCAGCCCATTTGAGACTTCGATTGTATTGTATTTTAGTTTTGTTTTTCTCTATTCCTGTGTTGTCAATTTAATCTTACCCTCTTTGTAAAAGTAACATCTTGCTACTACCTATACTAAGCATCATTTGTATAGTTGTCAAATGCAGTTTTTTCTCCTCAGTAAGGGTTTTTGACTGGGATATATATAGAGAATAGAGTGTATTCATGAAGCAATGTTTAAAGTTCATCCTCAAACCCTGTTTGCAGCAAGAGAAAGTCTTACTAGAAAACAAAGAACCCAACAATGTAATCAAAACATACAGTTTTGGACTACCATGATTAAATATCACCCAACTAACTAAGCAAAGGAAAAAATACAGATGGACAGAACAACCCACAAAATATACAGACATTAGGCCTAATATATAAAGGGTAGATCTTGAACAATATCCACAGCTCTGGGCTCCCAATGATTTTGAACAATATTTTAATCCAAAACCATTCGTTTACATGTCTAGTAAATTGATCCTATATACAAACATGACTGTACTGAGTAAAACCAAAATCCAGACAAAAAAATTAACAGATTGGCTCAATTACTGTTTTATTAGTATTAAGTAGCCTCCTTATAATATTGTTAGGGGTCGAAAGTAGGTGTTATGAAAGAATCCATCTAAATTCTAGAACTGGATAACAAACTTAATGATGTTACTTCGTTCAGAAAAATCATATATATTACCTTGGATAAGATGCATTTTGGCAATAAATGAGTCAACTCTTCCACGAAATATCTTTCTCTGTGTTTCCCACCATTCTTCCCTTTGTTCATCCATTTCTTCAACCGGTTCTCTTCCATCATTCTCCATCAGCAATGTCCAAACTCTCAACGACTCATTATCAAGATCCACCTTAGGAGTGAATTTATGCTTCTTATATGCTTTCTTTACAAGTGCCCCGCTGACATTATTCTCTAATAACATAAGTTCCTTACATCTATAATTGATGTCAAGACTCGCTAACTTTCTGATTAAAATCTCAATGGTTTCTTTATCCACACTAATTAAACCTGCATCAATCATGGTAATAGACATAATAAATTAATAAGTAATCTGAAAACTGGAAATGTAAGAAGACAATAAAAATTAGCTTAGTTACCTTCATCAGTATCTGATGTTTCTTCATTATCGGGTACCAAACTTCGACTTTGAGTCACTGGAACTTCTCGAAATTCTCGTAATCCAAACCACTTCAAATTATCGACACGTAGGAAATCTGAATATATTGAAGTAAAACTCTCGATTCTAAGAGCAGGAACCTCTTGCAGTGGGAGGCATTCTTGAATCTGAAGAAAATTTTCCTCATGACAATAAAGAAAATCATCATCATCGTAAGGCATTGTTTGATTAGAATTTAAATCCCTAATAACTTCTCTATAACGAATTACGGAACGGATCCTTCTTGGAGGTGAAAACACACGACGAAGCCATTCCTCTGTATAAATATTTGGTTTCACCACTTTTTTCTTGACTATAGGTTTATAGACTGCATTTTGTATAGTTTTTCTGTTAATTGGTACGGGCTTTCTAATTGATCTTCTCACAGAACTCTTTCCAACATCATCTGCTTGGTCGCACCACCGATGTATCTTCATTCTTTTTCTCAATGACCTTTGTTTCTTGTACAGTTTTGGAAACACAGGCCCACATCTTTTGCTAAACTGTAAACACTTATTTTCTTTAATCATCCTCCGATATACTTTCAGTGCAGGGGTCAAAATGGTAGCATTTAAATTGATTTTCTTGCGGCGCTGATAGACATGAATATACTTTCTGCCATTTCCATCTGCTTGGTCTTGATTTCTAGTCACAGAAATATCACCCAATAAATCTTCAGAAGCTTGGAGACTCTTTTTTAGAAACCTACTTCTCCTTGGTGTATTTCTCTTGGAAGTGACAATCTTACCAAAATTATAAAAATCCCCAATGAAAATTTCAAGTCTGGGAGGTTCTTCATGTGATTTTGAAACAAGATTAGACTCTTTAGCTATATGATCGTCAAAATTTAAGGAACGTTTGCATGAATCAGCAGTAATTATGGAAGCTGTAGAAGCTTCTTTGATATCTCGCACAACAACTCCAAAGCCACAAGTGGTTGAGCTTTGCATACAACTTGATTTATTCTTATCGGAATTCTTCTTCTTCTCTTGTACCCGATTTGGAGTTGCGGGTTTTGGTGTTTTGGGAGGTCTTGGTTTTGGGATAGAACGTTTTGAGTTTGAGCTTTTGGCGGTTTCTTGGGTTTGCTATCATCATATACTTTAGGCCTGTGTTTTTTCATTCGGCGCTTTTGCTTCGCCTTCTTGTTCATGTCGATGCCATCATTACTCCTTTTCCTGCTTTCTTTTGTCTTGGATGGAGTTGGAATTGATCCCTTATCAACTGGTGACTCATCGCCACTATGAGCCTTTTTACCGTCACACTCTGAAGTAGGAATTTTGACCGCCTCCTCTTGTACAGAGCTTGCGTCATCTTCACAAAACGAAACAATAATCAAGTCAACCTACTTTTCAACTTTAGAGAACCAGTCACAATTGTACATATTATAAACGGTATTGCATTAAAAATGGTACTAAAAAAATATAGTAGATTATTATAGAACTAAACTTCAGAAAGTACTAAAAAGACAAATGGTCATGCTCCCTTGATGAAAAAAAGTTGACCTGAAAAAGATCAAACTAGTTTTCAGGTTCAAAAATGCAGTCACAATAGTAAATTGGATAAACTTTTGTTTAAACAAAAAGATTTTGGGGCTATAAAAAATAAAGTCATATAGAACTTGACTTCTGTACTAAATTTTGACTTTCAAAAGTCAAAAGGGTGAAAGGTAATTTTCAGGCTAATCATTATACTAACAAATCCAAAAATAAGAGCATAACGGTATAGTAAAAACCGCTTACAGTGAGTCTTTGCAGTACTTGTAAAATCTTTTCCGGTCACATCAAAAACCGATTCATGCCCATCATTAATGTCAGCTGTCAATTCACACGTCTCATTAAGCAGACATGGAAGTTCCCCGCTTATATTTTCCTTTTCAGTCACTTGTTCAGATATCAACACTGTCTCGCAGCTCTGTCCCGTCCTACAAGGAATAGGCTTTGCTGGGGTCATGTGAAACACCCCGTGCCCGCTTTGACCAAAATTTAAAACTTTTTTTTTGCATGGAAAAGACGTATCAAAACTGACCTGCTGTTACTCTTTTCACTATTGGAAAAAATCTATAAACTTTCAGACCATGAGACTAATTTTAAATGATACTAGACTCAATTACCTTCAAAATGCCGGGTGGCACGACCTGTGATGACTTACGGTTTAAAAGATATGATTTTTCTAACATGACCCTTTGATGCACTTTTGACCCATTTTCCGGAAAAACGGCTTTTATAACATGACATTACACCAAAACTTCCAAAAATCATTAGGATAATATAAACATTAGCTATATGCATAAACTTGGTCATAATGACCCGCAAAAATGTGCTTTACAAAGTAACGGGTGGAAACACCCATTTTGACCCATTTGCATACTACACTTAACCATATCACCTTTAACCATAAAATTAACACTTTAACCGTAAACCAAACACTCATTTAACATTAAAAACCATGACAACTTTGATCCATGACCATTGACTCGTTCACATCCCAAAATGGGTATAATTAGACATTATGCCAAACGCCCCTTAGCTTGACTATAAACACATGAACTATATTATAACTTGTCCATTGAGCACCAATTTATACACTTGACACTTAACCATACTTTACATAACATTAATGACTCACGGGGGTACAAACATGAAACTTGAGCTCGGTATACTACCTAGCTCCTACTTTCTTACCATTCCTTCTACTTCACATGTCCAACCTTAGTTCTTATCATAGCTTCACCCATGAGTAACCTACAAAACATTGTCAACTAATAAATAAGCTTTCGCTTAGTAAGTAACTAGATTAACACATGATTAACATGTTAGTCCACATATATGCTACACAAATACTTCAACCAATAAACACATAAACATCACAACATACCTTAGCCTTTCCTTACTCATAATCTATCACTTGAGTTGGCTAACTAGGCAAACCACCTATCAAGGCCACACTCACTAAATCAAAGCTAACAACCATGCCGTAAAGGCAAGCTAACAACCATGCCATGAAAGCAAGCTAGGCCATCCCGAAGGATGCCAAATACATGCCATAAAAGGCAAGCTGGGCTATCCCGAAGGATACCAAAACTAACACATCAGGTCCATACTTATAGTGTAACACCCCAACCCGATAAGGGTAGAAGTATTACATTACAGTGACATATCAGAACAAACACAAGCATATGATTCATACATACAAAGAAATTCAGGGTTTACAAATGGAAAAATCTGATACTACAGGGTTACAAAAATAAATACTACGTCTAATGCAGTGAAACTTCTTCTAATCGTCTCTAGTCCAGCGTAACTATCAAAGCATAGTCTTCTAAGTCCAGTCACACTCTCTTCCCATAACCCAGCTTCCTACTAAAACCTGCCGCAGGAAAAGGAAATGCGGCTGAGCTTAAAAAGCCCAGTGAACAGATACATATACAAAGCAATGATAATGAAACAGAACTGAAATATAGTGCATGGGGGAAATAGAATAAGGAATATATAAAAGAGAGTAATAGAAAAGAAAAGAAAGGATAGTCATCCACCACGAGCCCAAAACTCAAAGTCATAACTCAACATCGTAATCTCAAAGTCATAAGCCGTCAATTCATAATCTCACAATCAGAGGGGATACCTCTCAGGCAACCAGATAATATGAGGGGTGTCCTCATGTATCATAAAGGTGGAGTGATCAGCTCCCAGGGGTTGTGAAAGGCGTGTATTGCACACAGCACCAGTCACCTCAAAGTCAACTCAAAGTCATAGTTAAATCCACTAAGCATACATGTCTAGGATTGCAATCCATACGCCCCTTACTCAAAGTCAATCTCAAAGTCATATACTCAAAGTCATAGCCGGCAGATAATCATAAAAGGGACGACGTGAGAAATCACTCACCCACGCATGAGTCATGCCAGTGGTGCATCACAGACATGCCTATGGTACCTCCATAGGTAGAAGAAACATAAATGGCTCGGGTATCAAACTAAGAGTCAGGTCTCAAAGTCATGCAAAAGGTCATATAGCAAGAGTTCATCTCAAAGTCATGTCTCAAGGTCATCTCAAAGTCATAATATCAGAAGTCATATCAATGGTTCAGAATATCCAAGGTTCATTACAAAAGGTTCATTATTAAGTTTCATAAGTTCATAAAATGTGAAAAGGGTTAAGATAAAACAGATTTAAAAACCTTAATAGTCATTTGCTCAAAGATCTCCCCTTTTTAAAACATTCTTCATAAAAGCCAATTAATCATTCATTTTAAAAATGGTTTCGTATCAAAATTATAGAGTGTTCTTAAAAACAGTTTCCTTCCATAACATCAAGTTATATTTTCAAAAAGGTTTTCCTATCAATTAATCATAAAAGATGAACCAGAGATATCGGATATTCGAGGGTCAGAAATCATAGCAACGAAATCAGATCAGAAGCTAACAATCAAAGCTTAACAGAAATCAGGGGAAGTTCACAACAGAAGGGAACATAGCAATGGCTTGGGGAATCTTAACTGAATCATAGCTCAAAGTCATAAGAAGAATATAGGAGCCTTTACTGAAAAGGCAGAGTATCCGTACCTTATTGCAAAGCACAAATGAAACAAACACAGGAATGGAAAAGCTCAAGGACTCTCCTTCTTCACACCTAGAGGAGAAGAGGGGGAATCATAATTCATTCTTTAAATGCATATCTTTCCATTTTAAGTAACTCTCCATTTTAAGTAACTTTCCATTTTTAGTAACTTTCCATTTTAAGTAACTTTCCATTTTAAGTAACTTTCCATTTTTAGTAACTTTCCATTTTAAGTAACTTTCCATTTTTAAGTAACTTTCCATTTTAGCAGGTTTCCATAAATAGTAAGTTTCCATATTTAGTAGGTTTGATTAATCATCATTATTTATGGAAATAAAGTATCTTTTAGCATATTACACATTTGGTCCTTAGGGTTTCATGACTTTACCTTTTACACCCTTATATTTCCAAAATTACACTTTAAACCTTTTAATATTCAAAGTTACACTTTAAACCCTTAACTTATCCATTTTACATAATGAGTACTTATTTTATCAAGTCATTCGAATGAATCTTCAATTTTTCATAATTTACACTTTAAGTCCCTCAAGTTATAAAAGTTACATATTTAACCCTTTAATTTACAATTTCAACTTTTAATTATCTATAATTACATATCATGCCCTTAAACTATCAAAATAGCACAAAACCCCCTGAATATCTTAAATTACTCAAAACAACCTTAAGTTTCCAGAATTTACATATTTAGTCCTTCTCTTTTAATTATTTTCAAAACAAACCCTAATTAGGTTAAAAATACATTTTAATCCATTAAATTACAAAAATTACACTTAGCACCCTCACCTATCATTTTATTCGAATAGTACCTGATCCAAATTAAGTTTCAAAAATAACCTTTAAGTTTTAAAAGTTACAAAACTCACCCAAAACTTTTTACCCAAATCGTATAAGATAAAATCATAAGATTAAAAACCCTAATCATAACAAATCCATTTCCAATCATTAAGTGATCATTAAACATCATTTATAATCACAATTACAAGCCCTAGCCATAAACCCTAGCTCACACGATTTTACTCTTTTCCTTTTATTTCATTTTGCCGATTTAACATATGATCCAAAGTAATTGTTCCAAGCCTTAACAATTCGAAATAACATTTTTCCCAGGTTAATATGATCATGTAGAGTCTAAATAAAATATATTTCAAGCCTTAAAAATTCGGATTCAATTATTTAGGTTTTATGCACGTTTTTAGGGTTTAATTCACAAATAATTCATAGAGCATGCATGGTTCGACTTTAGCATTTTATTTGAGACTTATATGATGTAAGAGACGTGAGAAAAATACCAGACCAGGTCTGGAACAAATAGAATAGGCTGGACGAATTATAGCACACGCGTAGAGCCAAAACGATCCAAAAATCACCACGACTTCAAAAACGATCTTCTAACCTTGAAACCAATTTTCGTGGGTCTTAATAAGTGTAAGGAACATCAGAAAAATAAGAAACAAATTTTGTAGAGGTCGAATGAAGCACAAGCGAATTACCTTGTTTTTAGGGCTCGACAAAAGAAATCAAGACCACGATCGTACCAAGCTTCAAAAATTCGAATGGGTATTTTTCTAGGGCTCTTTGAATAATGTTTGATCACAGAAAAATGCTTGAGAGATATGGGGTTGTCGAATGGAGGCCAAAGAATTTTGTGTGTGTATATTTTGTGGATCGGTTTTAGGTTAAAAAAAAAAAGATATGATTTGTTTTTAAAAGGGGAATTCCGTGTATGGGGGGAAGGATAGACCCAAAATTTCTGATTTATAAGTTGGTAATTAATTTGTGGTGATTACCTTCCATATTTACATAATTTAAATCAAATTAAAACTCTTAAAATCCCATTTTATCTAATTCGGCCCATAGAGGGGTATTTTGGTAATTTTACCACTTGCATAAATGTTACATGAAGTTGTTAAAATTATTTGGATACATAACTTGTTCATTGTTTGAAGTTTGGGATTTATTTGGTACCTTAATAAGCTTTTAATTAAATTTTAATTAAGTAAGGGCAATTTGGTCATTTCACTTGCTTTCAGATTTTAGGTGTTACAACTTCTTCCCCTCTAAAAAGAAAAATTTCGTCCTCGAAATTTGAAGTCGCAAAGTTAGACGAAGTCGTAGCAAACCGCAAAAAGTCATTACGACATTCTCACGCTCGGGGAGGTTCTTCCAAAAAGATCTTCAGACAAATAGTTTCTCATGACTCGTAACTATTGTCAAAACAGTTTCAGATTTCTCAGAAAGACATATTATACTAAATTTGAATCGAAAAGATAATGTACCGAATATAACGGATGATAATCGAATTCTCCAGGAAGAGGTGTAAAAATACATAGGATTTTCATCGAATTGATTAGGCGAATCAGATGAGAATACATTGAATTTTAGCAAACATGGGGTGATTTAAGGTTTAACTCTTCAGCTTCTCAGATAGTCTCGGCTTTTAGATAACCTTCCAAAGGTATTCTCATAAACAAACAGATCTCGTTTCCTCAAAGTCCACAATCACATATTTTGCTCATAGTAGATCATAATGAACAACTTCAACGAATGCGAAACGTATACGGACAGAAAGCATATCGTTAGGTATCGTCAACGGCAGAAATTTCAAAATGGAACCTAAGATTCTTATCAGAAGTTGCAAAGATCAGCAAAACACGTGTCGAGAGTCCAAACGTATCGAATCGTATAGCAAGGACAGCATATCAAACGTATAGGTAGAATGAACCTAAAGTCTCACTAAACTCAGATGATCTTGATCAGATACCAGAAATTCTAAAGCTTCTAAGGCACTCCTCGAGATATCACATGCCCACCATAAGTGCACGTTATATGATGTAAGTATTATCACGTTGGCCAGGCGTCATAATACTGGCATCATATACATATGCCCTCATGCTGGTCATACTTTATCTCAAGTCGTGAACAACACAAACTTATCTAAATCCACCTAGTCCACCTACAGTCTCAGAGGTCACCAAAATCAAACAACATAACTAAGAGAACGAAATTTCTCAAAGAGTAACGGAGATCCTAGAATGTCATTCAAAATTAAGGTACGTCATCAATAGCGTCAATCCTTTACAGCATCATCTCGTTTAAACACAATGTCCACTTCAGAATCCGTCCACTTAAATACAGATTTCAAAATTTCTTCCAAGTTGGGGTAGTCTGTTTACTCTCGTCCATCTTACCTCATGATTAAAAGAATTTAAACTCGAGTCTGGTTCCTCCGGTCTTCAGCAGCTCCTCTTGGTAGTGTGGTATCGTAACGGCAGTCTCTGACGCGATTACTGTGCATCCCTCCATCTGTAGGTCTGCTTCTGCTCTCAATTCATCTTAGTACAACTAAAATGAATAGAGAAACAAGACTGCGTGTCTTCGACAGGTCTTCTGTCATGGCTCCAGGTTTTAGGGTACATGATGTTGTTGTTGACTCCAGGTTGTGTGTCGAATGGTTCGTCTTCTTTGGTCTGGTTGTCTTGATGCCTAAACTGAAATCTTCACGTGTTGCATGATGCATGATTGAGCACTATCCTAGTTCCTCACTTCTTCTTGTATGCTTCTTCCATGGTAATGCGTGTCGCAACCATCTTCTACTACTCTTCCACCAGGTTTCAAACTCCGATAACGGTCTTCGATCTTGGTCCCTCTTGTGAAAGCTCTGTCTTCACATTATACGGGGTAGTGTGTCTACTATGCTTTCTGAGCGTCAATCAAATTTCTCTTCCAGAACAAAGGGTCATCTCACCAATAATCTCTATGTTCTTCTTTCGTTTTAGAACACAACACAATGTCATACTATGACAATTTGTCCAAAACATGCGAAAAACATGATTATTCTAGCCAACACCATTGGCATCATTCAAGCTCATAAATGTTATAACGAGTGCAAAGGCAGCTTCAGAAATCATCTCAGGAAATTTTCACATCGCCTTCTTTCTTCTTCAAAAACTGAAATACTTCACAAAGGTTACCCTTGGTTATTTAACCTCCTTCTTAGAAGTTCTTGTGGTTGCTTCTTCAGTCCTTCAAATCTAAAGTGATGCAATCAGGTGCGGGGTTCAAAGGAAAAACAAATTAATCATTGATACGCGGAAACGGATAATGATTGCTGATAGTGGTACGTTTAAGTTCACGATAGTTGATACGTCATCGCATACTTCTCTTGTTCTTCTTCATAAACAAACAAGAGCATCTAAAGAGAATCACCAAGGTTAAAAATCATATTCCATCAGCTCCTTCAATCTCTCAACTTCTATGGCACCATGGTTTCTTCACTGATATCAGTTCAATGTCCACTCTACTTCCTAAGCAGGAAGGAGTACCAAAAGGTTCATCAGAGAATACCGGAAAATCTTCGTACAACAAAATTTTCCAACAGCAGAACTTTCTAAGGGTTGATAATAATGGTTTTCAGGAAAAACTTGATAATCACATGAGTTCGGGGTTGGTGTTTCCATAGTGGCAGAAATTTTAGTAGATGTAGAGAATCATCATAATGAAATAGAGTGAAACAGATTTTTAAGGTCACATTTCAGATGTGGTAGTCTATGGTATCTTCACGAATAGCCATTCAGTCCAAAAGATCAAAGTCAAAGGATTTCATAGGGTGAATACAGTCGTCAAATCATACAGATAGTTCATATATCAGAGTCAAGTACATGGTTCAACAAAATTGTTGGGATGGATAAACGAACAGTTCAATGTGTGGGAATTTCGTTTAGCTTCTTAGCATAAGTAGCAGGTAGGATGTGTATCATTTGTAATACGAACATCGTATAATTGTCAATTGTGAGATGTACAGGATCTCAGTTATCAGCATCATCATGCTTAGTTACAGATCCATACAAAGATAGTCTTTACATCATACCCTTCCAAAGGAAATGGTTGGCAGGACAAGGTTCATCATTCAAAGAGAGGAAACAAAACTTCTTATATTCGTGGTTCATAATTACCAAAATTCTCATAGGAGTAGCAATGGATCATACAGAGTTAAGTAGTATCGGATGATACATTCATACCTAACATAAGTAATGAATTCACAGAATGTGTCGAACACATTATGGTTGAATGACCTACGATATGGTCGAAAAGGTGTCAAACAGCTTATCAAACAAATCGGAGGCGGAGATCAAAATCTGAAGATGAAACTTAAATGTGTAAGGTATCCAGGTAGCTTTCCGAGGTATTCCAAACTTACTCGGTTACTAAGCTTAAGTTGCAAAACTTCTAACTTCTGAAACAAAGGTCCTTATAAAGCTTATCTAAGAGCAAAGGCACGATCAGAGTGATGCGGAAGCAAATGATACTTACATAAATGTCTTAGTCTACCCATTCCTCACTGGTAATAACTTGGGTTCCTATGGGGAATCCTAATGTGAAGTTCTAAAGGTTATCTTATGAGCGCCTACAGTGGAAACTTAGGGGTCCAAACTTCACAGGTCAAGGGTAAATGTATTACGAATCGCAGCCTGGGCTCTGATACCATAATTGTAACACCCCAACCCGATAAGGGTAGAAGTATTACATTACAGTGACATATCAGAACAAACACAAGCATATGATTCATACATACAAAGAAATTCAGGGTTTACAAATGGAAAAATCTGATACTACAGGGTTACAAAAATAAATACTACGTCTAATGCAGTGAAACTTCTTCTAATCGTCTCTAGTCCAGCGTAACTATCAAAGCATAGTCTTCTAAGTCCAGTCACACTCTCTTCCCATAACCCAGCTTCCTACTAAAACCTGCCGCAGGAAAAGGAAATGCGGCTGAGCTTAAAAAGCCCAGTGAACAGATACATATACAAAGCAATGATAATGAAACAGAACTGAAATATAGTGCATGGGGGAAATAGAATAAGGAATATATAAAAGAGAGTAATAGAAAAGAAAAGAAAGGATAGTCATCCACCACGAGCCCAAAACTCAAAGTCATAACTCAACATCGTAATCTCAAAGTCATAAGCCGTCAATTCATAATCTCACAATCAGAGGGGATACCTCTCAGGCAACCAGATAATATGAGGGGTGTCCTCATGTATCATAAAGGTGGAGTGATCAGCTCCCAGGGGTTGTGAAAGGCGTGTATTGCACACAGCACCAGTCACCTCAAAGTCAACTCAAAGTCATAGTTAAATCCACTAAGCATACATGTCTAGGATTGCAATCCATACGCCCCTTACTCAAAGTCAATCTCAAAGTCATATACTCAAAGTCATAGCCGGCAGATAATCATAAAAGGGACGACGTGAGAAATCACTCACCCACGCATGAGTCATGCCAGTGGTGCATCACAGACATGCCTATGGTACCTCCATAGGTAGAAGAAACATAAATGGCTCGGGTATCAAACTAAGAGTCAGGTCTCAAAGTCATGCAAAAGGTCATATAGCAAGAGTTCATCTCAAAGTCATGTCTCAAGGTCATCTCAAAGTCATAATATCAGAAGTCATATCAATGGTTCAGAATATCCAAGGTTCATTACAAAAGGTTCATTATTAAGTTTCATAAGTTCATAAAATGTGAAAAGGGTTAAGATAAAACAGATTTAAAAACCTTAATAGTCATTTGCTCAAAGATCTCCCCTTTTTAAAACATTCTTCATAAAAGCCAATTAATCATTCATTTTAAAAATGGTTTCGTATCAAAATTATAGAGTGTTCTTAAAAACAGTTTCCTTCCATAACATCAAGTTATATTTTCAAAAAGGTTTTCCTATCAATTAATCATAAAAGATGAACCAGAGATATCGGATATTCGAGGGTCAGAAATCATAGCAACGAAATCAGATCAGAAGCTAACAATCAAAGCTTAACAGAAATCAGGGGAAGTTCACAACAGAAGGGAACATAGCAATGGCTTGGGGAATCTTAACTGAATCATAGCTCAAAGTCATAAGAAGAATATAGGAGCCTTTACTGAAAAGGCAGAGTATCCGTACCTTATTGCAAAGCACAAATGAAACAAACACAGGAATGGAAAAGCTCAAGGACTCTCCTTCTTCACACCTAGAGGAGAAGAGGGGGAATCATAATTCATTCTTTAAATGCATATCTTTCCATTTTAAGTAACTCTCCATTTTAAGTAACTTTCCATTTTTAGTAACTTTCCATTTTAAGTAACTTTCCATTTTAAGTAACTTTCCATTTTTAGTAACTTTCCATTTTAAGTAACTTTCCATTTTTAAGTAACTTTCCATTTTAGCAGGTTTCCATAAATAGTAAGTTTCCATATTTAGTAGGTTTGATTAATCATCATTATTTATGGAAATAAAGTATCTTTTAGCATATTACACATTTGGTCCTTAGGGTTTCATGACTTTACCTTTTACACCCTTATATTTCCAAAATTACACTTTAAACCTTTTAATATTCAAAGTTACACTTTAAACCCTTAACTTATCCATTTTACATAATGAGTACTTATTTTATCAAGTCATTCGAATGAATCTTCAATTTTTCATAATTTACACTTTAAGTCCCTCAAGTTATAAAAGTTACATATTTAACCCTTTAATTTACAATTTCAACTTTTAATTATCTATAATTACATATCATGCCCTTAAACTATCAAAATAGCACAAAACCCCCTGAATATCTTAAATTACTCAAAACAACCTTAAGTTTCCAGAATTTACATATTTAGTCCTTCTCTTTTAATTATTTTCAAAACAAACCCTAATTAGGTTAAAAATACATTTTAATCCATTAAATTACAAAAATTACACTTAGCACCCTCACCTATCATTTTATTCGAATAGTACCTGATCCAAATTAAGTTTCAAAAATAACCTTTAAGTTTTAAAAGTTACAAAACTCACCCAAAACTTTTTACCCAAATCGTATAAGATAAAATCATAAGATTAAAAACCCTAATCATAACAAATCCATTTCCAATCATTAAGTGATCATTAAACATCATTTATAATCACAATTACAAGCCCTAGCCATAAACCCTAGCTCACACGATTTTACTCTTTTCCTTTTATTTCATTTTGCCGATTTAACATATGATCCAAAGTAATTGTTCCAAGCCTTAACAATTCGAAATAACATTTTTCCCAGGTTAATATGATCATGTAGAGTCTAAATAAAATATATTTCAAGCCTTAAAAATTCGGATTCAATTATTTAGGTTTTATGCACGTTTTTAGGGTTTAATTCACAAATAATTCATAGAGCATGCATGGTTCGACTTTAGCATTTTATTTGAGACTTATATGATGTAAGAGACGTGAGAAAAATACCAGACCAGGTCTGGAACAAATAGAATAGGCTGGACGAATTATAGCACACGCGTAGAGCCAAAACGATCCAAAAATCACCACGACTTCAAAAACGATCTTCTAACCTTGAAACCAATTTTCGTGGGTCTTAATAAGTGTAAGGAACATCAGAAAAATAAGAAACAAATTTTGTAGAGGTCGAATGAAGCACAAGCGAATTACCTTGTTTTTAGGGCTCGACAAAAGAAATCAAGACCACGATCGTACCAAGCTTCAAAAATTCGAATGGGTATTTTTCTAGGGCTCTTTGAATAATGTTTGATCACAGAAAAATGCTTGAGAGATATGGGGTTGTCGAATGGAGGCCAAAGAATTTTGTGTGTGTATATTTTGTGGATCGGTTTTAGGTTAAAAAAAAAAAGATATGATTTGTTTTTAAAAGGGGAATTCCGTGTATGGGGGGAAGGATAGACCCAAAATTTCTGATTTATAAGTTGGTAATTAATTTGTGGTGATTACCTTCCATATTTACATAATTTAAATCAAATTAAAACTCTTAAAATCCCATTTTATCTAATTCGGCCCATAGAGGGGTATTTTGGTAATTTTACCACTTGCATAAATGTTACATGAAGTTGTTAAAATTATTTGGATACATAACTTGTTCATTGTTTGAAGTTTGGGATTTATTTGGTACCTTAATAAGCTTTTAATTAAATTTTAATTAAGTAAGGGCAATTTGGTCATTTCACTTGCTTTCAGATTTTAGGTGTTACATATAGTCACATAATAAGTAAACAATCATCTTAAACACATATCAATCTAGTTATACTTACCTTGCTCATCCAAGCTAAGCTACAAATCAATAACACCATCAACATCAACATCACTATTCATCATCATCCTTCATCATTATCAACAAGACCTAATAACACAACATATCATGATCAAGGGTTATTAAACCCATCTAAACTTACCCAACATTATCTCTATATCATCATATGATCATATCAAGATCAGATGATGAAAACCCACTTAACCCATTATCCTTTTACCACAATAATCATTATAAACTCAAGATTAGAGTTACTTACTTGTGGGGATCATAACTAGGAAGGACTATGGACAATAAATCTTCATCATCTTCTTCTTAAGCCATCATCTCACTTTTCCCTCTCTTTTTCTTCTTCCAAAACCGACACCCATCACACCCCTTATATAAAATGGTAGAACTTAAAAGAGAATGGTAGAATTTTCTAGAAATGGGTGTTAGTTTAACCATATGGAAACTATGGTCCCTTTAATCCTATAACAATTCATCCTTGGTACTAGAACAAGTTGGTTCTAGTGCTACTTTAAGGTTTTGGCAAGAATAGTCTCTGCAGACTAGAACAAGTTGGTTCTAGTACCAGTTTGGGATTCTGTCAACTTAGGTCCCTCAAGTTCTTATCCCTCTTACTTATGACACATAATACTTTCTAAACCGCATTACACATTCTTAATACTTATAGTTTGATTACCGGTTTTGACTAGCCAATCACGTAAAGCCTTTAGTCCATTACATCTAGGGTGGTGTCCAAGTACCCGGGAAACGGGTCTAACAATTCTATCCCCCTTATTTAGATTTCGTCCCCGAAATCTCTCGTCTTTTGCTATCCAAAACTAAATCACAACATATACATGTCTCATAATTTCAAAATCCTTAATCATTACATTGCAACGATCTAAGTGATCTTGCAATTCCAAACTTCGACATCACAATTATAACTCATAATAGACTATAAGTAATACTACTCATCACAAGCTTATCTAAAATTTCCAACAATGACGATTTGTCATCCAGAAACATCTATTATTTGACTTTCCATAAGTCAAACTTCAACACTATTCCACGTCATAAGCCCATGCACTAACACGACATATAGTCATACACCGGCCAATATCACACTATACATAATACCAACACGTATCTACTTCAAAAAACCGGTAACTTATCTCACAATGTATACATGGTACCATATAAACGACACTTCCAAAACCCAACTCTACGCATTACTAAAGCAATCTTCTCGTTAAATCGTGGGGATTCCACCCATCATCTTAGCAACTTTAAGCAAAAAAATCATTCTAGGCGTCTATCTTAAGGTTCATATAGGACCTTAACGCCGCTACAAGATTTTATATATAATCTCTTCTTATAACGTCTAACTTGTTTTAGTTTTCACTTTCTCATATCTCTACCCGTATTCATGTCATATCGGCTACACATAAGCCCACTCATTTATAACTCTTTACTTACATAAAAAGGCGTCCCAATCTATGCAAGTAAGGAATTATAAACTTATGGTTCAGTGATTTATAATTTCTTTATTTAAATGAAGAGGCGTCCCAATCCATTTAAATAAGGAGATTATAAATCCTCCTACTCATGTACTTCCGACACAACAATTATACTTACTTTACTTTCCATATTTTTTAGCCTTGGATCCAATCTCACTAACTATTCATCCATGTCATAAAGACAAGGTAGCTATCCCGAAGGATACCATAATATCCATGCCCTTGCAGCAAGCTGGGCCACCTCGAAGGATGCCATAACTATCATCCATGCCATAAGGCAAGCTGTACAAACATGCCATGAAAGGCAAGCTAAGCTATCCCAAAAGATACTTTCATACATGCCAAGAATATAGGCAAACCATGCCGGCGAAGGCAAGCTAACAACCATGCCATGAAAGGCAAGCTAGGCCATCTCGAAGGATGCCGAAAACACATGCCATAAAGGCAAGCTGGGTTATCCCGAAGGATACCAACACTAGAGAATTGGATCCAAGCTATATCTAACTTATCATCTTTACTCATTTTATCTTTCATGTATTTTTATCATTAAGTACACGCTATCACTTCAACACTTCTCATTGCCTTGAGCAATTTCAACATTTGCTACAACGTTTACATTCATCTAGACAAGTTGCTATATTACAATTGTTAAATTATGTTTGCATTCTCACAATGCTACTTATCATTTATCCGTCAACCCCAAGTTGACTCATACATTCACTACGTGGCATCTCTATTTTAGACAAGTTTTATATGATGCTTGTCCATTTACAGTTTACACATTCTCTATGTGTCCTTACCACACACTTTTACTATTATCCGTCAACCCTTGTTGACCATGTTCACAACTCATACTATCACTTCATTTAGTCTACTCAACTTTACTCATATAAGCCTTACATAGGCATATTCTATAACATTTCCATTAATCTCATCACATATTATCCAATATATAAACATGACTATACTCATGTTTTACGATTCTTCTAGCGCACTTCATATCACTTATGAATTCTAGCGCAATCTATGTCTCATTCATCACTTCTACTCATCACGCTTAACCATTTACTTACTAACACATTTTACTTATCGTGTTTTATATATAACATGATCTCGTCACATCTTAACCGTATACTTTAACTTTTCTTATTTTAATTAAGTGTGTAAGACTTATGCTTCAAGCATCTACTCATTATTACATCTAATCGTTTATGTCTCACGAAATATGCATTCCAATGCATCTATCTCAACGCATACACTTCTGTGAATCGTGCTCTCAAGCACATCACATAAAACTTAGACATATAATAAACTAATACCATAGACTTAACATCACATAAACAATAACACTTAACACTTAACACTTAACACTTATCCAACAAGTGTTAAAACATTCATAATCACAATCAAATCATATAGTCTATGGCTCACACATCACATGCACAATCAATCGATGTCTAAGCATCAACATTCTAATTAGCCGCAAGCACTAGTCTACCTTATAACTAAGGCATCATTAAACTTTAATGCACTTACTAGCCTATCTCTAATACCACTTGGCATTTCTACTCGCATTCCATTACCTCCACTCTATCATACATTCACATAATAGTCATCGGCACCAATCAAGGTACACGGCCAGCAAATCATTCAAACACTTCAAGTCTCCCATGGACTTAAATCTCTACACATCAACACTATACACGCATCGATCACTTATCATCATAAAGCTCAACTAGCATAAAACATAATCCGTCTCACACTTAACAATTACTTTTCCACATTACTCAAACTTATGGCCATCGCAATCTACGAGTGGTTTAAGACTAGGCAACCTATAGTAGAACCTAATTCACTTAAACCGAAGCTCTGATACTGATGAGTGCTCAAACACTCATCATTTTTGGTCAAATCTGAACTGCAAAACATACAAAAACACTCAGTAATGCATCAAAATACTGAAAATATTTCAAAATTGTGTTTTATATGTTTTAGATGCAAAATGAGCAAAAACAAATGAAAAACGCACAAAGTTTGCAAAATTGGCAGTTTCAGTCCCCCGACTTTCAAAAATTAACAAATCTAGTCCCTGGATATTCAAAATATAGAAAATTATCACCAAAGGTCCTTTTGAAATCATAAGTTGTCATATTTAGTCCTTTGGTGAAAAATTGGAAAGTTTTGGAAATTTACACTTTTGGTCCCTGGTGGGATATTTTTGAAAGGAAAGTCATTTTTTATCCTTAGAAAATCAAAATGTGGCAAAAATGATCCTTGGATAAAAGTTTTTACAAAATGACAAAAATGACCCCTAAACTTTCACATTTTGCAATTTTGGTCCTCGGGGTTTAAAATTTTGGAAATTTGTAATTTTGGTCTTTCTATTAATCACATGTGGTAAAATGGTTTTTATGATAACTTTAAAATTATGCCACAACAGGTCCCTTTACTTTTGCTAAATTACAAAAATGGTCCTTGTGATTTATCATGCTTAACCAAATGCACCCTTTATGTTAATATAAACCAAACCAATACCCAACACACCCCTGATCCAAAAAACTAAACCCACCAAGCCCAAACCTAAAGCCCACCTTCCTAAACTAATAACACCCCCAGGGTCAACGCGGGTCAAACCCAACCATCACCACTGTTCATCTTCAACCCCACACCCCTGGTTTTCAGCTCCATGTCCCCCCCCCCCTCTTCTCCTTTTCACCAACCTCACTTCCAACACTCTTCCCTCATTAATACCACACCCCTCCTCATTTATTACACTCACCAAATCCATTACCTGTCAAAAAACAGTTTCCCGCCAAAACCAAAATTCAACGGCTCAGATCAAATTGGCCAATCTAAGGGTTCTAAATGAAGTGGGAAAAAGAGAAGAAAGTCTCAGGGTCTATTTAAGTCAAGGAAGAAAGAGAGAAGAGGTTGTCAAAGTTTTAGACCACATTCGTAGTGTAAACTTTATTTTCATGTTGTGAACCTTTTAAATTCAGTTTACTTTTAATGTTGTATCAGGTTTTAAAGTTAATGGAAGTTAATGTTTATGTTTCTCAGTTTCAATTTCTCAGGCACAATTCAAATTTTAGCATTTTCAAGTGAAATTGACATTTTCACTTAAAACTTGTTAATTGTTACTGTTTCTTGTTCCTATAATCTCAATTCAGTTTCCCTTCAAGCTTTTTGAAGCTTTTAGATCACCTAGTGGACTTGTAATCTCATTTACTTAAAAATCATAAAAATAGTCAAAAATAGAAAATAAAATCAAAAATCAGTTTGTAGTAAGATTGGAGCATGGAGCATTGGTCAAACATGGATGGACCAGGGTATTAGAACCTCAGGGAGGTGCTAGGATGTGTGTTGAGCCCTGGTGATGTGGTTTACTCAGAAATCCTTTGTAAGAATTATTTCAAGTCTCTTTTGTTGAATCTGTGTTCCTTTGTTTCTGGTGTTCATTGTCACTTATTTATATTCCTTTGTGTTTATTTTAACTTAGATTAAGTTTACTTTTCAGTATCATTAGTTAAGTCTTTGATTTGCTTCATAAAACTTTCAATTTCAGTTTTTAAGGGGTGTTTGGCTTGGACCATTTCACTGTGTTTAAGGTTTATTTGGTTGTTGCTTTCTGCTTACATTAGTCACCTAGGGTCTAAATAAGACTTGTAAATCACAAAATGGTACCTTAAACTACTCAAAGTCAAAAATCAACTCCAATCTCCTTGACAGTTAACTGTCAAGGTTTTTGGATCCCAAAACTCACCCATTTGGTTTAAAATCTAGTAACTCAGCTTATTTTAACCTTATCTCACCTTAGTATAACTTATTTAATCAGTTAGGCTTATTAGAAACTCAAAAAAGTCAAGTTTTAAGTTTTTGCTAAAAAGTCAAAGTTTGTTTGTTCAGATTTTCACAAAAGTTCAAGTAATTCTCTAGATTTTTGTAATGTGATTCAGGTTTTGAATTTTTGATATGTTTTAGCCTACTAGTTCATGTTTAAGATCCCATTGTCTTATTATTTTTGTGATTTTTTATCTGAGCCCCACCATTACCCAAAGACACTTGCAGGACATGCATCTGCCTTGCTACACAGATACCATGCTCAGACCCCAACTTTCCTTGCCTCTCAGGGCCTACACAGTGGGCCCCACAATGAGCTTATTGGCTTTTTGAGAAGCCAATAAGCTCATCTTTAGGTCTCTGGGTTTATCTTGGGATTTGAACTCCTTTTGCTAGGGCTGCAAAGTCACACAAGCTTGTCCCTTTTTCTGTTGGCTGTTTGGTATTTGGTTTTGCTTAATCAGCTTATCAGCTTATCCAGGGCTCTATTCTAGATTTTATAGCTTATTTCATGTCCCTTTAGCTTATATCCACCTAAATACTACCCTAGTTCTCAGCTTATAGCTTGTTTCAAGCTTATAGCTTGGACAGTTGACCAAAGTCAACTGTCAAGCTATTAAGCATTTGTTGTGCTTATTTTTGATTTACAAAAAAAAACTTGTTTTCATAAAAAGTTAATGTTTTTAGTTGTAAAATAAGTTCGTAAAAGAAAATCCAAGAAAAACCAATTTAAAATTAAGTGATAGTTTCTATTTAATGTAATTTAATTTTAATTTTCATTTTTAAATTTTAATTAAGTACTTGCCATTTTTATATTTTTATTAATTATTTCTTATATTAAAGTATTTAAATTAATTTTCCCAGATTTTTATTTCATCATTTAGTATTAATTAGAATTAATTTTAGTTTTATTAATTATTAATTAATAATTAGTTTAAATTAGCATAATTAGTTTTTATAAGGTAAAACCAAGTTTTTATATTTTTTATAGCTTTTATATAATGTAAAATAATTTTAGAAATTTTCTTCGAGTTTTTACTGTTCATTTGCTAATTTTTATAATTTAAAATAGTTTAATTAGTAATTAGTAATTAATTAATAGAAAAACCACAAAAAGACAAAAACACTTATTTTTATTTTTAAAACTTATTTTTAGTTATTTTATAAGTTTAGGAATTTTATTTTTACCTTTTTAGTATTTAAATAATATTATATTGTATTTAAGTATTTTAAATATTAATAATAAGCATTAAATAGATTTTAATTAATATTAAATAATTAAATAGTGTAAAAAGTAATTTTAATTTTCTAAAAAGTTTATTTTATTATTAGGATTGTAAAAATGTGATTTTCACTTTTGTAAGTATTTTATTTGGTTAAAACTCGCGTTTTATTTCGTACGTCTACGTTTATTTAAACGTAACGTACGCGTTTTTAGGTTTTAATCGTTTCTGGTTTTTCCTCCTTTCCCGTCTTATTCATATAGCTTATTTAAGCTATTTCATTGTAGATTCCTTAGCTAAATCACACACAAACCTTTTCCCGTCCAAATTCACCCGATCTCGAAACCGTTTTGTTTACAATTCACACCTCGTCGGGACATTACGACCCGGGGAAACCTTATACTTCCGCGGAGCATTGATCTAGGCAGTTGACCTTGTTGACCATACCCTGGTCAATTTAGGTTGACGGTTTCGCATCAATCAACTTTTGGCGCCGCTGCCGGGGAGGTTATGTGCGTATCTAAACGGTTTTTCTGATTAGTGTCTTTGGAATTCATTCCATTGTACATTTATCCATCGTTTGTTCATATTTTCTTATTTTCAAAACAAAACCGTTCACGAAAACTTTTTAAATCAAGTTTTCAACGAACACAAAAACACAAAAACATTTTTCTTATCATTTGTACAAAATGTATTTTCAAAAATCCAAAAACATTCTCCTTTACCCTTTCACATCTTTGATTCTTCATCCCTACCCCTCCCTAGACTTTTGATTCTTTCTATGTCTCATCCATACTTTCTGGTTTGCCAGTGGTGTGGTAATCCTCATAATGGTGGCAATTGCCCCAGTTGTGGCATGGTAGAGTCAGGAAACGGGTCTGTCTATAACCAAGATCCCTATTCTTACCATGACACGACTGATTTATTCCATCAGCTGCCACACCATGATACTCAGCAGTTTTACTGTTGTGAGTACTGTGGTGGTTCACACTACAGTTCTGATTGTCAATCGGGAAACACGCTTGTCTATGAGCAGTTTCCTGATAACGATTATGACTCTAGCACGTACAACCCACAGCCTCAACAGTTTTACTGTTGTGATTTCTGTGGAGGTCCACACTTCAGTTCAGATTGTCAAACGGGGAATCCATATCCTTGTGACAATTTTGACACACCTTATTACGACCAACCTCCACAGTACGATATGAATCAAGCACTTCTTCCAGAAATGCAAAATCTAATGAAAATCGTTGATGAGCTTAATGGTTTAGTTAACGACTTTGCCCAAAGACATACTCATCAAAAATCCATGGAAGAATTGCTTGCTGAAGAGCAGGCTGCTAGAATAAATTCCCGAGATGCATATGAAAAATCTGTGAGGGAATCCATTGCAAGAGAAAAAGCAGCCAAGTCTAGCTCTTTGTTCCGTTTTATCCCTGATGACAGTGATGATGAGGATACACTTGACATCCTTGAATTTTTTAAAACTTCAAGTTCATCAGTTGATACCCCAGCAGTTGAGATTCCATCTCAAACAACTGCTATCACACCCGAAGTTCACACTCACTCTTTGATCATGGAGGACGAGCATCTTGACACTATTCCTGCAAAGGAATCGGACGAATTCATAAAGTCTAGTGTTGAGATCCTTGTTCCAATCCCAAGAGAGTCACAGGGAACTTTGGATGATATGTGTGATATTCCTTCACCCATTGAGTGTCCTAAAGATCAATTTGAGACTTTCTCAGATTTTAGCGATGATTGCACATCTTATGGAGACATCGAGTATGTTGAGGCATCAGTTCCACAAACTAATGTTGATCATCTTCTTGAGGAGTTCGCTGATGAACTTGCTCACATCGTTCCACTTTCATTAGAAAGTGATGATGGTCTCCTCGATTTCCAAGCCGATCTGGGAGAAATTGAAAGTCTCCTATATCATGATCCGTCACTCACTTCTGATCCCAGCAGTCCAACAGAGAATAATATTCACTTTGTTCCCGAAACATTCGATACGACTCTCACCAATCCTCTATTTGAATTCGATTCTGAATTCACTATGATTTCTAACAATCCATTCTTTGACAAGGATTGTGATGAGTCCACAACGGAACATGAGTTCATAGATTCACATCTTGTGAATGATTCTCTTCATGAGGAGTTCTCCGGTGAACTCGCTCATCAGTTTGATTGCCCGGGGGGAGATATCCTTAATCATGAGGATTTGCAAATTCCCACCCACCCTCCCGGGTTATTTACGAGCTTACCTTTTGAAATCCAAACTCAGGCTATTGAGCCTCCTCTTGAGGAAGAAGATCAAATCATGCTTTTTATCATGATTTTCTTCCTTTTCTTCACCTACAGGGTGACTTCTTCTCTTCTTCACTCCTTCGGGAGTGAGGACACTATATTTGATCCCGGCATTTTCATGTATCATTATCTTGAGCCGGATACTTATCTCATCGGTGTGGAACTTTCACGTGCTTCATATGTTTGTCCAAACATTTTGAATGAAAGTCCGATTGAGATTGTTCCTTCCACATCATGCTTCCCCAAGGACAAATGAATTCGGGGTCGAGTCAAGCTAGCGACTCGGTAAACAAAAACAATAGCATGCTTATAGGGTTTTCACCCTAAGTGTGGGGGAGTCCCCCATGCTATGGTTACAAAAGAGTGAAAATACAAAATGGTGTTTTCCACGCTTAGCTTGTAATGTTGCCCTTTCACGTTCAAAATGTCGGCATACTAGCCGGGATTTTCAATATTGAGGACAATATTCATGCTTAGTGTGGGGGGGTATTCGCTATTCTAGCGAATTTTATCACATTTTACTATATAATACCCCCGTTTTTGCCAAAATTTCAAAAATTTTCAAAAATTTTTCACTGGTGCTTAAAAATTTTTTTTGGTAATCAGTCCGCCTTGTCTAAACCGACAAAAGGGATTGGCTAGTCCAGGAGCAAACGGCTCTTGGTAAAGACATCTCAAATCCGTTGACGGCTGGCAATTTGCCCAAAATTGTATGGTTCCTCAACTCCCCGAAAACAAATGAGTTGGCTAGCCCGCAAGATTATGGCTTGTGGTAAAGGCCGTGGAAAATCCATAATTGGTAATCAGCTCACCAAGATGTTGACTATTCCATCAAGAGCTGGCTAGTCCAGAAGCAAACGGCTTTTGGTAAAGACTACTCAAACCCGTTGACAGCTGGTGGTTTGCTCAAAATCACACGGTTATCAGGTGTGCCACAGTTCTTACACCTGGCTACTCCAGAAGTGATGGCTTTTGGTAAAGAGTTTTTCAAATCCATCAAGTTTTCAAAACAGTATTGCTAGGGACTAGCAATAGTTTAGTGTGGGGGATTGATGAGTGCTCAAACACTCATCATTTTTGGTCAAATCTGAACTGCAAAACATACAAAAACACTCAGTAATGCATCAAAATACTGAAAATATTTCAAAATTGTGTTTTATATGTTTTAGATGCAAAATGAGCAAAAACAAATGAAAAACGCACAAAGTTTGCAAAATTGGCAGTTTCAGTCCCCCGACTTTCAAAAATTAACAAATCTAGTCCCTGGATATTCAAAATATAGAAAATTATCACCAAAGGTCCTTTTGAAATCATAAGTTGTCATATTTAGTCCTTTGGTGAAAAATTGGAAAGTTTTGGAAATTTACACTTTTGGTCCATGGTGGGATATTTTTGAAAGGAAAGTCATTTTTTATCCTTAGAAAATCAAAATGTGGCAAAAATGATCCTTGGATAAAAGTTTTTACAAAATGACAAAAATGACCCCTAAACTTTCACATTTTGCAATTTTGGTCCTCGGGGTTTAAAATTTTGGAAATTTGTAATTTTGGTCTTTCTATTAATCACATGTGGTAAAATGGTTTTTATGATAACTTTAAAATTATGCCACAACAGGTCCCTTTACTTTTGCTAAATTACAAAAATGGTCCTTGTGATTTATCATGCTTAACCAAATGCACCCTTTATGTTAATATAAACCAAACCAATACCCAACACACCCCTGATCCACAAACTAAACCCACCAAGCCCAAACCTAAAGCCCACCTTCCTAAACTAATAACACCCCCAGGGTCAACGCGGGTCAAACCCAACCATCACCACTGTTCATCTTCAACCCCACACCCCTGGTTTTCAGCTCCATGTCCCCCCCCCCTCTTCTCCTTTTCACCAACCTCACTTCCAACACTCTTCCCTCATTAATACCACACCCCTCCTCATTTATTACACTCACCAAATCCATTACCTGTCAAAAAACAGTTTCCCGCCAAAACCAAAATTCAACGGCTCAGATCAAATTGGCCAATCTAAGGGTTCCAAATGAAGTGGGAAAAAGAGAAGAAAGTCTCAGGGTCTATTTAAGTCAAGGAAGAAAGAGAGAAGAGGTTGTCAAAGTTTTAGACCACATTCGTAGTGTAAACTTTATTTTCATGTTGTGAACCTTTTAAATTCAGTTTACTTTTAATGTTGTATCAGGTTTTAAAGTTAATGGAAGTTAATGTTTATGTTTCTCAGTTTCAATTTCTCAGGCACAATTCAAATTTCAGCATTTTCAAGTGAAATTGACATTTTCACTTAAAACTTGTTAATTGTTACTGTTTCTTGCTCCTATAATCTCAATTCAGTTTCCCTTCAAGCTTTTTGAAGCTTTTAGATCACCTAGTGGACTTGTAATCTCATTTACTTAAAAATCATAAAAATAGTCAAAAATAGAAAATAAAATCAAAAATCAGTTTGTAGTAAGATTGGAGCATGGAGCATTGGTCAAACATGGATGGACCAGGGTATTAGAACCTCAGGGAGGTGCTAGGATGTGTGTTGAGCCCTGGTGATGTGGTTTACTCAGAAATCCTTTGTAAGAATTATTTCAAGTCTCTTTTGTTGAATCTGTGTTCCTTTGTTTCTGGTGTTCATTGTCACTTATTTATATTCCTTTGTGTTTATTTTAACTTAGATTAAGTTTACTTTTCAGTATCATTAGTTAAGTCTTTGATTTGCTTCATAAAACTTTCAATTTCAGTTTTTAAGGGGTGTTTGGCTTGGACCATTTCACTGTGTTTAAGGTTTATTTGGTTGTTGCTTTCTGCTTACATTAGTCACCTAGGGTCTAAATAAGACTTGTAAATCACAAAATGGTACCTTAAACTACTCAAAGTCAAAAATCAACTCCAATCTCCTTGACAGTTAACTGTCAAGGTTTTTGGATCCCAAAACTCACCCATTTGGTTTAAAATCTAGTAACTCAGCTTATTTTAACCTTATCTCACCTTAGTATAACTTATTTAATCAGTTAGGCTTATTAGAAACTCAAAAAAGTTAAGTTTTAAGTTTTTGCTAAAAAGTCAAAGTTTGTTTGTTCAGATTTTCACAAAAGTTCAAGTAATTCTCTAGATTTTTGTAATGTGATTCAGGTTTTGAATTTTTGATATGTTTTAGCCTACTAGTTCATGTTTAAGATCCCATTGTCTTATTATTTTTGTGATTTTTTATCTGAGCCCCACCATTACCCAAAGACACTTGCAGGACATGCATCTGCCTTGCTACACAGATACCATGCTCAGACCCCAACTTTCCTTGCCTCTCAGGGCCTACACAGTGGGCCCCACAATGAGCTTATTGGCTTTTTGAGAAGCCAATAAGCTCATCTTTAGGTCTCTGGGTTTATCTTGGGATTTGAACTCCTTTTGCTAGGGCTGCAAGGTCACACAAGCTTGTCCCTTTTTCTGTTGGCTGTTTGGTATTTGGTTTTGCTTAATCAGCTTATCAGCTTATCCAGGGCTCTATTCTAGATTTTATAGCTTATTTCATGTCCATTTAGCTTATATCCACCTAAATACTACCCTAGTTCTCAGCTTATAGCTTGTTTCAAGCTTATAGCTTGGACAGTTGACCAAAGTCAACTGTCAAGCTATTAAGCATTTGTTGTGCTTATTTTTGATTTACAAAAAAAAAACTTGTTTTCATAAAAAGTTAATGTTTTTAGTTGTAAAATAAGTTCGTAAAAGAAAATCCAAGAAAAACCAATTTAAAATTAAGTGATAGTTTCTATTTAATATAATTTAATTTTAATTTTCATTTTTAAATTTTAATTAAGTACTTGCCATTTTTATATTTTTATTAATTATTTCTTATATTAAAGTATTTAAATTAATTTTCCCAGATTTTTATTTCACCATTTAGTATTAATTAGAATTAATTTTAGTTTTATTAATTATTAATTAATAATTAGTTTAAATTAGCATAATTAGTTTTTATAAGGTAAAACCAAGTTTTTATATTTTTTATAGGTTTTATATAATGTAAAATAATTTTAGAAATTTTCTTCGAGTTTTTACTGTTCATTTGCTAATTTTTATAATTTAAAATAGTTTATTTAGTAATTAGTAATTAATTAGTAATTAATTAATAGAAAAACCACAAAAAGACAAAAACACTTATTTTTATTTTTAAAACTTATTTTTAGTTATTTTATAAGTTTAGGAATTTTATTTTTACCTTTTTAGTATTTAAATAATATTATATTGTATTTAAGTATTTTAAATATTAATAATAAGCATTAAATAGTTTTTAATTAATATTAAATAATTAAATAGTGTAAAAAGTAATTTTAATTTTCTAAAAAGTTTATTTTATTATTAGGATTGTAAAAATGTGATTTTCACTTTTGTAAGTATTTTATTTGGTTAAAACTCGCGTTTTATTTCGTACGTCTACGTTTATTTAAACGTAACGTACGCGTTTTTAGGTTTTAATCGTTTCTGGTTTTTCCTCCTTTCCCGTCTTATTCATATAGCTTATTTAAGCTATTTCATTGTAGATTCCTTAGCTAAATCACACACAAACCTTTTCCCGTCCAAATTCACCCGATCTCGAAACCGTTTTGTTTACAATTCACACCTCGTCGGGACATTACGACCCGGGGAAACCTTATACTTCCGCGGAGCATTGGTTCTAGGCTGTTTGACTTTGTTGACCATTCCTTGGTCAATATAAGTTAGGTGGTTTAGGCTCAATCAGATACCAATTTGAAACACCCCGTGCCCGCTTTGACCAAAATTTAAAACTTTTTTTTTTTTTTTTTTTTTTTTTTTTTTTTTTTTTTGCATGGAAAAGACGTATCAAAACTGACCTATTGTTACTCTTTTCACTATTGGAAAAACTCTATAAACTTTCAGACCATGAGACTAATTTTAAATGATACTAGACTCAATTACCTTCAAAATGCCGGGTGGCACGACCTGTGATGACTTACGGTTTAAAAGATATGATTTTTCTAACATGACCCTTTGATGGACTTTTGACCCATTTTCCGGAAAAACGGCTTTTATAACATGACATTACACCAAAACTTCCAAAAATCATTAGGATAATATAAACATCAGCTATATGCATAAACTTGGTCATAATGACCCGCAAAAATGTGCTTTACAAAGTAACCGGTGGAAACACCCATTTTGACCCATTTGCATACTACACTTAACCATATCACCTTTAACCATAAAATTAACACTTTAACCGTAAACCAAACACTCATTTAACATTAAAAACCATGACAACTTTGATCCATGACCATTGACCCGTTCACATCCCAAAATGGGTATAATTAGACGTTATGCCAAAGACCCCTTAGCTTGACTATAAACACATGAACTATACTATAACTTGTCCATTGACCACCAATTTATACACTTGACACTTGACCATACTTTACATAACATTAATGACTCACGGGGGTACAAACATGACACTTGAGCTCGGTATACTACCTAGCTCCTACTTTCTTACCATTCCTTCTACTTCACATGTCCAACCTTAGTTCTTATCATAGCTTTACCCATGAGTAACCTACAAAACATTGTCAACTAAACAATAAGCTTTCGCTTAGTAAGTAACTAGATTAACATGTTAGTCCACATATTTGCTACACAAATACTTCAACCAATAAACACATAAACATCACAACATACCTTAGCCTTTCCTTACTCATAATCTATCAATTGAGTTGGCTAACTAGGCAAACCACCTATCAAGGCCACACTCACTAAATCAAAGCTAACAACCATGCCGTAAAGGCAAGCTAACAACCATGCCATGAAAGCAAGCTAGGCCATCCACAAGGATGCCAAATACATGCCATAAAAGGCAAGCTGGGCTATCCCGAAGGATACCAAAACTAACACATCAGGTCCATACTTATAGTCACATAATATGTAAACAATCATCTTAAACACATATCAATCTAGTTACTTACCTTGCTCATCCAAGCTAAGCTACAAATCAATAACACCATCAACATCAACATCACTATTCATCATCATCTTTCATCATTATCAACAAGACCTAATAACACAACATATCATGATCAAGGGTTATTAAGCCCATCTAAACTTACCCAACATTATCTCTATATCATCATATGATCATATCAAGATCATATGATGAAAACCCACTTAACCCATTAACCTTTTACCATAATAATCATTATAAACTCAAGATTAGAGTTACTTACTTGTGGGGATCATAACTAGGAAGGACTATGGACAATAAATCTTCATCATCATCTTCTTCTTAAGCCATCATCTCACTTTTCCCTCTCTTTTTCTTCTTCCAAAACTGACACCCATCACACCCCTTATATAAAATGGTAGAACTTAAAAGAGAATGGTAGAATTTTCTAGAAATGGGTGTTAGTTTAACCATATGTCAACTATGGTCCCTTTAGTCCTATAACAATTCATCCTTGGTACTAGAACAAGTTGGTTCAAGTGCTACTTTGAGGTTTTGGCAAGAATAGTCTCTCCAGACTAGAACAAGTTGGTTCTAGTACTAGAATAAGTTGGTTCTAGTACCAGTTTGGGATTCTGTCAACTTAGGTCCCTCAAGTTCTTATCCCTCTTACTTATGACACATAATACTTTCTAAAACACATTACACATTCTTAATACTTATAGTTTGATTACCGGTTTTGACTAGCCAATCACGTAAAGCCTTTAGTCCATTACATCTAGGGTGGGGTCCAAATACCCGGGAAACGGGTCTAACATCATGGGTATCGTTTCCGTATTTACCATAGTATCAAAAGCACCCATATATGGGAATTTCTCATGTATTTTTCCTTTTAAGCCCCTTGTTTAGAAGTCAACATTGATTCGCAGTTATCTTTAGACATACCTAAAATAGGTTTTCCTGGTGTCAAGGGTATCCAATTACCATCTCGTCCCATGGAAACACCTGATTCCATTACTACAATCATGTAAATAACTAGATATGTTAGAAACTAAACAAAAAATAAATGCGGAAACTAAAGTTCGATTATTTTGCCTACTAAAAATCATTAAACTACAAAAATCACTCAAAATTTCAACATTGTTCCATTATTGTTAAAATCTCAAAGCCAAGCGCCTAGATGGAACAGACTTGAAACTTGATTACGTGTTAATTAAGGCAAAACGTGTAAACAAATAAAACCCACAACATCATATAAAAACTGTTTCATTGACGTCACACTTAGTTTTATCCCGTGTTGGAAACTTCCATAACATTTTTTTCATTTAAGCATAATAATTCATCGCCGTAATTGCAAGGGTGATCGAAAAAAACCCATCATTATCCAAACTGGACCAAAAAACAGCAAAACAGGTAATAAAAAAAATTAACCAAAAATTTCAACCCAGTTCAGTGTGGACTTTCAAAACTGTCACGCTCCCACATTTTCACTAAAAGGACTGCGTCTGCATCAACATGTTAATAAATACTCGCACAACAATCCAGCTTCTTTTTCGTAGTACTCCCTCCATCCCAAAAACATTGCCAGTCTTTCGATTTTGGTATCTCCCAAAATAATATTCATTTAACCAAGCTATGTCCCAAAACCAAGGTACGTGCAATTAGAGTTTTGATTAAAAGCTTGTTTAGCAACAGGCAGTTAAAACAAACATTAAAATTCCAACGTTATGTTTTTTAATGCTACTAAAACAAGCTTTAATATTATAACACTACTTTTACTAAAATTTAATTACCTTTGGAAGCAGCCTCTCTAGTCTTTACTTTATGTAGGGGTAAGATTGTCTACATCTCAACCTCCCCATACACCGTGGAAGACGGTATTAGGACCCATAACCCGTGAAAGACGGTATTGGGAGTTACTTTACCCTTTTTTTTTTTTTTTTACCAAACACTTTTATAAAACAAAACAGCCGCCGCTAACTGCTAACTGTTATTATTTACACCTACGGCTATATGTTACTCCCTCAGTCCCAAAATCATTGCTTGAAATTATTACTGTATTACAAACTTTAAAAAAGACATTAATTAATTAGTTAATGTAAAACTATAATAGCAAAAGTAAGAAAGAGAAACCAGCAAACACAGTTACCAAAAAAATTAATTAATTATTCACTACTGTAGTAAATTTCAACAGCTTTTTAAAGGTAAAAATAATATTTTATTAATTGCACTTGACAGTAACTACCACCTAAACTAGATTCATAAAAATCATACAATTAAATATAAAAATATCATAAATTACACTAATCAAAAGGTTTAAAAAAAACAATGTATCAAATTTAACCTTAATTTAACATAAGAAGTAAAATTAGGGTTGAAGTTTTTTACTTACAGTGATTATTAGGTTGTTGTTTTTTTTTTTTTTTTTTTTTTTTTTTTTTTTTTTTTTTGAGAAGACGGCACCATGTGAATAATAAAGAGGGGTTTTCTTTTCTGTTATTGTGGTGAATGTGAAGATGAAGTTTGTGAAAAAAAAAAATAATAAATTAAGATATAAGATCATTTAAGGACCAAACTTTTTTACATACCAACAATTTAAAAAACCCACTTTCATCATTTTTTTTCAAATATTAATATCTTTCAAACCGTTAATCGTTAAGCGAAAAAAAATATACCGTTACGCTGGACATTTAATTATCTTTCTATACATAGACACTTTGACATATTTTCGACAATTTTTTTTTTTTTTTCGTTTTTTTCACATTTTTTTTCGTGACCGAAAAAATCATATATGATATACATATGATATCATATATGATATGTAATATCATATATTATATGATAAGTAATATCATATATGATATTTTTTCGGCCACGAAAAAAAAACGTGAAAAAAACGATTTTTTTTTATTTTTCGAAAGTATATCAAAGTGCCCGTCTATAGAAAGATAATTAAATGCCCGTCGCGATGGTGTAATTATTTTCGCTTAACGATTAACGGTTTAAGAGATATTTAAATTATAAAAAATGAGTGAAATATTAAAATGCTTTTAATCTCAACCATTGATTTTCTTTTTAGATAAATGGTAAAGATGAGTCTTGTATGTAAGGAATGTTTAGTTTGTATAATAACTGGACTCATAAATTAATAAGAATTGTGTTATAAATAATAACGTGTTATCGAATATGAGGTTTGCGTGATTTATATATTGTCCTTTTGGTTATGAGTTTTGCCTTTTTGGTCCTTTCAAGTTGGGCTTTTACCTAACGGTTATAAAATTGATGACGTCAGGCACTTTTGGTGTCAATAATTTAGTGCAAATCTAAATTTGTGTAAGCGGTTGTTTTATCTTCGGGTCCGTTTTTCACTTTTTCTACTTCTGTGCTTTTCTTTATGCAGAAAAGTAGTGTTCTAATCCAAATACAATATGTATTTTAAGCATAAAAGTAGTTTCTTATAAACACAATAATATTATGTCCCCAAAAGATTTATAAACAAAAATATATATATATATATATATACACAATGTTGTCCAATAAAAACAATTATAGAAAAGAAATTATTTGATTGAACAAGTGAACTTGTCACATTATTTTGTGAAACTCTTTTTCTTTAAATCTTTTGTGGATATAGCATTCCTTTTATAAAATAGCAAATCCAAGCACTAGCTTCAGAAGCACTTTTCTTTTTTTTTTTTTTTTTTTTTTTTTTTTTTTTGGTTTATCTGAGTTTCCGACTCGACATTGTGAGCCTATTAATCCCAAAACGATTACCTTTTTGGATAGCCAAAGTCGGCACAAGTGAACCTCCGAAAACAACTAATTTAAGTACACGTTTAAGGCAGAAAATATAAGCAATCCTAAACAACCTCTAAATGATTGTCATTTATCAATTAAGCTAAAAAATTTATTTTAAATTAAACACAGCATTCAATACACTAAGACATTCTTTTACTTTTGCTAAAATCTTTAAGTAATAATGGAAACTAAGAGAAAATTGTTAGTTGGGTTTAAAACTAAGAGGTTTTGCTAACAACAAATCTATAGGTGTTGTTTAACTTTTCCTTAGTTAAAAATGTTTCCAAATATAAACTAATCATTTTTATAAATACATGATTTAAACACAAATAATTAAGGTAAGTGAGTTTCAATAAGGTATGTATTGATATCAAATAAGTGTATACATAGAAATGTGTTTAAAAAAAAAAAAAAAAAAAAAAAAAAAAAAAAAAAAAAAACCCTATACAGCACCTGTAGGGTTATTAACAAAACCCTTTAAAGTATTATATGGTGTCGTGAAAGTTGCAATTATTACATATTAAATTACTTTGAAATCTAATTTTATATGCTATTGGTTAGGCTTGATGTATATGTAACCTAACAAAACACCGTTACTTACAAGCAACTGACTTAGCTCACTAACCTCAGTGGTTCAGTTCCCGGGGTCTGTCCGTTTGGATGGTTTAACTCGGAGGTCGGATTTCAAGTGTAGTGTCGTTAAAAAAAAAAAAAAAAAAAAAAAAAAAAAAAAAAAAAACGTTGCTTACTCTAGCGTCACATTATTTTTCTTCTCCTTCCTCATCCATCACTCAACCCCTTGTAACCCTGGTTCAGTTATACTTATTATTTATCTAAATATTAAAATGTACACAACACCAACAAACACTCTTTTTCACTCTTTTTGTTAAGTCATGGTGGTGTCCAAATGGGATATTATTTGGTTAAGTCATGGTGGTGACTTACACTCTGTTCTTAAGTATTTTTTTGGAATGAAAGGTAAAGTAGATAAAGTAAAGTAAAGAAAAAGATGAGAGAGGAAGTAAATGTAACAAAAAAGATTGTGTTCTTAAGTTTAGAGTAGAGAGAAAGTGAAACATAATTTGTAAGTCACTTTTTTATATTTTTGAATTTACATTTACAATAATACCATTACACACATTATAAATACAAATTTGGTGAAGGCTACTTTTGTCACAAACTTATTTGTGTCTCACTTTACTTCGCTTGCAGCCCAAGGCAGAAAGTTCTAATTAAAAAAATCAAAGAACCACATGCCCTTTTCATTCGCATCCACTCACTTTACTTCCTTAAAAGAAATAAAAAAATAAATAATAAAAATAAATAAATAATCATTATTATTATTATTATTATTATTATTATTATTATTATTATTTAAAAAAAAAACAAAAAAACAAAAAAAAAAAAAAACCCACCCTAGAGAACATGAATTCTCCGTGTTTGACCCTTCTTTACTTCCCTTTCTTTCCCCACTCAAACTAGAGAACACACTATTAATAGGATATAGTTGAGGTGACTCAAGTCACACGGGGTTTCACGCATGAGTTAACATCTCATTATGTTCATCCATAATAAACTAACTAGATGTCATCGAGTTTTTATAAAACAAAATATTAAGTTCGATACCCTAAATTCATAAACAAAAGTTAAATAAAACCCACAACATCATAGGAAACTTTTAGATTCATTTTCTTTCCACTTGACTATCAAAACTTTCGAACTTTTTAAACAAAAATCAAGAAGATGAAAAACACCTTTTCCAACCCTAAAGTTTCAACACATCTTTGAATGTTCAGTCACAAATAAAACCCACAATATTATATAAAAATGAATTATAAGCATTAGAGAGGATGAACTAATCCCTGTAATGTTTATAACCTTACAGAGTTACAGGATTACAGTATAAATGCAATGCAATGCAATCCAATAGATACTAAATCCTGTATAGATATAGTTGGAACAAAATACATGAATTGATTCACTTGCATGATTAAAGGGCGACTCTTCTAGTCCGATGTTACCTCATTGTCATCAGAATCAATTTGCATGCTGTGTTTGGTATCTGTAAATTTTCATTATGATTGTCTTTTGGTCATTCATTGGTTGTTTCAATACTTCAATTATTTTTTTTTCAACTATATGACCTGATAAACTTGCAGATTGCAACAGGTAAAGCTAATCAGTAGTATGAATCACCTAATCTGCTAATAAAATCAAAATGTTTACAAGGCCAGAAGTTCATAGCGTACTTGCCAATATACATCTCAGCAGGAGACAATATCTAGCATTTCTCCTCTAGGATCATTGCTGCCAGGGGGTGAAGACTTAATTTGTTGTTTGGTCTCAGCTGTCTTTGTATCAATTGGGGATCCTAACTTAGCAAAAGAACCATTTTCGTGGGCCTTAATTTTTAACAGTTTGGTGTTCAAATTGATATTAACAGCTTCTGCTTGATCAGCAAACAAGACCTTCGAAATTGGTGAAGCGCAAATTTCCTTGTATACTTCATAACAAGCAGAACGGGTAGATCCACCTTCTAAAAGCTCCGAAAGGGGGTGCAAAACATAAATTGCATCGCTCTTTTTCTTCTCTATTTGTGATATTAGCTCCAGAAATTTTGACACCAATTCTGGCTGGCTAAATTGAACAAAAACAGCAGTCTTGTCCAAGTGATAGATTGATGTAACTGAGGTCAGCCCAAAAACTTTGCATATTAAGTCTTTTATCTCCCTTGCCTTGAGTTTAGATGAGAAGCCCCAAATTACGACGATATTTGGAAATATAATCTTTTGTGAGGTTTTGAAACTGTTAAATGCTGAAGATTCTGTCGTAGTTGTACCAGTTTTTATGTCAACTATATCTCCACTACTCCAGCTGAGGTAAAGAAGATTAATGTAGTTTTTAAGCTTCTCTTCGTTCATCAACGTTGAGTCAGAGGTGAAATCAACACCAAGATGATTGCATGCTTGGGCGAAAATGCAACCTGTCATGAAAGCATCATAACCAGCTTCATGCTTGGCACCGGAGTTCCAATTTGATGATCTGCAAATTGGGTTCAGACTATGAGTTATGCAAAAAGCAAATCACCAGGTCATGTGCTAAACAATAAAATAAATACTAAATGTGAAGAACAGCTTATATCTGAAAATCCAAAAGCATACATCATATCATCCACTTGAACCTCCACTGCAACAGATGAAGCCAAACCAGAACTGCCGACACCAGAAGCAATATGTGGACACATTATGGCAAAAGCCTTGGCCAGTGATGTGCTACTTTTCTTCATCTTTAATTGCAATATGTTATTTGCATTTAGAAGGATCTTTGTGTCAATTATGTATGGGAAGTTTTTGTTAGCTAACGTAACATATTCTTCTAGCTTTGAAGGAAGAGGACCCACAAATTTTCTACATACATGAGCAATATCTGTTTCACAAAGACACAAGTTCACAGATATAAGTGGTTGAACACTTGAACATAATATAATATATAAGTGGTATAGAATTCAAGTCACAAGAAACCTCCGACAGTTATTCCTACCAAGAAAGCAATTGTGTCCAACGATCAACTTTTGTTCAGAGGAAAGAAGGTCAATCACATGCCTGAAGCCGATGGCAGCTCCAATCTTCATCTCTGCTTCCTTCAAAAGATTTCCTTGAACCTCTTTCTGCATAAAGTGTTACACATTATAAACATCTGAAAAGGTAATTGTATCAAGTTTCATACAAGTTTTTAATAGCTTATTATGTTTTTTATGTTACATTGCAACGCATGCATTGTGTAGTCCATCGCTTCAAGGTTGAATCCCAAAAAGAAAAGAAGAAATTAGGTACTTAACAGCTTAGTATATCAGAACTAAGTTGCAGTACAGCAGGAATCAGAAAGATATAACAAATCTTCCATTGCTAGTTATAGAAATGAAACATTGTAGCTGCTACAGCGCGCATAGAGAGGAGACAAATGAATAATGAATAATAATACAATTATTCAGTTCCAGATCCTTTTACCACCCTCATTTATGTGCTTTGAATATGTGACGTGATACTTGACTTTCAACATTCGAAATGCAGGAAACAAAATAAGATCCATAAAGTACTTGTATCTTACCATGAGCAACTCCAGGTCCCTTCCAGAGTCTGTGTAGACAATCATTTGTTGAAAACATGAACCATCATTTACACGGATATAAGCTAAATCTTTGAAGCTCTTTTCTACAACCTGCTCAGTTGCCACAGTATCAACAACACTTGCCTTTGTCAGAAGTCCATTGATACTTACAACATTTTCCCTATGCGTTTTCTTGTTAAAAAGTACTAGTCTTGCATAGTTATCATAATGATTAAACGGGTGACATCAGTGAGATTCTTTTGTTTTGACATTATTGTATCGTAATATGATTGTTTGTGAACAGTCAAACGATTTCCTTAAACTATGTGCCAAATCAAAGGATATTTCATGTGAACAAGTAATTAAGAAAAATGACATTTGCAAGTTAAAATACAATGGAAATATAAGAAAAACTAAAAATAGCTGAACAACTCTATAACTGATAACTGTATTATAGCTATTACAATTCCAGAATTAAATAAGAATTAACTAAAGTTACTAAACTGCAGTACCGTCATATCTGTTTCAATTTACTTTATAGAAAAAGGGCAATTATTTAGAGTGTGCCAAGAAATATATGTAACAATTTTATTGCATATAATCAACACTCCTACTGGCGATATAACAAACAGAAGACTTCTATCCTAGTCTTATCACTAATATATAGCTATTAACTTCTAAATTTGTGTTAAACATCGCTGTATTTCTCGATATAAGTACGTGCCAATAGCAATAAAATGATACATACTGCTGTTACCAAAAGCTGACAGTACATCCTATGCAAATTCACTCTCTACCATAAAACATAGTTGCTCAACTAAAAACAAATAAAGAAAAACATTACCGACTTAATCAACCTTTGTTGGCGGGAAGTATATCCATTCAGTTTGATGGCTGGACGCATCTTAAAGAATATGGTCTGAAACTGATTAACTGAATCAGTAGAGTCTTGAGATGTCCCACCAGACCCTCCATTTCTAATCTGTAACAGGTCATCATGCCATGTACTGATCTTGTTCCTCATTCTCTCCACAAAAAGAATATCTGCCATTCTGACCAGTGGAACATCTTTAGTCTCCTTAGCTGCGCATTGCGACTCTGTCAACGCATCTTCATGTGTTGAATGTAACTGCAACCTAGCTTCATCCTCATGTGCTCTGGATAAATAAGATATTCCTGAATTTATCCAAAGTTGTAAAAGCTCAAAAAAAGGGATGCAGATAAACACCCATGACGATTATGTAGTACAATATCAAGTGGTAGAACTGTGATTTAATAATAACAATAATATCCATAAACAATGTTCTAAAATACATTGCGGTGGGAATTGAGTGGTCTTCTAGCACTTGCTCATGTAAACTGGGATTTAACAAAAATCTAAGTTTGCTTATTTGAACATATGAAAATATAGATTTTGACTTTTCTGGATGAGCACTTTGAGTTTCAGTGGTATAATTACAAGTTTGCTACCTTATTAACATATCTTTTTTGCTTAATCGACAGGGATTAGACAATATCTGGCCATCACAGACTATGTACCTCAATGAATACCACTCATTCTCTAACTGCATGAGGCAGTTAGGTTCTATCTAGTATCTAATACTAACAATAATACAGAGTGATAAAATACTATTCTTGATCAGATAGTGCACGAGTCAAAAAATATCTATGAATCTAGTAACCCGTTCATAAACTTAAATGGAAACAAGAAAGTACTCATAAACATAACGGATAGCATACCTTCCTTTATACACACATTGAAATCAAACTGGTACTTTGCCAAGAAATCAATCGAGGAAGTCTGACACAGGAACTCATAAGATGTGTCATCGCCTCCAACTTCTTGCCGTGGAAATACATAAAAGTTGTGTCTGTCACATGAACACAACGTCATGCTAAATACAATATTACATGAGCTCAAATTTTCATACCGTCCATTATGCCTTTTAAGGTATCACATTAAGCATGATGGTATGTATTTCCTTATACCCTTTCATTAGTTATCTCACCCCTCATATCACAATTATCCAAACATTAGCTTCACGCGGCCAACATAATACTTTCTACGCATTACGCATTTCAAATCATATAGGTTCTAAAAGTGCATACATTTAAATTGCTTACGAGTTAAAACACAGGTTTATACAATCTCATTAGATAGTGCTGTAAAACTCGGATTACAAGGCCAAGTAATCGGCGATTTCTCGCTACAAGGTCAGTGACAAGACGATTAGAGCTCAATAGGCCAAAACTCGATCAAACTCAGGGGCAATTTGATAAAAATTATGATTTAGTACTGAATGAATCAACGATGCTACGATGCTGAATGATTCAGTTTTGCTGAGTGATTATGATTGTGAATGAAAATGATTGTTTGATAACCATTTTAGAATAATAGAAGAAAATTACCATTCTGACTTTTGTGTGATTTAGTACCAAATAAAATAAATAAATAAAATAATATTAATTAATGTTATGACTTGAAGCAAAATAATATAATTCAAATAGGCTTTTTAATACATACTACTATACTATAATCAAGTATAGAAATTATATGAAAGACGTGTGAAAATAATATTAAATAATATTACCTTTTTGTATAGAAATTATTCGTATATAAATAGGTGGAATACTCATTACTGTTATGAGGAGGTAGTAGAGTGCAACATTAAAAATAAGTGAATGTATCAATATTTATTTGCTGAATGGGAGGACAGTCCCTTTGACGCTGGCCCATGCAGAATGGAATTGAACCAATCAACGTCCATTTTCTCCGTACCAAAAAACTATGTCACTGACCGAGTGACCGATTAAGATATGCACGCTTAATCCTCCTATTAAGTGGCTATCAAACACCCCCTCAGTCTTGAAAAAATTGTGTTAATGTTAAACATATCTCTAGGTCCTATGAACATGTCATACTGATAATTTCAAAATTTATAAGCAGAAACTCCATTCCCAGTACTCCCTGCCTAGGCTGATTACTCATTACACATCAATCCTTGGCATGCCTAATGAAATACATTTCCTAATGTAAACAACCGTGTGTTCTGTGGGTATTTTAGTGGGTCTAGGGCTGTAAATGAACTGAACGTTCATTGAACATTTCATGAACCGTTCGGTAAAAAGTTCGTTTATGTTCGTTCGTTTATTAAATGAACGAACATGAACAATATTTTACGTTTGTTTAGTTAAATGAACGAACATGAACAAAAGTCTCGTTCGTTTATTTATGTTCGTGAACGTCCGATTAGACGTTCGTTAAAGTTCGTTTATGTTTATTTATCTATTTATGTTCGTATATCATATCTTTTAATTTTAGAATTTTATAAATTGGTTTGTTTAAACAAAGCAACACTTTTAAAACAATATATTTTGAAGAATTCAATAAAGTTTATGTTTGTTTGTCTATTTTCATTTATGTTCGTTTAGCGTTCATTTAGTGTCTTAATGAATGAACATAAACGAACATGAACAATTCATTTTCTTAATAAACGAACATGAACAAGAAAATTCGTCCGTTTAAGCGCCCGTATCCGTTTATTTATCCGGTTAAAATTAAATGAACGAACATTAACACGGCTCCGTTCGTGTTCGTTCGGTTCGTTTACAGCCCTAAGTGGGTCCTAGTTTTCAGCGTAGCCACTACGGGTAAAAATGGGTTTCTCAGTGTTATGTTGTTGCGGCAACACCTTTTATAAAATTCGGTGTTACCGCGCCTAGTGCTATGCTGATGTGGTAACATAATACATTAATACATCTTTCTCAATTTCAGATATAATCATGAGGTTAAGGGGGTATTTGTTCAAGCTTATTTTAGGGCTTATGAGCTTATCTCACTTAGGCTTATGTTTCATAAGCTCCATTTTTCCGGCTTAATTTTGAAACTTATCGGTTTATATAAGCTTGTTATATCATAATAAGCTTATATAATTTCAAAATAAGCCGAAAAAATGAGACTTCTGAAATAGAACCCGAAATAAGATAAGTTTAGAAGCCCAAAAATAAGCTTAAACAAACACCCTCTAAACACTGGAGCAATCTCATCTGCCTAGAAACATAAACTTCATGAGGCCAACATAACACCTTTTAAAAATGGGCAAGGGGCACAAAAATGTAACAAACTTTTTGAATTCCGTCTATTGTGATATTTGTGACATTTTTACCCTTCTCATTTAACAGGTATGGGCAAAATGGTCATAAGATGCACACAGTAGACGAAATTCAAGAGTATGATCTATACAATCTATATCTATATCTATATCTATATCTATATCTATACTACATTATAATACATTTGGGACTATTCTATAATTAGAAAGGCTTAAAATTCAGACTTTTTTCTTGCTTATTATGGAAAGATTTCAAAATTAATTTGTTATGAAGCAGGTTGGTTAGGAAGTTTGTTAGGAAGCGGTTAGTTGTTGAAACTAAAATTATTTGGCTTAACCATCTCTAATATCTCTACTTATAAAGCATCAAGACAACTAAACATGTAACCGAATAACGCAAAATATAATCACAGGGTACGCGCCGCCGCCATTCTAGTACTCTAAAATTATTAGAAATGTAAATGAAATGAAAAATAGTAAAGAATACTAACGGGTGCGCAACGAAGGACTTCTTAACCGCGTCCCAGCGAAACGGACAAACGCCAAACTGAACAACGGCAAATTTGTCAGCAGAGTCTTTGACTTTCAAATACCTGACATCAAATCTATCAAACTCAAACATCTCTCTCCACGGGGCACTCGTAACCCCCGTCATTTCCAAATCAATCGCCACAAAATCCGAGTCTCTGACATGCCCCCGAAGGTCAGATAAAGAGGATTCGAAGTTTGATTTTGTGACGTTTTTTATGGCGAAAGTCGAGAAGGAAGCACGGGGAAATGGGATTAAGGATAGTGCCCTAACCATTAAAAGGTGCTTCTTCATGATAATGTCTGATCATTCACCAGTATTGTGAGGTTTTAGGGTTTATGGATGTTTGTTTGTTTGTTTTCTAATTAACCAATAAATTTTGGGAGGGTGTTTTGGGAATTACCAGAGTTTCAATTTTATTTTTTATTTTTATTTTTTAAATACAATACAAAATAATAATAATAATAATAATAATAATAATTAAAAAAAAAAAAAAAAAAAAAAAAAAAAAAAAAAAACAACTAAACTTAGTTTGAGAGAAATGCCTCACCTTTTTAAGAAAGTTTTCCCACAAAACTGAAAAAAATTAAAAACCTATTTATGCACACATTTTTCAAAACAAAGAAATATCTACTCTTCAAATTTTAACTAAAAATTTAAAAAGTCCAATTTACCTTTCTTTACTTTTCTCTTTCATTTAATAATAAAAAAACGTAACATAATCTAAACAGATTCTCTAACACTTCTCTAAAAATTTAAGCGAAATGAAACATCTGAGTAGCTAAAAGGAAGGGAAATCAACCGAGACCTCGTTAGTAGCGGCGAGCGCGAGCGGATTGGGGCTTTGAAGAAAAACAAAGATGAAGCTTCGTTCCTCATAACATTATGTCTTCATATGCTACAAGATTCATGTGGTTCATACTTGCATTAAAGAAAAAAGATGTATAAGTATCAGTTTAGTCAATATGCAAGGACACACATGATTTTGATAGTCGTATTTACGCAATCTTCCTTCATCGTATTTACGCAATCTTCCTTCACTGTTGTCAATATATTCGAAGGGATATTCTAGTAATCATATTAAATGGGCAGTTAAATTTCTCAGACCCTAAGATCTAATACGCACATAAAGCGTTTTCCCGTCAATCTAGTACTACAGTAAAACCTCCATAAATTAATAGTGTTGGGACTGAGATATTTTATTAATTTAGCGAGATATTATTATATCGATAAATTAATAATTTATTAATTTAAAGAAGTTTTACATATGATCTTTAAATTTTCAAGTGTAATATACTAGTTAAAATGTATACTTGTTAGAGATGAAAAATAAGTTTCAATTATGAATTCATATTCACACTTTATTAAAATAAAATTAACACTTTAGTGCAATAAAGAGATTTTGAGATAAACTAAATATAGGTTTGAAGTTTAACAAAAAATAACAAGTGACAATGAATTCATTTTTTACTAAACAATCTTGGGATTCTGAAGTGTATCTCTCTCACACACACATATATACATATATATAGAATTTTTAGTAATTATTAATTTATAGTATCGTTGGGACTAATATATATACACTGTGGTTTCAAAAAAATTATTATCTTATTATTTTATCGATTGGGGTCAAAATTTGTACTGGTCCCAAGTTGGGACTGGACAAATTATTAATTTTATCGAGGTTATTAATTTATCGGGTATTAACTTATAGATGTTTTACTGTATGCATAAAATATATGATTGAACCGAGAACTTATTTGGTCATATCTGATCATTGCTTTCATCCATATCATCCTTCTTCCACGGTATCATGTTCATTAAAAAAATTACACGTATTACTAATATGAAGTGCATATTAATAGTTAAACAACTAATCATTGCAAAAATAAAAATATCATCAAAACTCATAACAAACAACAAACGATCAAAAAAGCATTAAAAGTCATACCAACCACTAAACCCTAAATTAAATTTAGCATATAAAATCATGTTAACCCTATTTTATAAAATCATGGAATCAATTTTGACTTTCTATTACTAAAATAGTTAGTCACCGCCTAATCACAAATAATGTTGGATTATGGTTCATATATATATATATATATATATATATATATATATATATATATATATATATATATATATATATATATATATATATATATATATATATATATATATATATATATTTATATTTTTAAGAAAGGCATCAATATATTACCACAACATTAAACATTACAAAAGAAAGCATCCAACTTTCATAATCGAGCCGATTAAAGATCATACCCAATTATGTGATAGAAGACCTCAAAATTGGTCAATGAGAATATTAAATTTAAGATAATCCATGTTACTCTTTCTTGATTGATTTGTTTTTTTGACACCATTAAACAAACTGATTCGATTTGTTTCGTTTCAAATTTTCAGATAGATGTCGTTCAGAGTTTTGGAAGTTTCGTTTCAAAGGCACGTGACCAGTGACTTGTACTTTATTAATAAAATATGTGACACGTATTAAAATGTTCGGGCATCTATGGGCTCATGTTTAGTTTTTGGGGCTTTTAAAGAATTTGCTATTTTTAAAATAAGTTTTTTTATGTTTTAAAAGAAAAAAGTGAAACTGACGGTGTGTTTAAGAAATATTCCCATCTAAAAATAAATAAATAAATAAATCACATGAAACTAAAAAAGTTAAAAACATGTTTTAGTCACATACTTCTCAAAATACAAAGAAATCTTACTCTTTCAAAATTTAACTAAAAATCCGAAAAATCCAATTCACCCTTCTCTATTTTTCTGTTTCACTTAACAATAAAAAAACGTAACAATATCTAAACGAGTTCTCTAACACTTCTCTAGAAGAGAAACATCCTTCCCAAACTAAAAACAAAAAAGTAAACATCCTTCCCTTTTCAGAGAAACTAAACGTGCTGCTGCTCATATCTTTAGTAGGATTAGTTTTTCGATAGTTAGAGGAGTGGGAGCCCAGTTGGTATCTCGGCTTCCCACTAACTTCTTATAAAATCTTTTGAATTTCTAATAAAGTGATGTTTATATATATATATATATATATATATATATATATATATATATATATATATATATATATATATATATATATATATATATAATAAAATAAAATTATAACTTGTTTTATTTTAGAAGAAACCAAATCTGGCCGGGTTTCGAAAATCGGATTAACCAGGATCACTCGAAACCTGGCGGCGGGTCTCACCAGGTTTCAAAACTTTGGTTTTTTCTTTTATATAATTTGGATCCTTAATATGATATTTATATTAATAAAAGGAACAATGTTGAGCTATATTTACAAAATCCTCCCCCACTAACCGCCTTCACCAACTATATATAAACATCTGGGTCTATATAAACCAGCTTCTTCATTCATCCTGCCAATCATTTCAAAGTCTCAAAGATTAGCGATCCAAAAGAAAAAACGATTTTTTTTTTATAAAAGTGAAAAAGTGTTTTCATAAAGAGAAGTAGTGATCATGGGTGAAGGAAGTGAACCTGGTCCTGTCCCTACTCTTCAAAATATAGTGTCTACTGTTGATCTAAAGTGCAAATTGGATTTGAAGGCTATCGCATCACAGGCTCGAAACACAGAATATAACCCGAACCGTTTTGCTGCTTGTTATTATGAGGATAAGAGACACAAAAACTACAGCATTGATATTTGCTTCCGGGAAGATGGTTTGTGCTGGTGCTAGGACTGAACAATCATCAAGAATGGCAGCAAGAAAGTATGCTCGAAGTATACAGAAATTTGGTTTCCCTGTAAAATTTAAGGGTTTCAAGATCCATAACATAGTCGCATCATGTGACGTAAAATTTCCCATTAAACTTGAAAGACTTGCAATCTCTCATGGGGCTTTCTCAGTTTATCAGCCTGAACTATTCCCTGGACTGGTATACCGGATGAAGCAACCGAAAATCGTGTTGCTCATTTTTGCTTCCGGGAAAATTGTTCTTGCTGGCGCGAACGTCAGAGATGAGACATACACTGCCTTTGAGAATATATATCCCGTGTTGACCGAGTTCAAAAAGATTCGACAATGATTTCATGGTATGACAAGTGGGATAATATAGAGGCCTCTTCATAGCAAAAAGAGCAAGATATGATATGATAAGAGAATGGAGAATGGAAACCATCAAATGTTTTGGTTTAATTTTCGGTGAATTTTGTCTTTTGAACCAACAAACTTGGCATCACTATATATTGGATATGATGATGATGATGTTGTATTATTATTACAAGCAAACCACAATGACCATCCCTAACAAATAAAGACCACTACCAGTGTATTATTATTAATAATTTCAGCACTTCGTAAATATATACTTGGAGATTAATGATATACATGCCACGTTGCTTTTATCGGCTCCTAATCCCCTTAAGTTCATCGCTCCATCTTCAGTGACAGTAATCATGTAGCCACTGGGAGCCTGAGAACATCAGCTCCAAATGAGAAATTTCGGTGCGGCACCTGTCTTTGCTTGGCCTTAAATATCATCTCCTGTCAGATAGACAACATGTAAGGGATATAACATTTCACGGACATAGTAATGTAATTCTATGGAAAATGGATTAAAGTTAACTCAAACGAATAAGCAGCATGCTAAGAGATACCCGTGTGACCCCTGTTTTTCACCGCTCCATGCAGTCCATCTTGAGATAATTTTCGTTTCCATAGGATTATTAAATCAAGGGCAATGAAGGAGACGTGCTGCAAAGGCACCATCTAGAGAATTTTTCACAGGGCTAGAGAAATAATAACCATGCTCTGTCAGAAATTCAGGCGAGATGTATCTCTCTGCAGAATCTATGCTGTACTCCTGGTAGATCAAGACACATTAGAACTCGCACAATAAAAACAATGAACAAGTCACTGTACGTATATATTTAATCATTGATAAAAATGAGCTGATTTTTTTTTAAAGGTCTATTAACGTTGTATGAACATTGATACCTGATGCCTGAGAAGAAACGCAGCCACTCTCTCTTCATTCTCTTCAGGATCAATAGAACAGGTGCTGTATACTAGTACTCCACCGGGTTTTACCAGCCTGCAAAGCGATAAACGTTAAATAGAATCCAAGCTGCCAATTGATTGATTAAATAATGGCAGGGATGGTTAACGGGTCAAACTAGACTGTGTTGACCTGCAGACACCTTTTTATCTGTTTTATTTGTTTACATACATAATTAGTACGAGTATATAATGCATGATTACAAGAACTATTTCAAGTATAGTTTCAACTTTTGTTTATATTAACAAATTACTGCGTTGACCCATGATTAGAAAAAGTAAAACCCAAAGTGACCTGTGTTCACATAAACACTTTCAAATTGCCTCAACCGATTTCCCGCAAATATATTTCGAATAAAAAAATTGGATTTTGCCTCACATGGAAGCGGCATCAAGAAGTTCATCTTGCAAACTTTTAAGTTCTTCCATATCTTCCGACTTCCTATTCCACCGTAGATCTGCTCTCTGCAAAATAGCAGAATTATTGACTAATATTATGCAGATGGGCATATCAAAACATAACTACCTTCGAATAATGGTATTTTTCATATCTCAAATTACCTTGGAAAGAACACCAAGTCCGGAACAAGGAGCGTCCAACAACACTTTATCATAGGTAATACTATTACTCTCCTGGTTTATAAAGAAAGAAGGCAAAAGCCTTCAGAACATAAACAATAAAGTAAAAAGAACTGAAAAATATACAAGTACAGAAATTTGCTCACATGAAATGTACGAAGATCAGCATGAACAGTTGTGACGACATTATTAAGTTGCTGCAGTTTGGCCGTCTCTTTAAGGATCCTCAAGCGCCCTTTGTTTATGTCGATTGCAGTTACCATGCCTATAGCCCATAAAGTACATACAATTCAAACTACTCATTACATAATATATAAAAGGATTTTGCTAAACATATAAGGGATATGTTTTTTTTTTTTTTTAATTATTTATTTATTTTTTTGGTAAACATGGGTTTCCGACTCGACATTGCGAGCCAACTAATCCCACGGCGACTACCCTTTTTGGATAGCCCTTTTTGAAATAAGGGCTATGTTTAATAAGTCAGGACATGCATATTATTATTGCACTTTATTAATAACCACCAAAGGTGGTCGATGACAACCACTCTAAACCCTACATAAAATAAGATATGGGGAGCAACAATCAACAGTTAACAGTCTGAATAAGCCCAAAAGTTACCTTCGCCATTCAAACAAGCTGCCATAAAAAGAGTCTTTCCTCCAGGAGCAGCACAACAGTCAATTATTGCCTCTCCAGGTTGTGGGTCAACAATGGAAACCACCAAACCTAACCCAGGTTTATCATCATTAGTAATCATAGGTTTCAACAATGCAAGTCATATTCTTTTATGCATTAAAAAAATCGTGGTCCAACCTGCACTCTCGTCTTGGACGGAGCATAAACCTTCTTTTAGTAGTCCATCTTGTATAACACTCTGTAAAATATTATCACATTCACAAGAGTCAGATAACTAAAAGACTATTTCTATCATTCTATGGTTTTTATTGCACAAAAAATATGACAGTCGAGATACCTGCATTCCGGTGCTGATACGAACAAAATCATCGAGGTGAGGTGATAACTCATAAGGTACCTAAAGTTCAACAAAATAAAACACAGTTCACTAAAAAAAAAAAAAAAAAAAAAAAAAAAAAAAAAGAAAAAAAGTAGAAGCTGACTAGAACATTAAATGGATAAAGGAAAGAAAGTAGTGCACCTCTAATGTTTCAAGTCGTGACACAAGCTCTGAACGTGTAAAACCTTTTCCTCTATTAGCCCTGAAACAAGCTACCATAATTTGTAAGATATGATGACATGGTCATTTGATCTTTATCTTTAAGAAAAATAAGATAAAAACAAAACCTTAGACTAAAACGGGGATCACTGTTATTCCAGTTCATCAGCTTAACAGCTTCTTCACGTCCGAGATATTTTATCCAGCGCCTCACCATCCACTACAAGGCAGTAACTTCCGTGACATAAGATAAAAAGAAAGATAGTTGGTTCCTAATTATGTTCTATTGCTAACGGGTTAAAAAGGTAATTCCAGATTTAGTTAAAAAATAAAAGCTGAACATTTAAAGTAGCCCAATAATTATTAATTGTTTATAACATTCCAAATTGCTTCAGTTAAAAAACTGAGTCATTATTTTCGTAATAGTTTTGGTAATAGTATATGATAAGTATTTATTAAGCTTTAAAGAAAGGATAAAAAAATGTTGGCAGGTCAACTTAAACTTACAACTGGATGAGAATGAAGAGTAGCAAGAGCACGTGCTTGCGCACGATCATCACCCTCCACTTGAGGTGAAGGAAGAGAGTTACTTTCCTGCCAAACAACTTACATATTCAGTGAAACGTTAATTCAAAAACTGGAGTCACCCTGTAACAAAATAATATATTTATAAGATAATAATTCCTTTTGCTACCACAGAAATGAAAATTTTACTTTCATATATGAAGATTTTGAGTAATATACAGGAAGATGTAAACCTTTTGCGAAACGAGCTTCCTCAGAATACCATTGACCATGTTACCAGCACCCGGCCTAAGTGCAATTTTTGCAAGCTGCACATTCTGCAGTAACACATACAGTTAAGCGAATAACAATAAGTAACAATGAACTTTCACTTCATTTTTAATTAGGTCACCTGCTTATAAAAAATTGTTGCTTAAAGCAGCCAGCTTTTGAAAATCTTTATAGCAAAATATTACTTTGAAAACCGTCATACAAACCGTTTAGCCATGTCAGAATTTTACAAGTTCCTGGTTGAAATAACCAATTATAATCACACTGTTTAAGAAAAGATTTTTTCCGAGTCCGGTGACCAAATTATACACAAAGCATAATTGTAGTTAATTATTAGTTTATTACTTTTCCCTTTTATAAAAGGAGAAACTGAAATCATGATGGAGGTAAGTAAGGTGATCTTGAAAGCCAACATATAACAGAAACAACATTAAGCCCTTCAATTTGATACTAACTGGGGTTATTTCATCGAAAGAAAATGCCTTCTTACCTCATTTATAACAGCATATGAAGGGTTCTCAAGCTTTACAATCTCATAGAATCCAATCCGAAGAATCTAAAAACAAAAGTTGGAAACTTTTGGAGTCAGCCCATTTCAACACGGTTTCAAAGGTAAATGGAAAGAGGAGACTTTAAAACATAGGTTTTGCAATGGACAAGCCACATCAATCAATATAAAGTTGGATGGTCTTAGGGTAAACTTGTTTAGGCACTGACATTACACTCTATTTTTGGTATAGAAAATGACACCTATGCGGCTATGCCACTCAGAACGGTACTCAAGTTATGATCAGCAAAAGTAATCAACAACGCCTTTTGATTCTACTATCAATAAGGATTGCCATGAAAACAAAGAAATAAAGCACCCAGGCAATGTACCTGTAACAGTAGAGGTTCCATACGACTAAATCCGTTTGGATCATGGCATAAGGACAATATCAAATAGTCAAGATATTTTCTCCACCGTATCGTACCTCCAACAATATCTGTTACCTATATTTCAGATAGATATAACGGGCCACATCAAAGAGAAAGGATTTGATGTGAAAACAAAAAATTACATGAAATTAGAATGATACTTTCAACATCTTAAAAATGCTTAGGGTGTGTTTAGCTGGTGAAAAATGCCCCTCTTTTCTAAAACAAATTCATTAGAAATTGAAAAATTAAAAAACCTGTATAGTCACAACTTTTTAGACAAAATTTCCAAAAATATGAAAAATCTCATTTTTCAAATTTTAACCAAAAAATTGAAAAGTCCAGTTTACCTTTTTCTATTTTTTAAAGTGAAAATTGTAACACCATCTAAACGGGTTTTCCAAGTTTTCATCACTTCTCTGGAGAAGAAAAACCCTTCCCTTCTCAATAAAACCAAAAGTGAAAAAATAAGAAAATTTGTCTGCAACGAAACACAGCATTAACCTTTCAAGAATTGTTGCACATTTGAGTTAACAGAAATATTTCAACGCAAAGATGAAATTTTAACAGTTAAAAGTATAATGTAAAAATATATGAGATTCAGTAGGAAATATTACCACTCTGAGATCTCTATCATCCAAATCTCGAGTGCAAAAGCCAAGAGTTCTTTCAACATATCCCATCTCGTTATCACCTGATCCCTTCCCTTTCTCGTTTAAGAGGTCAGCAAATGCACCACCAAACTCTATCCGCATTAATCTTACTGCAGACACTGTATAAAGAAAATGCATGTGAATTTAGGAAGCTTCTAACTGAATTATTAAACAACCATCGGGAACAAAGTTTACATGAATTATGCTATCCAAACAAAGTTAACTCTACGTAATACATTTCATGCAAGAGAATATCCCCATTACACAAGTTTGAATTACTAAATTGGAAAAACTAATGATTTTTGTTATGACTAGTTGAGTCATTCTAGAGGCTTCAAACTTGGCTAAGCCTTCACATAAGCGGGACTGTAGTAGGCTGCCATAACCAAAATGGCTTGGATGTGGTAAAATTGATGGGTCAAAACGGATTGTCTCAGGTTGTCCCGCAAGCACTTTTTCCTTTCCTATTAAATAACTAACGTGTTAAATACGTTTAGAAAAGAAAAAAAAATAATACTATATTTATTATTGCAATAAAAATCTAAGGCTTTCATGTAAAGCTATGTGTTTAAAAAGATTGGGGACATTTTGTTTTATCTAAGGTTTTTCTTTTAAATTTCCATTTTGCGGGTTGCAGACTTGCAGATAATGAGGAGATTAACACGAATTGACCCATATATAACTATGTTTACAGTACACTACACATATGCCATGCCCGACGGTAGAACTATAAAAGCAACAAGTAACAAAGTAACTATGAATATAAATTACAAAAAAAGGTAACAAAATAAAAAAAATTCTTTTTACCAGCTCTATGAGGTGAAATTTCAAGATTCACATTCTGGGGTTTGCTCTCTTTGTTCAAATAACCTGCATATATCATCCAAAAAAAAAGGCATAATCTTGATGGGTTATGTTTAAAAGTGTAAATTATGCAATAAAAGTTAAAACTTTATAAAGTTTAAGAATCAATGTTACCTTTTTTGTAAGTTGTGGTGGTTCTTGAATTTGATTCTTTAATTTTCAATATTTTGCTTGAAGAATCTTTGTACTTGTTTTCTGTTAAACAACATATTTGAATTGAAGGTAAATGAAGCATTGTTATTAAGATTGCTTGGTTGGATTGTGTTAAGTAAAAAGAGATGACAGACAGAAGTAGGATAATGGGGTTTTTTGTTGTTCAGTTTCTTGAAATGAAAAAGAGACTTAAAAGTACAAAGTACAAAGAGAAACCTTGACTTCATGTTAAGTTACAAATTAGTCCATCTTTTTCAAGTTTTGGTCTTTTAACAACTTAAACAGTTTTGGTTTGGTCTTTTAACAACTTAAACAGTTTTACGGATAAAAACAGATGAAGTCTCTTATTTAAGGTACTAGTGCCAAGACCTGCCCGATGAGCATGATTTTATTTCACTTTAAATATTAGATGATTGAATATATACAATTGATTTTTGATAAAAAAGAATGATAGAAATTACTAAACACATGACAACAAATACATATGGATATAAATTCATATGAATACATTACGCAAAACTGCATAATCTGGCACATACATCCACAAAAGTGAATAAATATTATAGTTTATGTAGTACTTCCGATAGACCGGCTACTTCTATATTATGCTTAAAAACATTTATTTATTTGTGTATCTGTAAGTAAAAAAATTAGTTTCTCGATGTGCTTCTATATATGAATACATTAGCTAGTCTTTGTGTTTATATAGGTGGAGATTTGGGAGGGCGATTCTTACACGTAAGCTGCCTAATTAGAGCATCTGAGTGACAATTTTTCAACCGTTTTACTGACCACTTACAATGTATAATTAGTGAGGTTTGGAATAATGCGTCGAATAATTTAGAATTTTAAGTGGATGTATTATGAAATCACAACATGTAAATGATCATCTAGTATATAATCTCATAAATTATAAACTTATGTTTTGTTCCTATATTGAGCCACACAGAAAGCCGATCAATAACGAGAAAATTAGCTAACACTCAACTCATTGGGTCAGGTGTAAATTTTGTGTTTTACTAAGTTGCTTGGTTGAGGGTTAATGATATAATGTAAAATTGATGTGTGAGCTTGTCATGTGAAGTATTAGATGGAAAAATAATCCCTGCAGCAAACTGTAGAGAACTTTCTCAGTTGCTAGGTATAAATGAGGAATCAGTTATATACAATCATAAAAGTTAAGGGCTACAAAGTGAAAATGTTGAAATCCATTTTGCATACGACAACAGATAAAGTCTTGTTGTTTGCAGCAAGGATGTTATTCCCATATTAGATAGCCAAAACCAACATGTTTGAAGTAGCTCTAGTTCTAACAAGTCATGAATACTTTCCTCAAGAGATCATCACCCATCACTCAAGAAAACTACCTCTCAGTAATGAGAAATGGTTTTCATATTTTCGAATCTCAATCTTAAACATCATATAAACAAAACAACTTACTAGAAAAATAAACTTACAACTTACAAAATTACAAGGACTAAAACTAACTCTATCCCAACATCAAGAGACCAAAACTAAACTCATTTATAAGAAGTAAAACCACATTGACTGCTAAAAGCCTAAAACCCTTGTTTGGAATTTGTCGGAACAACTTTAAAAAATGGCTTCTGGTTCAACAGTCAATGATGTTCCTGTGTTCATTGACACAAATCTAGGAACCCACTTTGCATTCACTGTCTCTCCAAATCTTATGGTCTCCAATTTCAAGAGTAAGATTTGTTATCTACCAAACTCATTTCATTCCTAACAAATGTAGTATCATTAAATGTATACCATTAAATGATGTTCCTGTAAAACTCATTTCTTATTTATGTGTATACATTTAATGGATTTAAAGGTAGAATCATGATGTGAAACAACTTTCTTATTAGATGATTGCTATATTTTGAAGGGAATCCGGTATTTTAGGGGGTGTTTGGATGTTTATTTAAGTTATTAATTGATTGCTTGCTGTTGGAGGTGTTTGGTATTGCATTTATGAAAGTGATTATTTGATTATCGTGCTTAAAAGTGAATAATAGTTTTTCTAGTGTTTGGGTATAGTGTGTTTGCAACTTTGCATTAGGGGAAAAAGTTATGTATGGGAATATGCGGAAAAGGGGTAAGATACGGCTATACGCCAAACTTTAGAACATGTAAGTATTCTTGCCCAATAAAGTAATTACTTAGTTTGAAAACATTTTAATAAGGTATATTTGACCTCACACAAGGGTAATGTGATTATAAGATCTTGCATAAAATGGTGACGGAGTTATGTCAAAATTATTACTTTTTTCAAGATTCTAAGTAGTTAGTTCGCCTTTATTGACACAAGTTAAAGACATGAACATGACCCAAAGGCCAAAGTAAACATTTGGCGGATGATGTGTATAAACTTCTGATTCTGATGATTCAATATCTCATAATCCATATAAAAGCACAATACTGAACACCCCTTTAAACAACCAACATTAAGTGGCTATGGTCACCACAAAATTGTACTTCCAAACTCCCCTTAGTTTCCAGAAAGTTAGAAGAAAATATGTTCCTGTGTAACACACGTTGTGTCTGAGTTTGTATTTCCCTCAATTTCAACATTGAAACATAAAAGGGCCGAAGATTGGAATGAAAATTAAAGAGCAAGAAAACCTAACTGTTTGTTACAGAAATTATAAGGGTTTTTCCCATCATTCTATCGGGTATTAAATTCCTGACTATTTTGCTTTTCACAAGTTCAGGATGTGGAAATTTTTAGAATTTGGCCTTTTCAGTTGCTTCTAATTTTTATGGTGTAAGAGTAATGAGGATATATAGAAAGGTACCCTGGTACAGATCAAGCAATCATTCATGTTCTGTGGCATTACCCAAATTTCCATATTGGTGATTGTAAATTCATTTTGACATTTTCTATAATAGGAATGATCAGGGGAAAGGTTTAACAGCTTAGTCCATAGAGTATAGATCCACTACTCATATGGTTGCCTGGTTGGACAATATTTTTAAGTTGGTCACAAAAAATCCAAGTGACATTTGCTGCACGTGACAATTAGTATTTTACTTACACTTGAAACCATTAAAAGTGATCATCGCAGCTTCTAGCATTATAATACATTAAAATACTATATCTTGTAGCACGTTTTATCACAGTTGAGGATTATCTGGTTCTTTTGAAACACATATCCAAACACCTTTTATATATGCGTACTATAAATGTCTTAATTTATTGCTTTTATCTTTTGCTAATTTCCTTGCTTTTTATCTTTTGTTAACTCCCCAAAACATAAATGTCTGGGACTATTATTAACTTAACTGAGATCTTGTTATATGTAGGAAAACTTGAGAGGGTGCATTTAAATTGCTTTCCTGGAATAGGAAATATCGAAGTCGATGGATTAATGGTATAGCCAGTTTTCCAGTTTAACACACGGTCATCTTTTCACGTTCTTGTACATGCTTTTTATTCCAATTTGATCTTGTTGCCACTTGCAAACCAGGTTAAAAGAAGGTCTCTCCTTTATCACTTGACTGAATCGATGTCCATAAAGCATGCTTTCCACGGGTCCAAAGGAACATGGTTTTTGTACACAGAAGCACGCCCTTCAAACAAAATAATTCCATCAACACCCCAATTTAAAGTACCAAACAAGAATGTTGGTCCACTTCCGAAACAAACAAGCGAAAGACCGTCAGAATCAATATCAGTTTCGGGTATCATCAAGAAATACTTTATGGTTTCTGATGATGATGAGGTGACATCAAATAACTCAAAGCCGCGAGGGCTTAAGCATGTGCCAAAGACCCCTCCAACAATGTCAAATGTTAGAGCCTCAAGAGATAGAAAGAAATCAAGTATGTCAAATGTTAGAGCCTCGAGAGATAAAAAGAAATCCAGTGGAGTTGGAAAACGAGTCATTGTAGCTGCAAATAATCTTGGGATATCAGCAAGTGACAAAAAACCAGTGATATCTCTTTGTAAATATAAATGTGGTAAGTTATCAATGCTCGAAACATCGTCCATTGTAAGACATCCTATTTTTGAGATTGGTGATGAATGATTATTTATGAAATTTCTACAAGTTCAACTACATTTTCAGGTGGTTTGCTTGTTGATAATCTTTTGTTCTTTATCAGTTATCACAGATAAACAACAAAATGTTGAAAATTAACAATAAAGATACCCTTTTTCAATGATTAGTTTCTAGATTAAAATTTTCTAATGTTTAAATGAACATCGTACTCATATTAGCTGATTTGAAACGATTCAAATGAGATGAGAGTTCACTTCTTGATAAAAGTCAATGGCTCACCTTACAAAGATACCAAAACTGACATTGGACATATCCCAATTCAGTTAACATTCTAACAAACATAATATCTGAGAACTTCTATGTCTAACTACTGTTAGAATTCAATTACCATGACAATCATATAAATCAAAGTGCACACGTATGCGGAAGCGTAGGATCAAGTATAACACATAAATATTAACTAAAACATAAATAAGAACGTACCGTGGTGATTCTAGCCCGAACAAGAATCAAAAGCAATTGTCTTTAACAATATGAAGAACCCTAATTAGGGTTTATATGGATCAATGATTAACCCCTTACCGTTTTGTTAATCGATCCCTTGATAACAACAAAAGTATGTTGTTACCTCGTTCTTGTACACACAAACTACCAACGAATAAAGGTTTGTTGCAAGTAAACAAAACACTTATATTTTTGCTATGGAAAAATCGATCCAAGATCCCTAGGAGGGTTTGAACCGATCGGCCACAAAGAAAGAAACAAGGAGAAAAGAATTAGGGTTAGTGTGTGTGCACAAAAGATTATGAAACCCTAATCCTTAACCTTGTATATATACTAGAGGATTTCTTGGTGACCAAGACAAGCATGGATCGACCCATATGGGTTGGGTCGACCGGCCTAGCACTCCCATGGGGTGTTCTAGATCTTTCTTGACTCCCAAGTTACACTCTAGTCCTTATCTTTCATTACTAATGATAGTTAGTCCATACGGTTAATAACTAACGACCATTTAGTCCATTAAGTGTTTATAAATATATATATATACGATACATTTAACATATATATATTTATTATACATTATTCTTGTTTGTAAAGTGTGCAATCCCGAGGTCTCGGGTTCGATACTAGACATTTACATATTAATATTTATCCATATATTTAACAGCTCCCACTTGGATATCTATTAATAGTAAAATGACATTGGTTAGCGTCTTGCAACACTCCAATGCCCCTAGTTCAATCCGAGCTAGGTTTTCTGGAAAAAACCTTTAATGATTCATCATTATAATTATCCTTTTGTTTCTAATACCACATTAATAAAGATGTGAGGTTCTTTATTAAATTTCTGTTTCTCGTCTCTCTATGATTTAACAAAATTACCAAAACATCTGAACGTATTCCAGATAGACTTTGGGCGTGGCCACGCAAACATTTTGTCAACCCTACGAGGGGCCCAGCAGTATTAAACTTCTGAACAAATTAGAAGGAACAAATTCTCTCTTGACTACAAGAATAACCCATGAACTTTGCAACACTTCTGAAAACAACCCTTATGACTCCCTGTTACGGTGAGCGGTAGATTGCTTCACAAAAATGCACTACATCCATGACACTTATCTGGTATCTCAAGTCTGAGGATAACTTTAAATATGATTCTCACATTAAATATTAAATCATATTATTGGGATAAGTCCAATATTCAATTCATCGAATATTATATGAAATTGGTATGTCAACGCATCAATATACTTTCAAGTATATTCTTAACCAATACTCAGATTTGTCTTAGTTTAATGATATTCCCATATCATTAATCGACAATGGACAATTTAGAACAACATAAGTTATTCACGGATTTAAACATGCAAATACAGGACACAATTTATTATTAATGAAAACAAACGTACTAAGTACTTTAATTCACTATAAATAATAATTGCTTAATGTCCTTTATCCAAACACTAAATAGATCAATGCATGATAATTCTAATTAATGAATCTTGTCTCAAGTAATAACTTGAAGACAATTATGCCTCAAGCAATGACAATCATTCTTGTTGACAAGGCATTATTTCAACCAACTTTGATCTATCCAAATTTTGAGAATACTTAATTCAAGAATTCAATAAGTAAAATTCTTGTATGCGTTCATCCAACTTTCTTGATATAGCCACATAGTATTCATAAATGGTGTGACATCCTCAATCACTAATTTATGATAATCAAACTTTCAAACCTTTTAAAGTTTAAAGTATTCTAATTCTTTAATGTATAATGCAACTATGCTCTTAGTAAGCACAACTAGTTCTCATGGCCATTAACAAGGATAAAATCCTACCATGACTAGTTATTGAGTGTCATCTCAATTAAACCAGCATCATTGTATATTAAACACAATATGCTCTTAAACTTTCCATAAACTTAATATCCAATGTGTAATGTTTAGGAGCTATTCCAATTTGAGGATCATTATTCTAATTTCAAACATTTTTCATTAGAATATCTATTACACAAGTTATATAATAACTTTTAATTGGATATCAAATATTGTCAAATCATCTAAGCACTTAAGCATGATACAACAATAATATAATGCACATGAAAATCCTTCAGTCAAACTTAGATTTTACTCATGTTTGATCTTTACAAATATGTATATCCATTTAGTCATCCTAAATAACATATCATATTCTATTTAGAATTTATTTACCGCACTTGTCTATTTAATAATAAACTTTTGTTTCAAGGTTGTATGTTATATTTCCTAAATCTTTCAAGTAACGTTTCGTTCCAAATTAAGTCTAACCTTTTACTTATATGGAATGTTACTCTTATATGTTATACAACATATATGATTTAGTAAATCATAACATAATACTCCCACTAGCTTTCTGGAATACTTAAAAATTACCTTATTTTAATTATAAACCTAAACATAGATTTAATAATTTATCATAAGAATAATCTCCTAGATGCATGCATTTATCCATTCATGGATTATTGCATTTTGTACACTTCCAAAGATTTGCATGAATTCATAAACTCCTTTTTGATTACTTATCGTCCTCGCTTAAGTAATTATTCAAGAAAGAGTTTTTGATATTCCATTGTCAAATTTCACATTCATGTAAATATGACAATTACCATCTTTGTATCTTTAATGTACTTAAGAAAGAGTATTCAATCATAGTTAATTGCTTAAGTATGATTAATAATCTTGTCATAAGATATTCATTAAGATATGTGTACAATTTTTGTCCATATGATTATTTCACAAAGATTTAAACCACTAGGGTTACATTATCTTTGAATAAACTCATCATAATTCTCTAACTATTAAGAATTTAAGATAAACCAAATTTTCTAAATTTGAATATCTTTATGAACAGCATCTATAACATTCATAATATGAGTAATTCACCCAATTCATTATTTTGGTAATACAACATCATATAATCATCAGCATATTAATTAAATATCTGAGATATCCAAGTGGATCTATGAATGATAATTCCATCATCTTGAGGTTTATCATTTACATGTTAAGCCTCATCATGATTTTAACTAGTGTGGTTTTAGAAGATTATGTATCTTGTAATTCTATCTTTTCTAGATAAAATTCTCCCACTTGCCTTTAGCAATATAGAGATTATCTATAACTACTTAGCAATTAGAGCAACAATCCAATTTTCTCTTTTAGAACATTACAAATACACATTGATAGTTCCTGATATTCTTTTGTTAACAACCTTCTTATAAGTAACTTAACAAATTCAGAACTTCAATTTAATACTTAATGTGATTCATCACAACAACGTCTTATTAATCTTCTAGGAGTCTAATTGAGTATATTCAAGCCATACTCAATTTCTAACCTTGATAACTTTTGGAAGAGAAGAAGTCATAGTTATCTTTAATCAAACAATACCAATAGAGTTTGAATCTTTCTAATTGAACACACAACATACTTGTAGTATTTCATTAGAAGTAATATTGTAAGACAATCAAACAATATGTAAGATAACCATATATCTTTTAGCTTGTCTATTTACCAACTAAATCAACTTAATGGTATAATAGTATTTTCAAGCCAACTGCATACTATATAACACAAGTACTTTTTAATCAAGTCACTTCATGTTTATGTCGCATTAAAACATAAACGTGTTATAATCCCACTATTCGTTATTAATCATTGATCAACTCAATGACTTCTTGCATATGTCTTAAAAGACCATAACAAGCTAACGTCTTACTTAATTATAAGTCTTGTAATACTTAGAAGACTTTATGTTTATAAATATACAATAATGTATAAACATGTATAATTAAAGTAATCATGAACACCATCATTTGGTTTCATTAATATTTTCAAGTTAACATACTACTTCATTTATTTATGTCATTCTAAGAATACATAATTATTGAAGTAGTCTTATATTACTTCATGCATTTATGTCATTCTAATAATACATAAATGTTAAAGTTGAAGTAGTATCGTTATTGACACATGTTCTAATAGATGTCTAATTTAGAAACTGTAAATTATCCATGTTGGTCTCACGCATACATGGAAATTCACCTTGTTGTTAATATTTAGCCTGCGTCTCACGTTTACTAAATTTCAACACCAAGTGTTTCTAAGATTAGATGTATTAATCTAATTAGAATTGTAATCTCTTACTTGCAGTTAAGAGAATCCTTTGAATCATATTCTTATGTGTTGTACCTTGCACACAATGTAGATTTCTCCCACTTGTGCATGGTACAACACCATGTATCATATAAACAACACGCACGCGTTTGTTAATGTGAACAATATGATTTGTGTCATTAGCATAACTAGTAGATATAGAGTTACTCAATCAATCAAGGAAACGTACATGACTATCCTTGAAAATATTAGTGTCTATATTTGGAAAGTAATTACCTTAAGATATTCAAAAGATAATCTAAGTTACAATCAAGGCAATAAGTCTTGTAACTCCCACTGAATTAGAGAACATAATAATAATCCCTTATTCATTCATAAGAACACAATACTCCCACTAAATTTGTCAACATTGTAAATGTTTCATTAATTAGTGAAAGAAATAGTGTACTATTTACTTTCCTACATCTTTTAAGAAAACCTATTCAAACAATTATATAGGTTATAAAAGGATGTAATCTACTTCATAAATGTGATTCATCACATTCCAAATTATTAACTTGAAAAAGCTGGGAATGCAATTTCTTCCTGTATAGATCTACCATACCAACAATTGTATGTAGTATCTTTAAATGGTCAAATCAAAACAACTAGATAAAATAATCTAATTTGTCTTTTACCATTTATGCAGTAATTAGTCTAGCTTCTAATTTAATAACTCATAAGGTGCATATACTCTTACTATTAAAGTTTGCTATGAGTTATGTATTTAGAATTTAGACAATTCTAATCGTCCTATTATACCTTTCTCATTCATGAAAAGGAATAGGATTTAAGTCTCACACTTCTCGTAATGGAAAGGAGACTATATTTATTCTTTTAATAACATTGACTCTAACCAAAAACCCAAGCGGGTGTAGATCAATTAAAAGAATAACTTACGTTTACGTTTTTGAGTTGCATTAATACAGTTAAAGAATTTACAAAATTCAATTTTAGTATTTTCGATAATTTATATTTCCAAGAAAATATAATACCCAAGGTTATATTCATATAACCAACTAATTTCTTGAAAATCTAGGATCCAACTTTACATAGATTCCACCACATCAGTTAATCTGCTAGTGGTGAAAGTATAAAAGATGGTAATCTGTCGAACAATAATTGGCAAACACTTTTCCAATTCCTAGATCATTATGGGATTTACATCAAATTGATTCATCAATTTGTCATGTAAGCATGTTTCATCCCATCTCATGCCTTAAGCTCTAGGTCTCACGCATCAACTTAATTAAGTCGTCTAACTTAGAAACTGCAAATTCTCCATGTGTGGTCTCACGCACACTCGGAAATTTACCTTGTCATTAAAATTTAGCCTGCGTCTCACGTTTACTAAATAATAACTTCAAGTGTTTCTTATAGTTAGATGGCATGTAACTTAAATTTTTAAGGGTATTTAGTTTGATGTGAAAATCAAAACATGTACAAAGATGCATGCACTCATCTTTATAACATAAGTTTTCATAAAAACTTTTTATATCCAATTCGTGAAATTAATACACAAAGTTTTACTTGAGGTTTATGCCAAAACCCTAAGATGACTTTCTACAATGATGATTTTAAAAGTAATTCGTTTAAGACATATTCAAGATTGTGATAACCAAGGCAGACTCTAAGGCTCTTTTCTAAGCCTTCAAATCACGGTTATGAATATCATCTTAAAAGACTTAATTTTAAAAGCATATTTGCACAAAACATCATTCAAGCAAAAGTTTATGGATTCAATCTCAAAATAGTAATAAAGTTTGAATTTTGCTAGTCTCGATTGGGAGCTGATTACCGTGCGAATCGGACCACGATTGTCATAAGACCTTTGCAAGATTCTTACTTTATCACTTTAGGGTTTCACAATTATTAGTCCGTTTTAATTTTCTTTATGAAAACACCCTTTTATTGCTTACATCAAGTCCAACTAAAAAAACAATAAAACAAGTAGCAAAGAAAATCAAACAAACAATAATAATATAAGTGAAACAATTAGCCACATGCAAACCGTATTAGAAAAGATCCTAATAAAATCAATTCTAGGTATAAAACGCATGTAATCAACTAAGGCCTTCACCTCTTAATGGAGGTGAGCCACATACATTGACGAATCAATTGCGTAGGCCAAAGCTAAAAACACACCACATAGCATATAAAATTGATTTTAATATGTATTGGAGTCTTCCCCAATTTAAGATCTATCTAAATATGTGACAACAAAACAAGATCCATGACAAACATGCATGTAAGTCACGGATTAAAACCTAACAATTAGCAATTAGGTCACAAGATACGTTCAATTAACCGGTTAATGACCTAGGGTTTCTAGTGATTACACATAATCCAATAAAACCACAAAACCCTAATTAGGGTTTCATGGAAAAAACGACTCCCCCCCCCCAAATTAGGGTTAGGGTTTCGAATTTAAAAAAAAATAGGAAAAACCCTAGATCAAAAAACATGTATCTAAAACAATTAAAGATCCGTTTTTTATTACGTTTTAGTAATCAATTACATGTTATACATGGCTCGTGATGCCACTGTTAGAATTCAATTACCATGACAATCATATAAATCAAAGTGCACACGTATGCGGAAGCGTAGGATCAAGTATAACACATAAATATTAACTAAAACATAAATAAGAACGTACCGTGGTGATTCTAGCCCGAACAAGAATCAAAAGCAATTGTCTTTAACAATATGAAGAACCCTAATTAGGGTTTATATGGATCAATGATTAACCCCTTACCGTTTTGTTAATCGATCCCTTGATAACAACAAAAGTATGTTGTTACCTCGTTCTTGTACACACAAACTACCAACGAATAAAGGTTTGTTGCAAGTAAACAAAACACTTATATTTTTGCTATGGAAAAATCGATCCAAGATCCCTAGGAGGGTTTGAACCGATCGGCCACAAAGAAAGAAACAAGGAGAAAAGAATTAGGGTTAGTGTGTGTGCACAAAAGATTATGAAACCCTAATCCTTAACCTTGTATATATACTAGAGGATTTCTTGGTGACCAAGACAAGCATGGATCGACCCATATGGGTTGGGTCGACCGGCCTAGCACTCCCATGGGGTGTTCTAGATCTTTCTTGACTCCCAAGTTACACTCTAGTCCTTATCTTTCATTACTAATGATAGTTAGTCCATACGGTTAATAACTAACGACCATTTAGTCCATTAAGTGTTTATAAATATATATATACGATACATTTAACATATATATATTTATTATACATTATTCTTGTTTGTAAAGTGTGCAATCCCGAGGTCTCGGGTTCGATACTAGACATTTACATATTAATATTTATCCATATATTTAACAACTACAACCTCAGACCATTTCATTGACTGCTACACAGTCACAGCTAAAAGCTGAATTAACCTTAACAAGCACCTTAACTATCTAACTACATTTCCCTATCACCTTTCTACCTAGCCATTCATCCGGCATCCACAATAGCATAGGCAGAAAAAGTGTAAGGCTTCTTTAGGCACCCATAACCCTTCCAATCAAGGGCTCTTCCAAGCAGTCTACATTTCCATCTCTAGAATGGCTTCAACTGCTTATAAACACTCACCTTGAGGGAAACCCATCCATTCCTCCTATGGTGGCAGTGGCATGTAGACTGGACCAAGTAGGGTCATCTTACACCCCTCACTATTCCACACACCACCCACCAATCTCACTTACCCTTCTCAATTGGAAACTTACTTTATGGAAACTGAAATGCTTATCTCCATTGCAGCCACCAAATATCCCAAAAAAATACCTAACAAAGGCCAACTGTTTTTGTCCAAAAGGGGCTGAATTTTGATGAAGTAGGTCACTCCCAAGTTACAAAGCCATCAATTGAAGTGAGATCATCAAAGCAGCCCAGTCTTCAATGGTTGAAGAGAACTGCTCTTCTTGACATGTCCAAATGACAGTCAAGGTAATGATAATACCATTAATGTTATAGCAGACGAATCTTGAAACAATGTTTGCACACATTATCACTGTTTTTTTTTTCATAAACAGTTGAATAACACAGGAGTCTATGTTGTTAAACAAACCCCCCAGCCCACTTGTAGAACCATGGACTAACTAATTCCCAGCACGAAACTACATTATGAGACTCATTCACCTTAAAATCCCAACAAGCAACCTATAATAGCCATATAGTTGTCCATCTCCACTCATATAGCCATTAAAGGAAGTCAAGTGATGAGAAAGGAAGGCCCCAAGATACTAGCCATCTGCTCTTTCAAAATACACTTGTGCCAAACACCCCTATATACTCAATATCCTTTATTCCAAACACCCTGCATCCATATACCTCAATACTTACACTCCCTTTTTATGAAAAGAAAATCAAACTATCTTTCTTTGGAATTTAATACCCCAGACTCTTTCAGCTTCATCAATAGCACCGGAGTTATTCACCTTTAAAATCATAAGTCTCATTTTGACAATCTCTTCAATAATCTTCTGCATATCTTCATCAGATCTTTGTTCCTTTATGAATAGTCTAGTATTCCTTTCTACCCATATAAAATAAATTGAAGCACCCAGACATAGTCTCCTAATCACACTCCAAATGAAATTGTTCCATATTTGTTGATTGAGAGCTTCCACTACATCATCCCATACAATAGGTAGATTATCAATGTTCATTTTTTCCTGTATTCTTTCCCAAATTCTTTTGGAGAAGTCACATTCAATGAAAAGTTGATTGTGAGAATCAGGTACCTTGTTACATAAAGGGCATAACATCACATTACTAGGCTTCCATTTCATGAGTATGTCCTGTGTACTTAATCTTCTCAGCAAGGCTACCCATAAGATAATGGCATGTCTAGGTATGCACTGTGAGAATAACACCATCCTATACCATAAAACAGTATCTTGTTTCTCATATAAATCTTGCCAAACAGTCTTTGTTGAGAATTTCACAACATTTCCATCAGAATTCTTCCATAATACTTTATCCCTCATCCCTTCAATTAGTGTAGGAACATTCAGATTAACTATTTGGGGATATTTCTGATTCCATTCTTGTGGCCACTTCCATCCCCATCTATCATCTCACTCACAGTAATGTTTCTATCAATCCTAGCAGCATAAAGACTTCTATAAGAAATGTGATTTATCAATGGACCAATGCTTACCCAATTGTCAAACCACATTGAGCTTACTGTTCCATTGCCTATCTTGTAAACTAGATGTTGCTTGATCAAATCCCTTATACTCATCAAGTCTTTCCAACACCAACTATCATTTTTGTTACATTGAGCTGTCCATATACTATGTTCAGTCAATCTAACAGAGTGTAGCCACCTCACCTATAGAGAGTCTTTTTTAATTGCAATGTTCCACATATGCTTTACTAACATTGCTTTGTTCCGTAATGCTAAATTCTTAATCCCTAGACCCTCTTCTTTTTTAGACTTGATGACGTATAGTCTATATTTGGGCCACGAGCCCAAATGATAAACATTACTAAAGCCCAAACCCACCACGAGTGGGCTATCATAACAATGATTTGGGCCGCACTACCAATGGGTTGGACTCACGTAGGCCCAAACCCAACCAAACTATTTATGGTCTAGATAAGGATCTTCTATTCACGGATAAAGATCCTTGGACCGGATAAGCACCATTTGTGCGAAGAGTAAGGAGCACGAAACCTACAAGGATTATGCGCCTATATATATAGAACGACATAATTCTCGTTAAAGGTACGATTGACAAAACCCTAACTCTTCAATATAACCCTAAACTGATTACTTACTCTCACGCCGGAGGATAATCGTAGGAGACAATCCCACGATAAGTCTAACGGTGTTTGTTTACTTTCTTAGTGCGCAGGTTTCAAGCATTAAGAACTAATTGGTATGAGAGCAGGAACCCAAACAAGGAACGCCCAACTTTTGTATCAACAAGTGGCGCCATCCGTGGGACCCTACACTAAGAACTAGAATGACGAAGAACAAAAACTCAAGCCAGCGGACTCCGCAGTTGGAAAAAACACGTGGTGACCCCCAGAGGAAGAACCCTCAAGATTCGACCTCTAGGCAGGCCTCTGGAACAACTAGTGCGCACGGTCACTAAGAAACGGGGCCAACCCTACCTCTCCCAGCGGTAGAATTGCCTACAAGGACTACTCAAACCACCACGGTGGTTCCAAGCATTGAAGAACTTCAGCGCACCCTCTTCAATACCCCCCATCAAACGGCACCTACAGTGAACAACATTGTGCCACCGGGCGCACCTAACCGAGATAGGGCGCCTAATGTTGAGGCGGAAATTCTTGCAGTAGAAGAGGACACGCCTGAGCTAACGTTAAATAATTTTGTATCTCAAAATTATGAAACCCTAGCTGCTCTCATGCAAGAAGAAGCGAGGGGAAGATCAAGCCAGAGCCTACAAGCCCGGCTTAACTTTAACCCAGAAACATCACCACCGCGCTACCAAAGAGGGGGGCGCGAAAATAACGAAAGACGTACCAATATCCATGATAGACTTGGTACAGCATCTGACTCACAATACTCGGAGGAATACGAAGATGATGAGAGGCGCACCAATGTTCACTCCAGACTTGGTAGTCGAAGGATGCAAGATAGACTTGGACATCAATATTCACCAAGCGAAGGCTCCTCTAGGTCTGGGAGCAGAAGAGTTTACGACAGGTTGGGAAGGCGAGCTTCCCCAAGTAAAAGCCCCTCAAGCTCTTCCTCTGAGGAAAATCGGCGCAAGCGCCGCAAAAGAGATAACCTCTCCTCCAGTGACTCCTCGGACAACGAGGACAAAGTGACAGGACACTGGAAGTCCAGAGGAAGACGTCGCGAGGAAGAGGACGAAGACATATCTCTTCCTTGGCGTCGTCATAAAGTTGATGCATTTACACGACGCATCAGCGATTACTCCGATCATAAGAAAAGGCGCATGCCCACTAATGTTAAAACATATGATGGAACGGGTGATCCTGATGACCACCTAAAAATTTTCGAATCCGCTGCTACTATCAAAAATTGGCCACAACCTGTGTGGTGTCATATGTTTAACTCCACATTAGTGGGGAATGCGCGCACTTGGTTTAGCAAGCTTCCACGTAGGAGCATAGACGGGTTTGAAGAGTTGCGAAAAGCATTCCGCTTAAACTTCACCCAAAGAAAGAAGTGCGCTAAAAACCCTGTTGAATTAGCCAGAGTAAAACAGCGCCAAGGGGAGTCAACCAGTGCTTACATGGAGCGCTTCAAAGATGAATGTATACACGTCAAGGCGTGTCCCGAAGTCCTAAAAATTTCAGGGTTCATGAATGGGATTAATAACCCAGAACTCATTAGGAAATTAAATGACAAGGTTCCCCAAACCTTCGATGAACTAATGAAGCGCACAAGATCCTTCATCCAAGGAGAAGCAACCGCTGCGGACAGTAAAAAAAGGCTACTCAAATTATAGGCAGCAAGAACAGCCTAGGAGACAATCTAATGACCAGAGCAGCAATCGCAGCAAGAATTATCGCAGTCAGGGAAGTGCACGAGATAATGACAAATATACTCCCCTCACAAAGACCCCGAGGGAAATATTTGTAACCGAAGGCGCAAACTTCCCAAAACCCCCACCAATGCGCACCCCAGAGGACAAGCGTATAGGGAACGGGTACTGCGAATACCATGAACAAAATGGCCATACCACCAACGAGTGTGTCCAGCTACGACAACTAATTGACAAATTAGTAAAGGAGGGTAGAATGGATCACCTCGTTAAAAATATTAAAGAAGGGAAGGACAAACAAAAGAATGGAGGCAAAAAAGGACCTTCCAAAGATAAGGCAGACATTATCTACATGATACAGTCCTGGCAGCGCAAAACGAAGCAAAAGGTTAGTCAAAAATTCTCTTCAGAGAATGAAATATCCTTCCCCACTCTAGCTGCAGACAACGCAGTAGTAGAGCCACTAACCATTGAGATACATACTGGAGGACACGATATTCGCCGCATGTATATCGATGGAGGAGCATCCGCAGACATTCTGTATGAACATTGCTTCAAAAGGCTGCGACCTGAGATACAAAGTCAATTAATACCGGCCACGACGTCGCTGACTGGCTTCACAGGAGAAAAGATATGGCCTATGGGGCAACTACGCTTACTTGTAGTTGTGGGTGATGAACAACACTCTACAGCAACGTGGATAAACTTCATGATAATCAAGTCTCCTTCACCGTACACGACATCATTGGGAGACCTGGAATATCATCCATGCGCGCTGTACCATCCACAGCACACGGGATGCTAAAATTTCCAGTAGAAGGAGGGATTGTCACCCTCTACAATACCACGGTGCCGCCTAAAGAATGCAATGTGGTAACCAATGAGGCGGAAAATGGTCAAGAACAGCGCGCAGCTAAAGTACCAAACCTAAAGGTTGCCATTCACCCTGATTACCCAGATCAACAAATATCGATTGGAGGGTCTCTATTTGACAAAGGTAAAGAAGCTGTGTGCGCACTCTTGCAAAAGAACCTAGGTATCTTTGCGTGGGAACCAAAGCACATGACTGGCGTACCACGATCTATCACGGAGCACAAGCTACAAATCCGACAAGGATTTCCTCCAATACGACAGAAAAAGCGCGGCCAAGCTCCTGATCGCGCAAAAGCCATCTTGGAAGAAGTGCACAAACTGATAGACGCAGGCATCATGCGGGAAGTCTACTACCACGACTGGCTTTCCAACCCAGTAATGGTAAAAAAGAGTGATGGCAATTGGAGAATGTGCGTAGACTTCACTGATCTTAATAAAGCATGTCCACAAGACTGCTACCCGCTACCAGAAATTGACTGGAAGATAGAATCCCTATGCGGATATCCCTTTAAATGCTTCCTAGATGCATACAAAGGGTACCATCAAATTCAGATGGCAGAGAAGGATGAAGAAAAAACAGCCTTTCACACAAGTCAAGGGGTATATTGCTACACAAAAATGCCATTTGGTCTAAAGAACGCGGGCGCAACATACCAGCAATTGGTGGACATGGCTTTTGAAAAACAAGTAGGTCGCAACTTGAAAGTTTATATCGATGACCTTGTTATAAAGAGTCATACTGAGGAAGAATTGGTGCACGACATCGATGAGACATTCAAAACACTGGGAAGGATAAATATGAAGTTAAACCCCAAGAAGTGCACCTTTGGCGCAACAGAAGGAATGTTCCTTGGATATTTAATAGAACCTGACGGCATCAAGCCGTGCCCAGAAAAGACAAGAGTTGTCATCGATCTCCCCTCACCGCGCACACTGAAAGAAGTCCAGTCATTAAACGGAAAGCTACCTGGACTAAATCGTTTTTTTATCCAAGTCAGCAGACAAATCACTCCCTCTCTTTAAAACACTCACGAAGTGCACAAAAAAGGGAGACTTTCGCTGGACTGAGGAGGCATAGGAAGCCTTCCAACAACTAAAACAGCACCTTGCATCACTTCCCAAACTTGTCGCACCGTGACCAGGGGAAGAGTTGATCATGTACTTATCTGCAACCCATGGAGCAGTTAGCGCAGTACTATTGACAGATAGGAACTCCGTCCAAACACCCATATACTTTGTAAGCAAGGCACTGAAAAAGACAGAGACTAACTACAGCGCTATGGAAAAGCTGGTCCTAGCTTTAGTATTCGCAGCCAAAAGACTGCGCAGATACTTTCAGGCGCACCCAATAGCTGTAATCACGGACCAGCCCATCAAACAAGTTATCTCTAAACCTGACGCATCATGGCGGCTACAAAAGTGGAGTGTGTTGTTGAGTGAGTATAATATCTCGTATAGACCACGCACTGCAATCAAGGGGCATATATTAGCTGACTTTATTGTTGAGAAGCCAGATACCGATACTCCACCTTCAACAGGCAAGACAGAGTTACAAGAACCATGGGTTCTATTCATAGACGGATCCTCATGCATGGATGGATCAGGCGCAAGCCTTATCCTTACTAACCCAGAGGGGGTAGAATTCACCTACGCACTGCGCTTCGAATTCACAGCCACAAACAATGAGGCAGAATACGAAGCCCTACTCGCTGGACTGCGTATTGCAATTCAAATGGGTGTACGTAACCTAGAGGCAAATGTGGATTCTAGGCTAGTAGCTAACCACGTGCTAGGTGAATATGAAGCCAAGGATGAACACATGATTCAATACCTTGAGAAAACCAAGTCTTTGATTCAAAGCTTTGATAGGTTTACAATCAAACAAGTACCTAGAGGAGAAAACAGGAAAGCTGACGCGCTTAGCAAGATCGCATCTATAATCTTTGCGCATCTATCAAAACAGGTATTGGTGGAAACTCTAAAAAACAAATCAATCTTGGAGATGGAAGTATCCACGGTGATAGAGGAACAGGATCCTACATGGATGACCCCTATCATTGAATTTATAAGCAAAGGAATCTTACCACAAGATCAGAAGGATGCTCGAAGGGTGCGGCGCACAGCGCAGAGATTTGAGCTTCGAGATGGCGTCCTATACTGACGTTCATTCCTACAACCTTGGCTCCGATGTGTTGGACCTCTTCAAGCAGATTATGTGCTCCGAGAAATTCACGCCGGATCATGTAGTATGCACTCAGGACCACGGTCTGTAGTAGCGCGCGCCCTGCGATCGAGATACTATTGGCCTACTATGCACCGCGACGCACAAGACATGATAAAGAAATGCAGCGATTGCCAAGTCCACAGGCCAATTCCGCACCGACCACAACAAGAGTTAACCCCCATCACCTCACCATGGTCATTCTATAAATGGGGCATTGACATCGCAGGCCCTTTCCCAGTTGCAGCGGGAGGGCTAAAATTCCTCATCGTAGCCATAGACTATTTTACCAAGTGGATTGAGGCAAAAGCAGTGGTGAGCATCACCGAAAACCAGGTAAAACGCTTCCTGTGGGACAACATTGTGTGTCGCTTCGGACTACCTGGGGAAATTATTTCAGACAACAGAAAACAATTCTGTGACAACCCATTTAAAGATTTGTGCGTGCAATTAAACATCACACAACACTTTGCTTCAGTGAAACACCCATAAACCAATGGCTTGGTTGAACGCGCGAATCGCAGTCTAGGCGAAGGAATAAAAGTGCGCCTTGACAGACATAAAGGAAAATGGGTGGACGAATTATCACATGTTTTATGGGCGCACCACACGACAATCAAAACCAGTGCCGGAGACACACCATTCTCTCTTGTCTATGGGACAGAAGCCGTCATACTAGCCGAAATTGGAATGCTGATTGGCTCTGAACAGTCAACCTAAATTGACCAAGTATCTGGTCAACAAGGTCAAACTACCTAGACCAATGCTTCCGGGTAATATAGTGTTTCCCCGGGTCGTTATATACCGACGAGGTGTGGATTGTATTCAAACGAGTTTGTGATCGGGTGAATTTGGACAAAAAGGGGTTTGAGATTGGTTAAACTAAGGAATATACAAGGAAATAGCTTAAATAAGCTATATGAACAAGACTGGAAATTTAGAAGAACCAGAAACGTTTAAAACCTAAAAACGTGTACGTTTACATTTGAAATAACGTAAACGTACAAAATAAAACGTGAAAACTGAAATCTGAAAACCCACAGGGGGTGAAAATGACTTTTTTACAAACCTAAGGATTAAAGAAATTTTTTGGAAAAAGAAAATAAATTTTTACGCTAATTAATTATTTAATACTAATTAACACTAATTATTAATATTTAAATTACTTAAATACAAGCTAATATTATCTAAATACTAGAAAAATGAAAATTAACTTTATAAAATTATAAAATAACTAAAAACAAATTTTAAAATTAAAAATATGTATTTTTGTCTTTTTGTGAATTTTATATTAATTAATTACTAATTATACTTAATTAAACTAATTAAACTAATTGAAATTATTAAAAAAATACTAAAAAGACTTAGAAAATTAAGAAAAAATCTATATATCTAATTAACCATCACAGGAATCCTAGAAAAATATAAAAAGTTTCTAAAAAGTATATTTAAGCTAGTTTACTAATTATTATATTAAATATTAATTAATTACTAATTAAACTATTTAAATTATAAAAAATAGAAAATGAACAGTAAAAATTATAAGAAAATTTCTAAAATTATTTTACAACATATAAAAGCTAGGAAAAATATAAAAATTAGGGTTTACTTAATAAAAACTAATTTTGCTATTTAATACTTAATTATTAATTAATTATTAATTAAACTAATATTAAATCTAATAAATACTAAATTACAAAATAAAAATCTGAGAAAATTACTAAAAGTACTTTAATATAAAAGGAATTTAAGAAAAATATAAAAATGCTAAGTGCTTAACAAAAATCTAAAAAGGAAAATTAAAATTTAAATTACATTAAATAGAAACTATCACTTAAAATTAATTTGGATTTTATGGATTTTTCTTTTTGAAAACTATTTTACAACTAAAAACAAGGAACTTTTGTGAAAACAAAATTTCCAAAGCTTAAAAATAAGCCAAATGCAAGCTAAAAAGCTTGACAGTTGACTTTTGTTGACCAAAAGAGAAAATAAGCTCAAATGAGCTTATGTGGGGTCCACAGTGGTGGAATCTTGTCTAAATAAGTTATGTGAACTTGATTAAGCTGGAAAAAGTAAGTGGGGTCCACAGAATAAGCAAAAAAGTCACAATAAGCACTTGCTTATTGGAGGACTTAGACAGAATTGGGACAAGATTGATGGGCCTTGCAGCCCAAGCAAATGAGGTGCAAAACCCAAATTAAGCCCAGGGACTTGAAGAGGGGTAGGAGGGGGTTGAAGGGACCAAAAATGGGGTAGTGGGTCCCACTGTGGTGGCCAGAAACCACCACCAAAGGTGGTGTGGTGACTGAGGGTCTGTTGCAGCAGGGGAAGTCCCTTCTCTGCAGCTGAGTTTGAAGCAATGTGGGACCCAGAGGAAAATTCACAAAAATATACAAACTATGGGATTTTGAAGGTGAGCTGGGGTGCTAATCACCCAAGAATTTTCATAACCTAAATCCTAACACAAAATTCCACATAATTCTTTGAAATATTGGAAAACTGCCAAACATACACCTTTAACTTTTTGATAAAAACTTGATATTTGACTTATTTGAACTTCCACTGATTCCTAATGATTTAATATGATGTAATAAGGTATTGTAAGACTAAATTAAGCAGTGAGAACCAATAATGAACTGATATGTAAGATATTGGGATCTAGATTCTTAACAGTTAACTAGTAGATGAGTTAAAACTTGATTTTGACTATTTAACTGATGAGACTTGGATTTTGTTGTTTAATTTACCTAATATACCCTAAGGCAACATGTTACAAACAGAAACAACAACAATAAACACCCTGAGTATGGACTAAACAGCAATTCCAAACACCCCCTTATACTTTGTCTGCCAAGGTGTTTTTCAAAGGATCCTACAGATTTAAACTTCCAACATGAAGAATAAGCAATATCTGACTTATTTTATTGTAATTGAAGTACAAAGGGTGTAGTAGTAAGCAGTTCACAACAAGCAAGCATGAAAACTAAAATTTACAAATTTTGACAGTAAAGAAACAAGTTTCAACCTAAATGATCCTAGGCTACCTAGTAAGTTTAACTTGCAATAATATATACATACATATGTAAATAAGCAAGAATAAGCATATAGTAAGCACAAATGAGCAATTGAGTAATGAAATGCCAAGTAAATGGAAATTACTCACAACCTGATCCAAACTGAGGTATGGAATAGAAGAGCTAAAACAGCTTATGAATTAACTCCATTAGGCTCAATGTATCTTCTTAATCAGTTCTAAACAACCAAATGCTTATTACTCTTAATCCTTAGACCACAATTGACTTTCACTGACTTTTTATGATTTTGAAAATGGGACAGTACAAATGAAACAATAAGCTCACCAATAGCTATATAAAGCTATAATGAACCATAATGAACTTCTGGATCACTTAACAACTTATTCTTAACAATATTAACCTTGAAATGGGATTTTGAGTATTTTTGGAATAATCATAAACTGAAAATGAACAACTGAAACTTGTATTGAGAAAATTACTTGAAAATACACTGAGAAATCTTGATTACAAACCTTAGTAACTGAACTAATAACTTGAAAAGCTAAAATTACATTTAGTATTTTTAATTTTAATTACTTAACTATACTACTCTACCTAAGCTAACTAACTGACTTTCCCCTCTTTTTCTTGATTTATATAGTCACTTGGAGCTTCCTTTCTCTTTCCCACTCTCAATCACAGCCATTGGGTGGCAGAATTTTATCCCAGCCATTAAATCTTGTTTTGGCGGGAAAAACCAATTGGGCAGGTTGAGTGGAGTTTGGTGAGAGCTTTAATGAGGAGGGGGTTGGTTGGGTGTAGGTGAGTAATTAATGAAGGTTGGTGAGGGTTTGGAGAAGATAGCATGGAGGAGGGGGAATTTCCCTGGTTTTGTGGGATATGGTTGGGAGGGAAGATGGGTCAAAGGTGGGGGTTGACTGAGGTGGTTATAAAACGGGGTGTTTGTTTTATTTATGGAGTGGGCTGGTGTTGGTGATATGGGCCAAGGTGGATGTTGGGCCTGGGAGATATAAGGGATTGGATTGGATTGGTGTGTTGGGTTTGGTTTTGGGTTAAGTTAAATAACAAGGGTCCGTTTGTTTATAGTAGCAAAACACAAGGACCATAAGTGTAATTTCAGAAAACCATGGACTGATTTTGAAACTTTCCCAAAGTACAAGTGAGGACAAAACTTGCCATTTTCCAAAATCCAAGGACCTTTCATGATATTTTCCAAATTTAAATTTCCCGAGGACCAATTTTGCAAAATTCCAAACTACGGGAACCAAACATGTAACTTTTCAAAATTTTTCACCCAAAGTCCATTTTTGATAACTTTTGATTTTTCAAGGACCAAAAATGATTTTTCTTCCAAAAATATCCCACCAGGGACCAAATCTGCCAAAATCTGAAACTTCAGGGACTAAACTGCAAATTTCCAAAACTTTTCCAATTTTTCACCAAAGGACAAAATATGACAACTTATGATTTCAAAAGGACCTTTGGTGACTTTTCTTTTCAAATAAGTGCTCAGGGACTATTTTTGCCAATTTTTGAAAGTTGGGGACTGAAACTGCCAATTTTGCAAACTTTGTACGTTTTTCATTTGTTTTTACTCATTTTGCATCTAAAACATATAAAACACAATTTTGAAATATTTTTAGTATTTTGATGCATTTCTGAGTGTTTTTGTATGTTTTGCAGTTCAGATTTAACCAAAAATGATGAGTGTTTGAGCACTCATCGAATGCCAACTATACGTATAGCGGAAATAAACGTCACAACAAATGACGAGGTGCAGCGCATAGACTTGGACTTGCTGGAAGAAAGGCGTGAACGCGCAGCTATACGCAAAGCGAAGGCTAAAGCAAAGATGAAGTATTATGATGCAAAGGTCAAACACACTTCTTTCAGGCCAGGAGACTTTGTATACCGCGCTAATGATGCAAGCCACGCAGAAGACACGGGCAAGCTTGGACCCAAATGGGAAAGACCCTATGAGGTCACGGATGCACTAGGTAATGGTGCATACAAGCTGCGCGATATGGAAGGCCACGAGCTGGCACGCACTTGGAATATCTGCAATTTAAAGAGATGCTATCTTTAGAAAAGGCTACGGCCCACAAACAGACAACCTTGCACTTTAGTACGTGCCCAATAAATGTCTATCTTTGAATTTTTTTTAGGAATTGTCTTTTATCTTCCAAAAACTTGCAAGTATTGATAAAACGTTGTGGTTTCTAGCTAACTCCATAACACACTTAACTTTATTGCGCACATTTTTATTCTGTTTCAATATTGTTATTTTATATTTTGCCTACATGGCGTGCATGCACTTATTAAGACCTACGATGGCAGAAAGGATGAGTCAACCTACTAACTAACTCGTTGAGTAAGAGGGTTGCAAACCCATCAACACTGGATCACGCATCCTTGCTAAGCGCCTTACCTTCAAGACGTTGAAGTAAGTTTACATGCGCATTCCATGAAGACTACGCAATATCACGTACACCGTACTTGCTTAGCAATTCACGAGCCAAGACTCTTGGTCATTTTGATATACTCTTTGCAAAACAACAACAAGTTTGTATTCACCCTTATGATTTTTTAAGTCATGTACTTAATCTAAATCATTTTAAGTACGTCGCATTATCAATTTGGCTCTTGGATGATCTTTTACAAAGAAAACAATCTAAGTATAGATAACAAGACGTACGAAACAAAATAAACATTATTATTAATGCGAACTACGAGTTTATACAAGTTATAAATATAAAAATTCACATCTAAACGCTATGAGCACGCTTGTGACTTGAGCTACTCGCTGTGGATGCCAACTCCCCAGCCTCAATTAGCCTCCTCAAAAGGCTGCTATCGTCCTGAGATACCGTTGGTACGCTAACGGGAATCCCATCAGACCGAGGAAGATGGGCTGCGCCAACACCACAAAGGATGGCTTTTCCCTTCACGCCCTTCTTGCGAGCAGCTCTTGTCTCATGTGCCTCTAGGTACTCCTTCAATGAAATCTCATTCTCAAGAGCGAAGGGATTAAGCATGTGGCGAGGGCGGATAAAAACAGGCACCATCAGCTGTGATTCATCCGGCTTCAAAAAATAATCAGGGTGTGCCTCTGCATCCTCAGCTATGTGCTTAGCCAGCGTTAGGCCCTGCATGATCACTTTGATGGGATAGTCCTGGTCATGCTCCAAGCGGGCAATCTGAGGAAAGTCAAAGACTTTCATCTTTTCCATCGCCTCCACCAGCTCATCAAACGCATCTGCGTTGTACCCAGGGACTTCTGCAAGCGGCACACTCAGCATCTTGCTCTCATGAAGCTCCTCCACAGCCTGGGCCTTGCCGCGTGCCACAGTGCACTCCACGACCCTCCCAAAGGCCTCTACGACCTCAGGAGACTCCAACGTACCCATAGCAGCTAGGCGCAAACCATGGCTGATCAACCACCTACACAAGCAACAACAGACGCGTTAGAAAGTAAAAGGAGCATTAATACATATGGTAAGTCAAAATGGAGGAATAGACAACGCATACCTGCGCTCAGCAATCATAGGCATGAGATGAGGATATAACTCCTCATCGTATTCTATACTTAGTTTGCGCAGCTTGCCCTCCTGCACCTTCAGAACCTTCTCCACTTGCGCGCGAAGTTCATTAATATGGCCAAAGTGCTCGGCCTTCTTCTCTTCGAGGTACTTTAAACCCCAAGATAAGTTAGACCTGAACTGTTCCATCTTCCCGCGCTCGTTCTTCAGCTCAACCATCAAGGACAGCTTCTCATCAGAGACCTTCATAGCATGCGCAGCGGTAGACTCTACCTCTGCTTGCGCATCAGCTGACTGCGCCCTGAGCAAGGCAATCTCCTCATCTTTCTGAGCGAGAATACTACCTTCACCAACATAACGCGTCTTCAACTGAGTGACCAACTCAGTCTGACGCTCAGCAGCAGTAGCTAGCTCCTCCATCAACTGCTGCGCAGACATCTCCTCAGCTATCTTCAACGTCTCCTCCGCGTTAGCATCCTGAGGTGGTACCAAGCCTTCAACAAACGCCGCATCACTCTCTGCAGCATGGTCACTACAAGCAAAGGAAGAAAGTCAGGGCATAGTACAACAAGTAAAGAAACAGAAATGTGATCATCACTTACATAAAGGGAGAAGACTTGGAAATATCCTTATCCGCGCCAGTAGCGGACATGTCATCCGCGGCGGACGATTCTTCATCAGCAATAAGATTTTGCCTCCTCTTGAAAGTACCATTGCCATAACCACCAGACGCTCCCTTCCGCTTTATGCCCTGTGCACTCCCCTCAGGCTCCAGGATCTCCACACTGTCGGAGGACTCAACATGCAATTCCTCTACCACGGGAGACTGCTCCCCAGAAGGAAGAACACTCTGCACAGGAGTAACAAGCGCAGCTGCGGGAAGAGAATCCTCAGGCCCATCTTGCGCTAACACCGTTGTGTGTCCCGCAGTAGCTTCTAAAATTGGCCCCTCACCTTCCCTAAGAGGGCGCACCCCGACTGTCACTTGCTTGGGCTTCTCCAGCTTCACTACGGCAAACAAGTCCATTTCTGCGCAACATATGAACAAATAACAAAAACAACTTAGTTATTGAAATTACATATAAACGAGTGCTTACATTATCAAAGTGAAGGTAAAAAAGGACAAGCACCCACCCCGGCTGCTCTCGTCGAGGAATGTTGGAACCTCGTCAGAACCATGGAAATAGTTGCGACTATGCCCCACATGAACCAAAAACTCCTCAGGATAGGAGTTAATGGGGATGCGGTTAGCATCAATCGTATCCGCATCCTCCGCGCTATACGAACTGGGTAAAGGGCGCTCATCCCTTGGCAGCGTCCCTTGAGTATAAAACTCAAACGGCGATGGAAACACTATATCATCTACCCAGAAAATTTTTTCCCTCCAATCCCTAAGGGAATCTACCTTGTCTGTATAAAACTGAAGGCGCCCTGAGCGCTTCGCAAAAGATACCCATCCATGCGACCACGTTGTGCGGTAAAACGCACGGAATAGATTAAGGGTAGGGTTGACTGCAAGCAAACGGCAGTTTATTTCAAAATTTGATATTTTTGCTGCACCTATACATTGCAGCTGAGAAATATGAAGATGGTAGAAGTTGAGCACATTACTCAAGAATAAGGATATAGGTACGCGCTGGTTCGCGTACTCAAAAAAGCGCGTATATAACCCTATTTTTCCCTCAGGGAAATCCGCGATACACGCGTTTGCCTTCGGTACTACCAGATGCACATCAAGGGGAATGAAATAATCAGAGGAGAACTGACGAAGTTCATTGGTATGTGTTAATTCACATACCTTTTCATGGCCAAATACCGACCCAAATAGACTAATTTAGCTAACAAAATGCCAAAGAATTGTGTGTTTTATGTTTGTGAACGTGCAGGTACGGATATTTCACAAAATGTCGAAAAACAAGCAAAAACCCGACAAAAATGAGCACGAGAGTAGAATGAGTCAGAAAGTCAAGCTGGAAATCTAGTTGAGCTTTGTAAAGTCAAAAGTGATCCCTTGAGTTTAAAGATTTGTATGATTCATCATTTTCGGGAAAGTTTGTAGAATTGCCAAAATTGGTCCCTGCACTTTCAGTTTTGACAAATTCAGTCCCTCATGGAGTTTATGAAGAAAAAGGACAAAGTCAACCCTTGGAGATACATTATTATCATAATTTGCCCTTGGAAGTTATTTTTGATCAATGGCAGAAAAAGTCCTCAAAGTTTCATAAATCACACAATTGGTCCTTGAAAATAAATACAAGTTCTAAATAAATCCATCACAAAGCCTGGTCCAAAGCCAATTAACTATATCTAAGCCCAAACAAAAATCCAAAAGCCCATTCTTTTACACCCAAGCCCAAGTCACGGTCAAAGTAATACAACCGGGTCAAGGTCAACAAAGGGGTCAAACTAATAAAAATATATTACCCCGCTTCACATTTTTCCCCAATTCATTTTAACCCAGGGAATAAGAACCCTAGGTTACTGTTCCGTTCAAGTGTTACCGTAATTAAGGGCAGAAACGTACATTCAAGTACATTTCTAGAAGGATTGTGTGATGTCAGAGTGTCAGTGACTCGAAGAAGCACACGGGGGGGCTACGTGGCAGCATATAATTGGGTAGAACGCGTCATCAAAAACAATCCAAAGGTGGAAATCAAGGGAGCAATGATTAGAAGTGATCTAAGGGTCCTGAGATGATATCAAGAAGCACAGGTCACACGGATTGCCAGCTTGGCAATCCGAGACCCCAACCTCACTCTCCTCCTATAAATAGAGGTCTATTTTAGCTAGTTTGTGTGTAATTTTTAGCTTAGAGAAATGCTGTCGAAATTTTATTGTATTTAGTTTAGTTCCTGTAATGCTCAATTGAATTTTTAATAAAAGTTCTTAATCTCTTTTCTTATCATTCAGCTTGTTGATCAACTATCACTGCTTATTTAGTCTTATAGCCTTCTTATACAGTTTAAACTTAGTGTAAATCATCTTAAATTCTATCTCTCTTACCTTAGCATTAAATCATTTTTAGGAAAAAATTAAATAAAAAAAATCAGAAAAATTAGAAAATTATAAAAAATATGTTTCATTTTGTTAAACAAGCTTTCCAGTTAGTTTAAACAAGTTTCTATACATTCAGTTTTAGTTTTGTAGCATTTTTTAAAACTGTTTTCATTCAAAAGAGTTAGTGTTCAAAATTTAGTCAACTGAGGTTTGATCCTGAGTTCAATGGTGAATTGCTGTTTGGAGTGATAGTCTAAGAGGAATAAGGGAAGCCTCTAGCCTGTCTAAAGACAGGCAAGTAAAGGGAACTCCCTCTGTTTAGCTGAGGGAGACAAGTGTTGGTAATCTGTTGATTTCTACAGTTTCATTGATTCTATTGTATTTACTATAGTGTTATAATAATTCTAGTAGTTGATTTTGATTGTTTCTATTATTGTTGAATAGTTTACACTAGCTGATTTGATCTGAGATTTAGCTATTTGAGATTAGTTCTGTTTTAGCATAGCTAATTTGAATATTTGTTTATTTTTGATCTGTGTTATTGCATTGTTGATTGGATCATGTTGCTATTATTTGTTATATTGTTGTTAATGAGTGAACTTGTAGTGAAATTGACTGAATAGTGGATCTGTGTGACTTTGGTTCATTTTGGAATTAGATATGAGATTGTTCCATTTCTGATAGATCTGTGGTTATTGATGATTGAGTAAGCCTGAGTAGTGAATAGGAGTTTGATAGAGATTCATTGGTGTGAATTCTGATAACTGTTTCATTGTTAGTTGCTCGACTGTCATTTTTTTTAAGAGTGTTTGGATTGAACTGATGTGCTGTGATTTAGAGTCAGTTAGATAGAAATTATTGCATTATTAGTTCATTTAGGTTAAAAATTAGACTGAGAATTGCATAAAATTAGTAGTGTTTTTATAAAAAGTCAAAGTTAGGCCTTAAATCTATTAAACAGTTAGTTAAATTGGAATACAGTTAGTATAATTGAAATAGTAGTTACTTATAAGTTTAATCTAGCTTAATCTAGTATAGTGATAGCTTAATAATCCAATTAGAAATAGTTTTGATTAATTGAATTTAGATTTAGTCAAACTTAAAAAGTTTCATAAAGTCCACTGTCCCATTAGAACTAGTTAATTAGTTGATGAACTCAGTAGAATTCAGGTTAGTGATTGGTTGCTTCTGGTTTTACAATTAGCTGAATTAGATAATAATCTATACTATAGAGTTTTTGCCCCCAATAGCTGTTGAGGTTGAGCCTTTTTGAAGTGCTTAATGCATCTGTTTATAAGCACAGTTGAGACAGAGTAGCTTTTTGAATTTAGAGGCCTGCAGTTGTGCACTTGAGCTGATACCTGAGTTATTAAGATTGATCTGAGTTCATTTGTAGTTAACTAGATGTTGTGATTGATCAATTTGTTTCTGGATTCACATTTCTCATATCTGCTTATAGTTTCTGCTTATTCTATTGCTTATTGAGCTGTTTATTGTACTCTGTGATCATTCTGAGCATTTATTGATCTGTATTTGGCATATTTGAGAATTCATAAGTATCATTCATCACTATTATAAGTTTCAATCAGTTCTTGTCACAAGTGCTTATAAATAAGCACTTGTAATAAGTAGTTTCACTAGAAAAAGCACTTTCACTGTTCATTCAAGTTTAAAATTTTTTCTCCAAGTTTGTTTTATAATTTCTGATTTTCTGAAATTTTTCTAGATTTTTCCAAGTAGTTTAGATATTTTTTCTTAATTTTCTTTTGATTTTAATCACTTTTAAATAGTTTTAAATAAGTAAAAATTCATAAAAATTCAGAAAAAGCTGTGAAAAATAAAAAAATAATTTTATAAATTTTGTCATAATATTTTAGATTTTTCAGAATTAAATTTTCATTTTTCCTCCTTCTTTTTCTATTTTCTTACATTTTTAATTCATTTAAAAACTACAAAAATCAAAATAAATTCATAGAAAATAATAGAAAATTCAAAAAAATATTTTTCTTTCTTAGAAAATTCAATTTAGTAGTTTAAGATTTTTAGAAAATAATTTCACATTTGTAGGATCATTTTTCGTTAAAAGTTACGTCTTAAATAACGCGGTTGCATTTCCGTTTTTACGATTTAAACTTTTGTGCATAACTAGCTTGTATTCTTTGCATAATTCATCTTTGTTTGTGAATACTTGAATTACTTGATCACTATTTTCTCTTTTCACTTCTCAATTCACGATTTTCACGAATCCATATTCTTAATTCCATTCACCTTCACTCGGATACGACTCGGGTGATTCGTATTTCACGCGGATATAATACTATACTATAATAAGGTTGATTTTCACACAATCATTCATCCTCGTCCATTTCAGAAATAAACTCTTCTAATTGACGAACCATTTCTAAGGAATGACAATATTAGATAAGGCGCGTACTCGCGGTTACCTAATAAAACAGTTGATCTCTTAAAGAAGCTTTGAAAAAGTTTGAAAATGGCGGAAGAAGGTTTTTACTGTGATGTTTTCAGTAGAAAGGGGAAGCGGTGATTTATATAAGGTCACAAAAACCCTAGAAAGGTCGCCACGTGGATTCCAATAATATAATCGTGTGGCTAGAATATGAGAAGGTACATGCACTTTTTCATATCTCCCGAAGAATACGTGGACACACTCCCCGTTTCCTGTAACACCCCCAAAATCATCACGTCAGCGGAAGACTTAACATGTCAGCGGAAGACTTAAAATGTCAGCGGAAGACTTTTTGGGTGTTACTTCGAGGATCTTTATCACAATCATAGAAAACGACACAAAAGTGACGCTTTAAAGTTTAATTCATTCAAAATACCAAATATTCGAGACATCAAGATGTTTCATAGTTTAAACAACAAGTTTATTTGAAATGTGTCAAAACGTTTATTTAAGCCCATGCCGGGTTATAAGCCCACTCCGTGCCTTCAAGTTCCTTCTCGCTTAGTTACCTGAGATAAACACATGCTAAAAGTGTCAACACAAAGGTTGGTGAGTTCATAGAGTTTATAGTTTTGAATATCGATTTCCAAAATCAAAGAGTTTACAAGTCCACAGTGTTTATAATAAGAGTTGATTATCCAATTAAAGTGTGAGAAAATCCATAGTGTTCATAGTTTAAATCGTTGGTTTATCAAAATCAGAAAATGAGTGATTTCCTTATTAATTCAAAAATAGTCCGTTGGTTTGCCCTTCACCGGGTCAACACCAAAATAATAGTTTGTTTGACCTAACCGGGTCAACACCAAAATAGTTTGTTCGTTTGCCAATTATTAATAGTTTTTCCTGTTATATAGTGAGCACAGTCTCATAGTTTAATAAAACAGTGCGCTATAGCATCGTACGCCCTTAACATCAGTCATTGTAGTGCTACATTATTACCGTTCTATTGCCCTAAGCTCATGACACTCAACGATTAACAGGCATCAAAATTATCCATAATAATGATGTAAAACAGTGGCCCTCAAGATAGGTATTTACCAGTAACCTGTGAAATCAAATAAAGTGCATTTGGTGGCTTTCCTCTAGCGACCAAATGGGGATTGTCAATCCCTAATAGATCTATTCACAATTATTTACGTTCACCCTGCAAGTGATTAAGGCGCATGATCGAGGGACTTTCGGTAATAGGTACTTAGGCAATAGAGATCAAATATAGCATATCGTTGAAAAATCACTTGTAATCATGTCTATAGCAGGTATTTCCTTATGAGATATAAAAGTGTGTAAACCAGTAAAGTTTATATGAAATACAATATGTATTTAGTTAATGAATACTTGTAAAAGTAAAAACAGTAGTTAAGCATGTATCTCCCCCAAAACGTTTATAAATCATTGTAAAACAAGTAAGAGTAGGGGCTATGACTCACCTTAGTAGTACAGTAGTAGTGGTAGTAACATAATCTCAACGATGCAAGGCAACGGCTTCACACACAACCTAAAAGATATGGTATGTTTTAGTTGATAGTCTAAATCTAGTTTTATCGCGAATATTAGTCATTCAGTTGTGATTAAAACTCATGTTCGTTTAAATGCTTGAAGTTCAAGAACAAAGTTATATGTACATATAACTTGTGAGTGTAATGATCGATGATCGATGTGCGATGGAAAATTATCAAGAATAAGTCGAAGTATGTAGACGATGTTAGTTTTAAAAGAAAAGAAATAAACGTATCGTTATATATATATATATCGTTAAAATTAATTATAGTTACGCGAATATTTATATCGTATATATATATAAGTTACATTTATAAGAGTTTTATACTAAACATGTGTATTTATATATAAAATATTAATATTATTTTTTATAAAATAATATTACAGAAAATCCCTTCAAGTTTTACAATTGTTACCTTTTTAACCCTAACGATATAAACTTTACACCGTTAGTCCAAAGTTATATATATTTACATTTTAGGTTCAAAAGTATCGATATTTACATTTATTACTTCTAAGTTTCATTTTAACAGTTTTTAACCTTAGAAAAACAGTTTTAACAGTTTCTACCCAAAGTTTACAATTTTGTCGGTTTTAGTCCTCGGTTATGAAATTTTTGCAAATTTAGTCCAAAAATCACCAAACTTGAAATTTAACATTTTAACTTTTTCTATAAGTTCAGAATAGCTTAATTACTTTATAAAAACTGCTTATTAGCTTAAAAGGTCCTTTTTACAATAAATGGGCCTTAACGAGTTTAAATCTAAGGCCCGTTAACATTTTTAGATCCGTTGGGCTTATGAAAGGTTTGGACCTGGTCTTGAGTTTATTTTTATGTTCTAAAAATGTTACTTAAGAGTTTATACAACCAGCTTATCAAATAAGCTTAACGGGCTTATTAGCCCATTTGTTAACTTATTAAGTTTTATAGAAAACCGATTTGGTCGTTTCAAAATGGGTCGAGCAAACAGCTTATACGAGCTTATGAGGTCAAGTAAAATATGTTTCCTAACTGTTTACCAAGTGGTTAATGAGGTCGAACCATAAAATATATATATCGTGTGTCTAAATAATTATATACGAGACCTTTTGTTTATGTCCAAATCGAGTTTGGTTATAGTTAAAATACTTAGAATTATTCTAAGTGTTGAGATTTTATACGAATAGGTCTTGTGACTTACAAACGTGTTATGTTTGTTAGGAAAACGTGAGTATTAGCTTTAAAGCTTTATATATCTCGATTATTTGTATATTAACCATTTAGGAGTTCAAATAAAAAGTATAGGTCGTGTTTATATTTTACGAGATAAATGATCAAAGTAAAATGCAAAAAAAATTGAAAAAAAATATCGAGAGTATATATATGAAATAAAGTAAACGTGCCTCACCTTGCCACAAAAAGGTGTGATAGTCGAAATTAGGTGTCGAGCTGGAGTAAAAGAGGAATGTGGTTCGATTCTCAACCCACCAAGGATCTAGGATGAGCTAAACTTGGTACTTGGACTCGTCTTGAACCCCTCGAAAACTTGGCAAACCTTCTGTCCCTATTTCTTGTATATCTCGACTAAAAATTTAAGAGTTGTTTCGTTTGTGTGTGTGTGATCAACTGAGGATACTAGAGGTTGTTTATATAATGAGTTTGTGAGTATATGGGAGCTGTGTTCAAAAGAGATAGAGTGTGAGCTTGTGTACTTTGCATGCCACCTCCCATTGTGTCCAATCGAGTTAAAACAACAATAGAAAGTATCATGTTTAGTTTCTGACATTCTCTGACACTCCTGGCAGCTGACATGAGGTACATAGTTGGTTTGTGAGCATTGGTGAGTATGGGAGGTGCTAAGAAAGCTTTTGACACGTTTTTACAAAGTTTATCAATGTGAGTTTTGAAGTTTACTTTGGACAGTTTTGAGGCAGCAAACGAGCATGTTATTAAATGAGGCTTGTCATTCTTGAATGCTAGCTGATCCATGATTCGAGTTGTGTAACAATATATTGGTGTTGTGTGTCGAGAAAATGAATAACGAGGGTGTTTTGGAAGCTTTCTCGCGTCTGGAAACCAAAGAAAGAAAAAGAAATCAAAGGGTGGGTTGGATTCGCTGGGCTGCTTGGCTGCTGGGCTGCTTGGCGTGGATCAGGCCCAAACGAAAAAGAAATAATTAAGGGTCCGTTTGGTGGTAATTGAGGGTTAAGTGAAAGGTTTGATGTGTCCCGTTTATAGTTTGGGAAATATGAGAGTGATTTTGAACGTATAATTTGGAGAGGAAAGTTCATATATTTAGTATCCATGTACCTTGCTTCTCTTCCACCCTGAGCTCGATAGAAACTACAAGTATGTATGATTGTATGTAATGTGAGTGTGTACGTGTAGTGTGAGTATATGAAGATATACAAGGCTAGTTAAGTACCTAAGTTGTGTGATATTTTAAGTGTGTGTGTTTGGTCGAATTGCATGGAGTCTTTATATACATGATCGGGAAAGTGATAAGTAACATGGATAGGATGCTTGCATGTTCTTTGATTGGCCAAAATGGATATGGTGTGAGAGTTTGCACCTGGTTTTCTAGGTCGTACTTGGGGTAGTAACAAGTGAGGGAGGGTGAAGGAGTGAGTTATAAGTTATATTTGAGGGAGGTTTACTTGGGTCAGGTTTGTATTCCACAGATAACAGCTACGAATTACATTTTTGGTTCAAAATCATACGAGTCTAGACGTAAAACATTATTTCGGACAACTTTCGTGTTTTACACTTTTCTTGGTTCGGACCAGAAGGGCCTTAAATTTAGGATTTAAATTCGTTACAGAAAGTTGGTGGTTTATTAGAATTTATACGAAGTGTTATTACTATTTGTGTTAATTTGAGATTGTGTAAGGTGCCTTAACTTGATCAATATTCTAGTATAGCAATTATATTTAAAAGTTGATAACAATTGTCTTTCATGGTTCTTAGAAGCATGGAAAACTAGAGTTGTGAAATAAAAGGGATATGTCGTGTGTAAAAGTTAAAATAAACTGAGCTAAAGCAAACATGTACTTGTGACTTGTAAATATAATAGTTAGAGGTGTGCTTGTTCAAAGTATCGTGTCGAGGTCCAAAATATTATTGAGCAATCTCGGGAATTTTCGTAGGCTCCGGAAATATATAAATATTGTACGGTAAATATACGAAACGTATATTTATAAAATATAAACGTTTTAAATATATTACATTATTCGCGATATTTATAGATTATCGAGGTTGTGTGTAAGCATCGTTCCTAGGCAAATGGTCAATCATAATTGTCGTAGTGATTCACATAATAAGTCATGCATATAAAAAAAAAATTGTTCCTCGTAAAAATGGTATTTAATTCACGTAATATCCTTTTATTCAATTATTGATATTTACTAATCGTATGGGAAAATTACGGGAGGTTACATTTCCTGAGGCATTTTTTGAGATATTTTGGACTAGATACATGGTTCCTAATATTGGGCGGTAATTTTTTCCCGCCACACTTACTGCTGCTTTCACTAGTCTAGCATCCGCGGCTACCAGCCGTGCACACTAGACTGGGGGGACATGATGACGTATAGTCTATATTTGGGCCACGAGCCCAAATGATAAACATTACTAAAGCCCAAACCCACCACGAGTGGGCTATCATAACAATGATTTGGGCCGCACTACCAATGGGTTGGACTCACGTAGGCCCAAACCCAACCAAACTATTTATGGTCTAGATAAGGATCTTCTATTCACGGATAAAGATCCTTGGACTGAATAAGCACCATGTGTGCGAAGAGTAAGGAGCACGAAACCTACAAGGATTCTGCGCCTATATATATAGAACGACATAATTCTCGTTAAAGGTACGATTGACAAAACCCTAACTCTTCAATATAACCCTAAACCGATTACTTACTCTCACGCCGGAGGATAATCGTGGGAGACAATCCCACGATAAGTCTAACGGTGTTTGTTTACTTTCTTAGTGCGCAGGTTTCAAGCATTAAGAACTAATTGGTACGATAGTAGGAACCCAAACAAGGAACGCCCAACTTTTGTATCAACAAGACTTACATACATTAGCCCAAGCTATTTTTGCCTTTCCTTTAGTTAACTCCCCCTGACACCACAAGAATCCTATTGATTGAATCTATAACTGTTTGTGGGAGAAGAAAAACAGATGACCAATAGACTTGGATGGAGGCCAGTACAGTAGAGATCAATTGAAGTCTTCCTGCAAAAGAGATACTTTTGTTTCTCCAATCATTCACTCTCTTAACCACCTTGTCAATCAAACTTTTGCACTGCTTTACACCATGACTTCTTGTAATTAGTGGAACACCTAAGTACTTAACAGGCAATTCCCCCACAACAAAAGGCATTACGTTCAGTTCTCCAATCTTTCTTCTTTCCCAAGGCTGTCTGATTTGTGTAAATAAGTATTCCAAAGAAATACAAATGAAGTATATATTGCCCGGGTCGTTTTCCCAACGAAGTGTGAATGGGATTTTGTGTTCGGTTCGTGGTTGCGTGTGATGAATAGAAAAAGGGATTTTTGGATTTTTAGACTAAGAGTATAAAATATAAACTAAAAATAAACTAAATAGCATATAAAACAATTTATAAAAGCTAAATTATCCTAAAACGTAAATAAAACCTAAAAACACGAAATAACGAAAACTTAACGCATCTAAAAACCTAAATTATGGGAAAATGCTTCTAAAATTCAAATTTAATTTTAAAAAGTCCAAAATACTTAAAAAGAATTTTAGAAAAAAGATTCGTAGTTTTCTTATTCTTATTTTATTTACTATGAATTAAAAACCACTTAAAAAATAAATGATAAAAAATAGTAAACTAAAACGGAAAAATCTCAAAATTTTCATAAAATTAACTTAAACGCATCAAAGTCAAATAAGATAAGCAAATTTAGGTGAAATTGAAATCTAATCCAAAAACGCTAAATTACGGGATAATCCCGAGCTTAAAAAGCAAAATGATGGAAAACTAACCCTAGATATGAAGTTCTATTTTTCCTAAGTCCTATTTGATAAAAGAAAATTTTAGAAAAAAGAAAATTATTTTTATTTAGTTTTATTTAATTTTTTTATGAATTAAAGACTAAGTAAAATTATTAAAATGATTAAAAATAGAAAATGAATTCAGAAAAGTATGGAATTTGGCAGGAAAATATTTTACTATAATCTTATCCTAGGAAAAATACTAAAAGTGAAATTGCTTTTTTGGAATAAGCAGAAAATAAGCCAAACAGTCTATCAAGCTAGAAATGAAAAAAAGGTTAAATAATAAAGGGTGCAAGGTTCTAATGAGAAAAGTCCCTAGGGCAAATGGTAATGGTGTTGTTGTGTGAGGTGTGGGGTTTGGTGAGGTCCAGGGTTCGACCCCTAGTCCTCCTGGTCCTTACTTTTTTGAAAAACTATTTTATTTTTTATTTTTCTATTTGGAAATTGTTTATAAGCTTAAAGCATAATACCAAACAGTCCTTGTAAGTACTAATGCACAATCTTAGAAAAGCTTTTGCATAAGCTGAGTATAACTTCAAATACCTAAAGCTAACCTGAAGAACTATTCTAATCCTAGAAAGTAAAATAAGCTAAAGAAAACAAACATAAGCTAATTCTAAAACTGTTTCATAAAACAGCCCCTAAGACCTAATTTAAGCCATTGCATAAGCTACACAACTAAAAGCTAAGGTCTGCAAAACATGAAAACAACAAGATAAGCAACAAATAAGCTTGCAAACCAATTTTCAGATACTAAAGAGCTTGTATGAGCTTATTACGAAGCAATTAAGGAAGCTAGATGAGACAGTTGTTTGACAGCAGGATTAAAACAGCCTGAGTGGCACTATTCAGGCTAAGATATAAACTAGAAGAAGAACAAGCTAGAGTTTAAAAGCTTAAAATAGTTTTAGATTAGAAAATAAACAACACAAAAAATCATTTTTGAAAAATTTTGGAAAAAGTGTAAGCTGAGAAAATGGACTAATAAGCAGACACATGAGACAGTTATTGGTGTTTTTAAAAAAATTGATACAAGCATGAAATTTGAACCAAATGACTTGTGCACTTCCTTACGAAATGACCTAAACAATTGGATTTATTATTTAGACTTAAAATGACTTCATTTAAAAAACTAAAAAGAACTTTTAACTATTTTACCAACATAAGCTGAATAACTCAGTTTTAACTCATGAAATTTTGAACACTACTGAAAAAGCTATAGGACTTTATAAAAACACTACAATAAGTTATAAACTACTGTTTTGGCTCAGATTTAGCTACTATAAGTTGACCTTAAAAGCGAAAGTGACCAAAAGTTAAGGAAAAAGCTTATGCCAAACACCCCCTTAAGTGACTGTTTTGAGATTTTAGATTATTTAAGACCAAATGAGCTATGACTTGGAAAGACAAACTATCACATAAGTGTAAAAAGACATTAAAAGCAGTAATCAACTAAAATTAAGTACTAGAAACAAGCTAACAAGTTTAAGCTATTTGTTGGTATTTTATGAGTTTATAAGCAAAACTGAAAACTAATGAAATACAAGCTATTGTTATCAACTAGAAAGCATAAAAAAGCAATAATAAGCACAAGTAAACTAATAAGCAACTAAATAAGCAAAGTGCAGAAATTAAAAGCTAGAATTGTAATTAATTGGAAACTTACAAGTGCCCTTGCTCAAACAAGGCTTAAATTGCTCCAAGCACTGATCTACAAGCTCTAGATTGTTTAAAAACAAGCTAGTAAAAGTCCTATAAGCCCTTCCCTGTCTAGCATATCATCCACAAGCTTATTTGACTTTTGTTTTAACTATTTTTGACTTTTTTATATATTTGAAATTAAGACTGAATTAAACAGAGATAAACTCACAAAAGGCTATAATCAGCTTTAATGAGCTTATGAGAACAGAAATTGAAGCTAATTAAACTTAGTTAAACAATATTTAAATGCAGAAATGTAAATTCGACAATGATTTAAATGAAAAGTTAAACTTGTATTAATAAAAGTAAATTACAATACTGAAAATTAAAAGACAATTGAAATTAAAAGGCAATTACACTAAATAAGCAGTAAAAAGACAAGTAATTAAATGGACTCAATACAAAATATTGGACGGGTTGTTGTGTGTGAGAGGTGTCTTTATTTATATCTGAGCTCAGGGTCTTCTAGGGTTTCTGAGGAAGCATCTGGATACTCTTTCATCAGCCTTTGGATCCTTTCTCATGTGGAAGTAAAATCCTCAACCCTTGGATCAATCACCAAGTCACATCAGCCAATCATTGTTAAATTAAATTAAAGCGTGACGCCCCTCACTTCATAACACCTGACAGCGTCAGGTTATAAATGCACAAAATTCTTGTGAGGCGTCTCTTGTTAATTTTACACGAGACATCCATCTTGAAATTACAAATGATGGCATCACGTTGTAGCTAGTGACGTCGTCAGCCTTCCTTATATGCCGTCCTTATTGCGACTTCGTCGTTTTCTTCACATTTTTGTCCAAATACGCTCAAAAAGTGTTGTTTTTCATAATTCTCGTCCCAAGTACCTAAAATACAAAAAGAAACGATTTAGGGAAACATTTGATCATATTTACTCGATTTTAGGCCTAAATGACCCCTTAAAAAGTACCAAATAAATCCTTGTCACTTATTTATTTAGATATAATTTAGTCATTAATTTGTATCTCACATAGATAATTGTAAAACTCTACTAACGGATGAATCAACAGTGAGTCTATGTTATGAAATGAAATGCAAGTTTCAAATTTTACTAATGCAAGTTGCAAATTTTCTTTTTCAGAACTAGAATCATCAAGTATCTAAATTATACAATAGTATTTTATTTTAATAGAAGAAGAAAATTCATACAAAATGAGAAACATGGCACTTATTTGACCTCCAATGATAAGAACTCAAAAGAATCATGTATCAAAATTGCGTATCATAAGTTAACAAGTAACATGTTAATCTTGCAAAGTATCATACAAATCATGTTAATATTTAGTTGCATGAAACATATAAGCATGCCGACAAAACCTTTCCAAGGTTTACATATTAATCAATCAAATAGTTATTATGTCAAGATACCCAATCATATCAAACAAATAATATGTAATCGACACATATATGTGTAATGCAAGTGATTCTTAATAAACTAAAAAGAAACTCAAATCTACTTCTTGTTTGAATAATATTTCTAAGACAAGATAATTAATACATGATTTAATGAGACTCAACTATATTTAATAAAACAAAGGTGATGAAGATGTCATGTTTTATATGGAAATCTAACAAATATGTGTCAACAAATTTTAATCTATGTAATTAATTTGTATAATAAAATGCCTTCTAAATGTTTATCATACCAAAAGTACTTTGACAAATTATAAGTGTACATGTAGTGAACACATAGTGTGACAAAGAAACAAGACGAAAAATTTATGCAACACATGTTTAAATGATAACATTTTAGAGCATGTATTATATAGACCTTCCTAAGCATGGATCTAATGAATGACCGAATAAGACACAACCATTCAAATATATAAATATCATATAAAGACATCATGTCTCAATAATGACATACCATGAGTTAACAAGTAACTCGTTAATCATGCAAAACATCATATATATATAAAGAATGAAAATATCATATAAATCATGTTAGTATATAGTAACATGAAACATATAAGCATGCATGCATCATAAATAAATGACCAAGGTTTACACATGAATCAATCAAATAGTTAACATGGTTATGTTAAGATGTCCAATCATTATCAAGCAAATAACATGTAATAGACACATGCATGTGTAATGCAAGAGATTTTAATCTTTGTGTTTGGAATCTACGGTTGAATGATCTAAAAGGTGACATCTTTAAGCATGTGTTACGCAAGTGATTTGGTCATCCAAGACCAAGAGATAAGTTTGTGTGTGATAATGGAATATGGTAAGAATGTTCTCAAGAAAGCTCTTTGGAATAGGAATCTAAGTGAAGTTACCAACTTCAATAGATTTTGTGTATGCTCTAGAGATAGGGTTTGAACTAGGTTATGAGCAAGGTTTGGTTATGATGAACACTTGAAAAGAAATAGACACATACAGTGTCTTTTAACAAGTAGAATTATTATGTGGAATAAAGTCATCATGCTTATGAAGACTAAAATGACAAGATGATGAGAAAGGTTAGGTTATGGTGTACGCTTGAAGGAAATAGATACATATAGTGTCTTTTAATACGTAAGATTATCGCGTGGAATAAAGTCATCATGCTTATGAAAACAAGAATGACAAGATGATTGGGAAGCTCTAGTTCATAGAACTCGCAGATGTTTATTTAAGATCATTAACCCGATGAGGTGTAATGAAATCTCATGTATCACAACCGTTCATGTTTCAAGGAGAAAATGATGCATAGGATATACAATATCCTTTTAACAGGATGAAAACTTAACGCATGATTTCTTAGGCATAATGTCTTCCAAAACATCATGTTTTCCTAAATGAATATATGAAGCCAAAGTGTTTGAATCGGATAGTGCTATCTAAATATACTTGGTCTCAAGATTATACTAGATGATGACAAGAGGAATTAACTCGAGTTTCTTATGTATACTCCTCAAGAGTCATTGTTGCTCGAGGTACATGAGGTTGGCTTTGAGATTGCATTTTAACATATGTTGTTAAGATGTTGATTTATGGTTTAATGAAACTTATGCAAAAGTTAAAAGTATTACCAATACTTTGATAACTTGTGAAAGTGGTACTACTTAAACCTAGTATAACTAAATGTGATCTCCATGCTCATTTGATGGTAAAGGTTCTAATCCTATAGGTGTTAAGGTATAGTTGAGTGTTTGGACAAAGGGCTTTTTGAGCAATGCACTCAATGAATTCAAACAGTGGTAAGAATGGTGGATTGGTTGATCTAGGTGGTAAGTCTTCTAGTGTGTCTTAATAAAGATGTGGTGATGTAGAGGTTTGTTGTGCTATGGAAGTACTTAAGTTTCATCGATGTTGAAAATAAAACGGATGGATACTAAGCCTTGTGGTACATAACTAGTGAGTAAAGTTCTTGAGGTTTTGGTTATGTTTGTGAAGCTTAGGGGCTGAGATATATCATAGAAGTGAATGAGATGATGGTGAACGAACAAGTGAACTTAAGTACTCAATGTTCAATAATGAAAACCTATTGTCATTTGTTTTATCCCTATTGATTGAGAAAGTATTAGGATAAGTGTTTTAACATATGTTATTAGAATGCTTGGGTGTAGATTCTTTCTGATGTGACTTTGAATGACTACAATCGTAAGTCGGATTTTCTTGAATATTATAGATGAAATACTTAAGTTGTCAATCCTACTTTGTTGAGATTGGATAGTGCTACAGAATAGCAAGACTTGATAATACATCTATAACTTAAGTGTAAGTTATGACTTGATGTAAATCCTTATCGTCTTGAAGGATGACACATTACTTTCATGTTAACCAAGTGAGGTAACATATATAGATACAAGACAATATCCATAGTCACAAGTTAGACTTGTGATTTTGATATTATATGTAATCTATGTAAGTAACGAGTCCGGATTAGTTAGGAAGTTGTCAAGTCACCAAATAAGTGAAGCTAATGGATGAAGGATGAGTTAAGGATGGAAGAATGTAGAAACCATTGGTAATTACTACAAAACATTTGTGGTTAGGGACCCACGGATGGTAAGGAACCAATTAAAAGGGTTCCTTCCTTTATGCATAAGGGTTCCTTGGGTGAGTTTTGTTTAAATTGAGTTTTTGGCGGGAAGTGGTTTCCTATTGGTTATAATAAGTAAAAATGGTCCTAATATGCTTAATGAATACTAAGGAAAATGTTTCTCACTAAAGTGAATGATTTGGTGGAGGAGTGGTGATTATGTTGGCATTGCAAGATTTTGGAGATGGTGTCGGAGTAGCAAGGTTGAGGACATTTCTATCTTTGATGGGTGAGGAAATGTTGAGTGATGAATCACTTGATGATGATGAGCTTAGTTGAATGGTTTTGTTGAAGCAACATGGTTTTACACTAATCCTAGCGGTTTTCCTAATAGGTCTAGATGATTCGGATGAGGTGTTGGATTTAGTCATTTCAAGACTTTGGTTAGCTAAAATTATAAGAATAAGAGAAGTGATGGTGATGGTGTGAATTGGAAGTACGAATGTAAAAAAGGTATGAGTTAAGGTATATCATGTGAAAAACAAAATTCATTTTTTTGATGGGTGAGGACGGGTACCATAATAAGAACTATATATGGTTCTCATTTATCAAAATTGATATGTATTTAGTTCCTCAAGTGTTTCTTTCATTGTGGTACACTGGTGGATTTTCTATGGGTATGCGTATTTTGTATTTTCATTGTATGGGTTTCATGAACATTTGATTTGCGTCTACTTTTATTGGGGAAAATTTCTCATTCTGTTTTCTAGCTTTGATTTTTGATATTCGTTTACTACTGATGCGTAGGGATTGCACCAGGCTTTACCTCTCGAGGGATCTCGAGAAGCTTACAACCCCCACCAGGCAGTGTACCTGATCGATGTAGTATAGTATAATGACAAGTACCGGGGGATTGATCGTTCAGCTAGGAATAGTGTCGCTAGGATTAGAAAACCTAAAGACTAGGTCTAGAGATGAGGGATGATTCTTTTTGTATTTTTATATTTTTATGAAAGTAATTAAAAATCTCGGGTTTGAAGGAGTTGGGCCGAATTAGTTGCTAGTCAACTAACCCAATTACTAAGATGCAATCAAAATAAAATACTAAAATGAAAATAAAACTAAATTAAACTAGAGTTGTGAGCAATATGTGGGAGAATTGTGTTTACTTAGATTTCACTACTCCCTAGATATCTTTTACAGGTTAATTACTTGTTACAGTTGCATAGATGACGGATTGTATTCCTTAATACCATTCATGAGGTGGCGTACTTACTTCCCCAATCCTATAAGCGCCTACTTCACTCCTATGTCTAGCCGGCTAAGAAGCTCCTAACATGGGATCACTAGAATTTGCTCATGCATTAAATACAACCAATAAAACCTAGTACACATCGGTTCATGTTTCCTAAGACGTTCAAGCATGTTACACAATGGAGATCTGCCAGTTTTCTTAAGCCTAACATTGAAATCATTCATCCAATACAACTATAAACAAGTAATCAACATATAATTAACATCTAGGTTTCATTACATCTAAGCAAACACATGAAAGATCTAGCCTAGCATGTTGAAATCAAGACAAGCATAAGATATATTCAAACAACACATAGACATATTGATTGAATTGAAAGAAGACTTATCTCAATTGAACATGAAAGGATTCAAGGGGTGAAAACCCTTGAAAATACTGTAAAATACGACCTAGGGTTTACAAAGTCCGGCCCTAGTATTCTCCACACAAGTTCCTCTCTAATGAATGAAAAATAGAAAACTGTATATAGATTCTGAAAGGTGACGGTGTCAAGAACAAATTTCTGACGCCGTCATCTCGCCGTCAAATAGTTTCTCGGACTGCCTAGATCTGGGTTTGACGCCATCATGTGTATCCCTTATGCAGGCCGTCACCATATTATCTCTTGACGCCCTTCTTGTGACGCCTTCAGGTTTTCACTGGGTCGTCACGGATTTTACTCTTGACGCCGTCATGATTTTCTTCTTGACGCCGTCAGGTACTGTTCTCAGCATGGAAAATTAAGTCTTTGCCGTTTTCTTCACTTTTATGCTCCAAAAACGTCCAAAATGCTTCCTTTTCCAGAATTCACTCCCAAAGTACCTAAATTCACAAAAGGAACAATTTAGGGCAATATTTGATCAAATAAATTCAATTCCGGGCTTAAATGACCCCCTAAAAGTGGTTCATTTTTCGCCTCATCAACTACGCTAGTCGATAATTCGTAACCCTTTTGAGTTCGTTGATATATGTTTTAGTTCGACCGGTTATATGATTCGTGCCGTTTCCTTAGGGTAGATTGTCGTTTTGGTTATCATCGTGTTTGTTGAAGAAGAAGAGGATGGTTGCTAAGTTGTCCAAGTGAGAGGTACAGATTCAAGATGTACGTTCTTCAGGTATGTGATCAACGATAGTGAGTTTTCGTGGACACTGGTAAGATAAAGGTAGTGAAGCGTAGGAAGTACCTGAGATACCATCTAAGAGGCGATTGTCCTTAGGATTGGCAGGTACTATTGACGATTCATTTCGAATTCTTTTTATAGATTGCATAGGCATCACGGAGGTAGAAGAAACATATGAGGAACTGTGTGATACATGATTTAAAGTTGGGGAGTAGAACTTGGAGATGATATTTGTATGGAGCAGGAAGTGTTATCTACACAAATCATAAGAATCTTTAGCATATATTTGACAAGAGGTTAATATATGTGGAAGAGAAGGTGGGTGTGGAAGTTCTCAGTGACTACGATTGTCTGATTTGCTACCGTCAAGGAAGAGTGGACATCATGGTAAGAGCGCTGAGCAGGAGTGAATGAGTGAAACTTAGTTGTCTATGAACAATTATTGTGATAATTCAGTTTGGAATTAAAGGGATGATACTGACAGCTCAGAGAGAGATGTTCAATGGAGAGAACGTGTAAGAATAAGGATCTCTTGGTTTAGACCAGCAAATGGAAAAGAATGAAGATGGAGGATTGTACTTTGAGGACCCGCTATTGGTTTCATGGAGAGGAAGCTTCAGGACATCGATCATGCAAGGTATTTGATACATCCTAGAATGTATAAGACGTATTATTACCTTAACAAGAGTTGTGTTGGGGAGCAAGTATGAAGGAGAATACAGATACTTTAGCAAGTGTTTGATACGCTTGAATGTAAAGGTTAATGTTAATGATTATTAAGGTGATGCAACAGTCAGAGATACATGAAGATTGTGGTAAGGAGGAGTTAGCGAGACGTTACATTTGATGAGTTGGTAGAGAGACGTGGAGTGTCGCGTCAATCAGCTTATAGCAAGATGAAATACTTACTTCGCGATTGTGGTAAATGTTTTATTGAGCCTTGAGATAGCGTATGAAGATGAGTACGACTTATCGTTCTTAAATGAATGGACTAAGTGAGCGTACAAATCAGGCGTTGGATGGTATGATGAGCATGGGTGTGTTTGAGTTTGGAGGGAGCTGAGGTACGCATTTATCTTTAGTTGAGTTCTCCTATAACAATAATTATCATTCTAGTATTAAGAATGTGTCGTTTGAAGTGTTGTATGGAAGGAAATGTAGATAGCCTATTTTGTGGACAGAGGTTGGAACAAGCCAACTAATTGGTTCTGAACTGGAATGAGAGATTGCGAATAAGGTTTTCAGATTAAAGAGAGAGATTTAAGGCAGCGAGATATTCGCCAAAAGATTTATGCGGATAATTGTCGTAAGCCCTTGGAGTTTAGTGTTGGCAATCATGTAATGCTGAAAGTGTCTCCTTGAAAGGGTGTTGTGCGATTCGGTAAGAAAGGCAAGTTAGCACCGAGATGTGTTGGACCGTTTGAGATTTCGGAAAGGATTTGATTTGTGGCATACCGGTTGAAGTCAGCTGAGGAATTAAGTGGTGTACATTATATGTTTCATGTATCCAATTGAAAGAAGTGTTTGGCGGATGCTAGTCTGCATGTGCCATTAGATGAAAGTAAGGTTGACAAACTCTTCGTATTGTCGAGAAACCTGTTGAGATTATGGATCGAGATGTTAAGGGTTTGAAGTGTGGGAGATAGCGTTTGTAAAGGTACGGTGGGATTCTAAGCTTGTTCCTGAGTTTACTTGGGAACGTGAGGATCGGATGAAATTTAAGTACCCAAATTTGTTTGCTGATGTGGTTGGGGTAGTAGATCGTTTTGTAGTTGGTTATGGATCATGGAAGTTAGATGCAGGGTGTTCGCAAATGTTTTAATTAATGTTTGTTTTATGTGTATCCATTATAAGTGGTGCTTCTTGCGGTTACCATTTGGTTTTCATTTGGTTCGGGGGGTATCGTACCTACCTGTGAGAAGTCGTTTGGATCATTGGTGTTATTGATCGGGGAGTGTATCTATTTGCGTGTATCGTTGGAGTGACGAAAGGTTTTCTATCGTGTGAATTCAGGTATTTAGTCGGTTCACATTTTGTGGTTCTTTCTCTGTGATTTTATGGAGTGGTATTATTCCGCTTAAATATCCATAAATTTTATTTTGCTGTTGTGAGTGGTGACTAGAGTAGTTGAAATCTCAGGGCGCGATTTCCCTAAGTGGGGGATGATGTAACAACCGTGGTTTTAGCAGGTCAGTTTGACTGATAGTCTTGACTCGGTTGACGTTTGTTTGGTGTGTCCTATGTGATTTAAGTGATATATGTGTGATATAGCTGAGTTTTAGCACTAAATCCCTTTGCGTGGTGTTATTTTTGTGAGTGAGTAATGTTGATATTTGGAAAAGTTCATTTTGATCGCATTTGTGGTGTAGAAATGACTTGTGAAGTTTTGGTGTTTTTTTGTGTTTTTGCGTAACGAGTCTTCGTTCAAGTATTTGAGCGTTAGCAAGTTACGAGGAGTTTGTTTTTATGTGTTATGCTTATAAAAGAGTGAAAATCTATTTTTGAAAACTTTATTTTTGAAAATGATAATTTTCCGAGTCGTCGTAAAAACTAAGGTTTATCGCGTAAGACGTTAGGTTTCGTTGTGGGTTCGAATAAAACATAAAAAGTATGAGTTTTTTAGTGTAATAAATAAATTTAATAAAAAAATATAAATATATATCCTATATATATATATATATATATATATATATATATATATATATATATATATATATATATATATATATATATATATATATAAATCGGCCATAAGGGTTTAAATGGGGAAAAAGGAAACAAATTTGACTCTAATTATAATTCTATCTACAATAATGATAGGGTAGTATAAATACAAAACTAAATCACCCAAACCCTCCCCTTGGTCGAAATTCTCCAGCAAGGAAGGGAAAAGTTAGGGTTTTCAATAATGGGAAGCTTGGTGATTCGTGGGTTCAAGATTCGAAAGTTTTAGGTATAATTTTCAATACATGTATTCAATTAATTAATATAATTCATGTAATAATTATATGACGGATTAGAGTTTGTGTTAACTTCTGTAAATTAATGTTATTAAACATGTTAGGATCAATAATTAGAAATAGTATGATGTTTGATTAAGAGAATTGGGCGTAAAACATGCTAGTTATTGAGTTAGAGTTTTGACAGATTTGTAAGGCTGGAAAGATTCGAAGGTATTTAATAGATGGTGATGAGTTAGGTCACGAATTTTTAGTCTAAATTGAAGTTTAATGAAATAGCTTTCCAAAAAGTCCGGCCACGATTGATTTCTAGGTCCGGAAGTTAGTCTTTTGATTTTTCTTTGTTAAGGTGTCAAAGCTGTAAAACCGGGACAGATTTAGGGTCATAAGTTTGATAGTGAGATGTGGATGAAAAGTGAGATTTAGCTTAGCCCTTCTGGTTGAGTTAAGTTTCATATGTACTTAGATACCCACGTGAAGGATTTGCGATAAAAAGTTGTGAAAGTATTTTAATTTAATTAAAACTTTTTGGTGTGCGTTAATATCCGAATCTGGATAGTTTTTAAGTTTGATTTTTCAAAGGATACTTTTGTGTGTTTTTAGACCATGGCCTTCTGGGACTAGCTTGTATGCTTATGAGAGACTATGGTAAATTTTTTGTGTGAGTTATTGAGCTTTTAAAGTTATTATTTTATGTGGGCGAATGTACCCTAAAATTCTGCGTTTTCTGATTTTATAAGTGCAAGGGATTTAGTGAGCATTAGTATTTCGTGGTGATTATTATGGAGTCTAGGAGATCCATGGTGGGTCATATAAACCTTAGACATCCATCATATGCATATTACATGGGTTATAGCTTTTAGATTGGCCATGTGTAACGTGGATTTATTTTGTATGTTATAGATTTGTGATTTGGGTTTGTGGAAGCTGCAAAGTTTGAGGTGAGTTTATAGTCTCATATTTTTACTTTGTTTTAAACTTGGGATGGGAATGATGCTTGTGATAATTGTTTTGAGTTATTGTGATTATGTGTGGTTTAAAAAAGCTTGGACTTATAATGTTATTGTATAAATGCTATATGTGATGATAATGTTATGTGGATTGGATAATGTGATGATAATGTTGTGTGGTCCAATTGGGAGGATTATCCAATTGGAGAGTAATAACTCCTACTCGATATAATGTTGTGTGGTTTATATGGGATTCAATTGGGAGGATGCTTATCCTGTTGCTCGCACATGCGACCTAATTGATGATACTGTTGGGAACGGGGGTCACGTTCCGGCCCGAATGTTGTGATGTGGATTCAATTGGGAGGATGCTTATCCTATTGCTCGCGCATGCAACCTAATTGACGATGAAATGGGATCGGTGGACACGTTCCGTCCAAATGGTTGCCTTTGTGTGTGATGATTGGTTTGTGAATACATTTAGCTTGTATGATAACTATAATTATTTGTCCAACAATGTTTTATAATCACAGTGAATCGGTTGCCTATTGTGTATGAGTCTTAAACCTATGAATCTCACCAACATTATGTTGACGTTTTAAGCATCATTTTCAGGTGAGCTTTCTAAGTATAAGATAGAAGGATGTGATTAGACGAGACCTTAGTTGCATTGGAAGTGATTTATCATCTATGTTTGGTCTTATGTATTGTTTTGCATTTTTGTTTTGGTTATTTTATTTTGGGGTATTGTTACAACACTTTGTGTTTGTACTTTACTCTATTTTTATGCATGTAGTTGTTCTCTATATAGACACCAGGTGTTGTGATGATATCCATGAAGTTACACCCTCGCGTTTCCGCCTTGGCGAGGTGTGACAATAACACTCTCTGCTCCATACAAATATCGTCTCCAAGTTCTACTCCCCAACTCTAAGTCGTGTATCACATAGTTCCTCATATGGATCTTCTACCTCCGCGATGCCTAAACAATCTATAAAAAGTTCAAAATGAATCCTCAATAGTACATGCCAATCCTAAGGACAATCGTTTCTTAGATGGTGTATTAGGTACTTTCCACTCTTCACTACTTTTATCTTACTAGTGTCCACAAAAACTCGCTATCGTTGGCCACATATCTGAAGAACGTACATCTTGAAGCTAAACCTCTCACTTGAACAACTTGACAAACATCATCTTCTTCCTCAACAAATACAATGATAACCAAATCAACAATCTATCCTAAAGAAATGACGCGAAACATGCAACCGGTCGAACCAAAACATATATCAACGAACTCAAAAGGGGTACGAATTATCGACTAGTGTAGTAAACGAATATCAAAATCAAAGCTAGAAAACACAATGAGAAATTTTCCCCAATAAAAGTAGACGCAAATCAAATGTTCATGAAAACCCATACAAAAAAAATATAAAATACACATACCCATAGAAAATCAACCAGCGTACCACAACGAAAGAAACACTTGAGGAACCAAATACATATCAAATTTGGTAAATGAGAACCATATATAGTTCTTATTCCGGTACCCATCCTTACCCAACATAATGAATTTCGTTTTTTTTTTTTTTTTTTTTTTTTTTTTTTTCATGATATACCTTAAACTCATACATTTTTTTTAATAAAATATATACAAACCATTTTATGTAAGAAAATCATCTCCGTCTTAGATTCCATATTAGGCATAGTTTTTATAACACCAAAGGTTAATTATATAAATATAGTATCTCATCTTACTTGTTTAAGATATTTAAATCGTGCTTATTAAGACAGTAAAATAAGTAGACTTCCATAGCATAATTGTTATAAATAGCTTTGACAATAAACTGATAACACATTGAACTTATGACATCATCATAACCATTTTTTTTCCCACACCTCATTTTGATCATAAAAATAATAGTTTCCAATAAATGACCTTGAAATACCCAAAATGAATTGTAAAATACCATAAGGACTCTAACACAACCACTTAATCGAATGCCAAAGACATAGAAGAATCAAATAATCAAAATAATCATCAAACGAACTCATACCAGTGAACACTCACGCAAATACATTGCAAACCAAGCGAAGAACGTAAAGACTCATTTGTACAACGATCAAATTAGGATCATAGAAAAAATATCGATACTGACAGGTCGCAAAACATGTCACAAAATCCAATTGGCGTGTAAATGAGGGATTTAAATATCCGCACCAACTTATCACAACCAACTTATCACGACCCAACAATACTCGAAGAATTATATAATTTCACCACATCAAATAGGAAGGATGAGAAATTCATACCAACATGGTATGAACAGGGGCACTAAACTTAGAACTAGATATCCGAACGGAGTGTCTAGAAACGCACTAACTTAAATATCACAACATTAGTACCAACAGGTAATCGAGGTATCAACATATGATAGGTAGAATGGAATCTTACCACCTACACACCCCAACATATAACGGTTGCCCAAACGGCTAAGAGAATACATCTCTAACCATACAACCTCCATCAACATCACATCACATAACATCTACCCCAACATATAACAATAAGTACCAATCAAAGTAATCATGGTCACAAGTCCGCATGTGTGATACCCTTATAATTATGTTCGCGACCATAGTTATAAGACCTACTCCACTCGTATACTTACTTCCAAAACCACACATCTCAATGATAACGCACATATACCACATAGAACCTAACACACATCACAATCCATGCTATCATACTTGCAAGTCCACTTGTATTGTGACGCATGTATAATTATGTTGGCCACCATAATTATGTATGCCCCCTTTCACAAGTGTACTCCCTCCTATGACAACTCTTCATGCAAACAATCATCTCACATGGAATAATTCCAACAATCACGTAAACCCTATAATCAAAATCACTTGGATAAGATCGATCCAACATCCAAGAGTAATCGTGCTCCAACATGGCTCCAGACGGCAAAAGACAATATACGAATTCCAAAACATGACACAAAACAAAAGACGTCGCATAATGGCTCAAACTCCACTCTCGCACTTGCCTCCCCACTCAGATCGGTTAAACTTACTACTCACTGCAGACTCTAGATCCGAATCCACATCGTACTCTTCCTCTTCACTTATCCATCCATTCCGTTTTCCCTCGATATGTGGTAGTGGACGACTAGCAAAGCCATCCCTGAGGTTTCTCTCTCCCTCTTCCACATGATCTACAAACTAATACAAATTACGAGGTTTTTACTGAACCACCTCTCCCTCATATGAGAAGTGGGGACACTTCCCAAGGTACTTGGTAACGGCTCCATATCTAGCAGTCACCATGGTTACAAACCTCTCTACTTCCTCTCCACCAATGTTTTCCATAAACATCCTCTTCCTGTCCGAACAAAGATACTTGCTAGCGGGAACCCGGATTCTGCAGTTAGTCCACTTCATCCTACCACTTCTCTTGCAACCGGTAGCAAAATGATAGCCCAAGGAAACTCCTTGCGCGAGGGAAATAACATATTAAAATCGACATATACTGCACTAAGTATAGGGGTTCGATATGCGTCCAGGTCTCGATAAAACATCTCATACATTTAGGAAAAATATACGTATAAAATACCATACTTATACATAGGTCCTAAATGCAACTATATGAGGGACTCCTAGGTTATAGTCAAGGTTCAACCACCTACTTCTCTATAACCAAGGCTCTGATACCAATCTGTTACACCTCGCCAAGGCGGAAACGCGAGTGTAACTTCATGGATATCATCACAACACATGGTGTCTATATAGAGAATTTTTATATGCAAATAAATAGAGCAATGTACAGACACAAGGTGTCGTAACAATACCCCAAACAAAATAACCAAAAACAATACTCCAAAAGTAATTTCAATAAAACATAAAGTGATAGTCGAAAGACTTTAGGGTATCACAATGAAAATCAAACAAATCCATAATTCAAACATAAAGATAATCCATTCTCAAATGCAACTAAGTCTCGTCTAGTCATTTCCTTCTACCTTAGCCTTAGAAAGCTCACCTGAAAATGATGTTTAAAAACATCAATATAATGTTGGTGAGATTCATAGGTTTAAGACACACAATATCACACAAGGCAACTAGTTCGCTGTGATTATAAAACATAGCAGGACATTAAGTATAGTTATTATATAATCTAGCATGCAATCTCCATCAATCAACCAACAACGCATCATAAGGCAACAACAGGGACGGAACGCGCCCACGATCCACATAAACAATAATGGGTAATCGAACCCTCTGATCAGACCACACAGAATAATAATGGGTAGGGTTACTACCCTCCAATTAGATTGCTCAAATGAACAATGGAAGCATAGCTACCCTTTAATTGAACCACATAGAATAACCACACAATAATATCATAGCATGCATACACATATAATAACACTTACAAGTCCATGCATTTATAAACCACATAATCACAGTAACTTAAAAAGTATTTCAACACAAGCATCATTCCCATCCCAAGTTTAAAACAAAGTAAAAATGGAACTATGAACTCACCTCAAACTTTGCAGCTTCCAAATTATCAATCACAAATCTATACAACAAAATAAGATCACATTACACGGTACCAATCTAAAAGCTATAGTCCATGTAACACACATATGGTGGATGTCTAAAGGTCATATAAACCACTATGATTCACCTAGACTCCATAACAAATACTACCAATCACTTACACTCACTAAATCCCTTGCATACACTTTTCCCGAATACGCAGAATTTTGGGATACTTCTACCCACATGAGATCACGACAAAAATAGTTCCACAACTCACATAAAAAATTCACCATGGTCTCTTATGATCATACAAGCTACTTTCAGAAGGTCATCCTCTAAAAACATACACAAGTACTCTTAATAAAATCAAACTTGAAAACTATCCAGATTCAGATCTGAACGCACACCAAAATGTTTTGACCTAAGAATCATATTTGTACAACTTTTTAACGTCCCTCCTTCGCGTAAAGCCAAAGGGAATATAGAAATCAACTCTATCAGAAGAGCTAACCCTAATTACACTTTCAAACCCTCCTTGGACCTCAATACTTTTACCCTAAATCTGTCCTAGTTTAACAGCTTTGACACCTCTTCTCACAAAAATCATTAGACTGACTTTCGGACCTCAAAATCGATCGTTGGCCGGGCTTTTTGGAAATATCTTTCACTGTACTACAATTTAGACTCAAGATTCATGATCTAACTTATAATAACCTGAAATCCGAAATGGCATCTTAACATTTAAATACGAATATTTAATGTGGTCTTTGAACATTGATTAACTTAAATGTTTATGTTATAAGTATGATTACGAAATAAAAATACTAGACCACAAGTATGATAAATCGGAAACTTAAGCTACAAATAATAAATTACACAAACTTAAATATTATACACATCACACGTTATACAAGTATGAGGGACACTTTTCATTTTTTTTTAAAAACACAACTTAGGGCCGAATATGATTTAGTTTTGAGACCTAATATCAAGACTATTCTAAGTCTAAATGAAGGCCTAATTTTTATGTAGTACGTAATCTGTAACAAGATATGATCAAAAGACATTTGAAAACAATTGAAGAATAAGTCACCCCACTAATCCTTAAGACTCGGCACCTCATCCCCTATTTCCCCCCACTCGTTTCTCCTTATATCCCCTCATTCTCTATTCCAGTTCACAATTTAAAACTCACATTACTCTCACACTCACAAACCCTAAATGCCTAATATGTCACCTGAATAAATAATGAACTATGGTTACCTGCATATCATTCCATCCAACTGTTGTTGAGATCAGTCATGACCTTTGATTATTTCTGAAACTAAACTCTAAACAAAACTCCAACTCAAAAATACATTTGCATAAGAATAGGTAAGTGGTGAGAGTTGATCGAGACTTCAGTTTCTGTTACTAATACGAGATCGGGTTTCTACTATGGGTTGAGTTTGAATGTCTAATTGGGTTTGGTACAGTTCGGCCTCACATCACAGTGTTGGGTCACAACGGGGATCTCTATAGTCGGGTTACTGTCCATGATCATGTTCGAGTTGGCATTATACATCCTGTGTGAGAGTGCTACTAGCAGGGGCGAAGCTTGGAAATTTCGAGTGGGGGGTCGGGATCTAAATTTTTTTTCCTAACACTATGGGGGGTCGAAACCGAATTAAATTGGAGGGGCGAAACCGAAAATACCGAAATTTTTCTACACGAAAACTATATACCCCTACATCGCAAAAAAAATTTCGGGGGGTCGGCCGCCCCCCCCCCCCCCCCCCCCCCCGGCCCCTTAGAAGCTGCGCCCCTGGCTACTAGGGTTTGCATGACCGTATCGTGATTGGTTCGGGAGGTACTTGGACTCGGTTCGATCTTTTCATGCGTAGGTTGCAGCTTAGTTCTGATTCGCTGGTTCATGTGTGGGCTGTAGGTTCGATTTTTGGTCTAGTTGTACCTTCATATTGTGTCCTTGTTTCGGGTTCGACCTTGAACGCAACCTATACTCGTTTTGGATTAGAGGTAATTCCGTGAACCATGTTTTTTTAATAGTATTAGAAATACGTATCACGTGACCATGCACTACTGTTATGATAACTTAAGTCGAACATGGGTCGGTTATATATAAAATATATGCATGCATGAAATCCTACAACTACAACATATTAATATGATGCAATCTGTCCATATATTGATATATACTAGAGGGGTACCCGCGCGTTGCAGCGGCGGTACTCTGTAATTAAATTTTTCAGTGAATCATGTATGTTAGTATATTATGTTCTTTTTGACAATAAATTTACGGATATCAAGAATTTCGTTTAGCTCGTGCCCATTCGGGCTCGTGCCTGTTCGGACTCGATCCCGTTTGGGCCACACCCTTTCGGGCTCTAATATATTTGTATAATGTGTTTTATTATTTGTATTAGTGATATTTAATGCAAGAATTGTGTTTAATTTGATTGTACAATATGGTTGATAATTTGTATTTCTTATGTAAATGGTGTTTTAATAACTGTATTAATTGTATTTATTGACCAGTTAATATTAATTGACTAAATTAAATAGCATTAATGTGGTGTTTTATTTTGTTTTTTTTAATATGTGCATTAAAGTGATGTACATTATGCTTCTTGTCTTGTATGTCTGAAAATTATGTGAATTAAACTGGTGTATATTATGCTTCTTTTCTTGTAAGTCTTAAAAGATTACAAGCATTGAAAGCTATACTTGTAAGTTGTAACAACCCAGACTTTTTAAAAACACTTAAATTTCTAGGCTTTTAATTATATGTGTATGCATCTTTCCTATTAAAGAAATATTTTTGGTCTTAAATACATTTTAAGACTTCTAAATATAGATGTCCCTACAAAAGGCCGGAGGTCCTTTTCTACCTTAGGTAGAACCGGAAGCATCTTCTCTACCTTAGGTAGGGGTATGGTTGTCTACGTCTCAACCTCCCCCATACACCGTGAAAGACGGTATTGGGACCCATAACCCGTGGAAGACGGTATTGGGAGTTACTTTACTTTACTTTATATATATATATATATATATATATATATATATATATATATATATATATATAAAGAGACTGATGGTGAACCATGCATGGGTCTTTTGCTCATTTATTTATGTACGTATGTTCGAGTCTCGTTTTGGTGTCGATCCTTAATTGTTCGAAGGAATATATAAAACCAGAATGTAAAACATTTACTAAGTATAAGTTATATGATATATTAGTATCGAGAGTGTTTTCGTAGTTGGTTTCGAGAATGGTCCTTGTGTCGAGATTGGTTTTGTTTCGGATTTGGTTTATCTTTAATTTTTTTTATTCGGTCTAATACGAAGTCAAAAACATGTTTATATAATTTGTGAAACGGCGAAATCCTAAAACAGTCATTATGATGTTAATTTATATGTTAAACCCTACAGTTAAATATTTGACATATTTAAACTTTAAAATAATTTATTTGACATCTTAATATTAAATCTTGATAATTTATATTTATGATCCTAAATTTTACTAAATTGACATATCTTATCATATTTGTCATTTTAACCCTTAAAAATTATTTAATTGTCAATTATAATCTTAATGTATTAAATTAATATGTTTGAGAAACTTACTATTTTGAAAAGCTACTATAAATGGAAAATTACTAAAAGTGGGAAACCGACTAAAACGAGTAATCTATTTTAAAAGTAAGTTATTAATAATAAGATGATCATTAATTCGTGTAGATTCGCTGGAGAAAGAGTAACTCTCGATCCGTATGTTTCTGATATGGTTTCATTTGCGGTATAAGGTACATATATTCTATCCCTTTTCAGTAGGGACTTCTCATGACTTTCTTTCGATCCTTGATACTGCTAAGATTCCCTTCAGTTATGCCATTGCTATGTTCCCCATTTGATATGATTCGTTGATATGATCTATTTGATATGAGCCTTGCTATGATACCTCTGATTTGATTCTGATTTGCTATCCACTTTGATTATGATTATGTGATTACGAGATTTTGTTATATTATGCTTTGGGAGCATTCTGTTCTGTCATGCTCTGGGAGCATTTTGTTATGGATAGCCTTGCTTTGTTTGTTCTGATATGTTCTGTTCTGATGCCCGAGTTTTTAGTCTACTCATGGAGGTACCATGGGCGTGTCATTGAGGCACCAATGGCATGACACTATCTGGGGCGGTGTGATTAGTCCCCGTCTGATTATGATATGATATGAGATCTCTTGGCCACTTTGTATATGGTTTGTTTGTGAGGGGCGTATGGATGCATCCTAGAATTTTTTTTGATATGATATGATACGATTTGGTTTGGTGACTGGCTGTATGTGCCTTGTACCCCTTTCACGTCTGGTACATTGGAGTTAGCTACTCTATGTACACCCTATGAATTGACGGATATGTGATTATGTGATTTGAGATCTATTCGAGTGTCTCGGGTAGGTCGGCTCGTGGCTTTCCTATTTTTCGTTATGTCTATTCGAGTGGCTCTGGTAGACAAGCCTTTGTTGATACGTGCTCTTTGATTCTGGTTACTATATGGTTCATATTATCACTTGACTCTTCGTACTCATTATTCATTTGACTTATGATATTTGTTAAGTTATCATTGATCTCTTATGCATTTGACAGATGATATTCGTTTCAGCAGGAGCTTATGATTTCTTTTCTTATACTTATATACGTTCCGATTATTCGTTTTATTATATATCTGTTCACTGGACTTTTTAAGCTCAGCCGCATTTCTTTTCCTGCGGCAGGTTTTAGGTTGGAAGCTGGGATTGAGTGAAGAGTGCATAGGAGCTCTTAGTGGACCACCCTGATGATTAGATACCCATTTGCTTATGGATTAGATTTGTATTCATATTCAGTTAGATTTAGTTTAGATTGTATTTCAGTTTTGGAACTTATCTTGTATAGAGTTAGTATTTCTTCATTATCTTAGAATACCTTTGTAACTTTTATGTTTATAAGTCTTCCGCTTGCGTTTGTATGTTCTGATAGACACCATAATGTGGCATTTTGACCTGTGTCGGGTTGGGGTGTTACAATTATGGTATCAGAGCTCAGGCTGCGACTTGTAGTACATAAGTTATGGTCTGTGAAGTTTTGGACCCTTAGTTTGCACTTTAGGAGCTTACGGGATAACCTTAGAAGTGTTTGCTCTAGGTTTCTCCCGTTAAGAACCTTATCATGACCAGTGAGGATTGAGTAGATTATATGATAAGACTTCAGTTAGTTATCTTGCTTCCGCATCACTCTGATTTATGCCTCTGCTTTTAGTTAAGCCTTTATAAGATCATTCGTTTTGGAGATTTAGAAGATTTATCAGAACCTACAACATAGGTTAGAATGCCTTGAGACTTTGTAGTGATCCCTTATAGGTTTCATTTTCTGAAGTTATCGTTTCCTTTGGGACTTCGATCCTTTGTTCGTTGTCATCCGTTTAGATGCCTTTCGTCTGTTCAGAGAATTCGTGTACGTATGAATCCGATGTGGCCTCCCTTGCCTTGTTAAGCATCTTAAGGTTCCTTCTTCGCTATTGATTTTGCCATATCTATTCCATTTCTAGGAGAAATCGTGTGATTATCCATCACGAGTATCCAAATTGTTCGATACGTTTTAAAGATGTTTGGAGATGAGTTCATTTTTCTAACCAGTTTCCGTTTGAAATGTTCGATTCAATATTATTCTGGATATATATTTGTTGACAGAGCATTGTGATGTTACCAACAGTCATATTATATTTGTCATCCTTGGCGATTTGAGAAACTCAAAATTCTGCACCATGGTTCCTAACTTGATAATCAATTATGGTCACCTTTGTTTTGAAAACTCGTCCGTTAATCCCTCGTGGTTGTGAAGATATTACGTTTGATGAAACTCGCCTCGAGAGTTCTTCGGTCGTTTGAAGTTGTTGTGGCGTACTCCTTAATGAACTACCAAGATTTCCATCGGAATGTGAAGTTGTTTTGATCAGGTTATGAGAATTTGTTTAGTCACGACTCGAGATATAATGTGATTGCAATAAAGGCATGTGTATATGATGCAAGTATTATGACGCCTGGCCAACGTGATAATAGTTACATCATATAACTTGAACTTATTGGAATCATAAGATATTTTGAGCAGTGCCTGAGAACAGTAAGTTGGTTGATTCGAGAACTTTATCCGTATAAGAGTGATGTTTGCTGAAACTCCGTTGTGAATGACATTTGCGGAAGGGAAAGAAGTGAAGAGCCAAGAAGTGGTTTCATCTGTGCAAGTGTGTATCTTTGATGTACTTTCGTTCTATTCATGAAGAAGAATGATGATAGCAGGAAGTTGTGGGTTGATTTTTGGAAGCTAAATCGTATCATGGAGTGAGATATTCCTAGAATTGCTTTTCATATTCGTTATGATCTCTATGAGCGTCGTGATGCTAATTGTATTGGCTACTGCTCCGACTATTCCTATGAACTTGATAAATCGTGTCTTTCATGAATACTTGGACAAATTGTCATAGTATGACATATTGGTGTGTTTAGAGGCGAAAGAGAAACACAAGAATCATCTTGGTAATTTGTGTTGAAATTTCTACGTCAGAAAAAGCTTCTGGGATACTTTCAAAGAGTAACTTTCGTGAGAGGAAGAACGAGAGGAGAATTTGGAAGAGCTAGAAAGAGATTTGTTTCTACATCAGAAGAAGACTTAGCTATGTCCTCATGCGACACGGGAAGATTATCGGTTATGCATCAATACATCAAGAACCGTAGGAGGTGAATTATCCGACGTTTTACTTGAGAGTGATTTATGATAGACATGAAGAAGCTCAGGAGAAGGAAAGGAGAAGATTATCCATGTTAGAAGACGAAAGGAAGCAGTTTTGAAATGAAGCACATAGTTCTATCAACTCTATTCATCTTAGTTGTACTAATATGTATAGTCTTGAAGCAAGAGCTATATGGGATGGTATGAAGACGGTGATGACTACATTGATGATTTCCACTTACAAACAGGAAGAATAACACGAGTAGAGTTATAGTGGAGCATTGACTAAGACGGCGTGCTTGTAAGATCGACAGAGATTTCTTTCGACAGAAGCTCATTCAAGCTACATGACGCATCTACAGTGATCGTGACAGAGAATCGCGTTTTACAGCACACTTTCAGAAGAGGTACAGAAGAATATAGGGATTTAACTCGGGATGTTAGTACAACTTCTCATCTTCAGACGGATGAACAGAGAGAATAACTATTTGAACTTGGAAGATGTGTTGAGCGGGAAATTTGACAAGTGTTTAGCTTAGTTGTGTTTGCTCACCAAGGAAGATGGCATACAAGTGATAAGATGTGAAATACCTTTTGGTTGGAATAAGGTCGGAGAGCTACTTACTGAAGGTTCAGAACTGATTTCAGCAACTAATGATTAGTTATTATTGTGGAAGAGAAATTTGGAATTTAGACTGGGAGTTGTGTTCCGTATGATTATTCTGCACAGAAGAGTTAGAAGTCTTGGCATTTTCGGAAGTTTTGGTTCGTGACGTGTTAGATCTTGGAAAAATTCTTATCCGTACGATTATTCTACCTATTATGTTATGCCTTCTGATACGTTTTGATACTCTGATTTTTTATTTTGATCGTCAATACGAATATGTTACCCACATCTTTCTAAGACTCTTGATACATCTGATGATTCGGTTTGTGCTCCTCCAACTTTGGCAAGTTCCTTTATTCGTTCAAAATTTGGTAGGAGTTGATGAAGATTTATCGTTTAGTACTATCTCTATGCTTGCCTCATAGGTATATGTATGTTTAGTGTATCTCCTTGTAGGATTCAACTATCATCTATCATCTGTCATCTGCTACGTATTTGTTTCACATTCATTGGATCAGATTGGTTATGATTTGTGTTCTGTGGAAAGCCTGGGGCTATCCAAGTTTGTCGGGATCGAGTCATGAGAAACTATTCCATTGTGAAGATTCCTTTGTAAGGACCTCCCCGAGCGTGAGATTATTTGTAGTTGCTTCTTTTGGGAATTGCTACGTTTTCGTCTAACTTTTGCGACTTCAATTTTCGTGGACGAAAATTTTCTTTTTAGAGGGGAAGAATTATAATAACCTGAAACCTGAAATCCGAAATGGCATCTGAACATTTAAATACGAATACTTAATGTGGTCTTTGAACATTGATTAACTTAAATGTTTATGTTATAAGTATGATTACGAAATAAAAATACTAGACCACAAGTATGATAAATCGGAAACTTAAGCTACAAATAATAAATTACACAAACTTAAATATTATACACATCACACGTTATACAAGTATGAGGGACCAAATACTTTTCATTTTTTTTTAAAACACAACTTAGGGCCGAATATGATTTAGTTTTGAGACCTAATATCAAGACTATTTTAAGTCTAAATGAAGGCCAAATTTTTATGTAGTACGTAATCTGTAACAAGATATGATCAAAAGACATTTGAAAACAATTGAAGAATAAGTCACCCCATTAATCCTTAAGACTCGGCACCTCATCCCTTATTTTCCCCCCACTCGTTTCTCCTTATATCCCCTCATTCTCTATTCCAGTTCACAATTTAAAACTCACATTACTCTCACACTGACAAACCCTAAATGCCTAATATGTCGCCTGAATAAATAATGAACTATGGTTACCTGCATATCATTCCATCCGACTGTTGTTGAGATCAGTCATGCCCTTTGATTATTTCTGAAACTAAACTCTAAACAAAACTCCAACTCAAAAATACATTTGCATAATGTGGAAAACTAGAAGGGGGGTTGAATAGTTTTACGTCCTTTTAAAAGTTTATTATCAAAAATATTTTGTAGCTTATTAAAAACTTTCGATTCGATCTCAAGTGAATTCAAATGACAACCAATATAAGCAATTCTAATGTAATAATGAAAGTATTGAAATGTAATGAAGAAAAGATAGAGTTAGAAAGATCAAACCACAACACGCGAATTTATAGTGGTTCGGCTACAAGGACACCTTCCTTGCCCTACTCCACTCCCCGAGTACCACACTCGAGAGTTTTCTTCACTATGTCAACAAACTCCTTATGGTGGAGAAACCTTACATACCTTGGCTTACACGAGTTAACGACACTAAGCTAAATGTCGAGTTCTAATCGTAGCTAGAACCAATCTCACGACTTCTTCAAGGCTTCACACCTTCTTCACAACTTCACAACTTCTTCAAGGCTTCACACCTTCTTCACACCTTCACAACTTCACACCTTCTTCTATGCACAGCTAATTCACAACTACTAAACTATTTTACAACACACCTAGTTTCTACAATCAACAAATTTACACAACACTTTTACAAATATCTAACACAACCACAATATGAAACTAGCTATTCACAACACTACTACAATTAGATGGATGTAGAGAAGTGTTCTTCTTCTTGCACTTGAATGAATGAAACTTTGGATCACTTGGAAACAAAGACTTATGAATTATATGATCAAAGGATTTTAGATCTAGAAATGGAGGTTGGATCAGAAAGTTTATAGTGCAAAAAGGTGAGAAAAATGTGTGAAATGATCCAGTATTTATAGGGCCAGATTTTACTGTTCTGGAGCGTGTCGGTCCCCTTAATTAGGGGCCGGTCCCCTTAATCATTAAGGGGGCCGCCTAGTAAAATTAAGGGGGCCGCCCTCCTGAACATTGGAAAAGTTTTTCTGGATAAAATTTGCCATTTTTGATTGGAAATTTGAAATCATATCTTTGTGGTTTAATATAGCATTACCAAAAATGATTTACAAATATATATAAAATGTTTATATCATTTTATAAGATGTTATGTCTTAAGACAAAATTTCTTTTGATTATGTAATGCATAAGATGCTTAGTTTATGCATACCTTAAGTGATATAAGATGTAGAGGTAAATATTTGTTACCAAATACTTGTTTACGTCTTAATCTTGACTTAATTTGATTTGAGTTTTGTGATTATCAAAACATAGGTTTATTGAGAGATATTAATAACCTTTTTAAACATTATTTATATCAACACATAAGAATAGGTAAGTGGTGAGAGTTGATCGAGACTTCAGTTTCTGTTACTAATACGAGATCGGGTTTCTACTGTGGGTTGAGTTTGAATGTCTTGGGTTTGGTACAGTTCGGCCTCACATCACAGTGTTGGGTCGCGACGGGGATCTCTATAGTCGGGTTACTGTCCATGATCATGTTCGAGTTGGCATTGTACATCCTGTGTGAGAGTGCTACTAGGGTTTGCATGACCGTATCGTGATTGGTTCGGGAGGTACTTGGACTCGGTTCGATCTTTTCATGCGTAGGTTGCAGCTTAGTTCTGATTCGCTGGTTCATGTGTGGGCTGTAGGTTCGATTTTTGGTCTAGTTGTACCTTCGTATTGTGTCCTTGTTTCGGGTTCGACCTTGAACGCAACCTATACTCGTTTTGGATTAGAGGTAATTCCGTGAACCATGTTTTTTTAATAGTATTAGAAATACGTATCACGTGACCATGCACTTCTGTTATGATAACTTAAGTCGAACTTGGGTCGGTTATATATAAAATATATGCATGCATGAAATCCTACAACTACAACATATTAATATGATGCAATCTGTCCATATATTGATATATATATATATATATATATATATATATATATATATATATATAGTGATGTATTCTATTCAGTACCAATATTAGATGCAGTACTTTACAGTACCATTCTAAACAAATATAAACCGTTAGATCACTTAATAAATGGATGAGATCACTTGTGCCTTTAATGTAATTACTTGAAAGATCAAGCTATTAATTAAAATGCTAAAAAAAACTAAAAGGGCAATATAGGTATTTTGTATTAACCCTAAAAAAGGGCAGCCTCCCACATCGATTCGGTTAAAAAAAAACTGCCATAGATATATCGATCTGCACCTCTCCTCCCTCACTTAACCTAAAAACCACCGGCAGATCTCATTCATAATTCCATCGCCTTCATCCACTCCACGTGCCGCCATCACTTCCTCAAACACCGTCTACCATCACTAAAACCAACCCTACACCACATATGTCAATCTCTTGTATCATCATGTCGCTGGAAAAAGATGACAAAGCTTATCCATCTTGTGAGATTTTTATCTGTGAAACACAAGTCGTAACAAAGATCAGAGGTTTGATGGGTATTTCGAAACTAAGAATCTAAGTTTCAATCTCTGTTATTTCGATGGATCGGTGATGTGTATTTGTAGATCTCTTAGTATCTTAAGTCAATGATCAAAAGAATGATCAAAAGAGATGCTGGTGTAAAGGATTCAGGATCCCTAATCTCATGGTAAATGATTATTCTCTCGCATATAGTGTTTGATATATATATTGATCTTTCTGTCTTTATTATGGAAGAAAAAAAAAAGGCGTAGAGACATGTTTAAGGGGTCAATGAACTTGCTTTGACCAAACTTAAGATTTATCAAAATAGAGTTACTATGAAAGGGATGATTGAACATGTGCAGACACATATCTTTTGCTCCCCATTTTTGTTAGATTACTTCATTTATTTTTTTGATGACTTTTAGCTTATAAACAATAAGATTACTTTATTTTCTTTATAAGATGACACATGTTTTTCAATACTGATGACCATTCGTTAATGTATTTGTTGGTGCCCAATAGTTATCTTGCTCCCTTTTTTCTATTAGAAGGTAGAGATTATTCACAAAAAGTTTTCGCTTAAACAATAAAGAATATTCAAGAAAATAATTAAAAAAAGTTTTCTATTGTTTTATGAATATATATATGTTCGGAAATTATTGTTTATCGGATTAAAAATATTGATAAGAACAAGTTTTGTAAGTAGGTGCATATGTGTTTTAAAGTTGACTTAAAATCATTGAAATGGTGCATATGTGTTTTTTCTCCTCGTACAAAATCAATAAAAGTGATGTGCATATGTGTTTTAAGGTTAATATAAAATCAAGAATAAATGAACACATATATTTTAAATTGTGCGTATGTGTTATGTTAGTTGTCATGATTAAAAAGTTCGTTTTCTAATTGTTTGAAGTTTAATTGTTTTTGGGTATGTTTGTACCAGATTAATGAAGATGATGATAGCAATGAAGATCTAGAAGTGGACGCACACATAGATACATGATGATAATATGCGGTGTTTGAAGAAATACAATTATTGAAGGCGTGCATATATGTACGACTTCTAAAAATGTTGATAACAATGAGTGTGCACATATGTTCGTTTGCGTTAAATATTATTAACACACACATGTATAGATCGATTTTTTTTTGAACAAAGATTAATTTCATTTCATTTCAAACCTCACAAAGGAGGAAGATACGACATAACAAATTACATCGAAACATAACCTCACAAACGGAGGAAGATAACAACATAACAAGTTACATCACAAGACATACACCATATAGTTGTAACAGCCTATAACATCACCTTTCAAAGGGTGGGGGGAATCACCTGAGTGAGCTTTGACTGAAAACAACCATATAAGGGTGTAGCTTGACAAAAGTACACTAAGTACATAATACATACAAAGATGCTAAAACAAGGCATCCATAAAGGAGCCTAACAAAATCCTAACAGATCTAAACCAAATCCCTACGCAGCAGCAAGCCGACGATGACGGACCACAACAGATCTGAGCAGAAGTGGCCGGAAGCCATCGGATCTGAGCAGAAGCAGTAGTGGCAGCAGCGACAAACCTCAGCATCGAAGGAAATGACAGATCTGTAGGCAAACATTTATTAAAAGAAAGAAAAGTGCAAAAGGGAAAGGTCCGGACGGCCGGCCATAGCCGACCGCCGGAGAAGGAGACCGCCGGAGAAGGAAGGTGAGTTTTTTTCTAGTGAGAAGGAGGAGCAAATTTTATTTAGAGAGAGAGAGAGTTCATTGCAAACAATTCACATGTATAGATCGATTAGATTTATGTATTTTGGCGTTTTAGAAATTTGTATTTTAATTGTATTTCATTCGATATCGAATTTTGTGTTTAACATTTGTGTTCTTGGTTTGTTATAAATTTAAATTATATATATATAAAAAAAACACGTATGCACCTTACTATTTGAAAAACATGAATGTTGTAAAAATTATTGCAAACACTAAAATTAATTCATAAAAACACATATGCACTAAATCATTTTTAAAAAGGACATGTTGGAAAAAAAATCTAGAAATTAAGAAACTAAAAATATGTTTTGACTATTATACCCTTTTCAATTAAATAAAAATACTTATTAATACTAAATTCTTATTGGTCTAAATGGTACTGTAAAGTACTGTATCTAAGAATGGTACTGCATATAACGCGCCCCTATATATATATATATATATATATATATATATATATATATATATATATATATATATATATATATATATATATATATAAAGAGACACTGATGGTGAACCATGCATGGGTCTTTTGCTCATTTATTTATGTACGTATGTTCGAGTCTCGTTTTGGTGTCGATCCTTAATTGTTCGAAGGAACATATAAAACCAGAATGTAAAACATTTACTAAGTATAAGTTATATGATATATTAGTATCGAGAGTGTTTTCGTAGTTGGTTTCGAGAATGGTCCTTGTGTCGAGATTGGTTTTGTTTCGGATTTGGTTTATCTTTAATTTTTTTTTATTCGGTCTAATATGAAGTCGAAAACATGTTTATATAATTTGTGAAACGGCGAAATCCTAAAACGGTCATTATGATGTTAATTTATATTTTAAACCCTACAGTTAAATATTTGACATATTTAAACCTTAAAATAATTTATTTGACATCTTAATATTAAATCTTGATAATTTATATTTATGACCCTAAATTTTACTAAATTGACATATCTTATCATATTTGTCATTTTAACCCTTAAAAATTATTTAATTGTCAATTATAATCTTAATGTATTAAATTAATATTTTTGAGAAACTTACTATTTTGAAAAGCTACTATAAATGGAAAATTACTAAAAGTGGGAAACCGACTAAAACGAGTAATCTATTTTAAAAGTAAGTTATTAATAATAAGATGATCATTAATTCGTGTAGATTCGCTGGAGAAAGAGTAACTCTCGATCCGTATGTTTCTGATATGGTTTCATTTGCGGTATAAGGTACAGATATTCTATCCCTTTTCAGTAGGGACTTCTCATGACTTTCTTTCGATCCTTGATACTTCTAAGATTCCCTTCAGTTATGCCATTGCTATGTTCTCCATTTGATATGATTCGTTGATATGATCTATTTGATATGAGTCTTGCTATGATACCTCTGATTTGATTCTGATTTGCTATCCACTTTGATTATGATTATGTGATTACGAGATTCTGTTATATTATGATCTGGGAGCATTCTGTTCTGTCATGCTCTGGGAGCATTTTGTTATGGATAGCCTTACTTTGTTTGTTCTGATATGTTCTGTTCTGATGCCCGAGTTTTTAGTCTACTCATGGAGGTACCATGGGCGTGTCATTGAGGCACCAATGGCATGACACTATCTGGGGCGGTGTGATTAGTCCCCGGTGTCCCCGTCTGATTATGATATGATATGAGATCTCTTGGCCACTTTGTATATGATTTGTTTGTGGGGGGCGTATGGATGCATCCTAGGATTTGTTTTGATATGATATGATACGATTTGGTTTGGTGACTGGCTGTACGTGCCTTGTACCCCTTTCACGTCTGGTACATTGGAGTTAGCTACTCTATGTACACCCTATGAATTGACGGATATGTGATTATGTGATTTGAGATCTATTCGAGTGTCTCGGGTAGGTCGGCTCGTGGCTTTCCTATTTTTCGTTATGTCTATTCGAGTGGTTCTGGTAGACAAGCCTTTGTTGATACGTGCTCTTTGATTCTGGTTACTATATGGTTCATATTATCACTTGACTCTTCGTACTCATTATTCATTTGACTTATGATATTTGTTCAGTTATCATTGATCTCTTATGCATTTGACAAATGATATTCGTTTCAGCAGGAGCTTATGATTTCTTTTCTTATACTTATATACGTTCCGATTATTCGTTTTATTATATATCTGTTCACTGGGCTTTTTAAGCTCAGCCGCATTTCTTTTCCTGCGGCAGGTTTTAGGTTGGAAGCTGGGATTGAGTGAAGAGTGCATAGGAGCTCTTAGTGGACCACCCTGATGATTAGATACCCATTTGCTTATGGATTAGATTTGTATTCATATTCAGTTAGATTTAGTTTAGATTGTATTTCAGTTTTGGAACTCATCTTGTATAGAGTTAGTATTTCTTCATTATCTTAGAATACCTTTGTAACTTTTATGTTTATAAGTCTTCCGCTTGCGTTTGTATGTTCTGATAGACACCATAATGTGGCATTTTGACCTGTGTCGGGTTGGGGTGTTACATAACTCATCTCCATCTATTAAATATCTTTGTATCTTTACAGCCTTACAAATCTGTCAAAACTCTAACTCATTAACTAACATGTTTTAAGCCCTAATCCCTTCACCAAACATCATAACATTACTAACCAATGATCCCAACATGTTCATATTAATAATTTACAGAAAATTCATAAACCCTAGATCCATCATAACTTGTATTACATGAATCAAATCAATAATTAAAGAATTAAGGGATTACTAGACATACCTTAGGCTTGTTTTCTTCACAAAATTGAAACCCTAACTTTCTCTTTTTTTTGTCTCTACTTTGGTTAACTGAATACTAAAAGAAAGGGATATGGGTCGTTTTTGGTTTGTATTTATATTATCCCAAGATTATTCTAGATATCCTTTTTAATTAGGAATTATAATTAGACTTAAATTTATTTCCTTTTTCCCGTTAAACCCTATATGGACGATTTTATGTATATCCATATATATTTTTTATTTAATTAATTATTACACTCAAAACCTTGTGCTCTTGATATTTTATAAGAACCCATAACGATACCTAACGTCTTACGCAATAAACCTTCATTTTTACGATGACTCGGAAAATTATCATTTTCAAACAAAAGTTTCCAAAAGTAGAATTTTACACTCATTAAGAATATAACCCATAAAAACCAAACACCACTTATTTAATAACGTTCAAAAGCTCAAACAAAACTCGTTACGCAAAACACCGAACATAAAACCACACAAGTCATTTCCACGTCACAAAGGTGAACGAAATGAACTTAACCAAAACAACATTACTCAATCACCATAATAAAACCACGCAAAGGGATTTAGTGCCAACACACATTCATATCATACATATATCACTCCAATCACCTAAGATACACCAAACAAACGTCAACCGAGTCAAGACTATCAGTTAAAATGATCTGCTAAAATCACATTTGTTACATGTAGTTATGAGTCTTATAAGTGGGTGGTTGGCATAAAGCCATTCTAGCACAAAATGACCCATTTTGGTTATGTACGGGTCTAAACGATTAGTAAATGTTATGTACAGTTTTTGTGAAGTAAATACATGTTTGGTTTTATGTTAAATCAGTTTGTGTTGCGCCAAAATTAGTTTATTGCAGAAACTGCAGTTAGTTTAGAATCAGATAGGCTAATACGGCGATCCAGATTCATGGATACGACATATAGGGTTCAAAACTGAATACAATGTATTCCATTTAATGGATACGATATATTTAGTCTTCAGGCGCATACTAGGTATTTCAGCTTGTATATACGGAGTATTCAACCGTATAGCCAATGTGGCGTATCCAAGACTTTGGATACCGCGTATTAGCTTAATAGGAAAAAAAAAGAATAAAATTTCAGTCTAAAGTCGGCTGTTACATAACAGATGTCTATAACCTGTAAAAATAAAATTATAATACTTATGCAATTATAACATATTATTATCATCTATTATATCTTATTATATAAGAGAAACTAATATATTTAACCAACCAATAAAAGCCTTATTTTTCAAAAGGACTTGGAAAAAAAATAAAAATAAAAAATATTTTACGCAATAAGAGAAAACAATTTTTGTGCAAAAAGAATATGTGTGAGAAATCAGACTGAATCAATATCATAAATCAATTTCGTCATGTTATAAAATTTAGCATTATAGTTAGCTAATAAAAGTTAAAATTGAATCACACATATGTTGGGAAAAGCCCAGAAGTTTTAAAATACGTTTGACATTTAATTATTATTATTATTATTATTATTATTATTATTATTATTATTATTATTATTATTATTATTATTATTATTATTATTTAGTTTTTTTACTTTTGAACTTAACTGTAAAAAAAAAAACGTTATATTATAAATGTTTAGTAGAATTAATAATTAGTTTCAAAAATTCTAAAAATGGCCTAATCTTAATATCAGTTTTATGGACTAAAGTGTAAGATTTTCAATTTGCATAATATTAGTATATTTATAAATTTAACAAATCACCCATGTTTATATTTTTTTTAGTTATTATTATTGATTCTTGATACTAACACTCTGTTCCCGAGTTTATATTTTGGAGAAAAAACGAAAGGTTTGAAATGGTAATTAAAATTTTTTGTGTTCCTGAGATTTTTAGAAGAGCAGAAGAAAGTAAAAGATAGTAAATTGCTCTCCTAATTTACTTTCTAAATTGGGATGAAATTGAGTGAAGTTGATTTTAAAGTTTTTGTTTGCTTACATTCTCTTCTTTTCTTTCCAACTCAGAAATACAAGATAAAAAATTATTTTTTATTCATCTCCTCTTACTTATCTCATTTTCCCCTCTCCATCTCCTTTCTTTCCGTTTTTTACTCAAGAACAGAGTGTAAAAACTTTGTATACGTAGAAATTATAAATATCGAACTGAAACACATGTATTTAGATATGCAAATAAATATACGAGACATAAAAATATGTCAAATCAAATAAAAAAAGTAATAAAAAAATCAATTCCTAAAGTAATCCAAAATTCGCTTTACAAGAAGATTAAGATAACCATTATTCTAAAGTGAAGTAAATCAAAACCTAATTTATCTGAATATTTTATAAAATCCGTTTCTTATAAATAATCGTTTTCTTATTTCTTATTCATACGACACTCTCTTCTTCTTCTCCTTCTCATATACACACACACACACACACACACACACACACACAATCACATATACATACACACACCTATATCTATATATTCATATTCATAACCACAAACAATAATCCAATTCAATTCGATCAATTCACAAATTATTCACCAATTGATCGTGTTTTTTTATACATATAAATAATTTCACGATCGGTTTGTGAAATTGTGATTAATTTTTAGGTTGAATTGATTGTAATCATGAAGTTGAAACGAAGAAGAGCAGTTCAAGTGGTTAGTTATTCACTTTCTTTTTTTTTTTTTTTTTTTTTTTTTTTTAATAATTTCTTAGTTATGTTTTTTTATTATGTGATTATTAGTTTTTGATGTGAATTAGGGTTTATGTGGTGTAATTGTTTACTGGAATGTGTTATATGATCGTTTTCAGATTTATTTATTTATTTTTTAATATGTAGAACTGTTACGAGTTGAAAATTATGATTTAGTGTATGTTTGGCGTTTTTGGCGAAACTAGTGTTTTGCGAAACACACATTTGTTATGTTTGGCGCATAATGTTTAGATTTTTAGATATAAAGCTTTTTTGGTGAGGGCATTTTTTTTAAAGCTGGTAAACGACGTGCCACTAGTTTTGCCAAACATGGCCTTATGTGTTATGTTTGGCGCGTAAAGTGTTTTAGAGAAACTAGGTTTTGGATTTTGTTTAAAAACTAATATTATAAATGTTTTTTATAATGTGATTATTAGTGTTTGATGTGAATTAGGGTTTATGTGTTTGTAATTCTTTTCTGTAATGTGTTATATGATCATTTTCAGATGTTTTTTTACGAGTCGAGTCACGAATTAATAATTATGATTTAGTGTATGTTTGCGGTTTTTTGGAGAAACTAGTGTTTAGCTTTTGAAATATAAAGCTTGTTTTGTGAGGAACCGCTAGCATTAGATCGTTTTGCCAAACACACATTTGTTATGTTACCTGGGGAAGTAGGGCGGCCTTTTTTAGTTATGTTGTACGGCCATTCCCGTGGACGCTTTTGGACTTTTCCTGGCCATCTTAAGCTATTTACCCAATGATGTTTGAGCCCGGTCTCTTTTGAGACTTTGGTAACACATTACTAGTAGGCCACCTTAGAGATGGTTAAGTTAGATTAACTAATGAGAACCGAAGGTTATCCTGATCAGGTGAGAGCAGTTATGCGGATTGATAGGATTCGATTACAATTTTTATCTACTACAGTAATTGTCTATGCTTTTGATTATTGCCTTAATGATGAGTATGGAGAGTAGGCGTGTTATATTATTGATAAATGGGTAAAGGATCCCGGGAGGGTGAGTCTTTGACCCTTTCCGTGGCCACCCCCAAGATGTGTACCCAGAGCTGTACCTTCAGGGTGCCTAACCACTAACCACCTTGGTGGTGGTTAGATTCGTGTTACATTATTGATATATTACTTTATAAAGTTTGATTCATTAGAATTGTTGTGAAATATATTTTGAATTTTCTATTGGTTTTCTTTCAGCCTCCCAGAATTAAATCATTCATCGATGGTGTAGTTGCTACACCGCTCGAAAAAATCCAGGAGCCCCTGAAAAGTTTCGTTTGGGAATTTGAGAAGGTACATATAGAAATATATATTATAACGACTGTTGTATAATTTTCTTTATATCATGATTGATGATTCCGATTGTTGATACAGGGGGACTTCCATCATTGGCTTGATCTATTTAACCATTTTGATACGTACTTCGAGAAATACATAAAACCAAGGAAGGATTTGCAGCTTGAGGATGATTTCTTGGAGCATGATCCTCCTCCGTTCCATAGAGAAGCTGTTCTTCAGATTCTGCGTGTTGTCCGGATAATTCTAGAAAACTGCACAAATAAACACGGCTATAGTTCTTATGAGGTAAAGTTTTGTGAACTGATGTTTGTTGATTTACACAATATATTGAATAATAACCAGTATGAACGAATGACCTATACGCCATGAATTGAAGTAATCTCTAAGAAAGAGTAATGAAGTAGAAAATAAAAGTGAACACTAATAATTAAGTGAGTCTATGTATAGTGTATAGACACTATACACTAATAATAATAAAAGTGAACACTAATAATAATAACGGTTTCGTTGTTTAAGATGAATTATTAACTAAGTAGAGTGTTAAAATAAAGGAAATTATACTTTTCTATGGCATAGGGACTGCGTTGGAAACACTAGCTCAAAATAAGAAACTCATATGAACAGTTAGTGTTAAGGATTTGCCTGGGAAACTGCCTTGATATAAGGATATGAGATGTGTAGAAAGTAGATCGTCTTTTTCACTCTGATTATTTGGGTGCTTAGTTTTAGAATCGTATATTGAACTTCTTGATCCGCATCTCACTTATATATTTATTGCATTGTGCTAACCATGGAAAATCTTGATGCAGCATCATCTTTCTTCTCTGCTTGCTTCCACTGACGTGGACGTGGTTGAAGCCTGTTTACAAACTTTAACGGCATTCTTAAAGTCAGTTGGAAAACATGCTATAAAAGATGCCACACTGAGGTCTAAACTATTTGCTTTGGCACAAGGCTGGGGAGGAAAGGAAGAAGGGCTTGGATTGGTTGCATGCGCTATAGAGAATGAATTAGACCCAATTGCTCATGAATTGGGTAACACCCTACATTTTGAGTTCTATGTAGATAATGACAATCAGGGATTGCAGATTATTCATTTGCCCGAGATTAACACTTGCCAACAGTCTGACCTTGAACTTATGCAACAGCTGGTTAAAGAATACAAAGTGCCCACTAACTTTAGGTTCTCTCTTTTGACAAGATTGCGTTTTGCAAGAGCCTTTGGATCATATTCTGCACGTTTACAATACACGTGTATTCGTCTTCATGCGTTTATGTTTCTTGTTCAAGCTTGTGGTGGTAAAACTGATGATTCGGTTGCTTTTTTCAAAGCTGAACCTGAGTTCATCAACGAACTGGTCACCTTGTTGAGCTATGAAGATGCAGTTCCTGAACGAGTCCGAATACTATGTCTGCTTTCATTGGTTGCTGTTTGTCAAGATCTCAAGCCACCTGTTTTGACTGCTGTAACATCTGGTGCTCAGTGTGGCATCCTATCCAGCCTTGCACAGAAGGCTATTGATGCTGTAGCTAGTAAATCATCTGAGTGGTCTGTTTCTTTTGCGGAGGCTTTAATTTCATTGGTCACTGTTCTAGTCTCGTCTTCAGCAGGGTGTACGGCCATGGGTGAGGCAGGTTTTATACCGACCCTGTTGCCTCTTCTTAAAGATACAGATCCCCAACATTTGCATCTGGTCAGCACTGCTGTACATGTTTTGGAAGCTTTTATGGATTACAGCAATCCAGCTGCTGTTTTATTCCGTGACTTGGGAGGGTTAGACGATACAATAGGCCGATTGAAAATAGAAGTTTCTCATATTGAAAATGGTACGTCTTGTGATGCATTAGTGTCACATCATCGGCGGTCACTAATGAAAGCTTTATTACGTGCTATATCCCTTGGCGCATATGGTCCTGGAACCGGCTCTCATGTATATGGTTCAGAAGGAAGTTTGTTGCCATATTGTTTATGTGTGATTTTCAAAAAAGCTCAAGATGTTAAGGGTGGTGTGTTTTCACTTGCAGCAAATCTCATGAGTGATCTTATTCAACAGGATCCTACTTGTTATCCCATTCTAGAAACAGCCGGGATTCCATCTGCATTCTTAGATTCGATAAAAGATGGTGTAATTTGCTCCGCGGAAGCTATAACATGCATACCTCAGTGTTTAGACACCTTGTGCCTGAATAATAGTGGTTTACAAGCTGTGAGAGATCGAAAAGCTTTGAACTGTTTGGTAAATACATTTACAAACAAAACATATGTGCGTGTCCTTGGTGATTCTGCTAGTTCTTTGTCTAGTGGTCTGGATGAACTGATGAGACACTCTTCTTCACTACGTGGGCATGTTATGGATGTGCTGATCGAGATCGTAAAGGCCATTGAAAAACTAGGACATGGAACTGAAGTAGCTGTGGTTCCTATGGAAACCGATGCTGAGAATGAAGATTATGGGAAACTTCCTGAATCATCAGTTGATACCTCGTCATTGAATGTCGATTCGTTTCTTCCAGATTGTGTCAATAATGCTGCTTGTTTACTTGAGAAAATTCTTCAGAGTTCTGACACATGTCGTGTGTTTATCGAGAAGAAGGGACTGGAAGCTGTTCTGCAGCTATTTACTTTGCCTTTGATGCCTTCCTCTGTATCTGTTGGACAAAGTTTAGCTATTGCATTCAAGGGCTTCTCTTCACAACATTCTGCATCTCTTGCTCGAGCTTTGTGTTCTTTCATGAGAGAGCACGTGAAATCAACAAATGAACTACTTATTTCACTTCAAGGTACACAGCTTGTTAATGTTGAAGATGCCAAGAGGACAAAAGTGTTGAGGTGTCTTTCTAGTCTTGAAGGGATCTTGTCTCTTTCTGTTTCTTTGACAAAGGTGAATAGCAATCTGGTGTCTGAACTTGGAGCTTGTGATGCTGATGTGTTGAAGGATCTTGGAGCTACTTTTAGGGAAATTCTCTGGCAACAATCCCTGCATTCTGATCCAAAGATTAACGAGAAGCAGAGTGTTGAACCCATACTTGAAAATGTTAAGGCAACAGCTGCTGAAGCGGGTGCCGTTGATGATGTTGCTATTCCTGGATTGAGATACATGAATTCGGTTCCTGCTCGGAATGGTGAAGTCTTCAGCCAACGCAGTCGCAACCGGTTGGCACGTTCAAGGGGTGGAAGGACTGGAAGGCATCTTGAAGCTCTACACATTGATTCTGACTTTCTGTTGGATAACTCTGAGACAACTTCCCAAGATGTAAAAAGTAAAAGCCTGGAGGTTCTTGTTATGGAAAACCTTAACAAACTTGCTTCTACATTACGTTCTTTTTTTACCTCTCTTTTGAAAGGGTTTACGTCAACTAATCATAGAAGGGGTGAAACGGGATCGCTAAGTGATGCTTCAAAGAGTATTGGAACTGCTTTGGCAAAAGTTTTCTTTGAGGCACTTGGTTTTTCAGGGTACACTTCACATGCTGGTATTGATACGTCACTGACTTTGAAGTGTTGTTATCTTGGAAAGGTTGTGGATCACATGGGGGGATTAATATTTGACAGTAGGCGGTCTACCTTTCATACGGTAATGATAAATAACTTATATGTTCAGGGGACCTTTAAGGAATTGCTTAATACTTTTGAAGCTACGAGTCAATTGCTATGGACATTGTCTGGTGTTGATCATGATAAGGGTGAAGGAAGCAAATTGTCTCATAGTTCATGGTTACTTAAGACATTGGAAAGCTACTGTCACGTTCTGGAATATTTTGTTAACTCTAGTCATCTTTTATCTCCAGCCTCTACATCACAGGCCCATTTGGTCTTACAGCCTGCTGAAGTTGGCCTGTCTATTGGGCTTTTCCCTGTTCCTACAGAGCCTAAAGTGTTTGTTCGTATGCTTCAGACTCAGGTTCTCGACATCATACTTCCAGTTTGGAATCATCCTATGTTTCCCAGTTGTAATGAGGGTTTTGTTACAAGAATCGTCACACTTCTTAACTATGTATGCTGCGGTGCTAATGAGACAAAGTTAAGTCATGGTGGTGGGTCTGGTGGTACCGCCAATCAAAGGGTCAGCGCCGCTCGTGTCCCCAGTGAGACAACTATTGCCACCATTGTGGAAATGGGTTTTACAAGGAGAAGAGCAGAGGAAGCATTGAGAAACATAGAAAGAAATAGTGTTGAAATGGCTATGGAATGGTTGTTTACTCATCTTGAAGATCATGTTGAGGAAGATGATGATGAAATGGCAGAAGCACTTGCTTTATCACTAGGAAGCTCATCTGAAACTCCGAAAGTAAATACAGAAAAATCGGAAGATGCTGAAACAGGAAATGTAGAAAAGGCACCGCATATCGATGACATTCTTTCTGTTATAACAAAGTTGGTCCAAAGTAATGATGCTATTGCTTTCCCTTTGACCGATATACTTATCACTCTTTGCAATCGAGACAAAGGAGAAGATCGGAAAAAGGTGATTTCATATCTAATTCAACAGCTGAAGCTTTGTCCACTCGAGACTATATCACATACATTGGCCTTGCTTCTTAACGAAGATGTGACAACGAGAGAAATTGCTGCAGAAAATGGTATAGTCTCTGTAGCGCTAGATATTTTAGTGGACTTCAACTTGAGAACTAAATCAGGAAACGAGATGCCCATTCCAAAATGCATCAGTGCTTTGCTTCTAATTTTGGATAGTTTGTTGCAATCCACTCCCAAAAGAATTTCTGATAGCATTGAAGAAACAAATAAGGGATCTTTATCATTACCTCCTCAAGAAGTTGCTGGTAAGATGTCTGAAAAGTCTACAGGCTATCTGACTATTGAAGAAGGTAAAAGAGTACTTAATATTATTTCCGATATGCTAAGACAAAATGTTCCTGGTATGGTCATGCAAGCAGTTCTCTTGTTATGTGCCCGTTTAACGAAAACACACACTTTGGCATTGCACTTTCTTGAAATTGGAGGCATGGATGCTCTCTTTAGCATATCGGAAATTTCTTTCTTCCTTGTATATGAAACTGTGACATCTGCTATTATACGTCATCTCATAGAAGATCCACAGACACTACAAACAGCAATGGAGTTAGAGATCCGACAGACAGTAAGTGCCACCCATTCTGCGGGTCGTATACTTCCACAAAAGTTTTTGACATCAATGGCTCCTCTTATATCTCGAGACCCTGCAATTTTTATGAAAGCGGTCACAGCAGTTTGTCAGTTGGAATCTTCAGGTGGGAGTACCTATGTTGTATTATCTAAGGAAAAAGAGAAAGAAAAGGATAAATCAAAAGTATCCGGGGTTGAAATCGGAATACCGGAAAACAAAGTCAAATACCAGAAAAAGATTCCCACTAATCTTTCTCTGGTCATTCATCATATGCTTGATATTATAATTAAAAATCCTTCATTGGATTTAGATGAGGAATGCACTACATCTGCAAATGCTATGGAGGTTGATGAGCCTTCTACCAGTAAGGGTAAATCCAAAGTTGATGAGACAGGAAAAGAATCCGACAATCTTCCAGAAAGGTCGGTACGGACAGCTAAAGTGACTTTTGTACTCAAGTTACTGAGTGATATTCTCTTGATGTATGTACATGCAGCTGGAATAGTTCTAAAACGTGATCTCGAGATGTGTCACTACCCGGGATCTAATGGGATAATTCATCACATTGTGCATCATTTTCTCTATCCTCTTGATGAATCAAGAGCAAGATTATCTGAAAAAGCGTCCTGGTTTTTGGTGGTTTTATGTGGTCGTTCAAGTGAAGGGCGTAGACGTGTTATCAACGAACTTGGTAAAGTATTATTTTCATTTTCAAGTTCAGCAAGCAATTCCTCACAGGGAAGCTTATTGCCTGACAAAAAGGTTGTTGCTTTTGTTGATTTGGTATACTACATATTGTCCAAAAATTCGTCCTCCAGTAACATTACGGGTTCTTCAGATGTAGCGAAAGGTATGATTGATGGGGGATTAATTCCATGTCTATCCAGTATTCTTCGAGTGCTGGATCTAGACCATCCTGATGCTTCCAAAGTTGTAAATATAATTCTTAAGGTGTTGGAAAGCTTGACACGGGCCGCCATTGCCTCAGAGCAACTCTCACTATCCGATTCAGCCAAGAAGAAAAAAGCTGAGAGTTCGGGGACAGCAGAACCTAATCAAAATAGTCAACACGAGGTCACGGGCACTGAGGGTACACATCAACAATCATTGCAGGAGGAAAGTGATAGCCATTCAAATTTAAACCAGCCTGCAGTACAGGAAATGGGAGTTGACATGGATGAGACTGAAACCGTGGGCTTCATGCATGGCGAGATGGAAGATAGTGGTGGGTTACATAACTCGGATCAAGTTGAAATGGCTTTCCATGTTGACGACAGGGGTGGTGATAATACAGGTGATGAAGATGACGAAATGGGAGATGATGACGATGACAATGATGAGGACGGTGATGACGAGGATGAAGATATTGCAGAGGATGGTCCTGCTTTGATGTCTCTTGCTGATACAGATGTGGAAGATCATGATGAAACTGGATTGAGATATGAATATGACGATGACATGGTAGATGAGGAGGATGATGACTACCATGAAAGTGTTATTGAGGTGAGATTGAGGGAGTCTGTTGACCGTTTAGACCATATACAGGCACATGGGCAACTAAGAATTGATAGAGGACTTATTGGCATGGCTGCCGAGCCCCCTGAGAGGGTGAATGCTCATAACTTTTTTGGTGTTGGAGGCTCTGGTCGTCGACGTCAACAGAATGGAACATCCGTTGAGACATCTGGTACAGAGGGAAATGGTTTCCAGCATCCTCTTCTATCAAGACCATCACAGTCTGGTGATTTGGGTTCAATACGTTCCTCACGAGGCAACTCGTATCGCAATTTCGTATCATTGTCTGGTGGGAATGTTGTTGTGGCACCATTCAATATGTCTGATGCTCCTGTTCTTCCCCATAATCATGTACACTCCGGCGTACCACCAACACCATTGGGTGATAATTCTGTAGGTATGGAGTCTGTGTATACATCAGGAAGAAGAGGGCTAGGTGATAGCCGATGGACTGATGATGGTCAGCCACAAGCACGAGGCCAGGCTGCTGCTATAGCACAGGTTGTAGAAGAACAGTTCTTGTCTCAGTTACGCACTGCTGCTCAGTCATCCAGTCCTATAATCCAGTCTAATAATTCAACATCGCTGGTAAGCCAGTCAGATGCCCCGGTAGATAATACTCAACTTGCAACAGGGCTGGATAGCAGTTCACAGCAGAGTGAAGATCATCATGTAGAGATTGATCAGAATGTTATGCATTTAGAGCCGAATCAAATTATTGAAGGTGATATTAATCCACAAGAAGTTCATTCCAGTGTGGTTGTGGAACAAACAGAAGATATACAAGCACACGGTACCAGTTCTGATCTTGTGCCCTCGTCAACTTGTCAAGATAACATGGAAACTGGTGAAGGAGATGGAAATGTCAATGAGCAGGTAGAGACACCATGTAATTTCCATCTTATGTTTATTCTTGTCATATACTGACATGTATTCTGATATGTTTATCCATGATGCATTTCAGGAAATGCACGCTGGCAGGCTTTCAGCATCTGCCAATGTGACAGGTGATCATCAACTGGCAACAGAGGGTGACAATGAACCCAATTCTGGTGATTATCATGCTCCTGTTAGAGAAACTGCTGATGTTGATATGAATGTTGCTGATTCAGAAGGAAATGAAAATGCCGATCCACTGCAGTCATCTGAGCAGAACACTCATGTTGCACTGGATAACAGTCAAATTGCTCAGTCTGATGAGACAGGTGCAGCAAGCGTAGCCCCTAATGAAAATGCTATAGATCCAACCTTCTTGGAGGCACTTCCTGAAGATTTGAGGGCAGAAGTACTAGCTTCACAACAAGCGCAGTCTACACCAGCACCGGCTGTTTCTTCTGCTGTTGCTGAAGATATTGATCCGGAATTTTTAGCAGCTCTTCCTCCAGATATTCAAGAAGAAGTTTTAGCCCAACAACGTGCACAGAGGGTTGTGCAGCAGGCCGAAGGACAACCTGTTGATATGGACAATGCTTCAATCATAGCTACTTTTCCAGCTGAATTGCGTCATGAGGTTTGCATGATGAACTTAACCACTTAAATCAGTTTCTAAAATATGTTAAATAGGCAATAACTGTATTTCCATAAGAAAAATATACAGTGATGGTATTCCCTTGATTATATTAGTTCAGAGTAGTATGGATACTGAGATATGCTTTAGTATGCATGATTTGACTAGTCTTTGATCTACGGTTAAGTTGATCATAATTAGGGAGAGACTCTCTTGAAAGCATGCTGTTTTTCTTTTATGTAATATTTTCTATATTTTTAGTAGAAGTATTATTTAGGTCCTATCAGTACATTAATTTCTGCTGTTCACTTGTATCTAGGTGCTTTTGACGTCTTCAGAATCAGTTCTCTCAGCATTGCCCTCTTCACTGCTCGCTGAAGCGCAAATGCTCAGGGATAGAGCTATGAGTCACTATCACGCTCGTAGCTTGGTTGGAAGTAATCATAGAATCTTTACCCGGAGGACTGGCTCAGGATTTGACAGACAGACAATAATTGCAGAAAGCTTAAAAGGAATGGAAGTTGATGGGGAACCTCTTTTAGATGCTGATGGATTGAAAGGATTGGTCAGGCTATTACGACTAGCACAGGTAACAGTGGCTCTACATAATAACTTAATAATTACTATATACTTTTGTCATTGATGTTGATGCACACTGCTTATAAAAAATTGACCTTTAACTTCTTGCTGTCAGCCCCTTGCGAAAGGCCTTCTGCAGAGACTCTTTTTGAACTTATCTGCACATGGTAGCACAAGGGCAATTATTGTATATCTGCTACTGAACATGATCAAGTCAGAGACTGAAGGACCGGTAGGAAGGTTGACAAAAATAAATTCACAGAGACTATATGGGTGTCAGTCCAATGTTGTTTATGGCCGATCTCAACTCATAGATGGTATTACTTTCTTTAATTTGTGATCTAAGTATGTTTCTTATGAAGGTTTCTAGTAATCTTGATACTATGTGTTTATTCTATCACAGGTCTTCCTCCACAAGTATTGCGTCAGATCCTTGAGATTTTAACTTACTTGGCTACAAATCACTCACGTGTAGCCGATATCTTGTTTTACTTCAATTCTGCATGTGATCTGGAGTCCTTGAATACAAAAATTTATGACATGAACGATAAAGGGAAGGAAAAGCTTCTTGAAGGAGAAGAAATTCCGCAACCTGTTGGACTGTCAATGGAGTGTCATGTTCCAATGCTTTTGTTCACGAAGCTCTTGAATCACCGCAATATTGCTCATCTGGAGCAGGTATGTTAATCCATGTGTATCTTTTCCAGTTTGTAGGTCCTCTCGTAAATTGTAATGGCACGCTAACAAGTTATTGATGGTATTATCACAAGTGGGCTGGTTGGATAACAAGTTATAATCGGTTTGCATTGAAAAGGGTATTATTTGTTCGGAGTGGTTGACCCATAAACCCTTTGCGTGCAATCTTCACATTTATCATAAATAATTTAGCTGTTAATCATGATTTCATGAGCAATACTATTACCTTAATAGCATAAATATTTGAATTCAGGAGGTCGTATGCACAGTTATAATAAGCGTGTCAGCGAGTGATTTTTAATTCATTTGATACAATACCCTATGCTAGTTTTTATTTGATCCATTTAATTCACAACCGAAATTTACCCATTCATATGAAAATTCCACCTCTAGCTTAAAACCCTTGTTGGCTGTGCTTTTGATTTTCTTTTACATGTATGGTGCAGGTTTTGGGTCTGCTTCATGTAGTTGTATACAATGCTGCCTCAAAGTTAGACTGTGACTCTCCTACTGAACCTGCAGTAACCAATTCTGTAGATCTTCCTAGCAGTGAAGCTGCTGGTCATCCTAATGAAGATTCTTCTGTAGGTGGAACAGAATCGGGTTCGGTCAACAAAAACATCAATAATGGAGTATCCACATCAACTGATCAGAAGAGTGTCATGATGAATGACATCTTTTTGAAGCTACCACAAGCGGATCTACGAAATCTCTGCAGCCTTCTTGGCCACGAGGGGTAATAGTTTGATCCAGTAGCTTAAAACATATTAAGTTTACATCTGTTAGTTTGCTTTAATTTTTTACCATCTTACTTTCCTATAACCATTTTAGCATCTAATTATCTAGTAGTTATCATGGAGATTGCTGAAACTTAGTATATTTTGCAACTTTTTTACTAGGCTTTCTGATAAAGTTTACACGCTCACTGGGGAGTTACTGAAGAAGTTAGCATCAATTGCTCCCTCACATCGGAAATTCTTTATTGTGGAGCTTTCGGATTTAGCTCGTAGCCTGAGCGGTAAAGCTGTCCAAGAACTCATCACACTCAGAAATACTCAGATGCTTGGTCTTAGCACTGGATCAATGGCTGGCTCTTCAGTTCTAAGAATACTGCAGACACTTAACTCCCTCACATTAGTCGATGGTAATAAATCTAAGGGTGTGGAGATTGATGGAAATCAGGAGCATGTCACCATGTGGAAATTACATATTTCGCTTGAGCCCCTGTGGCAAGAATTAAGTGAGTGTATATGTGTCACTGAGTCACAGCTGGGGCAGGGATCTTTATCTCCAGTTGCTGTCAACGAGAATGCAGGCGATCCCCCGCTTCCTCTTGGAACTCAGAGGCTATTGCCTTTTATCGAGGCTTTCTTGGTTTTGTGTGATAAGCTCCAAGAAAACCATTCGCTTTTACAGCAAGATAATGCTTGTGCAACAGCAAGTAAAATCAAACTGTCAACCGCGAGTTCGTCCCAAAGTCAAACTACTGAGGGCACAGTGACATTTACTAGGTTTGCTGAGAAGCATCGCCGGCTTTTAAATGCTTTTGTCAGACAAGATCCTGGCTTGTTGTTGAAGTCTCTTTCATTGTTGCTTAAAGCGCCTAAGTTAATGGACTTTGATAACAAAAGGTCTTATTTCCGTTCTAGAATCAGGAAGCAGCATGAGCAACTCTTAGCAGGTCCACTGCGGGTAACTGTTCGCCGGGCTTATGTTCTAGAAGATTCCTATAATCAGTTGCGGATGCGATCTATACAGGACATGAAAGGGCGCTTAAATGTCCATTTTCGAGGGGAAGAGGGTATAGATGCTGGTGGTTTGACAAGAGAGTGGTTTCAATTGTTGTCGAGGGTCATATTTGACAAGGGAGCATTACTTTTCACTACTGGTGGAAATAATGCGACTTTCCAACCAAACCCTAATTCGGTTTATCAGACTGAACATCTTTCTTACTTCAAATTTGTGGGCCGTGTGGTAATTTCTTGTCAACTTTTCCTTTAATATTCACATATTACAAGTCCAGTGTTGAATAACAAAGATTCATATTCTTTCTATAGGTTGCTAAAGCTCTCTTTGATGGGCAACTCTTGGATGTTTACTTCACTCGGTCCTTCTATAAGCACATTCTTGGTGTCAAGGTGACATATCATGATATAGAGGCTGTTGACCCTGATTACTACAAGAACTTGAAGTGGATGTTGGAGGTGAGTGCTTGCAAAGCTAACTTCTATACTATTTTATGACCATGATATCATTTTACTATGGTTTGTTGATCATTGGACTTTTTTGCATCAGAATGACGTAAGTGATATACCTGATCTGACATTTAGCATGGATGCGGATGAAGAAAAGCACATCCTCTACGAGAAAACAGAGGTATGCTTGCAGATTTCATCACTTGGTGAAGCATTGAAATTAGCTAGATTATATAGTCTTCTTTCTGGCGGTACTGATGTTTGTTTTTTGTTTCTTGGCCATTGGAAAGGTAACTGATTATGAGCTCAAACCTGGTGGTGGTAATATAAGAGTCACAGAAGAAACAAAACACGAGTATGTGGATCTTGTTGCTGATCATAAACTGACGAGTGCGATACGTCCTCAAATCAACTCCTTCTTGGAGGGCTTTAGTGAACTGATACCGCGGGAACTCATCTCTATGTTTAATGATAAAGAACTTGAGCTGCTAATCAGTGGTCTTCCGGAAATCAATTGTGAGTTAGCTAATGATCACCTAAAACCTGATTGTATTTTGTATTTCAACTTTTTAAACGCGTTTTTCTTTGTAGTGAATGATTTGCAGGCCAACACTGAATATAGTGGCTACACGGCAGCTTCCAGTGCCGTTACGTGGTTTTGGGAAGTTGTTAAAGCCTTTAACAAGGAAGATAGAGCAAGGTTACTTCAATTTGTTACTGGTACTTCCAAGGTATGTTTTACATAATACTAGTAGTATACATAAAATCCTAATTTTTGTGTGTTCATGTTCCTTCCAACCTTAAAAATAATAATATCGAAATTAGCATTGCAATCTTGATTTCATTAAAACGATGCGCCCTCAAATTATGATTCTCATCTGCAAAATCTCAAAACCTGGATAATATAATTGTATGTGTTGTGCATTAGGTTCCATTGGAAGGATTCAAGGCATTGCAAGGTATCTCAGGCCGACAGAGGTTTCAGATTCACAAAGCTTATGGAGCTCCAGAGAGGCTGCCCTCGGCTCATACCTGGTATGTATTTCAGCTGGCATCGGATGCTTCCTCTACGTTCAGTAAAAATCCAAAATATTCTTGAGGCTGTTTACATTGGTATGCTTGCATGCTATATTCTACTATTACTTGAGCCTAATGGATGTGTTTTTCATCTTTCTTTTTATCAGCTTCAACCAATTAGATCTTCCTGAATACAAGTCAAAGGATCAGCTTCAAGAACGCCTGCTGCTAGCGATCCATGAAGGCAGTGAAGGTTTTGGGTTTGGCTAATGATGTCTTGAATCAACACCCGACATCAAGATATTATCTGATGCGGTCGTTTTTGTTTTGTTAGTTATGTCTACGGATCACAATAAATCATAATCATTAAATTAGTTACGAACCGTAGACCCTTTCCTTTGTAAATAATAGATTTTTGTTCGTTAGCTATTCGAACAATATTTACCAAACATTTAAAGCTTTATAGGCCTGTTCTGATCATAAATGCCCGTGTCCAATGTCAGAAATCCACCACATACGAAACTTTGCAACACACACTGTGCACTGTGTATGACATCCATGCACAAAAAATGGTAGAAAGCCATGGATATATGTGATGTACAACTAAACACCAAATGGCCTTTGTGTGTTAATATTGCAGTGAAGTTTTTAACGAGCCAAGATCGAGTAGCTCACGAGCACCTCGATTCATTTACACCATTATGTAAGAGGGAAGTAAATATGGTGATTAGCTATAATGTTCGCCGGTGTCAAAGTCACGCACAAGATTTTGACATAATCAAATTTAGTTTAGAAATACACCTACTTAAACCGTGTATGAATTAACACTTCGCCAATTAAAAACCAAAAACTTCAGTAAACAAAGAAAAACAAGAGCAGAAAGGTAAAGAGAAGATCCATGTATCAAATGTCAATTCCACAAGCATTAACGAAATTGGTCGTGTTTGTAACAATCAATAACAACAAAGCGATTCTCATGATGGCCGTTTACAATCGGAGAGATCGTTACGAAGTGCAAATTCAATTGACATAAGCAAGAGACCTACTCGAAGTGTTGCTAGACGTCCACTTGCTGAAATTTCACAAAGTAACATCACCTATATTTGCATATAATTATTTTTACATTATTTTAAATTATTTTCGTTATATAGATCATCATAATAAGTTACAATACGTTCGTCTTTTGAATTGTTTCATCCTATTTGCATTTGTAGATGTAGACTTTTGTATTCGACGTCCTGGGAGGCGTAAAACAACATATAATAATCCAGGTATCATACCTTTATGTGTATTATCATGTGTCTATTATAAATTATCAATATATACAAGTCATCATAATGTATTCTTTTCAATCGTATTTTCAGTGTTACACATTGAATAAGCATGTCAATTTATTGTGAGGCCAGAAAAAACATATAGCAACTGATTTTTCATATTCAAAAACTTTATAAGAATCATACTATATTACCATTCCTACCAATATATTCCCTTATACTAAATTTTCTATTTCATTTATTGATATAAACAGGTTTAACGGATGGCTTGGCCATTAGACGTCCTGGAAGGCCATCAAAAAAAATCTAAAAACATAGGTTCTTATAAAAAAAAATTTATAATTATTTGCCTTATACTTATGCTTCAGTTTTATTTATGTTTCATTTTATTATATTGTAACTTTGCAGGGACTACATCGTCCTTACATTCAGCAAATGTCACAACACTTATAAGTCAATCTTCCGATATCCTTTTACCTCAAACGTCATTTGATGTAAACGCCAACGATGTATTACAAACGAATACAAGTGTTGTATCAACAAGACTAAACAATTCAGAAAAGAGTGAGTTTATTTTTTAAGTAAATAACGTGCTATCTCCTTTTATAACATTTTAGTTTTAATTGTATACTATTATTATTTTCATGTCATTTTATTTTTTTTTCAGGATCAAGAACAGAAACACCAATGTCAACTCAAAGACATTCAAATACTTATGGTAGTGGCTCATCAATTGGACTCTCCACGGTCTCATCTAGACCAAAGGCACGTCAACGAATATGTAACATTTCAACACGTAAGCCACATATTTACGATTACTTTTTGGTTTCTTTCTATTGTATCCATCAACTACAATTTACCTTATATAATATAGGATAGGATAAATTTATATATTATAATCTTATTTTCAGCTGTCAAGTCGGTGAATATTGAAAGTCCACGTACCTCCCACCGTACAAACACATTAACAACGCCATCTCAACATCATATTAATATTCGCTCCAGGACACCTATGTCGATGAATATTCAAACTCCATCAACATCCCAGGTTACAAATACATTAACAACGCCATCAGAACACCATATGAATCTTCGCTCTAGGATACCTAAGTCGGTGAATATTCAAAATCCACCAACATCCCAGCTAACAAACACATTAACAACGCCATCACAACACCATATGAATCTTCGATCCAGGACACCTAAGTCTACAGTAGTTGATGCTGATACACCAAGAAACTCAGATGTCCCAAATATAAGAAAAGGTATCAATATCAATTAATATATTTCAAGTATTTATGACTTGAATTTTTTATAGTTGACTTACATGTTTAAAATTTATGAACTGTTTATCGAATGCAGGTAATATGAGTAATCAAAGAACACGTTTTGTCACTCCGAGTCCTGTGAACTTTACTTTTGGTACGTGCTAACTGTCCTATTAAGTTTTTTTGTTATCTATCAACCAAATTTATTTTTTATGTTTATTTTTGTATTAACAGGATCAACTTCATCTAATACAAAAGAACGATCAAATGGACAATATTCTACGATCGCTACTGATAGGCGACCTTTTAAAGGTAAAATGGGCGTTAGTAAAAGTTCACGACATATTAACTTTGCAGAATTAGATATTGAAGATGATGCCGGAGCAGAGTCACGTCGTTTTGCTGGTATATGCGAGGGTATGCACAATATTTACATCACTAAAGATATATATTATTGTTTCAAATATTTCAAACTATATTCAATGTGTAATATAATATTCTTACATCTAACTTATCCAATTATAGATTACATTGACCATGGAGATCCAAATGTAGAGTGTGCAAAATGCGGTGCAATGTTGTGGTATCATGAGACTATACGTGGGGATAGCAATTGTACTAAAGATGCATTTTCTCTTTGTTGTGGTAGAGGGAAGGTTAAGCTTCCTGTTGCACTTAAAGACCCACCAAAACGTTTGAAGCAACTTATGAACAAAGAACACCCTAAGAGTTCCTCATTTTTGGATAATATTAGGCGTTACAATTCTATGTTTGCGTTCACCTCCATGGGCGGTAAACAAGATAAGTCTGTTAATGCTGGTCGTGGTCCATATTGTTACCGGATACAAGGGCAGAACTTACATAAAATTGGTACTTTGTTGCCTGAAAAAGGAAAGCCTCCTAAATTTGCGCAGCTATATATTTACGATAAACCTAATGAGATTCAAAACAGGATCAACGCTGTCAGGTGTGTACATTAAATTTTCATTTTATGTATCATGACTCGTTGATAATTCATTTATGTTTTTTAGCTTGGTTAGAGTTGTTAAAACAACATTTTCCTTTTATGTTTATTTGACATATGATTTCCGACTTCATATGCAGCAACGAGGCAGCAACATCATCAAGTTCAAATAAACTTGACTACCAGCTAAGCTGTGATTTACGTGACATGCTTGACAAAAATAATCCTTTGGTTGCCAAGTTTCGAATGGCGGGTGAACGAATTCATCTGCACTTGATGACCAGAAATATAAGCTTAAGCTTATTGGTGCAAGACCGCACGATGGTAGGCAATATAACCTACCAGCTGCATCTGAGGTTGCCGCCTTAATAGTCGGTGATTTTGACTCTACCACAAATAATAGAGATATTATTGTGCACAAACAAGATGGCAATCTCAAAAGAATAAGTGAGTTGCATGTGTCATACCTCCCACTTCAATATCCTTTGCTGTTTCCTTACGTAGAAGATGGATACAGAACTGATGTTTACCACGCGGACGTCACGGATGCCACGCCAGATGAGAAGAAGAAACGCGTAACAATGAGGGAGTGGTTCGCATACAGAATTCAAGACAGGCAAAAAGAATATTCCTTGATACTAAATTCTAGGAGGTTGTTCCAGCAGTTTCTTGTGGATGGATACACTATGGTTGAGGCTGAACGCATTTTGTTTTTCAAAAATAAAAATAAGGAGTTAAGAACTGAAACATACGCAAAATAGCAGTCTTGGCAGAAAATGGAGACTCTGGTGTCACGTTAAGGGGCAAGAAGATTATTTTGCCATCGTCATTCACCGGCAGTCCTAGGTATATGATGCAGAACTATTTGGATGCAATGACAATTTGCAAGTCATATGGATACCCTGACTTATTCATTACATTTACATGTAACCCGAATTGGCCTGAAATTGCAAGAATGATGGAGGCAAAGGGTATGAAATCTGAGGACAGGCCGGATGCAACAACAAGGGTCTTCAAAATCAAATTAGACACTCTCATAAAAGAATTCAGAGAGAAGCGTACATTTGGGCGTGTTGAAGCACGTAAGTTATTAACACGAGACGTTCATATAATTTTCTATATTCAATTAATAACAAAATTGGTATGTATCATCAATATTAGTTACTGATTATCCAACTTTTGTTTATTTAATTATTGCAGTTGTTTACAGGTTGAGTTTCAAAAACGAGGACTCCCACATTGTCATATATTACTTTGGCTTAAAGCTGAGGATAAGCTAACCACTCCTGGGCGAATTGATCAGTTTATATCAGCCGAAATTCCTGAAAAGAATGAAGACCCTGAGTTGTATCAGATTGTAACTGATCACATGATGCATGGTCCGTGTGGAGCCGAGCATCCAACATGTCCGTGCATAGTTGATTTCAAATGCACCAAGGATTTCCCTATTCATTTTAATGAAACCACAACCATTGACGAAAATGGTTATGCAAAGTATAAAAGGAGGAACGATGGTACAACCATCAAGAAAAGTGGAGTCGATTTGCATAACGGTTATGTGGTGCCTTACAATCCTGGTTTGCTTAGACGATACCAGTCTCACATAAATGTTGAATATTGCAATCAGGTTGGTTCTATCAAGTACTTATTCAAGTACATAAACAAAAGACCAGACAGAGTGACAGTTGGTGTAGAGGACGAAGATGCTGATGAGATTAAAGACTTCTATGACTGTCGATATTTATCTGCATGTGAGGCGGCTTGGCGTATTTTTGGCTATGACATTCATTACAGGTTTCCACCTGTAGAGCGTCTCCCGTTCCATTTGGAGAATGAACAATCTGTGGTGTTTGATCCTGCGGAAAGTATTGATTACCAACTTGAAAAGGCATCAGCCAACGAGAACAAGTTCTTGGCCTGGATGGAAACAAACAAGACTGACACATTTGCCCAAACTCTTCTTTATGTAGAATTTCCTAAATATTATGTTTAGAAACCTCAGGAGTTGAAATGGCATCTCAGGCAAAGAGGTGAAAGCCTTGGACGTATACACCATGTTCCACCGTCTTGGGGAGAGCTTTTTTACTTACGTATTTTGCTTAACAAAATAAAAGGTGTTAAGGAGTGGGTTGAACTTAAGACCTATGATGATGTTGTATATCCTACTTATAAGGATGCTTGCATTGCCCATGGGCTTTTGGAGAATGACAAAGAGTACATCGATGGTATATTGGAAGCGAGTTTATGGGGAATGGGAGATTATTTGCGGTCATTTTTTGTTATGCTCATAATGACTGACAGCATGTCTCAACCAGAGTTTGTATGGGAGAAAACGTGGCATGTTTTGGCTGCAGATGTTGAACGCGTTGAGCCTAAAAAACGCAATGATCCAGGTACCTTATTTTAAATTTTAACTTACAATTCATATTCAAACATGTAGTTTATATGCAATTGCACATTTATTTGGTAATTTCAAAAAATACGAAAACGTAAAATATTTTTTTTTTATTCAAACTGTTTTGACGTATACTAATAGTTTATATTTATAAACCATTCTAAAAAATGTACAGCGAAATTATTTATTATTATTTGCATATCAGTAATTGAACAATAAACGAACATTATACATTGTTTTGGTTTGTTACACTTCATTAACTGCGTTCGCAAACTAATGCATAATCCCATGTACTTATGTAATATGCAGGTCTTGAGCTTTCCGATGTTCAGAAGTATAACATATGCCTGACTTATATTGAACACATGCTTTTGTGTAACAACAAAAGCCTTAAGAGTATTCAAAACATGCCATATCCTAATGAAGACCACACAATGGAGTCGTATAACCGTTTGATATACGACGAAATGGCTTACAACGTTGACCAGCTAAGAGAACAACATGAGCAATTGTACGGTAGCTTGACAACCGAGCAAAAAGGAATTTATTCACAAGTGATGGATTCTGCTTTACAAAACAAAGGTGGCATGTTCTTTGTATACGGTTACGGAGGTACTGGCAAGACATACCTTTACAAAACAATGTCCGCAGCATTACGTTCTCAAGGTGAAATCGTATTAAACGTGGCATCAAGTGGAATTGCTGCACTTTTGTTGGAAGGCGGAAGGACTGCCCATTCAAGGTTTGCTATCCCTATTAATGTGGTCGATGATTCAATGTGCAATATACCAGGAGATAGCGATCTTGCTGATTTGATAAGACAGGCAAAGCTTATTATTGGGATGAAGCACCTATGATGAGTAGATACTGTTTCGAGGCCTTTGATAGAACCTTGAGAGACATATGCAGAGAGGATATGTCAAAGCCTTCTGAGAAGGTGTTTGGTGGTAAAGTCATTGTGTTTGGTGGCGATTTCCGTCAGATCCTACCAGTTATACCTGGTGCAACCAGACAAGAAGTAGTACATGCCACGATAAACTCTTCATACCTGTGGGATCAGTGCACCGTACTGAATTTTACTGTCAACATGAGGTTGAGTTCAGGTTCTTCAGAATCAGAAAGAAAAGAAATCCAAGAGTTTGCTGACTGGATTTTAGATATAGGCAATGGTAATATTGGTGGTAATAATGATGGTGACGCGGTTGTGACATTTCCAGAAGATATGTTGATTGCTAATTCGGAAGATCATGTTGGTTCCATTATTCAACAAACATATCCTGATTTGGGAGCCAAATTATATGATCCCTCTTATTTTCAAGAACGATATATTCTTGCCCCAACCCATGAAATGGTTAACATTATTAATGATAGAATGCTATCTTTACTTCCAGGTGAAGAGAAAGTTTACCAAAGTTGCGACACAATTAATATACTTGATGCAGATACAATTTTCGATGAACAGATATACACAACGGATTTTCTAAATACCATCGAAATGTCAGGACTTCCACACCACAGGCTAACTTTAAAAGTTGGTGCACCTGTCATGTGTATGAGAAATATTGATCAAAAGGCCGGACTATGTAATGGTACGAGGTTGCAAATCCAACGGATGGGAACGAATGTTATTGAAGGCAAGATAATATCAGGTGGAAAAATTGGTAGTATATGTGCAATACCGAGAATGATCATTACACCTACGGATAGCAAGATGCCATTCAAATTGAATAGGAGACAATTTCCCGTTCAAGTTTGTTTTGGTATGACTATTAACAAAAGCCAAGGTCAAATGTTGTCCCGAGTCGGACTATTTTTACGAAAGACGGTATTCTCATGTGATAACCGGCAATTTAGGGAGTTATTTTGAAAACCCGCATTACGTTAGAGTTCGTTAATAATTTTTATTTAAAATTTTTATTCGCAACGAACTTGTAAGACCAATATTTATGGATAATTATATTTTTAGACGTTATGGAATTCGTGAATTATTTTAATAATTCATCATGAAATTTTATGCTCGGTGATGTATTCTTAATTCTCACTTGGTACTACGTTGACTCCGGCACTAGGAAACTTAAAAGTTTAAAAACTTACGAGTTTTAATACATTGGACTTTTAGTCACGTATTTATTATAAATTTCGGTGGAATATATATATATATATAGTCCGTCAAATGGTGAATATAACGAGCTTCGGGGACGTTTAATATTTTAATCGTAAGTTTTCACTTACGTGAGGGGACGTTTTTATTAATTAAACTTGGAGGTAAAAAGGTTTGGTGTGCAAATAATAAGAAAATTTAGTTGAGGGACCTAAAGTGAAAAATACCTTATTTAAACCCTAACCCTAACCTCATATTATCACTTTCACTCTAACAACTCACCCTCTCCCTCTCCTCTCTTTCTCCACCGCCGGCCACCCAAAAACCGGCCACCACCGCCGCTCTCCACCGTACACCGCCACTCCCAAAGCACTCCCCACATCATCCTTGTTATTTTGTGGTGATTCACGCGCCCAAAAACCATCATCCCACCTCGTTCTAACACCACCGACGCCACCCACCTCACCACCATCATTTTTCTTGGTTGATTTTGTAGATCCACGGGTAAGTGTGCACGAGGTGCATCGATTTTGTTGAAAAACGAACCCAAACCCACAAATTTATATTAACTTGGGTCGGATTTGGAAGAAATGGATAAAAATAATAATGGGTTTTGTTAAAAACTTGTTAAATCTTGGTTTGGTATCCGGGTTTTGAAGTTTGGTTGGGTTTTTGTTGCGTGGTCGACCCCTAGCCGAGGTCTCACCCTCGACTTTATTTGATTCAGGGTCGTGGTGGTCATCTTTGACCCGTTTTCTTGATTGTTGACCACTTTTGGTCATTGTGATTAATTGTTAAATTTTGGTTTGATTGATTAGTTGGATTTGGATTGGTTATGGGTGTTGGTCGATTCATGTTGGAGCCGAAGACCCCATATGGGTCGGTTTGTTTCATTTGGGTCGAGCTCTTGTGAGCTAGCCGCGACCATGGTGGTCTCGGGTGGGACCCACGTGGCTCTTAGTATATGAATTTGACTTGGGTTGACTTGGTATTTGACCCGAATACGGTTATTTTTGAGAACCGTTTGTGATGTCGAAATATATATATTTCGGCTAAGTTTACTTTATGGTTATTTGATTATTGTTGGTTACCATTATTGTGGCTTATTTGATTTTGGAGTTGTGTTGACGAGAAGTGGTTTTGGGGACCGATTGTGAGACGGTCACTTAGATTGACGGAGATAGGTTAGTCGGGTGCCGTAGTCGGACCCTATTGTTGTAGCACGTGGATTGGGATTGTGTTGGACGGAGATGCATTTGTTTTTATGACTATTGCTTATTACTTTGGACTTGGACAATGAGCCGAGAGTCATGACTCGGACATGTGACCATTTCGTATGACTCGATAACTATTTACAAATAAAACATAAATAATAAAACTCGTAATAATAGTTATTGGTAATATAAACGTTTATATGAATATATAGACGTGAATAACGGATATATAATTATATAAGCGCGTATATTAATAATAATAATAATAATCACGAGTCTTATTATAAATAATACGACTAGATATATATTAGGCTACGAGAGTAGCGTAATATTATTGAACGTATTATTATTATAAAAATGTGTTATAAAACGAGAAACTCTCGACAATTACTAAACACTAAATAAAAGGGTCATTTATATATATATATATATATATATATATATATATATATATATATATATATATATATATATATATATATATATATATATATATATATATATATATATATATAACGAGTAAACTTATCGAATTATGCGGAGTCGTAGTCACTCGAGTTCAAGTAAGTTTTATTTGTGACTTTCGTGTTGTCACGGATATATGACGATTAATATAAACGTTTTCTATAACTAAATAACCACTTAACCGAAGGGTTGAACCGGGTTATTTGGCTATACGAAATGAATATATTAATGGGCATCGTATCCTACGACGCCCATAGGTTGTGGTATATGTAAAGGGTAATAAATTGCGAATATATATATCGGGGAATCTGGCCAATTTGACGATGTATATAAGGAATTTATTAAACTACGATATATACCATATAGTGTTTATGTGCTATGTGCTTTAGGAATGGGTGTAATCTTGGAACGGTATATTACGTAAGTAAATATGGGGTTTATCAGATCGACGGATTTGATAAACTTCGGCGATTTATTTAAATGATATATTGGGCTAATATTAGATCTATAGTTTAGTTTATTATTCTTTGTGTGACTTTTTGGTTTGTTTTGTGTCGACCCACCACCCGTATAGATACCAAACGTAAATACACCAAACTAATACGAAATGGATTTTCGGAAAATAAAACGGATTACGTCCGGGTTTGGGAATATTTTGAATTTGAGGAAATGATTCTGAACGAGTTGATATTGTTAGGTCGTGCCGAGTCCGTAGTTGCTGTCTTGTGAGTTGCTATACATCTTATTTCTACCGACTTCTTCTTGCTATTTTCTGGACTTGAGGTGAGTCATAGCCCCACTTTTTACTCTTGAACTATGTTTTCAATACTTGGGGTGGGAAACGTGCAAATTATTTTATGTGGACTATTATCGCTTTTATATTCTTTCTAAACTTGCTATGCGTATAGACCAGGATGTTTTGTCAGCTTTAGTCACATAATTTATGTGTACTATTCAAGGTTGACTTATTTGGTTATTGTCAGCTTTAGTCACACGGATCGTGTGTACTATTCAAGGTTGGCTTATTTAGATACTGTAGTGTGCACCTATAGGTTAATGATACTTTGGAGGTTATCCGAGTATTTATCGGTATTGCGGGGGTTACCCGAATATCTATGTTGGAACGGAGGGTATCCGTGTGTTAGGATTGGAGCGGAGGGTATCCGCAGGCTTTTAGTGAATCCTTAGTCTAGCTAGCAAGCGTTTTGCGTTTATGTCCACTATATTGTTAGATGAATTTAAACCTATGATCTCACCAGCGAAAGCTGACTTTCAGCACGTTTTCTCAGGTAATTAAGTGATGATACGAATGCTTGGAATGGAAGGCTCGGCTAAGGCTCTCAGTTTATGGATCTATTTTTCTAAACTCTAATATTGAATTATGGACCTACTGTTATTTTATATTGGGCCTAACTCTGAATGATGTTGGGATAAATGTAAACTTAAAACCCCGTTTTGGTTGCGTTTTTTATTATGTTTACTTTATCTCGTTCTATTATGTCTTGTGTTGGATACCAATCCCCGTAGCACCTTGAAAGCTTGTTGAGTCTTCCGCTGTATCTAATTTTGGGAGTGTTACATCTCACATGGGCAACTCTATGTTGCTGTTTCTAGGGTAAAGACGAAAAAAGGTTTGAAGGTTCTTTGTTGTGACAAAGACGGCGAATACACCAACTCCACTACAAATGTTGTGTACAAAGAAGTATTATTCCGTATATGAATTCACCATCATGTAATGAAATAATGTTTTAACCGACTTTTGTTGCTGCATTTTTTTAAGACATATGAATTTCATATTTTTTTTGTTTAAGTATATAAATGTTATGTGATTATGTGATGCCATTTACAAAATGCTTATTGTAAACATTTAACCTTTACTAAATTTGTGAATTAAATTAAATATAACAATGGTATGCAAACATTGCATTTAATCCATCTTATTACACAAACGAAACACAAAACTAAAATCCAATACTCGCACGTAACATATTCAAATTGAAAATATTTTAACAAACAAAATTAAAATAATAAAACACACGGAATAAACTTAATCTTCATCGTCGCTAACGTTGTGGTCAACAACAACATCGGTGATGTCATGCCCGGCTTCACGAATAGCTGTTATCATTTCATCAGCCTTCTTTACCTTCGACATCATCTTATTCCAGCTTCCGTTTTCATTCTTATTAAGCTTGTGCCAGATTCCTTTATATTGTAGCCATGCTTCATCTGTTTCAATATATACAATTAGAATGTTAATCAAATTAAAGTTATATTACATAATGTAAATATGAAGTATGAAAGAGTTTATAGTATCTCTTTACTTCTACAATACCTTTAGGTTTTCCTGAAGATTTGTCCTTATTCATTTCGTTTTTGTTGCCATGATCATGATCAAAGGTATTACTTATGGCTGTTTGGATTACACATCACTTTTCTTACCATTTTCATTTTGCCCAACTGAGTTTGATGAACTTGATTCAATTGATTGTGCTAGCTTTGGAGTAGTCGACATTTTTGTAGAGTCTTTTTTATTTACTCAAACAACACATGGGAAATATATATAGTGTTTGAAGTATATGCATTATAATAGGGAAGTCATAAATGTGTATCATATTTTAAAGAAAAGATTAATTGTACAAAGCTCTTTATAATTATTTTTCAAAACTAATTAAGTAAATTAGCCGAAATTATCTCAAAGTTTCTAAAGATCAAAACTAAAATATCATTTCCTTGGCTAAAAAATAGCTATTTCAAAATTTGAAACCATAAACCAAATCAAAATATATTCGTTTGTTTGATTTTATTTTTGCATTACAACATCTACCTACACAAATACAGATTCATGAAATGACCACACCCTTTTATGTTATTCAACATGATCAGTTTAGCAAGTAGTATGTTTCAATAATTCATTGAATATAAACCATTTTAACAAATGCACAAATAAAAATACAGTATAGCAATTCGAAACTTAACAATTTATTTATGAAATTATTACTATCCTACAATGGAAGACACAACAATTTTCAACACATAAACTATCAATGCAAACACATTTAATGATTTAAATTGGGAAAATGGACCTAATCACTTCCTTAATTATCGAATTTAATCCATAAGTCGATTCATATGTATTTTTACTCTATAAAAGTAACTCATTATCATCATTTGACAGTCACAATTCACAAATCAATTATAATTACCAGTATTTTTATCATGTTCCCTCTAATGAAAATTGCTAAACGTTCTGTTGCACATGAGAACGATGCAGCAAAACCACCCAAGTAAGTATCAATGGCAATGTGATGAATTGTTTTCGTATTTTTATTTTCATTGACATGTATCATTTTATACTAATCACATTTATTTAACGTAACAGGAAGCAACTAAGCCAGGCATTGCAAGAGTCTCCTCTCAAAGAGTCTGTTGGCTCATCAGGTTAATACCAATTTTGAAAATTTTATACTATGATAAATATATTTTACATTTTAATACTTTCATGATATTATTTTAAACATATGTTTTTTTAGATGGACTCAACGCAGACTTAAAAGATGATGCAACCAGTTGAGGAGATCTATGGACGTTTGCAAGCTAAATATAAAGAGAAAAAGTTGCAGAGGTGGATCAAGAGCCAACAAAGACCACAGCCTGGTAAAAAACCAAACAAGCTCAAAGCTGCAATCAAGAGAAGGCTGAGAGCTTTGGAGGCTGACCAAGAAGAAGAGTTTAGCGATGAAGATCATTTGGATGATTTAGATTATGATAATTTTCATGTAACATTTGATCTAGAAAAATCACCCAAGTTTCATTGTTAAACTGTTTTTTATTGGATTTCTTTATGTTTAATTGTTCTTCTTTATGTTTTGTTTATATTGTTTTTTTTAATTAGGTTTCAATTACATATTTCCTAGTGTAATTATATAAATCATCACTTAATGTTTTATAAAAAATGCTTACTATATGATTTTTTACTTTACTATTCCGCTGTTAATATGAACAAAGTTATTAACGACAACAAAATAATGCAAAAATCAAACGTATTTCACAAATGAAACTCATACGAATATCACAAACTAACAAAACAAGCATGCTGAAATATAAAATCTAAACGTCGCCACACTTTGATATGAAATTTAGTAACTTTTAAACAACTCTTTCTACATCATACATAAATATATTAACTGTGATTTACAAGAGTTATGAAACATATTCAAATCTAATATCAGAGACTAATCAAACAAACTAATTGTCACCACACTATATTTTGAAATTTAGTAACTTTGATAACAAAGCATTACAATTTAGTGTATGATTATTTTGAATTCTAATACAACAACTAAGGAAATTACTTTCCAAAATGAACTTATTTAAAAATCATAAATTGTATCAATTTTTTTAATAATCAATTTGCTTTAAACACTCCCAATTATGTCCTTAATTATCTCAGTTTCTTTAAATATCAAAAATTATGAATATAATTTCTAAAGATAACAAAATAATATCAAATTTTCAAACCCTAAACTAAATCAACATATTTTTATTTATCCATTAAAATATTTTTGTAAAACAATGTAATGAAGCGTACCCGGCCATCGGCCGGGTCATGAAGCTAGTAGTATACATAAAATCCTAATTTTTGTGTGTTCATGTTCCTTCCAACCTTAAAAATAATAATATCGAAATTAGCATTGCAATCTTGATTTCATTAAAACGATGCGCCCTCAAATTATGATTCTCATCTGCAAAATCTCAAAACCTGGATAATATAATTGTATGTGTTGTGCATTAGGTTCCATTGGAAGGATTCAAGGCATTGCAAGGTATCTCAGGCCCACAGAGGTTTCAGATTCACAAAGCTTATGGAGCTCCAGAGAGGCTGCCCTCAGCTCATACCTGGTATGTATTTCAGCTGGCATCGAATGCTTCCTCTACGTTCAGTAAAAATCCAAAATATTCTTGAGGCTGTTTACATTGGTATGCTTGCATGCTATATTTTACTGTTACTTGAGCCTAATGGGTGTGTTTTTCATCTTTCTTTTTATCAGCTTCACCCAATTAGATCTTCCTGAATACAAGTCAAAGGATCAGCTTCAAGAACGCCTGCTGCTAGCGATCCATGAAGGCAGTGAAGGTTTTGGGTTTGGCTAATGATGTATTGAATCAACACCCGACATCAAGATATTATCTGATGCGGTCGTTTTTGTTTTGTTAGTTATGTCTACGGATCACAATAAATCATAATCATTAAATTAGTTACGAACCGTAGACCCTTTTCTTTGTAAATACTATATTTTTGTTCGTTAGCTATTGGAACAATATATACCAAACATTTAAAGCTTTATAGGCCTGTTCTGATCATAAATGCCCGTGTCCAATGTCAGAAATCCACCACATACGAAACTTTGCAACACACACTGTGCACTGTGTATGACATCCATGCACAAAAAATGGTAGAAAGCCATGGATATATGTGATGTACAACTAAATACCAAATGGCCTTTGTGTGTTAATATTGCAGTGAAGTTTTTAACGAGCCAAGATCGAGTAGCTCACGAGCACCTCGATTCATTTACACCATTATGTAAGAGGGAAGTAAATATGGTGATTAGCTATAATGTTCGCCGGTGTCAAAGTCACGCACAAGATTTTGACATAATCAAATTTAATTTAGAATCATGAGTTTTTGTTTATTGTGTTATTTAATTTTAAATAACTACAAAGCTTGTATTTTACTTTTTGAAATACACCTACTTAAACTGTGTATGAATTAACACTTCGCCAATTAAAAACCAAAAACTTCAGTAAACAAAAGGTAACCCCTCACAAACAATTCTTTAAGATATTAGCGAATGAAGTCATTTTTCATGTAAATAGCCATGAGCAAATACTTTTAATAGGAGAGGTACTACAAAATGAACATGCAATTAACATAAATTTCAAATTTAATATTGTACAAAACATTTTCCGATTACATGAATTGCCCTTTCTATGCTAATATGTAGCGCATTAGAGTTTGACATTTTACAATGAGAGAATACATTATATTAAGTGTTGGATTACAATTTGATAGGGATGAGCATTTCGACCCGAATCCTGGAACTGAACCGGAACCGTACCGGTGCCGTATTGAAACGGTACCGTTCCCGATATACGGTACGGTACCGGGACTACGAAATAAGGTGAAAAAAAATCGGGACCACTAATTCGGTACGGGACCGGTACCAAATCGGGAAATTCCCGAATAAAAACGGGAAAAACCGATTTTCCGGTACCGGTACCGGTATCCGAATCCCGTTCGGTACAGTACCGGTACCACTATTTATGCTCGAGAAAAAATCGGTACCACTAATTCGGTACGGAGATCGGTACAGGACCGATACCGTGCTCATCCTACAATTTGACATTTTGATGTGGGATATGTTGTTAAACAACAAGTTTTTTTTTTTTTTTTTTTTTTTTTTTTTTTTTCATTTTTCTTTTTCTTTGGGTAAAGGGTTATATATATATGAGATTATAATTAAAATTTATGACAGTTCTGTGTTTTGTTAAAGTGCGTTTTTTTAATTATATGAACTATGAAATGCATATCACACATATCTATTTTCAAAAACATTGCTCCAACGGTGTGGTTATCATTCTTTTGATTGGTTGCACTCACACAAAGGTATTTGTTTGACTTAGTTTAAGGCACCGTAGCTTATTAAAAAGATCGCAGTGACACTAAATGTTTAGATTGTTGTGGTGGTGTCGTGTACCATAATTGTTCTAGTGGTGTTGTGTAAGATCGTCATGTTGGTTGAGAAGGTTTTGTACGTTGCTTAAAGACTCAGGTTTGGGATGTAGTTTGTATGTTGTAGGGTTAGAATCGGGAACGCCAACCCCTCTTACTCGTTTACTCCTCACGTTTTAGTGACACCTACGGTGAATTCAAAACATGCGAATTAGTCGGTCAAAAGATCAGAAACCATGATTATCTTTCACTTCTTACCTCTTCTCTCACAAACCCTACATCTCTTTCTCAATATCATTTTTTATATATTTTCGTCCGTTTCTATATGTTTTGTCCGTTTTTATACGTTTTCGACTGTTTTAAGTTTTTGTTCGTTTTTTACGTTTTCGACCATTTTTTTACACTTTCGTCCGCTTTATTACGTTTTCGACTATTTTTTACGTTTTCGTCCATTTTTTATATTCCGCTCGTTTTTTTTACGTTTTCGCCCATTTTTTACGTTTCGCCTATTTTTTACGTTTTCGCCTATTTTCTTACGTTTTCGCCCATTTTTTTTACGTTTTCGTCCTTTTTTTTTAGGTTTTCGTCTTTTTTTTTTTTTTTTTACGTTTTTGACCCTTTTTTTTACGTTTTTATCCGTTTTTTTATATTTCGCCTATTTTTTTACGTTTTCGTCCGGTTTTTACATTTTCGTTCTTTTTTATGTTTACGCCCATTCTTTTACGTTTTCATCCATTTTTTTACGTTTTCATTCGGTTTTTTACGTTTTTGCCCCTTTTTTTTCGTTTTCATCTGGTTTTATGGTTTCATATGATTTTTTTTTACTTTTTCGTGCTTTTTTTACGTTTTCATCAATTTTTTTACGTTTTTCATCTGTTTTTAACGTTTTCTTCTTTTTTATGTTATTTTTTTATGTTTTCGATCGTTTTCTTCCTTTTTTTACGTTTTATCTGTTTTTTTTACGTTTTCGTGCTTTTTTTTATGTTTTCATCCATTTTTTAACGTTTTCGTATGGTTTTTTTACGTTTTCGTCTTTTTTTATGTTTTTGTCGGTTTATTTACGTTTTCGTCTATTTATTACGTTTTCATCAATTTTTTTACGTTTTCGTCTATTTTTTTACATTTTCGCTTGTTTTTTACCTTTCCGTCTGTTGGTTTTACGTTTTCGTCTTTTTTTTTGTTTTCATCCGTTTTGTCTGTTTTTTACGTTTACGATTGATTTTTTACTTTTTCGTTTGCTTTTTACATTTTCGTCTGTTTTTTTTACGTTTTTGGCCTTTTTTATGTTTTCTTCTTATTTAACGTTTTCTTACATTTTTGTCATTTTTCTTACGTTTTCTTATGGAAGATAATGTAAAAAAAAAAAAAAAAAAAACATACAAAAGCTTACGAAATCATATGAAAACGGATGAAAATATAAAAAAACAGACAAAAACCTAAAAAGTAGATGAAAACGTAAAAATGCGGACGAAAACGTAAAAAAACGGATGAAAAGATAAAAAACATACGAAAACGTAAAAAATGACAAAAAAGCAAAGAACATACGAAAACGTTAAAAACGAACGAAAACCTAAAAAAACAGACATAAACGTAAAAAACAGTCGAAAATGTAAAAAACATAAAAGACGGACGAATACGTAAAAAACAGACGAAAATGTAAAATAACGGACGAAAACCTAAAAACAGGCAAAAACATAAAAAAATGTCGAAAACGTAAAAAAATGTAGGAAGATGTTAAGAAAAAAAATATATAAAAAAAAAAAAAAAAAAAAAAAAAAAAAGCTAGTGAAAAAGTAAAATCAAAGGAAAAAAAATACTTTAATAGCACAAAAAATACTAGTGAAAAAAAAGAGTTTCCATAACACAAAAACTACTAGTGAAAAAAAAAATACTTAGCACAAAAAAATAAATAATTTTCTTCTTGCAGATGAAAAACTTAGATGTGCCTCTTCTTTTGCAGACATGGTTTGCAGATAAAGAAAATAAAAACTATGAAAAAACAAACGATGTCTAACACTTATCAACTCATCATGGTTGTGATTTATAGGAGTTAGAGCACATTGTTTACTTGATTTGTGGTCTACGTTAAAAGGCTATTGGAAATACGCTTAATTAATTAGTTAAGTGATTATACTGCTATTATGCCTGTGTGATCGATAAATAATGTTTTTGATATTAATCACCAGGTAAAGACCTCAATTATATTAATTTTTGCTATCATTTGTGTTCGTAGTTTTATATTATTTATATGAGTTACCGCATAAATGCATACTAAGTGATGAAAAAATAAGACTATTCGTGATTCTTAAATATTATGTCATTGACAAGGTTACCGAAAATACAATTTTTTTTTTTTTTTTTTTTTTTTTTTTTGGCTAAGTTCACATTTCAAAACATAACACAAGCAACATATTTACTAAAAATACTTACTTATATGATCATCTTTACAATTTTAGTATATAAAATTGTTAGACAGTCGACTTTCTCCATGATTGTGGGGTATTGCATGTGTGTATCACACCGCTTTCACCGTCCACTTTCTTATAATATTGAAAACCCGTTACTAATTTTAGTTGTTTATACATTATAGTATATATCAATGTTCCTTAACACGCATGTCGTGATCTTTGTTTGAGAAAATGCATGTTTTGATTATATTATACGAGAAGTACCATCTTAAGAGTATTATATATACCTTCTCACCATATAGCATTTAGACATACAAGGATTTTCCTTATTGCTTCTATTGCTCAGTTGAAGAAAAGCATCACTTATATCTCTTGTGATCAAATACTTCGTGTTGTAAAACTATGTCGGTACGAATCTAATCTTTATCTTTATCTTTAGTCATAGAATAAGTCTATTAGCAATGTCATACTTATAGTTTATGCACGTTACGGTGGCACGCAATTTTGTAATTTGGTTGTGATTTGGCAGGTTTCCGAGAAAGAGAATGGCACGCCATTGCCAAAGTTTGGGGATTGGGATGTGAATGATCCTACTTCAGGTGACGATTTTACTGTAATTTTTGATAAAGCAAGGGACGAGAAGAAAACTGGTGGCAAGCCATATTCGCCGACTAATGCAGATCTTGGTTTCAAGAATGCTACTTCATTCGTTAAGCAGCCTCAGTGCGTAAGTTGATCGATCGTACCTTGAATGTGCCTTTTTTGAAAATGCACTAGAGCCTGTTTTAATATGTCAAAATAACAATATTTTATAAACCTCTTAAGCTAAATTCAAAGTTGATAATATATATAGTTAACTATTTTGTCTTAAGAATATCGATCTTTCTAAACGTTGAATGATATTCCCATGTTGTAGACCATGACAGAACAACGGGGTCTTGAGGGTTCGAGACAACCATGAATTTTTGCACCATAATGTTAATTTTTGTAAAAGAAAAACTCTAGTAATTTTTTATTTTTCCTGAATATGTCCAGAAAAATATGTCAATAATCTTGTTTAGTTTTCCAAAATGCTGCTTGATTCATGTTCTGTCACTGGCCATAAAACAGTGATAACTACCTATGTTTATCAAGCTATCTTCACATCACTTTACCTATGTTAAATAAAATAGCATGTGCAAATTAAACTTGTTGGTGATTAAATTACAAGATATAAATTGTTGTTTTATGGTTTGCAGAGGAAGTGGTTTTGCTGCATACAAGGACCTCTTGTAGAATCTTGAGATTGAAAGCTCCTAATGCATCGTAATTATAATCACTATTATGAGGATTACTCGGAAGTGCTAAGCTGATTAAATGAAAGAGGCCAAACGATGTGGATGACTAACTAATATGCCTAATATTATGCCTAATTCATTCATTGTTAGACACATGTATTTCATAATTTCAAACTCACTATTGATCTTGAGAAGTGTACGATTATCTTTCTTAAGCATAAAATTAGGCATGCAAATCACTACTCTTTTTTTTACTTTGGTTTTTGTATACGCACATATTAATTACCGATTAAGCTTCTGTTTGTACTCTTTTTCTTATGTATTACTTTTTTTTTTAAAGTAAATACTTCTGTTTGTATATTTTTTTTTAAGTAAATACTTCTGTTTTATACTCATTTACTACTTTTTCTTTTTTAAAGTAAATACTTTGTTTGTACTCTTCTTTTTTATTTACTACTTTTCTTTTTCAAAGTAAATATTAATTTTCATATTATACAAAAATCTAATCAACTATATTCTTCATCGATCAAATATCAAAGTTACTTATTAAAATTATTTTTTATTCATTTAAATACAAAATAAACATTTATTTTTTAGACTTCCAAAAATTCAGTGATTGATATTTAATGTGGAACATCCAAAATTCAATGATTGATACTCCCTCGGTCTCAAAATTATTATCTCCGTTTGACTTTTTTGTTCTTTTTTTACTCAATTTTGACTATAAATATTTTTATTTATGTTATACAATACTTAATAAAAATTATACTAATGAAAATACATTTAAAACTCAATCCGTTCATATATTTTGCATCAAGTATTATGTAATATAAACAAAAAATACTTAAGGTCAAAGTTGAAAAATAAACACCGAATAAATCAAAAGAGGACAATAAGTTTGAGACGAACTGAGTATTTAATATGAAACAGAGGAAGTATTATTTTATTTCATGAGGTGGTATTTACTTTCTCATTTTTTTTAATTATTATTATTTTTATAATTTTTAGCTAATAAACTTCTTTAATCATCTTTAAATCTTAAGAGGGGAGGTACAGTTGGCTGCTAGAGTGGCGCCAAACCACTAGCAGACGAAAGAGAACGGTGCACCATATCGGTGCTCGCGCCAAAGAGGTTCGCGCCATAGCTACCAGCCGGCGCCGTTGATTTTTTTTTTTTTTTTTTCTTTTTTTCTTTTTTTTTTAACATTGATTTCTTTTTTCTAAACGTTGACTAACGGCTATATTGCCAAAAATACCATATTTTTGAAATTTTTACAACTAAAAATTCAATAAATACTTTCTTATTTTACCATTTTTCACACACGATTCCAATTTAATCTCTACTTCAATAATACTCAATTTTCTTTCAACTATGGATATAAGCAATACCAACAACACATCCACCTATGACCATTTATGATGTTTATTTTTAAAATGACCCGGAGCGCTATATCCAAGATTATGCGGAGTATGAACAATTTCTAAGCATGTGTGATCAAGAAGCCTGAGGATCGGGACCAACTATTAAGAGGACGAGGATGTACATACTACCTGAACAAGAAGAGGCCTAATACGTGGGAATCGCATCAGGCTTTACCTCTCAAGGGATCTTGAGAAGCTTACAACCCCCACCAGGCAGTGTACCTGATCGTTGTAGTATAGTATAGTGACAAGTACCGGGGGATTGATCGTTCAGCTAGGAATAGTGTCGCTAGGATTAGAAAACCTAAATACTAGTTCTAAAGATGAGAGATGGTTCTTTTTATATTTTTATATTTTTTAGAAAGCAAGTAAAAATATCGGGTTTGAAGGATTTGGGCGGAATTAGTTGCTAGTCAACTAACCCAATACTAAAGATGCAATCAAAATAAAATAATAGAAATGAAAATAAACTAAATTATACTAAAGTTGTGAGCAATAAGTGGAGAAAATGTGTTTACTTAGATTTCATTACTCCCTAGACATCTTTTACATGTTAATTACTTGTTATAGTTGCATGGATGACGGATTGTATTCATTAATACCATTCATGGGGTATCGCACATAACTCCCCAATTCTATGAGCTCTTATCTCCTCCTATACCATGCCCAGCACAACCATAGGGATTATAAACAGTGGCTCATGCATTAAATACAACCAATAAAGACCTTAGTGCAATAGGTTCATGTTTCCTAAGACGTTCAAGCATGTTACCATTTGGAGATCTGCCAGTTTTCTTAAGCCTAACATATAAATTCATTCATCCAAAACAATTATAAACAAGTAATCAACACATAATTAACATCTAGGTTTCATTAGATCCAAGCAAACACAAGATAGATCTAGCCTAGCATGATGGAATTAAGACAAGAACAAAAGATAGACAACCAACACATAGACATATTGATTGAATTAAAAGAATACTTATCTTAATTACACATGAAAGGTATCAAGGGCTTGGAACCCTTGAAAAACCTGTAAAATTCGTACCAAAGTCGGACCTAGGGTTTCTCCAAAACTTCTCTCCTTTAATGTAAAAAATTAGAAAACTATATATAGGAAAAGGGGTCTGAAGGCATCAAGACCAAACTTGTGACAAATATGGTCCTTGTGAAATTTAAATAAACCAAAGGGACTTTTGTTATTTACTTAGTCCAAATCCAAAACCAAACTAGCCTGATCTAACCACCCCCCTTAGCCCAACTCCCTTCTCAGCCCACCACTTCACCCAATCCACTCCACAAATAAAAACTTACCCCGTTTTTTATTACCCTCCCTCGTTGACCCCCAAAGTCAAACCTTCACCCTCTTCCCCACTTGAACCTGCTAAACCACCCCAACACTCCAACCCCCATCCTCCAGCTCATCACTCCCACACCTTGTCCCCCCTTCCTACCACTAAACCACAAAACCAATTAATGCCCTAAAATATCTCACAAGCAATCCTAACTGCCATGTGGGCATTTTGGTGCCAAAAACGTTTTTGAAGGCTGGGATTAAATCAGAGCCATCCAACGGCTCCAATTGTAGTGGGAAAAGTGCCAAAGACTTTCTGAAGGGATACAAAGGAAGAAAGGAAGCTAGAAGGGAGACAGTTAGTTAATGTAGTAGTAAATTAGTGTAGTTTTAGGTCGTTTAATGTAATTTTCATTCAAAAGTTAGATAAAAATAGCTGTAATATGTTTTTCTAGTGTTTAGTGAACTTTATGAACCCTCAATCTCAGTTCTTTTAATCCAAATCAGTTTATGCAATTTTTATGAAAATCTCATATTATCTTTGATATTGTTGAAGGTTGTTGCTTGTTGGTTGTTTAAAGCTCACTTATGTTTCTAATAAGCTTTTGTAAGCTTTTTAACCATTTAATTCAGTTTTCAATCATAAACTAAAAAAATACATAAAAAATAATAAGAAAATCAATGAAAAATTAAAAAAAAAAAAAAAAAAAAAAAAAAAAAAAAAAAAAAAAAAAACCAAGAAAAGAAAGAAGAAGCTGATTCAGAGGCAAGAAAGTGCATGGATGTGGTTTAGTGAACCCAACTGGGGGTTCTTTAGGTGTTCTGGTTCTTAGTTCTTGATATCATTGAAAGTTGTAAGGTTTTCATTTTAGTTTCAAGCATATTAGTGTACTAGTACTTACTTTGTTCCAATTATGTTGCTTGGTGTTTAATTTAACTTAATGTAGTCAGTTAGTATAGATAATCCACATTCATAGCTTTAATACCCTTGTTCCCTTGAAAATTGTGAAAACTGTGCATTTAAAAGGGTGTTTGGCTCTAGCTGTTCTAGCCATTTCAGTGAGTCTTCATTGGTTGTTTGTGCTCATGTTAAACTCCCTTAGGTTAGTTTAGGTGAACTCATGCTTCAAAACCAAGTTTTAAATAGCCAAAGTCAAAAATCAACTCCAATTACCTTGACAGTTAACTGTCAAGGTTCTTGGGTCTCAAAACCAACCCATTGTGTTTAAAAGTTGTAATTCTACTCTAGTTCAGTCTTAATATAACCTAAAACATCAACTTGAGTCAGTTTGATCCATTCAAAATTGGCCAAAGTCAAAATTTCAAGTTTTGTTTAAAAAGTCAACATTGCACTCTTTCAGTTTTTTCCCAAACTTCAAAGAATTAAATAGAATTTTGTGTTATCTTTCATTGCTTGAAACTTGTTCACATTTGTTGTCTATTAGTTCAACTTTAAGATCCCATAGCTTTTTGATTTTTGGGAATTTTTCCCTGGGCCCCACTTTGCCCCAAACAGACCTGCAGGGTGGAACCCTCCCCTGCTGCAGCAGCATTCCACTCCACCACCACCACTTTGGTGGTGGTTTCTGACCTCCACAGTGGTCCTCAGGCCTTCCCATTGGTTCCTAGCAACTCCCCCCCTACCAGGCTTCCTCCTTTGACCCTTGGTTTGACCATTAACCCTATGGACCCCATTTGAATCAAGCCCAAGTTTCTGTCCCAATTCTGAGTTGCACTTAGTTTTGGAAGTGCTTATTTGTTGGCTTATAGCTTATTCTGTGGTCCACTAGTGCTTATTCCTGCTCTAACAAGTTCATATAAGTTATTTGGTTCAGAAAAACCCATTGTGGGTCCCACACAAGCTGGTTTAAGCTAATTTTCCCCCCTGGTCAACTGTGGTCAACTGTCAAGGTTTTTAAGCTCTCCACAACTTATTTTTAAATTATAAAAATCTTGTTTTTACAAAAGTTACTTGTTTTTAGGTTTAAATTAAGTTTCCAAAAGAAAAATTCCAAAAATCCAATTTAATTTTTAAGTGATAGTTTCTATTTAATTTTATTTAAATTTTAATTTTCATTTTTATATTTTTATTAAGAACTTGGTGTTTTTATATTTTTATTAAATTCCTCTTATATTAAAGAATTTTTAATAATTTTCTTAGATTTTTATTTTATCATTTAGTATTTATTAGAATTAATCTTAGTTTTATTAATAATTAAGTAATAATTAGTTTTAAATAGCATAATTAATTTTTATTAAGTGAAACCTAATTTTTATATTTTTCCTAGCTTTTATAAGTTATAATATAATTTTAGAAATTTTCTTATAATTTTAACTGTTCATTTAGTATTTTTCTTAATTTAAAATAGTTTAATTAGGTAATTAATAATTAATTAGTAATTAATTAATATAAAAACCACAAAAAGACAAAAATACTTATTTTTAATTTTAAAATTAGTTTTTAGTTATTTTATAATTTTAGAAATTTTATTTTCACCTTTTTAGTATTTAATCAATATTGTATTATATTTAAGTTGTTTAAATATTAATAATTAAGTATTAAATAGTAATTAATTAATATTAAATAATTAAATAGTGTAAAAATTTATTTTAATTTTCTAAAAATTTTCTTTTATCTTCTAGTTTGTAAAAAAGTCATTTTCACCCCCTGGGTGTTTTCAGATTTCATTTTTCACATTTTATTTTGTACGTTTACGTTTTATTTAAACGTGAACGTACGCGTTTTAAGTTTTAAACGTTTCTGGTTTTTCCTACTTTCCTGTCTTATTCCTATAGCTTCTTTAAGCTATTTCATTGTATAAATCCTTAGTGTAACCAATCTCAAACCCCTTTTCATCCAAATTCACCCGATCACAGAACCGTTTGTTAACCATCCACACCTCGTCGGGACATAACGACCCGGTGATACCTTATATTACCCGGAGCATTGATCTAGGCTATTTGACTTTGTTGACCATTCCTTGGTCAATATAAGTTGGTGGTTTAGCATCAATCAAATTTTGGCGCCGTTGCCGGGGAGGTTGTGTGCGTTTTCTAAACGGTTTTTCTGATTAGTGATTTTGGAATTCGTTCCATTGTACATTTATCCATCCTTTGTTCATATTTTCTTATTATCAAAACAAAACCGTTCCCAAAAACATTTTAAACTCAGTTTTCAACGAACACAAAAAACACAAAAGCATTTTCTTTCTCATTTGTACAAAATGTTTATCCAAAAACCCAAAAATATTCACCTTTACCCTCTCACATCTTTGATTCTTCATCCCTACCCCTCTGTAAACCTTTGATTCTTCCTATGTCGTATCCACACCATTGCGGTTGCCAATGGTGTGGTGGTCCTCATAATGGTGAGAATTGTCCCGGCTGTAGCATGGTAGAGTCAGGAGATGGGTCTGTCTATAACCAAGCTCCCTATCCTTACCATGACACATCTGATTCATCCTACCAGCCACCACATCATGAGATACTGACATATCTGGGTGAGTTTTGTAGTGGTCCTCACCAAGGATTTGAGTGTCAATCCGGAAACACGTTTGTCTATGAACAGTTTTTCGGTGATGCTCAGAACTTTGGTTATGACCAATACCCATATGATTCACCAGTCCAGACTCAACAGTTTTACTGTTGTGATTACTGTGGAGGTCCACATTTCAGTTCAGATTGTCAAACGGGGAATCCATATCCTTGTGACAATTTTGACACACCTTATTACGACCAACCTCCACAGTACGATATGAATCAAGCACTTCTTCCAGAAATGCAAAATATGATGAAAATCGTCGATGAGCTTAAGGGTTTAGTTAATGACTTTGCCCAAAGACATACTCATCAAAAATCTATGGAAGAATTGCTAGCTGAAGAGCAGGCTGCTAGAATAAATGCCCAAGATGCCTATGAAAAATCTGTTAGGGAATCAATTGCAAGAGAAAAAGCAGCCAGATCTAGCTCTTTGTTCTGTTTCATTCCTGATGACAGTGATGATGAGGATACACTTGACATCCTTGAATTTTATAAAACTTCATCAAGTTCATCAGTTGATACCCCAGCAGTTGAGATTCCATCTCAAACAACTGCTATCACACCCGAGGTTCCCACTCACTCTCTGAGCATGGGGGACGAGCATCTTGACACTGTTCCTGAAAAGGAAACGGACGAATTCATAAAGTTTAGTGTTGAGAACCTTGTTCCAATCCCAAGAGAGTCACAGGAAACTCTTGAGCATATGTGTGATATTCTTTCCCCTCTTGAGTGTTCAAACGATCATTTTAAGACTTTCTCTAATTTTAATGATGATTGTACATCTCATGGAGACATTGAGTATATCGAGGCATCACTCCCTCAGTCTGATGTTGATCCTCTTCTTGAGGAGTTCGCTGATGAACTTGCTCACATCGATCCACTTTCATTGGAAAGTGATGATGGTCTCCTCGATTTCCAAGCCGATCTGGGAGAAATTGAAAGTCTCCTATATCATGATCCGTCACTCACTTCTTATCCCAGCAGTCCAACAGAGAATATTGATCACTTTGTTCCCAAAACATTCAATACGACTCTCATCAATCCTCTATTTGAATTCGAATCTGAATTCACTATGATTTCTAACAATCCAATCTTTGACGAGGATTGTGATGAGTCCACAACGGAACATGAGTTCACAAATTCACATCTTGTGAATGATTCTCTTCATGAGGAGTTCTCCGGTGAACTCACTCATCATATCATGACTCCTCCGGAGTTTGATAGCCCGGGGGAGATGCACTCAATCATGAGAATTTGCAAATTCCCACCCACCCTCCCGGGATATTTACGAGCTTAACCTTTGAAATCCAAATTCAGGCTACTGAGCCTCCTCTCGAGGAAGAAGATCAAATCATGATTTTTGTTATGGTTTTCTTCCTTTTCTTCACCTATAAGGTGACTTCTTCTCTTCTTCACTCCTTCGGGAATGAAGATACCATAATTGATCCCGGCATTTTCATGTATCATTATCTTGAGCCGGATACGTATCCCATCGGTGTGGAACTTTCACGTGCTTCATATGTTTGTCCAAACATTTTGAATGAAAGTCCGATTGAGATTGTTTCTTCCACATCATGCTTCCCCAAGGACAAATGAATTCGGGGTCGAGTCAAGCTAGCGACTCGGTAAACAAAAACAGTAGCATGCTTATAGGGTTTTCACCCTAAGTGTGGGGGAGTCACCCATACTATGGTTACTTATGAAGTGAAAAACAAAATGGTGTTTTCCACGCTTAGCTTGTAATGTTGCCCTTTTACGTTCAAAATGTCGGCATAATAGCCGGGACTTTGAATATTGAGGAAAATTGATGAGGCGAAAAATGATCCGTTTTTAGGGGGTCATTTAAGCCCGAATCCGAATTTATTTGATCAAATATTGCCCTAAATCGTTCCTTTTGTGATTTTAGGTACTTTGGGAGAGAAATCTGGAAAAGGAAGCAATTCGGACGTTTTTGGAGCATAAAAGTGAAGAAAACGCCAAAGTCTTAATTTTCCATGCTGGGAACAGTAGGTGACGGCGTCAAGAGCAGAAGTCCATGACGACCCAGTACAGATTTGACGGCGTCACGAAGGAAGAGCGTCAAGAGTAATAGAGTCATGACGGCCTGGAATTATTTAAGTCTTGACGGCGTCAAATGTAGATCAAGGCAGTCCGAGAAGAGTTTTGGCGGCGAGGTGACGGCGTCACAAGCTTTGTCTTGACGCCGTCAGACCTATTTTTCTATATATAGTTTTCTAATTTTCACACATAAAAGAGGAAAAGTTTTGGGAGAAACCCTAAGTACGATTTTGGTGTAACTTTACAGGTTTTTCAAGGGTTCCAAACCCTTGATACCTTGCATGTTTAATCAAGATAAGTGTTCCTTTAATTCAATCAATATGTCTATGTGTTGGTTGTCTATATCTTGTTCTTGTCTTAATTCTATCATGCTAGGCTAGATCTATCTTGTGTTTGCTTAGATCTAATGAAACCTAGATGTTAATTATGTGTTGATTACTTGTTTATTCTTGTTTTGGATGAATGATTTATATGTTAGGCTTAAGAAAACTGGCAGATCTCCATTTGGTAACATGCTTGAACGTCTTAAGAAACATGAACCGAGGCGCACTAGGTCTTTATTGGTTGTATTTAATGCATGAGCCACTGTTTACAATCCCTATAGTTGTGCTGGGCATGGTGTAGGAGGAGATAAGAGCTCATAGAATTGGGGAGTTATGTGTGCCACCCCATGAATGGTATTAAAGAAAACGATCCGTCATCCATGCAATTATAACAAGTAATTAACGTGTAAAAGATGTCTAGGGAGTAGTGAAATCTAAGTAAACACATTTTCTCCAATTACTGCTCACAACTTTAGTATAATTAGCTTAATTTCATTTCTAGTATTTTATTTTGATTGCGTCTTAGTATTGGGTTAGTTGATTAGCAACTAATTCCGCCCAAATCCTTCAAACCCGAGATATTTACTTGCTTTCTAAAAAATATAAAAATACAAAAATAATCATCCCTCACCCTTAGAACTAGTATTTAGGTTTTCTAATCCTAGCGACACTATTCATAAGCTGAACGATCAATCCCCCGGTACTTGTCACTATACTATACTACAACGATCAGGTACACTGCCTGGTGGGGGTTGTAAGCTTCTCGAGATCCCTTGAGAGGTAAAGCCTGTTGCGATTCCCACGCATCAAGGTTTTGGCGCCGCTGCCGGGGATTGTCTATCTTTACATTTATTTCTCATCTTTCGCAAAAGAGTGCGGCGCCATCAAGTTTTTGGCGCCGCAACCCGGGGAATAGTTATTATCTTTGTTAGAATTTCTTTTTATTAGGTCTACTTGCTAGATTCCTTTCTAGTAAGATTTTATTTTTATTTTTAGGTTTCTTTAGTCTATCTTATTTCTTTGTGCCTTTGTTCGTAACCACCCGACACCATGGACAACGGGAACATCTTTGAACCCGTCATCCCACCACAACAAAACCCACCATTAGAACCCCTTAGGCCCCGAACCTTAGGAGAGTATTCCCGACCTAGCCACCAAGGCTACCGAAACACCATTGAGCTCACCGGAGCCAATGTGACCCCCTTGCGATCCGACACCATCCGGTTGGTGCAAAGCGGATGTGCATTCCATGGACTTCGTTCTGAAGATCCAAACCAACATCTTAAGGACTTCCTCAAAATCGTAGATTCCATATACCTAGATGTTGCAACTAGAGAGACAACCCGATTACGCCTATTCCAATTCTCTCTACGGGATCAAGCTAGTCAATGGCTTGAGCGTTTACCCGCGGGATCCATCACCACATGGGATGATCTCACCACTCGTTTCCTTGCTCAATTTTTCCCACCGGGGAGAACTACTAAGCTTAGAAATGACATCTTTATGTTCCAACAACGTCAAAATGAATCTCTTTATGAAGCATGGACTCGTTTCAAGGACTTACTCCAAAAAGTCCCTCATCATGGCATAGATCTTTGGCTCCAAGTCCAAATCTTTTATGACCATATCGACATCTCCACGAGGCGAGCCATTGACCAATCGGCCGGTGGTAAGCTACGTGATCTAAGTGCGGAACAATCATGGGAACTCATAGAAGATCTTGCTCTCTATGACAACGAAAGTTGGAATGATCCCCGTGACTTGAACAAAACGGTCAAGGCAATATCTTTGCCTTCGAACAATTCTAGCACTCCCGACCGTAGGATCATGGAACTTGAGGACCAAGTCAAGTTTCTCATGAAATCTTACGAAGCTCCTAAGCCTTCAAGCCAAGTGAACAAAATCACTTCTTCATGCGAATTATGTAGTGGTCCCCACGACACTCGTGATTGTGTGGAACTCCCCGGAACAGCTTTTGCGGACTACGCATCCACGCGTACCGATGAAGCGGGAGATAAGTGGTACACTTTCAAGCCCGAGCCAAACACATACGGTGATTCATACAACCCCTCATGGAAAAATCACCCAAACCTTATGTGGAAACAAAATCAACCCAATTCTTCCAATCTGCCTAACCGTTACCAACCAACCGGTCCACTATCCAACCGTACTTTCAACAACAATTATTCTAACAACTATGGTAGTACCAACAATCTTGAAGGATTGATGTCAAAGTTTATGGCATCTCAAGAAGCTCGCATATCTAAGTTTGAAGCCGATTTCAAACAAAAGCAAAGCGAGATGACCACTAGAATTGACGCATTGTTGAAAGTTCTCAATGACCGAGAAATGGGAGCACTCCCAAGCGACACAATCAAGAATCCGAAACTAAACGTTAATTCCATATCTTCAGTTTCGTCACCCACTTCGTGTCCACAATACTACTCGGTTAAATCAACGAGCACGTGTTTCAAACAAAACCAAGTTCTTCAAAAGGACCAATCAAATAAAACACCCAATATAGAGCCGGTCAAAAGTATAGTTGAAACACCTCCTACGCAAGACCTTGACGATGAATTCAAGGAACTTCACCTTGAACGCCCCGTCATTGATGTCTTAGCGCGTGCTCCTTACTATAGTGCCCTCCTAGAAAAATACGAGAAGTTTAAACTAGGTAAAAATGGGACCGCCTTCGTTCAAAACAAGTTGCCTAAAAAGCTTGATGATCCGGGTATATTCGTTTTGCCTTGTAAGATAGGAAGATCCGAAGCTTTCGACACACTAGCCGATTTAGGGTCAAGCCTCAACTTGATTCCCTTATCCTTATTCACCGCTCTTAAGCTAGGAAAGTTAGAGGAAACAGAAGTATTGATAGGGCTAGCGGATGGGAGTATTGCCCACCCGGTTGGAATGATTAAGGATGTAGTTGTTCACGTAGGAAAGTTAACTATATTAGCGGATTTTCACGTCCTAGACATGGTTAGTGACACTACATGCCCATTATTGGTAGGAAGAGGATTTTTAGCAACCGCTAGCGCCATGATAGATTGTAAGGAGTCTAAGATAGCGGTAGGTGAAGGCGATACTTGGTCGGTGTACGATGTAAAGAAGCATAGTTATGATTGTGATGATGAACCGACACCGCATTGGGTAGAGATGAATAGGAGACCATCTAGATATGGACCTTGGATAGAAAGGAACTTCATAGGACCTCAATGCCCATTTTATCTAGAGAAAGATTTCGTGGAAAAGACACATTCGGTAGAACAACTCATAGCTAGAGATGAAGAGCTAGATCCCTTTGAGGACCCCTTAGTCTTTAGGAAGATGATTGAGTTCTTGAGCGTAATGCCTATTAATATAGAGATGAATAAGTGGAAAAGAGAGGGAGACAAGTGTAAATGGAGGTGGGACAAGCCACCTAAAGAAGGTGACGGATCATGGCATATGAGGATGACTTTGTATGATCCGGATGGAGAAAAGTTTGAAAGGTCATACCATACTAAGGAAACCGATAGGAAGTTGAAACCTAAGTTTGATCCCAAAGATGTCCTCAATGAGGAACTCACCCGTATCACGTAGTAACCCATGGCCTTGAGTCTAGCTACAAGACTCGTAAATAAAGAAAAGCGCTTCTTGGGAGGCAACCCATGTTTTGTTTGATTTTATTTGTTTGATTGTTATTTGCTTCCGTATGCATGCTTAATTTTTATTGTTGGTTGATCATGTTTCTAAACTAAATAGTGGAAATACTTTACTTTGTTGTTTTGGCCTAGTCTTAACTCCACCTAAAGGTATTTTTGCAAAAGATGAGTGTAAGGGGAAACCCCAAATATGTTTTTAAGAAACAAACCGATCATGATTCTCCACAATATTAAATAACATGTGTATTCGTATTTGTTAGAGTCAAATGCTTGTATTGAGTCATAATGAATTTTTGTAGGATTTTCCAGGAAGTAGGACCAAGTTTTTCTAGAAATTTTCCGGAAACTTAACATAAGGATTTCTGCAGGTCAATTCTGACGGCGTCAGGGGTTTACTCTTGACGGCGTCAGGAGTTAAAATCTGGAAATTTTACCGGTTTTGTTTTTCTAACGGAGTCTTATGGTTTTTGTGAATTATTAAGTTTTATAATCTCCAGGAGATCTGCAAACTTCATTCCACAAGCATTATATCTTATCTTGTTTTCTAGGATTTAGTAACTTATATAGGATGCCGTCGATTTTACGCGAGGTTGTCTTGTCTATTTTATCAGGTTTTACAGGTTATGTATGACAAGAAAATGATTTACATTCTGGAAGGGATGCTTTGATTGTTCATTTTCTTGGAGGAAGATTTAACCTTGCCACCTAATTATCCATACCGAGCGAATCAGGAGAGTATTTGATTTCATTCTCTTTACTTTTTCACTTTTACATTCTTTACTTGAACATTGGGGACAATGTTCATCTTAAGTGTAAGGGGAGGGTAAAAAGATGATACCTTACATATGCACTTTCGCTTGAGTTTGTTTTGTTTAATGGTAGATGTGTAATAAAACTATGAGAAATACTTGTTAGTGTAATTTTACCAAATTTAAAATTTTTTACAACATTTAGGAGTGAAACTTTAGCCATAGCAAGCGTCTCATGGATAGGAGATTGTATGACTAGCACATAACCGTATATTCAGAAAAATTTTCCACCCAAATATGTGAGGTTCGCCTTTAGATTTGATAGGAAAAGCACTTACTATTAGTGCTTATGAGTGTACCGGTAGCATTTAGATTCTAGAACTTGCGTTAGTGATGCATCCCGAGACCGCTAGTGAGACTACATTCGTGTGGTAGGATTTACTACATGATAAGAGGCATTAGGATCACCCTTGTGTTAAACCCGTATTATAATTACTTGACCATTTAAGTCATATTACTTGGCTAGTTAAGTCAACTAATTTTTCCCACACCCTTAGCGTTGTACTCATTTTTAGTACACGAAACCCCTATTACACCCCTCCGAGCCTATCTTTTCGTTTCTAACTTTAAGCATCTTACTTAAAGGAAGAATTTGTTACACCCCACTTAAATGTATACCCAAATCGCCTTAGCCTTCCGTGTATACGCTCATTTTTAGTGCATTATTGTTATTTGTTAAACCCTAAGTTAACTTTCTAATTGATTACATGGTTGCTAAGTCGAGTCATATCCTTGTACATATTGTTTTGGGACGATTGGGACTCATGGGTAAGTACTTATTTTATGGAGTAATGGGGAAGAACATCATTTATTACCCCCATATGTACGTTAATCTTAAAAGTGCTCCAAGTGTTTTGATTTTCTTAATTCGAGTCATTAGTTTAGTTTAATGTAAAGTATGTAAAGATTCAAGTGTAAGGAAAATGTTCATTCCCTATGATGTATTATTTTGGATGGTAGGGTAAGAGTGTATGCAAAAAAAAAAAAAAAAAAAAAAAAAAAAAAAAAAAAAAAAATCGAAAAATCAAGAAAAAGAAAAAAAAAATAGAAAAAGAAAAGAGAAAAAACATACGGACTACCATCCCTTTTTATTCTATGTTCATTTTATGTTTTTGTTATTTTTCATTTATTAGCTTAAGTCGAGTTTAGTCTTGGCTTAGCAACGCCATATTGTACATGTAATTAACCAAGATTGTTAACTCGCCACTAGTAAAACTTCCTTTATCCAACAAAACCGTGTATTTCATATCCCTATACCCAACGTTACAACCCTTTAAAAGACCTCTTTGATAGTTTATCCTAGGTGCTTACGCCATGTGGTGGAGGTTTGATCCTTTCCCAAGCCTATGGTAATCTATTTTGCTATGACAGGTAGTGAGAGATATCTTCCGTTTCCATATTGTAATTTGTACTTTATTACACCCGAGAGATGTGAGTATCTAAACACTATTTGTGAGGTGCTAGTGTATGACCTCCGTGCTTGTCTATTGGTCTTTAGTGGAACGATTATTTGTTGTAATTACTTTTATATTAGTGTTAAATGACCCCTAACTTGTCTTTTGAGTAGAATAAAAGCGCATTTGCTTGAGGACAAGCAAATCTCAAGTGTAAGGGTATATGATGAGGAGAAAAATGATCCGTTTTTAGGGGGTCATTTAAGCCCGAATCCGAATTTATTTGATCAAATATTGCCCTAAATCGTTCCTTTTGTGATTTTAGGTACTTTGGGAGAGAAATCTGGAAAAGGAAGCAATTCGGACGTTTTTGGAGCATAAAAGTGAAGAAAACGCCAAAGTCTTAATTTTCCATGCTGGGAACAGTAGGTGACGGCGTCAAGAGCAGAAGTCCATGACGACCCAGTACAGATTTGACGGCGTCACGAAGGAAGGGCGTCAAGAGTAAAAGAGTCATGACGGCCTAGAATTGTTTAAGTCTTGACGGCGTCAAATGTAGATCAAGGCAGTCCGAGAAGAGTTTTGGCGGCGAGGTGACGGCGTCACAAGCTTTGTCTTGACGCCGTCAGACCTATTTTTCTATATATAGTTTTCTAATTTTCACACATAAAAGAGGAAAAGTTTTGGGAGAAACCCTAAGTACGATTTTGGTGTAACTTTACAGGTTTTTCAAGGGTTTCAAACCCTTGTTACCTTGCATGTTTAATCAAGATAAGTGTTCCTTTAATTAAATCAATATGTCTATGTGTTGGTTGTCTATGTCTTGTTCTTGTCTTAATTCTATCATGCTAGGCTAGATCTATCTTGTGTTTGCTTAGATCTAATGAAACCTAGATGTTAATTATGTGTTGATTACTTGTTTATTCTTGTTTTGGATGAATGATTTATATGTTAGGCTTAAGAAAATTGGCAGATCTCCATTTGGTAACATGCTTGAACGTCTTAAGAAACATGAACCGAGGCGCACTAGGTCTTTATTGGTTGTATTTAATGCATGAGCCACTGTTTACAATCCCTATAGTTGTGCTGGGCATGGTGTAAGAGGAGATAAGAGCTCATAGAATTGGGGAGTTATGTGTGCCACCCCATGAATGGTATTAAGGAATACGATCCGTCATCCATGCAATTATAACAAGTAATTAACGTGTAAAAGATGTCTAGGGAGTAGTGAAATCTAAGTAAACACATTTTCTCCAATTACTGCTCACAACTTTAGTATAATTAGCTTAATTTCATTTCTAGTATTTTATTTTGATTGCATCTTAGTATTGGGTTAGTTGATTAGCAACTAATTCCGCCCAAATCCTTCAAACCCGAGATATTTACTTGCTTTCTAAAAAATATAAAAATACAAAAATAATCATCCCTCACCCTTAGAACTAGTATTTAGGTTTTCTAATCCTAGCGACACTATTCATAAGCTGAACGATCAATCCCCCGGTACTTGTCACTATACTATACTACAACGATCAGGTACACTGCCTGGTGGGGGTTGTAAGCTTCTCGAGATCCCTCGAGAGGTAAAGCCTGTTGCGATTCCCGCGCATCAAAAATATTCATGCTGAGTGTGGGGGGTATTTCGCTATTCTAGCGAATTTTATCACATTTTACTATATAATACCCCCGTTTTTAGCCAAAATTTCAAAAAATTTTCAAAAATTTTTCACTGGTGCTTCAAACTTTTTGTGGTAATCAGTCCGCCTTGTCTAAACGACAAAAGGGATTGGCTAGTCCAGGAGCAAACGGCTCTTGGTAAAGACATCTCAAATCCGTTTATGGCTTGCAATTTGCCCAAAATTGTATGGTTCATCAACTCCCCATATCCCATAAAGCGAATGAGTTGGCTAGCCCGCAAGATTATGGCTTGTGGTAAAGGCAGTGGAAAATGCATAATTGGTAATCAGCTCACCAAGATGTTGACTATTTCATCAAGAGCTGGCTAGTCTAGAAGCAAACGGCTTTTGGTAAAGACGAATCAAATCCGTTGACAGCTGGTGGTTTGCTCAAAATCACACGGTTATCAGGTGTACCACAGTTCTCACACCTGGCTACTCCAGAAGTGATGGCTTTTGGTAAAGAGTTTAAAATCCATCAAGTTTTCAAAACAGTTATTGCTAGGGACTATCAATAGTTTAGTGTGGGGGATTGATGAGTGCTCAAACACTCATCATTTTTTGTCTAATCTGAACTGCAAAACATACAAAAACACTCAGAAATGCATCAAAATACTGAAAATATTTCAAAATTGTGTTTTATATGTTTTAGATGCAAAATGAGCAAAAACAGATGAAAAACGTACAAAGTTTGCAAAATTGGCAGTTTCAGTCCCTCAACTTTCATAAAATTACAAAATTAGTCCCCAGTCATTCAAAATATGGAAAATTATCACCAAAGGTCCTTTTACAATCATAAGTTGTCATATTTTGTCCTTTGGTGAAAAATTGGAAAAGTTTTGGAAATTTGCAAATTCAGTCCTTGGAGTTTCAAATATTGTCAGATTTGGTCCCTGGTGGGATATTTTTGAAAGAAAAATCATTTTGGGTCTTTGGGAAGTTACAAAAGTCATTTTCAGTCCTTGGTGTGAAGTTTGAGGAAATTACAATAATGGTCCCTCAAGTTTGGAAACTTGTCATTTTTGGTCCCCAGGATTTAATATTATGGAAATTTAACTTTTGTGGTTCTTGTATAATTGGAGTTTGGCAACTTTGGTCCATCATGAAAAATTTAGAAAAGTGCAATAACAGCCCCTGGAATTTCAAAATGTTACAAATATGGTCCTTGTGAAATTTAAATAAACCAAAGGGACTTTTGTTATTTACTTAGTCCAAATCCAAAACCAAACTAGCCTGATCCAACCACCCCCCCTTGGCCCAACTCCCTTCTCAGCCCACCACTTCACCCAATCCACTCCACAAATAAAAACTTACCCCGTTTTTTATTACCCTCCCTCGTTGACCCCCAAAGTCAAACCTTCACCCTCCTCCCCACTTGAACCTGCTAAACCACCCCAACACTCCAACCCCCCTCCTCCAGCTCATCACTCCCATACCTTGTCCCCCCTTCCTACCACTAAACCACAAAACCAATTAATGCCCTAAAATATCTCACAAGCAATCCTAACTGCCATGTGGGCATTTTGGCGCCAAAAACGTTTTTGAAGGCTGGGATTAAATCAGAGCCATCCAACGGCTCCAATTGTAGTGGGAAAAGTGCCAAAGACTTTCTGAAGGGATATAAAGGAAGAAAGGAAGCTAGAAGGGAGACAGTTAGTTAATGTAGTAGTAAATTAGTGTAGTTTTAGGTCGTTTAATGTAATTTTCATTCAAAAGTTAGATAAAAATAGCTGTAATATGTTTTTCTAGTGTTTAGTGAACTTTATGAACCCTCAATCTCAGTTCTTTTAATCCAAATCAGTTTATGCAATTTTTATGAAAATCTCATATTATCTTTGATATTGTTGAAGGTTGTTGCTTGTTGGTTGTTTAAAGCTCACTTATGTTTCTAATAAGCTTTTGTAAGCTTTTTAACCATTTAATTCAGTTTTCAATCATAAACTAAAAAAATACATAAAAAATAATAAGAAAATCAATGAAAAATTAAAAAAAAAAAAAAAAAAAAAAAAAAAAAAAAAAAAAAACCAAGAAAAGAAAGAAGAAGCTGATTCAGAGGCAAGAAAGTGCATGGATGTGGTTTAGTGAACCCAACTGGGGGGTTCTTTAGGTGTTCTGGTTCTTAGTTCTTGATATCATTGAAAGTTGTAAGGTTTTCATTTTAGTTTCAAGCATATTAGTGTACTAGTACTTACTTTGTTCCAATTATGTTGCTTGGTGTTTAATTTAACTTAATGTAGTCAGTTAGTATAGATAATCCACATTCATAGCTTTAATACCCTTGTTCCCTTGAAAATTGTGAAAACTGTGCATTTAAAAGGGTGTTTGGCTCTAGCTGTTCTAGCCATTTCAGTGAGTCTTCATTGGTTGTTTGTGCTCATGTCAAACTCCCTTAGGTTAGTTTAGGTGAACTCATGCTTCAAAACCAAGTTTTAAATAGCCAAAGTCAAAAATCAACTCCAATTACCTTGACAGTTAACTGTCAAGGTTCTTGGGTCTCAAAACCAACCCATTGTGTTTAAAAGTTGTAATTCTACTCTAGTTCAGTCTTAATATAACCTAAAACATCAACTTGAGTCAGTTTGATCCATTCAAAATTGGCCAAAGTCAAAATTTCAAGTTTTGTTTAAAAAGTCAACATTGCACTCTTTCAGTTTTTTCCCAAACTTCAAAGAATTAAATAGAATTTTGTGTTATCTTTCATTGCTTGAAACTTGTTCACATTTGTTGTCTATTAGTTCAACTTTAAGATCCCATAGCTTTTTGATTTTTGGGAATTTTTCCCTGGGCCCCACTTTGCCCCAAACATACCTGTAGGGAGGAACCCTCCCCTGCTGCAGCAGCATTCCACTCCACCACCACCACTTTGGTGGTGGTTTCTGACCTCCACAGTGGTCCTCAGGCCTTCCCATTGGTTCCTAGAAACTCCCCCCTACCAGGCTTCCTCCTTTGACCCTTGGTTTGACCATTAACCCTGTGGACCCCATTTGAATCAAGCCCAAGTTTCTGTCCCAATTATGAGTTGCACTTAGTTTTGGAAGTGCTTATTTGTTGGCTTATAGCTTATTCTGTGGTCCATTAGTGCTTATTCATGCTCTAACAAGTTCATATAAGTTATTTGGTTCAGAAAAACCCATTGTGGGTCCCACACAAGCTGGTTTAAGCTAATTTTCCCCCTGGTCAACTGTGGTCAACTGTCAAGATTTTTAAGCTCTCCACAGCTTATTTTTAAGTTATAAAAATCCTGTTTTTACAAAAGTTACTTGTTTTTAGGTTTATATTAAGTTTCCAAAAGAAAATTTCCAAAAATCCAATTTAATTTTTAAGTGATAGTTTCTATTTAATTTTATTTAAATTTTAATTTTCATTTTTATATTTTTATTAAGAACTTGGTGTTTTTATATTTTTATTAAATTCCTCTTATATTAAAGAATTTTTAATATTTTTCTTAGCTTTTTATTTTATCATTTAGTATTTATTAGAATTAATCTTAGTTTTATTAATAATTAAGTAATAATTAGTTTTAAATAGCATAATTAATTTTTATTAAGTGAAACCTAATTTTTATATTTTTCCTAGCTTTTATAAGTTATAATATAGTTTTAGAAATTTTCTTATAATTTTTACTGTTCATTTAGTATTTTCTTAATTTAAAATATTTTAATTAGGTAATTAATAATTAATTAGTAATTAATTAATAAAACAACAAAAAGACAAAAATACTTATTTTTAATTTTAAAATTAGTTTTTAGTTATTTTATAATTTTAGAAATTTTATTTTCACCTTTTTAGTATTTAATCAATATTGTATTATATTTAAGTTGTTTAAATATTAATAATTAAGTATTAAATAGTAATTAATTAATATTAAATAATTAAATAGTGTAAAAATTTATTTTAATTTTCTAAAAATTTTCTTTTATCTTTTAGTTTGTAAAAAAGTCATTTTCACCCCTGGGTGTTTTCAGATTTCATTTTTCACATTTTATTTTGTACGTTTACGTTTTATTTAAACGTGAACGTACGCGTTTTAAGTTTTAAACGTTTCTGGTTTTTCCTACTTTCCTGTCTTATTCCTATAGCTTCTTTAATCTATTTCATTGTATAAATCCTTAGTGTAACCAATCTCAAACCCCTTTTCATCCAAATTCACCCGATCACAGAACCGTTTGTTAACCATCCACACCTCGTCGGGACATAACGACCCGGTGATACCTTATATTACCCGGAGCATTGATCTAGGCTATTTGACTTTGTTGACCATTCCTTGGTCAATATAAGTTGGTGGTTTAGCATCAATCAGAACTTGTAAAAATGGAAAGTAAAATAAAAATATTAATTTTAGTATACGGCCCTTGTATTTTCCAAAAATTTACACTTTTTACCCTAACGGCGTTAGCGTTACCCCGTTAGTCCAAAATTAAATATATTTATATTTTACGTCCAAAACTTTATATTTCTTACACTTTTCACCCTAAAGTTTATAAAAATCAGTTTTCACCCTTAAACTTACGAAATGACAGTTTATACCGAAACTTTGAAAAGTTGACACTTTTAACCCGATTTTTGTAAAATTTGCAAATCAAGTCCAAAATGCACAATTTTCAAAACTCAATGTTTTCATTTCTTAAATAGTTTCAAAACAGCTTATCTAACTTATTTTAACAGCTTATTAGTCGAAAAAGCTTATTTGATAGCTTATGGGCTTTTAACGAAAAACTTAAGCCCGTTAAGGTTTTTAAATCCAATGGGCCTACGAGGGTTTTGGGCTTTGTTTTGGGCTAAGGTTAGGAGTATAAAAACGTTGCCAATCAGCTTATTGTAACATCTTATACGATCAGCTTATTTTGAAATGATTGGGCCTTAAGGCCCAGTCGATACTAATTAATTTCCAAAACTAGTTTCCAAGTCGATTTGTTTTGTGATTTTTATAGGTACAAGACACGATTTTTATTACAAAGTTTCTATACAAAAATGATTGTTTGTCATGGGGTCTATTAGATTGTGAAATAAAATGGTATGCTCGTTAAGTAAATTTTAAAGATATACGTGCGTTTTGGGCGTAGCATGGGACAAGTTTTCATGAGAAAAGACTTAGAAAAATTTAAGGATTTTCGATACTTGTTTGTATACGTTAGAAATGTATTCTAAAATAGGTTGTACGTAGCTTTTTAGTTTCGAAACTTTACATAACTCGATTGTTAGGGTGTAAAATATATAAACGAACGTAAAATATATATATATATATATATATATATATATATATATATATATATATATATATATATATATATATATATATATATATATATATATATATATATATATATATATATATATATATATATATATATATATATATATATATGTCGTTTATTTAGTTTTTGAATACTAAGGTGCATTTGTTTGTGTCGCGTACCAAAAATAATGCAAATGAAAGTTTATCTAAATATTGAAAAGGGTTCGTTTAGGAACTTACGACACCAAAATGGTGGGTAAAACAAGACGTAGAGTCGAGAAGTGAGTGAGATGTGTGCGTAGTGTGTAAGTTTGCTCGACCAAGATTCACAAACAACAACTTGTTCCTCCTAAACCCACACGAATCCTTTGAACTCCTACCTAATTGCTTCGACCCAAGGCTAAACTAAAGACTTAAAGGTTTTTGGTGAATTTTTGGTTTTGCATGGAAATGAAAACGAAAGTATGCATACATGGGGTTTTTATATGGTACCTAGTGTATACTAGTGTCTAAGTTTTAATGTGATGGGATTGTTACTTGTACTCAAAAGTCCTAGTGTGTAAGAGTAACAAGTTACTCCATGTTTTTGGTTTCTTATGTGTCGACATGCTTACATTCAAAGAAAACGTGGGCATTGGCAATTTTAAAATGAAATGGTACCTGTGAATTGGCTTTTAAAAGGTTATGGTACTTTGCCTAGTGAATATAATATGAGGTTGAGTGAGCTTGAAACAAGGAAGTACTAGTTTGTCTTGAAAATGCATGTCGACCATCATTTCTTTTGTAAATCGATTTGTAAATCGGTGGAGACTTGTGAGATTTTGATAACTTTGAAATATTTAGACACTAGTTAGTGTTTAGAATGAGTTTAGGATGTTATAGAAACAAACGTGGGTTAAAAATGGTTAAGTTTTGGATTAGATGAAATTTTATGAAATCGTTTTTGGGACCAATGATTTGCCTCGTAAAATCGTATCTAGACTCAACGTGGGGAACTAAAATTCGACACTCTATATGTTGGCTAGTGGAGGAACGAGGGTGTGTAAAAATAAGTGTGGGTCGTGTGTAGGATTTGAGCGTACGAAGCTCGTTTCTAGCTTGTCCTAGTCGAGTGGTTTGAAAAACAAAAGAAAGAAAATGGGCTTAATTAGGATTGGGCCGTGAATAGTAACAGGCCAAAATTTTATGTTGGGCTTGGTGGGTAATTAGGGTCCGGTTTGGTGTATTTTAAGATTAGTAAAATATTAATTGTGATTAGTGATATGTTTAGTAAATATTTAGTGAAACGTTTACGTGAGTCCGAGAGTGAATAGTGTTTTGTGAATAGTGTATCGTGAATAGTAAAACTTTTGAAAAACATCTCAATATTACTAACCGACTCCAAAAACGATGAATAGTGAAATGATGAATAGTGTTTGGTGAATAGTAACTGATGAATAGTAAATTTGAAAAATGTCTCGAAAATGTAGGTTAGTAACGAATAAAAGAAATTTTTAATATTCTCGCGATTTTAGACTATAGTGGTACATGTGTGAGCATCGTTCCAAGCAAACAGGGATTATGAATATCTTAGTAATTTTTACGTAACATAACATATTTGATAAAGATAAAATAAAAATAAAAAAATTGTTATTGGTAAAAACGTTATTAATTAATGAATGATATATTAGTCTTTGATTTACTTTTATTATTTATAGGAAAATTTACGGGAGATTACATATACAAAAACCCGCACGTGCTTCCGAAATCAACGCGTTGAATTGAATCATGTATTGTTGTGTAATATTACATAACATGATATTGGAAGACGAAGGATTTTAAGTGAATTTTAGAGATCTGCCGAACATAGGAGACACTTGGATCGAAAGATGTGATTTACATGTTAGAAAAAGCAAAAAAATTCGAGATAGAAAAGTGCACAACGATCATTTATGGAACGTCTTAATAACCAGTTTGTAATTTTTATTTTTTGTTTACGTACTATGTTTTTCTTTTTATGCAATTTTTTTTAATTAATGTATCTTTTTAATGAATGTTTATTTTAGTTAATATTATATATGTTTTATCTAACGTAAAAAAATAATAAAAAAAAGTAAATGGCATCGCCTTTTCTAGTGCAAAGAGTAACGGCACAAAATGTGATGCAAAAAAATTTTTGATGTCACAAAGTGTTTTGCTGACGTGGTAGTTATTTTTGCCTACGGCACTAACCCTTTGGTTTGGCATGAGCGTACCCGATGCTCTAAGCGGCTCTAAGCGTATATAATCAAATATGAGCTTATAGAATATAAGCCAACTATACATAAGAGTCAAAAGACATGAAAATACGTTTAAACAAACACCCCTAAAACTTGTAGACAATTTATCTCATTGTCAAGGTTCCAACCGAAAAATTGCCACAAAAATATGCGAATGTATTAGTATATACACAAAAGGAACGTTGATTATTTTAGCTTCATGATCGCTCCTAGTCACAATAGGATTTTAGATACTTGCATCAATTTTTGCAATAAAAAAATTCTTATAACATAGCATCCCGTATTAAATTGCTAAATGCCTTTAAGATTAGTCTTTAAATCAGTAGATCCCATGTAAAAGACACCAATTTTCTAAATAATCATAACAGTTTGATTTTGTAATATAAAAATTTCTTGCATACATTAAACTTTGTATAATTTCTAGCTAAACAACCAAAATCTACAGCTAGGACTTAATTGTTTCTTGTTAACATAAGTTATTATGTCTTGTTCATGGTCGACTTGTAGTGATCCGCTTGTTGTTTCTTTTCGGAAGACTTGTCATCTTTTCCACCTGACCCGTCTTCACTATCCTGACAATCCGTAGTTGCTTTTCGGCCACTAACACCGTCAGTGGCTGAAACACCACGGGCATGCTCTTTGCATAACCGTGATATCTCGTCGCGGTCTAGTTCATGCTCCACCTTCTCTTCTTCTATAGTTGTTCGATCTTCACGCCCATCTTGTGCTTTCATTGTTGACATTTTTTTTAAACTTTTTATGTCTTGGCTTTGTATCATGACTTATATAGTATGGTTTGTGTTATTTATATTTTGCTTTTGGTTATGTTGTACGTACGTGCAGGGGCGAAGCTTCATAGGGGCCGGGGGCGCCCGACCCCCCGAAATTTTTTTTGCGATGTAGGAGGTATATAGTTTTCGTGTAGAAAAATTTCGGTATATTCGGTTTCGACCCCCCAAAAATTTTGGTATACCTGAAATATAGCCTTAGGAAAAAAAAAATTTAGATCCCGACCCCCCACTTACAAAATCCAAGCTTCGCCACTGCGTACGTGTGACATGTGTATCTCTGTTTTGTCATGTCATGCATGGTTGTCTACGTGGCTGTATGATGATGTGCACGTAGACGCACACCTGGTCAAAAGTTGGTTGGTTTACATGTATTTTGTTTGACTCTAATCATCTACAGGTTGTTTACTAAATTATACCAGTATAGTTTAAATAAGGGAGCGACACGGCGTAACGGTTTGACCAAGCTTTACGTCATAATAGTCGTAGCAAAGCCGCAACGGTTTTTAAGTCATAATTTAGAGTGTCACAAAATATAAAAATATTTATAAACTTATATATATATATATATATATATATATATATATATATATATATATATATATATATATATATATATATATATATATATATATATCGAGTTTACATAAAATGTTATGCATAAAGAATAAAGTTAATAAGTTATCCTTTCACTTGCATGTAACCTTCTTCATTTATTAAAAAAAACATTCTTCATCGGAATTTAATTCGTAAAAAGCAGCACGCCTAGCGCCTTATCGTGTTTTTTCACGCCTTATCTCATGTTACGTTTAAAGCTGACGTCTTGGTATATTTCGTAACGTGAAAATCACGTCTGTTGCTTTAGCTGCGCTATGACATGTGTTTTAAAACCCTGATTTTAATTAGCCTTTTACAATGAGCATCTTAATTAAAAGAAATTAAAGCTTTTGAGATCACATTTCTCCCCGCCCTGTATGTCTTGTTTTGGTTGGGAAAAATTGATGGGATTTCGTGGTGTTTAATTTTTGAAATTTCATAAAAGTTGTGTTTAGTTAGAAAATGAAAAAGGCAATTTGAAGTTAACTAGCAGGGTACCCGCGTATTGCAGCGGCGGGTAACCTGTGACAATTAACCGGAGAAATAGATTCCGATGAGGCATGGCTCACAAGTTTGTATTGGCTCCAACGGGTCCTCTTTAGTTCATTTTCGGATGGCTTTTATTGGCTAGCCTAACCAGTGGCGACACCGGTTCCTGGTTGAACACGTGGTCCTATTTGGTTTTCAAAACTATATGTACCATCAACTTGTTAGATTTTATAAACTTTTGTGTGTTTTATTAGTTTGTAAAATATGTATAATAACATGTACTTTTCATTTTAGGGATGTTTTAAAAATAACATTAATTAGTGTATTTAATTATTATATATTTTGGATTATGTTGTAACTTGTTTATATTGTACATTGTGAAAATTTTATTGTACTTTTTAGTAATGAGGTGTTTTAATTGGTTGTATTTAATTTGATAGCTATACTTTTAACTTGTTGTGCAATGTGAATAACTCGTTGTATTTTTAAGTAATGGGGCGTTTTAATAGGAGTACTAATTATGTTTTAATTTAATGTTGTAATGCTGAATTTTAAGGCATTAAATGTATAGTTGTGTTGATATTACTTGTATTTTTAACATTAAAAGGTGTAATGTTGAATTTAAGGTTTGCATTAATTTTTAGGCCATTAATGGCCGAAAATGGCGTGTACATGTAGCTACAAAACTTGTAAATGTCTAATTGTATTGAATTTAATGTATTAAATATCTAATTGTGTTGATATTACTTGTACTTTTAACTAGGGGTGATCACGGTCAAAAAACCGGACCAGACCGAAGACCGAGTTAAGGAAAAACCATAGACCGAGATCGGACCGAATTTTGTCGGTCCAGTCTCGGTCCGGTACGGTCTGGTCGGTCCTTCGGTCGGTCCGGTCCAAATAGGCAAGATTTGGCAAGTTTTTTTGTCGGTCCGGACCGGACCGGACCAAAGAACGAATTAACCAAAAAGCCTAGACCGAGGACCGGACCGAATGTGGTTAGTCCGGTTCGGTCCGGTCCGGTCCGGTCGGTTTTATCAGTCGGTCCGGTCCATCCGGTCCGTTTGCTCACCCCTACTTTTAACATTAAAATATGTAATGCTTAATTTTAAGTATTTATATATTTAGTATGACTAAATGCTTTATATATATATATATATATATATATATATATATATATATATATATATATATATATATATATATATATATATATATATATATATATATATATATATATATATGGTAAGGATCTAGTGAGAAGAAAACTTAAAATGAGAAGGATGAGAAATAACTATAACCACACATTTGAGATGGATCGACTTGATTTAGATGCATCTCTATTCATTTAGATGCATCCAAATTAGTTCTGAAAAGTGATTTGAAGTGAAAACAATGCAAAGTAGTACTAACAACAAATTTGACCAGCAGAGGACGAAAAATGTATAGGATTTGTCTAACTTGATGAAATGCATATAATATATGCATATGCATCTAATTTTTTGTTAGAAAATATATTATGGTGCATCTAAAAGATTATGGATGCATCTAATTTAAGTCGATGCATCTTAAATGTGTGGTTATAGTTATTTCTCATCCTTCTCATTTTAAGTTTTTTTCTCATTTGATCCTAAGTCTATATATATATATATATATATATATATATATATATATATATATATATATATATATATATATATTTTCCGACCATTGATTATTTACCTCAGTATTTCATAGTATTTCTTATCTGTGATTCAAGCAAAAAAACTCAAATATTCAACAATAATTCTTCAATTTTTCATCTAGGTATCTCAAACTAAACGAAAAGATCGAAAGTTTAACATTTATTTATTAATTTTGCACTTAGGTTTCACCTGGGTATCTCAAAGTCAAATCTATCAAAACGAGTGAACCTTGAAGATTGATTCATTGCTTTCTCCACACCTGTTCATCATCATATTAATTTTCACTATTATCATATACAATTTGATCATTTTACGGCAAACCTCAATATATGAAAAGCCTTCAATGGCATGTATTAACATGTTAATAAAAAGAATGTTTTAGTTCATTTATGTGAAAATTATGCTCAAATATATTTATCAGTTTATTTAATGTATATTTAATGCATTTTTTTATTAAATAAGAAAGTTGGTGTTTATTAACCGCTTGCTAACTTATGGCCAGTTGACACTTGTTAGCAAAACATTTTTTTGTTTTTTTTATTATTACTGTATTATTTTTAACTAAGTAACTAGCTTAGTTTTTCGGTTAAGTCTTCACGAATTCAAAGCACACGACTACAACACATCATATCTCAAAATCTGAATACCAACGCTTTTGTTTTGCTTTGTTATATAATCAATAAAATAAGTTTAATTTTCTTATTCAATCGAAATAGTTTCAAAAGTCGGAAGTTTATTAATGCATAATGAAAGTTGACATATAATATTGCACCAAATCCATCAATGTTATTGGTCGGTAGCATTGATTTGTTCTACTATTATGAACTTAGACTAATCTTTTCACTAAGATTCAACTAACAACAATAAAAACAAATAATAAAGCGAGTTAAATAATTGCTTAGACAAACCACCGTCTTTGACCAAACATTTATCCGCGTGCTTGTCGACTCTTTACCAAACCAAAAAAACAAAGAAAAACCTACTCAGCTTTGCTAAACATAACTTTTGGTGTAAGTTTAAAAAAATACTAGAAAAATAGAGTGATGGTTATTTATTTACTTTTTCTCAAGGAGAAATTTTCTTTTTTTTAAGCGAGAAAGATAAAGTGACACACACCTTTTTACAACTTTACATAACTATATATAAGACTTGGCGGAGTGGATGGTGAGTGTGTTCCGTGAGTGGGCAACTCACGCGCGACTCCCAATACACAAAGCAGCCTCACGCACGACAAGAGGAGAAATTAAGCGCTGTATTGTGAGTCAGTCACCATTGAATTAAACGAGTTTTTGTGAGGCCTAAAGCAAAGTTACCGTTTAATCTTTAAAAAAATAATAATAAATAAATAAAAATAAAAATTCCCTCTACTCAATATTTTACTTATAAATACATAGTAACTTCATCATTTTTAAACCCAACTTCAATATTTTTTATACTCTTGTACTCCCAACAAATTACTTCTTATTTTAGCTACCAAAATGATTCAAGAAAACACTCCCCGTAACACCAACGGTCGATAACGAAGAACTAGCCAAGGCACTCCCCCGACACCCGACGGAACATTTGTTCTCGGAAATACTCCACAATCAAACTTCCGACCACAACCATACTATCCTTACCCAAACCTACCATACCGAAACCCATTCCCACAACCAAACTTTTCTCAATACTCACAAACAAACACATTTAGCTAGTTCTTCTCATAACCAAACGCGTTCCCATTCGATAACCCCAACTACCTGTTACAAACCCGTATGAGTGGTTCGTCGTCACAACGACCCATGTCCCCCTTTTCTTTAATTTCAAATGAAGACATGTAAGAGCCTACATTTGATGACAGTTTTTATGAAAACACCGCTCGTGAGGACTCTCCCGTCGAAGTCACTCCCTAAGCAATGGCACTGACCAAACCTAAGCCTAAGAGACGCAAAAAGAGGAAGACTCGAAACGAGGAAGCACAATCCCGGCAAATTCCATGGACCACTAAGGAAGAAATTGCGCTATGCAAAAGGTTGGGTAAATGAAAATAGCACCATGGGTAACGCGAGGAGGGGAGATGGATTTTGGAATGATGTTACAAAATACATGGAGAGCAAAACAAAGGCGTACGGTCGTCGAACGTATGATGTGGTGAACAGGAAACGGAAGATGATGCACCTGAACGTGGTTCGATTTTGTGGAGTGCACAATAAGCTCAAGCGTATGGCGCCGATAAGTGGAGTCGGAGACGAAGATTACTACAACACGACAATGCTTAACTATGAAGTTGAATACGGAGTACAGTTTGCGCTTCGTCATTGTTAGGAGGTTTTAAGAAAGTGTGAGAAATGGAATGAGGTTGAAGTTCCAAAGTTTGAAGAAAGTTTCAGAGTAGGATCAGTGTCCAAGAGATAGAAGTCATCTGAGTCTAGTTCGTTCAACCCTGAGTCTGGGAATGCTAGTTTTAATCTAAATAATGATGCTAGAGACGAGGAGGAAGATGGGGTGTAGGAATAGAGATGACCAGAAGGCAGGGATAAAGCTAACGCAAAGAAGAAAGGGGCAGGATAGTCGGGAACGTCAGTAACTACGAATGACAAAATGTTAGCTAGGCTAATGATCTCCGAGTTGACATAGCAGAACGAACGTACCATGGAAATGAAGATGAAAGAATGCGCTGAATTTTTGGAGATAAAAAATTGAGTTGGAAATGCGGGAATATATAGCAAAATAAAAGAACTTAATGTTTTATATGCAACCATATGATCATTTGACTGGGGATGCACTCAGGGTCATGGAAGAGATAAGGGTGGGGATCAAAGCAAAGTGGGGTTTGGACTTTTAGTTTACGTATCTTATTCCATATGTTCAAGTTTTTAATAGTCTATGTAATGTTTTAATTCCATAGGCTTAATTTTTAATAATCTATGTAATGTTTTAATTCCGTAGGTTTAAGTTTTTAATAATCTATGTAATGTTTGGACTTACACCGCGTCCGGATCTACACTTACACAACTATACCCAACTTACACACAAGTCGAATCTACCAGTATACAAGAATGAAGATTGAGATAGTTTGGATAAAGAAAAGAATCGTAACAACGGTTACGTGTGTAATGCCTATTCGACAACACTTCATTTCTTGACAAATACGAGTGTTCTTCTCTTTGCACTTTGATGGAAGAAAGATTGAGATCACTTATAAATAAATATATACAAGTTAAAGTGATCAAAGAAGATAATAGAAGAGATTGGGAGAGAACATAAAGTTGTGTGCAAAAAGGGTTTTGAAAATATGTTGAGAATAGTCCTGTATTTATAGACGGCAGGAGGAGCGGGGACGATCCTTTAAACATGGACGGTCCTTTATATATAAGGGACCGTCCATAGGATGCTCCTGTTTTTGTTCTGGCGTGGTGAAATGTTTATCTGGTGAAGGTGCTATCCTTATGGGCGGGAAAAATAGTTGTTGGTGTTCAAACTTATTTTTCTAATTAAAATATTTCTTTAAAATACAAAAATAATTTGTATAATTTATTTTTGTAAAAAGGCTTTTTCACATTTATAAAAATGTGAGTTTTAAGGACAAAAATATTTCTCTTTGCACTTTGATGGAAGAAAGATTGAGATCACTTATAATTAAATATATACAAGTTAAAGTGATCAAAGAAGATAATAGAAGAGATTGGGAGAGAACAAAAAGTTTTGTGCAAAAAGGGTTTTGAAAATATGTTGAGAATAGTCCTGTATTTATAGACGGCAGGAGGAGCGGGGACGGTCCTTTATATATAAGGGACCGTCCATAGGATGCTCCTGTTTTTGTCCTGGCATGGTGAAATGTTTATCTGGTGAAGGTGCTATCCTTATGGGCGGGAAAAATAGTTGTTGGTGTTCAAACTTATTTTTCTAATTAAAATATTTCTTTAAAATACAAAAATAATTTGTATAATTTATTTTTGTAAAAAGGCTTTTTTCACATTTATAAAAATGTGAGCTTTAAGCACAAAAATATTTCTTTGATCATTTAACAAGTTTGATATATTGTTTGTTCATACCTTAAGTGATATTGTGTCGAAATGAACTTTTACGACTAAAAACTTGTTCACGTATATTTTTACGTAGCGTGTTTTTACATTATGTAATTATTAAAAACATATGGAGGTCGAAAAATATAAATGTTGGAACACGAAAAGTGTAAATCATTAGAAATGGACTTCTATTTATCTTTTGTTATAGAATAGGGTATGTTATGTAAGTTGTGTCCTGCGACATCAAGTTACCATCGCAGAACTTGTATATCTGCGATGGCATGCTTGGCTAGACGTTGGGTATAAATACCCCGTACCTCATGGGTAATGAGGTGTGTGTTCTTACTATTATCAATGCGAGACTTTCTTATGTTCTCTTGTTCCTCTCTTTTCTCTAAAGTGCTCACACCCACTTTATATTACTTAGATTAGTTCGTAGTAGACGTGATATTATTGGAACAACAATTGTATCAAGAGCCAAATATGATTTGTTGTTTCACGTAGTGTTGTTTTAGTGTTGTTTAATCTTCCTTAGATTTTAGAAGTTTTGATTTTCTTTACGTTTCTAACTTTCTGTCTCTAGAATATATTATACTTCGTTCGAGCTTATTAGATTACTCATTAACGTGTTTAATCTTGTAATACATACGTTTGGATAACATATTCGTGAAAAAGCAAGTGTTTTTCATCATTATACTCAAAGCTTTTAAGTATTCAGTGAAGATTTAGGTTGATTATTGTGGTTTAAGGGTTTTTGAAAAAAATGTACTTTTGTTCGTAAAAATAGGGGTTAAGATTTGCTCGCATCACTTTGTTCGCATCGCAAGAGTTTTGGCTGTGATACTAGGCTTTGTAACATCTGCGGCAGACAATTTAGTTTGCGATAGGTGTCTGCAATAGTAGTTGATTTGGGCTACGAAAGAAAAGGCTGTGATACTTCCTCTGCGAAAGTTTTTGTTACCCACTGTTTACGAAAGAAAACTCTGCTCAGATCGCATAAGATTTCTGTGATAGCCTTTGTATTGGTGTGATATCACAAAGGTTTTGCGACATCTGATTTTCCGAGACTTACTATTACCCACATTTTACGAAAGAAAACTCTACCCAATTCTCACCAAAAGTTGCGATAGTTTCTGTTCACGAGACTTTTATGCGATGTCTTGACTTGAAGACTTTAATCAATTATCAAATCCCTCAAAAGATTTAAAATTAGTAAAAGACTTTAATCATTCACATATCACAAGTTAATACTCCAAACACTTAACCATCTCAACTCTAACAAACTAAAACACCACACTCAAACAAAACAACATCTCATAACAAGATCCACTGTCACAATGTCTACCACTCAAGATGCATTGGCAGCAGGGAGTGATGCAAGGCCTCCCATGCTGTATCGGGGAAACTATGTTCAATGGTCTTCAAGGTTTATGAATGTTCTAATGGGCTACAAAGAACGTAAGTTGTTGATTAACTCCATCAAGAATGGACTGTATGTGATGAAAGAAATTCTGATTTAATTGAAAAAGAAAATGTAATTGAAAAAACTGAAATCATGCGATTTGAAATTTTTAAAAACTGAAGTTTTCGATTCGATGCTTGATTTTAACCTAAACTACCCTATTTTTTTTTTTTTTTTTTATTGAAATGTGCAGATAGTACTATCATATTTGATCTTTAATTTTATTTTATTTTTTATTATTTTTTATTATTTTTTATTTTTGATATTTGTTGAACCAAATTCTGGTGGTCCATAAAGTCGATTGAGAAAAATTAAATGCGACCAGTGTAAAAGTTATTAATGAAGATACAATCTATTAATGCGTGTATGGAAAAACAATTTATCAACTCCCTTTTCATTTCGTTAAAAAATAAAAATAAAAAAAATAAAAAATAAAAAAACCCTTTTCATTTTGTGAAAAAACAATTAAAAAAATTAGTTAAAAAACACCAAAAATGCCACTTAGTTAGTTTGCGACCACCAATAAGAATCCAGCAAAGGATCCCAAAAAAAGATTCCAAAAAATAACCCACTACCATTCGCCGCCGCACATAGTGATAGTAATAGTATCCACGTCATCACATCAATGTCATCATCATCAGCAGCATCACTAGCAGAAGACAACAGTCAGTTGTTTGAGAGTGGCTCTAAGAATGAGTATTATGAGAGACATGTTTTCTTGTGTTACAAGAAACCAGACGTGTGGCCTTCTTATATCGAAGCCACTGAGTTTGATCGCTTGCCTCGGTTGTTGTCTGCTGCTCTCACTTCAAGAAAACATCACATCAACAAACAGGTCTCTGTTTTATTTATTATGGTGTTTGGATATGATATATGGGAAACTTGTTCTTTGGCTCATATTGGTTCTATTTGTTACTTTAGTTACTAAAGATAGGCTTAATTTTGGTTATAATAAAAGGAAAGTTAGGCTTAATGGGAGGGATATGAAAAAATAGGAGTTGAGTTCAATTCAAACTCTTGGATAAAGGTCACTGGAACAGGTGCTCATTGACTGGGCTAGGTCCTTGGGGAAGGGTCAGTCGGCACCCAAAAAGGGTGCACGGGGTATGGTCTACCTAAAAAGGGCCAGGGTTTCCCGCCGATTTAAACCTTTTAGAGAAATCACTTGTGTATGGTCTACTGATTACATTATGGTTTGGGCTTATATTTGTAAGCTATGACGCGGAACTAGTACTACTAATTCTTAAGTTGGAGTTTTTAGTTGTATAGAAGTGTTTGGTAAAAACGGCTATAGCTGAGATAATCACATATAGTAAAATAAAAACGTGTTGCAGAAAGTATTCGGATATCTGAATATGCTGAGGTCAGGAAACCGATTTTAGATTGTGTTAATTCTTGAGGTAAGAGATGAATTAAGGTTGATGATTCAGTACTGATTATTGCAATCCTTCATAATATGACACTTAAGATAGAATTAGATTAAGCAAGCACTATAAACCAACTATTACTTTTTAAAGTCACAATAATCCTATAATTACATCTAAAAGTCAAATCCTTACAACCCTTAGCATCTTGGTTTTAAAGTGGATGACCCAGACACTTGGAAACGGATAGTTATGCTTTGAAGTCGTAATAACTGGTTTATAACATTGAAAAAGTAGTTTTTGAGTTCATTTGATATGCATCAGCTTGTTTTGTGTTTGTTGTTAATGTGCTCATAAATTTCATCTTGTGTGCTGCTTCGCCTAGACCCGTCTAACTATATGTGAGGGACACGATGGGACTGAATCATCAAATGGAGATGTATTAATTTTTCCAGACATGATCAGATACAGGTCAACTTTCAATCTCATACTTCATGTTCCTCACTCCTATTAAAATCATGATAGTCGATAACACTTTGTAGCAAAAATGCAGGAGATTGACACATTTTGACATCGACACATTTGTGGAAGAAGTTCTTGTTAAAGATGGTGTATGGTTGCCTGGAAGTCCTGAACCACTAAGAGGATGGTTTGTTTTTGTATGTGCTCATGGTTCACGTGATAGAAGATGCGGTGTTTGTGGACCTGCTGTGATTGCTAGATTTAATGATGAAATAGAGTCACGTGGTTACCAAAATAAAGTGTTTGTTCGACCTTGTTCACACATTGGTGGCAATAAGTATACAGGAAACGTGATCATATTTGGACCAAACAGCCATGGGAAAGTCACGGGTGATTGGTAAGGAGGCAACCCTGTTTTGTTCGTTTTCATGTTTGTTCTTTTGCTTCATTGATGAATTTTGGTTTGTAATATTTTTAAAGGTATGGATATGTTGTGCCTGATGATGTGCCCGCATTGCTTGAATATCATGTGGAGAAAGGGGAATTTGTGGACTGGCTTTGGAGGTAGGCATTGACTTTTGCGGTGTAAAATCTTTGTAGGTTTTTACCTTAAACGTAAGATCATAATCATTTTCATAGATAGAGATCACTTAGCAGTGGGGTACGTACTTGAATGTGCGTTTTGGAAACTGCTTATGTGATGGAATACTCAGAATCAGATAATCAGCTGTTATAGAACTCGCTTCACGTGATTTTGTTAATGATCAATTATTGTGCGGTGGAATATGCCGATTCTTGCTAATGTGCTGGATGAAAAATCATGATAGCATTGTTTATGATTTATTTTCAGGGGACAAATGGGTTTATCAGAAGAAGATCAAAAGAATGCTCGGGGGCTAAGGGCTATGGTCAATGGTGGTAACAACATTGAAAGAAATACAGAAGATATTACAGCACACACCAATAACATTTGTAACGCAATGGAACGTGAAGGCTGTTGCCAACCAAACGGAAAAACTGCATGTTGTCACAATCCTCCCTTATCCCCTGAAGATTCAGTAAATATCGACCTTGATAACGAATTCAGCGTCCAAAAAAGAAAAGGGATCATTAAGAACCAAAATTTAAGTGACATAAACAATAAGACGGGACGTACATCACGAAAAACTTATACTATGCCAACATGGCTTGAAAGCTGGGAAAGTGAAGATGTATATGCGGCTCTAGCGCTCATTGGTGCTGCTGTCTCGGTTGCAGTTGCTTATAAATGCTATCGACAGTTGAGTTAAGTCAACTGTCAACATGTGTTTGTCAAATAATTACTTGTTTCAATTGGAATTGCAATGTAAATATCATGAAGCACATCAGGTATGTATCTTTCAATTTGAATTAAAGACCAATGCAAACATAAATAGATTTAAAGTATAGATTGCATAAATGGTCCCCACTGGTTTGCTCAAAATTACCGAGTTCTTTACTAAATACTAATCACAGATATAGTCCCTAGAAACTCGGTTTGCTTTCAAGCAATGTTGCAAAAATCGTGAATCGGTCCCGAGGCGGTCGAAGGCCGTGTAGCGATTTTTGGCCGATTAATTGCCGATTCCAAGGTCCAAGGCCTATTAATCGGCTGATTACCTTGTAATTCGCTCCAAGGTCCAAGGCCTTTCAGCTTGTAATCGCTGATTAATCGGCCTTGTAGGCTGATTTTTGCAACACTGCTTTCAAGTATGTAAAGCGTGAGTTACCGAAAGTAAAAGCAAATGGTATTAATAGAGACCAAATTTGTGATTAGTATTGGCTAAGGACCAATTTGGTAACATGAAGCAAACCACATGAACCATTTATGTAATCTACTCTATATTTATAGCTTACAAATAATAATACTAAACCAGATGATTACATGGGTCTTATTCTAGTTTCTGATATCTTTGATAGCATTGAAGATTGTATCAGCGGTAACAGGACGGGAAGGCGGAGGACGTGGATGCATGAGCTGGCGAATACGATTACGTGCAGGTCGATACCAGAAGCATAAGGCAACTTGTCCTACAACTCCTGTAAATACAGCCACTATTGCAGATAGCCCCATTGTTTTTTCTTTTTGTTGGTAGTAGTCACTAACAAGTAGTTGTGTGATGCATTTGTATATAAAGCCACACTTGCATTGATGTGTAGAAACTGAAGATTTAATGTTGATGTTTATAGCAAATGGCATTTATTGTGACTTGTAACAGATGTACTGTTTCTAAAATTCTGAATATTGAGCATTAGTGGTGTGCCAAAACAAAACTTTATTGGACCAGAACCGAATAATTTGAGGACATTGGTACTGAGAACCAGACTATTGTATGAGTTCCGATTCACGTCAGACTCAAAACATTGGCCTACATTCGAGCACAATCTCTTACCTAAATAATGTCGTTCCATTAAACTAAAAGGATCGAAAAAAGTCTTGGACCAAACACATTTTTAGCTACAACTAAAACCAAAAACCAGACTGTATATAATACATTTTTGGTTTTGCTTTACTTTTACCGAATCTTGCCATTGTTTATCCAATATTATTTAGTGATCACCATTCCAAATACTCGACATCATAAGCTACTCGTTAATGCTCATTTCATGTACTATATAAACCACCATATCATCCAGATTTCATATAAAAATTTCCTTTCGCCTCCCTCTATAACATTCGTTCAAAAAATCGAATACCAAATATATTTTGACTTCTAATGCCAAACATACTAACTTTTAAAACACAAGGGAGAAACAAGAGAGGAAAGCCACAACACTTAAACCTCGTGAGACCAAGTTTTGAAGTTACAACATAAGCAATGTCATTTGTAATCTTTAAAAGCCGCAACAGATTTAACCACTGGTTAGAGAAACTGGCAGCTGGTTTTCATTTCTTTTGTTTATCTTCATTGACCATAAGGTCATTGAGTTTATCAGTAACCCCATTCTGATCACTATACTTTTGAAATTCAGATTCTATTGTCTGTGCAATCTTTTCATCATCCGGGTCAGGTTCAGGAAAAGCCACATGAAATGACTTGTGTTTGATCGGGGCTGCTGGCGACTCCAAAGCCTCGGCCTGCTGGTTAATGTAGCTATAGAGTTCCTTATGAAATCCATGGTCCAACGAGAAGCAATTATCCTCATCAGTGCTGCTTCTAGAATGTCGAGATGATCCACTGCCTGTTCTTCTACAGAAATGGGGGAGAGATTCGTAATCCATTATCTGCCATTTCAAGTAACATAACAATATTAAGTTCTAATAATAATCTGTGTTTTCTAGGATGGGTTGATAATGTTCTAACTCTTTAATTTTGATTGCTTAACAGTCTAATCGTTAAACTTTTTTTTTTTTTGCAACAGTTTTGACCTCTGGGACATTTTTTTAACAACTTAATGGGAATTATCAATATAATGATAAAAGTTGGTCAAATACAAACATCAAAAGTGGGGTAAAAAAGATATTCAAGGGTTAAACATTAATGAACCCTTCGTTAGAAGAGAAAACATTGTCAAATTACCTTCAACAGTTCATCTTTTCCGCAACCTGAAAGCACCTGAACTTTCTTCCTTGTTCTTTCTTGAAGAAGAGGCCTCACGACCTACCAAAATATAAAATATTAGGTAAAACACCAAAAAAAAGATACTTGTGAATAAGATCTAGAAAATATGACAAACCTTCCAACATGCTGAAAAAATGTATGGAGCATTGACAATGTAGTATGTGTCGGATTTTTCAGGATAGTTTAAGTCATCAATGCTAGATATAACTGTCAATAGCTGCAAAAGATTAATGGATTAGAATATATTGTTTCCAAAAAGCTTAAGTTTCTTTCCCAAGCTGCATATATAGCTACAGATTTCTATTTATATACTACTGCTTCCCATACGAATTGACTTAAGTTTCCATTTTCGTAATTTATTCAAGTAATAAACTTATATTTGCTCACCGTCATAGTCGCTAATGATTGAGGCAAATGATAACCATAAATATATTGTCATTATTAATAGAGCATTATAAAAATATAACATCTAGGCAAAAACAATCATCTAAAACTACTTGTCTCATAAAACCTAGCAGTTTTCAAGGGAACATGCTAAAGAATATATCACCTTTTTTTTTAACGGCAAAGAATATATCACACTTAAATAAAAAATGTTTAAACTTTCTTAAAGATAGAGGATGAAGGGTCATGCGCATGCTTTATTAAGGTTGAGGGTGTTTTGTCAGTAAAATGTATGCCCTAGAGAGCACATGTGGAGCCAGAAGCTCGGCTATACTAACATAGCTGATCATGGTCTATAAAAAATTGAAAACAGTAAGCCAAGTAAAGTCTCGATAGAACAGAAGTAAAACTAGGTTCTTATCAAGTACCTTGAGCTGACTGAGTTGTGATATTTTAAGCCCAGTCATATCCAGAACCTTAACGCATGTGCTAATATGACGCTCAAATTTCTTTGTTGCAGCTGGCTAGGAAAAAAAAAACGGAAGAAAAGTCAGCCAATCTGAAACATCTACCGTTAATTACTTTCCTAAATACAATGATCATAGTTCAATACTTACCAATATTACACGGTCTCTGTACTCATTTATTTGGATGTGTGATTGAACATAGTAATGGATCTACAAATAGAAGACAGCTAAAGTGGTAAATATAACACAAGTAAAATACACTTGTAAACCAACATATTCATCAAATCAAGCATATATAATTCTGACAGAAAACTGGCTAGTGGCTACAAATACAAAGTAGTTCATACTTACGCATGAGCCATATTAAGCAAATCATAGATATACCACTTTAAAACAATGTACACATTAGGAAAATCAGTGAAACACATTAATGCAATTACTACAGTAAGTAAAAATGGATAACCATAATAATCATACAGATGCTTTATCGTATGTACTGAGCCCTACGCCAACAGCAATAACAGGCCGCCCCTTTGACAAGAAAACAAAGAAACGTCAGTCAGGATCACATTAAATTTTTAAAAACCGCTCTATCTCTCCATCTAATATCAAGTGTTTACTCTTTATTAGCAAAAACTCCAAGGAATCTGACGTATTTTGTTCCTTTTTAGATTAAAATTTAATGTGTAAAAAGAGCAACAAATATCGTAAGCCATTATCGGAAACTTATGGAATAACATATCTTTAAAGAGTACCTCTTTTGTATAACCTGACATTCCTATAAGCTGTGAATCCCGGACTCCTCTATAAAAATTAGCAGGAACAATTGGTTTCTGTATAATTAAACAAAAAGTTAGGTGATCAAGAAGTTGTCTCATAAGTCGGAAACGACATTATTAGTTTACCACATGAAAAAATAAGTTTTAATTCATGTCTACCTTAAGAATGACATGTATAGAATGAGGCAAAAGAATCATAAGCACAAATGGCAAACAAACATGATAGAACACATATAAACTCACCTTTAATATATTATCAATCTCATTCTGGATCCTCCATTCTAAACAATCAACCAGCTGAAAATATTTATATTTATAATTAGGGTCCGACAGAAATAAGATATGTAATTCAAGTAAATGAATTTGAACCAGACCATTTTGTGGGCCTTCTGGACATTCCCATCTCTTGCTTTAAGAAACCGAACCAACGCCTCAGTTGGATATCCTTGATGCAAAGTCTGAAAAATAGCATAGGGACTCAATAACAGTCCATAAATCCAAACATCAAATGATCCAAAAATAAATAAACCAAAAGACAGTTGACCTTAACAAGAGTCCAATGTTGACTAGTGATTCATTCATATAAAGTAGACAAAATAAACATTACTAAAAAACAAGACAAAATAAAAAACAGATCCATGATAAAATGACAGTACCTCAAATGTGTTTTTAAGTGGCTCATCAACTGAGATTTACAAACAAACAAAAAATAAAAAAAAAAAACAAAAATGTCAGCAGATCAAATGAATATATATAAAAAAAGGGTTTATGAAGAAATAAAAATGGACCTGATTCAACAAGATTCTGGAATTGCTTAATCATATCCTGAGATATGATCACCATTTTTTTTTATTCAAAACCCAATCTGTTTCGAAATACTAAACCAAAAACAAAACTAAAAAAAAAAAAGTTTATTAATAATCAATCTATTGTTTCATTTCATTTTTTATAATTTATAATGAAAATAATAAATGAAAGGAAGCGTAGATTGAGGGAGGGAGGGAGAAAAGCGGGATGTGGTGGTCAGACACACACAACACAACATAACATAAAACATAATTATATCAAAGAGATGTGAACTTTATATAATACTCTATCTCTCCCTTCAAATTTTTGCATTTTTACTTACAAGTCCCTATTGCCAAAACTGGCTAAACAGATTTTGTTTCTTTTTTCTTTTTCAGTTGTTTTTATATACTGTTTTTGGCTTTTTTCCTAACTAACCTATTCTTTTTTCGATCGTTTCGTGTGATCAGTTTAAGATTACTAGACGAATATTGGCGCAAAGTGACATTGTATAGCAGCAAATAATTATACTAGCAAATTTATGATTTTGGTGTGATCTTGTGGATTCAATTTGTAATCAGTGCGAGAAACAAAAGTTTATGAATTGAAAACGAAAAATATTAAAGTTTGATGATTAAACAGTATTTAAGCTATTAAATTAGTGGCAAATGTTACCATTTTTTGGATATTTTTTACAAAAGTAACTTTTGCCGGAGATGGTGCTAGAGGTGAAGATTATAAAAAGAGATTATTTTTATAAGCTACATCAAGTAACTTTTGATTTTCATAGATTATGAAATATTATTTTTTTTATAATCTCTTATAAATTATGTCTGTCAAACAAAGTTTACTTTTTAAGTAGCTTATTTTTTAAAAAAATAAGCATAATCTTTCAACAATCTTGTTGCTAAACATACCCTTAATTCGTGTTCTATATATACGGAGTATTATAGATGTAAGTCAATTATTTTAAGAGATATTTTGAGAAATCAATTTTACTCATTTTTAAGAGCTTGTAAGTTTTCAAAAATAGGAAATTTTGTTTTATAAATAGTGGAGATTTGCATCTTTGCATCTATCACGAATACAGTTTTTTTTTTTTTTTTTTTTTTTTTTTTTTTTTTTTTTTTTCGAAAGGTTGGCGTGACAAATTTAAGATTGTTGGCATCTTTGCATCTATCAGGAATTCAATTTTTTTTCTTTCTCCAAAAAGTTAAAATGACAAATTTAATATTCTTTGCATATATCAGGAATTCATGTTAATAGTGTAGGGCTGTGCAACGGCCCAAAATTGAACCAACCCGAACCAAAACCGAACCAAACCAAATGGTCGGTTCGCTTCGGTTTACATGGTTTATGTGTGTGTTTGGTCGGTTTTGGGTCGAACCGAACCGAAATCGAAAACTAGTAATACATAGAACCAAAAATGATCAGTTCGATTCGGGTCGACTCGGCTCGGTTTTCTCGGTTTTGTGCTCAGCCCTAGTCACAAGCCTTTTGTTATTAGGTACCTTTGAGTGGTCAAAATGAAAAAGTTATTTTTTTTACCGATAATTTTTTCACATCTTATACCACCTAATTCACAAATGTTTTTAGCGAGGCTTGGATCTATAATATCTAGGTTAGTGGGGAACTCAAATACCACTAGATCAAAACCCTTATGTATTTAAAAGGAACGGGTCGTGTGTTCCAGATTTGTTCAAGGAAGGACGTTTGAGCGGATTGCTACTAAGATGAAAAAGGGTAATATGAAGTGGGAGGATTGGATAAGTGGTTTGATTGTTTCGAACACGTTGTATGTGAAAGCGGCAACTCACACCTAGCACCATGTCGATCAATAGCTGTGGGGTTTATTCTCTTTTAGTTTGTGGTCATGCTTATTTGTAAGTTAGGTCATGTTTTCTTTTCCTTTTTCATTCACTTTGTTTGTTCTTTTGTTGGTCCTCATCTATGTCTTGTAGAGGGACCTCTTTTTCTGTAAGGTTGATTATGGTGATAATAAAAAGGCCGTTGTTCTAAAAATTAAAAATAAATAAATAAATAAATAATGGGTAAATGCAAAAGAATTTATGTTGAGGTTGCTTGAAAAAGTCAAAATTTTTGATATACAAGAATTAATCAGTATTCTTGTAGCTATTTTTAGTTTCTCCTATCTTGATCATCTAAGATGACCGCACAAAATGATTTAAGGTGTGTTTGTTTTTCTAACAAAAGGTCATATTAGCCCTCTTACTCTTTACCAGTAAGAGGTGGACATATTTTTTGCTTGTTTGTTTTTTTATTTTGAATCAAACCCAGTTTGAAATATAACATCTTACTCAGTAAGAGGTGGGGGACTTGTCTTACTGCCTCTTACTCGATAAGAGATTTAACACTCGTGTTAATATAATATATTTGATAGTTTATTACCTATGTTATATTTATGATAAAAAGTCTTGTTTCATATTTAAATAAGTTACTTAAATAAATTGCAGAAACGAGCACTTAAAATCATTAGGACAATTATACAAAAACAAACGACATTATTTTGTTCAGATTTAAATTTTCTAACCACCTCTTACTGGTAAGATGTGATAGTTAAATTCAGACCTAAAATATTTTAATGAAACCAACACACTGTTAGACTCGGGTTCCTTGTAAACTAAAAGTTGATTATTCAATGTAAAACTATATATCTCTAATTCGCTTTAGTAAATAATCACTTTGAAGACGTACATTAATCACTGTTACATTTACAACCACTTTGCATTATTTTGGGATGAAATGTTTTCCTTGCCATACCAATCATTCAAACGATAATCACACTATGATTTGACGTTTTAAACAAAGAATTCATCAAGTGGAGAAACAAGTTGTGATCCATAGATACATCACCAAGTGGTCAGGGGTCTAACAACATTAAGATCTTCATGGCTCATATTCATCTAATTGGTTGAACCAAGATCTTCAAGTCTTAAATTCTATGTAATTTCAATAATTTTGATCACGTACAAGTTTAACACGGCCAATTATCATTTCTTGCACTTGATAGTTATTTAAACTTTAATGATAGAAAACAAGCATAACTAACGTGGATCTATAAACTAGCTTTTGATAAATTTTAATCACAGGCCCATGATGTTAATTATCTAGTTCCTTCCTGATCCCAAAAATAGACGGAACAAATCAATACACAAAAGCCCGTAACTTCATCGGTTCGGTTCTCGGTTAATCGGCTTATTCGGTTTGGGTTGTTCGGTTAAAAAAAATTTTTGAGTCATAACCGAAAACCGAACCGAACCGAACCGAAAATATTTATAACCGAACCGAAGTTCGGTTCGGTTATTGGTCAAGACCGAACCGAATTTTGTACTTGAATTATACTATTTATATATTTTTTTTAATTTAATTATATATATTTTTGACAAAAATACATTGACAATAATGAAATAAATAAAGATAAAGAAAGAATTAATAAAAAAAAACAAATATTTCAAGCATAAAAAGAGTTTTTTATATTAGTATAAAATTTTAATTGACATTTTTTATATATAAAATAATATAAATATATAAAAAAAAAATATATATAAATTTATATAAATTTGGTTTTCAGTTCAGATAGTCAAACCCATATCCGAACCGTAAACCGAAATTTTAATTCGGTTCAGTTCGGTTTTGACAAATTCAGTTCGGTTATAAGTTTGATTCGGTTTTTTTTTTCAATTCGGTTCGGTTCGGTTTTCGGTTTATTACCCGAACCATGAACACCCCTATTTCCTTTCCTCCCACATTCTCGTACTCTACCTTTCCATCTAAAAAAAAAATAAATAAATAAATAAATAAATAAAATCCCTCTTTTTATTTCAATTCTCATCCCCTTCAATTACTTAATAATAATAATAATAATAATAATAATAATAATAATAATAATAATAAAATAAAATAAAATAAAAAACCTCGAGAACAGAGCGTACACTTTGAAGACGTACAGTAGTTGTAGCTACGTTATTAACCACTTTGCATTTTTTTTTGGCGTGAAATGTTTTCCTTGCCATACTAATCATTCAAATGAAAATCACACTATGATTTGACGTTTTACGTACATACTTTACTTAGGCCCATGATATATTGACCCCTCTATATTTTTATCCCAACCCTCAATATTTTATTTTTTTTTTATTTTTTTTTATTTTTATAATTTTGTTTATATAAAAAAAAACCTATAAACCTGAAATTGCGGAACAGAAAATATAAATTTTAATATGTCAAACGCTTAAAATTGTTAGAAATACGAAACAGAAACTGACAAAAAACTGTGCTGTACTAAAATAAAAGATGAGAAAAGTGGGGGACAAGGGGACAAAAAGTACAACCCTCCCTAATAGGGAGGGTTTGTATAACACAACCCTTTACTTAATGTCGAAGAATATTGTCATATGAATAAAAGGATCAATGTATCTATCTATTATCATGTGATGGACAAAAAGCTCCGTAAAGCATTCATCAAAAGACCACAAGTCACTCCTTTCTCCGCTAATTGAAAAAAAGTTTGAGTATATCCTTTAACTAACTCTTGATTCGAAATGTATTTACCTCCTTTATCTAAGTGGACTTTGATGGTACAAAAAGTTGAAATGGCTTAACTAATAAGGAGTCATTTGAGGTTTATTGAGATCAAAAGAAAGATAACAAAAGTTAAGTTGGTTTATTTCAACAAACGAATAAAATAGATAAATTCTTTCATGTTTGTGCTGTTTGGGGAGTGCGAGTCTTTAACTCAAGTGTACGTGTGTTAATCGAAACATTCATGTGATCATATGTCTAATTACTAGGTTGACTTAACTGTTGTTTTTGAGCTTTGAACATAAAGAATGAAAAATATAGAACTAAATATATTGGAGGGGCTATTTACGGTTGTTTGTGAGCTTTGAACATAAACAATGAAAAACATAGCACAAATATATTGAAGGGACTAGTTAAGTCCTTAAATGTTCAAAAAAGAAAAAAGTTTAGTCTTTGAAGTGAAAAAGTGGAAGTCATTATCGGGCTCCTCAGCACAATTACTTTACACTCATGAAGGGGTTGGGGCTTTAATGCATTTCAATAAATATCTGCATCTAAAACATTTAACGAAAAATATGATAGTCGTGATCCAATTTTTTGTTTAACAAGTAAGCTGAATATCTTTTGTGTTTAGAAGATCTCTTAAAACGGATACAAATTGAGAAAGAATTTGATGATTTTGATTGATGTTAATCCGTATAGATAATACACAACTCTAACTTAATAGAATTGCCAAAAATGTTACGATTTCTACAAATCCATTTGTCAAGAACTTGTTACGCTTTTATAAAATGGTTTTAGCACGTAACATAGGACCTATTGCCTATAAAAAGATAAATCAATTCTGTTAGGCATATGTCACGTTACTATTTATTTTCTTAGCGGCAACACAAAGTGGTTGTAAAGTTTTCGTATGTATTCATTCAAATACAATTCAAGTTCTAGAAATACTAATTTACATGGTTGTGAGGTGGTAGGTTTTCTTAATAAGTTCTAGCAATTATTTAAACAATGTATACTTATATAAGATTCAAACTTTAATTATAGAGTAATTTATTCGAATAATATATTTGAATACTTGAATAATTCCAACAAAACGTGCTAAACTGTAAAATTGAAGCAACTATCCTTAGACAATGGCAAATATAAACATACCGCTGTTATTATTATGTTGGTTGTTTTTCTTACATGTCCAGCAAATATCTATTATTATTGTGTCCCACTCTAAGTAAATTCATAACCATACCTCATAAATATGTTAAAACACTTTAAATTTTGTTGTACATCTTACAATCTTTGGAAAATGAATGTAAGAGGGTGTCTGTTTATGGTTAAAATAAAGAGATAATTACCAAAATGGCTCGTTGTCCTGCGGTCTAGGCATTTTTAGCTCGATTTTAAGATATTCTTGATTTAGCCCGGGTTGACCTGGGCAACAACCGTATAGCCAACCGCATAATGACACGTGTCCTCCAATTGCCCAAAATTACAAAAGTTGCCCAGAAAACACAAAAGGTGCCCCAAAAAATAACACTTGTCATCATGCGGGTGGCTATACGATTGTTGCCCTGGGCAACCCGGGCTAAAACAGAAATATTTCAAAATCGGGCTAAATATGCCTAAACCCAGGACAACCGGGCTATTTTGCTATTTATCCCTAAAATAAATATTTTTTATACTCACTAAAAATAAGTGCTTTTAATAGAGTGTTTAATTTGATTCTAACTAAAAATAAGTAGATAAGCAGTTTTTTTTAGTGTTTGACGAACTCTTCTTGCTTAATTAAATGTAGGTAAAATGACAAACTTTCCTCGTTTATTACATATTGTTAAGTTAGTTAAACGTAAGAAATACATATACAATTGATCTAACGAAAACTATAACATATTAGAAAAATATAACAATCAAAATTTCCGATAACAACAAGTCAAAAGCTTATTTAAGGTTTACTGCACAAACTGCATTCAACCCGACTGATCAACTAAAGAATCTATACTTCACATTTCACAGGCAACACACTACATTGTAACCATATCAAACCTTAAGACATAAGGATTATATAAATGGGCATCATCCAACTACAAAAGATCAACACATCAAGCTACATTAGGTTTATGGTTAAAGTTGCTTTTTCAATAAGCGATGTGCTTATTATAAAAACACTAGACTGGCGACGAACGCCGCGTTGTGGGCTCGCCTGTTTATTTTGCGACGTTTTGGGCCTGCCACATCTCCTATAGCTATAGCTCCAAGAGTCCTTGCCCTCAAAACACTGCCTGCAAAAACACATGACATCAAAAAATTGTAATACTTGTGCTATGGTCTTACTTATTTAACTTCTACTCAAAAAACAATTCAGCATAGACCGATTTACCAATCAGTTAAATGGGTTGTTGTTGCCATCTGAAGCGCGGGCAATCCACTACTGATAATGCATTTCTTAGTTAAGTTACATGCTGACATTTTTTTTGTTCTTAATTTCCATAACAACTACTTAGTACAGAAAATTAGAAAAGCTATATTCTGAAACTAAATAGATAACTTTTTTTAAGTAAGATACTTTGGTCCGATGTCACCCCAAACTGACCCATTTTCATATAAATGGGTCGCTATTGGCACCTAAAGCCAACTCTATCTATGTTGCAAAAACTGAACCGAGAATGAAACAATTGAAGTGGAGAAGTACCTGAGTATAAAAGCAGGCAATACACATCAAAGATTTTACAGTGTCGGTTGTCATTTTGACATTTTGACCGGCTCGGATCTCACTAATGTTGCTTGGAAGGTCAATGGTGCATCGTTCACAACCACCCAGCTGCCTTGTACTTCTGCAAACATGAAAGAATTTTGATACGTTAGAAATATAGGTGGTATACCGTTCGTGTTGTGTGTAGGCCTAAACAGGTTTAACCCTTTTTAATGAAATTTGAACCGAAAATGATGCATTCCCATGGAAAGATTGAAAAGCTTAGGATCTACTACTTTGCGATCATTCTTGTTACCTAATCTCCGGTTAGGCTTGCAACTACTAATATGAGAACGTGTACCTGATCAGGGCACCGAGAGGGAGCATAGGCAATAACACTTTCCTAACAACTTCTTGAAAAGTCACTTCAAAACATGAGAGACATCAAGAAATTAGTTCTATATAAGAACAAAATCGTATTTTAAGCAATAAGCTTTACATGCTAGGATAATCAGTGAATTCATCATGAGCGCATCAAATATTTTTAACAAATCATTTAGTGAGAAAAAAAATTATAAACTAACCTTTAAGCGTTGTTGGTCCGGATACGGTATATCATAAATTCTTTGAAGACTCTCACGCTTTCTATTTCCCCTTCCAGTAAGCTGTATGATCTGTTCATGGTTCCTACATTGGCATCTAATAAGTACCACTTATATTCCAATACCTCCATTTTTGCGACATATAGTTAACTTTGAAACTACTATTTTGTTCAGCCCCAACACCCCTTAAATCCACCCAAATACGAAGAAAAAATGTTGTTTGCAGCATCAGAAACATCTAATAAAACGACAAAAAATACTCCTTTAAAACTTTACTTTTGAAGCCGCCCCAAAAATCATTAAAACGACCCAAACACCTTTGAAACTGCAATTATCCCACAATCACCAAATTTATACCAAATGCACTTAAAATAAAATGACTAAAAAAAAAAGCCATTAATTAGCATAACCTAGTAAAATCCATATAGCTAATTAAAAAAAACACTAAAATAAGGATTCTACACTTTACCACCTCCACAACACCGATGGTATTCTGGAAAGCGACTACTACCGTGGTTCAACCTTTCTTCAAACCAAAACAAAGCCATGCATTGGCGACAAATCTTGTTACATGGACCCAGAGATGTAAACGTTTCTGGGGGTCCTGCAAAAGAGCACAGGGAGACGACGATAAGGAGCAAAAAAAAAATGAAGCAGCCATACACTCCAACAGGTGTGTTTATGAGAGATACTATAAGAAATGTGGTAAAAGTGAAAAGTTCAGCATACCTCGCATGGTGCGCATAGACCTAATCACATCTGAAGGCCCTACAATAGATACCCGAAAACACCGTCAATCTGATTGCATACCATGAGAAGCCGATGCTAAGGAGAAAAAGGATGAGGCAAGCATGTATCCGTATAGATAAATTAAGGAGAAAGATTACAAAAAACTTAGAAATATCGAAAATCACAGCATACCTCGGGCAGTACGCGGTTGTCTACCAGAACGCGAACCGGATGCGCGTGAACGGCCACGCGTCGCTGTTCCATGTGCTGCAACTAGGGGTGTTATCGGGTCGAGTTATCGGGTTATCTGGTCTTATTGGGTCGGGTGAGTCGGGTTTTATTTTTTTAAAACTCACCCGCCACCTGACCCGATAAAGAATCGGGTGGTAATCGGGTCGGGTCTTATCGGGTCGGGTGATTCGGGTTATTGGGTTGCATGCTTTACAAATTGTGTGGACTCATTCAGACACAAGACGTTAGATAAGCAAGAGGAATCATCTGTTTTGAGCTAGTTAATATCTGCTCCTCGATAGTTTATTAGAGAATTGCTTTAGTATTCTAAGTAAAACACCATAAACATGTGTACATTTTCATGTGTTCTATGCAATATTTTAATATATGCGCTTGTTTCTTGTATGCCAATATGCCATTACTGATTGATATATCAATAGGCTATGATATAGGCTGACAATAGGTAACTGATATGAGGAACTTAAATAGATAAAAATTTACAACTAACCAAATTATAATAAAACTAATCATATGGAACAAAAGAAGCTAACTTGTATATTTCAATAGACATTAAATTAATAACACTGGAAAAAGAAACATCAAAAGTATCTAGTTTTTTTGACAGCATGGTGATTTTGTTAGCAAGTTTCTCAACATTTATAGAGGATGAGCCGTTGGGACTTGGGACCTGTTGCTATTTCCGCCATTTTCTTTCATTCCAAACACTTTTTTCTCATTCTTTTCCACTCTATTCCCTCCATTAATTCCCTTACAAGTTTCTCCACTTCAACCCTCTTCACATAAACCACAGACTCCTTTTCTATTATCCTATTCAAAAGTAACTGCTGCAGATCCATGAATAGATAATATTACAGCCTACTCCAAACCCAATTCAACTCTACATAAAAGAACATTAAAATGGTTAACTATATATATTGTCTAATTTGGTAAAAAAAAAAAAAAAAATCAACTCTAGATGAAAGAAGTACCTTTTTCTATTTTTGCAATGGTATCCATATCTTCTTCTTTTTCAGGATTTAAACTTATACGAAGCCAATCTTGAGCACAAACTAAGCATTCGATAATTTTGTCACCCAAAGAGCTTGATTGCTCAATTATAGTATATATTTATAAGTATCGAGGAAATCCGCAAGAAATACGGATTACCCGAGTCGTTTTCCAACGAAGGTTGAATGCAATCGTGAAATTCGATTCGCCAAATCGTGTCGCGAAAAGTGGAAAAGTGAAAATTGTGAATGAGAAACTCAAAATATGAAAATTAATCACAAACAATGCAGAAAGTACAAGCTATGTATGCACAAGTGATTTAAATCTAAAAACAGAAATTCAAACGCAAGTTTAAAACGTAATCGTACTAATTAAAACGTAACTATTTATGAAAAATGATCCTAAAAATATGAAATAAATTTCTAAAAATCTTAAACTACTTAAAATAATTTTGAGAAAAAGAAAAATATTTTTTTGAGTTTTTATTTATTTTCTAGGAATTAATTACTAATTTTGGAATTTAAAAAGTAATTAAAAATAAAAGAAAATGTAAAATAAATGGAAAAAATGCAAATTTAATTTTGAAAAATCTAAAATAATAGAAAAGAATTATCTAAAATAATTTTGGATTTTTTTAAAGCTTTTCTGATTTTTATTTGATTTTTGTTTATTAAAATGTATTGAAAAATGATTTAAAACTAAGAAAAAATAAGAAAAATAGTAAAATAATTCAGAAAAATATGAAAAATTCACAAAAAATCTAAAATATTATAAGAAACTTGAGAAAAAATTATGAAATGAAAATAAGCTGGAAAAGTGCTTAATGAGTGCAAAACAGCTTAATACAAGTGCTTATTAATAAGCACATGTACCAAAACTGTGTGAAATTGAATACACAGATGCAATATACTCTAATAAGCTCAAAATTACCAATCTCAGATCATAAGAAGCACAGAAATATAGGAGAAAAGCAATAAGCAGTTTGACATTAAGCAATAGCATAAGCAGAATCTACTCAGAATAAGCTAGAAGCAACAGACCTATGAAATCACCTACTAAACACTATATGGAACTCAGAATAACCAATTTTGCTCAATAAACAAGCTACATGAAAACTAGCAGTCCTAAAATTCTAATCAGCTTACCTAGTTCTATGCTACTACCTTGCAGACCACAATAAGCTCAATGAATAAGCTTCAAACCAGAATATTAGTGGGGAAAAATATTCTCTACACTACTGAGATACTCTAAAATCTAAAAGCCCTATCAGAAACATTCATTCTCTACTCTAAATTGATCCAAGTTCAGCAGCATGTAGATACTAAAACTTGAAAACAGTTGACTTATTTAATGCATTCTCTACTTTGACCAAATCCAATTTGAACTACTTAGATCTACTACTAATTGTATTATTAAGCTAATTTTACACTATATTAAGCTACTATGAACTATTATGCAACTACAACTTCAATAACACTAACAGCTTTTCACTAATACTAACAGTTAAGCTAATTTTAAGACTAACTTTGACTTTTTATATATTAACCAACTGATTTTAAGCTTTTTTAATCTATTATTACTCTAATGAAACCTATGTGTGACAATAAAACAGCAATCCAACAACATCTAGACTCAACAATTCACAGATCCAAACACCCCTTAATTTCTATGCTATAACTATGGATCAATGAAATACACCACTAATCTCCAAATTACTTATCAAACTAACTAAATTAACACTAATTGAAGTAGAATGAACAATCAAAACAACTAGAAAACAACAAAAACTCAGAAAACAGATTTATACTAATATTGAAGCAAAAATTGAAAATTAAATGAGACTTACAAGATGAAATCCCCTCAGCATGAAAAGAGGGGCTCACTAAGCTTGCTTGTCTCTTAGATAGGCTGAGATCTTCCCTGACTATCTCAATCTACCAATTATCCTCCAAGTATCAATTAAATAAAAAACAGTTGACTTATTGTTGACTGTTTATTGAGAAATGAACACAAACTGATATAAAACTCAAACTACAAGCTCACAGTAGCTATTAAGCTAAGATGAGATGCAACTGACTTCAAATAAGCTTGTTTGAAAGCTTGATTACACTAAAAGTGTTTTTTTTTCTTATTGATACGTGGGAATCGCACCAGGCTTTACCTCTCAAGGGATCTTGAGAAGCTTACAACCCCCACCAGGCAGTGTACCTGATCGTTGTAGTATAGTATAGTGACAAGTACCGGGGGATTGATCGTTCAGCTAGGAATAGTGTCGCTAGAATTAGAAAACCTAAATACTAGTTCTAAAGGTGAGGGATGATTCTTTTTGTATTTTTATATTTTTTAGAAAGCAAGTAAAAATCTCGGGTTTGAAGGATTTGGGCGGAATTAGTTGCTAGTCAACTAACCCAATACTAAAGATGCAATCAAAATAAAATACTAAAAATGAAAATAAACTAAATTAACTAAGGTTGTGAGCAATAAGTGGAGAAAATGTGTTTACTTAGATTTCACTACTCCCTAGACATCTTTTACACGTTAATTACTTGTTATAGTTGCGTGGATGACGGATTGTATTCCTTAATACCATTCATGGGGTGGCGCACTTAACTCCCCAATCCTATGAGCTCTTATCTCCTCCTATACCATGCCCATCACAACCATAGGGATTATAAACAGTGGCTCATGCATTAAATACAACCAATAAAACCTAGTGCACATCAGTTCATGTTTCCTAAGACGTTCAAGCATGTTACCAATTGGAAGTCTGCCAGTTTTCTTAAGCCTAACATCGAATTCATTTATCCAATACAAATATAAACAAGTAATCAACACATAATTAACATCTAGGTTTCATTAGATCCAAGCAAACACAAGATAGATCTAGCCTAGCATGATGGAATTAAGACAAGAACAAGATATAGACAGCCAACACATAGACATATTGATTGAATTAAAAGAATACTTATCTCAATTACACATGAAAGGTATCAAGGGCTTAGAACCCTTGAAAAACCTGTAAAATTCGCACCAAGTTCGTACTTAGGGTTTCTCCAAAACTTCTCTCTTTTTAATGTGAAAATTAGAAAACTATATATAGGAAATAGGGTCTGACGGCGTCAAGACAAAGCTTGTGACGCCGTCACCTCGCCGCCAAAATATTTCTCGGACTGCCTTGATCTACTTTTGACGCCGTCATGTATTAGCATTTCCAGGCCGTCATGAATTTTACTCTTGACGCCCTACTTTGTGACGCCGTCCATTCTGTACTGGGTCGTCATGGAATTTACTCTTGACGCCGTCAGGGTGTTGCTCTTGACGCCGTCACCTACTGTTCCCAGCAAGGAAAATTAAGACTTTGGCGTTTTCTTCACTTTTATGCTCCAAAAACGTCCGAATTGCTTCCTTTTCCAGATTTCACTCCCAAAGTACCTAAAATCACAAAAGGAACGATTTAGGGCAATATTTGATCAAATAAATTCAATTCCGGGCTTAAATGACCCCCTAAAAGTGGTTCATTTTTCGCCTCATCATATACCCTTACACTTGAGATTTGCTTGTCCTCAAGCAAATGCGCTTTTATTCTAGTCAAAATACAAGTTAGGGGTCATTTAACACTAATATAAAAGTAATTACAACAAATAATCGTTCCACTAAAGGCCAATAGACAAGCACGGAGGTCATACACTAGCACCTCACAAATAGTGTTTAGATACTCACATCTCTCGGGTGTAATAAAGTATAAATTACAATATGGAAACGGAAGATATCTCTCACTACCTGTCATAGCAAAATAGATTACCATAGGCTTGGGAAATGATCAAGCCTCCACCACATGGCGTAAGCACCTAGGATAAACTATCAAAGAGGTCTTTTAAAGGGTTGTAACGTTAGGTGTAGGGATATGAAATACACGGTTTTGTTGGATAAAGGAAGTTTTACTGGTGGCGAGTTAACAATCTTGGTTAATTACATGTACAATATGGCGTTGCTAAGCCAAGACTAGACTCGACTTAAGCTAATAAATGAAAAATAACAAAAACATAAAATGAACATAGAATAAAAAAGGATGGTAGTCCGTATGTTTTTTTTTTCTTTTTCTTTTTCTACTTTTTTTTTCTTTTCTTTTTCTTAATTTTTTTCGATTTTATTTTATTTTATTTTATTTATTTATTATTTTTTATTTTTTTTGCATACACTCTTACCCTACCATCCGAAATAATACATAATAGGGGATGAACATTCCCCTTACACTTGAATCTTTACATACTTTACAATAAACTAATCTAATGATTCGAATTAAGAAAATCAAAACACTTGGAGTACTTTTAAGATTAACGTTCATACGGGGGTAATAAATGATGTTCCTCCCCATTACTCTATAAAATAAGTACTTTACCCATGAGTCCCAATCGTCCCAAAACAATATGTACAAGGATATGACTCGACTTAGCAACCATGTAATCAATTAGGTAGTTAACTTAGGGTTTAACAAATAACAATAATGCACTAAAAATGAGCGCATATACGGAAGGCTAAGGCGATTTGGGTGTACATTTAAGTGGGGTGTAACAAATTCTTCCTTTAAGTAAGATGCTTAAAGTTAGAAACGAAAAGATAGGCTCGGAGGGGTGTACTAGGGGTTTCGTGTACTAAAAATGAGTACAACGCTAAGGGTGTGGGAAAATTAGTTGACTTAACTAGCCAAGTAATATGACTTAAATGGTCAAGTAATTATAATACGGGTTTAACACAAGGGTGATCCTAATGCCTCTTATCATGTAGTAAATCCTACTACACGAATGTAGTCTCACTAGCGGTCTCGGGATGCATCATTAACGCAAGTTCTAGAATCTAAATGCTACCGGTACACTCATAAGCACTAATAGTAAATGCTTTTCCTATCAAATCTAAAGGCGAACCTCACATATTTGGGTGGAAATTTTTTTCTGAATATACGGTTATGTGCTAGTCATACAATCTCCTATCCATGAGACGCTTGCTATGGCTAAAGTTTCACTCCTAAATGTTGTAAAAAATTATAAATTTGGCGCTAAAATTGCACTAACAAGTATTTCTCATAGTTTTATTACACATCTACCATTAAACAAAACAACTCAAGCGAAAGTGCATATGTAAGGTATCATCATTTTACCCTCCCCTTACACTTAAGATGAACATTGTCCCCAATGTTCAAGTAAAGAATGTAAAAGTGCAAAAGTAAAAAGAATGAAATCAAATACTCCCCTGATTCGCTCGGTATAGATAATAAGGTGGCCAGGTTAAATTTTCCTCCAAGAAAATGAACAATCAAAGCTTCCCTTCCAGAATAGAAATCATCTTCTTGTCATACGTAACCTGTAAATCCTGAGAAAATAGACAAGACAACCTCGCATAAAATCGGCGGCATCCTATATAAGTTACTAAATCCTAGAAAACAAGATAAGATATAATGCTTGTGGAATGAAGTTTGCAGATTTCCTGGAGATTATAAAACTTAATAAATCACAAAAACCATAAGACTCCGTTAGAAAAACAAAACTGATAAAATTTCCAGATTTTTACACGTGACGCCGTCAAGAGTTAACTCTTGACGCCGTCAGAAGTGACCTGCAGAAATTCTTATGTTAAGTTTCCGGAAAATTTCTGGAAAAAATTGGTCCTACTTCCTGGAAAATCCTGCAAAACTTCATTATGACTCAATACAAGCATTTGACTCTAACAAAGACGAATATACATGTTCATTTAATATTGTGGAGAATCATGATTGGTTTGTTTCTTAAAAACATATTTGGCGTTTCCCCTTACACTTATCTTTTGCAAAAATACCTTTAGGTGGAGTTAAGACTAAGCCAAAACAACAAAGTAAAGTATTTCCACTATTTAATTGAGAAACATGATCTACCAACAATAAAAATAAAGCATGCATACGGAAGCAAATAACAAACAAACAAAAATAAAATCACACAAAGCATGGGTTGCCTCCCAAGAAGCGCTTTTCTTTATTTACGAGTCTTGTAGCTAGACTCAAGGTCATGGGTTACTACGTGTCATAGCAAAATAGATTACCATAGGCTTGGGAAAGGATCAAACCTCCACCACATGGCGTAAGCACCTAGGATAAACTATCAAAGAGGTCTTTTAAAGGGTTGTAACGTTAGGTATAGGGATATGAATTACACGGTTTTGTTAGATAAAGGAAGTTTTACTGGTGGCGAGTTAACAATCTTAGTTAATTACATGTACAATATGGCGTTGCTAAGCCAAGACTAGACTCGACTTATGCTAATAAATGAAAAATAACAAAAACATAAAATGAACATAGAATAAAAATGGATGGTAGTCTGTATGTTTTTTCTCTTTTTCTTTCTTCTATATACTTTTTTTTTTTTTTTTTTTTTTTTTTTTTTTTTTTTTTTTTTTGTGCATACACTCTTACCCTACCATCCAAAATAATACATCATAGGGGATGAGAATTCCCCTTACACTTGAATCTTTACATACTTTACAATTAACTATTCTAATGACTCGAATTAAGGAAATCAAAACACTTGGAGCACTTTTAAGATTAACGTACATATGGGGGTAATAAATGATGTTCTTTCCCATTACTCCATAAAATAAGTACTTACCCATGAGTCCCAATCGTCCCAAAACAATATGTACAAGGATATGACTCAACTTAGCAACCATGTAATCAATTAGAAAGTCAACTTAGGGTTTAACAAATAACAATAATGCACTAAAAATGAGCGCATATACGGAAGGCTAAGGCGATTTGGGTGTACATTTAAGTGGGGTGTAACAAATTCTTCCTTTAAGTAAGATGCTTAAAGTTAGAAACGAAAAGATAGGCTCGGAGGGGTGTACTAGGGGTTTCGTGTACTAAAAATGAGTACAACGCTAAGGGTGTGGGAAAAATTAGTTGACTTAACTAGCCAAGTAATATGACTTAAATGGTCAAGTAATTATAATACGGGTTTAACACAAGGGTGATCCTAATGCCTCTTATCATGTAGTAAATCCTACTACACGAATGTAGTCTCACTAGCGGTCTCGGGATGCATCACTAACGCAAGTTCTAGAATCTAAATGCTACCGGTACACTCATAAGCACTAATAATGAATGCTTTTCCTATCAAATCTAAAGGCGAACCTCACATTTTTGGGTGGAAATTTTTTCTGAATATACGGTTATGTGCTAGTCATACAATCTCCTATCCATGAGACGCTTTCTATGGCTAAAGTTTCACTCCTAAATGTTGTAAAAATTTTTAAATTTGGCGCTAAAATTGCAGTAACAAGTATTTCTCATAGTTTTATTACACATCTACCATTAAACAAAACAAACTCAAGCGAAAGTGCATATGTAAGGTATCATCTTTTTACTCTCCCCTTACACTTAAGATGAACATTGTCCCCAATGTTCAAGTAAAGAATGTAAAAGTGAAAAAGTAAAGAGAATGAAATCAAATACTCCCCTGATTCGCTTGGTATGGATTATAGGCGGGCCAGGTTAGATCTTCTTCCAAGAAAACGAACAATCAAAGCTTCCCTTCTAGAATATAAATCATCTCCTTGTCGAACATAACCTGTAAAACCTGACAAAATAGACAAGACAACCTCGCGTAAAATCGGCGGCATCCTATATAAGTTACTAAATCCTAGAAAACAAAGTAAGATATAATGCTTGTGGAATGAAGTTTGCAGATTTCCTAGAGATTATAAAACTTAATAATTCACAAAAACCATAAGACTCCGTTAGAAAAACAAAACTGGTAAAATTTCCAGATTTTTGACTCCTGACGCCGTCAAGAGTAAACCCCTGACGCCGTCAGAATGGAGCTGCAGAAATTTTTATGTTAAGTTTCCGGGAAATTTCTGGAAAAACTTGGTCCTACTTCCTGGAAAATCCTGCAAAACTTCATTATGACTCAATACAAGCATTTGACTCTAACAAATACGAATATACATGCTCATTTATTATTGTGGAGAATCATGATCGGTTTGTTTCTTAAAAACATATTTGGGGTTTCCCCTTACACTTATCTTTTGCAAAAATACTTTTAGGTTGGAGTTAAGACTAGGCCAAACAACATAATAAAGTATTTCCACATTTTAATTGAGAAACATGATCAACCAACAATAAAAATAAAGTATGCATACGGAAGCAAATAATAATCAAACAAATAAAATCACACAAAACATGGGTTGCCTCCCAAGAAGCGCTTTTCTTTATTTACGAGTCTTGTAGCTAGACTCAAAGTCATGGGTTACTACGTGATTCCATCATTGGTTCCACTCTCTAGGTCGTCTTCTAAACTAGTATCGCTTTCATAGTGCAAGTACTTCGGATCTTCGAACTCGAAAATATCTTGTCGATACTTAGAACCAAGCTTACTAACATTCTTAAAGAATCCACATGATAAATCAGAAATATTTCTACACCCTCTCCTAACATCTTCATCACACAAGATAAGTTGGGAGCTCATCATATCAAGCCCGTCACAATCTATTTCCTTAAGGTCTTTTCTCTTGTATGGCGTTTGGTATGAAATCCTCCTAATCCCATCAGTGAAGGTCATGATTCCGTTCAAGTCATCCACTATCAAATTAGTGATTTCACAAAAGGGTGCTCCAAAGACGACTTGTGATAACCTAGGGTCGACATAGTCCTCTATGTTGTCCACGATCGTGAATTCCATAGGGAATGTCATATTTCCTACGAACACCTGGATTTCATGATCCTTACCAACCACTTTCTCTCCCTTGTAAATCATCCCCCATCTGCAAATATTGTTATAATGGAACAATGACATAAAATTCTTTGGAAGGAATACATTAATATATATGTTATCGAAGCACTTATGACTGATCATGCAGGGGATTTTGAGATTATTCGAATCACGTCGTCTTATCTTCCCCAACTCTCCATCCTTTGACCCAAATAGATTCCCCTCAAGAGAGGGACGATACTCGTACACCTCCTCACTATCCCTACGAAAGATTACCTTCCTAACACCATTGGTGAGTACTACACTTAGGGGTGAGCATGGTCCAAAAACCGGACCGGACCGGCCAAGACCGGACCGGACCGAAGACCGAGAACCGGAAAACCCATAGACCGAGACCGGACCGAATGTGGTCGGTCCGGTCTTCGGTCGGTCCGGTCCAATTAGGCGTATTTTGGCACGTTTTTTCGGTTTTTTGGTCGGTCCGGACCGGACCGACCGGACCGAGGACCGAATTAGCCAAAAAGGCTAGACCGAGGACCGGACCGAATGTGGTCGGTCCGGTCCGGTCCGGTCGGTTTGTCGGTCGGTCCGGTCCATCCGGTCCGTTTACTCACCCTTAACTACACTACCATCTTTCTCATCAAGGATTGCTCCCGATTCATTGATAAATGGTATCCCAAGGACAAGGTGGGTTAACGTTTGATTGGTGAAAGGGTCCACGTCATCAACCACGTTGAGGTCAGTATTGTAAACAAACTCTCCAATCCTAATTGATAAATTTTCTATTACTCTCTCGCACGCAATGTACTTTGTGAAGGTTTTGTGGTATAGGGAAAGGGGGATTATGTTGACTGGGAAGCTAGGATCTATATAACTATCGGTTAAGAGCTTTTCCTTAATGGTACAGGGGATCTTAAAAACTTTAGGGTTACTTTCCGTAGTCTGATTGCTACCCACACTAATGACATCCTCCATTTTTCTATCGGGTTCTTCTATAATAGATTTACCCAAAATGGTTGGATCTTTCTTATGCTCTTCCGATTTCTCGTTCCTTTCATCCGGTTTGTCAGATTCTTGTGCGGTGCATTGCTCGGGTGAGTCGGTAAGTTTCCTTGCCAAAACATGGTCAACCCTTGAGGTCTCATCTTTCGCTGTCTGACCGAATTTGTTAGGTTGTTGTTGGGTTGGGTTGGATGTCGAAGCAGATATTGTGGTGATGGTGTTTACGAAGTGGATTGGTCCAAGGGGTTGACAGGTTCTTTTCCGTTAGGAGATAGATGTTTGAATAACTTGCTAGGACTTTTTATTTTTACAGGGGAGGCTGGTGGACTCATGACGTTAGCATATTTAACCTCATTAACGGGAATGGGCTTATTATCAATATGCTCTTTGATAGCAGTCAACAGATTACAAATCTTGTTGTTTACATCATCCTGCTGTTGTTTAAATTTGGCCTCGAGCGTAGCGAGCTGTAGTTCTTGAGAGAGAATGAATTTTTTTAGAGTATCTTCACAGCTTTGCCTAGGGATGCCTTGTGATGGAAAATGCTCGGACCAAGTGAGTGGTGAGGAGTCATTGAAAGATACGCTTCTCGTTTGGTACCCTCTAAAATCAGGTTTATCCTTCCATGCCTCATAGGCTTCGGCAGAAGTTCGAGGACCCTGACCTATGTGCGATGATGTGAATTCGTTATAAGCACGCTTTGGAAGTTCCATGCAGTTATGAGTCTCATGAGGGCCATTGCATAGTTTGCATGTAGAAGCGATTCTGCTTACTTGGCTTGAAGGTTTTTGAGCTTCGTAAGATTTCATGAGAGACTTGACTCGACCTTCAAGTTCCATGATCCTACGGTCGGGAGTGCTAGAATTGTTCGAAGGCAAAGATATTGCCTTGACCGTTTCGTTCAAATCACGGGAATCATTCCAACTTTCGTTGTCATAGAGAGCAAGATCTTCTATAAGTTCCCATGATTGTTCCGCACTAAGATTACGTAGCTTACCACCTGCCGATTGGTCAATGGTTCGCCTCGTGGAGATGTCGATATGGTCATAAAAGATTTGGACTTGGAGCCAAAGATCTATGCCATGATGAGGGACTTTTTGGAGTAAGTCCTTGAAACGAGTCCATGCTTCATAAAGAGATTCATTTTGACGTTGTTGGAACATCAAGATGTCATTCCTAAGCTTAGTAGTTCTCCCCGGTGGGAAAAATTGAGCAAGGAAACGAGTGGTGAGATCATCCCATGTGGTGATGGATCCCGCAGGTAAACGCTTAAGCCATTGACTAGCTTGATCCCGTAGAGAGAATTGGAATAGGCGTAAACGGGTAGTCTCTCTAGTTTCAACACCTAGGTCTATGGAATCTACGATTTTGAGAAAGTCCTTAAGATGTTGGTTTGGATCTTCGGAACGAAGTCCATGGAATGCACATCCGCTTTGCACCAACCGGATGGTGTCGGATCGCAAGGGGGTCACATTGGCTCCGGTGAGCTCAATGGTGTTTCGGTAGCCTTGGTGGCTAGGTCGGGAATACTCTCCTAAGGTTCGGGGCCTAAGGGGTTCTAGTGGTGGGTTTTGTTGTGGTGGGATGACGGGGTCAAAGATGTTACCACCTTCCATGATGTCGGATGGTAAAGAGTTACGAACAAAGGCACGAAGAAATAAGATAGACTAAAGAAGACCTAAAAAATAAAAATAAAATCTTGCTAGAAAGGAATCTAGTAAGTAGACCTAATAAAAAGAAATCCTAACATAGACAATAACTATTCCCCAGGCTGCGGCGCCAAAAACTTGATGCGTGGGAATCGCAACAGGCTTTACCTCTCGAGGGATCTCGAGAAGCTTACAACCCCCACCAGGCAGTGTACCTGATCGTTGTAGTATAGTATAGTGACAAGTACCGGGGGATTGATCGTTCAGCTTAGGAATAGTGTCGCTAGGATTAGAAAGCCTAAATTACTAGTTCTAAAGGTGAGGGATGATTATTTTTTGTGTTTTTATATTTTTTAGAAAGCAAGTAAAATCTCGGGTTTTGAAGGAGTGGGCGGAATTAGTTGCTATTCAACTAACCCAAAACTAAGATGCAATCAAAATAAAATAATAAAAATGAAAATAAACTAATTTATACTAAAGTTGTGAGCAGTAATTGGAGAAAATGTGTTTACTTAGACTTCATTACTCCCTAGATATCTTTTACATGTTAATTACTTGTTATAATTGCATGGATGACGGATCGTATTCCTTAATACCATTCATGGGGTGGCATACATAACTCCCCAATTCTATGAGCTCTTATCTCCTCCTACACCATGACCCAGCACAACTATAGGGATTGTAAACAGTGGCTCATGCATTAAATACAACCAATAAAGACCTAGTACGCCTCGGTTCATGTTTCTTAAGACGTTCAAGCATGTTACCATTTGGAGATCTGCCAGTTTTCTTAAGCCTAACATATGAAATCATTCATCCAAGAACAAGAATAAACAAGTAATCAACACATAATCAATATCTAGGTTTCATTAGATCTAAGCAAACACAAAGGAGATCTAGCCTAGCATAATGGAATTGAGACAAGAACAAGATATAGACAACCAACACATAGACATATTGATTGAATTAGAAGAACACTTATCTCAATTACAATGCAAGGTATCAAGGGTTTGGAACCCTTGAAAAACCTGTAAAAGTTGCACCAAATTCGTCTTTAGGGTTTCTCCAAAACTTCTCTTTTTTTTTTTATTGTAAAAACTAGAAAACTATATATAGGAAAACTGGGCTGACGGCGTCAAGACAACATTGTGACGCCGTCACCTCGCCGCCAAATACTTCCTCGGACGGCCTTGATCTACTTATGACGGCCTGTGTGACGCCGTCACCAACCACGGTATTTTATTCTTGGCCTTTTGACGCCGTCAGGATGACTTTTGACGCCGTCATCAACTACGGTATTTTATTCTTGATGTCTGACGCCGTCAAGGCATTACTCTTGACGCCGTCACCTAGTGTTTTCAGCATGGAAAATTGATACTTTGCCGTTTTCTTCACTTTTATGCTCCAAAAACGTCCAAAATGGCTTCTTTTCCAGAATTCACTCTCCAAGTACCTAAAATCACAAAAGGAACGATTTAGGGCAATATTTGATCAAATAAAGTCGGATTCGGGCTTAAATGACCCCCTAAAAACGGATCATTTTTCGCCTCATCATACGCACATAATCTTCATAAAGAAGTTTCATTTTCCCTTTAATGTAATCTTTTTCTTTACCACAACTGATATGCCTTCCCTTCCGTAATGGTCATCCACAATTACATCCAAAAATTCATACTTGTTCCTTGGATCAAGAATGAAAGCAAAGTACACCAACAAATTCATGTTTTCAACCTCACCATAGTATTTTTCATATTTTGGTTTCATCGCCTTAGCAATGTCATAGATATGTTTATCCGTAGGTGGTTCATCATGAATATCACAATCAAGTTGTGCTCTTAAAATAGCACGAATTGACGCTAATTCATTGACTAGTGTATGTGATGTCACATACTTAGTCCCGGAAATTCTCAAAGTGATATCATAAAAAGTTTTTAAAAAATGACACAACTTTTTAGTTTTAACCCAATCTTTCGATGTTGGAACCGAATAACCTTTGTTTACAATATGAAGCCCAAAATCAAGATCTTCTAAATCGTACCTAGCAAAAGCATCTTTATATTCATGAGCTACTTCTAACATATTGTAAGTGGAGTTCCACCTAGTTGGACAATCAAGTACCAAACTCTTAGTGCTATCACATCTAGCACTTTGAGCACATTTATTAAATTTTCAATCCTAGTACCCGACTTTTTAATCCACTTAACAGCACACCTAATGCTTTCAATCGACTTACCAACATGTTTTATGCCATCTTGCACTATAAGGTTGACAATATGAGCTGCACATCTAATATGAAGCCATTCTTCTGATAACAAACAATCATGGTTTTTTTTCAAATATAAGCTTCATAAAACCAATAGCATTATCATTTGAGCTTGCATTATCAACTAAAATAGACAAAACATTATTGAAACCCCATTCATTCAAACAATTCTCAACCCCCTTTCCTATATCAATCCCCCAATGGCCATTAAGAAGACAAAAGTTCAACACTTTCTTGACCAAATTCCAATTATTATCTATAAAGTGGCCCGTAAGAGCCATGTAACTCTTCTTTTTAATGGAGGTCCAAGTGTCGGTAGTCAAACAAACCCTACCAATATTTTTCCTAATTGTTTCACGAAACTTGTTTTTCTCTTGTAAATACAGCCCTAAACACTCTTGTGTTATTGCACCTCGACACGGAACATCAAATAGAGATTGGTTGATTCTTTGATAATACCTAAAACCTGAATTCTCAACAAAGCTAAATGGGAGCTCATCGACAATTATCATGTGTGCTAAAGCTTCCTTACTTTTTTTTGATCAAACTTCTAGGCCATCATCTTTTTTGCATCACCACCCTCAAAAGTTATATTAGTTTGAGATGTACTCTGTTTTTCTAAGTAGGGTTTGCATGTCTCTAGATGATTTTTAAGATTTTTATTACCATGCTTTCTAGAGTGGCATAAGTAAGTTCTGCCACAATGTTTACACTTAGCTTTTTTGTCAGTAGGTTTCTCACCTTTTTTAAGCTTTAGTTCTTCAAAATCGAGCCATACAGGTGATGTTTTCTTGCGGCCCTTTGGTTGTTCTATCTCCTCCTCCATGTCACTACTCTCAACCTCAACAGGTTTTTGTTGATTAACAGAGTTTGACGTCATCTAACAACAATACTATAAAAGAAACATCAACAAGACAACAACTAATAAGAAAATTAATAAGTTAAATTTATGTCAAAACTTCAATTAAAAATCAAACAATAAACCCTAACACATACCTTTTCTTTAAATGATGATGATCTTAAGAGAGGATAATGGTTCGATTGATTTTTTAAGGTTTAGGAGAAGAATAGATTTATCATGAGGGAAAGGTTTCTTGTTACAGAGGTTCTAGGGTAACCAAACGTTTTCATGCATAGAAAATTGAAAGATAGAGTCTGTAACTTACAGTAAATGTTACATTGGGCTTCTAAAAATTATTTATTAAAAATTGGAAAAGTAATTTTCGGGTCTTATCGGGTTGACCCGATAACATTATTTTTTTAACCCTAACCCGACCCGATAACACCCGACCCGATAACACTATCGGGTTATCGAGTTCGGGTCAAAATAACACGATTAGATTTTTTGACCCGACCTGATAAGCCTTATCGGGTCGGGTTGACCCGACCCTACTGACACCCCTAACTGCAACAGTAACAGGCAACAATGACAATTTAGGCCCCGTTGTTAAAACAAAGTATGGCTAATCAAAAATGCGTAAAAATGAAACATGAAAAGTACATTGCAAATTGTCTGTGGATGCGTTCAACTGTACATTCATTATAGAATTTCGGATACCCGAATCGGCTGTCCCATCTGTAACAGTAAGATTTTAATAAGTTCAGCTGTCCCATGTGTACATTCATTAATATAGAAAGTTATAACCATAGAAACCAAAGAGTCGAAAAAGCTGTTAATTCCTTCCGTGTCCAGCATCACATGGTAGTAATATTCACGGTATACAGATTCAACCCACCTCATCAGGCTTGATATATGCCAGCCCAAGTATATTCCTGCTTTGCAATAGTTTTGATCTTTGCAGCAGCTTCCATGAGTGGAACAGATTCAACTCTTGGACTATACTGTGAATGAAAAATAAAATCAGGTTAAATGCTAGCGTTGAAATTGAATACATGTGCAATTACTATGTTGTTCGAGTTTTGCAGCTGCAGTTTGTTCTGAATGAAATATGCTCATAATTTTTGAGTTTGCTGTCTTCCTGGGATCGTGAAAGTAATGAAAATACGGGACACATTACCTTAGACGCTGTTTTCTAAGTTTGCACGAAGCCATCGCTGCCGCCACATTAGATATGCTCGTAAGCCATCTGCACAGAAAAAGCAGCTGTAAACGTCAAGTAGCACCAATTTCAGCGGAGCAATCAAGCAAGCTACTAATAAAATCAAATTCAAACGGAAATAAAAAAATACAATTGGTTCATAGGTGGTCATTACTCGCAACTACGTGGCTAGTACCTGTTAATTCAGAAACATGAGCACCATGTAGACATGCAGATAAGTGAACGGAATATACTGGCTGTTTACTGCGACAAAGCTTTCCTTACCCCGGAAGTGAGCTGGAAACTGGGCAGCCGTCCGTACACAGGGCTGGAATGTCGGCTACTGACAGTGCATCTGCAACAACAAAATGAATAACTAACGTTACAAAAATGAATTCTTATATCCGTGTAACATTTTAGATCAAAGAGTTCATACGTGTTGAAATGGTCAATATCCATAAAGTTTTAGATCAAAGCGTAACGTACCGGTTGTTTACGGTCACATCAGTTATGCATGTCACGTTTGGTCTTGCTTACAGTAGAATTTCTGGTTTACCTGTGGGAGCCAGTATTCAGGAGCTATCTTATTTGACACCGGGACCAACAACATTGGTCCTGAATAAGATAAGCCTTTTACTATTTTAAACACATTCTTTTACATTATACAAATAAGTACATATTCTCATTTTTCACGACAAATAGATTTCGAACATTACATGTTTGTATACTCGGATGAAGAAGAATAAGTTAATATCATAAATCTAGAGTTTTTAAACTTTCGTGCTGATTTGGAGGAACACATTTGCCATCGAGTAAATGCAAAATAATTTGTAATTTTATTTTAGTTTATTTTTTAATGTAATATAGTTGATTTATAAAATTTTAATATCAGTATTTGATAATTTTGCTTTAAAATAAAAATTGATAGTCTTGTTACACTTGATTGATAGTTTATAACATTTTATTAGTGGTGAAGTGAAAAGATAATATGCTCTAAATTGACAATAATTATTGGTGATCACTACACTATAAATATCATAAAACTAAGAAAAACATTACATGTTTCGTCAATGTAGTTTACTCAAAATCACACTTGTGCTTTTATTCGATTTTAATAATACTAGTCATACCTAATTTTAAAATTAGTTGCATCAATGATCCCTTATTTTGAAAAATAAAGATCATCTGTGTAATAATTTGTAGTTTTTTATTAGATAGATAGTCCTTATTCTTTATTTTTTAAAATATAAACTATCAATACAAATAATTTATAAATTAGAGATCATTTATGTAATTGAAATTAAACGACGAGTATGATTTTTGATAAACCAAAAAGACGAAACATGTCATTATTTCTATGAATACAACTTAATAACTTATGATTCGCTAGTTTCTTCATATAGCATCATGGTAGTTTTCTATGGTAATTCACCGTATCTTTTTGGTCGGGTTGGTTTATAAAAACGGTGGCTAGTTTTTTAGTAAAACGGGGTCTACCCCCCCTACGGGGTACTTTTTGTTTTTTTTTTAAACTTTTTCAGTTTTGTCGTTTAGTGCGCTTTTATATATATATATCTTTATATTATATATAACAGGAGGCGTTATCACATTCTGTCCATGTAAGCGATATTTATATATTTTATTTTTTTAAATTATATTTTGAAATTTGTAATATACTTTGAATTAAATTCGGCTGTTTTAATTAAAAAAAAAAAAAGACATATATGGATTCGAACCCAGGTTTGATACTCAAGAAGCAATCACCTCAACCAATTGAGCCAAGTCATCATTTGTTATATACAATACAAACTAAAATTGATATCTAGAAAACTTATTAAAGGCATTAAAAATTTTATATTCGTTTTTTAAAACACAATATTATCTACAGGAATACAAGATGTGAAACCCTAAAACATTATCACATCTCACACAAAAAACGAAATTAATATCCAGTATCAAAAGGTTACTAGGTCATAGTGTGCTTCATTCGTTTCTGTTAATTCATTTTTTTATAGTGATGGTTGTTTTTGTTTTTTTTTGTAGGTTTTGATGATGATGATTAACCGTTAATGTAATTATTTATATTATGCTTCTTTACCATCTTCAAACCCTACAACCAGTTCTTCACAACCTTATGTTTTGCTCAGTGTACATGTGTACGCTTGTGTAGACTGTAGAGTTTATCCCATCTAATTTTTTGAAAATGTTAATATATATGTCCCCTACAAGAATTAACCGGTTGTTATCATACATTCAGTTATTTAGGCATACATGTTCAAGTACGACAGTGTACAGGGCCAATGGAAGAACCATGAACTCAAGGTCAAGGGAGAAAAGACCATTCTCTTCGGTGAGAAGCATGTAACAGTTTTTGGCATCAGGTAACATCTCTTAGAATAGGAATTTATATCTCATTTTCTTTTGATTCTATTTAGGAACCCAGAGGATATCCCATGGGGTGCAGCTGGAACTGACTTTGTTGTGGAGTCTAATGGTGTCTTCACCGACAAGTACAAGGCTGCTGCACACTTAAAGGTTTGTTCAAATCCTTAAGATATACTTACTTTTAGCAGTTGTCTGTGTATATGGCAATTTTAAATTGTTTTTATTTGTATTTTGAATGATCAAGCCTGAGTTTGACATTGTTTTAAATGCCAATTGCACAACCAACTGTCCATCAATGAAGGACTAGAGAGGTGGAAGACCTGCATTTTTCAACATCATCCCTAGCAGCACGGGAGCTGCTAAGGTAATTATATTACCTGAAAATAGCAGTTTTTGGATAATAATTTTTGGAGATAGTCTAGCCATTAATGAATTTTGGACTTAAGTTACATTTAACTTAGGATATGTTTCTATAGGTTGTCACCTGAATATGCAAGCATACTTTTGGTATGTTGATGTATATGCAACCCGTTGCTAATATGAGTATGTGTAACATTGTAGTTGCACAAGATTTTAAAAAAATATTAAGTTTGTATATATTGATAGATTTGGGATCAGATACAAAACTTAATAGTCGAGAGAAGCATGATAAATTTTGCACAACTGACTTGATGAATATATCTAACAGATTTTTACAAAAATTTGTGAGGAAGAGGGTGTTTGGGATAATAAGCACTTTGAGCGTGTGTGGACTGCACAACTTCTCACTGATAAGATTAAGACCATTAGAGGGTGTTTGGGATAGCATTTTTTTAAAACTACTATAAGCAGTTTTGAGTGTTTGGATGCAGGATCAACTTGTGCTTATTTGCTTATTATGTGCTTAATGTTTGCTAAAGTTGGTTTTCTGAGTTTAAGTAACAATGATGGTGGTTTCTCACAAGCATAAGCTGAAAGTAAGAAATCCCACACACCTTTCTATAGGTATTACCGTGCTAGCATTTATATACCCGTAAAACCCAAAGTTTTAGGATCTTAAGAAATTAGATATATTCATGGCATATGTGACTACATGTGCTCGCAGAATAAGCAGTTTGGATATAGTTTCACTAATTACTATGTCAAAACTCGAGCTAACCATCCTTATTCTCAGCTTTAACAAGTCTTTAAGCAAGTGGTACAACACCAAAACATGAATAACTAAATTAACAAACTGAAGGCGTTTTGCTATATAATAATGGACTGTAGTTAATTGATACATTTTGTTTATCTTTCGAAGGAATGATGAAGCCCGCCAGCCACTTTCAAGGAAGGCTTGTATCTCATCATCTAAAATAAATCCATACAGGATGGTTATTGTACTTCGGTTGGTGGTTCTTTGTTCTTATTAATGCATAAAATTGTTGATAAAAGAGGTATTATTTAACGAATTTATAGCATGTTATTTGTGATACATATGCGGTGTATTTCTTGATTTCCGAATTTAATGTCACACCATCCTTAACCTTTTAGCAACCTGGTCTATTTAACTATAAACTCCAACTTGAAGAACAAGCTCGATGCACACAAACTGAAAATGACTACCAAAGCTAGAAACTTCTGCCTAGAAAGCTCTCCAAGCGCGACATTTATCATGGATTTACCTGAGGTACTCATAATAAGATGTTTTTTCCTAATACATGTGTGTATCCCTTTATCATTAATATTTTGTACATGCCCTTGGATTATATTCAAATTCTGATCGATTGTTTATTGAAGCTACACTTTTACACATGCGGGTAAATCACTTGTGCGAGGCAATCATATATACCCCTGAGGTACTCTTAAATAATAATGTTTCTGTTTTCTTTAGATATAACCTATCAACCTTAGATGTACAGTATTAGATATAGTAACAAGAGGGTATTTGATGACATTATATTTTAGAATGAAACAAGTGACATTTTCTTAAACTTTTCAGCCACCACCTACAAAAGCAATGAAAACAAAACTAGGCACTAGCTAGGGAGAAAAAGGCCAAACTGGTTGCAGACTTTCACTCTTTCAGACACATACGAATGAATTGCAGACTTTACTTGATCAGAATGAATTGTAGACTTTACTTGATCAGGAAAATATACTTTTAACTGAAAGAAAGCAGGCACATGAAAGGATGAAAACAACCCTTGAGCATCTTATGACAGTACTACAGATGAGGACCAACAATTTCTGCCACATGTAACTTATATTTTTCAAACTTTTACTGTCCATAAGCAGGTTGCAAAAAGGATAGCCACAAGGTCATACATGAAAACTGTGGATGATTCTTACATCGGGAGTGTTATGAGGTTTGCTCAACATGTTTTTTATATTTATTTTTTTGTTTAGCTTTATTTCTTATCTTTCGAATATATTGGTTTAACATGGAAATCTTGATAATATATTCAGTTGTTCTTTTTTACTGACTTAAAAATATCATATAGTAGGTAATTTTAGTACCAGATCTCGAAGATACACTACAACGTGACCGGTGGTACGCTTTATCCAACCCGAGACAAATTAGTTCCAGTTTACATAACAGATGGAAATGGAGAGAACGAAGAAGGTCTCGCATCAAGGTGATATTTACATGTATACCTGTGCAATTACAAATTATTTGAAATGGATTATTGGTTTAGGAAGGGACATTGTCGTCCCAAGATCATGAAGGCGTTAATCAAGCAAGCACTACAAATTTCATGTCTTGGTAGAGTATCTAACAAAATTATTTGGATCGGATATGGTTCTTCCGATGAACATTGGTGCTGAAGGAGTTGAAGCTACTATAAAGTTGGTGTTAAAATGTGATGATGATAACAGGCTTCTTGCACTTTCTGTACAGAGCTGGACTAAAAGTTATGTGCAATGGTCACCCTTGGGGACATACTTGGCAACTGTCCATCGACAGGGTGTTGCTGTGTGGGGTGGTGCTTCTACTTTCAATAAAGTTATGCGCTATGCTCACAAAGAGGTTTTTATTTATATAATTATCATATATGTTACTTCGAATTAAGTTAGTCTATTAGAATACTGTTTTTAAATGCATTGCATCTCAATATACAGATTTTTGAAATTTTCGTGTCAACTGTAGGCTAAATTGATTGACTTCTCTCCTGGTGAGAAGTACCTGGTTACTTACAGCAGCCATGTGCCAAGCAACCCTCATGAAAGTCATATAAGTAGGTTTTTTGTAATATATATTTAATTGTGATGTATTACACCAGTTGTTCCACCTCAATGTTTCATAATTTGACATGGAAGCTTAAGCCTTTTTACATTTGTATTGCAAATACAAAATGCAGTTGAATTGGGAAAACTGATATATTCTTTTGACTTGAAAAGTTATTAGTTTGATTTGAAGTTAGACACTATGTCCCATTTGCAATGCGACATAACTTTGTAATGTCACATAAATGAGATTCTAAATTTTTCGGCATGTGCATAGTGAGCATCCTATTTAAGTATTTGTATACAATGGTTAAGTATGTGAACATTAAAATATAGATAATAGGGAACAAGAAAGGAACAAAAGTCAGTAGTAACCTTAATAACAAATAATTTTACATAGATGCACTCTTTAAATGACCATGAACTTGAACCTTTTAACAACTAATCTTACAGAGATGCATATCATGTGTTGGAGATTTTTTTTATTGATGTTGATGTGTCTCAATCAGTTTGGATTTCCGAATATCTAACGCTATGTTTTATAATTGCCTCTACGCAATTAAACTGATAACTACAGATGTTTGTTTTTTAGGCAATAGTACACTCCCAGCTAATTGTAATGCTGTTGAAGCTTCTACAAATGCTGTTGACACGTCAAACCATTCCCATCCTGCTACTTCCACAGTTGGCAGGCGTGGTCGCATCCATTGTCGTTGACATTGAGCTATTTTTCCAGGTGCAAATCAATTGATACTAGGTGTGCGTGATGATTTGGGTACAGATAATGGGCATACACAATCAGCGAGCATAGGCATGTTACCTTATACGTTCACACAAACGCCCGGATACTTACGTGCTGAATATTGGATATTTAGCTTATTAAACATCATACGTATTATAGATTACCTAATACTAATATTCCAGCAATCTTCATTGTTACAGGAAGTCATGAACAAGTACTGCCAGGTTCTGTTGATTTAAATGTGAATGCTAGATGCCAACATGCAAGAATTCAAGGTCTTTATCTTTTCATCGTTACAGTACCAAATGTGTATTCTCATGCACGCTAATACAGAGAACGAACAGTAGCATGCAAGAGGAAGTGGATGCCAATGGGTATGATGCTGTTGCAGGTATTATAAGATTATATGCAAAGCATCTTGGAGCTTTTATTTATCATTTTTTGAAGTAGAGGTGGTGATATGGGCGGGTTAAGTAATGGGTCACTGGTGAGAACGGGTCTGAAGCAGGCCATTTTTATTGGGTTTAGGTTGACCTGCTAATACTTGCTCTCCCAAATTTTAAATTATTATGATAAAAAGTTAATATGATGATTATGATCACAAAGATAGTAACCAAAGCTTAGTAAAAAGAATTTAGGAGGTTTAATATGCATCAAATATAGACTTTGGTTGTTTTCAGCCCGTTTGACCCATGCAACTGATTTTATCCATTTGAGATAGAAAAAAAGCCAAATTGACACCTTCATATGTTAATGGCCTGCAATTGCCACCTCTACTACTGAGTGAAAACTCTAACCATGTGACCTTTGAATCACAAGATGATACGTTTGAAGATAACGAAGGAGAAACAAGTATATTGAGATGTTTCAATTCCTACAAAATGTTTCAATTCCTACAAAATGTGTGCGAACTGCTATGAGACCAAGTTTTACTGGAACTTCTGGTGTTATTCAGGCATAAAATAGAGCAGACACTTCAAGTAGTGATACTAATACCTTTCACGATGACCATAGTTCTCTACATGGTAATCTGGCTCTTGATCAAATGAAGCTATTTAATGTTAAACCATCCCTCTGATAAAGGAATATATCTATCATGTGTAAGTATATACTTTATTTTTGGTGACATTTAGTATTCCATTACAAATTTTGGTTCCAAGTCTGCATCGCAAGCATAACTATGGTGAGTGGTTCAATCTTTTAATGGACTGTGTAACTGGGATCTTTAATACCCTAATAACCAGGGCTTTCAAAACACCACAACTACTACTGTGTACGCTTCCAATATGAGGTTAGTGGTGTTGTATAAGGATTCAATTTGCTTTTGTATGTTACAGAATCCAAGTTTAATCGAATAAGGTTGATTCCTGAGGACTCGATAATTTTATTTATAGCTTTATGATCATATGTCTGCTGTTAATGTGATCTCTGTGAGGTTAGGTTAAGTCTTGATATTGTTTTGTGACAATGGAAGTGTTTGGGAGCTAAAGTTGGATGTGTATTCAGTAACACGTAGTGAGTGATTAAAGTGGTTAGAGGATGAGAAAATTAGGTTTTTGTGGAATTAATTTATTTGAATCATCATTCAATAGGGACTAGAGTTAATTTTTGTGTAAATTTCGATGTATACAGGGTATTTTCACTGGTTCATGTGGAACTGATTTGGACCATGGTGTGTTGGCCGTTGGTTACGGTTCAGAAGGTGGTAATGATTACTGGATAGTGAAGAACTCATAGGGTGTAGAATGGTGTGAATCAGGTTACTTGAACATGGAAAGAAACATTTTATATAAGACAGGTAAATGTGGTATCGCAATGGAGGCTTCATACCCACTCAAGACTGGTCAGAACCCACCCAACCCTGGTCCATCACCCCCATCACCGGTCACAGCTGAAGTGGTTTGTGACGAGTACAACACATTCCCTGAAGCCACCACTTGCTGTTGTATCTATGAGTACTATGGCTACAGTTTTGCTTGGGGATGCTGCCCATTGGAAGGTGCATCTTGCTTTAATGACTACTACAGTTGCTACCCACATGATTACCCCATTCGTAATGTGCGCCGTGGAACTTGCTCAAAGTTGGTTTTAATTAACTGTAATAGACAATGACCAGCCCATTGGGTTAATGTAATCAATAGGATTCTTGCGACACCAACCTACATGAAGTGGTGCAGTACTTGAATGTTGAGAAGAGCAAAGTTGCGGAGATTATGAGGTTGAAATTCTTTTTAGATTCGCCTCGTGAAATACACGATTTAAACGTTGTAATCTGATATGATACTTTTGTTTATCAGGTTCTTGATTTGTTAATGCTGCATTGATTCATGTATCACATTTGGATTCCTGTTTATTTGAACATCTTAATTAAATTTGCAACTCAGTTGCAACTGAACTAATGATAATTTTATTCACCGGTTTACCTACTTATTTAGCTGAATCTTTTTTGGGGACGTGAATTTTATGTTTTAAGTATTATTACTCTTATGAAATTTATGTTTAAAACCATATTGACCCATTTTTAAGCAAATGGGTCTTTGGTTGAGATTCTTTTGCTTAACTACTTAAAAAATATTGTGGTCTACATACTTTCCTGGGCCAATATTATTGACGTTTGGCATTCGACCACTATACATGATCTTTGTGCTCTTCTTGGGCACGACGACTATGAGGGAGCTTTATGAAACACTTTTTGCACATAAGTGGAAAAGTGGCAAAAAGCAAACGATTAAATTTGTATTCATAGGTAAACCTTTCACCACTCTTCGGCCGCATTTTCACTAAAGATGACATTGTCATTACATTTATCTAGAAGTTAGTAATTTTTTTGTTATATTGTTTTTCAAACAGATTAAATGGGTAAAGGAATCAAGTTTGGCGTCTCATGGTGGGTATTGGTTTCAGTGGCTAACACGTAATTTGATAACATAAAAACCAGTATTATCATTACAGTGATTGATTTCAAAATACAAAATGGTTGGGTTAATTTAAATGTGTTATAAGAATTGGTTGTTATTTGATTGTTATCTGCATTATATGTTGCATATTATCTAATTATAAGTCACGTATTAAATAATTTCACGTTATGTTTTAAATAGGCCAATTTTTAAATTATTGTGATGAGATTGTGAGCAAAAGAGTTTCATTTGACGAATGAAATCTTTAGCCCTTTTGATACTAAGATGGCATTAAACTTTCACCGTACCTAATTCCCTATTGTGATGTGTTTTTCAATTACTATTAACGTAAGTAAACGTAAAACATTGTCGCAAGTACGACTGCTTCTTCTGTGGTTAGTGGCCCTCTCTAAAGTGAAGAGCATGAATGGATTGAAAATTGTTTTATTTTGAGTTTGATTTTAAATCATATATTGTCTTCTTAAGAATTAATTTATACCTTTTCGCTGTTCTATAATTGTTAAACGTCAAGTATTTTTCAATGTTAATGCAATAAAAATACAAATTTATATGTTTATATCTTATTTTCATTAAATAATACCTTCCAACAATAATTATAAGTTATGCCCGCCCATCGGGCGGGCTTTGAAAGCTAGTATATATATATATATATATATATATATATATATATATATATATATATATAGCTTTGAAAGCTAGTATATATATATATTTTGTGTTTTGTGTTTTGTGTTTTGTGTTTAAATAGAATTTTTTTTGTTTTGTGTTTTGTGTTTAAATAGAAAAGATTTTGTATGTATAATAATGTATTGTATATGTATAATGTTTTGTATATGTATAATGTTTGTATAATAGTACGTTAAATATTATTACATTAAATAACTGCAACAACAACTGTTAATATTAAATTAAACGACAACGTTATACATATTATTTAAAAACAACAACATCTACGACATATGAAGATTATTTATTTCATTTAAAAGATCATGGAGCCGGGCACTTGACTGACAAGCGTGATCCTCACGATTCCTTGCCATTTCTAACTTCATCTCCAGCGCCTTTATTCTTGCCTTCAACAACTTGTTCTCATTATGTGTAGCAACGCAGTTTGAGCAATGCGTTGAAGAAGAGGCTATTGAAGAAGAGGCTTGATTAAAGTGCTCTGCTTCAAATTCATCTTTCCACTTGAAGTAACGACACCCATAATCTTTTGTACCTGGCTGTTACATGTTAAGAAAATAATAAGAAATGTATTTTTAATAAACAAATTATTTACATAACTAAGCAAACATATGATTATTTACCACTAAAAGAGGACATGCATAAAACAGTCGCCCACGACTACCATCTTGCCAGGATTTCCGTTCTACAATAAATCCTCTATTACATCGGCACCAAAAAGGATTTCTTTGGCTCATCTGACCAAAGAATTTGCATAATAATTTACATCATCAATCAATAATGTTATTACTAATTTAAACAAAGTAATAATAAAAAAATCATTCGAATTACATAAATAAGCAGTTAGAGTTCAAAGGTTTGTCAAATAACATACATATTGAAAATAAAGACATACAAAGGCAAACTACTATCAAGATACTAACTATGATACTAACTACTATCACTGTCCACCTGCTCCAGCAACTTCTCTATCTCTTTCATCCTCTTCTCAAAAGACTCTAACTGCTCTCGAAACTCTACAGCCGCTTTCTCTAAATCACTCAACCTAGATGCATGCTCATCCAACGTAACATACACATCACCTATATCTCTCCTATCATGCTTAACTTCCCTCCTCAATCCTTTGACATCAGATTGTCGCTCACACAACCTCCTCGACATCGACACATAGCGACCCCGACACCAAGAGATGTCCTCCCTCAAACGACTCAACTCTGCCCTAAGTTCGGCAGGAGAAACTCGTGGTCTGGTCGAAGACTCGTCAACCTCAAAAGTTGATCTGACCTCCGTCTCAAGTGCATGACCTAAGGCATCTGAAGTGTCTGACTCATAAGTGATATCTGATATGGCTGGCGAAGGTGGCAAAGGAAGAACCTCCTCATCATCATAATCATCATCAGCAGCAGCAGCAATCTCATCAACACCATCAGCAGCAACAACAATCTCATCAACATCATCAGCATCATGATCATCCATCTCATCATCTGCAGGAGCAATCTCATCATTATCATCATCCATCTCTGGATCCATCTCATCATCATCAGCAGCAATCTCATCATCATCATCATCTATTTCATCATCATCCATCTCTGGATCCTCTTCTGGACTAGGTGGTGCCAGTGCGGGATCAGGGGGTATAACTGGTGCAGAACTAACACTCTACAAAAAAGCAGACTTTTAAGTTTCAAACAATTAACATTTAAATAAATGAATAATCATTTACAACATTTTCAAACAATTAACATTTAAATAAATGAATAATCATTTACAACGTTTTCAAATAATTTACATTTAAATAAATGAATAATCATTTACAACATTTACAAAAAACATCGATGGTTATATATTGCTTCCCATTCGTTTGCAACTGGCTGTTTGAACCACCTTCATTGTGGGTGGATATGTGTTAGTGGAGAATCTTTGTCTAGATTGAGACAAATGTAATGAGCACCACTGTTCTCCCCCACACGCGCAATCACAATGGGGTCAATTCCATGTGATGAGTTTAGACCAGAAAATAGGGGTAAACATGTGAACCAACCATGACGGTCTATATATACAAGAGGTCGGTGAATAGCTGAAGCGATGACCAGACCCGTATTTAGCATCGTCATCCAGTAATCTTCAGGCGCTGGCCCATTAAACCAGTTTAATGTATCACGAAGGTGGTAAAAGTCTTCTTCCCCCCACATACTCACGTAAGTTATACTATGTTGTTGTAACTCTTGCATTAACATGTATCTAACATCGGCCCACCTATTTTGGTCTTGCACAATACTGTGGGCAATGCACCGAAACCTACAATTTTCGTCACCTAGCACATTATGTATACTTATTACCTGTGAACGGAAAATCTCTGGAATGCGATCAATAAACGCATTGCTCACACTATCTCCAGCATAAAATCTGTGGCGTAGACTATCACCCGTGTAAGAGTTATGTCTTACAGGTTCTTTCCGAAAGTTCGGGACTTTTGTAGATCTTGAATTTGTACTTCTTCGGTGATCTACGATTGGTACTTCATCCAAGTCAGGGACTTCATTCAAGTCAGGGACTTCATTCAAGTCTGGGACTTGTGTAGCCTTGCCCTTTTTGTCCTTTGCGCTCGGACGTCCACGGGTATTTTTTTGAATAGCTGGTTCACGTGTGTCAACAGCTTCAGGCTGGAATATATCTCTTAACTTCGTTAACATATTTTTCTTGACAAACGATGTTGATTTGCTAAAAATATTCTTGAATTGTCGCATGCCATTGTTAAATGAAGTATCGTCATCATCATCATCATCATCATCACCACCATGTTCGCTGGAAGAGCCATCTTTAGGCGGGGGCCTATTGATAACAGGCCACAGAACAGATAGGGTTCTCCAAAAAATATCAACCGTTCCAATGGAATGGGGCATCCTGAATTCAATTAAAGTGACTTGTATAAATTACTGATATTAATGTGGAAAACAACTTGATAGTTATAAATTTAATATACTTACCATGATATACATAGATTTGCATCTCGTGAAAGCATGGTAGTCCGTAAATTGCCCGATTCTTATGGCTACATTCTTCTGGGGTGATCGACAGGTGGAGTTCTTTGTGCATGAGGTTCAAAGCATGTTTAGAAACTTTATACAACAATTCTTGAAATAGTGGTACATCACACTTAATTAGTTTCTCGTTCATGCTTCTATTGAAAGTCTCTTTTATCGCACCTTCTTGCGTAATGAGAATCTTATCGATCGACCTCAACAACCTATCTAATTTGGACTGCGTGCCGTCCAAATATAATTTCAACAACGCGTGGTGAGCCTCAACTTTGCACGTTGTTGTCTGGCCGTAGGATTTATATTGGTCGGTAATATACGAGACAAACATGGGTGCGTAATCTTACACCCAGTTATTCAGATACAAAGCGACATCTGAAAAAAACAATGAATTAATAAAAGGTCATTCGGGTGCATATTTATTAAATAATTAAAAACAATCAATTAATAATTAAGTACCCTGATGGTTGACCAATAGCTGTTGTAGGCGTTGATAACGTCGCTCGAACGATTCGAATGTCGGAGCTTTAACCATCCAATCCCATCGATTTTTAACAGAATCATAGTCAATTACCCCATCTGTGAATTTATTTATGCAAAACTTAAGTATATTTTGCTGTATATGCCATCGATAGAGTAATTTGTGAGCGTCAGGAAATTCTGCTCATACTGCCCCAACCAACGCTAAATCTCTGTCAGTGACGATAACACATGGGTAATATCTTTCGTCAATCACTTGCTTCACACGTTGCAATACCCATCTAAAATTATGCCCTTGTTCACTGGATAAAAAGCTATACGCCATTGAAAATGTTTTATTTGTTGAAGTTACTCCAACAATTTCCAACAACGGCAATTTAAACATCGTGGTATTGTACGTGGAGTCCATCAGCATGACTTCAGGGAATGTACAGCATAGAGCATACGACGTGGGGTGCACAAAAAATAACTCCTAAAGCTCGTTGGTATGCTCATTTACCCTCGGGTACCATGTATACCCTGAATCCCGCAAATGCGAGTAAAGGACTTGAATTGGAGTTCTATCACCTAATTTGGCTCTCCGGAACTTATCTTGTGTGTTATATCTAATTCTAACGCTAGACACGTTATCCAGATTACGACCCTTTATTGTCGAAAGTATATTAAGTGGTCGTACGTTATAATCTGTCAATTCTTTGACCAAACCCAACTCATCATCCTTTAATCGCATTGCATATGGCACACCATGCAACGACTCTAGCATATCATGATTATGCGTATCATCCTTCACCCTCAATACCCAATAATTTTTTGTTCGATGATATTTCGCATTTAATCTGAATGGACAACCGGTTTTACATGTTTTGGTTTTCCGTCTGCCACTACCTTGAGGTACATACGTCCCACCCTTTGTACACCTGTAATTGATTTCGTTCATATGACCATCTTCTGATTTGGTTCTATATTTAACAATTACAAAACCGAGCTCACGAGCTATATTTTGCGCCCACTCAGTTACTTCCTCGTGAGAACCTAAAACCTGAAAATACATAACATTTTTTACTAATACCTTTGTTTTAGTTTTTATTACAACTTTTACATTTTTACATTTTTATAACTACATTTTACAACTTTTACATTTTTACATTTTTATAACTTACATTTTTACTTTTTTACATTTTTACATTTTACAACTTTTTACAACTTTTATATTTTTACATTTTTACATTTGAACTAATACTTTTTTATAACTACATTTGAACTAATACTTTTTTATAACTACATTTTTACAACTTTTACATTTTTACATTTTTATAACTTACATTTTTACTTTTTTAAAGACATTACACTTTACATTTTTTTTTAAACATTTTTATACAAGTTTTTTTACACTTTACATTTTTTACACTTTACACTTACATTTAAAAAAAATAAAAATAAAAAAGTAAAAACGCGTTTGTGGGGGACCCACGCACGCGTTTTAGGTGTACTAACACCCTCACCTCTCACACATACTCACACATCATACGTGTGTATGTGTTATTCTCTCTCTCTCTCTCTCTCTCTCTCTCTCTCTCTCTCTCATTTCTGGGTTAAAAATCTTAGATCTTTGAGGGTTTTTGTTAAATTAAACTTATAATTTGTGATGTTTATTGTGATTATGTGTTTATTTCTTGTTTAATTAGGCATATCTATTGGATTATTAAAAAACGCCCAATTTTTTGATTTAGGGTTTGGTAAAAATTCATCTGTTTTGGGTGATTTTGTGATGTTTATTGTGATTATGTGTTTATTTAGTGTTTAATTAGGCAGATCTATTTGATTATTAAAAAAGGCCTAATTTTTTGATTTAGGGTTTGGGAAAAATTCATCTGTTTTGGGTGATTTTGTGATGTTTATTGTGATTATGTGTTTATTTAGTGTTTAATTTGGCAGATCTATTTGATTATTAAAAAAGGCCCAATTTTTTGATTTAGGGTTTGGGAAAAATTTATCTGTTTTGGGTGATTTTGTGATGTTTATTGTGATTATGTGTTTATTTAGTGTTTAATTAGGCAGATCTATTTGATTATTAAAAAACGCCAAATTTTTTTATTTAGGGTTTGGGAAAAATTCATCTATTTTGGGTGATTTTGTGGTGTTTATTGTGATTATGTGATTATTTAGTGTTTAATTACGCAGATCTATTTGATTATTAAAAACGCCCAATTTTTTGATTTAGGGTTTGGGAAAAATTCATCTGTTTTGGGTGATTTTGTGATGTTTATTGTGATTATGTGTTTATTTAGTGTTTAATTAGGCAGATCTATTTGATTATTAAAAAACGCCCAATTTTTTGATTTAGGGTTTGGGAAAAATTCATCCGTTTTGGTTGATTTTGTGATGTTTATTGTGATTATGTGTTTATTTATTGTTTAATTAGGCAGATCTATTTGATTATTAAAAAAAGCCCAATTTTTTTATTTAGTGTTTGGGAAAAATTCATCTGTTTTGAGTGATTTTGTGATGTTTATTGTGATTATGTGTTTATTTATTGTTTAATTAGGCAGATCTATTTGAAGGATTTGGTTCTTGAAACTGCTTTAGCAGTTTTGATGGTTTCGTGAAACTGATTTAGCAGTTGTGATTATGTGAAATTGCCTGAGTTGTGCGGGTGCAAACGGGTAGGTTAACACCTTGATCTGACACCTTTGAGTGGTATGAAAACCTGCTCTGGCCTACCCCAGTCCACAGGCTCTGTGTGATTTCTTGGCAAACTGCTTATGTGCTTATGATAAAAAAAAGTGCTTATGTGCTTATTGCACACAAGCAAACCATTTGTACACAGGCTCAGATTAGACCCCGTTATTATATACTTTACGGGTTGGGTTATATTGACTGTGGCTAGTTTTTTAGTTTAACAGGGTGATGAAAGTGCTTATGAATCTGAAAATAACAAACTGCTTATATGCTTGATAAGCAGTTTGTTATTTTAAAAAAAACTGAGATAAGGCAATGATGATTTAAAAAAAAAACATGATTTTGGCGTGGCATTTCCGACTGGACAGCAAAATAAAACTTAATTTTGCAACTTTCGATGTTGCAGCCATATATGATTTAACTTGCTTATGTGAAACAGCTTATAATCTGAGCCTAATGTTATCTCTTATTAATGTGTAAAATGGTGATTACCTGTTGTGTATGAAATGGTGATTGAGACATATCTGCACTTGTTTCTTTGTGCTTTGTTACTTGCGGCTTTCACTTGCAGCTTGTGTTTCACTTGGCTTGTGTTATAACCCAACCCTATCTGTAACTTGTTCTAAAAAACTAGCCACCGTGTTTATAACCCAACCCTATCTGTAACTTGTTGTAACTTGTGGAATCTTCACTTGTTGTAACTTGCTGAATCTGCTTGTGGTAACTTGGGGGTACTTGTTTTGCTTAGTTTGTGGTGAGAGTTACTTTGTGAATCTGCTTGTGGTAACTTGGGGGTAGTATTTTTGCTTTGTTTGTGGTGATGGTTACTTTGTGAATCTGCCTTGTGGTGAGGCTCAATATATCATTTGGTTGTTTCACTACCTACCTCCCCTTGTGACTTCCTGCAGTTTGAGAATCTTACTTTTGCTTTTGGTACTTGGCTTGTGAACATTGTGAGGAATCTGTGCACTTGGGCAATCTAACTTGGTTGCAATCTGGTATTGTGCAATCTGTGCACAAGGTTTCACTACCTACCTCCCCTTGTGACTTCCTGCAGTTTGGGAATCTTACTATTGCTTTTTGTACTTGGCTTGTGAACATTGTGAGAATTGTGAAACATGTGTTGTGCATTCTGTGCACTTGGTTGCAATCTGGTATTGTGCATTCTGCTTGTGTGCAATCTGCACTTGGACAAAAAAGGCGATGACGAATGGTTTTTAAAACCGAATGACATGGCAAAGTGATATTTTTATCACTTTGCAACCTTCATTATCCGAGCCTAATACTTTTTTATCACTTGTGCAAATGGTTTTCTAAATCGGCAATGATGATTACGTGTTAATCTGAGCCTTTGTGCAATCTGCTTGTGTGCTTATGCACTTGGACAAAAACTGCTTGTGTGCAATACTGCTTGTGTTCTAAATCGGCGATGATGATTGTTAATCTGAGCTTGTGTGCAATCTGCTTGTGTGCTAAATGCAAGTGTGCAATCTGCTTGTGTGCTTATGCACTTGGACAAAAACTGCTTGTGTGCTTATGCACTTGGACCAAAACTGGTTGTGTGCAATACTGCTTGTGTGCTTATGCACTTGGACAAAATTTAACAAAAAAATACCCTATAAAAAAATCATAAAAAGTATAGTGATATCAAAATTAAAAAAAAAAAAAAAAAAAAAAAAAAAAAAAAAAAAAAAAAAAACTGAAAATAGTACGTGAACAGTAGTACCCTAGGGGTATAGAGGGTCTGGCAGAAAGGGGGTAGACCCCGTTCTAAAAAATGTTGTAACTAACATTACAAAAACTCGAATATGTAAAAATAATATAGATATCTATAAAAGAATACCTGCCAAACTTCGAAAATATACAGATCCAACAAAAGAACTTCAAAAATACCTAAACAATCATCATCAGCATGAAATAGCTTCAACTTCCTCATCCTTCGATGATCATCATCAGCAGCAGAAAATAGTTTGGGGTTCGGAGAATAGTGGAATGTTCTAGGTTTGTGAATCTGGAAGAATCTGTGTATTGGTTAAGTATTAAAGAAAATAACCGGACTGGACTGGGTTGGGTTACTGGCAAGCAAAGCAGGCCAAAAGTGGCCCAAAAAAGTTTTGGCGGGAAATGGCTACAGTGTAGCTACTGTGGACGACGACTCGTTTTTTTCCGGTTTAAATAAACTTATAATATGCAATCCTTCTTATGTAAACACAAAGTACAATTAATAACATAAGTCTTTTACTATTTTAAACACATTCTTTTACATTATACAAATAAGTACATATTCTCATTTTTCACGACAAATAGATTTCGAACATTACATGTTTGTATACTCGGATGAAGAAGAAGAAGTTAATATCATAAATCTAGAGTTTTTAAACTTTCGTGCTGATTTGGAGGAACACATTTGCCATCGAGTAAATGCAAAATAATTTGTAATTTTATTTTAGTTTATTTTTTAATGTAATATAGTTGATTAATAAAATTTTAATATCAGTATTTGATAATTTTGCTTTAAAATAAAAATTGATAGTCTTGTTACACTTGATTGATAGTTTATAACATTTTATTAGTGGTGAAGTGAAAAGATAATATGCTCTAAATTGACAATAATTATTGGTGATCACTACACTATAAATATCATAAAACTAAGAAAAACATTACATGTTTCGTCAATGTAGTTTACTCAAAATCACACTTGTGCTTTTATTCGATTTTAATAATACTAGTCATACCTAATTTTAAAATTAGTTGCATCAATGATCCCTTATTTTGAAAAATAAAGATCATCTGTGTAATAATTTGTAGTTTTTTTATTAGACAGATAGTCCTTATTCTTTATTTTTTAAAATATAAACTATCAATACAAATAATTTATAAATTAGAGATCATTTATGTAATTGAAATTAAACGACGAGTATGATTTTTGATAAACCAAAAAGACGAAACATGTCATTATTTCTATGAATACAACTTAATAACTTATGATTCGCTAGTTTCTTCATATAGCATCATGGTAGTTTTCTATGGTAATTCACCGTATCTTTTTGGTCGGTCAATGGTCTAAATGAACCAATGAGCTAGTAATCTACTCTACAACTGTTTACAGAATCCAGAAAGTACAAGATTCTATGTTGGATAGTGCTTTTAGAATTTTTGAGCTACATAACTTTTTTGGATAAAAGTTTGTCACAAATATGAATAAAGAATATTGACACGACAAGTACCATTTAGTTTAGACGAGTTAATTTGAACACTTTAAAGTTTGATTGACATACTTTAATCATTTTAGTAAATATTTGTACATATATCGCAGGATGATTATTGTAGTTGTATAAAACTGTGAAACGAAAAGTGTGGAACAAAAAATATAAAGTAACAAGTTAAAAATAATAAAATGAGAAAAAAATACAGAATATAAACTGATAAAAAAAATTGTATTATAGTATAAACAGATGGTCAAAAGGGGTAGAAGATTTACCTTTTTGTACGACCTAGAAGGGGTACCAATGACACCACCTTTTCTTTTACGGTCTGCCTAGTAGAAGATATTAAATTTAAATAATAACAGACGGGATTGGGATCAAGTATCTTTGTTATTGTTGTATTGCCAAAAACCTATGCTATCGGGGTGAATTTCATCTACCTCATTTTACAACTTCATTATTGCTTCAACAATGCCATTGTGATTGTTACAGATGTAAGGTCGGGTGGTTTATTAGGTCTCCACCGGTACTTGCGGGTTCTAGGGTACAAAAAGAGAAGCCATACCTATGCAATACCCGAACTCGCCTCCCATCACCCACTCCTAAATTAAGGAACCATGCTACAGACGAGCATTATTTATCATTCTCAAGGAATTCTCCAAAGCGAGGCTCTTATTTACTCCTCGAGGCTTAGCGCAGGCGAGTCCCGGTTAAGTATTAGATAGAAGGAAAGGGAGATATTGACTTAGAGGAAAGGAATAGCAAACCGGGGAAGCGACTCTCCTAAACGGGAACAAGCAAGGGCTTACCTTATAAGATCTTTATAAGTTTATTTTTTACTGAAAAACATGGCCTTCTTGGATACAATCTGAATTCCACATTCAAGAAAGAACTAGACCAGACGAACCAAGAGATCAAATCAGATGAAGAGTTACTTACATTACGGTCTTCAACAGGTAGGCTGCATGCAGCGAGGAAAGCTATGTCCATGCGTCAGTTTGTGGATCACAGTCTCATAAGAGCTAGGCATAGGGGAGTAAACGAGTTGAGTCGAGCCGAGTACTGCCAAGCTCAAGCTCCACTCGAATACTAAAACTCAAGCTCGAAACTCGACTCGAGCTCGGTCGAGCTTTATATTTCAAGCTCGAGCTCGACTCATCATATAAAACTCGAGCTCGAAGCTCGACTCGAGCTCGATTATTTTCACATTTAAGGCTCGAACTCGCTGAATACTCGACATTTCAAGCTCGGATCGATTCGATTTGTATGAAAGTTAAGTAAATATATGTATATAAAAGGATAAAAGTGTAATTTAGTTGAAGCTCGACAAGGCTCGCGAGCTTCACGAGCAGAGTATTTTCGAGCTCGAACTCGACTCGGAAATATAGTCGAGTAGCTCGAACTCGAGCTCAAGTCGTTTACATCGAGTGGATTTCGAGTAGTTTACGAGTCGATCCCGAGTAGCTCGCGAGTTGTCTCGTCCCGTTTACACCCCTAGCTGGGCAAAGAAGCAATCAACAGAATGGGTCCATTTTGTTCGCAAGTTAAGGCATTAAACGAATCAAGATATCGTAAATTCATTGTCTTGCTTGATTAAAATAAGAAAGAAATTCTTTCGCTATTGAAGCATGTTTTCTCGAACGAATAAATTTACATCTTCAATGACATCACACCAAGGGAACAACGGATAATCGGGGCTAAGGCAAGCACGAGTGTTGCTGCCTAGTAGACCCATCCGGGGGAATCTTATACTGCGCACAAAGAACCCCTCTCACTTTAGACAGAGAGGGAATGACGATGGGTAGCCAAACCGTGAGGCGAAGAGCTCAACCGCTATACACAGAACAAGTGGAAAGAGTGAAACAACACCTTGCCGTAGAGAGAATCCTAGAAAGGTTAAAAGTTCTGCACTCGTTTGAGTGGGATATTTTTTTTTATTCAGATCGGATTTTGTTGGCTTCGTTAGAGGATCGCATAGTTTGTTACGTCAGCTCCAAAAGGATAAGTTGACTTGGAATCGAGAAAGTTACATGCTTAGTAGACGGTCGCCAGACGTTGACGACCCCTTCTTGTTCTCGCCCAGTCGCTTCTTAGCAATAATTTTTCTGTGGACTTCCGGAAATCTCTTTCATGTAGCTTGGCAAGGAAATTTTGAGCTCCACTTGATCAAAGTAGGTGAGCCGCTACGCGTCGAACCTGCGTGCTTTAAAAATGCAAGTCTCTTATTTTTTAGTATGTCCAGAAACAGCTCCTACAGAAAATCATGAAAAAATGTTGGAACCTCATGGCTAAGGATAAGGTAATATAATTGATAGATAAATCCATAGATCTAGGTGGGATTGGAGAATATATTCAGTTTTGAAAAGGGTCAAGGCATGGCATAATGGCCAATGTTTTCTTGCTAGTATTCCATGAGAAGCAATGCTTTTTTGTTAAATATCATGCCCCGAAAAATGATTGTGTCAATATTATTGTTATAAAAAGCACTAACGATATGTGCAGGGGCGGAGCCACTGTAGCAGTAGTGGGGGCGATGCCCCCAACCAAGCTCTTGTGGGTACACAAAATATATAAGAAAAATAATAAATTTTGTTGGAAAAAGTTCCAGTGCCCTCCATCATAAAATCTGTGTGCCCTCGTCGATCGAAACTTACCAAAAGCTAGAGTGCTCTCTAGTGCAAAAAGTTCTTTTTTTTCCGGTGGGTTTCCTGGATCAGATAGAATGGAGGACTGTGAATTGTAAAAGTAGGTGTAGGATGGAGGAGGTAGTAGGAAAATATTATATTATTTAGTGGCATTTGGTAATATATAGTAACCTGAGAAAAATTGGGTTTTCAATCTTTTGTGGTTAGTGCTAACTGCTAAGTTGGAATCTTCAAATTGTGGAATATTACACTCTTGAACATTGTACATTTTAGCTAGATTTTGTTAACCACATATTTGATTTAATTTTAATTGAACATTTTAGTTGTGGTCTCAACATAATAATCCCATATTTTTAGTTAAATTGTTTAAGACCACAATAACTTAAATGTAAAATTTTGCCACATTTGATACGTTACTTTTTTTCTTTAATATTTGTATTTTATCTTAAGTGAGATATAGATTAGTTGAAATCACCAACCAAATCCTATTTTATCGACAGTTATAATTACGTTTAATTGCATCACATCGTAGTATAACAACTTTTTTGTCTTTAATTTTAACCGACCCGGCTACCCCGATTTATATCAAGTTATGTTAAAAATAGCATCTCGTAACATGTTGTTTAACCCCTCGCTCGATGCCCCCCGTGAGCACATTTTCTGGCTCCGCCACTGGATATGTGGTTTAACCTCGAACAACAATATTCTGAATCCTCGTGAAATTACATTTGCGTGTCTAACCGATGATACCAGATACCTTATTAACATAACACCTTTAATAACCATCATCAAATGGCTTAACGGTAAGGTTCTTGATTTACTCACAATAGATCAAGGTCAAAGGTTCAAATCTCACTAGGTGTGTGCATTTGGGTGTGCCCAGAGACGGGTCAGAAATGGTCCCGAGATTAACCCGGTGAAGTTGCATATATCTGAGTTAAAAAAGGCTTGCCTTCCTGAATAACCTAAAAAAAGAAGACCTCGTTCGTTTACCCGTTTACATCCGTTAACCTTTTAAATCCAAGTTTTATAGAAGTTCTCTGTATATATCTGAAGTCATGACCTATGACATCCGATTTAATATTAACCACTGTCATCTTTTATATAATAAAACAAAACCTTATTGAGAATTTTTCATTTCAAAAAAATCAATTCATACTTTATTTAGTAACAATTGTATTAAAAAAATTATTTTCTTATTAGGTAACATTTTATATTTATCTATAACACAAGTAGAAGATAAATACAAAAAATATAGATATATACAATTAACACAAGTAAAAGATAAATACAAAAAATATAAATAAGATGTAATTAATAATAGGATTAAAATTTTTAAATAATTATTTTTAATAGTAAAAAACTATAATTAAACATTATAAATCAAACAAAACAAAAATTAAATTATTTGTTTTTTAATAAATAAAAATATATTATTCAAAAAAATTTTAAAAACATGCGCGTGCGCGGGGTATTATAACTAGTTTTTTTGTATAACAACACATGGTTGGAAAAGTTTCACAACATGAACTTTATTTCTTTATAACGAAATATATTAACAAAAGAATGATTCAAGGAATATAGACAAGCAAAAGAAATGTGAAATTAGATCCAAAAACAGTACTTCTTTTTATGCATCGTATACAGGATGGTTTGAATCTCAAGAGCATATTTTGTATGAATAAAATATAAATTGTAAAGTTGTGTATTTGCAATATTCGTTTTACATCTCTTTTAATAATGATTTAATTTAAGACAAAGTTTGACACAATATATCAATAAATAAAGTTTTCTCTTAGAAATAACACAAATGCGGGGATAGCTCAGTTGGGAGAGCGTCAGACTGAAGATCTGAAGGTCAGGTGTTCGATCCACCTTCACCGCATTCACTTTTTTTTTTCTTCGCGCGAATAGAGCCTTTAAGTAAAAAAACCTAATATTATGCTTCTTAAGATGTGAAGTGTTTCGGTATAATCTTTTAAGCCTTTATTCTTGGTTGCAACAATGTCACTAATCTTATTCTCGCAAGGCGATGTGAACAAGATTTCACTCTAAACTCTTAACCATGCCGATATTCCACTTAAACGCTTCAAGTTTAATACGAGTGGAAGGTCTAGTTCCAAATGCTTAGTAATTAACTCATAACTTGTAGCACGAAAAGGATTAATCTTTGCGTATATCATATTAACATTAACATACACAAAACTTCACAGTTCTTAACCACTTTTCAAATAAAAACATCACAAAATCCAAACAAAATGAAGTATTTTTCTTCAGCATCAAAACGTTTTAAAAGAAATCAAATTCAAGATAATTCCCCGACTCTTTTTTCTCAGGTGCAATTGCAAGAGCAGCGACTTTTTTCTCCAAAACAGATGTCACGGGTGAAGCAATCCGTTCATAAACCACTGGCTTCGGGATTTCAGGTGGACTAGCACAACGTATCAATGCCCAATTAACACCTTCAAAAAACGGATGTTGTTTGATCTCAGTAGCTCCTCTTTTGTACGCCAGTCGATTCTTTGGTTCTTTCACCAGCAAACCTCTAATCAAATCCCTTGTGGCAAAACTAACAACCGGTGAGTCAGGAAACCTTAATGACTGCCCAACAACATTCATCAACGTGCCCCGGTTATTCGATCCTTTAAAAGGTGTTTTACCAAATAACAACTCGTACAAAAAGATGCCTAGTGTCCACCAATCCACTGCACTTCCATGCCCTTCATTTTTAATAATCTCCGGGGCTAAATACTCATGGGTCCCAACAAAAGACATTGAACGGACCCCAGTTGGCTCAGCCATTAGCTCGGGTAACGGGGTAACTTGATTACCAACTTCAGGCTTTGGTTTCTTGTCTTTCTTGTCTTTCTTGGATCTAAAGAGTCTTGGAGAGAAACAAGATGTTGGGACCACACATGATGGTTGGATACACGAAGATGGTTGCATGCAATAACTGGAGTTGTTAAGAGGCTGGTTGGTTAAATTTGATGAATTGACGAGTGTTGGGTTGACTGAGCAACGAAGGGAAAGGTCAAAATCGGTAAGCATTATGTGACCATCTTCTCTAACAAGAACATTTTCGGGTTTTAGGTCACGATAGACAATTCCAAGCATGTGCAAGTACTCCATAGCAAGAAGTATCTCTGCAACATAAAACCTGAAACAAGATGATGCAAAAGCCATTTTAAATTTACAATTACATTAAGCTTTGCTTCAAGAATTAATACCGGGTAGACTAAGAAACTACCAATGGAACAAGGGAGCATGGAAAAAGATAGCTGGCAGCGGGTCAAAACGAGCTGTTTTTTATGGGTTGAGCTGGGTATGACCACCAACAACGTACCCATTTTTTAATTTTTTTTACAGTTAATTAGTTTGTTTACATTAACGCATACACCAATAAATGTGCTTGATGATACGTTCTACTTTAGTGGTATATGCATCAAAATAGTGGTGTACAAACCACCTCCCAAAATTAAATTGATTTAGGTTAATAAATGCATTAAAAAAATACTTTGAATGACTTTTGACCCGTTTGATCCCTTTGACTACTTTACCATTTACCTAACTTCTTCACTTTACAATATACAACCCACATCTAACCAATTTTGCCTAACTAGGTCAGTATTGTCACCTCTACTAGTCCTATCTAAGGCTCCTTTTGAAGGACTAGAAAAACATTATGAAATATTTCAACCTTCCCTCTGGAACATGTGTTTATCTGTAGTTTATTAGTTTTGATAGAACGTATCTAATGTGAATCCGGTATCATAAATGATACGATTAAAAACTTCGATGTAAATCCCTTGATATAAAAATTTACATCAACCATGCTTCATTAAATTGACTATTTTAGGCAAATATACTAATTTTTGGGAGAACATCTCAAAAAGATTAGTATCATCTGCAAGTCTCCTTTTGTATACAAACAAAGGTTATGTAATATATGAAATTTCTCTCTAAAGGTGTGTATGTCTATGGCTTGTCGAGATTAATAAATTTTAAAACTTTATGAAAAAAGAGTTTGGATTAGAAGTTATACTTGACAGCTTGTTCACAAAAACGCTTCCCTGGTTGCCTTTGTCTTAACATGTGCAAATCACCTCCGGGACAAAACTCCATTACCAAACATGAGAATTTATCCGTCTCAAAATGAGTATACAAAGTCGGAAGAAACGGATGATCCAGTGATTGAAGTATTTCTCTTTCAGTTTCCACTCTTAATAACTTGTTACGGCCCTCAAGTGACACTTTATCCATCACTTTCATTGCAAAATAAGACTTCATACCACTAAGTTCACAAAGATAGACACTACCAATATCCCCACAACCCAATCGTTTCAACAACCGAAAATGGTTCAAACCCACAACACCATCTCTTGATCTAACGGCTTGGATTGCTTCCCATTGTGCGTCGTTTGATTTATGGGGTTTGCTGATGTTGCTACTTAAAGTGCTGTAACTACTTTCGTCGCTCAAATCGGTACTTGTACTTCCTCTGCACATACTACTCTTCCCACTTTCAACAAAATCTGTTTTTTCACCACCTTTTAAAATACTGCTGCATTGAGTAGCCGGTGCTGACAAATCTTTATACGACATCTGGTCCAGCGGTTTTGTTTCTTTCACTGAGCTCATTTTTTAGTCACTTGGAACTTGCTTGGACCGACCAAGCAACAAGCTTGAACTTGGTTATGCTGACAAATACAAGACTTCAGTTCAGACGTTCCCTGTGGATCTGTGTGCAAAAGAATCTGAATTATGAAATTTTAAAAACTTAAGGACATTTTGAAACTAAGTATATGATATATACAGTATATCACAAGAAGGAGCAAACTTAATCCAATCATAAGGGGTGTATGACTATGGATGCATGCTTTTAAAGCGATTATATGATACCCAATAATCGAAATTAGATAATCAGTTGTAAAAAATAGTGTTTAGATGTGGTATTGGTGTTTAAATTCTATAGGTGTAATAACCACATGTTTGAGTGTTCGGAAACTCTGATCATTTTGAGAACTAACTGTTAAAATGGTCAAAAATGACATTAATGGTGAGAAAAATGAAAGACATTTTGCTAAACATGAGTAGAACTAGAAGCCACCGAAGTCAGGTTAAAAATGGGTCATTGCGTAAAACGTGAGTTTGTGACTTTAAGTCGCAATAATCAAATCATCACCCCCACCATGAATATCGGAGCCAGAGACTCTACAAGCACAAACTTTATAAATTGGAGCCAGTAATTCATACCTTTTGCTAACCCCTCTGGGCTCGTTAACGTCTGATCACTAGTTGTATACTTGTATTCACCACAACAAGTTGCATTCCAACTCCCTGAATCCATAAATTACACAACATAGATCAGAACAAGCCCAAAAACATGTGTAACATATCAAATCAACTTTCTGGCAAATTTAGATCCACTAACACTAGAAAACAAATCACAATTCACAAAACAAGTAACTAGTGGCAGATCTACTTTAAACTACAAGTTACATAATCTCAAACAAATCAAGAAAATACCTTTTTAAGTTACAGTTTCATACAAGTCATGTAATAAACATATTTACTGACCTCATTTCCAAGAATAACAATGTGATGATCTTAACAGCATGATATAGACATATATAAAGATCAAAACAACAAACCCATGAATATAAACATGAATCTTGAATCTTGAAACAGACCCTTTTAACTACATTAACAATCAAAGTATAATTTGCAGGAAAAAAGTAGAAAAGAGAGTAAAGGGTACCTGAAAGTATACAACTTTAGTGTTGTTGTTGAGGGACATAAGAGATATATTATGAGTGTAATGTATGTATGTTAAAGGAGAAATGGTTGTAGTGAGTGAAATGATAAAGAAAGTAAAAGGAGCACTGTGTCCCATAATTGTGGTCTAAAGAAGAAAAAAGTGTGTGTTGGAGTTGTCTAATGGTCTGTGTGGGCCACTACCATTACCCATGAGGTGAGAGAGAAATATATATATGTGATTATCGAAAACTTTGTTTAATTATGTCTCTATTAAAGGTGTTTATAGAGATAAAGCCTAAGATTTTAATTGGATTAAAGCTACTAAGCAATGTTTTCAAACCCGGGACCCAGTCAAAAAACAGGTCAAAATAACCCGAGTTTCTAAAACCGGGTCAATCGGTTAAACCTGTCGGGTTTTGAGTGACCCGGGTCAACCCGGGTTTGGATTTTCTCTCTCTTTTGTTTTTGTTTTTTTTTTTTTTTTTTTTTTTTTTGACTCTTTATTTTTTTTTTCATTGTTAACATGCTATTTTTGTTTCATATGACTTTCTTATGGTGTATATTCACTCATATTTGTGATTAGTTTCCACTTATTAGATTGAATTCGGGTTCTGATATCCAAAACGCTTAGCATGATTAGGAGTTTAGGACCCCTGTGCTTGAACCGTAAGGTTCTTTGCTCTTTTTTCACTGCAGAGTAGTGTTTGGAGTTTGAACATTAAACTTTGGACAATAGAAAATGAATTTTTGAAAATGTGCATAAAACCGGGTCTAATCGGGTTGACCCGGCGGTCGAACCGGTTGACCCGGTGACTCAGCCGGGTCGATCCCAAACCCGGGTTTCAAAACATCGCTAGTAAGTAAATCAAGTGTTTATTACTCGCTATGTTCCAAAATTTATGTTCATTTTTACTTTTTCAATCAAACTTTGACTTTAAATATATTCTTTTATGTTGTATAATACTTTATGAATTTTATATCAATAAAAATACATTTAAAACCAATTTCATTTATATATTTTACACCAATATTATATAATACAAAAACATGTATTTAAAGTCAAAGTTTGATTGAGAAAGTCAAAGCAGACATAAATTTTAGGACGGTGGTAGTACATTTATTTTAAAATTATTGTCACTAAACAAAAATAATACAGTTCAAGAACAATTGGGGTTTTTTAAAAATAACAAAAAGATAATTTTATCTTTTGAAAATTATTTAATGTTTCCATATAGTTTTGTATATAATAGTTTTGATTAAAAGTGTTATAGTAAACTTAATCAATTTCAAATAATATATATGAGACAATCAATTTGGACATACTAAAAAAAAAAAAAAAAAAAAAAAAAAAAAAAAAAAAAAAACTCTATCGATAAGATAACCACACTTTCAAAGAGTCAGAAAAATTTTGAAGGCTCTTATCAAGAATATTGCTTTAGGCCTCTCGGTAACGTGATTCTTCATCACAAATAAACGATTTAACGCTCAAAAAACCTTTTCCCAAACACTTTCTTTAGATACCAAGCACATGAATTCAAAGAGTTTAACAAAACACTTTGTGTTGTTAGTTTTGTTAGAACTTTTTTTTTTTTTTTTTTTTTTGTCTAATATTGCAATACGACTTCAGTATTACAAAAGGTGAGATGTATCTGAAATATAAATTTTAAAGAAAATTTTTGTGACAAGAAGAGTGTCAATAAATAAGAAGTGATAATCAATATCAAAAAGAAACACTAGCAAGTAAATTTGAAAATTTTGTTCATGTATTTTATCCGGATCGTAGCATAATTCTTAAAAACTGCAAAAGTGTAGACGCACTCTCTATGCAAAACTTTAGGTTTTGATATTGTTTCGGACAAATTGAACATCATTAAAATATCTTTATATAAGTTAGTAAAAAAGAAGACAAAGATATATTAGTCATTTCAGTTTTACCAAAGACGGTGTTCAAAAGAAAAGTTTCCCACTAGCATTATGCTTGCACTTTTGAAGTTTTAAAAACTTGTTTCTCCAACTTGAATAAACCAGATTGACAATTTCTGGAATTAACTATTGAATAGACAAGAAATGGTCTTAACAAAAATAACCAGATTAATTGTTAGCCAAAACTTTAAAAACTACTTTCACATTTCGTCTTACTTTAAGTACGAAGATATCAGCTCTAATTTAGTACCAAGTCTATCCTTTATGAACCTTTTTTTTTTTTTTTTTTTTTTTTTTTTTTTTAAATTTAATAACATCTTTTAATAGATACAATTGGAAAATTCATTCTGAAACTTTTTTGTGGATAAATTGCAAATGCTTGTACTTGTGTAGTTGTGTACTTGTGGTATAACACATTGAACCCAGTTTTGTTTTATTAAGTTGGCTCCCCATTTTTTTGTTTTTTAAATAAGATTCTTCTTTTGTCCACTTCGAATGGTACTCTCGTGACTGTCAAAGATGTTCAAAACATAAAATTTTGTGATTTTTACTACTTTATTGTTAGTTTAACAATGTGAAATGTAATGGTAATTTACTATGGTTGATTCTTTTCTTCATGCTAATTTATTTTTTGGGACTATAAAAGGTAACAAGGTCATGACTTTGGAATGATGTCCTTGATACGAGCAATTTTACTTTTTGACTCGCTTTTTGTGATCTAGCAGGTAAACTCTGGATTACTATCATCTCAGTATCTCACAAAGATGGCCCTTGTTGACCATACACTAGTCTATTTTTTAGACAAACCCTCCTCTAGTGGGAGGGTGTACTTTTTTTATACTTTTTTTTTGTTTTTTTTTTTGTACTTTTGTCTTGTAGTTTTTTTTTTTTTTTTTTTTTTTTTTTTTTTTTTTTAAGTTTGTAATGTTTTTGTTTTGTATATTTTTTTTGTAATGTTAGTAATGTTGTGTATACTTAATTAATAGTTGTCTATATGACGTTATAAAAAAAGATAACGTTGACCCATTTTTGTGTATACTTAATTAATAATTGCCTATATGACGTTATAAAAAAATATGACGTTATAAAAAAAGATGACGTTGACTTATTTGCATTTATAAACTAATGTTTGTAATGTTTTTGTGTTGTGTATAGTTAATTAATAATTGCTTATATGACGTTATAAAAAAATATGACGTTATAAAAAAAATATGGTTAAACTTATTTGACTCATTTGCATTTATAAACTACTACAAGATCAGTGTTTACACCTAAACTTAAATTATTTAAAAACAACAACTATTATTATAAAATTAAACGTCAACGTTAACATATTATTTAAAAACGACAATATCTACGACATATGAAGATTATTCATTTCGGTTAAAAGATCATGGAGCCGGGCACTTGACTGACAAGCGTGATCCTCAAGATTCCTTGCCATTTCTAACTACATTTCCAGCGCCTTTATTCTTTGCTTCAACAACTTGATCTCATTTTTTGTAGCAACGCAGTTTGAGCAATGCGTTGAAGAAGATGCTTGACTAAAGTGTTGTGCTTCAAATACATCTTTCCACGCGAAGTATCGACACCCATAGTCTTTTGTACCTGGCTGTTACATGTTCAGGAAATAATAAGAAATGTATTTTTAACAAACAAATTATTTACATAACTAAGCAAACGTAAGATTAATTACCACTGAAAGAGGACATGCATAAAACAGTCGCCCACGATTACCGTTTTGCCAGGATGTCCGTTCTACAATAAATCCTTTATTACATCGGCACCAGAAAGGATTTCTTTGGCTCATCTGACCAAAGAATTTGCATAATCAATCAATAATGTTATTTACTAATATAAATAAATATTTAATCAATTACTATATAATACAAACAGTTATTTACAACATAAATCAATAATCATTTACAATGTTTTGTCTGTAAAATTATTCACAACATAAATCAATAATTATTTACAACATAAATCAATAATTATTTACAATGTTTTGTCTGTATAATATTTACGTCGATAGTCGATGTTGATATAAACTTATCCATTGTTCTGCAATTGGCTGTCGGAAAAACCTCCATTGTGGGTGGTTACGCGGAAGTGTAAAAGTTGGGTCTAGCGTCGGTATAATGTAATGAGCACATGAGTCCTCCCCCACACGGGCAATCACAAGGGGGTCGATTCCTTGTGTGTTATAACCACGCACGAATAGAAATACAATCGGTCGATTTAGCATTGAAGCGATAACTAGACCCGTCATTGGCATCACCATCCAGTAACCTTGATGTGCACCTCCGTTGAACCAGTGTATTGTATTCCAAAGAGAGTTAAAGTCTTGTTCCCCCCACATATCTATGTAAGTACTCCTATGGTAATCTAACTCTTGCAACAACCTATGTCTGGCTTCGGCCCACCTATGTTCGTTTTGAAAAATAAAGTGAGCAACGCACCGAAACCCGCAATTCCCATCACCCGCAACATTACGTATACTTATTACGTATGGACGGTAAACCAGTGGAATTTCCCGAATAAAACCATTGCTCACAGTATCTCCAACATATAATCTGTGCCGTGGACTAGTACCCGTGTACGAACTGTGTCTTGGAGGCTCTTTCGGCAATTTCGGGACTTTCGTAGATCTTGTATTCGTACTTCTTCGGTGATCTACGATCGGTACTTCATTTAAGTTCGGAACTTTTGTAGCCTTGGACTTTTTGTTCTTTTCGCTCGGACGTCCACGGGTATTTTCCTGAACAACAGGTTGACGTGTGTCCACAGATTCAGGTTGGTATATCCCTCTTAACTTGTTCAACATATTCTTCTTGACAAACGACGTCGCTTTGCCAAAAGCACTCTTGAATTGTCGAACGTCATTTTCAAACTCTCTTTCATCATCATCATCATCATCATCATCATCATCATCATCATCATCATCATCATCAAGCACAAGGTTACCGACAACGGGCCACGGTACAGACAGGGTTCTCCAAAATATATCAATGCTTTCCAATGGAATTCTGCTCTGCATGCCCCAAGCAAGGCTAAATCCCTGTCGGTGACGATAACACGTGGATAGTACCTTTCCTCTATCACCAGCTTTACACGTTGCAATACCCATTTAAAATTAGGCCCTTTTTCACTGTTTAAAAAACTAAACGCCATCGAATATGTTTTATTTGTTGATGTTACTCCGACAATTTCCAAAAATGGCAATTTAAACAGTGTGGTATTGTACGTGGAGTCTATTAGCATGATTTCAGGGAACGTACACCATAAAGCGTACGACGTAGGGTGAACAAAAAATAGTTCCTCAAGCTCATTATTAGCACTTACCCTATCGTAATATGTGTACCCTGATTGCTGCAGGTGTGAGTAAAGGACTTGAATTGGAGTTAGATTACCCATTTTGGCTTTCCGGATCTTAACTTGTGCGTTATATATAGTTCTAACGCTAGACACGTTATCCGGATTACGACCCTGTATTGTCGAGAGTATTTTACGTGGTTGTACGGTATACTCTGTCAATTCTTTAACCAACTCGAACTCATCATCATTTAAGCGCATTGCATATGGCACACCATGCAGCGACTCTAACATAGGATGATTATGACTATCATCCTTCACTTTCAAAATCCAACATGATCTTCTTTTAAGATATCTCGCCACCAATTTGAATGGGCATTCGGTTTTACAGGTACTGGTATTCCGTTTTCCAGTACCTTCAGGTGAATAAATCCCACCCTTTGTACACCCATAATTGATTTCGTTCATAATACCGTTTTCTGATTTACTTCTTCTTTTAACAATCACAAAACCGAGTTCCCGAGCTATGTTTTGCACCCAATCCGTTAATTGCTCGTGAGATCCGAACCCCTAAAAAAACGTTATGAACGCGTATGGTGACGTTTTTTTTTTTTTTTACAACTAACTTTTTTGTATAACAAAGTGTTATTTTTTATTAAAAAATATTTTTTTTATCACAATTTTTTTACAACTAATTTTTTTTATAACAAAATGGTTTTTTTATAACAAAATATTTTTTTTTATCACAATTTTTTTACAACTAACTTTTTTGTATAACAAAATGTTTTTTTTAATGACAAAATAATTTTTTTATCACAATTTTTTTACAACTAATTTTTTTAATAACAAAATATTTTTTTGTATAACAAAATGGTTTTTTTAATGACAAAATATTTTTTTTATCACAATTTTTTTTACAACTAATATTTTTAATAACAAAATATTTTTTTGTATAACAAAATGTTTTTTTTAATGACAAAATATTTTTTTTATCACAATTTTTTTTACAACTAATATTTTTAATAACAAAATATTTTTTTGTATAACAAAATGTTTTTTTTAATGACAAAATATTTTTTTTATCACAATTTTTTTTACAACTAATTTTTTTAATAACAAAATATTTTTTTGTATAACAAAATGTTTTTTTTAATGACAAAATATTTTTTTTATCACAATTTTTTTTACAACAAACTTTTTAATACAGTTTTTACAACTAACTTTTTAATACACTTTTTTACAACTAACTTTTTATTTACACTTTTTAATACGCTTTTTTTTTTTTTAAAGAAAAAATTTAAATAAAAACGCGTTTTGTGTGGACAGCTGTCTCACACCCACACTCGGTTTTATCACCACAGCTGTCTCACACACACCACACACACCACACACTCACAAACTCTCTCTCTCTGTTGGGAATTACAGATTTGAAGATTACAAAACCTACAAGCAAAGAATGAAGAAAGAAGAAACAATGAGGACCTAATATGTAATAGTTAGCTTTCGTAGGAAGCTAGGGTTTGTAACCTCCCTCTATTATATAAAGAGGGTAGGCGTCTAGGTTACAGATCATCCTTTCATAGCTAGTCTCTCCAATGAGAGTCTAGAAACGCATAGAGCGTTTGTATTAGATTAGTAGTAGTAGTTAGTTTCTTTTATATTTATAATAAAGAAAACCTTGAAGTAGCTTTGATTCGTATGTTCTTATTCCGCTGTGCTAAATCAATGTTACTATATCCTAGATGGGCTTAAACATTCATTAACAATTGGTATCAGAGAGGGGGCTCTTGATATCTAGGGTTTCAAGGTTTTCATGTTCATGAATAAAGAGCAGTTGTGAAGAAGAAGCAGATCTGGTGCAAATTTTCGTAACTTTCTGCAGTGCAGTTTTCAAACAGCGATTTCTCATTCATTAACCGTCGGATCGGGCTGAAATTTTTGCTGGAAGTTCTCAACATATCAAGGAAGAGTTCCACCGGAGGGATCTTCAATCTGAGCTCTCAGTAAAAAGATAAAAATTGTCAAAGTCTGCTGCTGAAAAAGGTTTATTTGACGGTTACTGCTGCATTATTTGTATTTGCGGAAGCTTTAATTGTTTCTGCTGAAGCTTTAATGGTTTCTGCTGAAGCTTTACTTGTTTCTGCTGATGACATTTGGATATTTCTGATGGTTCTTTCTGGTCATTCCTCCTGATTGGTTCCTACTGATGGGTTCCTGCTGATACATACGGTTCTTGTTGACTTCTTTATGGTTCCTACTGGCTTGTTGTATACTTTTTCTTTTGGTCAGTTTTGGTTCCTACTAGTCATGTGAGATTACTACTGGTTGGGGAGGATGGTGTTATCAACCATCATCAGTTCGTTGAGGAGATTACTTGTTGAAGACATTTGATTATAATTTATTTGCTGTTGTAGTTGAATTTCACAGGTGTGTGTTCTTATCATATCTCAAGGTGGGTGTTACACTTTGGAAATAACTTGTTCGTGCGTTAATGATGTGACAAAGACTTGATGAATATAGTGAAGGGGTACGATCCATCTTATTGTGCTTAATGCGTACATTTGCTATCACTTTAAGGAGTTACGTTATTGTGCTCAGTGTCTCATTTAGTTGAGGATTTGTCAAGAGGTTGCGTCTACTTATACTTTTTATGGGAGTATGAGTTTGGAGTCACGTGGATAGTGCAAGACATAAGATGCAAAGTTTGGGAGATTTAACTTCTTCATCAAATCAGTTATAGTTGATTTTCTTCATCAGTGATCACTCCCTGGAACCTATTGGATTAAAGAGATGGCAAGTATAAGTTTAAGGGGAAGCTTATTGTTAATATACTTGATCATTCTCTTACACTTTGTGCTGATGTGATTATTTTGATTCTGCTGATCGATACTGCTGATGCTAGTTACTGCTGATACTTACTGTTGATGCTAGTTACTGCTGATACTTACTGCTGCTCGTTACTGCTTATTAGTTTAGTAAAATATATATATATATATATATATATATATATATATATATATATATATATATATATATATATATATATATATATATATATTATTTTGTTTTTGATATTTAATTCTAGGTATATATATATATATTATTTTGTTTTTGATATTTAATTCTAGGTCCGAAGACGCCCTTGGATCTTGGACGACGAGTTGGTTCCTTCTATTCATTTGGTTTGGTGTTTACAGGTTGTTGAATACATAACATAATACTGTTGTGCGATGGCCGGGACCACACACATTATTATATTTTGATTTGGTTTGGTACCAATGGACGGTTATGGCGTGCGATGGCTGGGACCACACGAATAACTGAGGTGTATTTAACATACTTGTTCGCACTACATCAGATAAGGATATTTGAAGCCGATTAAAGTCCGAGATATGCATCACTTAAGGGGAAGCGTTTACGAGTTGCACAAGACCCTATTAGAAGATTACAAAAAGGGGAAGAATAGTTATGATGTGCAGCTTATTATTGGTGATGACATTGTTTCTTCATGCAGATTGTTTTGTAATATCAAATAGAGGAAGATTGTTGGGAATTACAGATTTGAAGATTACAAAACCTACAAGCAAAGAATGAAGAAAGAAGAAACAATGAGGACCTAATATGTAATAGTTAGCTTTCGTAGGAAGCTAGGGTTTGTAACCTCCCTCTATTATATAAAGAGGGTAGGCGTCTAGGTTACAAATCATCCTTTCATAGCTAGTCTCTCCAATGAGAGTCTAGAAACGCATAGAGCGTTTGTATTAGATTAGTAGTAGTAGTTAGTTTCTTTTATATTTATAATAAAGAAAACCTTGAAGTAGCTTTGATTCGTATGTTCTTATTCCGCTGTGCTAAATCAATGTTACTATATCCTAGATGGGCTTAAACGTTCATTAACACTCTCTCTCTAAGTTATCTGCTCTCTTTTTAGATCTAAAATCACTAATATTTGTGTGATGTTGTTGGTGATTTGTGAGAGAGTTTGTGAGTGTGTGGTGATGTTGTTGGGTAGATTGTTCTGTGATGGTTTTGTTAGGTACGTGATGTTTATGTGATGTTTTTCTGTGGTTTTGTTAGGTACGTGATGTTTATGTGATGTTTTTGTTAGATTCGTACGTGAACTTATCAAAATCTTGAGTTTTTTAAAGAAACCCAAATTTTTTAAATTAAGGTTTCGTAAAATTGGTTTGGGGGTTTTTGAATCTGACTTGATTACTTCATATAAAGTGTGTTAATTGAAAGATTCGTACGTTAATTTATCAAAATCTTGATTTTTTAATGAAACCCTAATTTTTTAAATTAGGGTTTCGTAAAATTGGTTTGGGGGTTTTTGAATCTGACTTGATTACTTCATATAAAGTGTGTTAATTGAAAGATTCGTACGTTAATTTATCAAAATCTTGATTTTTTTAAAGAAACCCTAATTTTTTAAATTAGGGTTTCGTAAAATTAGTATGGGGGTTTTTGAATCTGACTTGATTTAGTTCATATAAAGTGGTGGGTGGTTCTGTAATAAAAAAGTTTAGATCTAAAAAAAATAGATCCGTGATGTATCTCTGATGGTTTTGTTAGATACGTGATGTTTTGTTAGATAAGCGTGGTGTTGACCACACCCTGGTCTATAATTTATCCCAACCCTCCCTATATGGGAGGGTGGTTCTGTGTTCTTATGTTCTTATGTGATGGTTCTGTTGTGCTTAATTGTGTGTGAGACAGCTGTGGTGATAAAGTGATGTTTCTGTGATGTTTCTGTGATCTAAAGTGATGTTTATGGTGATGGTGTTGTTGACAACACACTAGTCTATTTTTTAGACAAACCCTCCCTAAATGGGAGGGTGTGATGTATCTGATGATACTTGTTTGTGTTTATTAGTATTGTAAAAAAAAGCTTGATTTAAAAAATAAATAAATAAAAGCTTGATGAAACTACTTGTGTGTGGTGAAACTGCTTGTGATGAAACTGCTTGTGATGAAACTGCTTGTGATGGCGATGATGATTTAAAAAAAATAAAAGCTTGATTTTGGCGTGGCATTTCCAAATGGATAGGCAATATATTTGCAACCTTTGATGTTGCAGCCAATATGATAAAGGATTTAATGTAATCTGAGCCTTACCTCCCGTGTGTTAAATTGTGAATTCCACATTTTCACTTGTTTGTGATTCAGACTTGTGGTTGCTTCTTTGAGAGTTGCTTTGTGTTTCACTTGTAGTAATACTGCTTCTTGTGTTTCACTTGTGATACTGCTTCTTTCAGACTTGTGGTTAGTAACTTGTTCAGACTTGTGGTTGCTTAGTTGTTGTTTGTGATTCACACTTGTGGTTAGTAACTTGTTTAGACTTGTGGTTGCTTAGTTGTTGTTTGTGATTCACACTTGTGGTTAGTAACTTGTTTAGACTTGTGGTTGCTTAGTTGTTGTTTGTGATTCACACTTGTGTTTATAGTCCAGGATTGAATCCTGGGAATCCTTACTATTTGGCTTGTGATGTACCTTTTGAGAATCCTGCTGTTTGGGCATGTGACTTTTGAGAACTTGTGCTGTTTGGGCATGTGAACTTTTGAGAACTTGTGCAGTTTGGCATGTGAACTTTTCAGAACTTGAGAATCTTTGGCTGTGTAACTTGTAAATTTTGTAGGGTTTAGGCAATGATGATTGGTTTACAATCTGAGCCGAGGCGATGACGAATGGTTTTTAAAACCGAATGGTATGGCGGAGTGATATTTTTATCACTTTCGCAACCTTCAAATCCGAGCCTTCTAAAAATTCCACATTTGGCGATGACGATAACAATTATCCGAGCCTTTTGTTTGTGTTTGTCTCAATACTGCAGTTGTGTTTGTCTAAAAAATAGACTAGTGTGTGGTCAACAAGGGCCTTGGTTGTGTTTGTTTGCAGCTGTGTTTGTGTTTGCAGTTGTGTTTGTGACAAAAAAAAAGAGGACTTGGCGATGACGATAACGGAAAAATCCGAGCCTGTGTTTGTCTCAATACTGCAGTTGTGTTGTGTTTTGTGTTTGCAGTTGTGTTTGTGTTTGAAGTTGTGTTTGTGTTTGTGACAAAAAATAAATAAAATAAAAAAAACTTGGATCAAACATAAGAAAATAAACAAACTTGGACAAAAAAAAAAAAAAAAAAAAAAAAGGACAAAACCTGCATGTGGGCCCCACTAGGGGAGGGTTTGCAGACCTAGGTAGTAGTATACCGTGGGGTTAACACGACCCCACAAAGATTCATTAAGCTTGTCAAATCACTAGCCTTTCACAATTGTGGATTGCATGGCTAGGCGCTAGGGCGGGGCCATAGAGTTTTTAGCTAGTAAAATTTAAAATTGAGAAATTATTTTTTGTGTAATAACACAAATCAACTAGCTAATCCAATGTAATTGCTTATTGATCACAGTTTCCTAAGGCTGCCCATAGAGGGCCGTAAAATTTCGGTCGTGTAGCATGTTCAACCGATATTCACATCGGTCGGCTCCATTGTGAATACCAAAAAACATATCGGTCGATGGACGAATTTTTTGGCAATCGGTTGAGTTAACAACCGATATTTAAAGCAAACACAAGTTCACAAAAATCCAATTTACAATGTTTTAAAAAACTGACCGTTTGAAACAAAATACAACCATTTGTATATACTAGAAAGGTGCCCGCGCGATGCGGGGGCGGATTATTGAGGTGAAGAGGAGGGAGGTGGGGTGGTGGAAAGTGATTGTTGGGGGTGGTTGTTGAGGTGGTTATAAATTGTTGAGGGTGGTTGTTGAAGTGGTTATAAATTGTTTGGGGTGATTGTTAGGGGTGGTTGTTTTTATAATTAGTAAGTAAAAGTCTGAATTTTTAAGTCTTTCTAATTATAGAATAGTCCCAAATACATTATATAGTAGTATAGATATATATATATATATTTTAAAACTTTTTTTTTCAAAAAAAAATACCACTTTTAAACACACAATTTCAAACACAATTCAAACCCACTTTCATCAACATTCACAATGTCAAAAAAAAAAAAAAAAAAAAAAAAAGAAAAAAAAACTCCACAATCAAAAACCGACGATCCCGACTAGCCCAAAATTCACCGGATTTGAATTTCTCTCCGCAAAACAACTTTAAATAAATCGGCATAACACCACCACAACAACGGGTATTCAATTTCGTCCACCCGCTTTTGAATACTCGTCACGGCTACCACAACCTAATCCAAATGAACCCGTTTTATGTTAATAAACCATTTGTCCCACCACAACGTCCACACACGAATTATGACCAAGAACCAAGTGGGTCGTCATATCGCCCTAACATGGATTTCTTGGAATGTTCCCAACCATATCAAGCTTATTCTCCGATTCGTAGTACTAATCATGATATGAATTTAGATGATTGGGGAGACTATCCGAGTCAACAATACTCTAACTATCTGAGTCAAGATGCATCGATGGGGCAAGGTTCGGGTCACGGCTTTTACCACGGTTTGTATCACGGTTCCATGCCCGTTGATGACGATGACGATGAGACAGACACATCACCCATCAAACCTGTCAAACCAAGGAAGGCTTCGCGTGGTGCTAGAAAAGCGAAGGCCAAAGGCAAAGAACCCGAACCACCCAAAAAGGCCGAAGCATGGACTAAAATGGAAAAGATCGCGCTTTGTAAAGCTTTCATCTTTATTTTTGAAAATGACAAAATAGGAAATTGTATCAACCGGCACAATTTTTGGGCTGAGGTGATAGGGTACTTTAGAAAAGAAACTGGTTCTGAGCGGACATACGACTCGATCATGTCCAAATGGAAGACAAGGATTCGTGGTAGGGTTGCGAATTTTTGTGCTATTATGGATAATGTCCGGTATACTCATGGAAGTGGAGAGAGTGATGCGCATGATAAAGAGAAAGCTCTTTTGGATATCATGTGCGTTACGGTCATGAATTTAATTTGTTGGAGTGTTGGAACATATTGAAGGGTCATACTGCTTGGAAGAGGGAGATGCCGCTAGTCCAATCGAATAGCCAGAAGAAAACAAAAGGTTCTACAACTACCTCGGGGTCAACACACGGTCCCTCAAATTTCCAAGATTGGATGATTCTGATGCGGAGGATGATACTAGAGAAGCACGACCACGTGGTCGTGACGCAGCAAGGAAGAAATCATCGTCCTCTCGTGATTCCCAAGCTCAACAAGCATCATGGACAAGTAAGCTAGCATCGGAGTTTTTCAAGATGAAGCCGTTAAAATCGGCAAAAAATAAAGATATGGAGTCATGGAAAGCATTGAAGGAACAAGAGCTTGCCATCAAAAGAGACAAAGTTAAAGCCATAGAAAGGCAAACAGAAATCTTAAACCTCACAAAAAAGAGCAAGATTTGATTTTTTACAATTCGTCAATCGACCCAAATTTGACCGATCCACAACTACAAGAAATCTTGCGTCTTAAGTCACAAATCAAGGCACGCTAGGAATTGGATTACTAGTTTTTAATAATTGTTGTCATGTTTAAGTTTTATTATGTTTAAGTTTTTAATTTAGTATTGTAATATTTCAATTTTCGTATGGTTTATGTAACTTTTAGGTTTTTATTAATAAAATTGTTAAAAATGTTTTTTTTAATTTATTTATTTTTAAGAAAAGAAAAGGAAAAAAAAATATGGGTCACCACTGTAAGGAGAGAGGTGAATATGGGTTGATGAGAGAGAAAACTGAGGTGGCAGCCGGAAAGATGATGCAATATAGGTCACCACTGTGCCTAGCCTAAAGGGCAAACCGTAATCACATGAAACGGGGATCGCTCTGGTACGGGATCGTGGTTCACTAGGCACCTAAAATTTGGTTCGATGGGGTAGGTTCATTTGGGATCACTTCAGTACGATATATCAAATAATGTGGTACAATGTACCCATGTAGCCAATAATTATTATATTAATTTGAATCCAGACATTCATAGGCTATGTTTGGTACCCCCAGATTATGGGATATTATTTGGGGGGGGGGGGGGGGGGCTACATTTTTTTCACAAAATAATCTTTTGATCAAAAAGTAGTATCGTTTGGCTGTCAAGATTAAGAAAGATTATAGGAAAAATAATCTCTAAAATCAAAAGTTTATCCAACCAGCTTTTCAGAAAGGACTAGAGATTATCGATACGTGGGAATCGCACCAGGCTTTACCTCTCAAGGGATCTTGAGAAGCTTACAACCCCCACCAGGCAGTGTACCTGATCGTTGTAGTATAGTATAGTGACAAGTACCGGGGGATTGATCGTTCAGCTGGGAATAGTGTCGCTAGGATTAGAAAACTTAAATACTAGTTCTAAAGGTGAGGGATGATTATTTTTGTATTTTTATATTTTTTAGAAAGCAAGTAAAAATCTCGGGGTTTGAAGGATTTGGGCGGAATTAGTTGCTAGTCAACTAACCCAATACTAAAGATGCAATCAAAATAAAATACTAGAAATGAAAGTAAACTAAATTATACTAAGGTTGTGAGCAATAAGTGGAGAAATTGTGTTTACTTAGATTTCACTACTCCCTAGACATCTTTTACACGTTAATTACTTGTTATAGTTGCGTGGATGACGGATTGTATTCCTTAATACCATTCATGGGGTGGCGCACTTAATTCCCCAATCCTATGAGTGCCTACTTCACTCCTATGTCGAGCCGGCTAAGAAGCTCCTAACATGAGATCATTAGAATTTACTCATGTATTAAATACAACCAATAAAACCTAGTGCACGTCAGTTCATGTTTCCTAAGACGTTCAAGCATGTTACCAATTGGAGATCTGCCAGTTTTCTTAAGCCTAACATCGAATTCATTCATCCAATACAACCATAAACAAGTAATCAACACATAATTAACATCTAGGTTTCATTAGATCCAAGCAAACACGAGATAGATCTAGCCTAGCATGATGGAATTAAAACAAGAACAAGATATAGACAACCAACACATAGACATATTGATTGAATTAAAAGAATACTTATCTCAATTACACATGAAAGGGATCAAGGGTTGAGAACCCTTGAAAAACCTGTAAAATTCGTATTAAGTTCGGACCTAGGGTTTCTCCAAAACTCCTCTCTTTTTTAATGTGAAAATTAGAAAACTATATATAGGAAATAGGGTCTGACGGCGTCAAGAACAAATTTGTGACGCCGTCATCTCGCCGCCAAAATACTCCTCGGACTGCCTTGATCCAGATCTGACGCCGTCAAGTGTTATGTCTTTCCAGGCCGTCATGCATTTTACTCTTGACGCCCTACCTTGTGACGCCGTCATTTCTTTACTGGATCGTCATGGAAATTACTCTTGACGCCGTCAAGATTTTCTTCTTGACGCCGTCACCTACTGTTCTCAGCAAGGAAAATTAAGACTTTGGCGTTTTCTTCACTTTTATGCTCCAAAAACGTTCGAATTGCTTTCTTTTCCATATTTCTCTCCCAAAGTACCTAAAATCACAAAAGGAACGATTTAGGGCAATATTTGATCAAATAAATTCAGTTCCGGGCTTAAATGACCCCCTAAAAACGGTTCATTTTTCGCCTCATCATATACCCTTACACTTGAGATTTGCTTCTCCTCAAGCAAATGCGCTTTTATTCTACTCAAAATACAAGTTAGGGGTAATTTAACACTAATATAAAAGTAATTACAACAAATAATCGTTCCACTAAAGACCAATAGACAAGCACAAAGGTCATACACTAGCACCTCACAAATAGTGTTTAGATACTCACATCTCTCGGGTGTAATAAAGTATAAATTACAATATGGAAATGGAAGATATCTCTCACTACCTGTCATAGCAAAATAGATTACCATAGGCTTGGGAAAGGATCAAACCTCCACCACATGGCGTAAGCACCTAGGATAAACTATCAAAGAGGTCTTTTAAAGGGTTGTAACGTTAGGTGTAGGGATATGAAATACACGGTTTTGTTGGATAAAGGAAGTTTTACTGGTGGCGAGTTAACAATCTTGGTTAATTACATGTACAATATGGCGCTGCTAAGCCAAGACTAGACTCGACTTAAGCTAATAAATGAAAAATAACAAAAACATAAAATGAACATAGAATGAAAACGGGATGATAGTCCGTATGTTTTTTCTCTTTTCTTTTTTTTTTTTTTTTTTTTTTTTTTTTTTTCTTTTTCTTGATTTTTTGATTTTTTTTTTTTTTTTTGGCATACATTCTTACCCTACCATCCAAAATAATACATCATAGGGGATGAACGTTCCCCTTACACTTGAATCTTTACATACTTTACAATAGACTAATCTAATGACTCGAATCAAGAAAATCAAAACACTTGGAGTACTTTTAAGATTAACGTACATATGGGGGTAATAAATGATGTTCTTCCCCATTACTCCATAAAATAAGTACTTTACCCATGAGTCCCAATCGTCCCAAAACAATATGTACAAGGATATGACTCGACTTAGCAACCATGTAATCAATTAGATAATTAACTTAGGGTTTAACAAATAACAATAATGCACTAAAAATGAGCGCATACACGGAAGGCTAAGGCGATTTGGTTGTACATTTAAGTGGGGTGTAACAAATTCTTCCTTTAAGTAAAATGCTTAAAGTTAGAAACGAAAAGATAGGCTCGGAGGGGTGTACTAGGGGTTTCATGTACTAAAAATGAGTACAACGCTAAGGGTGTGGGAAAATTAGTTGACTTAACTAGCCAAGTAATATGACTTAAATGGTCAAGTAATTATGATACGGGTTTAACACAAGGGTAATCCTAATGCCTCTTATCATGTAGTAAATCCTACTACACGAATGTAGTCTCACTAGCGGTCTCGGGATGCATCACTAACGCAAGTTCTAGAATCTAAATGCTACCGGTACACTCATAAGCACTAATAGTAAATGCTTTTCCTATCAAATCTAAAGGCGAACCTCACATATTTGGGTGGAAAATTTTTCTGAAAGTACGGTTATGTGCTAGTCATACAATCTCCTATCCATGAGACGCTTGCTATGGCTAAAGTTTCACTCCTAAATGTTGTAAAAAAATTTAAATTTGGCGCTAAAATTGCACTAACAAGTATTTCTCATAGTTTTATTACACATCTACCATTAAACAGAACAAACTCAAGCGAAAGTGCATATGTAAGGTATCATCATTTTACCCTCCCCTTACACTTAAGATGAACATTGTCCCCAATGTTCAAGTAAAGAATGTAAAAGTGAAATAAGTAAAACGAATGAAATCAAATACTCGCCTGATTCGCTCGGTATGGATAATAAGGTAGCCAGGTTAAATCTTCCTCGAAGAAAATGAACAATCAAAGCTTCCCTTCCAGAATATAAATCATCTTCTTGTCATACATAACCTGTAAATCCTGAGAAAATAGACAAAACAACATCGCATAAAATCGGCGGCATCCTATATAAGTTATTAAATCCTTGAAAACAAGATAAGATATAATGCTTGTGGAATGAAGTTTGCAGATTTCCTGGAGATTATAAAACTTAATAATTCACAAAAACCATAAGACTCCGTTAGAAAAACAAAACTGGTAAAATTTCCAGATTTTTTTTACACGTGACGCCGTCAGAAGTGACCTGCAGAAATTCTTATGTTAAGTTTCCGGAAAATTTCTGGAAAATCTTGGTCCTACTTCCTGGAAAATCCTGCAAAACTTCATTATGACTCAATACAAGCATTTGACTCTAACAAATACGAATATACATGTTCATTTAATATTGTGGAGAATCATGATCGGTTTTGTTTCTTAAAAACATATTTGGGGTTTTCCCTTACACTTATCTTTTGCAAAAATACTTTTAGGTGGAGTTAAGACTAGGCCAAAACAACAAAGTAAAGTATTTCCACTATTTAGTTGAGAAACATGATCTACCAACAATAAAAATAAAGCATGCATACAGAAGCAAATAACAAACAAACAAAATAAAATCACACAAAACATGGGTTGCCTCCCAATAAGCGCTTTTCTATATTTACGAGTCTTGTAGCTAGACTCAAGGTCATGGGTTACTATGTGACCTCATCATCAAACGTCACATCCTCCTCACTAATCATTTCATTGTTATTTTCTTGATAATGTTTCACACGTTGTATGTTAACAGTAAATTCCCTACCTTCATCATCTAATAACACCACGGCTCCATTCTTAGAGGAATTCTTCACCGTAAAAGGTCCATACCATCTAGATTTAAGTTTTCCCGGAAATAATCTCAACCGAGAATTGTACAATAGGACTTTGTCTCCCTCTGAAAATTCCTTGGGTTTCTTAATTCTCTGGTCATGCCATCTTTTTGCTCTCTCTTTATACGTGATGGAAGATTCGTAGGCTTCTAACCTAAGCTCATCAAGCTCGTGTAATTGCAAGAACCTATTAGTTCCAGCAATTGTGTAATCTAAGTTACATGTCTTAAGTGCCCAATAAGCCTTATGTTCTAATTCCACTGGTAAGTGACATGCCTTACCATACACCATGCGAAACGGGGTCATTCCAATAGGTGTTTTGTAGGCGGTTCGGAATGCCCATAAGGCTTCGTTGAGTTTAAATGACCAGTCTTTCCTATTTTGACTAACCGTCTTTTCAAGTATTCTTTTAATAGCCCTATTGGTGTTTTCGACCTGGCCATTGGTTTGTGGATGATAGGCGGTGGAGAATCGATGGGATACTCTATACCTCTTCATGACCTTTTCCATTTGTGCATTGCAAAAATGGGTCCCCCTATCACTGATGAGAGCTTTAGGAATCCCGAATATAGCGAAAAGCTTTTTCAAGAAATGAATAACTACTCTGGCGTCATTGGTCCTAAGGGCTTGTGCCTCAACCCATTTTGAAACATAATCGATGGCGACTAAAATGTATTCGTTCCCCCCTGAAGATGGAAAGGGTCCCATGAAGTCAATTCCCCAAACATCGAAGACCTCACACACTTGTATAAAGTTCTGAGGTGCTTCATCCCTATGTGATATGTTCCCGGCCCGTTGACATGCATTGCATGCCTGCACCATCTCTTTTACATCACGGAAAATTGTGGGCCAATAGAATCCCGCATCGAAAATCTTTCGGGCGGTGGTGTTTATCCCATGATGCCTGCCAGAGGGACTAGAGTGACATCCCCTCATAATCTTTAATACCTCACTTTCCGAAACACAGCGTCGTATAATTTGGTCTGGACGCCTTCGGAATAAAAATGGTTCATCCCAAAAGTAGTATTTTAGCTGAGAAAAGAACATTTTTCTTTCGTATCTAGTCAGGTGTTCAGGAACAATTCTACTTGCGAGATAATTAGCAAAATCGGCGTACCAAGGCTCCGAATCAATCATTAACATGAGTTGTTCGTCAGGAAATGAATCCCTAATCTCACTTCTATCGTGCTTATCCAAGGGGTTTTCAAGACGAGATAGATGATCTGCGACCAGATTTTCTGCCCCCCTCTTATCGCGAATCTCAACATCGAATTCTTGTAGCAACAAGATCCACCGAATTAGTCGTGGCTTAGCATCCTGCTTCGCAAAAAGATATCGAAGGGCCGAGTGATCAGTGAAAACGACTGTCTTTGAAAGGACAATATATTTTTGGAATTTGTCGAATGCAAACACTACGGCTAATAATTCTTTTTCGGTGGTGGAGTAATTCTCTTGAGCAGGATTCATGGTTTTGCTAGCGTAGTAAATAGGTTGGAAGAGTTTGTCACGCCGTTGGCCTAATACAGCATTGACAGCGAAATCGCTAGCGTCACACATGATTTCAAACGGTAACTCCCAGTTGGGTGTGATCATGATTGGAGCTTGTGTGAGTTCCTTTTTTAAGAGATCAAATGCATCCTTACATTCTTGGGAAAAATCGAACGGAGCATCCTTTACAAGCAATTGAGTTATTGGCCGAGCAATTTTGGAGAAGTCTTTGATGAATCTCCGATAAAACCCGGCGTGCCCCAAGAAACTGCGTATTGCTTTAACAGTCGTGGGGTATGGTAACTTAGATATAGCTTCAACTTTAGCTTGGTCCACCTCTATTCCGTTCCCTGAGATCTTATGCCCTAACACAATCCCTTCTTTTACCATGAAATGACACTTTTCCCAGTTTAACACCAAGTTGGTTTCCTCACAACGTTTAAGCATCTTTTCTAGATTGGCAAGACAGCGGTCGAAGGAGTTCCCGAAGACCGAAAAGTCATCCATGAACACTTCCATGCTGTCTTCCATGAGTTCGTGAAAGATTGCGGTAATGCATCGCTGGAAAGTGGCGGGGGCATTACATAGCCCAAAAGGCATCCTTTTGTAGGCGAATGTCCCATAAGGGCAAGTAAACGTGGTCTTTTCTTGGTCCTCAGGTGCTATGGGAATTTGAAAATACCCAGAGAATCCATCCAAGAAGCAATAGTACTCGTGTCCAGACAGTCTCTCTAACATTTGATCAATGAATGGTAAGGGAAAGTGATCTTTCCTCGTGGCATCATTGAGCTTTCAATAGTCAATGCATACCCGCCATCCAGTGACCGTTCTCTGGGGCACCATCTCCCCCTTGTCATTCTTAACTACAGTCATTCCACCCTTCTTAGGTACAACCTGTACAGGACTGACCCATGGGCTATCCGAGATTGGGTAAATCAATCCTGCATCAAGAAGTTTGATGACTTCTTTCTTTACTACTTCTTTAATGTTGGGGTTCACCCGCCTCTGGGGTTGCACGGTAGGTTTATAATCATCTTCCATGAGGATCTTATGTGTGCAAAAAGTTGAGTCAATCCCCTTAATGTCGGCTACACTCCATGCGAGCACTCCCTTATATTTCTTTAGGACCTCTAAGAGTTTACCTCTTTGTTCATGTTCCAAGGAAGAGCTTATGATAACCGGCAGTTGGTCCTCTCCCTGAAGGAAGGCATACTCTAAATGGTTAGGAAGCTCTTTAAGATCTAACTCAGGAGGCTCGATAATAGAAGGTTTAAGCTTGTTTTCGGGCTTTCGGAGCTCAATATGCTCTGTTGCTTCTTGTCTGGGGTAGAAGGAGACTGCACCAACATCCTCCATCTTTTCCACCTCTAGCAAAGGCAGAAAACTCTCGTCCCGTAGCCAGCCTTCCGCGATCTGTTCATCGACACAACTATCAATGCCATCTGTGAGTTCATCGACCTCCCCAATGAAATAGAGCCGGTTAGCTGCTTCGAGGGAGAGGTCCATAGAATCCTTAATGTCGAAGGTTGTGCTATCGGTTCCCACCCGTAAGGTTAATTTGCCGTCATAAACATCAATGACTGCACGATCGGTAGCAAGAAATGGTCTCCCTACGATGATGGGTACCAAGTCATCCTCCTCCATATCCAAGATTACGAAGTCGACCAGGAATTTGAATTTCCCAACTTTGACTAGCACATTCTCGCATATCCCTACGGGGTACTTGACTGATCTATCGGCTAGTTGGATGTTCATACGGGTAGACTTTAATCCAGAGTATCCTAGTTTAAGGAACATAGAGTGAGGCATGAGATTGATACTCGCTCCCAAATCGGCAAGAGCATTTTTGATTGATAGAGATCCTATGGTGCAAGGCAGGGTGAAACTGCCTGGATTGTCTACCTTTTTTGGTAGCCCTCGATGGGTCACCACTGAGCATTCTTCCCCCAGGGTCACAAGACCCTTGAGTTTCTTCCGGTTAGCAAGTAGTTTTTTAAAGTATGCGCTATACTTTGGCATGTGATAGCAAGCATCAAGGAGGGGTATGGTGACAACCGAGTCTTTTAGGTATGACATGAATCTTTTATTATCACTTTCAGCTTTTTGGTTTCTTAATCGGGATGGGAACGGGATTCTCACAGGTTGGTTAGGTAGGGTTGATGAGGAAGGGGTCGTCAAAGGGGGTTGGTCGGGGGTCTTGCTACCTACATCCTCCTCCTCCTCGCTAGGTTTGTTTGGATCGGGGGCGATAGGGGACGAGCTTGGGTAAGGGGGATCTTTGGTTGTTGTTCTAGCTCGAGTGGTTATCGCGAGCATGGGATCTTTTTTGCTTACTGATGGCATTTCAAGATTGTCTATGGCTGAGTTAAGCGTGTTGAAAAATTCTCCAATGTCATCCTGCTGCGCGTCGAAAAGTTCATTAAGACCTTTCATTTGCAAGCCTTTTTCTTGAGTGAAGTGACCAAGGTCATCTTCAAAAGTGCTCCTAATTCCGAATTCAGGGCCTTCCTCTCCTTCTTTTTTCTTTACCAGATTTCCCCAGAGGATGTAATCGTCATTTTGGTAAAAGGCCAGAAGGGAGGGATCATCATAGATGTCCCCTTCTGACAAGCATGCATGTTCAGTTGTGGTTGCTCCTCCGCATTCTTCTACCTCATGCGGGCCCCTACAGTAATCGCAGATTAAGTAAGGATTCGAAAGTTGTTTAGGTAACTGCGACCCAGCTAGGTATTCCACTCTTTTGTGAATTTTTCTCAATCGATCTGAAGTGATTTCAGAAATGCTGACAGTCGACTCAGGTTCATCCCAAGTGTCATCCTGGTCTTGAGCATATTCTTCAATCCTATCCCATCCTTCTTCGGCACTAAGATTGGCCAATCTCCCTTTTCTAGATTGGTTGATTCCGTTTCGATCATTAGAGAAGACATCGTCGTAGAAGATTTGGACAAAGAGCCAGAGCTCAATGCCATGATGGGGAACTTGTCTTATTAAATCTTTGAATCTAACCCACGATTTATGGAAGGGCTCGTCCTTCCCTTTTCGAAAACGGAGGATCCTATCTCTAAATGCTGAGGTTTTTCCAGGTGGAAAGAACTTCTCATAGAACTTGGATATGAGTTGCTCCCATGTGAAAATAGATTCAGAATGGAGTTTATCATACCATTCTTGGGCTTTTTCATATAGGGTGAAAGGAAAGAATCGCAATCGGGATGTGTCTCTAGTAGCCCCATCCGTATGGAGGGTGTCTACTATTTTCAAGAAGTCTTTAATGTGTTGAATTGGATCTTCCTCATCTAATCCACAAAACTTACACACACTTTGGACAAGACAAACATCGTTTGCATGCAAGACCTCGCTGGTGTGTTCGTTTGGGTAGACAATGGCGTTTGAGAAGCCGCGAGGGATTGGGGAGAAGTAGTCCTTAAGGCGATTAGGAATGGGAGTTGTGGGGGTACTCATCTCGTCGTTGGGTTGGGAGCTAGGGATTGTAACATGATTTTCTGAATTTTCTTCAGAAAGGGGTGCATCAAAATCGATGGCAACGCTAAATGGTTCAGAAGTTGAGTGATATTGTCTCAATCTATGCATTACTCTTTCGGGTTCTGCATGCGGCAAGACAAGGTTTCTATTGGAACTACGACTCCTAGTGATCATAAGGTTAAAGGATTCGTCATTTGCCATGATGACAGGTGGTGAAGAGTTACGAACAAAAACACAAAGAAATAAGATAGACTAGAGAAAACCTAAAAATAAAAATAAAATTCTTACTAGAAAGGAATCTAGCAAGTAGACCTAATAAAAAGAGATTCTAACCTAGACAATAACTATTCCCCGGCAGCGGCGCCAAAAACTTGATACGTGGGAATCGCACCAGGCTTTACCTCTCAAGGGATCTTGAGAAGCTTACAACCCCCACCAGGCAGTGTACCTGATCGTTGTAGTATAGTATAGTGACAAGTACCGGGGGATTGATCGTTCAGCTGGGAACAGTGTCGCTAGGATTAGAAAACCTAAATACTAGTTCTAAAGGTGAGGGATGATTATTTTTGTATTTTTATATTTTTTAGAAAGCAAGTAAAAATCTCGGGGTTTGAAGGATTTGGGCGGAATTAGTTGCTAGGCAACTAACCCAATACTAAAGATGCAATCAAAATAAAATACTAGAAATGAAAGTAAACTAAATTATACTAAGGTTGTGGGCAATAAGTGGAGAAATTGTGTTTACTTAGATTTCACTACTCCCTAGACATCTTTTACACGTTAATTACTTGTTATAGTTGCGTGGATGACGGATTGTATTCCTTAATACCATTCATGGGGTGGCGCACTTAATTCTCCAATCCTATGAGTGCCTACTTCACTCCTATGTCGAGCCGGCTAAGAAGCTCCTAACATGGGATCATTAGAATTTACTCATGCATTAAATACAACCAATAAAACCTAGTGCACGTCAGTTCATGTTTCCTAAGACGTTCAAGCATGTTACCAATTGGAGATCTGCCAGTTTTCTTAAGCCTAACATCGAATTCATTCATCCAATACAACCATAAACAAGTAATCAACACATAATTAACATCTAGGTTTCATTAGATCCAAGCAAACACAAGATAGATCTAGCCTAGCATGATGGAATTAAGACAAGAACAAGATATAGACAACCAACACATAGACATATTGATTGAATTAAAAGAATACTTATCTCAATTACACATGAAAGGGATCAAGGGCTGAGAACCCTTGAAAAACCTGTAAAATTTGTATTAAGTTCGGACCTAGGGTTTCTCCAAAACTCATCTCTTTTTTAATGTGAAAATTAGAAATCTATATATAGGAAATAGGGTCTGACGGCGTCAAGAACAAATTTGTGACGCCGTCATCTCGCCGCCAAAATACTCCTCGGACTGCCTTGATCCAGATTTGACGCCGTCAAGTGTTATGTGTTTCTAGGCCGTCATGCATTTTACTCTTGACGCCCTACCTTGTGACGCCGTCATTTCTTTACTGGATCGTCATGGAAATTACTCTTGACGCCGTCAAGATTTTCTTCTTGACGTCGTCACCTACTGTTCCTAGCAAGGAAAATTAAGACTTTGGCGTTTTCTTTACTTTTATGCTCCAAAAACGTCCGAATTGCTTCCTTTTCCAGATTTCTCTCCCAAAGTACCTAAAATCACAAAAGGAACGATTTAGGGCAATATTTGATCAAATAAATTCAGTTCCGGGCGTAAATGACCCCCTAAAAACGGTTCATTTTTCGCCTCATCAATTATTTTTTGTATAATTACCATTTTAACCTTAAAAAACCCACGTTTATTATAAATCATAATAAAACCCTACTTTCACAGCCACATAACAGACGGCCACCAATCTGCTAATCACGTATTTTCTTTACCCTCTCGCTTCCAGTAAGTTCGTTGATTTACATTATTATAATTGCGTTTTGATAAGAATTGCATGGTACTGGATATTTGTAGAATTGCATGGTAGTGGTTCAATTGCATTTTAATTAGAATTGCATGGTACTGGTTCAATTGCATGGTTCAATTGCATCATTCGACACATGACATAGGCATGTCGATGATTTAATTTTTTAAAAAGTAAGAACGATGTTAGTCATACTGAGTTGCCCCCTTTAATATGGGATGAATATCGTGGATGATACATAACGATATTGCTACTTTAATATGGAATGCACATCATGGATAATAACATCATTTTAACGTTGTTTGTATTTTTACATGGATTTTCATGCAATGCTACATATTTATGATTTATATCAATAATTTTATTTACTATTCATATTCATATTGGGTTTGTTATTTGTATGTCCAATTACGTCATTTTACACTTTTAATCTAAATTACAGCTAGTTTGCCAAATAATACTACTTTTTTAATCTTTTTCAGCACCAGCACCAGGTAACCAGCATCAGCACCACCATAATATAATACTTAATATATATATTCAAAAGACAATAAAAATATAAAAAACTAGATTTTAAACTTAGTCTAGCATTTGCCTCAGCAACATAACTTAAAAAAGCATATTAACTTAAAATGAAAAAGTAGTTTTATCAGCAACTTAACTTAAAAAAGCATAATCGAATAGAACTGGAATGTGAATCGGTTTTAATTAGAACGCGAATTCATGTCCTGATTCATATATCAATTATTGTCACTGATCTAATTCGTGATTCCGGTTGATCCGAATCGATTTCGTACCATGTTTTGGGTCGAACAAACCGCAATTCGTGGCTATTGTAGCGAATTATGTGACTATGGGGCTAACTATTTAGTTCGAATATACATTTTTTCCGTATGTAAGTTAAAGTTATTATTAATTGCTTAAAATTTATTTTATTTATTTAACAAATGAACAATGATCTTGCTTATTTTTCTTTCAAATTTATATGAACATAACTAGTTGTGTTTACTTTACAAACAAATGAGCATGTCCTACTATCTAACCTTTGAAAGAATCTAATTCCTTTCTAGACAAAAAAAAAAAATAAAAAATAAAAAAAAATAAAAAATAAATAATAATTATGAAATATTTTCTATATCATTATTAATTGAGTAGTGATCATGCCACATATGTTTAGGCATGAATTTTGGCATACAACTTAGGTCTCCAAATCATTTTCCTTATTAGTTTTGGCAGGTTGAGCTAATATTCAAAACTTTGCCTACAATTTATAAGATCTCGACTAAAATACTATTAGGCTCGTCTTATTTGCTTTCATATAATATAAACTGAACATAATGTTTTATCACTAGTTATAATACCCGTGAACGCAAGAGGTTTTTCCAGAAAAAAATTAATTATATAGTATTATCGTTTAAAAACAGAAAATCTTATGTATATTTTAAAAAGTTAAAGCATCAACATGTGCGAAAGTAAGAAAAATAGTTAGCAGAAATTGTAAATATAACCTTGACATCGACCTTGTATTTTATTCTTGAGCGTGTCTCTTTATAATGTTATTGGGTCAAAGGTTCTTTGATCACATGGGTTTACACATAAATAAAATTTATTTTAAAATTTTTGTTTACTATATGGATATATAAGAATTTACCTGTGAAAATTATGATATAATTTTGTAAAAATTTTATTGGACGAAAGATTTAACTTTGTTTAGCTGACATAGATGTTAGTGTTGAGGTTAATTTTGTTGTTTAACTTTAACTATTGATATCATGTTGTACAAAATGTGCGAGTTTAGTAGCACATAATAAACCTTAATTAAGTTTTTTAAAAATGTTTTTCCGGATATCCGTATATAAACTTTAAATAATAATTACATGAGTCGTTATAAGTATAATCGCGTATATTTATTTTCATATCACAGCTACTCGTACTTACATTTTGATATTTATATTAACGTTAATAATAATTTAACTGTATTTAATATTCAAACCCGTGTACGTATAGATTAAACTTTTAAATAAGATAATATAAGTTCTTATTATATTTAACGTACATAGTAAAAAAGTATTTTAATAGATAAAAGTTTGAAACTAATATTTATTTTAAAAGTATTTAACGTATATTAAAACTAATTCGTACATTTATAAAATTTTGTAAGTTTAATATATGGAAGTCTCAAACCAATATTAATACTCATGTAATTGTAAATAAAGTTTATATTATAAAATGTAGTGGTATAAAGTGTAAGTAGTTATTTGTTTATTATCTAAATTTATCAAAAAAAACATGAAGATTTATAATTTTACACTTAACTCTATATAATATATTTAAAATTCAACCACTAATATTTTATTAATTACCTCCTCTTTTTTTAAGTTTTTATTTTCATAAATTTGACACTTATATTTTTATGCAATCACATTCTCTACCAAATTTATTAAAGTTTTACCAAAATCAATTCAATTTTGACTTTTAATTGGTCAATCATATTGCTCGATTTCGCATATGTGTCAAAATCGATCATTCCTATTTGTCCATTTTTTTTCCACTAAAGATTGTTTTGTTAAAAAAAAACATAGAAATGATGTAATTCCTTTATTATATAAAAGATTTGAAGATAATTTGAAATCAAAACCTTTAAAAAAATTGTTAACATTGAGATATATATTCATTTTGTTCGTGACATGGTTGATAAAGGACATGTTTCGCGTTTTCAAGTGTCATCGTGTTATCATATTTTCATTAAATGATTGCCTTCGGTTTAGTTTAAAGCATTTCGTGACAATTTGACTGTTTCGGTCTCTTCCCGGGGATGTATTAACCGAACCATCCCTATGGGAGGTAAGTACAAACCCTCCCATATGGTAGGGTGTACTTGTGTGTGTTTTTTTTTTTTTTTTTTTTTTTTTTTTTTTTTTTTTTTTGTCCTTTTTTGTTCTTTGTCCTTTTTTTGTCTCAAGTCCAAAGTAACACAAGCAAACTTGTGCCAAGTCCAGGTTTTCCCAAAGCAACACAAGCAAACACAGTCCAGGTTTCCAAGTTCAGGTTTTCCCAAGTAACACAAGCAAAAAAAGTCACAAGTGCAGGTTTTGACACAATCAACACAAGTAACACAAGCAAAAAGTCCAAGTGCAGGTTTTTGTCCAAGCAAAACATGTAACACAAGCAAAAAAACACAAATAGGAAAAAAAAAAAAAAAAAAAAAAAAAGTCCAAAGTGCAGGTTTTCGTCATCGCCGAAAAAGGCTCGGATTTGAAAACATAATTTAAAAATAAAAATAGGTTTAGTAAGGCTCGGATATGAAGGTTTCAAACATAATTGTTTGTCATCCATTCGGGGTTGAAAAACCCATTCGTCATCGCCTTTTGGACACAAGGTCCAGGTTTTGACCAAAGCAACACAAGCAACCAGCTCAGATTCACCAAAATCCCAACAAAAGCCACAAAAGCCAACACAGCTCAGATTCTGCAAATTCCCAACAAAAGCCAACACAGGTACAACAATATTCCACAACCTACCAAGTTCACAAGCTCAGCAACATAAACACAAGCAACATAGCTCAAATTCCCAACAAAAGCCAACACAGCTCAGATAGCCAACACAAGTACAACAATATTCCACAACCTACCAAGTTCACAAGCTCAACGGTATCACCACATGTTACACAAGTGAAACAAGTTTCACAAGAGGGTTAGTATATTAGAATAGGGAGGGTCAGTATATATCACCCACCACAAGGGATACACCTCACAAGCAGCACAAGTAACACAAGCAAAGAAAGTCACAAGTGCAGATTTTTTTCACCCAAGCATCAAGGGAGTATTAACCAAACCCATACCACAGGTTTACAAGTCCAGGTTTTGTCACAAGCAGCACAAGTAACACAAGCAAAGAAAGTCCAAGACAACAAATGTCGAACTCACCATGTGGAAAACTAGAAGGGGGTTGAATAGTTTACCGTTTAAAATCTTTTTAACTTGTTAAGTTAGTTTTGAAACTTTCCGTTTGATCAAAGATATATGCACAAACACAATATATAACATGCAAGTAAATGAAAGGAACGATCAAACCACAACACGAGTATTTATCGTGGTTCGGCTACAAGGACTCTTTTTCCTTGCCCTACGTCCACGCCCCGAGTATCCAACTCGAGAGTTTCTTTCACTAGTCAACAAGCTCCTTTCACCGGCGAAGAAAACCTTACACGTCGCTTATACTTTTACCGACACAAAGCTAGATGTCGAGTTCTTTACCAAGGGTACAACCACTCCCGTTAGTTCTTTTACAAGGGTACAACTACTCCCGATACACTTTGTATTTTGAGGACTAAAATACTAACCGATCACTAATGAAAATACACAATCAAATGAAGTGTAAACTACACAAGTCTACACAATGCTAAGCTAACAAGTCTTGCAACGTTGTGTTGAATACTTGTTACTTTTAATGAGCTCGTGAATCTCTTTGCTACAAAAAGAAACTTCACATATGAAATGTTAAAGGGTTAGATGAAAGAATGAATGTGTGTGTGTAAAATATGATGTCAAGTGATAAGCCAAAATTCAACTTGTGGCTTGAAATTTATAGCCAAACCTTCTGCAGGTCTGGCGGATCAGGCGGACCCCTCAGAAGGGTTCCGCCCGTGTACCCCAGGGTACCGCCAGGCTTGCAGTTGGTTTTGCAATAAATCTTTCAAACCAAACAAAGTCACATCTCATAAATCCTTGCAAACCAAACAATGTCACATCTCATAATATCAAGTCAAACACTAAACTTGCAAGCAACATCTTAGTAAGTCAAACAGATTTCTTTCCATAAAAAGTGTTGTGTTTTATGAAATGTAAAATGTAGCAAAAGTCTAGTTTATGCAAGTCTTTAAAACTAAGATTATGTTTTACTTAAAAACTAAAGTTTATATTTTGTCGTTAACAAAACTTAGCGAAGATCGTAAAATATAAATAACGTTTTTAGGCGATATTTGTATTAACAATCTCCCCCTTTTTGTTGATGACAAAACATAAACTTTGTCTTTAAGTAACTCACAAAATCTTGGTGTTTAAGACTTCATTTTTTTTTTATTAAACTTGTTTTACTTAAGTGATGAAAATCATATTAAGTTTTGAAGGTTTAATATATTTCTCCCCCTTTTTGTCGAAACAAAAAGTAGAGTAGCGAAGCGGAAAAATGCACTTGCTCCCCCTTGCTTGTTACTCCCCCTAAAAGGAGTGCCAAGGTGGGAAACATGGATTTTGATCCTACAAAAAAATGGTTAGTTGGTGATATATATAGCCAAGCTTGTAGTTACCACACACATTGCAACCACAATGACAACATAAAAATGATCAAGCAACAATGCATGAAAGTAAGTAGAAAGAAATAGCATTCCAAGTAAAATTTTGACTTATAAAAGTCAAAGGACATGAAACAGGTAAGATTCTTCTAATTCTAAAAACTAAAAAAAATAATAATAACCAAGAAAGAAAAATAAAAGCCTAGTTTCCTAAATTGGGGCAAACGGCCTCCAAATGGTTGTCTCGGATTTGTTTGGGTGGGAAAGAGCATCCAAACGTTCTATGACGTGTTGGAATGCAAACCGGGTTTCATCTTGAAATTGGTGAAGCAACGTTTTGATGCTTGCACCCATTTGCTCACAATTTGAGCAAACATGGGGATGAGTGGGTGGAAATGGGTTGGTTTTGATTTCTTGGTTTGAGGGTTGGTTGGTTTTTGGTTCTTGGGTGGATGATGGGTTTGGTATTGAGTCAAGCAAGGTGGTTTGAAATTCCATTGCTTGATGGAGGTGGTTTTCAACCATGTTTTGTATATCCTCATATGAAGGAAAGAAAGACTCAAAGGTTTGAGCTTGAGAGTGTGGTGGAGTTGGGTGATCATGGTTTTCAAAGTTTGGTTCTCCATAAAGAGGACCATGGATGTCATGGTAGATGGGGTGAAACAACAATGGTTTGGGTTGATGGTACACTTGTTGTGGTGGTTGAGTGTGGTTAAAAAGCTCATTTTGGTCAAGAATTGACCTTGGTGATTCATTTGCAAAAGGTGGTGGTTGTGTAGGTCTTGGTGGAAGATCATTTAGATCTTGGACAAAAGGGTGTGGTGATGTGGGAGGAGACCCAAATAACTCCATAGGTTCAATTTTGGGTAATGGTGATGGTGATGAAGTTTTGGATGGTTGGGTTGGAGCACTTGGTGGAGTTGGGTCAATGGGTGATTTAGTTGGTGGTGGAGTGAGCTCATTGGGTTCATTGGGTGATGGTGATAGAGATGCAAGGTTCAAAAAGTGTTCATTTTTTATAGGTGAAGTGAATTCATCCGAAGATGAGGAGCTTAGGTTGATAGGTTGATTAGACCATAGTGGTTTAACACTTATCCGGGCGGTTTTCCGGATGGGTCGTAATGGTTGAGAGGTGATTGTTGACTTAGTCATGGTGAAAAATGGTTTAGAAGTTTCAGAAATTGTGGTGAAGAAGGTGTGATTTGATAGTGTTTAGGATGGCTTAATTTATAGTGTTGAAGGATTATGGAAAGGAGTGTTTGGATATGATGTTAGTCCATACAAAAATGGAGGTTTCTAATGATTTGGAAAACTAATTGTGGGTTGTCATATCATGGATGTCAATCCAATGAAAATGGTGAAGTGAGAAGACAAGTTTTGCACTAAATGCTTAGTGGTTTTGGTGGATTTGTTGGAGTATAAATCTCAGGGATTTCAAGGATCCTTTAAAAGGGTTCCTTCCTTTATGTGTGAGGGGTCCTTGAGGTTGTTATGGAAAATTTTGAATTTTGGCGGGAAATGGTTTTGGTTAAGTTTATGGAAGAAGAAGTACCCTATTATGCTAAACACATTGCAAGAAATGGGTTTGTACCTAAAAGGATTGGATTTTGGTGTTTGGATGTTGAATTTGTGAAAATAAAATAAAAAAATTCTGCAGGCTTCTGGCGGCACCCTCAGAATACACAGGCGGAACCCATTTGAGGGTGCCGCCTGGTCCGTTGGGCCATTTCTGGAATTCCCAGAAATTGCACTGGCGGAACCCAATTTTGGGTACCGCCAAAGCTTCAAAAATAGGCAGTCCGCGTTTTTGACCTGCGATACGATTTTCAAAATTTTCGAAAACTCCTAAAATCAAAAATATAATGCATATCTGGTTAGGAAATGCAAAAAATGAACATGTAAACACTCATATCATATGCTTTGACCGGGGGCTAGCGATATTCACTAAACTTAGTGAAAATATTATAAGCTTGAAAATTTGACAACTTGCTAAAAGTTGTCTTCCTGCATCAAAGTTAGATGAAACATGTTCCAAATAGTATCAAACATTGTACCAACCTACAAGTACATCACAAGCATTGTTTAAACAACCAAATTAGTTCAAATAGCACCTAGTGCCAAATACTCCTACACACCCGCTCTCATTGACGGTCAATCTTGTTCTTGAGCTTTCCAAGGAACCTTCCAAGATTCTTAAACATCCCCTTTGTTTGCTTGAACTCCGCCGACTCGTTAGGAATATCCGGAAGTTCGGATAGGTATTCGAGAGGTGGAGCCTAGAATTTGGCAAATTGTCATCTTCACTCATTGAGGAAGACGATGATGAGGTAGGAGGATGAGAACGTTTTCCTTGGGTTTTGTACACTCTCTTATCACTAAGTGGAACAAAGGTGTGTGGAATGAAAGTGTAATCAAGACGAAGACCATTTGGAGTTGGTGGAATGGGTAAGATGAACCTAAAGAGACGGGTCAAGAGCATTCCATACGGCATAGCCGTTGTGCCATGCACGGGAATGTCGGCCATTCTCTTGGCCATGTAGTAGGAAAGGTTGAAGGGTTGCCTAACAGACAAGGAGTAGAGCATGTAGCAAAGGCAAAGGTTGATATGGTCACGGTTTCCTATTGTGCTAATGACATTGGCTCTAAGGACTTCCTCCCATTTCTTGAATTGGGGCTTAAGTTCATTCAATTCCATTCCATATGGGTCTTTATCGACCTCATTTCCCGAACGGGTTCTCCTAGTGTTGGTGGTCCTAACAAAGAGGTGGTCACGGAGTACATCTTTTGAGACAAGGGGTGTGTCATAAGGATGGAAACAGTCTTAGAGGTTGTCAAGAGTTGAGAGGGAGTGCAAGTCGGAATAGAGGCAAGTACCACGGTTTGGGACACCTAGGATTTGAGAAAATTCCTCAAGAGTGAAGGAGTATTGATGACTACTAACCCTAAAGTTGATAGACATTTGACCATAGTCATCCGTGGAGAGGACGGAGGATGCATAGAACTCTAGAATGAATCTAGGACAAATAGGCTCGTCGATATTCAAAAGACACTCAAAGTTGATTGTGGCAAATTCGGCGTAAAGGTTTGTACCTTCTAGGAAAGACGGGTCAATGGTTCTACCCTCATGGACATAGTGTTTTTCTAAGACTTTGAAAACGTTGACTTGGTTTGGGGTAAGGCCTTTGGTTTTGTGGTGTTTTGGTAGGTACTTAATGGTGTCCTTGTGGTCGTAGTGGGTTAGAGGAGGCATGATGATTCCTAGAACAACATAATTTCACATTTTAGTTTAAGTAAACTACTATTGTAATTTGGATGTTCTAGTGTGTGCCTATATGAAAACAATGTGGAGGTGCGGTTATCTTGACTCATTTTGATGCTTCAAAAATCGTTTTATGCAAGTTTTGCTATAAAACAAAAGATAACCCAAACGCTCCTAGTTCAATGTAGCTTCGTTTGAATGTACCCGAAAATACATATTGCTTATGTATTCCCTTTAGCATTCAAGAGACATTATGCAAGTGATGTTTTAAACATAACGTTTTGATTTTGTATTCTCAATGCGAGACGAAAAAATATTTGTCCTACTTGTGAGAAATTTTTGGAAGAATTTGACATGGGGTGTTTTAGCAAACATGTTTATACTAAGTAAGAATTCAATTCCTAACTATGGGAAACATGATTAGTTTTGTTAAACACCTAATCTTATGCATGAGTTTTTCAAGTTAATGCATAACCCCAAGTTTTTGTTTTTGTGCAAGAAATAGAATTTCTAGACTCAGATCAGGATTGTAATCAAGTTTAGAATACTTACAATGATGATTGATTTGCAATGTAAATGAATGGAAGACCAAGAATTCGTAGGTATGGATGGATGGTAAAGTGAATAGTAGCAGTTTGGAAGTGGTGGTATGAGATAATGGGTGTTTGGCTTAATATAAACAAAAAAATGATTCTGCAGGTCGGCGGACGGACCCCTGAAATGGGTTCTGTCCGTTGTGTCTGAGGGTTCCGCCGACCCTGCTGAGAAAAAGAGTTATGGATTTGTTTTGATTTTTGTGATTTTTGTCTAATGTCCAGAACTACAATGTAGGTTCCATGAGTCCTAAGCCTAGCCTAATAAGGTTAAAAGGTTCACTTTTAAGGGGTTTTGTGAGAATGTCGGCTATGTTGTCTTCGGAAGAAACTTTCTCAATTGAGATATTTCCTTTTTGAACGTTGTCACGAAGGAAATGATGACGGATTTCAATATGTTTGGTACGAGCATGTTGAACCGGGTTTTTGCTAAGATCAATGGCACCTTTGTTGTCATAAAGAATTGTGATGTCGTTGAGTTGAATTCCGTAGTCGACAAGAGCTTGCTTCATCCAAAGAGCTTGTTGACATGCCTTTCCGGCCAAAACGTACTCGGCTTCCATTGTTGAGATAGCAAGAGCCGTTTGCTTCTTAGAGAACCATGAGGTAAGGCAATGTCCAACAAAAATACAAATACCACTTGTACTTTTTCTATCGACATAGTCACCGGCATGATCCGAGTCGGCATACACTATGGTGTCTATTCCCGTTCCTTTGGGATACCATAAACCTAAATGTGTAGTGCCCTTAATATACCTAAAAATCCTTTTAACGGCTTCGAGATGGGTAGTCTTAGGATCTTCTTGAAAATGAGCACATAGACAAACACTAAACATAATGTCGGGTCTACTAGCTGTTAGGTAAAGTAGACTACCAATCATACCTCTATATTTAGTGCTATCTATGGATTCACTTTCCTCATCCTTGGTGAGTTTAGTTTCCGTGGACATGGGTGTTTTGATTGGTTTCGAATCTTCTAATCCAAATTTCTTAAGCATGTCCTTAATATATTTAGATTGGTTAAAGAAGATACCATCTTCTAGTTGTTTAATTTGGAGTCCTAGGAAAAAGTTGAGTTCTCCCATCATACTCATTTCAAACTCGTCATGCATGATTTTTGAGAAATCCACACATAATTCTTGACAAGTTGATCCGAATATAATGTCATCAACATAGATTTGGACTATGATAATATGTGAATCTTTCTTCTTAGTGAAGAGAGTATTATCAACTAAGCCCATGGTATACTTATGGTCAACTAGGAAGGTTTTAAGTCGATCATACCATGCTTTTGGAGCTTGCTTAAGTCCGTAAAGAGCATTTTTAAGTTTGTAAACATGATTTCATTTTTCAAAATCGATGAAGCCCGGTGGTTGAGCAACATACACTTCTTCATCAATGACTCCGTTTAGAAATGCACTTTTGACGTCCATTTGAAAGAGTTTGAAATTATGTGCACATGCATATGCAAGTAAGATTCTAATTGACTCGAGCCTAGAAACCGGAGCAAAAGTTTCATCGTAGTCAATGCCTTCTTGTTGGTTATATCCTTGTGCAACTAGCCTAGCTTTGTTTCTAGACACAATTCCATTTTCATCCATTTTATTTCGAAATACCCATTTTGTTCCAATTATATTTTGACTCTTTGGTTGAGGAACTAATGTCCATACATCATTCCTAACAAATTAGTTTAACTCTTCTTGCATTGCAATTACCCAAGACTCATCTTTAATGGCTTCATTAATATTTTTAGGTTCAATGGTTGACACGAAACAAAAGTAGTTGCTTTCATTTTGAACTTTTGACCTTAGTGTTCTTTCGTTAATGTTACCAATGACACCATCTAATGGATGACTTTTAGATTCTTTGACATTGACAAGTTCTTTGTTTAATAGTTCATCTTCCTTGTCATCACTTAAAATTTCTTGATTTTCTATTGCTTGGCTTTCAACTAAGTCATCATCTACCAAAGGTGATGTCTTAGAGGGAGGTGGACTCTCGTCAAATGTTACGTTCAACGATTCCTCGACTCTTAAGGTTTCTTTGTTCAAAACAATGTATGCTTTACTATTTTGTGAATATCCAAGAAATACACCTTCATAAGACTTTGGGTCAAATTTGGTGAGATAATCTTTGGTGTTAAGAATGAAACATTTACTCCCAAACACTCTAAAGTATCCTAATGTAGGCTTTTTACCTTTATATAGTTCATAAGGAGTTTTATTCAAAAATGGTCTAATTAAGACTCGATTTAAGATGTACGTTGATGTGTCGACGGCATTATACCAAAACTTTTGTGGAATGTTTTGTTCATTAAGCATTGTTCTACTCATCTCTTGCAATGTCCGGTTTTTACGTTCTACTACACCATAAGATTGAGGAGTACGTGGAGCCGAAAAGTTATGAGTTATTCCATTATTGTCACAAAAGTTTCCAAATTGAAATTCATTATCAAATTCACGACAGTGATCCGTTCTAATAGACACAATATTAGACCCTACTTGATTTTGAATTTTCTTACTTAGAATTTCAAATTTATCAAAAGCTTCATTTTTACTTTTCAAAAATTTTGTCCAAGTATATCTTGAGTAATCATCAACTATGACCAAAGTGTAGAAGTTACCTCCATAACTTTGTATAGCGGATGGACTAAATAAATCCATATGTAAAAGTTCTAGACACCTAGATGTAGAAACCAAGTTTTTTGCCTTATGGCTATTATGGACTTGTTTACCGACTTTGCAAGCATCACAAAAGTATTGGTCATATTTCAACTTAGGTAGGTTTCGAACTAAGTCTTTGGAGGAGAGGTTTTGGATTAGTCTCATGTTAGCGTGTCCTAAACGTCTATGCCATAAAGTTGAAGATTCATCTAATGAGGTAAGACAAAGTTTGTCTCTAGATGTTGGATCCATCTTCATGACATATACGTTGTTCTTAAGGACACCTTTGGCTATGGTTATACCATCTTTAAGTATTTTACTTCCGTTTTCACTAAAAAGAACATTATACTTATTACGACAAAGTTGACTAATACTAAGGAGATTAAAACCTAAGTTATCAACATGAGCTACATCATCTATAAAAAGGGATTCATGAGAGATTGTACCTTTTCCGATGATTTTGCTCTTAGCATTACTACCAAACGTAACATTACCTCCATCACATTTGTGATAAGAAGTGAAGAGGCTTTTGTTACCCGTCATGTGCCTTGAACAACCGCTATCTTTAATCCATTCATCCGGTTCCAAACAAACTTTGAGGCACCCCTATTTTATAAAAAACACTCACACATTTGCTCCCCAATTTCTCATGGGTCCATTTTGGTTAAGCATACCAAGTATGAAAATAGAGCATAAGGGTTCCATGGCATGTAATTTGGAGTTTGGTAATGTCTAGGAGTGTTTTGGTTCCAAACATGTTGGTAGTTTGGTCGAGCGTTGAAGTTGCTCTTTGGAAAGGGGCGTTTGGGAATTGGAGTCTTAGGTCTTGGTTGAGTAGTCTTAGCTCTAAATTCATTTTTACTAAATCCTACTCTAGTTTTAAACACATGCTTTGTTCCATTTTTGTATGTAACTTTAACAAATTTTGAACGATCCGATGTGGATGGAGTTACTGCTGCAGCAGACCTGGCGGAACCTTCGGGTCCAACGGGCGGAACCTTGGATTGGGTTCCGTCTGATCCGCAGGCTGCTGTAGCAATTTTATTTGTTTCTTATGCAATCTTTTCTTGTTTCGTTTGACCCTTTGAAGTTTCTATTTTCGTAAATCCTAGTCCTGTTTTATCAAATGGTGACTTTTGAAGTTTCATAATTTCATCCGCACAAGAAATGCTCTTATCGAACTTCTTAAACTTTGTGGTTTGTTTTATTAGATCATTTTGAGTAATTTTGAGTTTCTCAACTTCTAGTTTAAGCTCTTCACATGATTTGCAAGATGTGTCAATACCTTTACTCTTTTCTAATCTCTTAGTTTTTTCTTTTAACTCATAAACTTCATTTTCTAAAAATTCCTTTTAGTTTTCAAAAATTTATTTTTGTTTATGATTTTTAAGCTTAATTCACAAAGTTTGTTATATTCTTTTTGTAAAGTGTCATCATCAATAGAGGAGTAAGATGAGTCGGAGAATACCTCATTTGAGTTGTGAGCCATGAGAGCAATAACATCATTCTTTGGCTCATCGTCATCTTCTTCATAGTCACTCCAAGCACCACCCACAAAAGCTTGTTGAGGTTTGCTCTTGGGTGGTTTTGGACATTCTCCTACAAGATGACTTGTGTCTCCACACCTATAGCATTTTCTTTCAACCTTTCCTTTCCTATCATCATGATCTTTTCAGAAAGTTTTCTTGTCATCTTTAGGTTGCCTTACAAACTTTCCTCTTCTTCGAAAGAACTTCTTGAAGTCTCTAACGGCCATAGCATATTCCTCATCATCACTATCCGAAGTGGATTCTTCATTATCACTTGATTGGACTCTAGCTTTCAAGGCAATGGACTTAACTTTTTCTTTCTTGCCTCTAACTAGTTCCGAATCTTTTTCCATTACCATTTCATGAACTTTGAGGTTTCCAATTAGCTCATCAAGTGACATGCTTGAAAGATCTTTGGATTCTTCAATTGCCGTCACTTTTGCTCTCCACTTCGGATGGAGTGCTCTAAGAAATTTCCTGACAAAATTCTTACTACAAAAAGATTCATCAAGTGCTTTAAGTGAAGTAATAATAGTATTAAATCTAGCAAAAGCATTATCAATAATCTCATCTTCGGAAATAACAAATTGTTCATATTGTTGAACAAGAAGATCAATTTTGTTATCTTTAACTTGTGAGTTTCCTTGATGAGTGACAATTAAAGATTGCCAAATATCTTTGGCGGTTTTACACAAAAAGACTCTTTCATATTCTTTCTTAGGCAAAGCGTTGTAAAGCATCATTTTAGCTTCATTATTTTTACCAATTAGTTTCTTTTGATCATCATCTTTAATGTTAGTAACTACGTTATCACCATCAATGATTATATACCACAAATCTATATCTTTAGATTTCACGTAAGTTTCAAAACGGTTTTTCCAATATATAAAACCATTTGCTTCAAATAGTGGTGGTCTTTGCATAGATTGCCCTTCTTTGTAATTTCAAAATCCATGGATCGTTTCAAGTTTTAAAACACAATATATTTTAAAAGCTTGAGTAACGTAGCTCTTGATGCCAATTGTGGAAAACTAGAAGGGGGGTTGAATAGTTTACCGTTTAAAATCTTTTTAACTTGTTAAGTTAGCTTTGAAACTTTCCGTTTGATCAAAGATATATGCACAAACACAATATATAACATGCAAGTAAATGAAAGAAACAATCAAACCACAACACGAGTATTTATCGTGGTTCGGCTACAAGGACTCTTTTTCCTTGCCCTACGTCCACGCCCCGAGTATCCAACTCGAGAGTTTCTTTCACTAGTCAACAAGCTCCTTTCACCGGCGGAGAAAACCTTACACGTCGCTTATACTTTTACCGACACAAAGCTAGATGTCGAGTTCTTTACCAAGGGTACAACCACTCCCGTTAGTTCTTTTACAAGGGTACAACTACTCCTGATACACTTTGTATTTTGAGGACTAAAATAGTAACCGATCACTACTGAAAATACACAATCAAATGAAGTGTAAACTACACAAGTCTACACAATGCTAAGCTAACAAGTCTTGCAACGTTGTGTTGAATACTTGTTACTTTTAATGAGCTCGTGAATCTCTTTGCTACAAAAAGAAACTTCACATATGAAATGTTAAATGGTTAGATGAAAGAATGAATGTGTGTGTGTAAAATATGATGTCAAGTGATAAGCAAAAATTCAACTTGTGGCTTGATATTTATAGCCAAACCTTCTGCAGGTCTGGCGGATCAGGCGGACCTCTCAGAAGGGTTCCGCCCGTGTACCCCCAGGGTACCGCCGGGCTTGCAGTTGGTTTTGCAATAAATCTTGCAAACCAAACAAAGTCACATCTCATAACTCCTTGCAAACCAAACAATGTCACATCTCATAATATCAAGTCAAACACTAAACTTGCAAGCAACATCTTAGTAAGTCAAACACATTTCTTTCCATAAATGTATAATGACAAAACTTGCCATAAATGTGATGTGACAATTCTATTTTTAGAAAATAAAAAGTTTTGTGTTTTATAAAATGTAAAATGTAGCAAAAGTCTAGTTTATGCAAGTCTTTAAAACTAAGATTATGTTTTACTTAAAAACTAAAGTTTACATTTTGTCGTTAACAAAACTTAGCGAAGATCGTAAAATATAAATAACGTTTTTAGGCGATATTTGTATTAACATGTTGTAAATGATTATTCATTTATTTAAATGTAAATTGTTTGTAAATGTTGTAAATGATTATTCATTTATTTAAATGTTAATTGTTTGAAAATGTTGTAAATGATTATTCATTTATTTAAATGTTAATTGTTTGAAACTTAAAAGTCTGCTTTTTTGTAGAGTGTTAGTTCTGCACCAGTTATACCCCCTGATCCCGCACTGGCACCACCTAGTCCAGAAGAGGATCCAGAGATGATGAGATGGATCCAGAGATGGATGATGATGAGATTGCTGCTGCTGATGATGAGATGGATCCAGAGATGGATGATGATGATGATGAGATTGCTCCTGCTGATGATGAGATGGATGATCATGATGCTGATGATGTTGATGAGATTGCTGTTGCTGCTGATGGTGTTGATGAGATTGCTGCTGCTGATGATGATGATGTTGCTGATGAGAAGGTTCTTCCTTTGCCACCTTCGCCATCCATATCAGATATCACTTATGAGTCAGACACTTCAGATGCCTTAGGTCATGCACTTGAGACGGAGGTCAGATCTACTTTTGAGGTTGGCGAGTCTTCGACCAGACCACGAGTTTCTCCTGCCGAACTTAGGGCAGAGTTGAGTCGTTTGAGGGATGACATCTCTTGGTGTCGGGGTCGCTATGTGTCGATGTCGAGGAGGTTGTGTAAGCGACAATCTGATGTCAAAGGATTGAGGAGGGAAGTCAAGCGTGATAGGAGAGATATAGGTGATGTGTATGTTACGTTGGATGAGCACGCATCTAGGTTGAGTGATTTAGAGAAAGCGGCTGTAGAGTTTCAAGAGCAGTTAGAGTCTTTTGAGAAGAGGATGAAAGAGATAGAGAAGTTGCTGGAGCAGGTGGACAGTGATAGTAGTTAGTATTATAGTTAGTATCTTGATAGTAGTTTGCCTTTGTATGTCTTTATTTTCAATATGTATGTCTTTATTTTCAATATGTATGTTATTTAACAAACCTTTGAACTCTAACTGCTTATTTATTTAATTCGAATGATTTTTTTTATTATTACTTTGTTTAAATTATTAATAACATTATTGATTGATGATGTAAATTATTATGCAAATTCTTTGGTCAGATGAGCCAAAGAAATCCTTTCTGGTGCCGATGTAACAGAGGATTTATTGTAGAACGGAAATCCTGGCAAGATGGTAGTCGTGGGCGACTGTTTTATGCATGTCCTCTTTCAGTGGTAAATAATCATACGTTTGCTTAGTTATGTAAATAATTTGTTTGTTAAAAATACATTTCTTATTATTTTCTTAACATGTAACAGCCAGGTACAAAAGACTATGGGTGTCGATACTTCAAGTGGAAAGATGAATTTGAAGCAGAGCACTTTAATCAAGCCTCTTCTTTAATGCATTGCTCAAACTGCGTTGCTACAAAAAATGAGAACAAGTTGTTGAAGGCAAGAATAAAGGCGCTGGAAATGGAGTTAGAAATGGCAAGGAATCCTGAGGATCACGCTTGTCAGTCAAGTGCCCGGCTCCATGATCTTTTAAATGAGATGAATATTCTTCATATGTCGTAGATTTTGTTGCTTTAAATAATGTGTTAACGATGTTGTTTAATTAAATAATAACAGTTACTGTTGTAATTATTTAATGTGGTAATTTTTAACGTAACCGTTGTTGTTGTTGTTATTTAAATAAAATACATTACACGTCAATTATACAAAATATTTCAAATATATATATATATATATATATATATATATATATATATATATATATATATATATATATATATATATATATATATACACAAAAGTACAAAAAGTAAAAAAAAAAAGTACAAAATAAAAAAAAAAAGTACGAAAGTACCACTAGGGTACCACTAGAAAGGGTTAGTATATGAATTTAGAGAGGGTTAGTATATCCTACATTCCTACCCCTCTTCCCGTTCCCGCTCAGACTTTGAAGGAGTACGTGTTTATGAGCCGGACCCACTTAGATAACTTTTTAGATTTACTTGTATTATATAACAAGTAAGGCGGCGGCCGGCCGCGTTGCGGCTTGGCGAGGTTATATGTTTGCGTTCTTTTTAGCACATAAACAGTTTTAATGAGCAACCGATAAAACCAACTAAATATGTGCAATAGCAATTTAGCCACCAGTACCAATTTTGGGCAAAAAAAGCTTCTATCATAGACATTTAGCATTAAAAATGGAACAATGGGTTAAAGCCTTACAAATGGATCAATGGGTTAAAACCTCATATATATATTCTCTCGGCTCACTAAATGAACCAAACTAAATAGGTAAGTTCCAAACGACACAATTTGTACTACCAAACACCCTTTCGGGGCAGGAAATACGCAAACCAAACGCCCTTGATGGGCTGAAAATAAGTTGAACGAAACGCCACTGATGGCTGAAAAAAAGCAGCACCAAACACCCCTTTTGTGCAGAAAAATAAGCAAACAAAACGCACCCTTTTGTGCAGAAAAATCGGCAACCAAATGTTCCTTTCTGGGCAGAAAAATCAGCAACCAAATGCAGCCTTTTGTGCAGAAAAATCAGCAGCAAAACAGACCCCTTTGTGCAGAAACATCAGCAACAAAACGTACGTTTTTTATGCAGAATAAGCAGATCCAACGCATACTCCAACCTACTCGACAGTATAAGAAACAAAGGCAAACACTCCCTAGCCTTATGTGGTCCAGCTGATGGCTTGGGAGCCTAAAACACACAACAAATAAAAGACCACACATTAGAAAAAATAAACCAAAACATTTGAAAATTCGTTTTATAGTAATGCGTTTTGATAGTATAATATATACTTACAAAAACACCAGTAGTTTTATCAAGCATCCAACAGTTAGGAGCGTTGATCCTCTTCATATATTTCTTCAATCCTGTTGCGTGCAATATCAGAATAACAATATTATTCCTTCATACTTTACTTAGCTATAGAAATAACAGTTTTAAATAAACTTTATGTTTAAATTGCAAAACTCAATATTACTAATATCTCAGTTCAACAAAAAAGAATCACAGTTTCATTACCTTACTACATAAATTGAACAGACCATACACATAAACACAATATGAAAAAACCCTATATAACCGTTATCATATTATATTAATGATATATAAAAATACCTAAACGCCAATGTTACTTGCACCAAAGAGAGTCATTTTTAGGGTCAGATTTACGAATAGAGTAGGAGTACCAAACAGCCGCCGTGGCTGCAATCACACTCTCAGCTGATTTATCTGATCCCAATTTGAAGTCGGAATACATAACTGAAAATTGCATACCGAAACATACGAATGGTCATAAAAGGTTTAAATCAGGCTCAATATCAGACATTTACGCATATAAGCAAATAGTACTAAACATTATGTACCTATCCACGGGTTCCTTCCCCCCCCCCCCTTTTTCAGATATATGAATATTTATAAATCCTTGGGTCATCGTCGGAGAGAAGTGACCTAATCATTTAAAGCGTCTGCGCAATGTCGCCAACTGGTAGCATATCTAACAGGCGAGCTGGAGGTGCTATCATTAGGCGTTGTCTTCCGAAATTATATGATTATATCCATTAATCATTAGAAATTGAAACGTGTAAACGTATTCTTAAGTGTAAAAATATGTTGAGCTGTTTGACTTTCTGTCACTTGTAAAACCGTTTACTTTTTTTTTTTCAAAATTTCAAAGTCAACAAGGTTTTGGATAAATATTTAAGGTAAGTTGTGGTTGTGGCAGCGGTTCAGGAACTTACCAACGCATAAATTCGCATGCTTTTGTCGCCGAAAATGTTATAGTTACTTCCACGTTTATTACCTGCAAACACCAATTGAAATAATGGATTCAAGAGTCAAAGGCAGAGCATAGAAGAAAAACTAAAAATATACAGTATAATCAATCTACGAACAAATTGAAATAGATCATGACCAGTCGAAGAAGAAATAACGCTTACAGATTCTTCGATTGGACAGTCGTAATTGCTGAATCACTGAGACCACCAGCCTTCTTAGAAATTTCAGTACCTATAAATAAAAGGTTGATATAAGTCAATAGATAGACACTTCTAAATTCTCATCATAACGATACCAAAGCATTGTTTTTTTGTAACTCTTAACTATCCTGCCGATGATGTTAATTGGCCAAAAAAAATTATATACATAAACAACTACATTTCAAAACCAAAAAATTCATGAAACTATATCCTATACACCGGAAAGGTTACGTAAGGTTTTTGACGTCATAGACAGAATGCCTTTAACTTTTAAGGAGCAATAAATGAATACACATAAGTTGCTTTACGAATACTTGTACCTGTATGTGAGTGTTTAATTGTTGGACTTTAGAGTATTGATCTAATATCATTGTACAATATATATAGAGCGATGTACATATAGTTTACATGTTACGACCATTTTTTAGAGGCTTTAACGGCAACTACTATCTGATGTAGAAGAACTATTTATGTAGTTTGTTCAAACAAATGAAGTTAAAAATGACAAAGAAATTAAGACCTTGAATGCAGAACGCAGAGGGTTCCTTTCCTTTACTTCTTCTGCTAAAAGTACTCGATTCTCTTTATCTCCATTTGAAGGTGGCAACATATTGAAAACAATTATATCTAAGAGCTTGGAATCAAAAGGATCTTCTAATAAAGCCAAAAATCCAGGTTTTAAAACTGCCCAAACCTGAAGCACACAAAATTTTAGATAGGGACACTTACTAAAATGAAAAATATCTTGTTTTTATATAAACTTACCTTCTGCCAATTGTTTCTGCAGCAACAGCAAGGTGACTTTTTTATAAGATATTTGTTGTTCTCCTCAGGAAGGTGACCTCTTTCTACTGCTGTCCTCATTGTGCACAGGAATAACTCCATTATCAGGTTCATCTTTATCATGCACAACTGTCGTCTAGTCTCCTAATCCTATGTGTTGAAGCCAATCGTTAACCTTTGGTGATCATAGTGTTCAAAAAAATCAACAGATAAATAAGGAAAATTTGAAAACCGTTGTTCAGTATCTAAGTAAAAAGCGCTTTAGAAGCAGTTTTATATAAGGTATGTAATTATCGCGCGATAATCCATTTAGATTTATTCACATAGAGAACATCGTAACTGATGGATACTCAAGAATACCTGTTCTTGCTTCTCATGAATTTCCTCAACTATTGCAGGTTCCTTCAATGCAAAATGCAAGTATATAACTTGTGATGCCTTCTTTAGTAAACACCACTTGAACTGTTGGAGTACAGTTGGTTTGTTAGTTAAAATTATTTATCGATTCATGCTACTAACTAATAATTTAAACCTGGAGCTGTAAAAGCACAAAAACAGAAGTGCATAATGTATATTACACAGATTCATTACCAAAGCTGTAGATGTTTCTTACTGGTGAAGTAACCGGAAATCCCTACACATCGAGATAACGTTTTTAAGTCGTGAAAGCACAACTCACAACTCGCAAGTATGGCTTAGCATTCTAAATACTTAAACTTCAGTGACCTATTTGGTTAATCCCTTAAACTTTTAAAAATTCAAAAGGAAAAAATATGTTAAATGTTAGTTACCTGTAGTTGGGAGTTGATTGTCGGTCGAGATCTTGGCATAAAGGCATATGATCTTCTGTTCTTCACGGCATCTTCTTCATTCTCCATCTTGCAAACAAAACTAAAAAAATTACACCCTAAATAAATAAATTATAAATGCATTTTTCATTTAAGCATTTCATCAAACACATGGTTTGCAAGCAATTTCCTTCATAAACGTTCTTTCATTGGGTGTTTGTGATTACATATAGAAAGTGCATATTTCTTAAATAAGCAGTTTAGTATAAACAACTTCTAAAATTAAAACTTCATAACAGTTTAATTTGTCAAATAATCAAAGCTTACAACTAACCTATCTAATCAAAGAAAAGTTAAAAAAAAAAAAAAATTAAAACTTACATCTTGAATGCTATTTGTTTCTGTAACCTATTTATTTCTGGTACATGTACAACAAACACACATCTTGAATCTTGAATCTTGAATCTTTTATCAATAAAATCTGTTACACATAAACCTTGGAACTTCCTCATATGGTACGGATGACACCAATCGAGTAAGATACAAAAAATTTATGTGCGAATGGTTAGTGCGATTTGACTGTAACAGATCTTCCTCATACGCCATCAGATTATCTGATTTGACTGTGTGTGTATTTGTGTGAGATTAGGATAGTGTTTGTGTGGTGTCGACACCTCTGGTATATGGGGATGTAGGCGGGCCAAAGCAACAATGGACCAAACTTGGGCCAGTAAACATGGGCTCAAGGAGCCTGGGTGATTTTGGCGGGAAATCCGGGTTGCAAAACGACGTCGCCAATGTTGGTTTTTAAATATATTAGTAAAGTAATGGTTTTGATAAGTAATGGGAAGGTGAACAAATTAGTCAAATTAATAATTTTTCATCAACTGAAGAGACACTGAGCCTGAACAATGAAATCTTGGTTCAAGTTAAATCAAATTATGTCAAGTTATTGGACATGCCAGCACATGTCTGTAAGCTTAAAAGTGCTTTAAGGTAGAGCATTTTCACATGCTTTTGCATGTCCTGTTCCTTTTTTTTCCCCCTTAGATGTATGACCACTTGTTGCCTTCGTGTTATCTTGCTAACGTTCCATTTGTAAAGCCTATACGTTTGGTTAATCCAGACCCAACTTGGAAATTTCTAGTTTAAAAATGGTCGCATAATACTTTCTGAATTTGACCTTTCCCTCGTGAGTCAGCCAAACACATACAATTCAGCAACTCGAGTGATCGCGTCCATAAAAGGTGCATCAAACTATCTCATGTGGAGTTCCAAGTTCCAACACCTTGTTTCTCTCCAAGACTTATCTGTAGTAAATCCGAGAAACTTAAGTCTAAATTTGCAACAAGACTCTGACAGAGTAAATCCAAGAAATGCAAGAAACGTTAGCCCAGATTGGCAACCAAAGACCGCCGAGTCAGCTCAAATCCGTTCAAAGTCAGTTGTTGGGAACGTCTGCTTGACGTTTGGGCAATAAACACACCCTAACAATTTTAACAGCGAAGCTTTGACTTGTATACAAATTTTACAGCAGTGTCTTCCAAAAAATTTCAGCTTCGCGTTTAACTCATTTAGGAGCAATTGCTCAATGTTCAATATGACATGGTAGTAAACTTGAGCTGGGGAGGATAATAGTTGTTTTTCAAGTTTTTGTTCAGATTGTGTATTATACACCAATTAAAAAGTATGATATGCTACGACGTTATTTTAACGTGTTATAAGACTTTCAGTTTCTTATTTCACAAATGCCTGCATTTGATTTTACACAGATTTGATAATAAAAAAAAAAAAAAAAAAAAAAAAAAAAAAAAAAAAACAGTTGAAACTCTGAAAGTAATAGACTGCTTAACTGCAATAGCCCGGGGGTGAGACCATCGTTCCACACATCTGTGACCTTTTCCATGAGATAATCGTTAAATGGGCATTAAATCTACATTCGAGGAGAAGAATAAAACTCAATTTGCTAATGCAGATACTAAACACTGACGTCAGCTTAAATTTGATGGTTTACTATATCATTATCATCCAAAAATGTAACCTTGATAGCATAATTAATACAAGCAAAATGTGCTGGAACAATTGGCCTATGAGAGCTCAGTTATCACACTTTCACACTTGTCTTCCAAGATCTTCACAGCTTCAGTGAATAGCACCTCTGGAGGCAACGCTCCAGTTGATTCAATAGTGACTGAGGTATGAAACACATGATAATGATCAGTAAATTTCAACTGGCTTATGTGAAAGGCTTTGACTTGGTTTATTTTTATTGCTATTGGGTCAAACGGGTAAAAGTAGACCATTACCTAATCAAGTCTTAATTAACTTATGAACCATTTTACAAAGAAAGAATGTATATATATACTGTAATACAATTACAGTAATAGTTTCATAAACATATTGGTATTTAAATTCTTTATTCATTATTAAAGTATAAAAATGTTAGGTGGGTCAGCTTAAATTGAACCTTTTAACCAATTATGCCACTTATAACAGATTAACAGCATCAAAAACCAACTGAGTGTGTAACTATACTTACAGATAAAATGATCTTTCACGCGTCGTAAAGCCACCTTTTCCTCCCATCCAGGTTCTCTGATGCATTCCCTACATAGGGTACAAGCTCTTGGTCGAGCCGCAGTGGCCCTTTGATTACCACCAATATCTTCAATGTCAAATACATTAACTGGGCATTTTTTTACAAGTTTCTGAGCATCCTCGCCCTCTATGTCTTTCAACAATACAACCTAAAACGACAAGCAAAATATCCATAGTATTATTTCTGTCACAACCAAGATAACAGGGCTATCTAAAAGAAGTCACGTGTAACTGCAAAAAGTTAAAATATATAATGTTGTCACCTCAGGGAGCATTCTGTACCAAGCGGTAGCAACAGGAGACCATTTGGCATGTGTTTTACCCATGCCTTTAACAGCATGCGCTTCTAGCTCAATTTCCTACGAACAAACGAAACATTACAACCACTCTGCTGAAATAATAAGAAAACATACAAAAGTATGAATGCCTCAAGCTAAAGTATCACCTGTCCAGGCCCAAGTTTTGATAAGATGATATTAGGCATAACAGTGATAGGATTTTCGGAAAATTCTGGTAAAGATTCTTGGCTGGAAGTAAATGAAGTGTATGTTTTTGGTTTTGATGACGGATCTGCAGTACTTTCGGTGGGCAGCAGATATTGACTACCAGATGGTAACCACTTCAGATCGTGAGAGTACACTGTATTCCATTATCACAATCAAACAACACAAAAAGGTCGTTATAAAAATATGTTCACAGTCAAGACTAGAGCATCATATGTAAGGGTATCCTTGATACCTGTGCGACGTTCACCGGATCCTTTCTCATTCTTGAAATGAAGATCAAAGACAATGCAATTTTTTTCGTTAGGAACATCGTTTTCTGAAGATAACAGAAAACAATGAGAAGTTAACAATGTATAAATTGCCAAATATGTATGTTAAAAGAACACAAATGGGTAAGAATGTGGAAGATGATAATACCTGACATATAATCAAATAGCCTTGGGTCGACCTTTATTGGAACGAGTCCTAATCGGTGGGCAAGTACTTCATCTTGTACAACGGATGAACTGTATTGAATAAGAACCTTCTCAATGGCCATTGTAGGCACCTGCAGACACAGGCTATCCCTTTAAACTCTAGCTATTGTACACATAATACATAGTCTAGACGCACTTTAATAGTATACTATAACTACATCCCATAATTACCAGGGTACATTATTCCCTGAAGTTCCCATCTGAAACTGCTTATATAGTTATATGCTGCAAATACAAATGTGTATTTCTAATTGCTGGTGTAGTCCAATATAAGCAGATTCCACCAAAACAATCAAAACTGGTTATTTGCTTTGATAAAACACAATAAGCATATAAACACTTAGATAAGCAAATCCCAAAGTCCAAACACCCCGTAAAATTATAAAGCCAAACAGCAATCCATATCAATACATATATAAACTATAAAAACATGTTGTATATGCAAAAGAAGTAAAAAGTACCTCGGATATGAGGATTCGTCGAAACGCATTGGCAATAGAAGCATCGATACCAATCAAATCAAACTCCATATCCTCTTCAGTCATCTTGATAATGTCAACTTTAAAATTCTTCCTAAACTCATTCAACCTTACACTATTATCAACTCCCATTGCCGCGTACGCTCCAGAAAACACAATATTCTCCGTCTTCAATACCCAAACACAAACATAACAAAAACCCAAAATTAATCATCTTTTAAACTAACAAAAATACCATCTTCTTTCAAATTAACCTTACATCCATCAAAACAAAGGAAAAAAACAACCATTTCAACCTTAAACTAGCGAAATTAACAGAAAACGTCATCTTTTTAGAGGGTGTTCGGGATTGCTTATCTTTTCTGCTTAACTGCTTATCTGTTTCTAGATAAGAGGTAGGAAGCTGCTTATTTCAAACTGCTTTTACAAGATGTAAATAGTACCATTACTTTACCGACACATTTATGGATTTGACTGAATTCACTCATTTTTTAACAAAATAAGCTTACTACAAATTACTAAGGTACTTATTTCTAAGCAGCTTGTAACTTATAAATACCAATTTAGAAGCAGAAAAAAATAAGCAATCCCAAACACCCCCTTAACTAAACATCCATCAAGATTTAAACTAGCAGAATCAACAGAAAACATGTTTTTTTAGACTAGCATAAAAACCAACAAAAAGGGAAACACTAAAGTAACATATGAAAAAGAAGTGTAGAAGGAAGTTACATGGGTAGGTGCATCATTGTTGCAAAAGACACGTGTCTTTTGTTGTTGAAGATGGTCTGGAAGCTGATTCTTTGGAAGTTCTGGTAAATCCCATAGTGGTACCTTTGGCATCTTTGCGTTTAAAGATTTTGACAGAACTGGCTGAGTTGTGTGTGTGCAGGGTTTAATGATTTTTAGGGTTTTTGATAGAGGTGAAGCTCAATTTTACGCTTTTACCCTTGCATTTGTATCATAAGTTGCGTTTTACCTCCTTTTGGTTTTTTTAATTTTGTTTTTGCCCTGTGCTATATAAAAGCAATTGTTCGTCGAGTCTAGGGTTGTCAACAAAGCCGGGTTGACCCGAACCATATAACCTGGTTTCTTATCGGTTCAGGTTGCGGATTATTTTTCAAAACCCAAACCCGATATAACCCGACCCGATAACACATCTATCCTCAACTTGTGTTTTTTTACTAGAAACATGTCTTGTGTGTGATTAGAGCAAGCGACAAGAGTTGTATACCAGAGTCGCAAATTCTCACTTCCAATTTTCCAACTTTTAACCAACTGATCACAAGGTCTGACCCAACCACCATGCAGACTAAAAGCATGTAAAGCCTTTTTCTTTCTGTCTGAGAAGGCTGATTTCTCAAAGTTGTTGGGTTGTTGCACAAAGCTACAATTGAACTTGAGACATCTCATATTATAGTGAGGATAGTCACAAGTATTTTACTACTGGGTGACACTTGAAGCTAGTTTATGTTTTACAAATGTTTATGTCTTAGAGTTAGTATTTGTTAAAATTGAACCTAGGTTATTTTGTTTTGATAGTTGATATGATATATATCTTTGTTTCTCATGTTTAGTTAACATATAAACTTTTGCACAGGGTCTGCCGGTTATCTCATCTATGGCCCTCGAGTAACTAGCGTTTAGTGTTATATATATAGAGTAGTTTGCCAAGAAGCATGTAGCATTATAAAGTTTGTTTCGACTCCAGTATATATATATATATATATATATATATATATATATATATATATATATATATATATATATATTGAACGGGTTTAGACTCTAGTATTAGAAACGTTACCCCCATTGAAATGCTAAAACATAAATGAACCAATGGGCACCCTGGAACAATATTTGAGACCCTAAATGCAAATTCGTCAACCAAGGAAAGATGGTATTAAAACTTGGACAAATATGTTTCATTTTAGAGTCAAATTCATATCGTCATAGTTTGATCTATCAAACGCAACAACATAACATGTTGCGTTTGATTTGTAACCTCTAGCTTCATTATAACACAACGCACAAGTTTTTAACAACTGCTTTTACATCCAAATGTGTCTTGAAGTTTATTGTTTCATGAAGCTTACAAAAGTATTACCTAAAACTATCAATTACAATTTATTAGAATATTGCAACCGGAGAATCCTGACAAACTGAGAATGATCAATTCTTTTTGAAGTCAATATTTCTTGAAGACAATAATGCTATTCTGTTCCAACTACAGGCACAAAAAGTTAACCCTCATTTAAGTCAAAAACTTGATAAACCAAAAATAACACACAGGTTACAAGGAGATATAAAAAGGATGATTCGTTGAGGCGTCTTGATCTAGCTTTACTTGCCATTAACCATTGCAAAATTGTAATGTTACTTGAAGAGTTCTAAGTTCAACCAATCCCTGCCAAAAAAAAAAGAATTTGAAATTAACATTCTGCAATCTCAATGACCATTTCCAGAACTAGTGAATTTATAAAGGTAGCAATTTCAACCAAGTTATAGCAAATATATCGATTTCACAAACAAGATAGATAGATATAAATTTGAAGAGAAAATAAACACTCAGTTAAGTTAAAGGATCAAAATTCACCCAAACTGTATTGGTTATGCTGTTATGCATACAATCTCTTCAAAATCTTTTCATTCAACATTTGAGATTATATATATATATATATATATATATATATATATATATATATATATATATATATATATATATATATATATATATATATATATATATATAGTAGGGTTCTAGAGAAAAGTCTATTTAGATAGAAAAGTGAGAAAAAAAGTTATAGGGTCGAATTTAACAATAGTCGAAAGTTCAGGGTAAAAAATAGAAAATGCTACCAAGACATGCCAAATGCGTGTTACTAACTCTCTCTATCTCTCTAATCAAACACACCACTGCTACCATCACCACCACCACCGTCACCACTACCACCGTCACCACAACCACCGTCGCAACCGTCACCATCTCCATCGTCGTCATCCTCACCACCACCATCACTTATCCCGTCATCTTCATTAACAAAAACATCTACAACAAAAACACACCAATTAACTCAGGTGAAACCTACATACTTCACTAAAAACGCATCAAAAACAACAGATTCATCGTAAACGATCAAAAACCGATCCAATCGTTATGTAGTGGAATTGCATCTCAATTTACGCAGTTATTCAGGTCATATGTAAATTTAATTAATCTCATTTTAAGCTTATTTATTTCTTATTTTTTTGAATTTGTGTAAAATTAGGGCATCTGTAATGATTTTGTAGGTTTAAAAATAAAAAGTTGAGAGCCACTGACTAGTCAGAGTATTTTTAAGTTATTTGAAATTTTAGGGCATCATTGTGAGATGATAACTTTGAGTATTTTTGAATTATTTTTAAATCATTTGAAATATTAAGGCATCAAATTAGTGCACCATTAGACATATTAAGGCATCTGTGTGTATGATTAGTGCATCCGTTTGTATTTTTAGTGCATCACTAGATTAACTGGGAATTAGGGCATCTATGAGTATTAACTTCATCCTCTCAGCCATGGTATTTAATGTTGTAACAACTATGTTAGAGGTGAGACAGGTTCTCTTGCTTCATCGAGGCCATTTTACAATTTCGCTAGTTGCTATTTTTTGTGTTCACCAAATCTGACAACTGAGAACTTTGTTAACCTCTTTGATCCTGTAGTTGTGTATTTGTGTGCATTTGTCCAAGACTGTTCTTGTTACTTAAAATTGAATGAGTCTAAAATAAGTGTTATCTCATATATTTGCATGTTTAGTGCATCCATTTACATGTTTAGTGCATCTATTTGGACATATTAGTGCATCCACTTGTATATTTAGTGCATCCATTTACATTTAATTTGATGCACAAAAGGCAGTTGTTAGTTATGAAGGAATTTGGTGGTATTTGTTGGATGAAGCTTTTTTTAGCGTTGAAGTAGTTGCACTTGTTCTTTTTCACATAACTGCACATGTGAAAAAAATAACCGAGTGAATGTAACTAGAAATGAAAAGCAACAACTTCCTAATTTGTAATTGTTTGATATGTAGTTTGTTGATTGAAGTTGTAAGATAGTTATAGGTGTAATCGATGAAATGATGCTTAAAAGTTAGGGCATAGTTGATGATTAGTGGTGATAGTGATAGTTTTATTGAGTGGGTTATTTTGTACATTCAATTATGTTGTTAAATAGTGGATAAGAGTTTGTTCAAGTCATTAGGTGTATAGAAATTATGGATTTCTGTCAACGAGGTTCTGTTACTTCTTTTTTTTTTTTCTTTTTTTTTAATGTTTGTGTTGAACATGTAATTTTGTTGATTGATGTTCTTTTGATCGTTATACGCGTATTTGATGAAATGAGGCTTAAATATTGGGGCAGTTGATGATTAGTTATTTATTTCGTCAAGTTGCATACCGGAGTTTTGTTACATTTGTGATTGGTATGGTAATTCACGTTTTATCTAAGAATTATAAATATATCTGATCAAATGATGCTTAAGTTTACTGCTAGTTGATGATTAGTGAATATAGTGATAGTTTTAGTGAGTAGGTATTTGTTTCGTGAAGTTGTGGTTTTCAAAAGTGGATAGGAGTTTGCATTGATTTTGTCGCTTTGCGAACAAAATTACTGTTTTGTTACGTTTTATTTGTGATTTGTTTTATATGTAATTTGTTGTTTAAAGCTGTTTAAATAGTTATAGGTGCATTTGATGAAAATATGATTAAAATTTAAGGCTAGTTGAGACTCCGTAATTAGTATTATACAGTAGTAGTGAATTAGCGAGAATTTACTGAATAGGTAGTTTGTACTTCAAGTTGTGGTTTTGAAAACAGGATAGTAGTTTGTTTGGATTTTTTCGTTTTGCGTACAAGGATTACCCTTTTGTTTGTGTTTAGATTATTAAAGCTGTCTGTTATTCTTGTAATTAGGAAAACATAGTGAATGTTTATGTTTGCTGTTAGTTTGATGTTGAAGTATTGGTACTGCCTTGGATGGAATGAGTCTAAAATAAGCATTATCACATCCATTTGAATGTTTAGTGCATCCATTTGCATGTTTAGTGCATCTATTTAGACATATTAGTGCATCCATTTGCATATTTAGTGCATCCATTTACATTGAATTTGATGCACAGAAGGCAGTTACTAGTTATGAAGGAATTTGGTGGTATTTGTTGGATGAAGCCTTTTTTAGTGTTGAATATAGCATCTCGTTTTCACTACCATTTAGAGAAAAATTAAATTTGTTGACGAGGCGTGGAAAGTGTCATCGAAACACGTTGCATTTCTAAATGATGATGTTAAGGGCAAATTGTTGAGGAATTACCAAGTAGGTTACGTATTGATTAATTGATTGCTGCTTTGATAAACTATCCGAAAGTAGTTAAATTTATATAGTACATATAACTTAGAAGTCTTATGTTTCTCTACATATTTCACTATTGCAGAGCATTTGTAGCTCCGGCCGATATTCAGCCATTTACGAGCGAGTATAAAGATAAAGTGCTGCATAAATGTAAAGGTAAGACAATTGAATACTTTTCCCAAGCTGTTAAGGAAATTTGTGAAATATATGATGGTAGTGACGGACAAACCTCCCAGCCTGATGCTAATTCTAAAGATATAGTAGACAAAGAGATGACAACTGATGGTCCCAGTGGTGAAACCTCGTCTAACGATAATGTAAACCATGGCCTTGGGTTAGAAAGGTGTTCTCGCACACAAAGGGAAATGGATTACCAGGATGAACAGCCCAACGTCTCACGTATTGTTAATGATCGTTTTGTATTGCCTGTCACTGAAGAACAAGTTGCACTGTCCAATAATGATGTAACTTTCATGTCAGATGCTGGTATTATTTCTTTCTTTCTTTCTTTTGATTTGGGGGGGGGGGGGGGGAGGGATTGTTACTCTTAGTTGGGAGTTATGTTTGTTAGTAAGTTTGACATTTAGAAAGTTTGATGATTGCTACAGTTGCTTATGTGCTGGAAGATTTGGATTATAGTGGTTAAATTGTCATCATGTTTTGCAGGTCATAATATTGCATTTCAGACCAGTTACACTGAACCTACCATCATTGGGAACTCAAATGATGTTATTCAAAGGAGTTCCTCGCATTGGAGTAAGAATGAAGTTAGTTTAGGTGTGGTCAGCCCTGGTGGAATTTCAAAAAAATCAAAACAATTGGTATTGGCTGAATTGCATCGCAACTACGAAAACAAAACGACTACGAGTATCATGTCCAGTATCGCAACTACAAATATAAAACAACCTTTATTGAGCCCGAAACTGAAACTGAGTACTACAAGTATGGGTTGAACTATATGAAGAGCATTCTGTGTAAATTGGTTTATGGAACGAAGTTGCTGAGATATTGAGAGATAATAAAATGAATATTGAGAGATAATAATTTTTTTTTGTGGTTGTTTGTATGAATGTCAACTCGTTTGTTCTTAATTTATACTATGATATGTGATAAACGAGTAAAAAAAGAGCAAAAAGTAAGTCGAATGGGTTGAAACCATGAAAAGCTTCAAAAAAATGTATAACTGTATGAACAAACTCATACAAAATTCATTGAAATACAAAAATAGCCCTTGGAAAATAAAGAAAGGACAAAGAGGCCCCTCTAGTTGTAAAAAAAAAGAAGGAATGGGAGAGAGTGATTTGTACACTTTTCTCACTTTTCTACCAAAATATATTTTTCTCATGAACCAACCTCTCTCTCTCTCTCTCTCTCTCTCTCTCTCTCTATATATATATATATATATATATATATATATATATATATATATATATATATCATTTCTCTAGGGAACGGTATAACACCCCCAAAATTTGGTACAACGGAAGACTCAACAAGCTTTCGGGGTGCTACGGGGATTGGTATCCAACACAAGTCATAAAGGAACGAGATAAAGTAAACATAAGTAAAACACAACCAAACGGGGTTTTAAAGTTTACATTCATCCCAAATTTATCCAAAGTAAGGCCCAAAAGAAATAAACGTAGGTCCACAAATACATATCAGAGTTTTAGAAAATAGATCCTTAAACCGCATTGCCAAGCCAAGCCTCCAATCCAAGCATCCAAAATCATTACTTAATTACCTGAGAAAACGCGCTAAAAGTCAGCTTTCGCTGGTGAGATCATAGGTTTATATTCATAATTCAATCAAGTGGACATATACGCAAAACGCTTGCTAGCTAGACTACGCCTCAATCCACTAAACCAATCCTATAGGTGCACACTATAGTCCAATCACATAACCTCAAACAATAACCAATCATATTATCTAACCATATCTAGTCCCCACGCGATAACCAGATTCGCTGTGCGACTAAGGTTGATATAACTTCCAATATTATCTAACCATATCTAGTCCTCACGCGATAACCAAATTCGCTGTGTGACTAAGGTTGATATAGCCTACCTAGTTCTATAAGCATAGCAAGTTTTAAATAAAAGCGATAAAAGTCCACATAAAATAATTTGCACGTTTCACACCCCAGGTATTGAAAACAAAGTTCAAGAGTAAAAGTGGGGCTATGACTCACCTGAAGTCCAGATATCAGTAGAAAGAAATCGGTAGAAGTAAGATGAATCACAACTCAAAAGACAGCAACTACGGACTCGGCACTTCCTAACAATATAAACTCGTTTCAGGATTATTTCCTCAAAATCAAATATTCCCAATCCCGAACGTATTCCTTTTTACTTTCCAAAAATCCATTTCTCGTATTATTCTCGTATTAGTTTGGCGTTTGGTATCCATGCGGGTGGAGGGTCGACACAACTCAAACCAAGAAATCACAACCAAAAGATATAATAATAACAATCTACAGGTCTAACATTAGTCCAATATATCATTTAAATAAATCATCGAAGTTTATCAAATCCGTCGACTTGGTATCCTTCCACAATTTATTTACCGAATATATTATTCCAAGATCATACCCAAAACCTAAATCACATAGCACTTAGGATACTATATGGTATATTTCTAAATTTAATAAGTTCCCTAAATATATCGTCAAATTTACCAAATTCGTCAATTTGATAAACCTCACATGATATTTAGTAACTCATAAATCCCGTACACATACCACAACCTATGGGCGTCGTAAGATACAATACCCGTTAATATACTCATTTTATATAACTAAATAGATCCTATTTAATCCGTCGATCAAATAAGTTACGTAGTTATAGAAAATGGATGTATTAACGTCACATATCCGTGACAAGCACAAAAAGTCATAAAATGAATAATATGACCCACTTGGACTCAAGTGACCACGATCCCGTATAACTCGTAAGTTTCCTGTTTTATTTTCCAAAAAGTATTTCATTTCGTATAATCATCCAACGTTATAATTATATCGGCGTTTATAATTGTTTAATCATAATGACGTTCCCGACATTTATTATACTATTTTTATAGCATAATATATATCGTTACGTTATTATAATATTACTCGTGATCGTTTTATTTTTAAAATACGCACTTGTATAAATATATATACGTTTTCACGTTTATATATTTATATAAACATTTATATTATTAATAATAGTATTACGAGTTTTTATTATTAAGTTTGATTATAATTTATATCGAGTTATAAAAGATGGTCACATGTCCGAGTCATCACTCTCGGCTCATTGTCCAAGTCCAAGTATTAAGGCGTTTTGCCGAAATCAACCGTTGACTAGAAAGTCAACGTGACTTCGACACGCACAACCAAAAGTCTAAGGTAATAATAACCAACATCACAATACATCTGTCTCTTTCAATCATCCCATATCACATGCTACAACAATAGGGTCCGACTACGGCACCCGACTAACCTATCTCCGTCATACTAGTTAACCGTCTCATAATCGGTTCCAAATACCCTTCGACAACAACTCCACAACTTCATAAGTGAACCATTGTCAAGACCACAAAGGGTCTCGACCCAACCAATGTATTCGGCCACAACAAGCACCACAACAACAATAATATCAACAACAAAGAAAACACCACAAGTAGCCATCAAGAAACACGTAATCCGGGTTGGTTTACCAAGCCAAAACCCGAGCCAAGAGACCCACTTGGGTCTCGGCTAGACCACGAGTCACAAGGACTCAAACCAAAGACCATTTGGTCTCGGATTAGGCTCGCCCGAGCATTCCAAAAACTGCCAAACGGACCCGTAGGGTCGCGGCACATCAACAACAACAACCAAGGCCAAATCTCGATCCAAATCGAGCCACAAATCAATCCAATATATCAAAACTCTTGCTAAGATTACTAGGTCAAAACCCAACATCAAAAATCAAGCCATAGGGCTCGAACCACGCAAGGCCGTGAGCCACGGCTCGCGGTAACCAAGTCGACATCAACCCAAAACCAAGAATCCGGATACCAAACGAGTTTTTCATCATCAAAATACCTTTTCCCATTAGTATTTTACAAAACCCATTCAAGAAAAATCATATACCCACGGTTTGGGTAGCACATCGAGACACACGAGTTGAAACTCGTGGCCACTCACCTTCAATACGACTCCAAAAATACGTTTCTTCAAAGAGGGAGAGATGTTAGAGGTGTTTATTTCGCGCGTGAGTTATACCAAAAGAAAGATCTCGATGAGAGGGTTAATATGGTGGTGTTATTTTGGTTGTAGGGGCAGCGGTGTGGCGGTGGTTGCCGGAAAAGATAGCGGCGGCTAGGTTTCCAAGAGGGAGAGATGAGAGTGAAAGTGATGGTGTGTTGGTGTTTGTGTTTTGTGTGAGAACCAGGAAACCACAAAGACCAATTTGTAGTCACTCTTTTTATTATTATTATTTTTTTATAAAAGTAATAATAGTAATAATAAGAATAATGAAAGGTGGGGGTGGGGGTGGGGGTGGGGGGGGGGGGGCTACTGTGTAAAACGCAAGAGCCAAACCCGTAAACTTTTCAAAATATTTCGACTCTCTCGAACCGAGCTCGTTCCCAATATTTAAAATTTCACGATACAATCAAAATAAATATATAGCCGAACCGTAAATTTAAAACATTTAATTTTGTTATGTTATCCTAGTGCCGGAGTCAACGTAGTGCCTAAAAGACGTCTCAACAATAAATCACGACATATATTCCATATCTCATCAATAATTCAAATTAAACTCCACATATAATTCATAATTTCAAAATCTCGCGTTTAAAATTTTCAAATCCATTGAGAATAAACTCGAAACATTTCGTATCATTAAATTTCAAAATAATGCGGGTTTTAAAATAGCTCCCTAATTTGCTAGTTGTCACAAACGGAATCCCAGATCGTTTATAATAGTATTTTCACGAAGTCCCAGTTTTCATATAATATTGTTTCGTGACATTCTTGCATTTTCACGGTGACGTATTGCTTACTTTTGGACTTGCTTCTTATTTGGGTTTCTTTAATGTTTGGGCTTATATTTTATTGTGTTGGGCCATTTTCTTAACGCTGGTCCGTTGGTCTCTGGCTACAGTTTCTATACGAATACAATTTGTAATTTTGTATTCCAAATCTTTCCAGAACGTTGGGTATCTTGCTTCGTTGCGAAGTTTTTGGTAGGTGACGCAGATCTGCCGTTTGCTTTCTCTTGGTTTCCCTTTATGTTGTGATCGATCTTTATTTTTTTTTAGTACACAGTTGCTTACAGTAGATGTTAGCTAAAGAGGTTACTCTTTGTGGTGTTGTTTTGTTTCTTCATTGCCACTTCCATTCTTTCTTTGACTTTTAGATTGCCAGTAGATATGCATGCTTGCTAGGAAAACTTGTGTGTATGACGTTTTGGTTGTTTGCCTTTACATGTTCTATTTGTTTCTTTATTGCGTTTGGCTATTTTGTTAACCAGTACTAATGAATACGTTTTTACGTGGTCGTGTGTACCATGAATCAATGAATCATACTCCTTTAGTGTTTCTCTCTATTCCATTTTCCAGTGGCAATGCATCTATCCAGTTTTGTATGTTCGAAACTACTTGCAACTGCAGCAAACGCGCACACAGGTTTATCAAACAGGTTTAGATGCCCCCGCCGCGGTTGCTACTCCTTGTTTGATCATATTTAAAGGGCCAACTCAACCCGACCAAATTGGATTTCTACTAACATGTACTCATTTAGTGGATTGTACTAACACAGTAAAACTTACTCATTTGGTCTTATTACCCAACAAGCCCAACCCGCATCTACCCATTACGCGAGGTACTTGGGGACGAAGTAACGTATAAAAAATTAATAAAATTGTTAGCCCATTACTTAGCCTATGTGGTTGGGCTTTATAGACCAGATAAAGATCCAACAATCGGTGTAGCAGGTTTATAGAATACACAAAAAAAATTCCAGAAGCAGAAAAACGAAGAATAACATAGGTAGGTATCTCTTAAACTTAAAGCTGTTATTATTTAGCTTTGATTTGCGTAGTGTTTCTATGATTATGGTGAACGAGCCCATATGCCTGCAAGGCTGCAACTCTTTCTCGGTTTGCTTGCTCTAACACGACCTACTAATTTGTAAGTTGTAATGAGCCTTTCAACCGCTATGAATGGAAGTTAAAACTGTTTTTAAGGGTATAGGTTTGATGCTGGTGTAATTGGTTTTTCTTCCTACTAACTTGGGTTGGCTACATGTCGATTACATCACAGGACCTTATGAAAATGTACATGGAGTTAGCAACATCTGTTATAGCTTGTGGGTCATGTGCAATTGTTTTTTGATTGGATTGCTCAATATATATATATATATATATATATATATATATATATATATATATATATATATATATATATATATATATATTCACTAACAATGACAACTCTTTAGTATAAAATTAGTTGGAGTAGGGACTAATCTCATAATCTTTACAATATATATATAGGCTTATCAATCTTTATAGTTTTATTTATTGGATTTCTCAACTGGCTTGTCGTTTTGAGCTTTCTGAATTAGTGGTCACATGTTTGCTGTAAACTGATCAAACTTTAGGCACTTCAACATAATATAAGTGATTTCCCAAATCTGGACAGAGTCCCAAAATTTATTGCAAATAAACTTTCGCTGAGTTTGATGAACAAAGATGCTGATAATTATATGTATTGGCCATCAACAGGTACATTCAAGCTACATGACTAATACTAATATGTCAACGCAACAAGAAATTCTAGTGATACTTGGAGGCTTTTTTTGCGGAATTTCATTGTCTCATTGGTCTACGTTCCACAAATGTTACCAGAGAAAGTTTAACAAATCACTCAACTATAACTCCTTAGGTGTGACTGATGGTACTCAGCTCCTTAAAGTGATGCGCGAAAAGTTGGTATTTTTTAAAATGGAGAACGAGACATATGTAATGTCTGCTCCTGTGGCAAAATTGAGACGAGAACGTTTGAAGCTTAATGTTGAAAAATTACTCCGTTTGAAGGGTGGAAAAATCGAGTTCGATTCTTTTGAGGATTGTTACGAGCGTCTGTTTAAGCATAATTTGTTCTATGGTTACTATGGTTTGACCAATCTTGTTCATCTTTGTTGGGTCTTTAAAAATGATCTGGTGGTGGAAGAAGAAAAATCCTCAGGAAAGAAGATGATAAAGGCGGTCAAAGGCATGTATAATTTAAGAACAAGGAAAAAATGAATGAAAAGATAGAGGGTTGCCGGACATTTGAAGAAAATGATGATAATGTACTTTCTCTTTGGGTAAAAGTATTTTTGTTGGATCGTTTCAGCATCTTAGTTTTATCAGTTCAAAGGATTATTATACTTCCATGTCAAAGTTATCTGTCAGACTCCTCGTTTTGTTGAGTCAATTGAAAGTTTTATTTGGAAACGTGTGGCATCTTGTTTGGTCAAAATCAATGTTTGTTTATATGCCTAGTCATAAAACTGACTTTACGATAATCACTATGGAACGTATGATCTGATTGAATGTTGCTATATATCCTATTGTTCTTTAAGATAGATTGTTGCAACCGTGATAAGGCCTAGCTACTTTTAGTTTGTTAAAATTGAACCTAGGTTATTTTGTTTTGATAGTTGATATGATATATATCTTTGTTTCTCATGTTTAGTTAACATATAAACTTTTGCATAGGGTCTGCGGTTATCTCATCCTATGGCCATCAAGTAACTAGCGTTTAGTGTTACATATATAGAGGTGTTTGCCAAGAAGCATGTAGCATTATAAAGTTTGTTTCGACTCTAGTATTTTTATTTTTTATTTATTTTTTTATTTTTTTATTATTATTATTTTTTTGACCGGGTTTAGACTCTAGTATTAGAAACGTTACCCCATTGAAATGCTAAAACATAAATGAACCAATGAGTACCCTGGATCAATATTTGCAAATCCTAAATGCAAATTCGTCAACCAAGGAAAGATGGTATTAAAACTTGGGCGAATATGTTTCATTTTAGAGTCAAATTCATATCGTCATAGGTTGATCTATCAAACGCAACATCAAACGGGTTGCGTTTGATTTGTAGCCTCTAGCTTCATTACAACACAACCTCAACACAACACACAAGTTTTTAACAACTGCTTACACATCCAAATGTGTCTTGAAGTTTATTGTTTCATGAAGCTTACAAAAGTATTACCTAAAACTATCAATTACAATTTATTAGAATATTGCAACCGGAAAATCCTGACAAACTGAAAATGATCAATTCTTTTTGAAGTCAATATTTCTTTAAGACAATAATGCTATTCTGTTCCAACTACAGGCACAAAAAGTTAACCCTCATTTAAGTCAAAAACTTGATAAACCAAAAATAACACACAGGTTACAAGGAGATATAAAAAGGATGATTCGTTGAAGCGTCTTGATCTAGCTTTACTTGCCATTAACCATAGCAAAATTGTAATGTTACTTGAAGAGTTCTGAGTTCAACCAATCCCTGCCAAAAGAAAGAATTTGAAATTAACATTCTACAATCTCAATGACCATTTCCAGAACATAGTGAATTTATTAAAGGTAGCAATTTCAACCAAGTTATAGCAAATATGTCGATTTCACAAACAAGATAGATAGATATAAAGCTGAAGAGAAAACAAACACTCAGTTAAGTTAAAGGATCAAAATTCACCCAAACTAATAGGTTATGCTGTTATGCATACAATCTCTCCAAAATCTTTTCATTCAACATTTGAGATTATTATTTGATCATATTTAAAGGGCCAATCAATTACAGAAAATATTTAAAAAGACCAACTCAACCCGACCAAATTGGATTTCTACTAACACTTACTCATTTAGTGGATTGTACTAACACAGTAAAACTTGCTCATTTGGTCTTATTACCCAACAAGCCCAACCCGCATCTACCCATTTTCCACAAAATCTATGTTTTAAAAGAAGAAAGAAGGTTATAGCCCTTACTTGCTAATGTCATCAAGGTGGTCATCGAAGTCCACAATATCGTTCCATTTCTCAGATGAAATAAAATCCAATAGGACAACATTGGCAGAAGGTTCCTTGGTGGTAATCCGCTTGGTTCCTTCTGACTCAACTTGCTTCCAATTCTTAGAGGAGTCACGTGTATAAAGCTGACATATAGAGAAAGTAAAAATACTTCAGAGATATTTAAAATACAAGAGAAAAAAGCTCTTAAATAAAAAGAAAGAAAAAAGCCAGAAGTCGCATCAATCCGATGGTTCAGATTTCCAGCATGGGCAACAATGTGAATGTTGCATTCTATATTTCTATGCTTTTTTCCTTATTCTATTATCTACAGTATACTTTAAGAGTTTAAGGCCTGATGAAAATCTTCCAATATTGACCTAAGAAAATCACGAAATGCCATGCATAAATTATCAGAACCCAATTGGTGAGTGCAGTAGACCTTCTTCAGGATGGGTTGTATACTTGTATATATAAGCGTTAGTATTATTTCAACCTCTGAAGTAAACTTTGATGTTATGTCATGATGTCTAGAGGTGGCAAAACGGGCGGGGTCAGGCCACGGCCCAAACAGGCACGGGTCAAACGGGCTCATGATATACGAATCCCTTTTGAAAAGACCCAAAACGACAGAAAAAAAAATCCCCAAACCTAACACTTCATTTATATTTAAATAACTAAATATATTATATTTATAAGTCTTTTTTTCAAAGAACAATTGCAATGTTCTCCAATTGAGAGAAAACATGTGCCCGTTAATACCCATTTAACTTTTGAAAGGGCCATACATGTCCATTTCAAAGAAAGGAGGGGGCTAAATGCGCCCAAAACTTTTACAAATTAGCCAATAGAAGCCCATTTTTATGATTTTGGGCACAAATTGCCACCTCTATATACCAGCCACCGTTCAAATATCCCGAATAAGTCTCAGCACAAAAAGAATACCATGGTAAACGTAAGGGTTCAGCTTCGTCGGTTCAGTATTGTACCAGGTTTGTGGATAGTTTCTCAGGTTGGTTCGTGTGATTAAAAATTTGGTGAATCCAACTATCTATGTATTGCATCCTTTTTAATTTTATAATAGGCAATATCACATACTATCGAGAATGGCATAATTGGTAGATCATCCATCTTTATCCTCATAGAGAAGAATAAAAACACCTAGTCAATAAACACAAAAATTGGCAATTTATTGTTGTTTGCCTATTTTTTAGGCTTTGGTATCTTAAGTTGCTTCGAGTCAGCAAGAAATATTCTTAGAGCATGATACATGTATTGTGTATGACATGCTAGCCATTCTAAACAGATATGATTAGGAGACGAATCTAAAGTAAATAACAACACCTGCACCTACTCAAGATTAGGCTAATAAATAATGTAATAAACCGAAACAAGAATCCAGTGAGGAAACTAAAGGACCACTGTTAGAAATATTTAGTAAAGTTCAATAAGGAAAGCCATCAATTGTCCCTTGAAAAGAATGAAAGTTGAACTGTGTCCTATAACTAAGGGATAGGTGCAGCGAATGATTGAAGCATGTTACAAACTTACAATATGCATGTCGCATGTTTTTAACAAACCAAATTATATTGCCACTTATCATAAACATTCTAACTGATAGAAATTAGTTTACTACTTGTTAGCGAGCAAGAAATAACAAACAAGAAAATTCAGGTCAAATGTGAACTTTTTTCCAGGAAAGAAGCAGCATCAGTTTCTTTAGGGAGCTAATTTTATCCTCAGACATCAAAAACAGTAAAATCTAATCATAACAATTTAGTGTTCTAGTTGATCATACCTGCACTACGGGAGCTGCATCCTTCTTGTTTCGCAATGCTCCAAGCTTTTTGTTATCTAGCTGCAACCATAAAACATATTTCAGAAAAGATCGATGAACTGGGAGTTTTACAAGTTAACCTATCAAACTACACTATCAAAAACTGATAAGTGATAACAAATCAATTTGCAACCTCGATGCACCATTTATTCAAATCTAATTAGGCAAAACCGAGAAGTAAAACTTAATAAAACTTAGAAAAAGGATGAGTAACCTCCCTCCTTCCCCATGATCAAATTCAGCTGTATAAAAAACTACATATATATCCAATTCAGCTATGTCTATCAAGTTAATAAAAAATAAACCATTATATGTTAAGTTTCTATAGATTGTTATATGTTTAAGCTTTATAATTTAATATCGTATAAATGTATAATAATGTCCTTTTTGGTCTTTTTACATGTTAGTAGTCCTCACCATAATTTTACCCCTCATTCATTTCCACTTCAATGCCACATCATCCCCCCTCCCTGTCACCACTCAAACCCCTGTAACCCTCATGCACCATTTACCAGTAATCCAGTACCCCATTTTTTTTAATCATACACACACACAAAAATATACCCTCGCCTTCTCACTTATCGGTGAGCCAACTCACCACTTCCACCAAAACACAACCTCGCCACGTAACCCCCTCTTCTCACCCCTCACTCAACCTTATGCGTGAGCTTGCCCTCCCACTACATTGAACCTAAATAATCTGATTAACTAAACATTCATAAAACTGATTATTTGATATCTAATAGTAGAATCAAATCTAAACACCATGTTTCACAATCACCTGATTATCTGATTTAGATTATTCAAAACGATAATCTATTTTAAAACACCCTCTTAGTCCACCAATGCTAAACTTGTGAATAGCTTCTATTGCTCCAATGCAATAGAGTTTTAAAAACCTCAAAATCAATTAAAATTGCATTAAAACAATGGGTATATCTTAAGTTTTATCAACTTATAGCATAAACATTCTTAAACATCAGCGGTAACACCATAAAAATCTTTTCGAAAAGCTACTATTGGAGATGCTCTTAACACTTGGATGAAAGTAAACACGCAACATAGAAAGTTCCTAAGTGCCCTACGGAAATGTGGTCTCATTTACCCCTCTTCATTATAAAAAAAATATCTAAAATGAACGCCATAGTTACATACTAATGTTAGCATTCCTTATCGTACAAACTCGATATCAACTTCAAACTAACACATTCTAAGTCCTGGCAGAACTAGGGGGTCCCGCGGTGTGACAGGACCCCGATGGAATTTTAATTCATAGTGCTAAACTGCTAATATTCGTAAAAAACACACATTATCCTAAATGCACCCGGTCCTAAGCAATTGTGTTTCTATTACTTGCTTAGTTGACCCATTATCAGGTGAAAAATAGACTCAATTCCTATTAAACTCGATCGTTTCAACTGAAATCACACTTTTAGTTCATTTCTTCTCTTATACTACAGTCTAAATTATTTACTCGACCCAGTCACTTTAAGTCCTGGTTCCGCCACATTTCAAGTCCAAAGTCAAAGTGCAACGCACTACTATGTAGTAACTATACATTCATATCTAATGTTAACTCCTTAGTTACATATACTAATCTTAGCATTCTTTATCGTACAAACTTCTACTCACTAACATTATTCTCACCATACAAATATCAATTCAACAACTGATAACCAGAACACGTACCAAGAGCACGGCAGCTTGCGGAAAATAACGATAAACATGATCGGCAATATTCTTGGCCACACCACCGAGCTCCACGTCATCACATCTCTCATTAGCATGAAAATATCCAACAATACCCAACCCTTGTCCACTATAATACTCCTCAATCTACAACAACAACAACACAATTTTATAAATAAATTTTTATAAAATCTCAAAAAAATCAAATTAGGTCAATATTTTTTTTTTACCATAATTAAAGCGATCTCAAGCGACGGCAACAACCCGATCTGAGAAGTGTGAAACAACGGGACTGAATCAGTGATTTCGACTACATCGCCGGATAACCGGCCGATCAGGACGCCGTTAACGGCGGTGGTTTTGTGTTTTAGAGCGTGGAGGATGAGCTTGATGTAAGCGGTTTGTGAGATTGAGTATCTGCTGTCATTGCCGTTAGACATCACTGTTAGTTAGTGAGTGAGTTAGGGTTTTGATTGTTTCTAAAAATAGGGTGATGATGATGATGGTTGAGATGGAATCTTTTCCCGATTGGTGGTGTATTGACCCGACCCGGCCTGGTCCAGCTGTCTATGGGCTTGTTTTATCTCAAACAATCTTGGGTAAACATATGGTGAAAATAGCATGTTAACAAAAACATAATTATTACTTACTTTTTTTTTTTTTTTCCCGCACTTGACACTTTTTGTGATTGTATGTAGCCAACTATTTTTTTTTCTTATTATGTGTACTGAAGCTTGGGCAGCAAGGGTTATTGTACGACAGCAGGTTAAAGAAACAAGCTGAAGGTTTCGTTCTTGGAGGTTACATCCAAAACATGTTGCAGCATAAGGTTTCTTTGAAGGTTCGGTTTAAGAGCTTCAAAACGTATCGTGTTTTATGCATGTTGCTTGCAAAGGTTCTCGACTTGTAAGGGTTTCCTTGAGGTTTACTTGTTGTTTCGTTCTTCAAAAAGGAGGGTTGTTTGGTTTCTTGTTGATCGGTTTTTGACAGCAAGGTGCTTGTTGTTTGGGTTTTTCGACAACAAGGTATAACAGCAGGTTAGTCGACAAGTATAAGGAGATACTTCAAAAGTTTTTCGATGTTTAGGGATCAAAAAGGGTTGTCGATTTTGTGAGGGTTAATTCACAAAGGTTATCAATATTTTTTGGATTCTCGGATATCGATTTTTGAAGTGTACGTTTGCACACAAGGTTCTTGGACTTTTGAGTTGTCGAGGTCGTTATCGACACGGGTTAAGAAAGTTCAAGGTTTGTTGGTTTTTTGGTTAAAGAATATCGACAAAAGTTCTGGTGGTTGTTTCGGGTTTTCGTCACGATTGGCGAATTGAAGAAGAAAGAGCACATCAGGTTCAGGTTTTTGTTTTTGGTTTTTGGAAAACAAGGTTATAAGACTTTTTGAATAATTATTCTTTTGTTACTTGGGTGGGAAACAGAAAGTCCAAGCAACAAAAAGATTAGTTATTTGTTTTATTATTTCAAAAGGTCTAAGGTTTTCTTCTTTGCTTGTTACATGCACATTATACCCGTGTTTTTCTTTCTTGGAACATGCATGTGAGGTATCAAGGTGTGTGCTTAATTGTTACATGCACGTGAAGAAAGATATTGACTAAAAGAAGTTTTGTTTTAGTTGAAGCTCTTATTTGTTAAAGGTTATATTCGACAAAGGTTGTTTAAGTTTCAATGATTTCTTGTCATGTTGCTTGGTAGCTTGGATCATAAGTTAGGGTTAGCATATAAAGTCGACACGGGTTTTTTCAAAGGCACACAGGGACTTTGTGTTAATTCAGTGTTGTGAGGTTTATATCACAAGGGTTATCAGAATAAACAAAGGGTTTGGATAAGAATGATGACTGGTTCCAAGTTTGACATCGAGAATCGATGGGAAGAATGACTTCAGGTTATGGCAGGTAAAGATGAAAGATGTGTTGGAACAACAGGGATTAGCTGCAGCATTGGAGGAGTTACCTGCAGCTACGATAGCGACACACGATAATGTCATTCAGAAAAAAGCTTACAGCGCATTAATCTTGTGTTTGAGTGATCGGGTCCTACGGGAGATCACCAAGGAGACAACTGCAACGGGGATTTGGAAAAAGTTAAAGACTTTATACATGACAAAGTTTTTATCTAATCGTTTGTACTTAAAAAAGAAGTTATATACTTTTCACATGCATCCGGGTAAGAGTCAGTCTGAACATATTGATGAGTTTCATAAGCTGGTAGGTGACTTAGCGGCTATAGATACTGCTATATCAGATGAGGATCAGACAGTATTATTAGTCACATCTTCACCATTGTCTTACGGTAATTTTGTGGATACTTTGCTATATGGTTATAATACTTTGAAGCTAGAAGACGTGGTCGCGACACTTCATTCTAGGGAACTTCAGAAGATGATGGAAGCGAAGGTTGATGGTGGTGAAGGGTTGTTTGTGAGGGGGGGAATCTGATCAAAGTGATATGCAATAGGGTAAAGGTAGTGTATGGTCAAAGTCACAAGGAAGAAACAACACACTCAAGTGTTATATATGTCAGTCTGAGGAGCATTTGAAGAGGGATTGTCCCATGTATAATCACAAGAAATTTCAAGATTTTGTCAGGAATGAAGATCATGTATCCGGTTCTAGAGCTAATGGGTATGAAAGTGCTGATGTTATGATAGCTATGAGTGTTGAACAACTGTTGGACTGGATCATGGATTCAGGGGGCTCATACCATATGACATATAGGGGAGATTACTTGTTTGATTTTGAGGAGTATGACGGTGGTAGTATATTTTTGGGTGATGGCAGATAATGCCGTGTATGGGGATGGGTAAGGTTCGAGTACAGATGAGGGATGGGTCAAGTTTCGTATTGGACAACGTCAGGTATGTTCCAAAATTAAGGCGAAACTTGATATCATTAGGCACTCTTGTAAAGGAGGGTTTTACCGTGAAGATATAGTCGGGCAAGATCGAGGTTATAAAGGGTTCCCTGGTGGTTTTATCAGGAACAAGAAAGGCTAATTGCGTATATACCCTGGACGGTCAGGCAGTGACCGGGAAGACATTGAAGGGTAGGAAGCAGTTAGGAGAATCTCAGACTGGAAGGAAGATCAAGAAAGGTAATTTTCTTGAGTCTTGTAATCAGATGTCTACACAACAATGTATGAAGAGTGGGGTTGCCAAACATTTGGGTGTTGCAGGGATACAACAGCAGAATAAGTTGGTTAAGAAGACGAATGTGACACTCTTGGCTAAGGTACATTGTTTTCTGATTCAGTCTGGTCTGTCCAACGTCTTTTAGGCAGAGGATACAACCAGGTCAACATATCTAGTGAATAGGTCACCATCATCAGTGATTGGATTCAAGACGCCTATAGATATATTAGGGTTTTCGGTTGGCTTGCTAATATTAAGCAAGGGATGCTTGAACCGGTTAAGGTCAAGTGCATATTCCTAGGATACCGTAAAGGTATAGTGGGTAATAAGCTTTGGAGGTTTGATGACGTTACTTCAAATGTAGTGCTTTACAGGAATATGGTTTTAATGAGAGTGGGGAATACAAGAAAACTTTCATTGGTTCTGGTGTATGTGCGGGTTCAATGCAGGTGTTGCAGGGAGTTGAGTTTGAGGTGGAACCGCTAGGGATCATACACTTGAGGTGGAACCTCAGGGGAATGTCGGTCAGGTAGCTGGTTCACATGAAGTACAAACTCAAGATTTAATAGACTATCATTCAACACGTGATAGGGAGCAACACTCAACACGGGAACTATACAGGTATAGAGAAAATAGTAATGAGGTTGCTTTTGTAGTTGCTGCAGTGGATAAGATATAAACACATGAGTCATTGACTTTCAATGATACAGTTGCTTGTGAGGTGATTTCCAAATGGAAGGCTGGATTGAAAGAAGATATGGATGCTCGGTTAGATGTGTGTGTGCTTAGCAATGGTTGCAGGAAAAGCAGTGACGACGACGACAACTATTACTGGGAGTATACACCAGGTATGTTCATACATCTATTTCTCTATATAAATGGTATGGTTTTTTCTTGCGAATGCACGGCTGAGATTTGGGATACCAATGGATTGCTGGATAAAGCAAAAGGAAATATACTTGGTATGGAGATCATCAGGGATCAGAGTGGTAATACTCTGAGGGGGTCACAGTCCAGGGTTCACAATGAGAAATTGGTACAGACTTTGTTGGGGGGAAACTTCATACTGTCGTTGGAGGGTAGTCTATCAGGGGACTGTGATGTGGAAAAGAATGGTAAGTGGTCATATACATATGTGGTTGGAAGCCGGGAGTATCAGATGGTCTGCACGAGACCTGACATAGCATCTGTAGATGTGGGTATGTTGGATAGGTCCGATCGTGGATTACAGACAGACGTACATGTTTTTATGGATTTTGACTACGCTATGGGTAGATTGATCACTGTCATGGGTAGATAAATTACAAGGTACGGGTTTATGATAAAAGGATGTACAGGAAGCTCAGAAGCTATGATGTTGTACATGGAGGCTTTGTCAACAACTGAAGCGGCGTATATGACACTTATGGAGGCTGCAAAGGAGTCTATTTGGCTAAAGGGACTCTCAATAGAGTCAGGAGCTAATCTAATGTTAGTAGCGGTTATTGCTACTAGTGCGTGGATTAAGGCACACCCCTATCTCAGGTTCCAGCACTGGTTGAAGCTGCTGCGTATCGGAGATGGCTGATATGATACTAAGGTGGAAATTGTTGTATTACAGTATCCATATTAGCAAGTATTACTAAGTCTAGGGGGTCATAGTGTAACTTTAGTTCTTATTATAGTCAAATAGGAATGTATAAGTCGGTTCTCATGCTATTTATATTGCAAAGACGACTTGTTACAGTTGAAGAATTCGAGAGTCAAGTCTAGGTTTTATCCTTTGTGTTAGCAGCCAAGTTTAACTCTTTTAGAGTTGGTTTTTCTCCCCCCTCATCTCTACAATAATAAGGTGAGGGGGGAGGGGTCATTGTACCGTTTTCTTTTCCGTTGTTCTTAATATATAATTGTTTGGAACAAGATTACGTGTCGTGTGTGCTTTACTTAGCTTATTAGTCGAGGTTAAGGTTACTGCAAGGGATGTTTGTATTCTTTGTTTGGAGTATTCTGTGATCGTGTTTTCGGCTTCTAGTCAACCGGGTTTGTTAGTTCTTGACTAACATAAATTAACGAGTCGGTTTACCCGCGCGTTTCTGCGGGGACATTATGTTGTTATACGGAAGTATCATGTTTAAGTTTATCATCAACAAATACCCATCCTTCAATACTATTTACTTCCTCTTTATTTTTTTTTAAAACACTAAAGTCACAAACACTTACATCTTAAAAATATATACACACAAAAGTTTCAAACACTCTCATCTTAAATACTCTAAAACAAATACACACTCTCATCTTAAAAATATACTACTCATTTCACTCTCATAGACCACCCGACGGCCACCGAAACCTTCCTCCATCATTTTTTAAGTCTTTTTTAAATATGCAGTTTTTTTTTTTTTTTTTTTTTTGATCTATTATTTTTTTTTTCTTGATGTATAACTTTTTTTCGTATATTTATTCTTTATTACATGGATCCATACTTTTTTTTTAGATCTGTATGTTTTTTTTTTTATAGATTCATATATTTTTTTAGATCTAACTTTTTTTTTGTGTCGCCGCTTGTTGCTGCTGTAGCCGCCACTCTTTCACCGGAAAAAGTTACCGTTGTCGCCGGGAAAATATTGTGGTCGCCGGAATAAATGTAGATCTGAGAATATTTTGAGGTTTTTATATAGATTTTTGAAGGTTTCTTTTTGTATATTTATATTTTTTTTTTTTCAGATTTGCACTGGCTTGAATCTGCTGCTGCCGGCGACGCCTTCGCCGGATTCTGCACTGGCCCCACTGCCGGAAATATATACTACGTATTTATTTTCAAATAATTTTGTAAAATTGGTTCTGATTATTGTTAATGATTTTTTATTAGTTTGTTAGTTTTGTGGTTATTATTTGAATGTGAAATTTGTACTTTTGTAAATTTGATGTTTTGGAGAGAAAAGTTAAGAAGACAAAGAGAAGTTGTAGATTTTTCTCATGTTTTTTTTTTTTTTTTTAATATATCACTATTCTGCACTGTTTTACACTGGAGCAAACACTGTTTTGCACTGTTTTACTATTCATGGATATTGTAGCTAATTATTGTAATTAACTCCTCCAACCAATAGAGTTGCGCCACGTGTCCCGAAAAACCAATAGGAAGCCGAATTAGGTTGTTAACTACTTTTTAATTACCCTGCTGTAGACCCCACACCCCAATGGTTTTTAGAATATAGTATAATTAGAGATTATATAGCATCATATACAAAATGTAGAAACCCATAAAATATGAAAAGAAAAACTCCAACTCATCCTAGAACATTTATAGAGTAATCATCAGTCTTCTATATATTATTAAAAGAAACTTAGAACCTATATATAAGTAACAACATTATTTTTCCGTTGCCACAAGATGTAGATATGGTTTTCTCTTATCATTCGACCAACAAAAAATTAAAAAAAAATGAAGGATTGTTTTAATGTTTAATTAGTCATAATTGTAATCTTTATTTCTTGAATAAATTTGTAATTTTACCTTAAAAGGATACATCATTCAAGTTTTGTATTTTTATCGACTTTACACCATAAAAATGTTTTGAATGCATCATAATGCACTTATATAATTAGTGCAAAATTAGAACCCCAACTACAGTGAATTTAATCTAAAATGTGTGGCATAATCATTGCCTTATCTATGGGGTGTGCACGGTTCGGTTTGGATCGATTTTTGGTTAAAACCGAAATCGAACTGAAATATTCGGCTTTTATAAAACCCAAAACCGAAACCATTTGGTTTTTAGCGTTTCGGTTTTTTTTAGTTTATTATCGGTTTCGGTTCGGTTTTTCGGTTTTTAACTGTTTATATTTGGGTGTAGCCAATTTATACCAACAAACTTGATTTTTGTAGAAAATTGGTTATTTTTTTTTACTTTTTTGTCAATCTAAGCCTAATAATGTTTATTTCATAATTCTACAATTGCACACGCATAGATGAGACACACATGCAAGTGAACTTACGCATAGTATGATCATTGTCACATTAGTATTGAAATATTGTAAAGTAAACACACGCACATGCAAAACAAATATATAAACGTTAAGATAAAGATATTATAAATCCTCCTATAAAGTTAATATGAATTTATCTATTAGATTTGTTTGGTTATTTATTTACATTATATTAGTTATATACTATTATATAATAAAACCGGTTTGGTTTTTGAACGAAAACTGAAACCGAACCGAATATTTCAGTTTTTGAAAAAATAAAAACCGAACCATCGATTTTTTCGATTCGGTTTTTTTCGTTTTTTTGTTCAGTTTCGATTTTTTCGGTTTTGTTTGCTCACCCCTAGCCTTATCCTTTTCAAGAATAATTTTCACGAGATTTAGTGTAAACAAACCGAATTGAATAGTTGGGTGGCCGTTTATTAAACCTCATAAAGTTGAGTGGCTTACATTAACATTTGCAATAGTTGGGATATCGCCTAATTACCTTATAAAGTAACAGTGTTATCAACCATGGAGATTAACTATCATTCTTAAGATAGGGATAACGAAAATATGGAGTTCAAGGATGCCACTTTCTGCAGCTCATGCAACAGTTATGCAGAACGTGTTAGTTACGCTGCTCGAGCTGCTGCATAACTTGCGAGCCAAAGGAGTGATACGCAATAATATCCAACCGAATCACATGGATCCATTATCAGAGACGAAACGCCCCAAGTATTATATAATGGCCCTTTTAACAATATAAAATCGAAGATATCAAATCAGCAAGTGCACCCGAATGAAAGTAATTCTTCCCCGAAGGTTACCAAAAGTTCAAGTGGTTCAAGATCAAGAAATGATTCAGATGAAAGTTCGGTTAATGTTGATGACCAGGAAGATCGGTAATCTATAACACATGAAGATCAGGGTCCTTCTCTTTGATTGGTAGTGTCTTGACCCGACCCGGCCTCGTCCAGCTGTCTATGGGCTTGTTTTATCTCAAACATTTCGGTGAAGATAGCACTAACAATAAATTTTTATTTTATTTTATTTTTAATTTTTTAACTTAGGCTAATGTGCAAGGGTGTGGTGGCTTCACCAATTGGCCCCACATCACGTAGGAAAACCTTGCCCACTTACATTGTTCACCGATTGGCCCCACATTACACAAAATAATTTGGTTATGGCTTTACCGATTGATAAAGCTAAAAAAAAGGGGCCCATGTGTACTTTTTTATTTTAATTATTGTGTGTGTGAGTGTGTGTGGGGTATTTAGTGGGATATATTTTTATAAAGTGGGTATTTAATTAAAGATGAAGTTAAAGGTGATGATGGTTTCCCTTGCCCTCCAAAAGGTGAAGAGTGGTGAAGGGAAGTGAGAGGAGAGAGAAATCTGACGTGGCGCTGATGTGTATGGTGAAGGTGTAGTCACCTTGCCTACTAGCCTTAGTGCCTTAGGGGCACATGTTAAAGAGGGTCCCATAGCTTTTGTGTCAACCTCTGAATGACTAGTAAGTGGTTGTGAGGCCTGATGCTGGAGGATAATAGGGACCAATCAGCGCTTGATGGTCATTTAGAAAGTGACACCCAGGCTGTGGAACCTTTTTTAACACGTGCCTTTGTGACACAAGTTAGAAAAACCCAATGTTTTGAAACCCGGGTTTGGGATCGACCCGGCCGAGTCACCGGGTCAACCGGTTCGACGGTTAGACGTGGTTTTATGCACATTTCCAAAAATCCATTTTCTATTGTCCAAAGTTTAATGTCCAAACTCCAAACACTACTCTGCAGTGAAAAAAGAGCAAAGAACCTTACGGTTCAAGCACAGGGGTCCTAAACTCCTAATCATGCTAAGCGCTTTGGATATCAGAACCCGAATTCAATCTAATAAGTGGAAACTAATCACAAATATGAGTGAATATACACCATAAGAAAGTCATATCAAACAAAAATAGCACCTTAACAATGAAAAAAAAAAGTCAAAAAAAAAAAAAAAAAGAAAAAAAAAAGAAAATCCAAACCCGGCCGGGTTTCAAAACCCGGCGGGTCTAACTGGTTGACCCGGTTTTAGAAACACGGGTTATTTTGACCCGTTTTTTGACCGGGTACCGGTCCAACAGGTTGACCCGGTCGGTCAACCCGGGTTTGAAAACATTGGAAAAACCCTAGTAAATAATCCATCTGTCTCAAAATAATTTTGTTCTTAAAAAGAAAACACATAAAACATACTTATTATTGTTTTCTGGGCAAATTACCTGAAAATGTATTTAACTTGTCACTTTTTACCATTGTATGCAGCCATCTTTTTTTTTTCCTATTGTGTGACTAAATTTTCGAATTTGGTACATTGTGTGTATTTTGTGACCATTTTACCCTTACATTTTCAAAATTTTGAAGGGTAAAATGGTCATTTTACAAGGCTAAAAAGTCACAAAATACACACAATGTACCAAATTCGAAAGTTTAGTCACACACTAGGGAAAAAAAAGATGGCTACATACAATGGTAAAAAGTGGCAAGTTAAATACATTTTCAGGTAATTTGCCCTTGTTTTCTTTCTCTTACTTTTTGCATAATGACAATTTTACTCTTAACTAATTAACTAATATCTTAACTACATAAAAAGGAGAAATGGTCAAAACTTGAATCTTGACTTTGTTGAATGTTGAAAATGTGGAAAAAATTAAATTGTTGAATATTGTTGAATAAGTTAACGAAAAGTTGGACAGCATCATTATTTATGGCAACATGCATGGATACAATAATGTGATACATCAATCAAATCAAGCATGTTTTCTGTTTTTATAATAAGAGAAACAATCAATCAAATATTTGGAATGGAGAAAGTTACTAAAAATTGATGTTCTATTCTTTGAAAGTTCCTTCTTTGACCACCAAATCACGCACCGTATCATCAAGATTTCTCCACCTATAAAATGGCATCTTCGTATTCACAAATCACAACACTATCAGTCAAAAAAATTCTGATTACAAGTGGGTTTTGGGTTTTTTCTGTTTTTTTTTCGATCTCAAGTGTGATTGTTCCGATCTCAACTCTTCAATATGGTTATGGTATGCTACTGTTCTCATTTTTAGTTAATCGTACTCGCTTAAAGATTCATTTATGCTTTGCTTAGCAGATTCCACCATGTTCTCAATTTTAGTTAATCATATTCGCTTAATGATATTTTGATTCATCTTTTTATTTTTTAAAGTTACTGTTATTTTCAGTTTAATCATTAGAAAAGTGCAAATGGAGTTAATGTCATAAATAATTTGAGGAAGAGCCAATGATATATGTGAATGAAAAAAAACAAAAAAAAAAACAAAAAAACAAAACAAAACAAAACAAAACAAAACGAATGTTATATAAATAGGTATCTTATACTTCACTTTTATTGTCAAGATCGAATATACATTAACCCTAAGTATTGCCATTTTGGATCTTTTGTATTTTTGTGCTTGGTTTGTTAGTTTTAGTTTCTTTAAATGATTCTAATCGTAGGGGACACGTTGGCATGGTCAAACGATGAACAATTCGGCCTTGGTGGTCTCAATCTATGCAGCATACACTTGTTTAAGGTGCGTATATGTTTGATTCTTGATTTTTGTGTCTTTTTTCTGTTGCTTAACATTGTTGGTCAATTTGATGTTATCAATTTTAATCCATGAGAATTGGACCCATTTTGGATTAAGTTATTAACTGTCATAATGGGTAAAAGAACAAGCTTGGAAAAGGAAACTGGTCAAAATTTGCTTAATGCATAAAACATAATGTATCTCTTGAAACTTAGAACCTACAAAACAAGATTCTCATTTGAGCAAAAATCGTTCTTTTAGTATGTTGATAATTAGTTTTTTGTTTATAAATGAAATGTTAATGTTCTTATGAGTCTCTTCATTGTTTATATGTTGCGTACGACCTCCATCTCAGTTCTTTCTGAGTGTGCTAAAGGGGTTGTATACACAAATTGGATAATGGCTCGAGTTGACGTATCAATAGCATTTGTTGGTTTGGGCTAACGTGTCAGTAGCACTACTTCTTGCAGCTTGTTCATGCTACAATCAACTCATTCTCAAAAAACGGGTGTTTAAAAGGTTGTTTGGTATGCAGTGTCTAAAGGGGTGTTTGGTTTTTTGATGTTTTTGGTTATCAAGTCAACCCATATTCTTCATAGAACATGTTTCTTAATGTTTGTATTATTTTTGATTTTATTACATGCAGTTGCGTGATTTGGGAGTTGATTTGGGGTCTTCAAATAACAAGCATATGGGAACTTCTCGTATTGTGCAGACACAAAGTAAGTCCTATTTTACAAAATGAGATTATATGAAGAATGATTTTAGTGTTTAATTTTGACATGATAAATCACTTTGGAACTAACGTTGAGAACCAATATGGAAAGATTCTTATTAAATCTGCTTATATGAGGTGTTTGGGATTACTTATATATTAGAATAACTACTATGTTCGGATTTCTTAAACTTTTTATAGGGACTTGATGCGCGTGTGCTGACTGTTCTATGTCGTTGTAGAGTGTCTTTAATCAAGTTTTAAATTTATAATAGCCGACTTATCCTGTAGCACACACTTAACAAGCAGTGTACCCGATCAATGTAGTCTAGTTGGTAAGTAGAGTGTCGATCACTAAGAGTAGGACGTTAATACCTAGTATATTTATCAGTATTTTAATATCTAAGTTAGTTTTACAATCTAATCTAACGTAGGGGTTTTTCAGTCTGATAGACTGGTACGATTTGGTTTGATTAAACTAAACTAAAACTAATGAGCAGAATACAATGAATGGCGAACACGTACACAGATAGATAACATAAACAAATAGAAGGCCTGACTAATGATTAAGTAGCTTGTCACTTGTTTTATTGCTAGTTTTATATGATTAGTATCGTAAACTATTCTCTCTCGTTGCTTCTTGACTATAGGCGAGTAAACCATTAATGATCAATTATGTCTAAGAATTAATTAACTAACTTATTAGGCTAGTGAACTAATCGTATGAGGGGTATGGCGGCCTAAAGCTTGCTACTGCTAGACACAAATGTTATCAAAGCACATATAACAAGAACCAAAAAAACATCATATAAACTTTAATCGATGGGAAAGCAATTTTAAGGGGAGCAGTATGGCGGCCACAAGCCCATCAATCCTGATGAATTTAAAGCTTACATTACAATAAAACAAAACTACTTAATTGAATTACAACACATTCATGACCTTTTTACTACTATGAAATCTATCTTTGGTGTGTCTTGTGTTGCCTTTTCGTCTGTATTCCTCTCCTTAGGGTTTCTTCTTTTCGTTCTAGGGTTTTTGGTATATGAAATTTGATTGTATCTTGGGGTATTTATAGTTTCTGTCTGAGGGTTCGATGCGGCGCATTTTCTAAGTAGATGCGGGGCATTGACTTAACTTCGCGTAGGGTCCAAGATTAAAATATTCTGAAATATTCGTACACCGCATTCAGATGCGGCGTATCTTCAATAATGCGGCACATGTCCTTCAGTATCTTGGATTGTATTTGGTGAAGTCTGGATAGTGATGCGCTGTATGTCAGAACTGTGATGCGGCTTATCTGAGCTAAAACAAGTTGGTTCTTCTTCGCTGACCAAAGTTTCATATGCGGCGCATCATATAAATTAGATGTGGCGCATTCTTCAAAGTCAAGCAATGGTATTTAAATCATCATTGAGTAAACTCTTCTAATCTTGATCATTTAGCTCCATATTTCGTCCAAAATCACTAACTTTCACCAATTGCTCGTTTTTACCTGAGAATTACTAAAGTAAACAATTAAGTATCGATTCTCATAAATAACAATATAAAACAAGTCAAATAAATAGAATAAATGATGACAATAATATATACTTATTTGATGTCATCAGGACTGTTTGGGATTGCTCATGAGACTAATTACACTTGGCCATTTAAAGGCTATTTCGAATTACTTATAGTGGTTGTGGGATTGTTACTTTGAAATAAGAAGGGACTACATTTATAAAGGATATTTCTATTGTTGATATGCAAATATTGCTTATAGTGTTTTAATCATGCTTATTTAAGTCCAATAAGCAAATTGAATAAGCATCCCCTAAACGACTTATTTAATATTTTCTGTTTTACCTTTAAACAAGCAGATAATCAAAAGGCGTTTGTTACTATTGAAATACTTGGGATTGTCATCGAAACACAATAAGCCATGACCAGTTTCAATTAGCAATTCCAAACACCCGTATAAGTTTTGTGCTAATTTAATTGATTTTAGTACATATATCATTATTTTAGTACATAAAGTATGCCTTACCATAGAGCATTTTTTTTCCTGGAAGTTACATTCTGTTTCGATTGGATGCATTATTTCCTAGCAAAAAAATGAGATTCTTGTCGAATCCGAGTTTGCTACAATGAAGGGATGTTTGGATTATATTATCATATGCCCTGAGAAACTAAATGAAAAGAAAGTGGACCTTTTTATTGGTTTCCGTTCATGATGTGCTTATAGATTGTCACATAAGGAATAATGTTTGTTTGTCGTGACTGTTTAGTCTATTTAACCTTAACTTTTGTTTTAGATAATATTAATGACACATGTATGACATCTATATAATCTTTTAAGAAGAGACATTAACTTTTATAATATTGCAGGGGTATTTCAGCGAGGAAGCCATGGCGTCTCATATTCAATGTCCTTAACTATATGTGGTTGTATGTCGCGTTAGGAGCTAAAAAGGATTGAGAATGGTTATTTGTGACGAAGGAGGCAACACCGCGAGTAGTACAAGAAACATGGTTTACAAAGAAGTTCTACAAAATTTATGATCTTAGGTATCAAACTTAATGTTGTTCTATAATCATATGTATTGATATAAATCTTCTTAATCCAATATATACATATGTCTGATGGATTGTAGGCACTTCATGTATATGTTTGATTATTAACGAAGCCAAAGGGACGTCCACAAATGGACAATAGGCAATGCATGAGGCAAAAACGAGTTCACTATACTCAACAAACTATAATGTTCTTTTGTAACTTTATTTTTCTTTTGTGTTATTTGAGTATTTTGTTTGATAAAATGTATGTTAAGTAGTACCACCTATCTATATAGAGTAACATGCAATGTTTTCTTTTTCAGTTTCACTAAATATTTTTATATGTCGTTTCATATATGTTAAGAATTTTTGCTAGAGTTGAATTGTCACATGTTACAACCGTTTGCAATTATATTTTGATCTTTTTCACGTTCTATTTTGAACGTTATACGAACCACTTACCACAATATCGCATATCGTTAATTATCTACCGCTAGGCGCGGGTACTCGCCTAGTCTTCTTTAAAGTCTGGAGTATTAATTTCAACCAAAAGTAATACAATAAACTCTATCAAATTTTCAATCTATTTTCAGTAGTAGACAATTAAATTGGGACATCTCAAAAAGTAAACGTGGGCTATTAATGTAAGACAAAGGGAGTAGTAACAAGAAATTGTATGTGTTTGTTTTGATTAATGTTTAGTAGCATAGTTGTATGGCTATAATTACTAAGTTTAAATGTTTGTTGCTAGTAATGCTACCAGAAGTAGCGTTTTGATTTGGATCGTTTAGAAGATGTGCTTGTTTCCAAACAAGTATTGTGTGTGAAACATTAAATATTAGTTGCTTCAAAAGTGTATAAACACTGGTTGCTTTAAAACACTCATAAACATTCGTTGCTTCAAAATGCCCATAAACGTTCGATACCTAACATAGTTTGTTCTTCATAAAAATATTGAACAATTATATAACAAATTCACTATTTAAACTTGTATTGTAACTAAAAAAGTTGAGATTAGTTGTATATTCGTTTCGTAGATGATTAGATAAGAATGTTTGAGGAATATAATCAATCTTGTGTTGAAGTAATGCTCACATACACCAAGTGTACAAAATAAGTAATATAAGTATGAAATTCTCATATTATATTTTATCTTTATCAATATAAAAAATGACATCAACTATGCAATATAAACTTAATTTTTTAGATATTTATTGAATCAGAAATTAATTATATATTATATAGCATGCAATACAAAATGTAGAAACTCATCAACTATGAAGAGAAAAACTCCAACTCATCTTAGAATATTTAAAGAATAATAATCATAAATCTATATATTATTAAAAAAAGCTTGGAACCTATATATAACTAACAACATTATTTTTCTCTTGGCTCAATATGTAGATAATGTTGTTAGCTTCCAATATCCACACAATAAACACGATATGCTATTATATTCACTAAATCATCTAGTTCTAATGTCATAAACCGCCGATCAAAGTAAGTTTTAGAAGTTTTTTTCGATAATAATTTTGTTAGTGTTGTTATCAAAGATCAAAATAAAATTGATATCGTGTCTGTTAGAGTTTATTTGTACCGATTGTTTGTTATGTGTTAGGGTTTTGTTTTATGATATTGGATTCGGTGATCATAATTTTTCTTCATATATGTATTGATTTTAAGAGTTTTTGTGACCCGATTCCTTGTATAGATTAGTTATTTGAAGCAAATTTGAGAAAAAAATACTTTGAATCATGTTTACACAAATTGCATACAAGGTTTTGATAAATTGTTTAAATGAAATTTTATAACTCTGATGCACTGATTTTACACTGTGATGCATCAACTGTTTATCTAGTTGTTTGGTCAAGTAAACTACAACTGAATCCCTCACCTACCGAAATTTAGTGGCAAGAGTGACGACAAATAGCTCCTTACATCGTATTGCATATCAAATGTAAGTTTATTTGTTGGCTTTACGCCTTTACCAACGAAAAATAACTAGTTTTGAAAGAAGATTTTCCTGGTTATAATCGGTATGAAGAGCTTCCACACATTTTTAAATGGAACAACCTGATATCTCAAATGCTTCTAGTGATTTTACGAAAGAGGAAAAAGATTTGGAGAATACCAGAAGGGACTTTTGGTCTCAAAACAATTATTGGGTGATCTGGATTTTGAGGGTGACTTCGGTTCTAAGGATGTTATTAGTAGATGTATCCAGCCTGTAGAGGAACCTTGGCTTGTAGAATCTTCTGACATTTCCCATTTTGATAGACAATAATACTATTCAATTAGTTTAACAGGTGAAGACAATATATCAGATGACCTTATTCTCGATACTATAAATTTCCAATATGACATAGTCAGTTTTTTAAGTAATGAGATCATAAGGTCGGAAAGAGAATACCCTGTTGAGGAGCCATGATTATACATTGATACATCTATACAAGACACAAACCCAAAGATCATGGCCCATAAATTACTGAAATACTTCCTCTTGATAAACCAAGTCTGAGATCAGCAGGAAAGAGAAAGAAAATTAGAGACTTCTTACTGAGCTTGAGGAGATTCCAAAAAATTTGTTTATTGATGATGAGATTCGCATAGGCGAGCAAGAGGTATCTGTTGATACAATTATATTGATAAACTCTTATATATGTACCATACAAAGAAAATCAAACAGAGCAAAGATCAGATGATAGTTCTTTACTTGTTGAGCTTTTAGAAAATTCACGGGTTAGTATGAACAAAAACAAATCAAAGATGGAAATCATTGATAACTTTGAGGATATCAATGATCAAGATCAAAATATGCATGATGAGTTTGGACTTTGGAGAGCATGACATGGTGGTGCCACTTTGGGAACTCTAGTTCATGATGTTATACCCACCTAACCTCCAATTATGAAAGAAATGTTTTCCCTACACAGATGACATCAGCTACACCGCTTGCTTTTACTGGTTCTTTTACAGACCTTTTAGGGTCCAACACGGGAATATGGCAGCTGGGCAAAGGGTGTCAACAGGTGCAAAAGGGAGAGTTCATAGTGGAAGTCTGATTGTTTTGCAAGCAACTGAAAGAGGAAGTAACGGTGGCTCGTCAAATCCAGGAACTGTTGCCACAATGCCCCCTCAAAAATGGATATAAACTGGTTTGTAGGACTTATCAATCTTGTTGTAGATTGTTGTTTGTTTCTAGTGTTTGTCTAAGCAAAAGAAAGTGTGTGATTACGGTCATGTATGAATAAGTGAAAATTAGCCAATTAGTTCATTTTCGAGTTTAGGTCATTTCCGATATCATTGTACATATGACAATTGCACCATATTCTTTGTTAATATGTTGTCTGTTATGTTCTTTGAAACAAGATGTTATTCAGTGTCGTTGTTCCTTTGACACGATATTAAATAAAACCACATTCCACAACTGAAAGTTATGGAAGATTTTTGGAAGCTATTTTTATACTAGAGTCGTGCAATTATCAAACATCATGTTGATTGTAGAACCACTATAAGTTCGAGGTATTAGGTTTTGATATTGCACTATTTTGTGAACATGTTCTGTTTATCTTTTTTAAACATTAAATTTGTCTTCGTTTATGTGGTCGGGACCATTTGCATAACCCTTGTGGATTAGGTAGGTTCTAAGTATCGATATCATGGTAACAAGAAAAAGTCATTTATGTTTATAGATCATCTTAACATCCCTGTCAAATTTATAGAATGTGTTGTCTTGTACAAAATTCAAAATCTCTGTAAATTTATAAGAAACTAAAGTTAGGTAAATAACAATTTCAAAGAGGGACGAATTTCTTTTGACAAGACAGATTAATAAAAGATGTTTTATTATTTTAACCAAATAAGAAAGAAAATTAAACAGTATACATGTTACCAGTATTAATCTTTATGTTGGTCCAGTGCTTTTCTCAAAACGTGATTAAGTTTACACAATAACCAAATGACACTAATAACACATATTGTACTTTTCAACGTTTCTATTCTTATTAGAAGTTAATCAAATAATATATACCTAAATGTTCGCGGAACAACATTGGGATTGAATAACAATGTATACTCTCATGAATCAAAACTAAGCTTATACTTCATGAGAAGAGGATCCTATCAACTAGACATTTAGTTTCATTTACATTTTTGTTTGTAGAATCTCTACCTATTTCTATTACAGTATGCATATATATATAAGATAGGAAAATAAAGCTTCCATGTGAAATTTCAATAAAGTACTAAAGTAAATAGTTATTTTAACTATTTGCTTTTTAGCTACTCTAGTACTTTTTGTGTTTCTTTTGACTTTTTGTAATGCTTTTAGCTTTATCTTATCAAGAAAGTTTCCGCCCATATTTTATACTTGTTTCTCATAGATAAGTCTTCAAGGAGTCAGTGAGTTATTGTTATCATTCATTGACACCATCATCCAAGTCTCGATTCCTATCTTCACTCTCTGAGACCCGCCTCATATAATGATGAGTCTTTCTTCTTCAGACTTTGAGGAACATCTTGAGAATGACTCCCTGATGACTGTTCATCGGGGACTTGATTCATACTTAGGAAATTTTTCATTAAAATACTATACAAGGGGCAATTAGGCACTGAGTTGACCCAACAATCTCCCCCTATTTGGATAGAAAAATACCCTAAGTTTAATTAGCAGTAAGTGAGCATGATGACTTCTTCTTGCGTACTATTTTACAAAAAGAATAAATAAAACTAAATCAAAGTCTGATTCTTTGTTGTTGAGGTTGCAAAAAAAAAAAAAAAAAAAAAAAAAAAAAAAAAAAAAAAAAAAAATCAAAATCTAAGACCTTAAACTTTCAAAGTCAATAAACCTTTTAAATCCAAATTTAAAATACAACAGGTCAAAGTCTCCATAAGTTCAGCAATAGGGGTTTAGTTTCAGGTTCAAGTTTAGGTTTCAAAGAACTATTAGGTTCAGGGTTTAAGCTTCGGACTTTCAGGAACCATCAGGTAGTGGTTGTGGTATTCAGGGACTTGGGTATTCGGGTTTAATTTAGGTTCAGAACCTGAATGTTCTCAGTCACTTTAGTTTTAGGGTTTAAGCTTTCAGGACCCATCGAGTTCAGGTTTTAAGCTTTCAGAGACCATCGGGTTCAGGGATACAAGTGGATTTATCTTTTGTGATTTCTGGTTCAGTGTAATGTTCAGGCTCATAAAAAAAATAAAAAATAAAATAATAATAATAATAATAATAATAATAATAATAATAATAATAATAATAATAATAATAATAATAATAATAATAATAATAATAATAATAATAATAATAATAATAATAATAATCAACCTCTGATCTTTATATTACCCCTGATACTTATTACTTGTTGGGAATTAAATGCTTAACTTTGTACTGCCAAGTCTACAAATGGAACTGCTGAAGATAACACTAACAGTACTAACTGAGTTAGTACTACTAGTAAAAATTGTTTGTACTGCTTATATGCTGAAGACTAAAGATGCAAGAAGGTACTGCTTATGAGATGAAGACGTTTTAGTGATAAGTATAGAATAGATTGCATGTATATCTTATAAGATTAGAATGATACGTATCTTGTACATGAATAGTTATCTTGTAAATGACCCATTGTGCTATAAAAGAAGGTCCTAGGTTAACATATTAGATATACTTTTGCATACGTGATTCAAGGTTGTAAACCATAGTGATAGTTAAGATCACTCGTATTAGTGAGCTAATAATATTGAATTGTTTTGTTACTTCATTGTTCTCATACACTGTTCATAAAATACTTTACTGTTACATTGATCAATCATCTAAGTATCAAGTAGTAGATTCTGCATACTATTTGGTATACATTCAAAGTATCCTCAACACAAGGCTCGTGTGATTAGATCCTCACATTATTACTCCCTAGTTCCTTCGCTCTCTGATGCACAACCTTCTCATCTAAGTCTATTCTCGTATAAGAACTCTATGGAGATATAGAATGAAATTCAACTTAACCTGTTTATAATACTAACCTTAATGACAACATCTGTTGTCAAGGCAAACCGATACTAACCTAAAAGCTTTATTATGGATTTGTAAGGCTCCTAACACGTCAATAATAATCAACCTAGCCAAAGGCAAGTATTTATTTACTGCTATTAAGGATACCCCTAATTTCTATTTTGCCAAATCTTAACCTGCGAACACAACAACACTCCCTACAATCAACAAACTAGACACATATGAGTACCAATATCTTAGTGTTAACCTAAAAAGTCTTACTTCATAAACAAGAGTTAAATTTGATACATATGCAAAATATTTCAAAATGAAACTTTATATCTACCCTTAAGACAACACTATCAGAGGGTGCTGGAATATTTCAACTATTTCTTTTGATAAACTGTTTTGAGTTTGTAAGAAGTGATCTTTCATGAAATTCAGATTTCAAATCATTTAAGTACTCTTCACTGGTTCTTTCATCAAATTCATCTTCTGAATTCTCTTGAAATTAAAGTCATGAACAACATTGTTAGAAAAGAAAGCAGTTGATATGGGTGCAATTATCATGGCCTTTTTGGTCTCAGGGTATCTCCTAGAGATAAGATTGTCTTAATAGATAAATATACTATAGATGTCAGCAAGGTCAAGGGTTTGAATATGGTTGGCATTTCTTAACCCTTGTGAGAAGCTTAACCACTTCTCAAGGAGGTTGTTAACAAAACTGATTGGCTCCAAACAGTCAACCTAAATTGACCAAGTAAATGGTCAACTAAGTCATAGCTTAGAGTCAATGCTTCCGGGTAATATAGGGTATCACCAGGTCATTATGTCCCAACAAGGTGTGAATGGTACTAAAGCGTGCTTGTGATCGGGTGATTTTCACAGGAAAGGGTTAGGATGATTATACTACTGATTTTTTGCTGAAAATGACACAAATACTTAATATGGACAAAAACTGAAAAAACCAGATAAGTGAAAACGTTTCAAAACTTAAAAGGTACGTTTAAGTTTAAATAAACGTCAACGTACCAAATAAAAAGTGAAAACTGAAATCTGAAAACCCTCACGGGGTGAAAATGACTTTTTTACAAACCTAAGGATGAAAGAAAATTTTTAGAAAAAGAAAGTGAATTTTTACACTAATTAATTATTTAATATTAATTATATACTTTTTGTTGGTCCCTTTTACTTGGTTAACCGTAACTAAGAAGTTAAAGTAACCAAGTTATATGACTTGAACACAAATGTAGAAAATGATTAACAATAAAAAACGTAAACAAAAGAGATAATATTTTCCAACGTTTAATTCTTTATTAGAAGTTAATCAAAAAGAATCGTACCCAAGTGTTTGCGGAATAACACTTGGGGTTGAATTGACAAGTGTGGTATGGACTCCTCACTAAACTCAACTAAGTTGAGTGACAACTTAAATTACCCACTGAGCTATCTCAGGGGCTTGTGTTGTTCTTTGGAGGAGTAAAAGTGGTTTGTGAATGCTTTGCATTAATTGCACAAACTTGTCACCTTTTACTCCTCACATTTGCTTCCTATTTATACACAAGTATAGAACAACTAAATATACATTGGACCTAAAGCTTCCTTAACAAAATCTTGAAAGATTTTATTCTTCTGGCAAAGGAACCTTCATTGAGTTAGATCCAAAAGGCACTTTCTGATGACAGACTGGTTTTAACCATTTGGGGAAAGTCTGACATTAAAGTGATAAAGCACTTTAATAAAGCAGCTCAGACTTTCCCGCCCAGTCCCGCCAAAACTTCAGTCTTCATGTCATCAGTCTTCAGTACGTTTAAGTTGCTGAGGAGTCATTGGGGTTCAGTGAGTTATTGTCATCCTCACTGAACCCATCACCTTCTTCTTGGCTTAGATCACACTTCACTGAGTTCCGCCTCACTGAATGGAGAACCTTTCTTCTTAGGCTCGGTCTTAGCTCCCTGAAGGTGACTCACTGAGTTACAGTTCACTCAGTGACTTGTTTGCACTTAGGGGATTTTACGTTCAAATCCTTGTTAGAAGACTTGGGGAATTCAGTGACCCAACAATCTCCCCCTATTTGAACATACAAATTGCCTAAGTGATACTTGATTCAGCTTGAGTTGTCAGGGTACATCTTCTCTTGCTGAATGTTTGTTGTAATTGTAAGTAGGACATAACTATTTAAACAAAACATCAGTTTATTCATTAGCTATTACATTTTCCTACAAATTACAAACAAAATAAAAAAAGATAGTTGTTGCAGATCAGATGTTCAGATGATAGCCAAGTCCCTCAATCTTAGCTTTCTTTGATCTCAGCAGGTGTTTCTCAGGATGCTCCTCAATCTTTGTCCTTAGGTCCTTACAGAACCTTTGGTTTGCACCACTTTGAATAGGAGCAGCTAACATCAGGTACGTTACCATTGCCGTGACCCCTGCCTTGTCTATATCGGACCACCTTTGGAAGCCAAGGTCTCCATATTCATCAGTGAAGCATAGACCTCGTTCAGGGTGTTCAAGCACGGTGTTGTTCACGAAGGTGATTCCTTCAGGAACAGACCTGTCACATTCCAATCCTGGGACTTTGATCTCAGGCTCGGATTCGATGTGCTTCCTTTTTCTCCTTGTGGTGGTTGAAGAAGCAGTTCCTGTTGTTGGAGCAGGAAGAAGGGAGGGAATGTTGAGGGCTTCAGGCATTGCTCTCAGTCTGTCATATCTTTCGCTCAGTGACTTGAGAAGTTGATCAACAACGACGCCATTTTTCTTGGCAATGATGGGACGGAGTTCATCAAGTTCAGTGATCCCAAAGTCAGCGAATTTGAATGGATTATGAACATCCATTATTCTCTTATCAGCCCCCCTGAAGACAGTGACCATTGCGGGTTTGGTATTCCTGTGGATTTTGATGTCAGTGATGGTTTCAGGCTTCAATCTTTCCTTCATCACCCAATGATATCTTTCAACCCTGGTCTTTCTGATTTGAGCTTGCCTCTTCAGCTTTTCTTCCCTTTCCTTTTTCAGAGCATTCATCTGTTCTTCCTGAGCCTTTTTAAAGGCTGCACCAGCTTGCTCATTAGCTAGTGCTTCAGTGTCCAGACCAATCTTTTCAGCCTCCTCATGAACAACCTGTATCAGTTTAGGCTTGCTCAGTTTCTCTTCTTCAGCTGCCTTTGCCGCTTTCTCAACTTTTCCCAAGTAGTCTTGTATCTGGTCATGAGTAAGTTGATAGATTTTTCCATTAATTTCATACGGGACCCTGATAGGTTCATCAGGGTCAATTTTGACAATTTTGGAGGCAGGCTGGAGTCTGACTTCAGGTTCTGAGGTGGTGGCAATGCTTTTTCCTCTGTCCTGAAGTAGAGTGGAGGAGACTGGTTCCTCTTGTGGGGGAACTTGAGTGATTGGTGTGGCTTCAGTGACATGCTCCCCCTCAGTGTGAGAGGGCTGTCCAGCTTCTTGTTCATCAGTAACAGGGGTTTCAGTAACATTCTCCCCCTCAACATTTGCCGGAGCTGCAGTGATGGCAAGTGTTGGAGTTACTGAAGTAGAAGTAGAACCCTTGAAGGCTTGAAATATTTCCGTCATCATGGACTTGATCTCCGCAGTATCCTGATGAATGAGAGATACCCTGGAGTCAAGTGAAGCCTGAGAACTTTCAAGGGCAGTCATCCGGGAACCCATTGTCCATGCCAGAGATGTGGACTTCTGGAATTGAGCTGTCACTGATGCTTCCAACTGAGTGAAGGAAGACTTGAGGGACTCCACCGTGGAGCTGAGATTCTGAACATTTGAATCCCTTATCAAACCAAGTAACTCAGTAAGGGCCGCCGAGTTGACCTGATATGTCTCAGATGCCTGAAGAATTCTTTTGTTGAGCTCAGGATCATCCTTGACTGATTCTTGAACTGACTTAACCCCTGTAGCCAGCTCCTTAAGGGATTCCAAAAATTGATTGATGTGCGAAGCCATTTGTGTCAGGGAGTGATTGACAGTGGAATTTTGCTCCCTGACATCTTCATTGTAATCTTCAACAGCATCTTTGAGGAGGTGATAGTGGACTGCTTGTTCAGTATGCAGATCAAACACCTCTTCAGTGACCCCCCTGTACAAAACATTAGTCATTTTCTTGATGAACCTTTTGAAGGCTCTTTCAGTGAGAGGAGTTGAAGCGTCTTCTGAGGTTTCCGGCTCGGAATGTTGTTCATCTTCATCATGGTTAGAGGGTTGAGGAGACTGAGTAACAGGTTCAGGGACTGTCTCCTCATCCTCCATATCATCTCCGGCCGTGAAGACTTCCTCGTCACTGTTGAATTCATCATCAGAAAATAAGAATGCCTGAGCATCCGCCAGGGAGGATATCTGTAACAATTGGAGGTTATCCGGCTCCTCTTCATAAGAAGATTTGCCTTCGTTTTGGCCAGGTCCTGACCCCTCAAATCCGGTAGGTTGGGTTTTACCTACCTGGTCTTTAAGGCCAGTTCCCAAGTTATGCGCACCTCCGGGAGTGGTTGTGGGTTCCATATCAGCGGGTGGTTTATATCCCTCTGAGTCTTTGTCCCCCGTGACCCCTTCAGACACTGATGGGTGTTTCTCAGTGCCATCCCGAGGAGCCGTGATTGTTGTGTCCCTATCAGTGGGTTGTTTGTTTCCCACTGAGTCTTGGGGATAAGTAGGGGTGCCCTCAGACAAAAGCTTTGATTTGCGAATGTCCTCATCAGGCAAGTGAGTGGTTGAGTCCCCCTTTCCAACAGGCTTGTTCTGGCCTGTCGAAGGTTTAGGGACATTAACTCCCTGATGCTTGGGTTTTGATCTACCCGAGCTTTTAGCAGGATGTGATTGTTTGTGGACCCCCTTCTCAGTGGAGTAGTGCTGCCCCACCGAGGATTTAGGATCCCTTACTCCCTGAGACCCTGGTTGTGATTTGCCAGAGACGTTAACAGGATGTGAAGGTTTGTTTTGTTTCGGCTCAACTGTCTTGTTTATGACAGTAGAGTCTTTGGAAACGGGTTTGCCCGAGGACACTGAGTGTGATTTCTCAGTGCCCTCCGTTGGCTTTTGTTGCAGGCCTAGTGACTGGGTTATTATACTCAGGGTGTCCGCAGTCAAGGGCGGTAATTCATGCCCCTTTTTGGCAACTTTAGGATCAGAAGTCTCAGTGTCGAGTGACTTGGGTTGAGCCACCTTCCTGGACCCCTGACCCTTCTTCCTCTTCACCCTTTTGGTGGGAGAGGGAATTGGTGATACTTTATTGTCACCCTGGATAGCAGTACGCATATACAATGTCAGGGTGACTGGTGTAACCTCAAGAGGGTCGCGTGAGTAATTTGCCTTGTGTAGGACGTCAGGCTCAAAACCTACTGCGTCAGGCCTATCATACTCAGACCCAAGCAAGTCTTGTAGGGCACAGGAAACAAATCTAGGATATGACATATGTTTTTGCCTAGACTTCCCCCCTAACTTTGCTATGAGGTCCCTGAAGATGATTTCTCCAAGGTCAATCATTTTACCCTCAATGAGACAGAACACTATCATTGCTTGAGTAGTGTTTAATTGCTCAGTCGAGGATTTATTTCCCCAGAGAACCTGAATGACAAAAGTCATTAGAATCCTCCAGGGAGCTGGGAACCAGGTCTTAACAATTGGGGCTTTGGATAATAGGGACCCTGGTGTCACCTCAGGGTGATTTTTGTCATAGGGTCCTAATTCCAACAAGACCTCCTTTACCTCTTTTTCAGAGGGTTGGGCAGTGAAGGTCGTGGTATAATCAAGCCCAGTGGCTTTGACAAAAGTTTTATAGTCAAGAGCTAGGGACTTAGTTCCATTCTTGACTGTAAACTTGATTTTGGCCTCTTTTGGCGCATCAGGGTTTTCAACAACCGCTGTGCACCAAAATTCCCTCAAGTAGTCATGATAGATGACTGAGGGGGTCTTAGTGAATGAGGTGGTCAGGAAACAGTTCTGAAGGAACATCACCACATCCCTGTATTCAGGGTACCCAGCAGGGTAGGCAAAGTTCCCCACCACATTATTTTTGGTAAGGTCTACGCTTTCCATTTGGAAATCCACATTGGGTGCGTATTTTACGACCTTAGAAGTAGCCATTTGTTTATAAAAAGCCTGGTTTGAAAAATGGGTATGGGTGAGGAAACACACGCAGTTTTGAAAACAATTTGCAAGAGTTTTGTTAAAGATTTTAAAAGCGTGTGTGTTTCCCTTTTTGTGGGGGTATTTATAGGGTAAAGATTTGGGAGGTGATGTTGCGGATGCCAAAGGTTTAATTTATTTAACCGAAACGGCATAATAATTTTGGTTTGATATCCGCATTAAATGTCACGATTCCCACTACCCCTATTTTCTCTCACCCTTTGGGGTGCTTCTGCAAATATTGCACTTTTGCAGGAAAAACAATCATCACACGTTTTGTGTGTGAGAGAGCATTTAATGCTCAGTGGTGTTTGGTGAGAGAGATATGGGGGCCCAAGGAGTGGATGCCAGTTGTGTAAGTGACATATATTCCTATATTAAATAGGATTCAGTTACCTACCTGGGACATTTAACTGACTAAATACTTAGAGCATTTAGTTAGGGTATTCAATGCCATTTTTCATCCTGAGCCCCCTGAATGATTTTTTCATTCAATAAAAATGAGTGTTTCAGGAAGGGTGTGATCAGGGACCTAGAGAATATACATCATGTTGGAACATTTTTGATCAGTTCCCTGATTCTATGTCCAACATGCCCAGTTCAGCTTTCAATCTTGTGAAAGTGGGTTCATCCAAAGGTTTAGTGAAGATATCAGCTAGCTGATACTCAGTGGGGATGAAATGTAGTTCAATTTCTCCATTAGAGATATGGTCCCTGATGAAGTGGTATCTGATATCAATGTGTTTGGTTCTTTGATGAAGTACTGGATTGTTTGAGATGGCTATGGCACTTGTATTATCACAAAAGATAGGTACCATCTTATACTGAATGCCATAGTCACTCAGTTGGCTCTTCATCCAAAGTACATTTGCACAGCATCCTGCAGCAGCCATATATTCAGCTTCAGCTGAGGACATAGCCACTGACTGCTGTTTCTTTGTACTCCAACACACAAGTTTACCACCAAGAAATTGGCAGGATCCTGAAGTACTTTTCCTATCCATGTTACATCCTGCATAGTCAGAGTCAGTGTACCCTTTGAGATCAAATCCTGAACATTTTGGGTAATACAAACCAAGGTTTGGAGTACCCTTCAGGTACCTGATGATTCTCTTGACAGCAGTGAGATGTGATTCTTTAGGGTCAGCCTGGTATCTTGCACACAGGCAGACTGAGAATTGGATATCAGGCCTTGAGGCAAGTAAGTACATCAGGGAGCCAATCATTCCTCTATATTGGGTTTGATTCACTGACTTTCCAGTGAGATCAGGACCAAGGTTGTTTGGAGGAACCATGGGAGTTTTTACTGAAGAGCAGTCAGTGAGCTCATACTTCCTCAGTATGTTCCTGAGATATTTCTCTTGGCAAATGGATATTCCTTTTTCAGTTTGTTTGATTTGTAGTCCAAGAAAGTATGTGAGTTCACCCATCATGCTCATTTCAAACTTTGTGGTCATGAGTTTTTCAAATTGTTTGCAAAGTTTGTAACATGTTGAGCCAAAGATGATGTCATCAACATATACTTAGACAAGAATGACATCATCCTTTGTTCTGTAGATGAACAGTGTGTTGTCAATTCTTCCTCTGACAAACTTGTTTTGGATCAGGAAGGCTGAAAGAGTTTCATACCATGCCCTGGGTGCTTGTTTTAGTCCATAAAGGGCTTTGTTAAGCTTGTAGACATGGTTGGGGTATTCACTACTTTCGAAACCAGGAGGCTGTTGCACATAAACATCTTCTTTGATGTTACCATTCAGGAATGCACTTTTAACATCCATTTGGTAAACTTTAAAGTTCATGTAAGTTGCATAGGCAAGGAAGATCCTGATGGCTTCCATTCTTGCAACAGGTGCAAAGGTTTCCTCATAGTCTATACCTTCCTGTTGATTATATCCTTTGGCAACCAGTCTTGCTTTGTTTTTGATGACTGTGCCATTCTCATCAGTCTTGTTTTTAAAGACCCATTTCATACCAATGATTAAAACACCCTGGGGGCATTCAACAAGGGTCATGACATCATTTCTGTCAAATTGTTCCAATTCATCTCTCATGGCCTGAACCCAACTTTCATAAGTCAGGGCTTCCTTGACATTTTTAGGCTCAATTTCTGAGAGATAGTCGGCATAAAGGCATATGTTGGCAGTGGCAGCCTTGAGTTTGGCAGCCTTGCTTCTTGTGAGCATGCCTTCAGTGGGTTCACCAATGATGTTCACAAGCTCAATGATTTTGGATCTAGTCCAGCTATCCTGGGGTTTGGGATAGGAATTTGAGCTTGTAGGAGCCTGAATAGGTTCAGTCTCAGGAACATGAGGTAACTCATCAATATGCACTTCAGTGACAACTGTAGGAACAATTTGTTCTGTGGGTTCCTGAACATTTTGTTCAGTGGTGTTAGTCTCATTTGAGACAGGCTGAGTTTCTATGAACTCACTGATAGGTGGTTGGCGTAGATTGTGAGGGATGATGTAGTAGGAGACATCAGCATCAGCTTGGTATTGAGTTGAGGGATTGTTCTCAGGATGATACTTATCAGGAGGATATCTTGATGAGTCATCAATACCAATTTCTTCAACTGAGGAATTTGAGAACCTGATGGATTCAGTGCTCTCATCAACAGTAATGTGATAAGTTTCCTCAGTTTGTTGTCTCCTTGTGTTGAACACCCTGAAGGCTTTAGAGACCAAGGAATATCCCAGGAAGTATCCATCATCAGCTTTGGCATCAAATTTACCTAAGTGATCCTTGTGATTATGTATAAACACAGGACACCCAAATACATGAAAGTAGCTGATGTCAGGAATCCTTCCTTTGAATATCTCATAAGGTGTCTTATTGTGCCTTTTCACAATGATTGACCTGTTTTGAGTGTAGCAGGCTGTTTTAACTGCCTCAGTCCAAAAATGTTTTGAGAGGACTGAGCCATTTAGCATGGTTCTTGCTGCCTCAATGAGTGTTCTATTTCTCCTTTCAGCTACTCCATTTTGTTCAGGAGTATAGGGAGAAGTGAAATTTTGAGAAATTCCTTTCTCATCACAAAAACACTCAAGGTCTTGGTTTTTGAATTCAGTGCCATTGTCAGTCCTGATCTGTTTAACATTGACATCATTTTGATTTTCAATGTTCCTGACAAATGACATGATGGTTTCAGCTGCCTGACTCTTTTTGGTCAGGAAGTAAACCCAAGTATATCTTGAGTATTCATCCACAATGACCAGAGTATACTTCTCATGGTGTATGGACATTGGACTGACAGGTCCAAAAAGGTCCATATGAAGAAGATGCAGGCAGCTTTTAATTGAAAAGGTTTGTTTGGTTTTGAATGATGCCCTGTGATGTTTTCCTTTTTCACAAGCAGAACAAGGCTTGTCTTTCGTATACACCAGGGATGGAAGGCCCAGAACTTTGTTCTGTTTGGCCAGGTTGTTGATGTTTTTGAAGTTGAGATGAGAGAGTCTCCTATGCCATAGCCAGTTGATTGTCTCACTTGCCTTTGAGAATAGGCAAGTCCCATTTTGAGTCAGGGATGACATGTCAAGGACATATACATCATCCCTTCTGGGTGCAATCAACACAACTTCCTTATTGGCATTAAAGATGGTCCCTCTCTTATCATCAAACTGAACTATGTATTTTGCATCACATAGTTGGGAAACACTTATCAGGTTGTACTTCAGACCATTAACATAAGCTATTCTTGTAAAAACTATACCATTGCAGTTTACTGAACCATAACCCTCAGTGGGAGCTGATGAGTTATCACCAAATACTACTTTGGGTCCTGGTTCTTCCACATATTTGTGCAGAAAACTTTTCACACCAGTCATACTTCTAGAGCATCCACTGTCTAGATGCCAGGTAGGATCCTTGATGTGTTTCTGCACAAACAGTAAACTGGGTTAGTTTTGCTTGTTGACCCACCTTCTAGTAGGCTTAGTCCTCAGGGACTTTTTGAACTCAGTTAGTGAATCATGGTCTGAAGTTATGTGTCCTGAGCTTCCACATGTTTTACATTTTGTGGATGTTGATGCATCAGGTGACTGAGAAGTGTTGGTTTGATATTTCCTTCTGGACTGAATCACTTTGTCATGCCCCCTGGTTTCATGGGAGGGATCTCCACAGATGTCACAGCATACTTTCATCAAACAATCATCAGGAAGATGATCATTGAAACCACAGTGAGGACATGGTGAGAAAGGCTTAGCCTTCAGTCTTTGTTTGGGAGGTGTGGCATACTGATAGCCTTGGGTTTTGTACTGACCCCTTGCCTTTAAAGAGGCAGTGTGGGGGATGTGATCACAAGTTCTGTGGTCCTCTTGTTTGCATATCATACAAAATAGGACTCTGTAGCATTTATCAGTGATGTGATTTGGATAATTGCACAGTTCACATCTCCCTGAGGGTCTGGGTGTGGTTTTTGGTTTGGATGAACCTGAGGATACTGAGGGCTTGGTAGATTTAGAGTCAGAGTTTTTCTCAGTAGACTCAATTTTCTCACTCAGCATCCTGACAAGTTCAGCAAGCTGATCAACCTTTGAATCAGTGCTTTCAAGCTTCACTTCAGTAGTTACTGAAGGTTTTTGGTGTTGAGTGGGTGTAGGAGTAGGTCTTTTCAGTATAGTCCTTCCTAACCCTGATTTCTCTTTAGGAGAATGTGGTTGAAAGACTAATGGTGCAAGATTAGAATTGGGTTCTGCTCCATGAAGTTGTTTCAGTGGTGGGAGTGGTGAATCAGACTTAGACTCAGTGATGGACTCAGTAGGACTAAGTTCATCAGTGACTCCTAGCAGCTCCTTGATAGCCTGACTTTCAGGCTCCAGAATTCTTCCAGTGTTAAAATTTGGCAATTTACTATCAGGATTGTTTCTTTCAATCCAATCACTGGGTTTGGGAGCTAGTTCCTTGCTAGAGAGTATGTTGGTAAATAGAAAAGTTGTGGAATGACTACTTTCCCCTGAAACCTCAGTGAGTTGATCATCACCTAGACCAGCCTTATTGGGGCTGGGTGAGAGACTCAGTGTTTCATAAAGTTTGGGGTTTTTCTGAGTCCACTTCCAAATAATATCCTTTTCTTTCTTAAGTTCTTCCTGAAGAGCTTGATTTTGTTTTACAAGTTCAGAGTTTTGAATTTGAAGTGTGACACTTTCAAGTTTGGCTTGTTTTAAGACAAGTAATTCATCTCTACACTGATTTAATTCAAAACTGAGTTTGTTAAATTTTGAAAACAGATTAAGTCTTTGCTCTTCAACATACTTAAGATCAACATTTATATAGTCTAAGTAAGATTTCCAATCATCATTATCATCCATAGAAAGTAAAAGATTTACCTTTCTCATTGTGATGTTGACCCATTCACCATTTCTTGCATGACTCTTCCCCACAGCAAGTTTGTTGTCTTCTGACAGAGCCATCAGGGCACTGATGTGAACTTCATCATCATCAGAGGACACTTCAACCTCATCCCAGTCATATGTTTCAGCAACAAGCCCTTTGTTTTTGGCTTGAGTAGGCTTTGGAGCCTGAGGAGGCTGAGAGACTGTTGAGGATGATTCAAGAAGGGCAAGCTTGGCTTTTGCCTTTCTGTACTTTGCTTCAAAGTCAATTTGAGGGACTTTTTCAAATCTTTGACTAGACTGAAGCATTTTTGGTTGAAATTTGCTGGGGCCTGAAAAAGAGTTATTTCCTGAAAACTTGAAGGATGGTTCTGAGGTAGTTTTTGAAAAACAATCTTTAGCAAAATGCCCCATTTTGCCACATTTAAAGCATTCAGTATTGTCATTTGCTTTAGAAGGAAATTTATTTTTCTTAAAAAACCTTTTTGAATTAGCAAGGAGTGCTCTTTCATGAAATTCAATCTGAAGATCATTAAGATACTCCTCACTGGTTCTTTGGTCAACCTCATCATCTGAACCATCCTGAAAATCCTGCACAACACCTTTAGAATAGAAAGCAGTTGATATGGGTGTGATTGTCAAGGCCTTTTTGGTCTCCTGAGCTTTACTAGGGTATCTCCTGGTGATAAGATTGTCTTCATAGACAAACTTCCCATAAATGGCAGGGAGCTCAAGGTTCTGAATGTGGTTTGCATTTCTCAATCCCTGAGAGAAGTTTAACCACTTCTCAGGGAGACTGTTGACAAAACCAACATTGATTTCATGTTTTGACAGTATAACACCATCATTGGTCAGCTCATTCAGGAGGGTCTTATACCGAGTATAAGTCTCAGGGAGACTTTCAGAATCCTTGGCCCTGAAGGTATTGAATTCAAGCTTCAGGTCCATGATTCTATTCTCTTTGGTATCAGAAGGCCCTTCATAGCTATGAACCAGGTCAGTCCATGTCTGCTGGGCAGTGGGACAGTTGATCACTGATTCCATTATATCATCAGGAAGGCATGATATAATGATGCTTTTCAGGCGCTGGTCTTGATTGACCACCCTCCTTTCATCTGGGGTCCACTGAGCTTCAGGTTTGATTAAACCTTGGGCAGTTGTTGGGACATATGGACCCTCATTAATCAATTTGATATAATAAGGTTCCATCCCAGTTAAGTAGCAAAGCATTCGTTTTTTCCACTTGTTAAATTTGCCAGCTTCAAGTCGAGGGGCAGTTGCTGAATAACTTCCACCCTTTTTATCGACAAGCTGGGGAACATCTGTGTCAGTCATAGTGGGATCTTGATTTTAAAAACTTGAGCACTCTTTAGGTTTTGAAAAACGTGTAAAAGTTTTGCAAATCAGAGGCTCTGATACCACTTGTTGGTCCCTTTTACTTGGTTAACCGTAACTAAGAAGTTAAAGTAACCAAGTTATATGACTTGAACACAAATGTAGAAAATGATTAACAATAAAAAACGTAAACAAAAGAGATAATATTTTCCAACGTTTAATTCTTTATTAGAAGTTAATCAAAAAGAATCGTACCCAAGTGTTTGCGGAATAACACTTGGGGTTGAATTGACAAGTGTGGTATGGACTCCTCACTAAACTCAACTAAGTTGAGTGACAACTTAAATTACCCACTGAGCTATCTCAGGGGCTTGTGTTGTTCTTTGGAGGAGTAAAAGTGGTTTGTGAATGCTTTGCATTAATTGCACAAACTTGTCACCTTTTACTCCTCACATTTGCTTCCTATTTATACACAAGTATAGAACAACTAAATATACATTGGACCTAAAGCTTCCTTAACAAAATCTTGAAAGATTTTATTCTTCTGGCAAAGGAACCTTCATTGAGTTAGATCCAAAAGGCACTTTCTGATGACAGACTGGTTTTAACCATTTGGGGAAAGTCTGACATTAAAGTGATAAAGCACTTTAATAAAGCAGCTCAGACTTTCCCGCCCAGTCCCGCCAAAACTTCAGTCTTCATGTCATCAGTCTTCAGTACGTTTAAGTTGCTGAGGAGTCATTGGGGTTCAGTGAGTTATTGTCATCCTCACTGAACCCATCACCTTCTTCTTGGCTTAGATCACACTTCACTGAGTTCCGCCTCACTGAATGGAGAACCTTTCTTCTTAGGCTCGGTCTTAGCTCCCTGAAGGTGACTCACTGAGTTACAGTTCACTCAGTGACTTGTTTGCACTTAGGGGATTTTACGTTCAAATCCTTGTTAGAAGACTTGGGGAATTCAGTGACCCAACACTTTTTAATACTAATTATTAATATTTAAATAACTTAAATACAATATAATATTATTTTAATACTAGAAAAGTGAAAATTAAATTTCTAAAATTATAAAATAACTAAAAACTAATTTTAAAATTAAAAATATTTTTTTTTTGTCTTTTTGTGGATTTTCTATTAATTAATTACTAATTTAATATTAATTACCTAATTAAACTTAAACAAAATTATTAAAAATACTAAAAGATCTTAGAAAATTAAGAAATTTTTTATAAAACTAATTAACCATCACAGGAATCCTAGAAAAATATAAAAAGTTGGTTTTATATGTTTTTAAACTATTTTACTAATTATTAAACTAATTATTACTTAATTACTAATTAAACTAATTAAATTCTAAAAAATAGAAAATGAACAGTAAAAATTATGAGAAAATTCCTAAAATTATATTATATTATATAAAAGCTAGGAAAAATATAAAAACTAGGTATTACTTGATAAAAACTGATTATGCTATTTAATACTTAAATATTAATTAATTATTACTTAAACTATATTTAATTCTAATAAATACTAAATGACAAGAGAAAAATCTAGAAAAATTCCTAAAAATACTTTAATATAAAAGAAACTAAAGAAAAATATAAAAATACCAATTACTTAATAAAAAGCTAAAAAGGTAAATTAAAAAGATAATTAATTTTAAATAGAAACTATCACTTAATTTTAAATTGGATTTTTCTGGTTTTTCTTTTAGAAATCTATTTAAATACTAAAAATAGGAAATTTTTGTGAAGACAACTAGTTTCTAGCTTAAAAATTAGCAAAATGGACAGTAAAAGGCTTATATTGTTGACTTTTGAAGGAAATGAACCTCTGTGGGGTCCACAGGGGTGGATTTTGGTTCAAATAAGTTACTTGGACAGGAATAAGCTAGAAACTAGCAAATAAGCCCACTGAATAAGCCTATAAGCCAAAATAAGCACTTGATTTCCTTGATTTTACACATAAATTGGGACAGACTACAAGGGTGATTCTAGGTGGGGTCCACAGAGCTTGAGCTCAAAAGCTTGGCTACAATGGAGAGAGGGCCAGGTGAGGGGTTGAAAGGACCCAAGGGGGGCCTGTGGGACCCACTGAGGTGGCCTGTAGGACCTACCAAAGTGGTGGTTGTGGTGACTGTGTTGCTGCAGCAGGGGAGGTACCTCTCCCTGCAGGTCATTTTGGGCAAGTGTGGGACCCACACAAAATTCACAAAAGTAAAATGAAAGTGGGATTTCACATTTGAGGTGGGAGACTATGTATTGTGAAAGTTTCAAAGCCTAGATTCTAACACAAAATCCAAAACAAATCTTGGGATTTTTGTGAAGGGGGGTTGAATATTTTACCGCTTTTTAACTTGATTATCTTTTAAAAACTTTACGTTTGTTTAAAGATATAAGCACAACTTTACTTGTTTAATTCTTTGAAAAGCTTTACGTGTGATTAACAATTCTAACTAAAGACAATATGTAATAAGCAAAGACAAAGAAAGAAACGATCAAACCACAACACGATTGTTTATCGTGGTTCGGCTACAAGGACTCTATTTCCTTGCCCTACATCCACGCCCCGAGTTTCCAACTTGAGAGTTATAAGCACTAATCAACAAGCTCCTTTCCCGGTGGAGAAACCGTTTCAATGTCGCTTACACTTTTACCGACACTAAGATAGATGTCGAGTTCTTTTACAAGGGTACAACCACTCCCATCGTCGCTTACACTTTTACCGACAGTAAGCTAGATGTCGAGTTCTTTTACAAGGGTACAACCACTCCCATCGTCGCTTACACTTTTACCGACACTAAGCTAGATGTCGAGTTCTTTAACAAGGGTACAACCACTCCCGTTAGTTCTTTTACAAGGGTACAACAACTCCCGACACACTATATATTTTGAGGCCTAAAATACTAACCGATCACTTCTACACACACGATACAAATGAAGTATAAACTACCAAAGCTTATACATAACAAAGCTAACAAGTCTTGCAACTTTAGAGTTGAAACTTGTAACTTCTTGGATGAGCTTGTGAAGTCCCTTGCTACATAAGAGGATCACACAAGTCAAATATTACTGAGTTAGTTGAGAGAGTATATGAAAATATATGTCCTAAAGTGATGGGTGAATTCTTGCAAGTGGCTTGGTATTTATAGCCAAACCAACCAGCAGTCTGGCGGATCCGGCGGAACCTTAGAATGTGTTCCGCCCATGTACCCTGAGGGTTCTGCCAGGTCTGACAGGAAAATATGCAAGAACTCTTTCCCTATCAAGCAATGTCACATCAAGTTAGTCAAACACACAATTGTGTAAGAAGTATTATGGAGAGTCAAACACATAAGGTTTCCATAAATGCATGATGTGATGTAAGTCTTATGGAGAGTCAAACACATAAGCTTTCCATAAGTGCATGATATGATGTTTCAATTTAAAGAAATAAAATTATGTAATGTTAAATAGAAATGTGAAGTCTGGTAATACAAGACTTAAACTAAAATGATGTTTTACTACAATCTAAAGTTTGTACTTTGTCATTAACAAAACTTAGCAAAGATCGTTAACATATAAATAACGTTTTTAGGTGATATTTGTATTAACAATCTCCCCCTTTTTGTTGATGACAAAACATAAACTTTATTTATAAGTAAGCCACTAGTTTTAGTGTTAAGTCTTATAAAGTTTGTATTAAAACTTGTTTTACGAAAAAGATGCGATATGATATGCAAGAGTTAGAGATGAAAACAAGTTTAATATAACTTCTCCCCCTTTTTGTCGAAACAAAAAGAAGAGTAGCGAAGCGGAATGATGCATGAGCTCCCCCTTGGACAATACCCCCCTAAATGGAGTGCCAAGATAGGAGACATGGATTTTGAACCTACAAAGAAAAGGTTAGTTGCCTCATATGACAAGTGTAGAACTAGTCATGAAATCTCTTGTTGTCTAAACACAAATAAGATTTGCGAAGCGGATTAGTTCAATTCTCATGTTCCCCCTTGAATAATACTCCCCTAACTCGGAGTATCAACGAAGGGAAACATGGATTATGATCCTACAAAAGAGAGTTAGTTTCTAAAACACAAGATATGCAAGTTACCATAACAAGGTATAGTGCAATCACAATACTTAAATGGTTAATCAAACAAAGCATATCTTATAGTAGGATAAAATTCATTTTATGTAAAATTTGACTTTTTAGAAAGTCAATGACAAGAAATGATGTGGATACCATCCTACTTCTAAAAATAAAAAGAAAAATAAAAAGAAACTAAGAATATAAAATCCTACATCTATAAAAGGAAATCATCATTTTCCTTAATGAGAAACATTTTCCAAAAACAAGGATAAGGTTGTTTGAGGATGAAAATGTGTGTTGGAGGATGTAGCGGGTTTTGTTTTTATTTTGGTGGAGGTGAAATGCATTTGGTTTGTTGGTTTGTGTTTTTGGGGTTCAATGGATGGGATTGGAGAGTCTAGTGTTGAGGAGGGCGAGACAAAGACTCTAGATGGTCCAAAATGTGGTTTATGATAAACCTCATTTCTTCGGTTAGCATGCGAATATCCGTTCGACACCCTTCACTAATGTGAGCGGTTCTTTCGCAATGTCCGCAATTATGGCTGGGAAAGTTTGGTGGAAGAGAGGTTTGATTTGTTGGTGGTGGATGGTTTGAACTTGAAGGAGCAAATGTGGATGGTTGAGAGGTGTTTTTGCTTCCTTCACTAGTTGAGTGTAATGCTGTATGTAAAACCATAATATGGTTGATTTGAGAGTCAACCATACATTTGAAGGCATGAAGGTGGTTTAAATGAGTGTCAATCTCATCATTAAGGTTTGGAGATTTTTCCCAAATGGATGCTTCTATTTTCTTATACGAAGAAAATAGAGATTCAAAGTGTTGGGAATGCTCTTGTGGTGGTGGTTGTTGTTGTTGTGGTTGTTCTTGTTGTGGTGGTTGTTGTTGTTGTGGTTGTTGATTTTGAACAAAATGGCGGAAGCTTGGTTCTCCGGAAGGATTACCATGAAGATCTTTGTAAATTGGGTGAAACACAAATGATTGTGAGTATGTATGACCTTGATCATTTGGAAAAATTAATGGTCTAGCATAACGGTAAGCCAACCGTTCTACCAATGATGGTTGATGGGGTTCATCATCTAATTGCTCACTAGGTTGTTGTTGGGTTTCCATTTGAGCAATGGTGTCAAAGAGTGACAAGGATGGTGGGCTTGATGATTTAGGTGATAGATCTTCTAATGTTTCCAAATAGGGTAGTAGTGATGTTGGTGGTGTATGGAAAAGTTCCATTGGTGTAAATGTTGGTGATTGAGGTGATGGAGTTTTTGATGGTTGAGTTTGTTGAGAAGGTGATGTTGAATCACTTGAAGGTCTAGTTGGTGTTGGAATAGTGGTTATGTTGGTGTTGCAATGTGTTGGAGAGGGTGTTGGAGTAGCAAGATTAAGCAAATCTTGAATAGTGTTCACATTGGTATTGCAAGTTGTTGAGGATGGTGTTGAGGTAGTAAGGTTAAGGAAATCTTGGATTGGTGAAGAGATGTCAAGTGATGCATCACTTGATGATGATGAGCTTGACTTGACGGTTTTGTTGATGCAACAAGGTTTAACACTAATCCTAGTGGTTTTTGTGAAGGATTTTGATGACTCGGATGAGGTGTTGGATTTAGTTATTTCAAAGGTTTGGTTTTGAGAGAAGAAATTTTGATGGTGATGGTGTGATTTGAATTGTTGCAAAACTTTCAAATTTATAGGGTGGAAGAGATGTTGGAATGGGTATTTGGATTTGATGTTCTACCATACAAAGATTGAGGTTTCAAATGATTTAGAAAATTTTCATGAACATGTCAAATCATTGGATGTCAATCCAATGGAATTGGATGGAGTGAAAGACCAACATATGCACTCAATGCTTTGTGATCATGGGAAGTGATTTGGTTGAAAATGTTCCAATGGTTTGAAGGATCCTTTAAAAGGGTTCATTCGGTTAGTTATGTTTGAATTTGAATTTTTGGCGGGAAGTGACTTCCTAATTGTTTTAGTGAGTGAGAGTTGTCCTAATATGGTTATTGGAGGTAAGGGAAGATGTTTATCACTAAAGATAATGGTTTGACACTTTACAAGTTTTGAACTTAAGAAAAATGACAAAAATTTTCTACAGGTATCTAGCGGAACCCTCGGGAAACACAGGCGGAACCCTGTTTTGGGTTCCGTCTGGTCCGTTGGGCCATTTCTGGGTTGCCCAGAAATTTCATTGGTGGAACCCATTTGAGGGTGCCGCCAGATCCGCCAGGTCTGAAAAACAAGACAGTCCACTAATTTGACCCGCGAGACGATTTTCAAATTTTTTGGAAACTCTTAAAAATGAAAATTTATTATATGTCTGATTAGGAAATGCAAAAATTGGGCATGTAGACTGTAGAACCTTGTAAAAATTTCTTGTAATTATATCGTTATTAAATAAATAATCTTTCGTTACCGTTACTAATTCCCATTATTTCAGAAAAATTTGAAAATTTTATTATTATATTATTTAGTCGTTATCACGACATAATATAATTCACGAAATGACGGAACCAATCCTCGACACGTTACTCGAAACCTAAAACATTTCATTTATACTAATTACATTTCATAAATCCTTAATTAAATTCCTAATTACACTTAATTATCAAACGGGCCCTTAATTAATTTTTCAGCCCAACACTCGTGCACTGTTCATCAGGCCCAAGGCCAAAGCCCAACTCCAAATCTTATTATTTCATGTATTCGACTAGGAATCAAGCTCCAAAACGCCTCATGTACGCTCGATTCTTACACACGACACATCTATATTTTTACACCACCTAGCCAACTATTAGTGTGTCGAGTGTCATGTTCATAGGACGACATTTGATACGTTTTTAAGTGGCGAAGTGTTTGATCAAAATCAAGTCAAACTGATTTGTAATAAACTCAAATATGAACCGTTTTATTTCCCGTTTGTTCCTAAGTGTTTCTAATAACATTCCTAAGATGATTCCATGTTTAAATGTCAAGGATGATCAACTATATCCAAGTGGTACACGATTTATCAAATCGTGTATGGAATAAATAAGTGGTCGACATATTCATGAATCACCAAGACACCCACCTTATTTCAAGCACTCTCAATGTGTTATTATAAGTATAAAACTCAGCCTACAACCTATATTTACTGACATTGCATAGTAGTTTTGGTTTCCTTGAAATTTTTACACTTACGTGTGATAAAAAGGCACCATATATACTCCATATGCATGCATCCGTTTCTCTCAATTATCATACACTTTCCAAACTTCCTTTCTTCTTAAAAACTATCTCTTGAAGGCCAGAGGTTGTTGCAGTATCGTTTGGACGCAAGAAAGGATAATCGGGTTTGAGTTATACGTTTATTACTTTGGGTTATAAGTCGAACGTGATTTTTCCTTGTGTTTCCTTCATCCACTCTCGACTTTCTACCACCCTAGAGGTGTAGTAAGTTGTTTCAAACTATTTTCAATTCATTTCACACGTTACAAATGTTTCATGCATCATATATATGTTATATCGATCGTATATTAATTTTCTATATATTTTCACGTACATATTGTCATATAGAACAACAAACGTGGCTAGCCTCTATCTTGGAAGGCCTAGGAGTCACGTAGCACACATATTTCACGTTCATTTCAACGTTACATGCATCAAATAAACTTGTTTTGAACCATGCTAAATCGGATGAAAAACAATATAAACACTTAGAAAATATACCAAGTCTTTCACATATATATAAACGTCCCTTACATGCTACAAAACGTACGTATAACTTTAAATATCACGTAACAAGCGTATCATATTATTTCACGACCTATTAGACCACCTAGATAGCAAACGATTTCGTATATATAACTTGTGAAAATAAGTTGATCTCGACACATAATTTTCATCAAAGAAAATCGTTATCGATCACATTTAAAACTTATGATTTTACCGATTGGGCCTTAAAGCCCAATAAGCTAAAAATAAGCTCTTATGATAAGCTAGCTTATCTAAACTTTTTGATAGGAAAATAGAACAAGAAAAATGATATTTTTGATGAGCCCAACTCGTCTCACGATGTACGGATTTTAAAACGTTAACGGGCCTTATTTTTAACTCGTTAAAGGCCCATAAGCTGAAAAATAAGCTTTTAACCAAATAAGCAGTTAAAATAAGCTTTTTATTTATTAAATAAGCCATGGAAAAATTTATATAATTTTCTAATCATTTTTGTAACTTTGGACTAAAAATGTAACCCGACGACACCTAGAAGGACTAAAACTGTAACTATTGAAAAGTGAGGACTAAAACTGTAAAAACAGAAACATAAGGGTAAAAATTGATAATAATTAATATTCTAAGCCTAGGTTTGACTATTGGACAATTAGAGGACTATAATTGTAATTTATATATAAAAAGGACTAACGGTGTAACGCAAACGTCGTTAGGGTAAAAATGGTAAATATTGGAAGAGGACAAGGACTAAACATATTCTATTTAACATTCTTATTTATTTTCTATTTTCGTAAATTTATTTCATATGCATTTAAACTTTCATTTTTATTTATATATATTATTTAACGTAACGTTAATAATATATATAACGATATTTCAAAGCTAATATTATTACTTTTGATTTAGAAGGTAAAACTTTGATGGATAATTTAAATAACGTATTTTGTCATATCATGCATAACATAAGAATTTCACTGCACATCATCTATTCGTCATAACGAATAATTATTATTTGTTATTCGTTTCGTATTTACCAAATGGTATTTGGTCAAATTCTCAGATAAATCTATTTATCAGGTTGTATTTCGAAGCCGTTATCATAAATTCGTCCGACTTTATTTTCTTCATTTCAATATCAATCAAGGTGAGTCATAGCCTCACATTTACTTATTTTCAAACTCCGTGAGGGGGATACATGTTATAAACAGATCACAAGTAATTTTCTGTATGCTACCTGACTTGATATATGCCTAAGTTACCTATTGCCAAAAGACCCTTGATCATGAGCCATTAATCACTGTTATGTGAACGCGAATATAATGAATAGATCTATTTAAGGTTTGACAACCTATCCCATTAATACTTGACGGAATGCCATTATGCATGTGGTTAGTCGTATTAGTCGTGATATATTATATTTGAGTAAAAATAGGAATTGGCAAATCACCTATTACACAAGGGCAATATTATCATTAATTTGATAACACCTCCGTATTTACGGTATTTTTTAACGTTTTGCGTGTCATGAGACTTAGAGCAATATATACTGCAATATCAATTTTTAACTGATTGTATTCCAATACAATCTTACTTGTGTATTAAAATGATTAATAAATTCAAACTCTATGATATCACTCAACATTTTTGTTGACTTTTAAACATGTTATCTCAGGTATTTAGCAGGGGAAGCAAGCATGGAACGGGCGGAAAAACTTCAAAACTTATCTTCTTTATTTAAATAATGGTGTAAAATAAAAGATGTTTGATTCAGTTTAAAACATCAAGACTTTTATTATAATACTCTGATTGTGACCTCTTGTATTTGAATTTTTATTAATGAACTTATGTTTTAAAACGTCTCTTTCGAGCCGTTTTCTATCATTATGACTTCGATCCTCACCGTAACACCCTAATTACTATTCCGCTGCCACATTACAAATTAGGGGGTGTTACAGATTGGCATCAGAGACATAGTTATAGAGAACCAAATGTTTTCAAATATTGAACTATAACCACACTTTCAAATAAAGTAAACTTACACCATACTATTTTTCGCCCGCCGTGCCTGCTTGCTACCATACTCAGTAAGTTAATCATTAAGTTTATGATACTTTAATCTTGGTATATTAGAATTTTACATTCTTTGACGATAAAAAATTCTTATTCTGCACTATTTACGAATTATTACAGTATTATTTCAATATGAGTATATCAGACTCCGACTCTGAGATTTCCGTCGCATCTGTTACGTCGCCTGTTTTTCGTTCTACCTTAGTACCTGACGCTATTTCCCAAGAAACAGAACCATTCGAGCAAGATGAAATTGTAACAACGCCTGAAAATCCCGATGTTTTGGTTTTACCAACACATATACCATTACCGCACCATGAATTTGATTCATATGCACCCGATCACCTATTCAATCTTTTTAGCCAAACTTATCCATATACTTTTCACCATAGAGAACAAATTCCTGAAGAAGATATACCCGCATCCAGCCGACTTCGCATTTCCGACTCTACTCATCCACTTTCACCATCATTACCATATCCTCCTGGTTTCACTCCCCCAGCTCATATCTATGAAACTGGCGAGAGTGCTAGGATGGAAATTACCCCTACTCTTTCGCCTTCTGTAGTAGTGACGCGTTTGGAGCATCACGAAGAACAGATAGACTCGCTTCTTCAGATGATTGATTATTCATCATTTGACCATTCGGATACTATCAACAATACCTTACATAACCTTATAGCCAATAGGATAGAGCTGCAGCAGGGTTTGGCCCAGATACATTCAGATATCTCCGAGACACGCTCTTTCGCGATATCATTGCGAAGAGAGGAACAGAACCGTACTTGGGAAGCCCAGCTAGCACATCGAAGAGCAGATACATTGGAAAACCTAGTAGGAGATATGCAGATTCAACACCATACCGAGATGCAGGATCTCCGAAGTCAGATTTTAGAGATGGGAGGACATGTGGACGTACCTAACCATTAGAGGCAGTTAGTATTTGTATTAGTAATGAGGCATCTAAGTCTGCCGCATGTGGCCATTAATAAAGAATCTTGTATCGTTTTGTTATAAAAACTCAACTGATCAAGTTATTAATGTTATGTTGTTGGTTGTGATATTACTATATACAAATGTTAATTTATGCTTATGGTTGTTCATGTGTATTAATGATGCATCTAACATATCGGAATAATTATGATTGTTGTATCGAAATAAAAACTACATATGGTGCCCAATTATTACTAGAACTCATAAATATTCATTTCCCTACTTCTCAAGATCATTTAAACAAAATTATTGTTTAAATTCTAAAGCTATATTTTTGTATTATCAATAGAAATATGGAGCATGCAAGTAGCGAAAATTCTAACCCAGAAGTGATCATGACACATACTGAAGTTCAAAGGATGATTGCCGAGGGTATATCTGCAGCTCGTGAAGCTGATCGCTTGAATAACATCAATGGAGCAAATCATGAAGCTAATACATCTACTCCTCGTAAATGTACTTACAAGGACTTCATGACTTGCAAGCCAACTAATTTCAAGGGAATAGAAGGAGTTGCAGAAATGGCCCATTGGTTTGAGCATACTGAGACAGTCTTCAAGAGGAGCGGTTGTTCTGAAGATAGTAAAGTTACATTTGCTACAGGAGCTCTTCAGGGAGAAGCACTATCGTGGTGGAATACTACCGCGAATGCTATGGGTCAGGATGAAGCTTTCAAACTCTCCTGGAATGAGTTGAAAAAGAAGATGCTTAAGAAGTATTGTCTCAGGACAGAGATCAGAAAACTAGAGGATGAATTTCATCAGCTAGTAGTAAAGTACAATGATCTGAAGACATACGACAGAATGTTTCTGGAGTTATCGGTGTTATGCCCAACAATAGTACCCGATGTTGAAAAAGCATTGGAGAAATATGTGGAAGGACTGCCACCATCTATTGAAGGGGATGTTACCGCATCGAACCCACAGACAGTAGAAGAAGCTATGGGACTTGCACAGAGATTGTTGACCCGGGTGATCAAAAGAGGTTCTACCTCCACGATCAATGAGCATAAGAGAAGTGCTGACAACCGTGGAAACAACAATAGCAACAACCGCAGCTACAACAACAACTACAGTGGTAACAGGAGCTACAACAACAACAATCAAAGCAGCAACCGCAATAGAGATCAACAACAGAACCGCAGTAATCATCATCAGCAACAGAATCGTCGACAAGAAGCTGCCAGAGCTTATGCAGCAGTGCCTACAGAAAGTAAAGGTTATGCTGGAACTCTACCCCCGTGTAACAAGTGCAACATGCATCATACCAGATCATGTAAGGCTACTTGTGGCAACTGCAGAAGAATTGGACACATGACAAAGGACTGTCGAGCAACTAGAGCCAACACACAACCGATAGTAGGGGTGGCAATTTCTGACCCGACACGAAACCCGACCTGAAACCGACACGAAAATTAACAGTTTCGGGTTGAGCTAAATAGATTGTGGGTCAGGTTTGGGTCGACATATATAACCCGTTTATTAAACAGGTCAGGTTCGGGTTGGGAATAAAATAAACGGGTCAACCCGCCAACCCGTTTAAGTTTTTTTTTAATTAAAAATTATTTATATTTAATTATACGGGTTAAATGGGTTAAACGGGTCGACCCACTAACCCGTTTAACCCATTTAACTCGTGTAATGTGCTAAGTTTTATATATAAAACGGATTAAATGGGTCAACTCGAAACCCGTTTAACATATTCAACCCATGTAACCTATTTAACCTTTCAACCTAAGTATATATACGGGTTAAATAGGTCAGGTTCGGGTTACGTGTAAACAGGTTAGGGTTGACATAGCTGACCCGATGATTTAAATGGGTCAGGTTCAGGTTGGGGTTTTCTGACCCGCCAACCTGACAACCCGAACTCGCCAACCCGAACCCGACCCGAATTGCCACCCCTAACCGATAGCAGTAAAGTGCCATGGTTGTGGTGAAGTTGGACATTACAGAACTCACTGTCCGAAGAATGCCAATAATGTTGCCCGAGGAAGAGCATATGTACTCGGTGATGGAAACACAACTCAGAATTCTGATGTTGTTACGGGTACGTTCCTATTAAATCAATACGATGCTAAGATATTATTTGATTCTGGAGCAGATAAAAGCTTTGTGTATACTTCGTTTGCTTCAATTCTAAATATTACTCCCATAGAACTAGATATTATCTACGACATATAATTAGCAGATGGAAATATCCTAAGTACCAATACCCTAATCGAAAATTGCACCTTAACTTTTCTAAGTAAATCTTTCCCCATTGATCTCATGCCCATCCAACTGGGAAGTTTTGACGTCATCATTGGCATGGATTTGTTATCTAAACACTGTGCCAGAATAATTTGTGACGAGAAAGTCATTCAAATTCCACTCAACGGTGAAACCTTAATCATCCAAGGTGATAAACCTAAAACTTCGTTCAATATTATCTCGTACGCCAAGACGATGAAATACATAAGCAAAGGATGCCATGTATTCCAAATTCAAGTAACGGGAGGAGAAACAAAAGAAAAGAAGAAACAACTTGATGAAGTGCCAGTTGTAAGAGAATTTTCTGAAGTATTTCCTGAAGACTTGCCTGGAATTCCACCAACCCGACAAGTAGAATTTCGCATCGATTTAGTGCCTGGAGCAACACCAGTTGCAAAAGCACCATATCGATTAGCACCCTCCGAAATGAAAGAATTATCTGAACAGTTAAAAGAACTATCAGAAAAATGTTTCATCCAACCAAGCTCATCCCCTTGGGGAGCACCAATCCTATTCGTCAAAAAGAAAGATGGAACGTTCCGAATGTGTATCGATTACAGAGAGTTGAACAAACTCACGGTGAAGAATCGATATCCATTACCAAGGATCGACGATCTATTTGACCAATTACAAGGATCTAGTGTTTACTCAAAAATCGATCTAAGATCAGGATATCATCAATTAAGAGTCAGGGAAGAAGACATTCCCAAGACAGATTTTCGAAAACGGTACGGACATTATGAATTTCAAGTAATGCCATTTGGTCTTACCAATGCACCAGCAGTGTTCATGGATTTAATGAATCGAGTATGCAAACCATACTTGGATAAATTCGTTATTGTGTTCATTGATGACATCTTAATCTATTCGCGCAACAAAGAAGAGCATGCCGAACACTTAAGGATTATTTTGGAGTTACTTAAGAAAGAAAAGTTGTACGCCAAGTTTTCCAAATGTGATTTTTGGATTTCTACCGTTCAATTTTTAGGCCATATCATAAACAACCAAGGTATCCATGTAGATCCCGCGAAGATAGAAGCAGTTAAAGGTTGGACATCACCCACCACTCCAACCGAAATTCGTCAATTTTTAGGTCTCGCCGGTTACTATCGGAGATTTATAGAAGGTTTCTCAAAGATTGCAAAACCTTTGACGGAACTCACCCAGAAAAACAAGAAGTATATCTGGGAAGAGAAGCAAGAGTCATCATTTCAACTGTTGAAACAAAAGCTTTGTAAAGCACCAATATTAGCATTACCGGAAGGAAATGAGTACTTTGTTGTGTATTGTGATGCATCTCATCATGGTTTAGGTGCGGTACTAATGCAAAGAGACAATGTCATAGCTTATGCTTCACGACAGCTAAAGAAGAATGAAGAAAATTATACCACCCATGATCTAGAATTAGGAGCAGTAGTTTTTGCTCTTAAGATATGGAGACATTACCTATATGGTACAAAGTGTACGGTTTTCACCGATCACAAGAGTCTTCAACATATACTGGATCAGAAGGAGCTGAACATGAGACAACGAAGATGGTTGGAATTACTCAACGACTACGACTGTGAAATTCGTTACCACCCTGGTAAAGCGAATGTTGTGGCCGATGCGTTGAGCAGAAAAGACAGAATTAAACCTCTTAGAGTTCGATCTCTAGGAATGACAATTCATTCGCCACTTCCAGCTCAAATCATCAAAGCTTAAACAGAAGCTCTACAAGAAGAAAATCGGCAATATGAGAAAATTGACAGAAGGTCAAACAATGAAGAGAAGATTGGCAGAATGCCAAATAATGAAAAAGAATTTGTGAGAAGAAATGATGGAATGTTATCTTTTAAGGAAAGATATTGGATTCCTCTCTTTGGAGGTATTCGAGACCTTATCATGCATGAATCTCATAAATCCAAATATTCTATTCATCCCGGTTCTAATAAGATGTATCAAGATCTTAAGAAGAATTATTGGTGGCCAAATATGAAAGCTGATATCGCAGAGTATGTTGGTAAATGTTTAACATGTTCTAGAGTAAAGGCAGAGACTCAGAAACCATCAGGATTACTCGTGCAACCAGAAATTCCGGTCTGGAAATGGGAACGAATCACCATGGATTTTATTACCAAATTACCAAGGACTTCGACCGTATTAGACATAATCTGGGTTATCATCGATCGATTAACCAAGTCTGCACATTTTCTACCTATCAAGGAGACTTACGAGATGGAAACACTCACTCAATTGTATTTTAAGGAAATTGTGATTAGACATGGAGTTCCGATATCCATTATTTCTGATAGAGATAGCCGATTCACCTCAAGATTTTGGGAATCTCTACAGAAATCTCTTGGTACTCGTTTAGATATGAGCACCGCTTATCATCCGCAAACCGATGGACAAAGTGAAAGAACAATCCAAACCTTGGAAGATATGCTCCGAGCATGTGTAATTGGTTTCGGAAAAGGTTGGGATAGACACTTGCCATTAGTTGAATTCTCTTACAATAATAGCTATCATGACAGCATAAAGGCTGCACCTTTCGAGGTACTTTACGAAAGAAAGTGCAGATCACCGGTCTGTTGGACAGAAGTTGGTGATATGCAACTCACCGGACCAGAGCTAATACATGACACGACCGAGAAGATATTCCAAATCAAGCAACGCTTACAAGCTGCTCGTGACAGACAGAAGAGTTATGCTGATGTCAGGAGAAAGCCTATGGAATTTCAAGTAGGAGACAGAGTCATGTTGAAAGTTTCTCCCTGGAAGGGAATGATTCGTTTTGGAAGACGTGGAAAGTTAAATCCAAGGTACATTGGACCTTTCAAAATTCTGGAGAGAATTGGTCCAGTTGTTTATAAGTTAGAACTTCCGGAAGAACTCAGTAGGGTACATCCTACGTTTCACGTATCACAACTCAAGAAATGTTTGTCTGACGAAACTCTCGTCATTCCACTAAAGGAGATTAGATTGGATGACAAACTTGTGTTCACAGAAGAGCCTGTGGAAATAATGGATAGAGAAATAAAACAACTCAAACAGAATCGTATCCCCATTGTAAAGGTTAGATGGGACTCAAAGCGAGGACCAACTTACACATGGGAACGAGAAGATAGATTCTGTGAGAAATATCCACATTTATTTTCATAGATCACACTTGTTAGATTTCTTAAAATCGAATTTCAGGACGAAATTCAGAATGACAAGTGGGTACTGTAGAACCTTGTAAAAATTTCTTGTAATTATATCGTTATTAAATAAATAATCTTTCGTTACCGTTACTAATTCCCATTATTTCAGAAAAAATTGAAATTTTTCTTATTATATTATTTAGTCGTTATCACGACATAATATAATTCACGAAATGACGGAACCAATCCTCGACACGTTACTCGAAACCTAAAACATTTCATTTATACTAATTACATTTCATAAATCCTTAATTAAATTCCTAATTACACTTAATTATCAAACGGGCCCTTAATTAATTTTTCAGCCCAACACTCGTGCACTGTTCATCAGGCCCAAGGCCAAAGCCCAACTCCAAATCTTATTATTTCATGTATTCGACTAGGAATCAAGCTCCAAAACGCCTCATGTACGCTCGATTCTTACACACGACACATCTATATTTTTACACCACCTCGTTTACCACCTAGCCAACTATTAGTGTGTCGAGTGTCATGTTCATAGGACGACATTTGATACGTTTTTAAGTGGCGAAGTGTTTGATCAAAATCAAGTCAAACCGATTTGTAATAAACTCAAATCTTAACCGTTTTGTTTCCCGTTTGTTCCTAAGTGTTCCTAATAACATTCCTAAGATGATTCGATGTTTAAATGTCAAGGATGATCAACTATATCCAAGTGGTACACGATTTATCAAATCGTGTATGGAATAAATAAGTGGTCGACATATTCATGAATCACCAAGACACCCACCTTATTTCAAGCACTCTCAATGTGTTATTATAAGTATAAAACTCAGCCTACAACCTATATTTACTGACATTGCATAGTAGTTTTGGTTTCCTTGAAATTTTTACACTTACGTGTGATAAAAAGGCACCATATATACTCCATATGCATGCATCTGTTTCTCTCAATTATCATACACTTTCCAAACTTCCTTTCTTCCTAAAAACTATCTCTTGAAGGCCAGAGGTTGTTGCAATATCGTTTGGACGCAAGAAAGGATAATCGGGTTTGAGTTATACGTTTATTACTTTGGGTTATAAGTCGAACGTGATTTTTCCTTGTGTTTCCTTCATCCACTCTCGACTCTCTACCACCCTAGAGGTGTAGTAAGTTGTTTAACTATTTTCAATTCATTTCACACGTTACAAATGTTTCATGCATCATATATATGTTATATCGATCGTATATTAATTTTCTATATATTTTCACGTACATATTGTCATATAGAACAACAAACGTGGCTAGCCTCTATCTTGGAAGGCCTAGGAGTCACGTAGCACACATATTTCACGTTCATTTCAACGTTACATGCATCAAATAAACTTGTTTTGAACCATGCTAAATCGAATGAAAAACAATATAAACACTTAGAAAATATACCAAGTCTTTCACATATATATAAACGTCCCTTACATGCTACAAAACGTACGTATAACTTTAAATATCACGTAACAAGCGTATCATATTATTTCACGACCTATTAGACCACCTAGATAGCAAACGATTTCGTATATATAACTTGTGAAAATAAGTTGATCTCGACACATAATTTTCATCAAAGTAAATCGTTATCGATCACATTTAAAACTTATGATTTTACCGATTGGGCCTTGATTGGCCCGAAACGGTCAGATAATTATTGGTCAACCACTTGTGAATGGTCAACTATAATAATCAAACAGCTTAGGCCAATGCTTCCGTGGAATACAGTGTTTCCCTGGGTCGTAATGTCCCAACGAGGTTGTGATGGTATAAAAAACGAATCTATGATCGATGATTATGAACAGGGATATGAATAAAGTGTGTGTGAGTGATTAATCTAAGGTTTTATAAAACAAAATATCTTAAATAATCTATATGAACAGTTACGTGAAACCTAGATATCTAAAAACGTTTAATAACTAAAAACGCGTACGTTTAATTTAAATCTACATAAACGTACGAAATAAAAACGGTTTTAACTAAAGTAGGAATTTGCATGCCTTAGGGGCTTAAATGCAAATTAAATAAACTTAAAATATTTATTTTATAAATACTAATTATTTAATTAATTATTATTATTTAATAACTATTTATTAATTCATCTAATAATTAACTAATAAATAAGAAAATGTAAAATAAGTCTAGAAAAATAAGATTAAAATTTCTAAAAGTCTAAACTATTATAAAACTTATTTTAAAATTAAAATTATATTTTTCTTACTACTTATCTAATTATTATTAATTAATTACTATTTAATTATTAATTAGCTATTTATATTATTTAAATTATTATAAATACTAAAAAGACTTAGATAATTAAGAAGATTTTTATAAATCTAATTAACCATCACAGGAATCCTAAAAAAAATTATAAAAAGTTTATTTTATGTATTTTTAAACTAGTTTACTAATTATTATTCTAATTATTAATTAATTACCAATTAAACTATTTAATTATAAAAAATAGAAAATGAAGAATAAAAATTCTAGAAAAATTCCTAAAATTATATTATATTATATATAAGCTAGGAAAAATATAAAAACTAGGTGTTACTTTGTAAAAACTAATTATGCTATTTAAAACTTTATTATTGATTAATTATTAATAAAACTAATTTTAATTCTAATAAATACTAAATGACAAAATAAAAATCTGAGAAAATTATTAAAAATACTTTAATATAAAAGGAAATTAATAAAAATATAAAAATATAGGTTACTTAATAAAGATCAAAAAATGAAAATGAAAATTAAATTATATTAAATAGAAACTATCACTTATTTTAAATTTGTCTTTTCTGGATTTTTCTTTTACAAACCTAATTTATACCTAAAAATAACTAACTTTTACAAAAACAACTATTTTAGATCTTAAAATTAAGCACTGTGGAAGCTTAATAGCTTCACAGTTGACTTTGTTTGACCAACTAAGCAAATAAGCTCAAATGAGCTTGTGTGGGACCCACTATGGTTGACTCTGGTTCCAATAAGTTGTTTGAAAAAGTTAGAGCAATATTTGATCAGATAAGCCTTAGGAATAAGCTAATAAGCAATTAATAAGCACTTGACAACTTGTTGATCAACTGAAAATGGGACAGATTTAAAGGGTTGATTCAGGTGGGGTCCACAGGGTCCTAGGTCAAATAAGTGGTCAACTCATAAATCCTGGTAGGAGGGGGGTTCAAAGGACCAAAATTGGAGGTGTGGGGCCCACTGTGGTGGCCAGAAAACACCACCTAAGGTGGCTGAGTGGTGGTGACCTGCTGATGCAGGGGAACTTGCAGCCCTGCAAGTGACTTTGGGTCAAGCAGGGGCTCACAAGAAAATTCCTAAAAATAAAATGAAGATAGGAATCACTAGTTGAGGTGGTATTCTAAGATTCCTAAAAAGCACAAGGTCTAAAACTCCACAGAAAAATCACAATAATTCCTTGAGTTTTTGGTTTTTTTTCTGCAAAGGTAGGTTTTGACTTTTTTATATAAACTTAAAAGTTGACTTATTTGAACTTTTGGTGATCCTAGATTACTAGATATGGTGTGTTATGCTAAAATAAGACTAAATGGGGCTAAGATAACAACTATTGAACTGAATTTGAGGATTGTGGATCCTAAATCCACAACAGATGGCTGTTATGATGATCAAATGGTCATTTGGACTTTTCTACAAAGGGTCACTGAGTTTAATGGTATAATTGAGATATTAGAACATGTCAGGTCCTATATCAAATAATAACAACAACTCAAACACCCAAGAGACCAGTGAAACAAACTAATCCAAACACCCCTTCAACACACTGATTAAGTGATTTTCAAAGAGTTTCAAATATTTAAACTACAACTATGATTCCAATTATTTAAATATACTATTATAAACTGATTTGAGCATAAAAACACCTCTAATAACAACAAATGACTAAATTCACTTAATATGCTATATTGACTTAGAAAATGAAATTTTTAACAACTAAGAAAACTATCAAACAAGTAAATAAGATTAAGCTATATCATGACTCTAATATACTAATTCAACACAGAAACACAGATAATATCTATAATAACCAACTAATACAGTGAAAGAAAAAAATTGAACAAAGGCTTACAAAGATGTGGTTCAACTGAGAAGCAATGTACCAAGGACAAGTAACCAACCTAACACCTCCCAAAAGGTTCTAAACCAGAAACCATCAAATTTTCATCTTGCTCCAGCTTCCATTCTTTCTTGTTCACTAATTTTTTATTTATTTTTGATTTTCTTGTATTTTTTTAGTATTTTTCTTTTTCTTGATTAAATCTAGTTTGAGATGATCTAAAAGCTTGCATATGCTTTGTCAAAGGCTTATGTTAGCTTAAGAGTCTGAAACTACAACTACTAACAACTGTTAACAACTTTGAGATTCTTGAGTAAAAATTGAAAATTGTACCAACTGATATAGAAACTGAAACTTGAATTTGATTATACAGAAAAAGTAGAAATACACTGAATTAACTAATTGTAATACTAGAAAGCTTGAAAGTACAATGGAAATTTAAAATTAACTAAATCGACACTACATTACACTAAACTAATCTAATACCCTTTCATCCCTGCTTCTCTTCTGCTTTATACTGACTTTTGAGACTCCCCACATGATTCTGAGTCATTCCCACTTTAATTCACAGCCCTTGGATCACTGCAACACATCTCAGACTTTAAACTTGCTTTTCGCGCCAAAAAGTCTTTGCCACTGTAGTTTGCGTGGAGAGGTTTTTTTAGGCATTAAATGCATTTGGGGTGTTGTGGAGGTGGAGGAGAGTGGGTATGCAAATGGGGGTGTAGGTGGAAGGGATTTCAGAGGCCATGTGGGGGTGAGGTGGAAGAGGATGAACAGTAGGGCGGTTTGGGTGTTTGTTTGACCTATTTTGACCGGAGGGAGTATTTTATTTTATTTTTGGGCCGGGTATGGTAACTGGGCTGGGTGGATGGATTAGGATAGTGGATTGGATTTGGTTTATATTTTGGGTTATAATAGATATTAAGGGTCCGTTTGTATTTGTAACTTAAAAAACCACAAGGACCAAATATGTAAAATTCTGAAAGTTTAGGGTAGGTTGTGGCAAGTTTACAAAATTATCACAAGGACCATAATTGCCATATGTGAATAATACAAGGACCATAATTGTAATTTCCCATTTTTTTTAAAACTCCCGGGGATCATTTATGTAAATTTGGATTTTTTAGGGACTAAATATGTAATTTCCCAAAAGTTATCAAAATGTTCAAAATTAAAAGTTATGAATAGTACAAGGGTAATATTTGTTAAATTTCACTTTTTGAATACCCAGGGACTAATTTTGCCAATTTTGATACTTGAGGGGTAAAAGTTGCCAATATGTGTAAACTTTTATCCAGGGACTATTTGTGAATAAATTTGACTTCTCATGGACTAAAGTTGACTTTTTATTCATTTTAAACCTTCAGGGACTAGTTTTGCCAATTTATGAAACTTGAGGGACTGAAACTGCCAATTATGCAAACTTTGTACGTTTTTCATATGTTTTTGATTATTTTGCATTTAAAACATATAAAACACACTTCTAAGATATTTTAAGTATTTTGATGCATATTTGAGTGCTTTTGAATGTTTTAGCAGCTCAGATTAGTATAAAATGATGAGTATTTAGACACTCATCAGGCCTTAAAGCCCAATAAGCTAAAAATAAGCTCTTATGATAAGCTAGCTTATCTAAACTTTTTGATAGGAAAATAGAACAAGAAAAATGATATTTTTGATGAGCCCAACTCGTCTCACGATGTACGGATTTTAAAACGTTAACGGGCCTTATTTTCAACTCGTTAAAGGCCCATAAGCTGAAAAATAAGCTTTTAACCAAATAAGTAGTTAAAATAAGCTTTTTATTTATTAAATAAGCCACGGAAAATTTATATAATTTTTCTAATCATTTTTGTAACTTTGGACTAAAAATGTAACGCGACGACACCTAGAAGGACTAAAACTGTAAATATTGAAAAGTGAGGACTAAAACTGTAAAAACAGAAACATAAGGGTAAAAATTGATAATAATCAATATTCTAAGCCTAGGTTTGACTATTGGACAATTAGAGGACTATAATTGTAATTTATATATAAAAAGGACTAACGGTGTAACGCAAACGTATTAATAATATATATAACGATATTTCAAATCTAATATTATTACTTTTGATTTAGAAGGTAAAACTTTGATGGATAATTTAAATAACGTATTTTGTCATATCATGCATAACATAAGAATTTCACTGCACATCATCTATTCGTCATAACGAATAATTATTATTTGTTATTCGTTTCGTATTTACCAAATGGTATTTGGTCAAATTCTCAGATAAATCTATTTATCAGGTTGTATTTCGAAGCCGTTATCATAAATTCGTCCGACTTTATTTTCTTCATTTCAATATCAATCAAGGTGAGTCATAGCCTCACATTTACTTATTTTCAAACTCCGTGAGGGGGATACATGTTATAAACAGATCACAAGTAATTTTCTGTATGCTACCTGACTTGATATATGCCTAAGTTACCTATTGCCAAAAGACCCTTGATCATGAGCCATTAATCATTGTTATGTGAACGCGAATATAATGAATAGATCTATTTAAGGTTTGACAGCCTATCCCATTAATACTTGACGGAATGCCATTATGCATGTGGTTAGTCGTATTAGTCGTGATATATTATATTTGAGTAAAATAGGAATTGGCAAATCACCTATTACATGAGGGCAATATTATCATTAATTTGATAACACCTCCGTATTTACGGTATTTGTTAACGTTTTGCGTGTCATGAGACTTAGAGCAATATATACTGCAATATCAATTTTTAACTGATTGTATTCCGATACAATCTTACTTGTGTATCAAAATGATTAATAAATTCAAACTCTATGATATCACTCAACATTTTTGTTGACTTTTAAACATGTTATCTCAGGTATTTAGCAGGGGAAGCAAGCATGGAACGGGCGGAAAAACTTCAAAACTTATCTTCTTTATTTAAATAATGGTGTAAAATAAAAGATGTTTGATTCAGTTTAAAACATCAAGACTTTTATTATAATACTCTGATTGTGACCTCTTGTATTTGAATTTTTATTAATGAACTTATGTTTTAAAACGTCTCTTTCGAGCCATTTTCTATCATTATGACTTCGATCCTCACCGTAACACCCTAATTACTATTCCGCTGCCACATTACAAATTAGGGGGTGTTACATAGACATTCATATCATAGGACTTTGACCGGGGGCTAGCGATTTTCACTAAACTTAGTGAAATTTACCATAAGCATAAAAATTGACAAACACCTCAAATATTGTCATTATGCATAAAGGCTCATACAAAACATAATCCGACAAACGTAATAAAGCATGAACGTGAAAAACAATACAAATCACATAGTTTAACACATACAAAGTTCTAAAACCTTCATAAGCCAAACACTCCTTAATCACGCATCTCACAACCGGTCTATCTTCTTATTAAGCTTACTTAGGTACCTTCCAAAGCACTTGAAAATTCCTTTGGTTTGCTTGAATTCTTCGGATGCATTGCCAATGACAGGGAGTTCTTGAAGGTAGTCTAAAGGGGGTAACTTAGAGTTAGGAAGTTTATCGTCCTCGCTCATGTCGGATGATGATGGTGAAGGTAAGCGAGTACGTTTGCCCTTAGCTTTGAAGACTTGTTTATCACTTAGAGGGACGAAAATGTGAGGAACGAGAGAATAGTCAAGGCACATTCCCTTATCGTTAGGAGGAATGGGTGAGATTGCTCTAAAGAGGAGGGTGAGAAGCATTCCATAAGGAAGAGCGGTTGTTCCTACCAAGGGTATGTCGTCCATTTTTTGGCGAGGTAATAGGCTAAGTTAAAAGGTTGACCGGTGGAAATGCTATAGAGCATGTAGCTAAGACATGTGTTGACATGATCTCTATTTCCTATGGAACTTATAACGTTGGCTCTAAGAATTTCTTCCCATTTCTTAAATTGTGGTTTGAGCTCATTGATTTCCATACCAAAAGGGTCCTTATCTACCTCATTACCCGAATGATTCTTCCTAGTTGTTGAGGTTCTAACAAATAGATGCTCACGAATTGCTTCCTTATTCGCAAGAGGAGTGTCGTATGGATGAAAACGCTCAATGGAGTCAAGACTAGAAAGAGGCCACTTATCCGTGTAGAGACATGTACCAACATTAGGGACACCAAGAATTGTTGCAAAATCTTTCAAGGATATGATGTTTGGTATTTGATTGATTTTAATGGTTAGTGAGAATTCACCATCGTCATCAAAGAAAAGGCTTAAGGTTGCATAGAATTCTAAGATGAACCTAGGGCAAATTTGCTCATCGATGTCTAGGAGGCAATCAAAGTTGATTGCGGCAAAGTTTTGGCGAATGGATATTCCCTCTAGGAAGGATGGATCAATGGTTCTTCCTTCATGAACATAGCGTCTTTCTAGACTCTTAAAGGTTTCAACTTGATCTTTAGTAAGACCTTTGGTCCTATGGTGTTTGGGTAAGTAATTACGAGTTTCTTTGTGATCGGAGAATGTTGTGGGAGGCATGTTGATTCCTAGAAAACACAAAGTTTAAGTTCAAATTAATGACTTCTATAATGTGAATGTTCTAATGTGTGCCTATATTAAAACACTGTAGAGGTGCGGTTATCTTGACACATTTTGATGCTTAAAACGTTTTGTAATGCAAGTTTTGTTACATAACAAAAGATAACCCAAACGCTCCTAATTCAATATAGCTTCGTTTGAATGTACCCGAAAACACATATTAGTTATGTATTTCCTTTAGCATTCAAGAGACATTATGCAAGTGATGTTTCAATGACGTTTTTCATTTGTTTTAACAATGTGGTGAAAGATGGTGTTCTAGTGACTTTTAAAAGACAATGAACCTGGTGTGTTTGGTAAATCAAGATAATAACAAAAAAGATACAATTCCTAACTAATGAAAATTTTGATTAGTTCACACCCAAGGTTTTTCATGAATCAACAATTTTATGCATAAACCCTAAGATTCTAGTTAATGTATGTAGATGAGAGTGATAGATTTTGATTGAAAATGCAATTATGATAAGAATACTTACAAGGTTGATTCGATTGAAGGAGATGTAAGTGAGAGCCCTAATTTTCGTATGGTAAGGTGTTTGTGAGTGAGGAATGGTTGTTGGTAAGTTGAAGTTGTGAGTAATGAAGTGTTTGGTTTTGAAATTAAAATAAAACAGGCTGCAGATTCGGCGGAACCAAAGGGAGGGTTCCGCCCGTATGGTCTCAGGGTTCCGTGGGTGCTGCAGAGGAAAAATTAAAAAGCTTTTGTCTTGATTTTCATGGTTTAATCCTAGTGTTCAAAACTAAGGTTTTAAGTCTTATGAGTCTCTACGTAAGTCTAGGGATGATGAATGATTCTCATTCAAGAGGTTGCGTGAAAACGTTGACAGAATGGTTAACGTATAAGACTTTCTTAGTTAAGATGTTCCTCAATGAACATTTTTACCAAGGTGATGATGACGAATCACAATATGTTAATTAAGAACATAATGGATTGGATTGTCGCCGAAGTCGATGCTTCCTTTGTTGAAGGGATAATAATGATGATAAAATGAATTCCGTTGTCGACGCGAGTTAGCTTGTTCAAGTGGAGCTTGTTGACGTGCTTCTCCATTCGATACTAAAATGAGAACCTTACGCGTTTTGGAGAATCAATGGGTAAGTAGATATAAAAGTGCAAGTACTACTTGGGCTTTTCTTATCAACTTATTACCGACATAATTCCATTTGGCATACACCATGGTTTCTATTCCCGTTCTTTTGGGATACCATAATCCTAGTTGTGTAGTACCTTATGATGAATCCAAACAAGCTCTTTCGAAAGAGTTGTTTTAGGATCTTCTAAAAAAAACGAGCACATAGACAAGCACAAAACATAATGTTGGATTTATTTGTTGTGAGAACAAGTATACTTCCAAACATTTCTCTATGTTTAGTTTTACCTACGGATTTACTAATCTCATTCTTGATAAGTCATAAAGGACTTAATCATTGTGAACATTTGAATAACTAGGAATGTCTTTGAGTGATTATCCCTTGCTTTTGGAGCTTGCTTAGGGAAAAAAAATCTTTCACAGATTTACATTAATTTCTATTTTGAAAGACCCATTTTATTTTAATGGTTGCTTTACTCTAATGTCCAAAAACACTTTTTATCAAATTTGTTTTAATCACAACTATGACTTACGAATTAAATTTTTATGACTTTGTCAATATTGCTTGACTCAATGTTTGACACAAGACGAAAGGATGTTGTTTTTCAATTTTAATAGTTCATCTTCCTTGTTATTGATCTTGTCTTACTTGTCTTATCAACGTTGGACTTTCGACTAAGTCATCATCTACCAAAGATGATATCTTAGAAGGAGGTGATCTTTCATTGAATGTTAAATTCAATGATCCCTCGACTCTTTGGGTTTATTTACTTAAAACACTATGAGTGTAAGTGTCTAAGAGATGCAACATCATAAGACTATGGGTCGAATTTGATGTGCAAGTCCTAGATGTTTATAAATCATTTCTTCCACTCATCCTAATGAATTCAAAAGATTTATTTATCTTTGTGTGTCTTATATGAAACTTTTTAACAAAAGAATGGTTGAATTTAAGACACAATTGAAAATGTAAGGTATAATGTCAAAAGACGTTGTACTACAAGATCTATGAAATGTTGTGGTTTTGCTAGATTTGCATGTATCACAAAAGTGTTGGTTGTCTCATCACTTAGGAGATTCTTAGTTAGCTCACTTGTAGACAAGTATTAAGTAAGACTCACTCAAGAGTTACTCGTGTCTTTTCTCGAAGGTTAAAAGAAGTAAAACACCTTATATCTCCTACTCAAAGTAGTGTCTAAATCCTTTAATCACAAAGGATCTAATCCTTATTGTTACTTACACAATATAACCATCTTAGAGTAAAAACTACTAGTATCACCCATGACAGAACTTAATACTAATCAACATGAAACACTGAAAGGTAAGTTGAAGAGACGTGTACCTTTTAAGCTCCATAGATTAGCCATCAAGAAGATAATCATTAAGCAAATAATCTTGACTCGTAGAAAAGCTAAACTCAAATACTTATGAATCCAAGGAGGTTAGACAAACACATAAAAATATTTGAACATGATATCTTTGTCCTTTTATCATGAGCTCCTACTAGAGATAGAATTACTCCTACAATTCTCTCCTAGGTTTCACAAACACAACTTGCTTTGTTTTACTTGTTGATGGTTCATTAGAGTTAAATCCTAATTTGGTTCTATCTTTAAATGACTTTTGACTCTTCAAACAACATTCAAGAGCTTTTGAACTTGCTTCAAATTTAGCTAGCATTTTTCCTTTTTCATTTTGTCTTTGAATTTCATGTTTGTAATCTAGACATAATTTGCATTCTAAATCAATTTCAACATGACTCTCAAGTCTAGACATCTTATCTTCTAACATGATTTCATTTTCAAAATTATTCACACAAGATTTTGAAGGTTCATTGTTAAAGATAGTTTTTAGGTCCATGTTGCATAAAAGTTTAGACTTATTTTCTAGTTTAGAAAACTCTAGGATAAATGTGTCAAAACAAAAGTGTTTGGTTTCAAAATGTACCTTGCTTGATGTTTTATCTAGTTGAGAACCACAAGCCGGATGGTTGACTTCATCTTCATCCGTGTTATTCCATGAATCATAAGCAAGTCCACTAAGAGCACGACATGAGTAATCATCTTCACTTACACCTTCATTTAAAACATTTAAACTAGTAGCACATGTATTTATCTCAACTAAATGTCTATCTATTAATTTTTCGAAGACTTCTAATTCATATGTGAGATCAAGTTGATCAACTTTGACTTGACATATTTCTTGATGAAAGTTTAACATATTTTTCCAAATATCATTAGCCGTTTGACAAAAATACACTCTTTCATATTCGGTACTTGATAAAGCTTTATAAATCATTATCTTAGCTTTAGTATTTTTATCAAGTTTAGGATAGTCATCTTGGTTTTCAAAACTTGTTTTCGTTGGTTTGAAATCACCAATAGAAATAATATGCCAAAGATCTTGATCAATTGATTTCACATAGTTTTCAAATTTACTTTTTCATTCAAGGAAGTTTTCTTTTTCAAATAGCGGTGGGTTTTGAATAGGTTGCCCTTCTTTGAGATTTTCAAAATCCATGGATCGATCCAAGTTTTAAAATACACTACATTTTAAAGATCTTGAGTAACGTAGCTTCTGATGCCAATTGTGGAAAACTAGAAGGGGGGTTGAATAGTTTACCGCTTTTTAACTTGATTATCTTTTAAAAACTTTACGTTTGTTTAAAGATATAAGCACAGCTTTACTTGTTTAATTATTTGAAAAGCTTTACGTGTGATTAACAATTCTAACTAAAGACAATATGTAATAAGCAAAGACAAAGAAAGAAACGATCAAACCACAACACGATTGTTTATCGTGGTTCGGCTACAAGGACTCTATTTCCTTGCCCTACATCCACGCCCCGAGTTTCCAACTTGAGAGTTATAAGCACTAATCAACAAGCTCCTTTCCCGGTGGAGAAACCTTTACAACGTCGCTTACACTTTTACCGACACTAAGCTAGATGTCGAGTTCTTTTACAAGGGTACAACCACTCCCATCGTCGCTTACACTTTTACCGACACTAAGCTAGATGTCGAGTTCTTTTACAAGGGTACAACCACTCCCATCGTCGCTTACACTTTTACCGACACTAAGCTAGATGTCGAGTTCTTTACCAAGGGTACAACCACTCCCGTTAGTTCTTTTACAAGGGTACAACAACTCCCGACACACTATATATTTTGAGGACTAAAATACTAACACGTCACTTCTACACACACGATACAAATGAAGTATAAACTACCAAAGCTTATACATAACAAAGCTAACAAGTCTTGCAACTCTAGAGTTGAAACTTGTAACTTCTTGGATGAGCTTGTGAAGTCCCTTGCTACATAAGAGGATCACACAAGTCAAATGTTACTGAGTTAGTTGAGAGAGTATATGAAAATATATGTCCTAAAGTGATGGGTGAATTCTTGCAAGTGGCTTGGTATTTATAGCCAAACCAACCAGCAGTCTGGCGGATCTGGCGGAACCTTAGAATGGGTTCCGCCCATGTACCCTGAGGGTTCCGCCAGGTCTGACAGGAAAACATGCAAGAACTCTTTCCCTATCAAGCAATGTTACATCAAGTTAGTCAAACACACAATTGTGTAAGAAGTCTTATGGAGAGTCAAACACATAAGGTTTCCATAAATGCATGAAGTGATGTAAGTCTTATGGAGAGTCAAACACAAAAGCTTTCCATAAGTGCATGATATGATGTTTCTATTTAAAGAAATAAAACTATGTAATGTTAAATAGAAATGTGAAGTCTAGTAATACAAGACTTAAACTAAAATGATGTTTTACTAGAATCTAAAGTTTGTACTTTGTCATTAACAAAACTTAGCAAAGATCGTTAACATATAAATAACGTTTTTAGGCGATATTTGTATTGACAAAGAGTTTATATTACACTGAAATCACTTAACAAAGTACTGGAAAGCTAAATTTAACACTAGAATTTGAGAAATTACAAAGTCGACATTAATAAAACTAAATTATGCTAGATATCTTTTTCTGCTTCCCTCCTTGTTCTTTTTATAGACTTTTTGGACTCCCACTAGCACTCTGATCATTTCCCACTTGCAATTTTGGCCATTGGATTACCTGTGACTAATCTTGACCGTTTGACCAATTTTTGGCGCCAAAAGTGGAAATGGTAACTTGCAGCCGAATTTTTGCAATTAATGCATTTTGGTGGGTTGTGGTATGGGAAGGGACAAGGTGTGAAAGGTGGTAGCAAGTTGGGGTGATGAAACCAGGTGAGGTGGAAGGTGGTTTTGGTGAGTGGTATTGCAGTGAGGGAGGAATGAGGGAAGTGAACAGGGAGTGGGTTTGACCCTGTTTTATAATTTTGGTGTTGGGCCTGTGGGAGTGGGCTAGGGGTGTGTGGGTTTATTAGTGGATTGGTTTATTGGGTGGGTTTGGGATAATACTAAGGGTCCGGTTTGGTTTTTTTAGAAATAATAAGACAAGGACCAAACTTGTATTTAGCCGAAAGTTGAGGGGTTTGGTTTGGCAAGTTTCCAAAGTTGTTACAAGGACCAAAGTTACCAAGTTCAAATATTAAAAAGACCATGAATGAGTTTCCCACAAATAAATATCCCAGGGGCCATTTTTGAAACTTGGGGGACCAAAGTTGTAATTTTGCAATTTTGAACTTTAAAGGACCACTATTGCCAAGTGTGAATAACCCAAGTTTGAAAATCCCAGGGACCATTTTTTGCAATTTTCCAGGTTTGAAAATCCCAGGGACCATTTTTGTAAATTTCAAAAGTTGAGGGACCTTTTCTGACATTTGCTAAAAAATTCATTCAAGGACCAATTTTGACAACTAAGAATATTTCAGGGACCTTGAATGATAAAACTCCACATTTTAAATAACCAGGGACTAGTTTTGACATTTTTTGAAAGTTGGGGGACTGAAACTGCCAATTTTGCAAACTTTGTTCGTTTTTCATCTGTTTTTACTCATTTTGCATCTGAAACATATAAAACACAATCCCTGAGATATTTTCAGTATTTTGATGCATTTTTTAGTGTTTTTGGATGTTTTGCAGTTCAGATTTGACTAAAAATGATGAGTGTTTAAGCACTCAACAATCCCCCACACTAAACTATTGCTAGTTCCTAACAATCTTTTGAGAAAACTTAATGGATTTGAATCTCTTTACCAAAAGCTATTACTTTTAGAGTAGCCAAATGTTTCAGTTCAAGTAAGAACTATGGTACACTGATAACCATGTGATTTTGAGCAAACCACCACCTGTCAACGGTTTTGATTTGTCTTTACCAGAAGCCGTTTGCTTCTGGACTAGCCAACTCTTGATGGAACACAGTCAACATCTTGGTGAGCTGATTACCAATTATGGTTTTCCACTGCCTTTACCACTAGCCATAATCTTGCGGGCTAGCCAACTCTTTTACTTTTTAGGATATGGAGAGTTGAATACCATACAATTTTCGGCAAATTGTCAGCCATCAACGGATTTGAGTTATCTTTACCAAGAGCTGTTTGCTCCTGGGTTAGCCAATCCTTTTGTCGTTTAGACATGGTGGACTGATAACCACAATTTTTTTTTAAAATAAAGTGAAAAAAATTTAAAATTTTGGCCAAAAAAGGGGGGTACTAGAAGGTATAATGTGATAAAATTCGCTAGAATTCCCCCTCCCCCCCACACTTAGAATTGAATATTGTCTTCAATATTCAAAGTCCCGGCTATTATGCCGACTTTTTGAACGTAGAAAGGCAATATTCTAAGCTAACTGCGGGAATATCATTTTTCACTTTATTTATATATACATACAAACACACATTTTTTTTGAAACTTATATATATATATACATTGCAAACAGCAGGGGACGACCACTCCCCCACACTTGGGTGTTAGAAAGTAGAAAGAAGTCAGAGACATGGGTGAAAACCCATGTTGTGCTACTGTTTTTGTTCATCGAGTCGCTAGCTTGACTCGATCCCCGAATTCATTGGTTCTTGGGGAAAGTTTGGAGATCAGGGACAACCATGGATGGTGTGTCCTCTCCAAAGTAATGTTTCAAACGATGCCCATTCACTTTGAAATTTGGTCAGTCATTTTAAGATAATTCGACGGTGCCATAAGTATAAACCTTTGTGATAGTGAATGGGCCAGTCCAACGGGTTTTTAGTTTTCCCGAGAAGATCTTGAGTCTAGAGTTGAAAAGAAGGACTCGGTCACCAACGTTAAAAACGCAGTTCTTGATTTTTGAGTCATGAATCTTCTTTGTCTTTTCCTTATAGATCAAAGAGTTCTCGTAAGCTTGATCACGAAGTTCATTCAATTCATTCATTTGAACTTTCCGATGATCACCCGCAGTTTTGAGGTCAAAATTTGCATGCTTGAGGGCCCAATAGGCTTTATGCTCAAGCTCGATCGGTAAATGGCACGCTTTCCCATACACAAGCTTGTAAGGCGTACACCCGATGGGTGTTTTGTAAGCTGTACGGAAAGCCCAAAGTGCATCATCTAATTTATCCGACCATGATGCATGATTTTCACCAACGGTTCTTTTCAAGATTCTTTTAATGCCCCGATTGGAAACTTCTACTTGTCCACTTGTTTGTGGGTGGTACGTAGTGGAAAGACGGTGAGTTACACCATACTTTTGCATGACTTTATCAAATTTGTCATTGCAAAAATGCGTACCACGATCACTGATAATAGCACGTGGAGTTCCAAATCGAGCAAAAAGAGCTTTCAAGAATTTCACAACAACTCGGGCATCATTAGTGGGTAAAGCTTTCGCTTCAACCCATTTTGACAAATAGTCAACAGCCACGAGTATGTACTTGTTTCCATGAGATGACGGAAATGGCCCCATAAAGTCGATGCCCCATACGTCAAAGATTTCACAAACTTGAATTGCATTTTGAGGCATTTCATTCTTTTGTGAAATATTCCCGTGACGTTGACAAGCGTCACATGATTTGACTAATTCCTGGGCATCCTTGTAAATCGTGGGCCAGTAGAAACCGGAGTCAAACACCTTTTTGACGGTGTAGTTTGGATTGTGGTGGCCCCCGTGGGACCAGCATGGCAAGCCTTTAGAATTTCAGTGGCTTCCTGACCATAAACACAACGCCGGATGACTTGATCCGCACAGATTTTGAAAAGGTAGGGGTCGTCCCAGAAATAGTGTTTTACATCCTTAAAGAATTATTTTTCTATTGGGACGACATCCCTTTCACAACAAAGTTACCCGCATGGTAATTTGCAAAATCGGCAAACCATGGGGTAGTCGAATCTCCACGAAAAGAAACCGCATTGAGGGTTTCGAGAGGAAATGTTTCGTTTATTTCCTTTTTCTCAGAAACATCCTGATGAGGGTTTTCAAGACGGGACAGATGATCAGCAACCAGGTTCTCAGCTCCCTTTTTATCACGTATAATGATATCAAATTCTTGTAGGAGGAGAACCCAACGGAGCAATCTAGGCTTTGCATCTTGTTTTGCAAAGAGATATTTGAGAGCCGAGTGATCCCTATACACTATGCATTTGGTTAAGATCAAGTACGGCCGAAACTTTTCAAATGCATACACCACAGCCAACAATTCTTTTTCTGTTGTGGTGTAATGAGCTTGAGCTTCGGTTAGAGTTTTGCTTGCATAGTGTATAGGCTGGAAATGCTTGGTTTTACGTTGCCCCAAGACTGCACCTATAGCAAAATCGCTTGCATCGCACATAAGTTCGAATGGAAGGTCCCAGTCGGGGGCAACAAGAATCGGTGCCTTAGTAAGCTTTTTCTTCAATGTTTCAAAAGCTTCAATGCACTCGGGGGAGAAGATAAAAGGAGCATCCTTTTAGAGGAGATGGGTCATAGGTCGGGCGAACTTAGAAAAATCTTGAATAAACCTACGATAAAAACCGGCATGACCCAAAAAGCTCCTAATACCCTTGACGGTAGTGGGATGAGGTAATTTTGCGATGACATCCACTTTGGCTTTGTCAACCTCAATCCCGTTCTTTGAAATTTTATGGCCGAGGACAATGCCCTCTTTGACCATAAAGTGACTCTTCTCCCAGTTTAGACATAACTTTGTATCTTCACAACGTTTGAGCATGTTGTCTAGATGGGAGAGACATGATTGAAATGATTCCCCAATGACTGAAAAATCATCCATAAAGACCTCCATGGTTTTTTCCGATCATATCGGAAAATATGGCCATCATACATCTTTGAAACGTGCCCGGAGCATTACATAAACCAAATGGCATACGTTTATAGGCAAAAGTTCCATAGGGGCACGTGAAAGTGGTCTTTTCTTGATCCTGCGGATCAATGGGAATCTGAAAGTAACCCAAGAAACCATCGAGGAAGCAATAGTACTCATTCCCCGCTAATCTCTCGAGCATCTGATCCATAAAGGGTAGAGGAAAATGGTCTTTGCGGGTGGCGTCATTTAACTTGCGATAGTCAATGCAGACACGCCAACCCGTAACCAATCGAGTTGGAATCAACTCGTTTTCTTCGTTAGTGACAACAGTAATGCCACCCTTTTTTGAAACGCAATGTATGGGACTAACCCAAGGACTGTCCGAGATAAGGTAAATCAGACCGGCATCAAGGAGTTTTAAAACTTCTTGTTTGACGACCTCATGAATTTTTGGATTCACCCTTCTTTGTTGTTGAACTGCTGGTTTGAAGTCATCCTCCATTAAAATTTTGTGGGTATAAAATTCGGGGTCAATGCCCTTGATGTCGGAGAGTCTCCAAGCAATTGCTTGCTTGTGCGACTTCAAAACCTTTATTAGAGCAGCCTTTTCCTCAACACTTAAATCTTTAGCAATTATGACGGGTAATTTATCATCACCCTCCAGAAATGCATATTCAAGATGAGGCGGTAAGTCCTTAAGTTCGACCTCAGGAAAGTCATCAGTTTTCTCAACATTTTTTACTTCCTCTTTATGAAGTGTTTGTGGTAGAACAGGAAGAGGAGAGGGATCTTCGTTTAATAATTTCTCAAGTAGGAGAATATCCCTCTCGGGGTCAATCTCTTGGTTATCGATTCCATCGGGAATCGAATCACTCTTGAGAAAGGCCTCAATTTCTTCTAAGACGAAGTCACTTCCCTCAAACAGAGTGAGGGAAGGAGAATAATTGGCAATGATGGGATAAGAAGATGGAGTGAAGTTTTCACTCGGAGAATCATCAATGAAACCTAAAACCTCTTGAGCGTACTCCTCAGCAGCAACATCGATGACATCTATTTGGTTTACCGACTCAGAGTCACAATTAGAGGAGTACCTCAAAGTTTGATCGAGGTTGAAGGTGACTGCTTCAGTTCCAACACGCAATGTGATCTCTTGCTCAAATATATCGATGAGAGCATGCCCAGTTCTAAGGAATCCCCTTCCAAGAATGAGAAGGACCCTTGAATCGGCATCAAAGTCAACAATCACAAAATCTGTCGGAAAATGGAACTTTCCCACTTTAACGAACACGTCCTCAGCAATGCCAAGAGGACGAGATATTGAACGATCGGCAAGCTCTAGAGTCATGCACGTGGGAGTAAGTTCGGGAAGAGATAGTTTCTTCCACACAGAATATGGCATAAGGTTAATGCTAGCACCAAGATCGGCCAAGGCGAAGCATTCAACCATCCCCGTAAAAACACATGGAATGAGGAATTTTTCGGGGTCTCCAAGCTTCTCGGGAAGCTTCTTCAAAAGAACTGCTAAGCAGTTCTCATTCAACGGAGTTCTAGCCATTTCGAAGAGTTTTTCCTTATTACTTAACAGATTTTTGATTGTTGAAGCGAATTTAGGCATCAAGGTGATAGCATCCGCGAAGCTAATGTCAAAGTGCAAATCTTGAAAGATTTCGAAAAATTTATCCATCTGGTGACTAGCTTTTTCGCGGAGCTTTTGTTCATTCAAGCGTGATGGGTAAGGAATAGAAGTTTTGGATTTAGGGTTGTCCACTGGAGTTTCTGGTGGTTCAAAGACAACTCCAGGCTTACATTTGGTTTCTGGAATAACCTGAGGTTGGACGTGTGCGGTACTTCATGAGCTAGGAGATTGCACCTTGTCCGTTGTCACCTCAGGTTCACGTTCCACTACCTTAGGAGGAGAGGAAGAAGAGGTAGTAGGAATCGCGGGTTCATCATATGTAACACCCCCTAATTTGTAATGTGGCAGCGGAATAGTAATTAGGGTGTTACGGTGAGGATCGAAGTCATAATGATAGAAAACGGCTCGAAAGAGACGTTTTAAAACATAATTTCATTAATAAAAATTCAAATACAAGAGGTCACAATCCGAGTATTATAATAAAAGTCTTGATGTTTTAAACTTAATTAAACATCTTTTATTTTACACCAAAATTTAGATAAAGTAGATAAGTTTTGAAGTTTTCCGCCCGTCCCATGCTTGCTTCCCCTGCTAGATACCTGAGATAACATGTTTAAAAGTCAACAAAAATGTTGAGTGATATCATAGAGTTTGAATTTAATAATAATTTTGATACACAAGTAAGATTGTATTGGAATACAATCAGTTAAAAATTGATATTGCAGTATATATTGCTCTAAGTCTCATGACACGCAAAACGTTAACAAATACCGTAAATACGGAGGTGTTATCAAATTAATGATAATATTGCCCTCGTGTAATAGGTGATTTGCCAATTCCTATTTTTACTCAAATATAATATATCACGACTAATACGACTAACCACGTGCATAATGGCATTCCGTCAAGTATTAATGGGATAGGCTGTCAAACCTTAAATAGATCTATTCATTATATTCGCGTTCACATAACAGTGATTAATGGTTCATGATCAAGGGTCTTTTGGCAATAGGTAACTTAGGCATATATCAAGTCAGGTAGCATACAGAAAATTACTTGTGATCTGTTTATAACATGTATCCCCCTCACGGAGTTTGAAAATAAGTAAATGTGAGGCTATGACTCACCTTGATTGATACTGAAATGAAGAAAATAAAGTCGGACGAATTTATGATAACAGCTTCGAAATACAACCTGATAAATAGATTTATTTGAGAATTTGACCAAATACTATTTGGTAAATACGAACGAATAACGAATAATAATTATTCGTTATGACGAATAGATGATGTGCAGTGAACTTTTTATGCTATGCATGATATGACAAAATACGTTATTTAAATTATTCATCGAAGTTTTACCTTTTTAACCATAAGTAATAATATTAATTTTTAAAATATCGTTATATATATTATTAACGTTACGTTAAATAATATATATGATGAGGCGAAAAATGATCCATTTTTAGGGGGTCATTTAAGCCCGAATCCGACTTTATTTGATCAAATATTGCCCTAAATCGTTCCTTTTGTGATTTTAGGTACTTGGAGAGTGAATTCTGGAAAAGAAGCCATTTTGGACGTTTTTGGAGCATAAAAGTGAAGAAAACGGCAAAGTCTCAATTTTCCATGCTGAGAACAGTAGGTGACGGCGTCAAGAGTAATGCCCTGACGGCGTCAAACCTCACTAATAAAAATCTGAGAGTCATGAAGGCGTCAAGAGTTGTCATGAAGGCGTCAGAGTCCCAAGAATAAAATACCGTGGTTGATGACGGCGTCACATAGGCCGTCATAACTAGATCAAGGCCGTCCGAGGAAGTATTTGGCGGCGAGATGACGGCGTCACACCCTTGCTCTTGACGTCGTCACCTCGATTTTCCTATATATAGTTTTCTAGTTTTTCACATAAAAGGAGAGAAGTTTTGGAGAAACCCTAAAGACGAATTTGGTGCAACTTTTACAGGTTTTTCAAGGGTTCCAAACCCTTGATACCTAGTATTGTAATTGAGATAAGTGTTCTTCTAATTCAATCAATATGTCTATGTGTTGGTTGTCTATATCTTGTTCTTGTCTCAATTCCATTATGCTAGGCTAGATCTCCTTTGTGTTTGCTTAGATCTAATGAAACCTAGATGTTGATTATGTGTTGATTACTTGTTTATTCTTGTTTTGGATGAATGATTTTATATGTTAGGCTTAAGAAAACTGGCAGATCTCCAAATGGTAACATGCTTGAACGTCTTAAGAAACATGAACCGAGGCGCACTAGGTCTTTATTGGTTGTATTTAATGCATGAGCCACTGTTTACAATCCCTATAGTTATGCTGGGTCATGGTGTAGGAGGAGATAAGAGCTCATAGAATTGGGGAGTTATGTATGCCACCCCATGAATGGTATTAAGGAATACGATCCGTCATCCATGCAATTATAACAAGTAATTAACGTGTAAAAGATATCTAGGGAGTAATGAAATCTAAGTAAACACATTTTCTCCAATTACTGCTCACAACCTTAGTATAAATTAGTTTAATTTCATTTTTAGTATTTTATTTTGATTGCATCTTAGCTTTGGGTTAGTTGAATAGCAACTAATTCCGCCCACTCCTTCAAAACCCGAGATTTTAATTGCTTTCATAAAAATATAAAAACACAAAAATAATCATCCATCATCTTTAGAACTAGTAATTTAGGCTTTCTAATCCTAGCGACACTATTCCTAAGCTGAACGATCAATCCCCCGGTACTTGTCACTATACTATACTACAACGATCAGGTACACTGCCTGGTGGGGGTTGTAAGCTTCTCGAGATCCCTCGAGAGGTAAAGCCTGTTGCGATTCCCACGCATCAAGTTTTTGGCACTGCAGCCCGGGGAATAGTTATTGTCTAGGTTAGGATTTCTTTTTATTAGGTCTACTTGCTAGATTCCTTTCTAGTAAGATTTTATTTTTATTTTTAGGTCTTCTTTAGTCTATCTTATTTCTTCGTACCTTTGTTCGTAACTCTTTACCATCCGACATCATGGAAGGTGGTAACATCTTTGAACCTGTCATCCCACCACAACAAAACCCACCACTAGAACCCCTTAGGCCCGGAACCTTAGGAGAGTATTCCCGACCTAGCCATCAAGGCTACCGAAACACCATTGAGCTCACCGGAGCCAATGTGACCCCCTTGCGATCCGACACCATCCGGTTGGTGCAAAGCGGATGTGCATTCCATGGACTTCGTTCCGAAGATCCAAACCAACATCTTAAGGACTTTCTCAAAATCGTAGATTCCATAGACCCAGATGTTGAAACTAGAGAGACTACCCGTTTACGCCTATTCCAATTCTCTCTACGGGATCAAGCTAATCAATGGCTTGAGCGTTTACCTGCGGGATCCATCACCACATGGGACAATCTCGCTAATCGCTTCCTTACCCAATTCTTTCCGCCGGAAAAGACTGCAATGCTTAGAAGGGACATTTTGATGTTTGAGCAACAGCGGGGTGAAACTTTCTACGAGGCTTGGGCCCGTTTTAAGGATCTCCTCCACAAGCTCCCTCATCATGGCATAAACCTTTGGTTATTAGTCCAGATTTTCTACGACCATGTTGACTATCACACTAAGCGCACCATCGACAGGGCCGCGGGAGGTAAACTGCGTGATAAGAACGCCGAGGAGTCTTGGGCAATTATCGAGGAGCTCGCCACTGACAATCAGGAATTGTGGGAGTTTAAACATACGATAGAAGCGGCCATCAATGCAGTCTCGACATCTGGAGGAACCACCGAAGTACCCGATGAACTCCTATGCAAACTTGAGGCAAAGGTAGACTATTTTGAGGAAAGGCAAAGGCGACCTTTGAGTCCTAGACGGGCTACTGTCAATTCTGTCTCAAAAACAACTTCGGCACCATTATCTGAATCACCCTCTAGGGAAAATGCCGAGACTTTTCAGAACTATGCCCCACCTTGTTCCCCTCCCAAGGAACTTAGCTCGGAGTTTGAGGCTAGGATGAGAGAATATATGGCAACTCACTCAGATCGGCTAGCTAGATTCGAAGAAGCAGTTTATAAGCAAAAAGAAGAAATGCAGGAGAAAATGAATGAGATGTTGAGTCTATTGGAGGAGTATGCCAATCAGAGAACCCCCGAACGAATACTACTAAGGAAAGAAAGCGCCACTCCCACCACCCAATTTGTTAACTCCATCACCATTGTCCATAAAGATAACGAGAAGGTAGAAACTCCTGCTAAACAGACCTTAGAAAAACAACCAGAGTCCCAACCTTTGAGTTACTACCTGAAACATGATATAAACAAGAACACCATAACAAATTGGATTAAGGGTGATGGGCGTAACCAATCCTCCGGATAGATTCCTGAGAAAGAGGAAGAAGAGGAAGATGAGTATGATACGCTTCCTGGAGGATCAGTATTCGAGAGGTTACTGGTACAGAAAGTGGCTACTAAGCAGGTAGCATGTGGGAACTTTGAAATACCAACGAGTATCGGGGACTTGAAACATCTTAGTGCTTTCGCCGACCAAGGATCGGAAGTAAATCTTATGCCCCTAACTATTTACATCCAACTAACGTAAAAAATGCCAGCACCTACTCGTGTTAGGTTATCTCTTGTTGGACACTCGTACGTATACCCCCTAGGAATCGCAGAAGATGTGTTAGTTAATGTCGCTAGATTCATGTACCCCGTTGATTTTATGATCATCGATGATAAAGGGGATGGATGCATGCCAATAATCCTTGGGGCACCATTCCTCACCACCGCTAGGGCTGTCATTAAGTATGAAGGTAGGAAGATTGAGCTTAAATCCGGAAAAAGAAAGATTAGCTTCCCCATGACCCCGCTAAGTGAGCATGAGAATTTGAGTTGGAGAATGATTAAAAACAACATTGGCGCGACACCCATTCATGTTCTGAATAAGATTCTTGCATGGGAGGCAAGGATCAAAAGCTATAAGAAAGCTAAGGATGAAAGAAGAAAAAGCAATAAGGTTCCGATTGAACTCGAACATACTCGACATGAAAAAAATCATACACCATTTGAGGAAGGGAGCTTGGTGCTCTTAAGACACTTGGAAACAACAATACCACCCGATAAACCAAGTCCTTGGTGGTACGGGCCATTCACAATCGAAGGATTAAGCCAAGATGGGGTAGCTGACTTGAGAAGCAAATTAGGTGGGAAGGTGATTGCAAGTACCGACAGATTGAGGCACTACCACCATAACAGTAATGATCGCAACTATATGGGGTATATCATTTCAAATGATGAGATCACGTAGTAACCCATGACTTTGAGTCTAGCTACAAGACTCGTAAATAAAGAAAAGCGCTTCTTGGGAGGCAACCCATGTTTTGTGTGATTTTATTTGTTTGATTGTTATTTGCTTCCGTATGCATGTTTAGTTTTTATTGTTGGTTGATCATGTTTCTCAATTAAAATGTGGAAATACTTTACTATGTTGTTTGGCCCAGTCTTAACTCCAACCTAAAAGTATTTTTGCAAAAGATAAGTGTAAGGGGAAACCCCAAATATGTTTTTAAGAAACAAACCGATAATGATTCTCCACAATAATAAATGAGCATGTATATTCGTATTTGTTAGAGTCAAATGCTTGTATTGAGTCATAATGAAGTTTTGCAGGATTTTCCAGGAAGTAGGACCAAGTTTTTCCAAAAATTTTCCGGAAACTTAACATAAGAATTTCTGCAGGTCCATTCTGACGGCGTCAGGGGTTTACTCTTGACGGCGTCAGAAGTTAAAATCTGGAAATTTAACCGATTTTGTTTTTCTAACGGAGTCTTATGGTTTTTGTGAATTATTAAGTTTTATAATCTCCAGGAAATCTGCAAACTTCATTCCACAAGCATTATATCTTACTTTGTTTTCTAGGATTAAGTAACTTATATAGGATGCCGCCGATTTTACGCGAAGTTGTCTTGTCTATTTTGTCAGGTTTTACAGGTTATGTATGACAAGAAGATGATTTATATTCTGGAAGGGAAGCTTTGATTGTTCGTTTTCTTGAAAGAAGATTTAACCTGGCCAACCTATAATCCATACCGAGCGAATCAGGGGAGTATTTGATTTCATTCTCTTTACTTTTTCACTTTTACATTCTTTACTTGAACATTGGGGACAATGTTCATCTTAAGTGTAAGGGGAGGGTAAAAAGATGATACCTTACATATGCACTTTCGCTTGAGTTTGTTTTGTTTGATAGTAGATGTGTAATAAAACTACGAGAAATACTTGTTAGTGCAATTTTAGCGCCAAATTTAAATTTTTTTACAACATTTAGGAGTGAAACTTTAGCCATAGCAAGCGTCTCATGGATAGGAGATTGTATGACTAGCACATAACCGTATATTTAGAAAAAATTTTCACCCAAAAATGTGAGGTTCGCCTTTAGATTTGATAGGAAAAACATTTATTATTAGTGCTTATGAGTGTACCGGTAGCATTTAGATTCTAGAACTTGCGTTAGTGATGCATCCCGAGACCGCTAGTGAGACTACATTCGTGTGGTAGGATTTACTACATGATAAGAGGCATTAGGATCACCCTTGTGTTAAACCCGTATCATAATTACTTGACCATTTAAGTCATATTACTTGGCTAGTTAAGTCAACTAATTTTTCCCATACCCTTAGCGTTGTACTCATTTTTAGTACACGAAACCCCTAGTACACCCCTCCGAGCCTATCTTTTCGTTTCTAACTTTAAGCATTTTACTTAAAGGAAGAATTTGTTACACCCCACTTAAATGTACACCCAAATCGCCTTAGCCTTCCGTGTATGCGCTCATTTTTAGTGCATTATTGTTATTTGTTAAACCCTAAGTTAACTTTCTAATTGATTACATGGTTGCTAAGTCAAGTTATATCCTTGTACATATTGTTTTGGGACGATTGGGACTCATGGGTAAGTACTTATTTTATGGAGTAATGGGGAAGAACATCACTTATTACCCCCATACGTACGTTAATCTTAAAAGTGCTTCAAGTGTTTTGATTTTCTTAATTCGAGTCATTAGAATAGTTTAATGTAAAGTATGTAAAGATTCAAGTGTAAGGGGAATTCTCATCCCCTATGATGTATTATTTTGGATGGTAGGGTAAGAGTGTATGCAAAAAAAAAAAAAAAAAAAAAAAAAAAAAAAAAAAAAAAAAAAAAAAAAAGAAAAAACATACGGACTACCATCCCGTTTTCATTCTATGTTCATTTTATGTTTTTGTTATTTTTCATTTATTAGCTTAAGTCGAGTCTAGTCTTGGCTTAGCAACGCCATATTGTACATGTAATTGACCAAGATTGTTAACTCGCCACCAGTAAAACTTCCTTTATCCAACAAAACCGTGTAATTCATATCCCTATACCTAACGTTACAACCCTTTAAAAGACCTTTTTGATAGTTTATCCTAGGTGCTTACGCCATGTGGTGGAGGTTTGATCCTTTCCCAAGCCTATGGTAATCTATTTTGCTATGACAGGTAGTGAGAGATATCTTCCATTTCCATAATGTTATATTACTTTATTACACCCGAGAGATGTGAGTATCTAAACACTATTTGTGAGGTGCTTGTGTATGACCTCCGTGCTTGTCTATTGGTCTTTAGTGGAACGATTATTTGTTGTAATTACTTTTATATTAGTGTTAAATGACCCCTAACTTGTCTTTTGAGTAGAATAAAAGCACATTTGCTTGAGGACAAGCAAATCTCAAGTGTAAGGGTATATGATGAGGCAAAAAATGATCCGTTTTTAGGGGGTCATTTAAGCCCGAATCCGACTTTATTTGATCAAATATTGCCCTAAATCGTTCCTTTTGTAATTTTAGGTACTTGGAGAGTGAATTCTGGAAAAGAAGCCATTTTGGACGTTTTTGGAGCATAAAAGTGAAGAAAACGGCAAAGTCTCAATTTTCCATGCTGAGAACAGTAGGTGACGGCGTCAAGAGTAATGCCCTGACGGCGTCAAACCTCACTAATAAAAATCCGAGAGTCATGAAGGCGTCAAGAGTTGTCATGAAGGCGTCAGAGTCCCAAGAATAAAATATCGTGGTTGATGACGGCGTCACATAGGCCGTCATAACTAGATCAAGGCCGTCCGAGGAAGTATTTGGCGGCGAGATGACGGCGTCACACCCTTGCTCTTGACGCCGTCACCTCGATTTTCCTATATATAGTTTTCTAGTTTTTCACATAAAAGGAGAGAAGTTTTGGAGAAACCCTAAAGACGAATTTGGTGCAACTTTTACAGGTTTTTCAAGGGTTCCAAACCCTTGATACCTAGTATTGTAATTGAGATAAGTGTTCTTCTAATTCAATCAATATGTCTATGTGTTGGTTGTCTATATCTTGTTCTTGTCTCAATTCCATTATGCTAGGCTAGATCTCCTTTGTGTTTGCTTAGATCTAATGAAACCTAGATGTTGATTATGTGTTGATTACTTGTTTATTCTTGTTTTGGATGAATGATTTTATATGTTAGGCTTAAGAAAACTGGCAGATCTCCAAATGGTAACATGCTTGAACGTCTTAAGAAACATGAACCGAGGCGTACTAGGTCTTTATTGGTTGTATTTAATGCATGAGCCACTATTTACAATCCCTATAGTTGTGCTGGGTCATGGTGTAGGAGGAGATAAGAGCTCATAGAATTGAGGAGTTATGCATGCCACCCCATGAATGGTATTAAGGAATACGATCCGTCATCCATGCAATTATAACAAGTAATTAACGTGTAAAAGATATCTAGGGAGTAATGAAATCTAAGTAAACACATTTTCTCCAATTACTGCTCACAACCTTAGTATAAATTAGTTTAATTTCATTTTTAGTATTTTATTTTGATTGCATCTTAGCTTTGGGTTAGTTGAATAGCAACTAATTCCGCCCACTCCTTCAAAACCCGAGATTTTAATTGCTTTCATAAAAATATAAAAACACAAAAATAATCATCCATCATCTTTAGAACTAGTAATTTAGGCTTTCTAATCCTAGCGACACTATTCCTAAGCTGAACGATCAATCCCCCGGTACTTGTCACTATACTATACTACAACGATCAGGTACACTGCCTGGTGGAGGTTGTAAGCTTCTCGAGATCCCTCGAGAGGTAAAGCCTGTTGCGATTCCCACGCATCAATATATATATATATATATATATATATATATATATATATATATATATATATATATATATATATATATATATATATATATATATATATATATATATATTATATATATATATATATATATATATAAATGGAAGTTTTAAATGCATATGAAATAAATTTACAAAAATAGAAAATATGTAAGAATGTTAAATAGAATATGTTTAGTCCTTGTCCTTTTCCAATTTTACCATTTTTACCCTAACGACGTTTGCGTTACACCGTTAGTCCTTTTTATATATAAATTACAATTATAGTCCTCTAATTGTCTAATAGTCAAACCTAGGCTTAGAATATTAATTATTATCAATTTTTACCCTTATGTTTCTGTTTTTACAGTTTTAGTCCTCACTTTTCAATATTTACAGTTTTAGTCCTTCTAGGTGTCGTCGCGTTACATTTTTAGTCCAAAGTTACAAAAATGATTAGAAAAATTATATAAAATTTTCCGTGGCTTATTAAATTAATAATAAGCTTATTTTAACTGCTTATTTGGTTAAAAGCTTATTTTTCAACTTATGGGCCTTTAACGAGTCAAATTCAAGGCCCGTTAACATTTTAAAATCCGTACTTCGTGTGACGAGTTGAGCTCATCAAAAATATCATTTTTCATATTCTAAATTCGTATCAAAAAGTTTAGATAAGCTAGCTTATCATAAGAGCTTAAAAACAGCTTATTGGGCTTTAAGGCCCAATCGGTAAAATTTATGTTTTTAAATGTGATCGATGGCGATTCACTTTGGTGAAAACTAAGTGTCGAGATCAAGTTATTTTTACATGTTATATATACGAAATCGTTTGCTAGCTAGGAGGTCTAATAGGTCGTGTAATAATATGGTATGCTTGTTACGCGATATTTAAAGTTATACGAGCTTTTCTTGGCATGTTTGAAACGTTTATATATATGTGAAAAGACTTAGAAATTTTCTAAGTGTTTATGTATAGTTTTAATCCGATTGAGCATGGTTCAAAATAAGTTTATTTGATGCATGTAACGTTGAAACGAACGTGAAATATGTGTGTGTCGTGACTCCTAGGCCTTCCAAGATAGAGGCTAGCCACGTTTGTTGTTCTATATGACAATATGTACGTGAAAATATATATGTATCCTATATACGATCGATATAATCAAAAACATAATGCATGAAACATTTTTAACGTGTGAAATGAATGGAAATGAGTTTGAAACAACTTACAACACCCCTAGGGTGGTAGAGAATCGAGAGTGGAAGAAGGAAACACAAGAAACTATCAAATTCGACTATAACCCAAAGAAATAAACGTATAACTTAAACCCGATAATCCTTTCTTGCGTCCAAACGAGCTTGTAACAACTTCTGGTCTTCAAAGGATAGTTTTTAGGAAGGAAGGAAGTTTGGAAAGTGTATGATAATTGAGAGAAACGGATGCATGCATAAGGAGTATATATGGTGCCTTTTTATCACACGTAAGTGTAGAAATTTCAAGGAAACCAAAACTACTATGCATTGTCAGTAAATATAGGTTGTAGGCTGAGTTTTATACTTATAATAACACATTGAGAGTGCTTGAAAAAAGGTGGGTGTCTTGGTGATTCATGAATATGTCGACCACACTATTATTTCCATACACGATTTGATAAATCGTGCACCACTTGGACATAGCTGATCATCATTTACATTTAAACATGAAAACATGTTAGAAATGTTATTAGGAACACTTAGGAACAAACGGGAAACAAAACGGTTAAGATTTGAGTTTGATATGAATCGATTGAATTGAATTTTGTTCAAACACTTCGCGACTTAAAAACGTATCAAATGTCGTCCTATGAACATGACACTCGACACACTAATAGTTGGCTAGGTGGTTAACGAGGTGGTGTAAAAATATTGGTATGTCGTGTGTAAGAATTGTGAATACGCGAGGCATTTTGGAGGCATGAAACTAGTCGATCAAATGAAATTTTATGGATTGGAGTTGGGCTTTGGCCTTGGGCCTGATGAACAGTGCACGAGTGTTGGGCTGGAAAATTAATTAAGGGCCCGTTTGTACTTAATTGTGACTAAGAACCAAAGCTTGAATAGCTTCAGTGAGCTTGTCAATCTTAGCATGCGTGCTAGACTGACCCACATAATATGAAGTAGAAGGACCCGCATTGATTTGGGAAACAACTGGTTTGCTTCATGTAGAGCGGACCTTAGACTTGTTTTCTATGATTGCCAAAGCTTCTTTGGTGGTTCTACTCAAGAAGTTACCTCCCGCGGAGGCACTGAGTGAATCCTGATCAGCTTGGCTCACACCATTGTAGAAAGTATCGAGTTGCATCAACTCTGAGAAACCATGATGTGGACACTTGCGAAGTAATTCTTTGAAACGATCCCACGCTTCACCAAATGATTCATCATATTTTTGAGTGAACTTGGTGATTTCATTCTTAAGACTCGTGGTCTTGGAAGGTGGGAAGAATTCATTCACAATTTTTTTCACAAGATCTTCCCATGTCTCAATGGATCGAGGAGGTTGTTTTTCAAGCCAAATCCGGGCTTGTCCCTCGAGGGAGAATGGGAAGAGTAGAAGTTTTATTGCTTCACAAGGGGCATTTTTGAATTTGATGGTTGACGTGATTTTGTTAAACCATCGAATGTGAGCATGAGGATCGTCCCTCTCAAAACCGTAGAATTTACTTGAGTTTACAAGATTGAGTAACCCGGTTTTGAGTTCAAAATTATTAGCCACGATGGCTGGAACAACAATGGCATCTCCGTAACCCTCGATGGGTGCTTGGAGAAGCTCACACATGGGGCGGTCTTCCGCCATGGTGACAACAGATGTGGGAACAGTACGGATCTGAGATCCGACTGTTGGTGCTGAACGTCTACGATGTCTTCTAGGAATCCTTACAAACTCACGTAATGGGCTAGTAGACCTAGAAGAGCGAGTGCGCATGCACTAGGAGCAAAATCAATCAAAACAAAGTCGAGGCAAAACCACAGTGAACTTAAACCAATAATCACAAGTGAATGGCTTCTTTAAGAAAGGTACACCACTCACAGGGATACAAAGGCAAGTTTTGATCTTATGTTAGGGAACTTATTAATGTCCACACCCCCAGTTGGTAGGTGTTTTGTCTTGGTTTGCGACTGTTTATTTTTATGTATTATTATTCACAAGAAAAGACGAATGTTTTTGGGTTTTTGTGTGTATGTGAAAAAACTTTTTGGAATTATTTTTGGTATCGTTACGTTATCCAAAATCGTATCTCTTTAAGAATCACCTTAAAAGAAACCCGATATAGAAAACGTTACGATCTGTTTTGTTTATTTTTTTTATTTTTTGGTGTTTTAACACTTTAGGAAAAGTGTTAATGACTTTTTTTTTTGTGTTTTGATTAAAATTTTTACAAAATGATGGGATTTTTATAGTGACGATGGTGAAATAACACTAATCTCTAAGACGCTGCAGAAACGCGCACAACCTCTCCGGCAGCGGCGCTAAGATTTTGATTGGCTCCAAACAGTCAACCTAAATTGACCAAGTAAATGGTCAACTAAGTTACAGCTTAGAGTCAATGCTTCCGGGTAATATAGGGTATCACCAGGTCGTTATGTCCCAGCAAGGTGTGAATGGTACTAAAGTGTGCTTGTGATCGGGTGATTTTCACAAGAAAGGGTTAGGATGATTATACTACTGATTTTTGGCTGAAAATGACACAAATACTTAATATGGACAAAAACTGAAAAACCAGATAAGTGAAAACGTTTCAAAACTTAAAAGGTACGTTTAAGTTTAAATAAACGTCAACGTACCAAATAAAAAGTGAAAACTGAAATCTGAAAACCCTCAGGGGATGAAAATGACTTTTTACAAACCTAAGGATGAAATAAAATTTTTAGAAAAAGAAAGTGAATTTTTAAACTAATTAATTATTTAATATTAATTATATACTTTTTAATACTAATTATTAATATTTAAATAACTTAAATACAATATAATATTATTTTAATACTAGAAAAGTGAAAATTAAATTTCTAAAATTATAAAATAACTAAAAACTGATTTTAAAATTAAAAATATATTTTTTTTGTCTTTTTGTGGATTTTCTATTAATTAATTACTAATTTAATATTAATTACCTAATTAAACTTAAACAAAATTATTAAAAATACTAAAATATCTTAGAAAATTAAGAAATTTTTTATAAAACTAATTAACCATCACAGGAATCCTAGAAAAATATAAAAAGTTGGTTTTATATGTTTTTAAACTATTTTACTAATTATTAAACTAATTATTACTTAATTACTAATTAAACAAATTAAATTCTAAAAAATAGAAAATGAACAGTAAAAATTATGAGAAAATTCCTAAAATTATATTATATTATATAAAAGCTAGAAAAAATATAAAAACTAGGTATTACTTGATAAAAACTAATTATGCTATTTAATACTTAAATATTAATTAATTATTACTTAAACTATATTTAATTCTAATAAATACTAAATGACAAGAGAAAAATCTAGAAAAATTCCTAAAAATACGTTAATATAAAAGAAACTAAAGAAAAATATAAAAATACTAATTACTTAAAAGCTAAAAAGGTAAATTAAAAAAGATAATTAATATTAAATAGAAACTATCACTTAATTTTAAATTGGATTTTTCTGGTTTTTCTTTTAGAAATCTATTTAAATATTAAAAATAGGAAACTTTTGTGAAGACAACTTTTTTCCTGAGATATGCAATTTTGACTTTTGTAATGAACTTGAAATGTTGACTTTGGTGAACTTAGATTGATTCTAGTTGACTGATTATAATATATTATGTTAAAATGAAACTAATTTAAACAATAACAACTACTTATGAGCATGTATGCATGATCTAAGAACTTAAAATCTTGACAGTGATCAAGAATGATGGATCAAAAGGTTATTCTGACTTTTTTACAAAGTACCACTGGTTCTTGTTGTTTGCAAGTTCTAATTAGACCAAATGTGACTAGTGGCAAACAAAAACAACATCATAAACACCCTTGAGCATAGTTGGCTCAGGTACTCCAAACACCCCTTAAAATGGACTGAATTTTGATTTTCAAAAGATTACACTGATTCAGGCCATATTATTGATTCCTAAAGTTACAACATGATATACTAAGATGAAATTAACACATAAATACCCATGACAACAACTAGAACTAATGAATCTTATATGAGCTATTTTGACAGTTAAATGTGAAATCTGAGTATCCAAATAATCCAAAGAACAAACAGGGTAATTTAAGCAATAATATTACCAAAGGACACTAAATAAGCACTAGGACACGGAGATAAGCAGTTATTAAGCTGATGAACAGTAAAAAGCAATAATGTAAAAAGGTGAACTCACAACTGATCCAACTGAAAGAATAGGTACCAAGGCCAATAGAACACACCTAAATGTCTCCCATGAGACTCTACAACCATGCAAATCCAAAATCCACAGGCTTCTTTGATTTCTTCATCATTAGAACTGATTTTTTAATTTTCCAATATTTATTTGTATTTTTGAGTATTTTTTATTTTATTTTCTAAGCAATACTGGTTTTTAAACTTCTAATAGCTTATAAAAGCTATTTCAGGAGCTTATATGAGCCTATGAGTCCTTAACAACATCCAATAACAATATTACAATAACATGAGATTTTGAGGTAATTTTAAACATAAACTGAAAATACAACTTGAGATTCAAATTAAAGCTTGAAAAGAGTTTATATTACACTGAAATCACTTAACAAAGTACTGGAAAGCTAAATTTAACACTAGAATTTGAGAAATTACAAAGTCGACATTAATAAAACTAAATTATGTTAGATATCTTTTTCTGCTTCCCTCCTTGTTCTTTTTATAGACTTTTTGGACTCCCACTAGCACTCTGATCATTTCCCACTTGCAATTTTTGCCATTGGATCACCTCTGACTAATCTTAACCGTTTAACCAATTTTTGGGGCCAAAAGTGGAAATGGTAACTTGCAGCCGCATTTTTGCAATTAATGCATTTTGGTGGGTTGTGGTATGGGAAGGGACAAGGTGTGAAAGGTGGTAGCAAGTTGGGGTGGTGAAACCAGGTGAGGTGGAAGGTGGTTTTGGTGAGTGGTATTGCAGTGAGGGAGGAAGGAGGGAAGTGAACAGGGAGTGGGTTTGACCCTGGTTTTATAATTTTAGTGTTGGGCCTGTGGGAGTGGGCTAGGGGTGTGTGGGTTTATTAGTGGATTGGTTTATTGGGTGGGTTTGGGATAATACTAAGGGTCCGGTTTGGTTTTTTTTAGAAATAATAAGACAAGGACCAAACTTGTATTTAGCCGAAAGTTGAGGGGTTTGGTTTGGCAAGTTTCCAAAGTTGTTACAAGGACCAAAGTTACCAAGTTCAAATATTAAAAAGACCATGAATGAGTTTTCCACAAGTAAATATCCCAGGGGCCATTTTTGATATTTTTGAAACTTGGGGGACCAAAGTTGTAATTTTGCAATTTTGAACTTTAAAGGACCGCTATTGCCAAGTGTGAATAACCCAAGTTTGAAAATCCTAGGGACTATTTTTTGCAATTTTCCAAGTTTGAAAATCCCAGGGACCATTTTTGTAAATTTCAAAAGTTGAGGGACCTTTTCTGCCATTTGCCCAAAAATTCATTCAAGGACCAATTTTGACAACTAAGAATATTTTAGGGACCTTGAATGATAAAACTCCACATTTTAAATAACCAGGGACTAGTTTTGACATTTTATGAAAGTTGGGGGACTGAAACTGCCAATTTTGCAAACTTTGTTCGTTTTTCATCTGTTTTTACTCATTTTGCATATGAAACATATAAAACACAATCCCTGAGATATTTTCAGTATTTTGATGCATTTTTGAGTGTTTTTGGATGTTTTGCAATTCAGATTTGACAAAAAATGATGAGTGTTTAAGCACTCATAAAAAACCTACATTAATCTCATGCTTAGATAGTTTAATACCATCATTGGTCAGCTCATTGAGTAAAGTTTTGTAATGGGTAAATGTCTGAGAGAGACTTTCAAAGTCTTTGGCTCTGAAGGTGTTATACTCAAGTTTTAGATCCATGATCTTGTTTTCTTGGTATCAGAGGGGCCTTCATAGCTATGAACCAAGTCAATCCAAGTTTGTTTTGCTGTTGGACAGTTAATGATTGAATCCATTATATCATCTGGTAGACATGATATAATGATGCTTTTTAGGCGTTGGTCGTGATTGACCACCCTCCTCTCATTAACATTCTATAGTGCTTCAGGTTTTTGTAAACCTTCAATGGTCTTAGGGACATATGCACCTTTATTAATACATTTATATAATAAGGTTCCATTCCTATTAAGTAGCAAAACATGCGTTTTTTCCACTTAGCAAAATTTCCAACTTCTAGTCGGGGGAGCAATAGTTGAAAAGCTTCCTCCCTTTTTATCGACCAGTTGGGGTACATCATTTTCAACCATCGTAGGATCTTGATTTTAAAAACATTTTTGAACAGTTTATAAAACTTGTTTTATAAATCAAAATGCTCTGATACCACTTGTACCCTTTTTACTAGATTAGTTTAACTAGAAAGTTAACCTAACCTAGTTCCATGCTTAACAATGATTTAATGAAATCTTTTATAAGAAGTAAATGCTTTTAAGTAAAGATACAAAGTTTTCGGCGTTTAATTTTTATTAGATATTCCAGAAAGAATTATACCTAAGTGTTTGCGGAACAACACTTGGGATTGAATTACAAGTATGTATGTGATCTTCTAACTAAACTTAAACACGAAACCAAGGTTAAGTGTTTAAGTAAGAACTATGCTAGCCAATAGAGTTATACTCTAGGACTTAGTTATACTCGGAGAAGGAAAAGAGATCTTGAAAGTGTTCTAACTTTAATACAAAAGATGCCCTTTCCTTCTTTACAATGATGTATTTATAGGCGGGGAGCAATATGGATACTCGTGAGGTAAAAGATACGTGTCAACCTTTGATAAGCTAAAGTACACTTTATACTTTAGCTTCTATTCCTAGTATGACCACAAATATACTTTTGGCTTAACAGTGTTGACAACTGGTGTACTTTATACCAATTATATTACTTTTTGACTTTTGATAAGTATTTTAAACTTATCCTCCCAAGAAGTTTCCCGCCTAAACTTTCAGAGCCTTAGTTGCTCATTCGAGGCATTTAAGTCTTTAGATAGCATCAGTGGTTGAGAAAATCTTTCAGGGAGTCAAAATGTTATTGTCATTACACTCTGACTTCATCATCCAAGTCTTGCTTCTTGATCTTCACTATCTGAGTCCTACATCAGGTGATGAGTCTTTTCTTCTTCAGACTCTGAAGAACATCTTGAGGATGACTCCCTGCTATTATAACGTCAGGGACTAGTATACACTTATGATGTTTTTCATTCAAATCTATACTAAAGGACTTTGGGCTCTGAATTGATCCAACAGAGATGCATCGACGTAAATTATATGCATCCCTAGTCTGTTAGATGCATCTTAGTATATTTTCTACCTCAAAATTATATGCATGTGCATATATTATTCGCATTTCATTAAGTTAGGTGTACCATATGTTTTTTTGTCCTCTACACGTCAAATGTGTAACTAGTGCTACCTTGCATCGTTTAATTAGGATACATTTAAATCAATAAAGATGCATATAACTCAAGTCGATGCATCTCATATGTGTGGTTATAGTTATTTCTCATTCTTCTCGTTTTTTTTTTTTTTTTTTTTTTTTTTTTTTTTTTTTTTTTTTTCGAGATGAATCCCCACTCGCATAAAATAAAGGAAAATACAATTTTCTCCTACAAAGTGTTTCAACTTCTCGTTTAGGTTTGAATGCAGAAGGAAAATGAGTGCAAAAATATATATAATATTATTATGTGCGTACAAGATTAATAAAAAAAATATATTATAAAAGACTCTAAAATAAATGTTAGTAAAATCTTCTAAACAACTTTTGATTCCCAAACCTTTCTTTTATTATCACAAAAACATTAAATAAATAAATAAATAAAATTACAATTATTTATTTATTTTACCTCATGATCCAGCTTCTCTCCCTATATAAACACTCCCCCTTTCACCTCAATTATTTACCTTTACCTTTTCTCCCAAACCCAAATCCCAAACACCCCCAAATTCCCCACTCTCACTCACTCGCCCATCCACCTCCTTTCTCTCTCAAAACCAAACCCTCATTGGCCGCCATGACAACAATCTCAAACAACATGAAAAAACACATACACAAGATTAAACAATCCCTAGCCCCATTATCCAACAACAACTATTACACCGATGACGTCATTTACACAACCTTAAAGGAATGCAACATGGATTACCAGGAGACGTGTAGAAGGCTGAAGATGATTCATGACGTCAGAGAGATTGCTGGTAAACACAGCGTTGATGACGTCATCGTCATGTTGAAGGAGTGTAATCTTGATCCTAATGAAGCTGCTCAAAGGCTTCTGTATATTGGTATAACATTTTTTTTGGTTAATGATTTAGGGTTTTTATGTGTTGGTTTTAAAAACCCTAATCTTTAAAAACCCTAATTTTTTTATGTATTTATTTTTAGTACTTGTATATTTTAAAGAATTAGGGTTTAGTTAGTGCTGTACATAGTTGTGTTTTTTAGAAGTTAGAATTTTGGTTGAATGTAATGTATGTTTAAGAAGCTGTTTATAGATTTTTGTATATAAAAAATAAAAAGCCTATTTTATGTTTTTTTAGGGGGTGTTTGTTTTGGCTTATATAGCCCGCTTATCGCTTATGTTTCATAAGCTCACTTTTTGTGGCTTTTTTTTGAAACTTTCGGCGTATATAAGCTTATTATAAGCCGAAAAGATTCAAAATAAGCCACAAAAAATGAGCTTATGATACATAAGCCCAAAACCAAATAAGCCATAAGCCGGCTATATAAGCCGAAACAAACACCCCCTAAAAAGATTGTAGTATTTTTTGTTTTTGACCGTAAAGCCCTTTCTTTTGGGAAGGTTGGCGTGGCCATATCAGGGTAAAGCCCTTTCTTATGTGATTACTTTAGCTTATATTTATAGAAAAAGTACTTGGTAAAAGTTCTTTTGTATTTGTTTTAGTTGTTGTATGGTATGTATGCAATTATTGACTTGTTTAAGTAGTTATTAACAAGATGCGTTTAAAATGATGTGTTATGTGGAACTATGGTTTATGTTAGTATTTTGTTGTAACTGATTGTTTATCTGTTTTGTTTCTGCAGATACTTTTCACGAGGTTAAAAAGAAAAATGACAGCCGGAAATCTGTAAGTTTTCTTGACCTTAGCTGTTGTTAAGCTAAAGTTTCATCTTTAGTGGAGTTTGGTGTTTCTTGGTGCAATTGGAATAATACTTGTTTCTGCATGTTTATTCAGACTAGCAGTGATGAATTCGAAGAGTATGGAAGGGGACGGGGTAATCAGTGGAGGGGACCTAGGAATGGTGGGCGAGGGAATTTTTACCCATCAAAAGTTAATAATGGTATGTTAACAGTTCTATCCTGGAATTTCTGCAAGTTTTCATCGGTTACTGGATTGGTACTATTTTGGAGACTAACATGCTCTCATGTTTATATAATAACATGTATTTAGCAAGTTAAGACTTAAGCGCGCAATCATCTGGTTACTAAACAAAATTAAGAGTCTTTTATGTTTATATCTTTGAGTAAGCAATAAGCAGTATATCTGTCTATAATGTGTGATTCTTTGCTACTGAGATATTTCATTAGCTTTTAGAATTTCAGTTTGAGGTCCATGTAGTCATCTTTAACAGAATTGATTCAAACAGTTGCAAACTAATGAAACTTAATCTGTGAATAGGAAAGTTCTCTGTTTAGAGTGTCTTGTTAAGGGAATTCTGAACGGTCTAATTGATTGTTTGATTAATGCCAACACAGATTCTAGTTATAATATCTGTCGGCCGTTGGTATTTGAATTTCAACTGTTACCTTTTGTCATTTCAGATGCCGGAGGTGGGAGAAATATGAACTCAGGAAAGGAATATGTTGTTACTAATCATGTAGATAGGGTTTCCAGGCAGACATTGCCGGTTGATTCTGGAAAACAAAACGGCCACATGGCAACGTAAGTTTCATCAGACCTATTTGTTTTATTATGTTACTATATGCAATCATTTTATGACTTCACATAATCTTTTTTACGAGCTAATGCAATAGCGTTAATTATACTGTACGATTTACAGTTCTGCTGCCAAGATCAATGGCACACTGGCTAAATCCAATGGGAGTCACAGTCCAAAGCTTGCACCCAAAGTACCTTCATATTCTGAAGCGGTTTCATATCAGAACACCAAGTACACTTGCTCTGTGGGTACCATAAAATGTGAAATTGTAAAACGTGAGAGCTGTAGCAGACTGAATGGTGCTACTCCAGGTAGCAAGAAGTTTAGTGCTCAACAAGCAGGTGCTGGGACTAGTCCAGTCATTGCAGAAGCTGCTTCTGATGTAGTTGTAGAGAATCAGACTCCTGAATCATTGTTGTCAACCCAGAACAGTTCACATGTTGTCAGTCTCACTCAGGAAAACCAGCCTGCAAAAGGTAATTTCCATTGGCTTTGGGAGCTTTATACGAATCTATCTTACATACGAAGGTTGTTTAGTAATTAATGAGTAATGACCATTATTTTTATAACTTACAGAGACCGTCTCCGAGCACACAACTGCACCCATTATCGATTCTCATCCGACTTCTGAAGAAGATTCTGAGTTGAAACTATCATCTCCAAAGCTTGATGTGATGCTAGAGAAGTTGACTGTATCATCTCGTCAACCTGTTATTTTCCCTGATCATCTCCAAGTTCCTGAAAAGTTTAAAAATCAGTTCGTATTTGGAAGTTTGGATGCTACTACTTCTGATGATTCCGGACCTACATCCGTGATTGAATCTACTCATCAAAATGGTGATGTTGACACAGAACCTTCTTTGAGGGATGATTCCGGACCTATATCCGTTATTGAATCTACTCATCAAAATGGTGATGTTGTCACAGAACCTTCTTTGAGGGATGATTCTGGACCTATATCCGTGGTTGAATCTACTCATCAAAATGGTGATGTTGTCACAGAACCTTCTTTGAGGTAGACACGCCTGTACTGCTATTCTGGTTTATCTTATTTCAGTTGCCTTTTTCCTTTTATTATACAATCTTCATTGTCACAGCTTACTTTTCTATGTCTTCTAGTTAGAGGTGACAATTATGACTCATAAACTAATGAATGGTTTGATTGGGGTTTTTTCTAATCTCTAGCGGTCAAAAATGTAAAAAAGTATATCTAAATGGAAATGATTTCAGTGGGTTCAAAGTCACCTGGAGTGTACTTTTTTAATGCATAATCATTTTATTACTGTAAAACATTAGATTATAAATAAAGAGTTTATCATTCTTAATCTTGTTTGACACTTTTTATTTATAACATGATGAACAAAAAGAATTGTGGGTCAACGCAACCAACCCATCTCAATAAATTGTGGTTATTTATTTATTTATTTTTGAATTTGTCTACAATTACACCATTTTTTGCTGTCAGCGATCAAAATGTTCCTACGGCAGCTCAGGAAGTCGAAAATGAAGATCATACGCTATCTAATCTTTCTGATCATGACGAGCAAACAGAGCAGGAGATGGTTCCACCTATAGGAGGATTTCAAAATTTTGTTTTTCCAACTACCAGGGACTACAGTTATGGATTTATTCCACATCCGATGAGTCCACATTTTGTACAACTTGATGTACCTGAGCTCCAGGCAAGTGATATATATTTACCAGGATGTTTTAAGCGTGTTTTATGATCTTTATTTGACTGTATATTTGTTTTTCATAGTTTTTATATTACTCAGATGTGGCAATTTCTACCCATTTGCTTAAGTCATTTGGGGTTAAGTTTTATTTCTGGCATGTCAGAGTGGTAAATTAGAGAATAAAAATCTTCAAGGAAACAGTTAAATCAGTTGAATGGGTGTTAATGCATAAACCTCATAAATTATATTATTTTTTATATGGTAACTATTGGTAGTCTTTTTGAACAAAAAGTGTTTTGGGTTCGCCTGCTTGACCTCTGTTTTCGCAGCTCGACGATGTAGATACTGATACAGGCTAATCTCATTATAATATCAACAGCTATATTATACTTATATTTACAAGTCATGTATGTCATAATGTGTTGAAAACTCCAATTGAAAACTTGCTCTTAAGTATACTCTCGTAGAACCTAAATATGCTTTGATTACCTTGCAACTTTTAAGAGTTCTAACTTGTAAGCAAGTACACAACTGTGTTTTTTATTCGCATTATTATTTTGCTATTTCTCTTGTTCAGTTCGTAGTATCTTACCTTTCCTTGCTACCGGTTTAATATATGCAGAGTGTGAGCTCTCAAGTTGCATGTACATTGGTTCCCACTTCCGCTGCACAACCTGCAATGGCAGGCCAGACCTCTATGGCAATGTCTCCACCTCAATTTCCTTACTACAGACAACCATACCCAGCCTACATTTCGTATAATCCATATTTCCATCCTATGTATTTTGCACCTAATGCGCAGCTGTTGAACCATGGTGTATTCCCTCAGCAACCACCTCCTGTCAATGTACATATGCAACCGGGGGTTAAGTTGCCTGCTCCTCCTTCCCAGTACAAACAGGAAAGTAATGAAGATCCTAATGCATCTCAAGTGAACGATTACAATGTTCAGTCCGCTGCTCAACAGGTTTGTTCTCCCTCATCTACTACATTGATTCTTTTTCTTTAGTAATCAATGACATGACAAGATGGTTAGGTCATGCGGATTAGGTAACTGATCACTTTCTTGGTGTTGGTCAAAATGGGCAGGGTTTACTTGTAAACACTTCATTGCTTGTTTCTTATCTTGTTTACCCATAAACCTTGAAATTATCTCATTTACCCATAAAACCTTGAAAAGTAGAAGGTTGAATGTGTTAGAAATACACTTTGTCCGTTTGGCCCATTTTACCAGTTCCCTGTGTAGCTATTTGTTTTGTTTGATGCGTTTGTGATTACATGATACCCAACCCAACCTATTCATAACATCATAGCAATTTGGTTGAAATTTCCACCTTTAGTAATCAAACATGAACTCATAACTTCTAATGCTTCTTCCGAATCACCTTTCTGATGCTTTTACCAGCTTTATGGCTTCAAACTGCCATGTCACTTTTATTGTCCATTTTAAGCATCTGACTTTGTAAAGTTTCTTCTTTGTAAGAATTATAAACCATATTAAATCTGATAATCCTATTCTTTTCATCAGCATTATATGTTTGCTAATGACTGATTTGTGTCACTTTCGTGTTTATGCTATTATTACATTCAATCCAGAAGTTTAACATGTAACTATTGTAAACCTACAATTGCAGGGCGAAGGTCCACACGTTAGGGCTCCTGCAGCTGGAGTAGAAGTAGTTCCCACTTTACCACCCCATTATTTCTACAACTTCCCTCAAGCCCAACACATAGCTTTCTCACCTTTACAAGCTGGCCTCTACCATTCTTCTCAAACAATGACTTCTCAACCAACTATACAACCCCCACTCACGTACCAAATTCAACCCACTAGTGGGACCATTGAACCTGTAATACAACCACCCAGTTCTTATCAACAGACTCAGCCCGCGTTACTGAATAGAGAGACCAATTGATTGTAGTTCTAGTATTTCATCGTATTCAGGTTTAGTTTTTGTAAGGCAGAAGTTAGAATATATTTGGCCTTACCCGAGCGTATATATACAAAGTTTGGCCCTGTGGTTCAATTGCGAGAACATATTATTAGGAGATTACCATCTTTTTTTACTTGTTGAATTTTGAAGGCTTCGAGGTAATCAGAAAGAGCATTTTGGGCAGGTTAAATTATTGCTCTTTTTTGTTGTCGAACTGTATATCAGAAGATTTATGTTTAGTCAGGATTCCATTTGTGTGACTATCAAATTTTCATTGCATATATTGAAATGCGTAAAACCTCCTTATGATGTAGTACCATTGACATCATTCTTTTCATTTTGATCTTCAGTAGTCTTTGGTTTCTGATTGGTTAATGTTTGCTTTGGAAGCTGATTACACTTGTCTTGAGTCTCTTTTATGTTGAGTGATGTGTAAACCGTCATCCCACATATTGCTACAAAAGCTCCAAAGATACTTGAATAACCTGGATCTGAAGCGAATAGCAAATACCCGCCAAGAAGGATAACACATGTTTTGAATTGCCCTAATACCACGTGTGATGTAGCCGAGGTCGCCCTGCACCAGTAAAATATCTTACTTGAGCAATTCCAAGTGTTGATATTTGAGTTATCCAGAAGTATTTGCTTACCCGAGAGCTAAAGCTCCCGACCATTGCAGGAGGAAGCCTAGAAGAGCAGAGACGAGAACTGCAGCGGAGTTGTTGACGTCCCATTTGAAGGATAATGCACCTGGTGGATCTAACCATGGCATCAAAGATGCCAAGAATAATATAGTTACTGGTGTGGTTTTCCACATTAACCTATACCAAGAAAAAGATCCCAATTAGATAATTATTTTTATGTTCTCACACCAGAACTGGGCTCATCGGATCCGGTTTGTCTTGGATCTTATAGAGCCTGGTCGTTCGTAAGCCTACTCACTAAAACTGGCTTCAACATCTAATCGAGTCGGTTTTGGTGTATTGAAAGAGCTGCCTGGTTCCTCTTATGGCTACGATCGTTTCCAACATCCCATAAATTAGGAATGATCGAGGGTCACTTGACTAGCATTACATGTACTCTGATGGACTTGAAAAAGATTAAGTTCTTAAATAGATATTAAATATATTTATTTTTTGAACGGCAGATATTAGATATACTGATGTTTTTATGAAACAAGTTCAGAATACAACCAAGACAATGACTGGGCCACCGGAAATTGATCACCGCCCCAAATTACAGGTCTCCGTGCTAAGACTCTAGGGTTGACCTGGCAGGCAGGCAGGGTCAACTCAAGATTTAGGAGTGTTTATGGATGGGTCCTGACAATTTGTGCGTCTTTATAGATGGTCTAAGATATTGTAATTTGTGCGTCTTTATAGATGGTCTAAGATATTGTTACTTACGCTAGAGCAGTCCAATTGCCTTTCTGTTGGAGGCTGGACCACAAAATTTTGTTTATGGCACTTGGAATTATCCATGCAGTTGCTATACAAGCACCGAAAAGATTGAATTCCAAGTCCGTCACGGTTGCAATCGCTACACCTACAGAAACAACCGCTAGCGCCAGTACCTGTCAATGCGTTCAAATTCAAAAACGAAAAGGCTCGCTATATTATGAGCAACAATGCTGCATATAGTGATTCTTAATGAGTGCAATGTGATATAACCTTATAAAAAGAAATGGTCTTTCTGAAAAGAATGAACTCTGCAAGAACAATGGTGGGAGTGACCGCAATTTTAGCCATCTGGTAGAAACCTACACTGCACATTTAGCAAACAACGCATGTTCATCTTAGAGGTTTTAACGATCTGAGTCGAGTCGAGCTTCAGCTTATTCGAGCCCAACTTGTTTAATAAATACTTGGCTCTAGCTTGACCCGTGCTCGAATAAACTCTCATAAATGAGCTAGAGCTTGAGCTTAAAACTGCTCTCTTATACGAGCTCAAGTTCGATTGGCTCGCTTTTTAACATAAGCTCGAGCTCTAATAAGCTCGTTTACTTTATCATAAATATAAATTTATAAACTAAAAGTGTATGTATTTCACACTCATAGTTTAATGCTTCATGTGAAAATACTTCCCTTCTCTTTTTGACATAAATCTTTGTTTTTATAAGAAATCCTCTTCTTTTTTTCCCTTCACCATTTCAATATGGGATGAACCTTTTTTTTCTTCCCTTTAATACTATTAAATTTACAATACCACGACACTTTAAAAATGAAAATATTTATTCACATATGCTATTAAAGTTTTATTTTCTATGAGATTTTTTTATAAAAAGTTTTTAGAATTCATCTTCATTACTGGTATAATCTAAATATGCTCCAAAATAACATGCAATACTAAAAGGGGACTGTACAATACATTAAGACTCGAACAAAATATTAGAATTAAGTAACTTTCATAAATTAAATGGACCAAACAATTTTTTTTTACCTGTTGTGCTTAAGACTTGTATTGGCCAAGCCAGAAGCAAAAGCCATGACCGCACCCAAAGCAAATAACAACGAGTAAGGTGTTGCTTTCATGGGAGGAGACGGTGGCAAAAGGGACAGAGCCTTGAGTACCGCAAGTAGGAGCCAAGCAGACGTGTAATGGATTAGTGTTAATAGGATCGGGTAATTAAATCCAACTCTCCCCATTACCTGCAATAAGATAACGGTAATGGGAATTACCCATTTAATTTAACTACAAAGCTCTTTTGGGAAAGTTGGAAGTTTGTAAACTGACCAGTTTGTTTCCCATGATTATTCCAACAGAAACCATGAAATTGAATGTTAATGCGACAACAGGGCCGCATAATCTTTGTTGCTGACGTTTGGCTCCTTCTGATGTCCGGAGTTCACTGTAGAGTGACCCTCTGAGTTCTTCTAGTGCTCGTGCTAACATGAAAACATTAAGTGCATCTCAGCATGTAAACATCAAGTGATTGTTGAAATATGAATCAAAATAGACCATCACAAAGGTCTTCAAACTATTTGTATCCAATATTCAAAGCATCAATGACATAATGAAAATCTTTAGAGCGAAATAATAAACTCTTAATTAGGACTCTTTCTTTAACATTGAGGATCACTTTGATTCACACACCAAAAAAAAAAAAAAAAAAAAAAAAACCCCTGTCTCCCTACATATGAAATAAAGATTAACTACCAAACATATTCGGGCTTTTGATCATTATAAACGGATTCATTATTGCATAACACATGAGCTAAGAAAGTCAAATGCTGATTTAAAATGTACTAAACAAGATGTTAGTACACTTTGGTCCTCTCGTGAAATTCGATGGCCCTGTGCAGTTGATCGACACCTTGCACATTCCCTCGTACACTTTTGGCTTTCACAATTTAATGTTTCAAACACATATAGTTCTTAATCAGAAATGTAAACTCAATATTGCAATTTCTAGTTGCTCAAATGTCTATTCATCGTGCTTATGTTTCAGGACTTACTATAGCTAGTAAATTTGACAAATTTAAACACATTCATGTTCTATAATTTCTAGCATGCAACTGGTTATCAAATAAACTTTCAAACAATCTAGTTAAATAAGATTAATAACATGCACAAAAATAAAACTTTAATGTAGTTGAAAGTTAAATAGATCAAACCTGCTTTCCCTGCATCACTATCTTTTCTCTTAAGAAATGATCTTTTATCATATTTTCCAAGAAAAGAAGTGATAATTTCCATTTTCATAAACATCATGAATTTCTGAATGAAACTATTGAAACCCAAAAACAAATCCAAATGGGATTCTGAAATTATAAGTTTTTGTGCTGGTTTCAAGATTTGAAGGTTTTTATAGTATCAAGTTAGATATTGGCTTGGTTACTAGTTACTCAACTATTATTAAAAATGAAATGATTTCTTTTACACTACGTTTTAAATTATATGCGTCGTTCACATACCACTCTCAAATAAAGTAAAATGACACGTTTATGGCTTAACATTCAAGGTTTGTTTTGTACTTAAAAGTTTTGGAGGTTTATTTTTATTAAATTAGTGTTGGCTATACATCTAGCCATTAAAATCGTTTAATTTGTATTAAAGTTGACTGTATAATCAATTTTCTTTAGTAGCAATATTGCTTTACTAACAAGCCAAAATAATTTATTTTCATTGCCAAATACTTTTTGAGATTAAGACGTTAATTAAGGTCAAACGTTTGAAAAAAGATTAACTTAATCGCATGTTCGATAAGAATGTGCAGTTGGTATATTTATTCTGTATTTATCACATATCATATGTAACAATCAGCTTTACCATAATGTGAGGCATACATGACTCGCTCAGTAGTTGCGGGCTTGTGGCTATGGGGAAGCCAAAAATTGCACCCTTGATCTTGTGCTTGTTGGGTGCAAAGATGCCTCATCCATTACCAACCGAACTACGCGCCATTAACAATATGTAACTATTTTGTTTCTCAATAAAAAATGATGCTTGACACAGAATATAGTGTCTTCTAACGTGATAGAAAATGGTCTACTATAAACAAAATGACACGTGTGGATATTAAATGGTTAAATGGTTGAGTTCTTATAGTTTGGTTTGAGAAAGGCCGGTCTTTGAATCAGATATACACAGCTTAATTGGAATATTTTTGGTGACTGTTTACAATGTTTTCTCTAATCACCTCAAATATACTAGTGAGATTTAAATCTGAATCGTCTTGTAAGAATATAAAATCAAAGTGTCTAACTAAAAGCACATTTTTATGATTGTTGCACGCGTGTATATTAATTATATCTAAAGAACACGACAAGAGAGTCTTGTAATTATGAAAAGGGCATTTTTTTCATAACGAGCTGAGGGACAGGATGGTAAAGAGTTAGATCTTTTCAAGGTTAAGACACATGTCCATCATCCTCTATGAAGTAAATTGACCAACTATATACGTAAAAACCAATTTATTAAATTTGCTTCTATGTCAAAATGTTATAATAATATCAAAAAATAAAATCTTTTGAGACTAAACTAGTGTCCACAATTTATTTATATTGAGCAAGAGGCAGATACTTGGAAGAAAATGTGAAATTGATCTTTTTCGAAAGACAACCAACTATCTCACTATATGTGCGTCACATATTCCTCATATGTTCTAAACAAGATTCGAAGCGAAACACATTTGATTGACAATCATTCTTACACAAAATGAAGGTCCATTGGTATAAATATTTTAGTAATCTTGATTGACAATCATTCTTACACAAAATGAAGGTCCATTGGTATAAATATTTTAGTAATCTAACACCAACCCGAAGAAAATGAAATTTGTATACGAAATATTTTATGGCTTGTTCTCAAGGTTGTAAAAATCGCCAGACGCTAGTTGAGCTATCGGAGTACCGTCTAGCGATTAATCAGTTAGACGGTAATTAATCGGATTGAATTTTTTATATATAAAATTAAAAGTTTTTGAAATTATATATAACATAAATGAAATGTTTCAAAACACTTTAAGGCTCAAAGTTCAATTGGTTTAGTTAATTTTCTGAAATCAATTTTCGAATTCAGTTATTGTCATTAACATTTAATTGAAATAAGAAAAACGAGCATACCTTCACATTTTGTGTTAAGTCACTGCTCAAAGTGCGTTTAAATGGTTGTGCCAACCAATTTTGTGAAAAAGGGGAGGTATATTGAAATAAAATCATCAATTTTAATGTTTGGAAAAAGTTGAGCCGTGTTAACCAAGTTGGACGATTTATGCCCCAGTTAACCGATTTTTATCCGATTAATCGGTACATTGACCGATTTTTGACCAATCCGATTAATAAGGCTGATTAGTTTAAATCTGAACAGTTAATCTCCGCCTAGTGTCTAGGCGCCGATTAATCGGCAGCCTAGACCCATTTTTACAACACAGTTTGTTCTACATTTTCATTTTCTTGGCAGCAACTTTGTTTTGAGTTAGGATCAAATGAAAAAGGAAAATTAGATGTTATATCTTCGTTAGGTGTTGATATGTTACTTCGATTGTTATATCATTTGGGCCCACATATATATATAAGCAAATTGGACTTCAAAAGTTTTATGAAGATCGTGTTCTATGACATCCGTCTTAATGGTACAAATATTGATGACGGGTTCCCATGTGATAAAAAGAAATTCCATAACTAGACAATGATGGATGCTACTAGCCAACTACGCAAGCCCTTTAATCAAAAGTTTGTCGCTATGTTGACAAAGAAAAAAAAATTTCAAAACATCAACTGCTTATTATTAGCTTATTGCAATCACATTCATATTTTGACATAATACGTACTCGCTCCGTCCTGAGATAAGTAATCACTTTGAAAATGCATAAAGTTTAAGGAAAAAAATTCACCAACTACACTCCCAACCAATAAAATAACGTTTCTACCCACTAGAGTCTCTTTTGATTGATTGAAATAAAAATTAAATACTTATATTGACTATTGAGACATTTCAAAATAGAAACGTGAACGCATATATACTCCCTCCATATACTTCACATAGAACACAAAACACCTTATGACCGATTTTATCATTATGATCATCTAATTTCGATTATCCGATAGCAGACAATTACTTTAACAATAATGGCTATATTTGACACACAAGATTGTTGAGACATTATGCTTATTTTTTTTAAAAAAATAAGCTATTTAAAAAATAATCTTTGTTTGGTAGAAATAACTTATAAGAGATTATAAAAAAATAATCTTCCATAATCTTTTAAAACCAAATGTTACTTCATATAGCTTATAAAAATAATCTCTTTTTATAATCTTCAGCACAAGCACCATCTCCAGCACCAACACCAGCACCAGCACCAGCACCATCTCCAGCAACAGTTACTTTTGCCAAACATACATCATGCGTGAAATGTATCATCATAACTGATTATCTTATGTTGGTTATACCATATCATATACGTAATAAAATTAAAGTTTAAAATTTTGTGTGTACATGCAATTTTGATATTAAAATCAGTCTGGTTTAAAAATAATAACAACAAATGGTGTTTTCTTTTTAAAGTTAAAACTCGAGAGATATCTGTGAAATTTATAAACTCTTATGATGAAGATAAACAAAAAATCGCCTCGCGTAAAACTCTCAAATTCATATTTCCCTTCATATAAAAGTTTTGTCTTTTCTAATACATGACCAAAATAAATCATTACTATATATATAACGAGTGGGTGATTCCGCGCGCGTTGCTGCGGGAATGTTGTGCCCCCATTATATTTTTATCTATCGGTCCTTTAAAGTTCAATTTTGTTATATCGTTAGTCCGTGAAGGACCTAGTTTGCAAAGATAGTTAAACCTTAGGGACTATTTTGCTTAAATGGCTATACATACTAATTAATGTTACTGTAGCGAGAGCATTGTAGGGAGCATTGTAGCTCCAATGCTTCCCGACTTTTAGTGTATATATATAATGTGGCGTCGTTAAACGACGCACCAAATGTCGTTTTGAACTTCGGTTTCTTAGCCCAGCCCACTGAGGTTGTCCAAGCCTACAATTTAGCCCGTTTCATTTTTTTTCGTTCTTGGATAATAACGATACCACCACCTCCATTTTCAGCCTTATCTTCTTGCTATCTCCTTTTCCGACCTCTTGCCGTTTTCCCTCGCTGAGATCGATTGCTTTTTTCTCTTACTTGCCTATTTTGTTGTAGGTGAAATTGGGTTGCATCATTGCTGGTCATGGTTTTCTTCACTTTGTTTTAGTATCATATTTGCTTATGTATCTGTTGGTTTTTGTATATGTGTTTGGGCTATGTCATGGGTTTCATAATCTTATATATGTATGTTGTTTGTAGTTTAGCTGTTTTTGGATGTTTTAAGTGTTGTCTGTGTTATGTGTTTTAATATGAAAACCAAAAGTAAAGGGGTGCGTAGAACCAGTAGTGAACAAGCCTTAGCAGAAGCCGTTGTTGATGGGGGTTTAGTTGCCACATCGTTAGATCCTATAGGTTTTGCTCTTGCCAGTTGTCCAAATGATGGAACATTAGTTGATACTTTCATACACGCCGATACTTGCTTAGATTCCAGTAACGGTTGCGGGGTAGGTGTTGTGGGTGTACATGCTGCCATGTCGAATAATTTAATGATTCATGGGCCGGAGGTTCGTACAGTTATGGATGTGGACGGTTCGTTGGATTATAGTAACGATTCATCTGACGTTACGGGAAGGGCATATGCTCACCGGTTTCCTGAGTCAGCGGATGTTACCAGGAAGGGAAAGAGGAAAATAGATGACATACCGACATTTACTGTTGATGGTAATGTGAATTTTCCGTGTGTATTTGTTGCAAGTGTGTGTTACCGTGGCCGATAACGTTTGTCTAACAGTTTCCGTTTGCAGCTTACCATACTATTCATCAATGGACCTCTCGCACTTCGTCGGCTGCTGAACGCGTTGCAGGGGTCTTTTCAGTTTCTTCCGATCATATCAACGGTATTCTCTTACATGCTTGCTCCAATATTTATTTGTCACTATGTTTAGCGTTTTACTATTTGTTAACATAATTGAACGTAAATGGTAAATCACATTACTATATATATTAAATACCGTGAATTCGGTGCTTTCTCATTGGTTGTCCTCAATTTTGATCTCCGCTCTTTTCATCCAGTTCAACTAATCTGTCCAGGTACAATATCGGACCCGTCTTTTCTTTTCTTTTCTTTTTTTTGGGACGTGATATTAACGATATAAACGATGCGACCGCATGTTATCTTCATTCCTCGGTCTAAAAAAAGGGTGAAGGTGAGTTTGCTAGATGAAGTTAATCGCTTTTCTTGATAGCTTTATGAATTGCTTTGTGTGAGCTGCTACTGTTGGATCAGTAGGTTTCGGTTCATATGCTGACCATCTAAAATTAATACCCATCCTTTTGAATGTTGTGATTTTTATACATAAAGATACCAGAAGACTAGCGGTCGCAGTTACACATGGATTGGCAAGAACGGCGGCAATCATGGCATCAGCTTACAAGGCTTATTTGGGTGTGGGAGTTGGTCCATTGTCGGTAACTGTTAACAAACACCCCCTTCAAATCATATAAACCCAAGGTTTTGAACAATCTTTTGAGATGTATGAGTATACTAACCTTTGTTTTGCATTTTTTTGACTAACCTCCAGTTGCTTTTTTCAAACATAAATTTGCTATACGCCTTTTTAAGCTTATTATGAGAAACTTTTTAAGCCGAGTATTGCAATTCGTGTATGTCTAATAGAATATGAACTGCACTTCCTAATTTATACACTTTACCAGTACATATTCTTCTTTCTAATAAAGTAGCATCATGTTTGAGTTCTGATGGCTCTTAATGATCCTTTCGCAGATTACTGGAACTTGGTGCTAAGATGATTGGGGCGTTATGGAAGGATGAGGTGCAGAGTCACGACGTCATCGGCATTCATAAGGCGTCCTATGTATTTCTTATTCTGCTAAAGCTTAAAGTTGTATGTATTTTGTACTCAATTTAAAAATCAATTATGTATTTTCAGTATATTTTTTATGGGGGGTTCTGAACTTTGGCTAGATGTTTCACATATATAATTACAAACTTTATAAGACCCTTTCAGTTGACTTTCACATAGACAAGGCCGACGTATGATCATAATTACAATCTACTCTTACAGAAGCAATGAATGACAGATCCTTGAAATCGAATTTTATTGCTATACTTGCGTAAAGAATCAGACTTTGTTGTTAATTAGCGTAAAATTCAATTTTGCAGCTTCGAAGGCAGTGGAAGATCAGGTAACCATGACATGGGATTTTAACCAGTCAATCACAAATGTACCGCATTCGACTGAATAAGCGTGGGTGAAGGCCTACAAATGCGGTACGTAACAAACCATAATTTAGTGAAATTCATGTAAAATAGTCGGTGTTGGTATTTTTACGGCCCACAGAAATAAGAAACTCGTTTTGATAGACCTTTTGAGTTATGAGTTATGCTCATTTGTACATACTGTTTTTCTTTATCCAGATGATGAAGAATCTGCTTTTAGAAGGAGACATTTTGCGAGTCAAGAATGTCACCCTGCCAAAGGGTACATATGTCAAGCGGCAACCATATACTTTGGACTCTTTGAATACATCCGTCTCAAAAGCAATGTAAGTCGATAAGTTGGTCCATGGTCCTCTATTAGAGGTGGCATCATGGGGGTCTGCCTACGGGTTATGCATTCAAGATGTTAACGAGGTCGAAAAATGGTCAGTGTGCAGCTTTCATATCATTGTTGTGATCATATTTGGCGGACTTCCCACCCTTTTTAGTAACAAGTTGTGTAGGATTTTTTTACCCATTTTGCTTAGTAACGGGCAGGATTGGTTCATAATCTATGTTTACATGGATCTTAAACCACTGTTAGTCTATATTGTTATTGTTTGCTATTTTATATTGTGGCACTTGATAATCGAAACAAAATACCGTGCAATTATCAACGACGTGAGACGACGCTCCGCCGCAACGCGGCGGCCCGTCGCCCATCTCGTTGTTATAACACAAAAGAGCAATTTTTATTTATTTATTTATTTATTTTTTATTGTGATATAAAATTGATTAGTGAGCATTACTGTGGTTGGATCTAGATTTATTATTGTTATTCGTGGGCTTTTTGAGCTACGGATTTTCAGCACATCAAGGCCGGATTTTTGTTTGCACATCATGGACGAATGTTTAGTACGAGGTTTACAAGATCTGGTTGTTCTTTTTAAGAAATAAATTAATGTTACGATCTATAATTTGCATAATACGATGTAAAAATCAAACCTTAGGTAAAAGTATGTGATTAGATTTTCTATATGGATGTTCAATTCAAAAAAAAAAAAAAAAAAAAAAAAAAAAAAAAGATTTCTATATGGTTTTCCATGGTTCATAAATTTACACTATTATACTGCGTTCTCTAGTTATATTTTTTAAAGAAACAGAAAAGAAGTGGGAAAAAAATCAAAATAAATTTATAAGTTTAACCGGCACGTACATGTGTTTCAAAATTAAATACGGCTAAAATTATTATTAACAGAATTATAAATATCAAAGTGAAGGAACGACCATACGGGTTACTGTGAGATGAAAATAAATACACGATATTGTACATATAGCAATGACACAATATTTCAAGGGTCTTTGTGTGCTAGTAAACACACATAATTTCTAAAAAATGTTATCAATAGTTAAATTTAAACAACATTAACCTAAAAACCATTTCAGTTAAACAAAGTTAAATAATTTGTGCAACAAAAAATTCTACAAAATATAAAGTGATATTACTGATATATTACGAAACATTTATGTAAAACCTGAGCATACATGAGTATTATAATTATATAAGTATAAGAGATTTAATATAAATTTATAGAATAGTCTTAGAAGACTTTACAAAACCATAGATTTATGGATTGTCATAATATTTAACTTCAAAACAAAGTTATTGGAATATTATTACCTGTTATACTATCTACGTAAAGTTCAGTTATTGAAATATTATTACCCATTATACTATCTGGCTAAACTCCGTACGTGCACGGGTGTTCTATACGAACAAACTAAACTACAATCACTTGCTGTTTAAATTAAGAAAAGTTTTTAAAATAAAATCAAAACCACTAGTATTTGTCAAGCCTAGCACTTTATCTGAAATCTAAGCTTCAAAATTGATCGGGTTAAGTCACAATCCTAATTAGTAACGTAATACACTATGGTCAATAACTTTGATTCTAAAAAGCAATTCAAACACCTTGTGCAAGCCTTTATTGTGGGATTTGTATCAGTATTTTATACTGATTTTTAAGATATTTATGTTGAGATAGTATAGTAGAGATATATTTGTTACACAGAACCATTGCTTCATCTTAGCCGACTTGCTTTTTTCATCTATTTTTTTTTTAGATCATTAAGAAAACAGAAAAGCGGACAAAGTTCCACAACCAGTTTATAAAACAGTATCTAACACATGAGCTTTCCGTAGATTGATTCTCTCAACCTTACGTGCAGTACTAGAAGATAAGCTAATATATCATGTACAGTAAAGTATGCTAAACTTGATCATGATGTAATGATATGAATGGAAGAAAAAAATGTACTACCAAAATAACTGCTTCCTATTTGTAACTTTCGCAACTATGATTGCACATTATTAATACTTTACATAGTAATGAATGGGACACCTGAAAGAAAACACCTATAGAATTCATTAAGATGTATGATGTTTAATAAAGCAATGCAAGTGAATGTGTAAGCTGCAATCTTCTCTACAAAAATGGAAAGGCGAAGTTTTGGTATCAAAGGTTTTAGGATTTAAGAATTACTCAATCGACGTTGAAGGTATTCGTTTTCCTTCCTGATGGCATCAAGATCTGCTTGTAGTTTGTCAATGTTTAAACTTCGTGCAGTGACACTCGAAAGCTTTGTTTCAAGGTCCGTTGCTTCTCTACGAGCCCGGTCAGTCGCAAGGATCTTTTCTGTAATTTCTTCGAAACTCTCATGAATGGTTGTCAGCAAATTGTGAGCTTGCTCCACTGCTTGGTCTTTCTTTGCTTCCCTATAGAAATAATCACATAGATGAATGAACACTTCCATTCCAAGAAAGGGGTCCGCTAACGGTCCAAATGGGCAGATTGGTGTATGGATAAAATAAAATCTGGTCAAAATGGGTATTTTGATGCAGCTCTGGTTATCGAGTTGATGACACACTTTTTGTCCATTATTTACTATAAATGATTAGCATGTTGGACATGACTTGGGAGGTTTAACTGTTTATACTTTTATGCAGTAAAAATTCACTTCAAATCTTTCTCCCTGTTTGACCCGTTTCCATTTAGGTATATTTTGTAGTTTACACGTTTGAACTATAAGAGATGAAAAGGGACCGGTTTCATGTTGGAGGGAAACACTAACTTTTAAGTTCATAAATAATATCATAAATTTCATAAGACATGCTACACTTGGAAGAATGTTGTTGTTGAATTTAATAAGATTTGATCCTAAGAGCCAATAATACAGCTAAAATAATAAAAGTTATGTTGTTTACCTCAGTAGTGTTTCATCTACCACAGCATAAGTTCGATGCAAGCGTTCTTGTATCATGTTACTTTCCAACTGAAGCTCTCGTGTCTCTTTTAAGATGCGTTCTATGTCAATGTCCTGTTTCCGGCTGTTCTTAGTAATCTCTTTTATGCGCTCAATGTAGGATCTTCTTGTAGCCAATTTGGGTAGTTTCTCAACTTCTTTTGACAGAATTGAAAGTTCATCTTCCCTAAATTATATAATAATATTTAGAGTTCTCATACGACTTTGTTAAAGATTTCATACCAATAAATGAGCACTGTGGGGAACACACATTTACCTTCGCTCTGTTTCAGATAATACGCATACCAAGTCCTGCTCAAGCTTTTTCCAACTTTGCTGATAATCTGGTTGTTTCGCACAAATAGCTTCTTCGAGTTTTTGTTTCTTCTCTTCTAAAGGCCTTATGGTGGCTTTCCTATTTCAGATATCAACTCTTTTAAATACAGTGTACTACAGCAGATTATAGAACAAAGATAAAGAATCCAGAGCGTTTTTTGAGCCAGTAGCTAAACATGCAATAGCATTTCTAAGAAAATTACCATTTTGACTCTATTTTTGCAAAATTATGTCTCTTTGCATCTATTTGCTCATCCAGCTGTGTAATGTATGAATCCAGAGGCATCTGTTTGTCGGAAATCATTTCCACCGCCGCTTTTAACAAATCTTGTTGCTCTTCAAGTTGTTGCAACTCCAATGACCTTGCAGTTAATTCCTCTGAATGCACATTTTCCTGTTTCAGTAGGTTTTCTGTCTTGTCAATTGTCCTTAAATATTAGAGATTCATCAAAGAAACAAACACGTGCTGCTTGTTGAAAACAGAAAAACACTGTGGTAACGTGCTTTTTCTCTCAACATGCAACTGCATTGCATTAAGCCATTAATACTAAAAAAAAAACTGCAATTGTATATTTGTATACTTGCCTGTGATGATTTGTCTTGATGACAAATGGGTGCCTGCTCAAGTTTATACTCAACGTCTTCCTGAGATGTAACTTCTCCCTTACCGCCAGCAGACTTCCTTGACAACTGTGTATCCTCTGCCGAACCTCCGCCATTTTCCATATTACTAAATCCGACTTTATTAGTCTCCGAATTCCCACTTTCAGCTGCAACATCTTCAGTACACTGGGTAGAACTTGATACAACTTCATCGGTTCTCAGTTTTAAATCTTCAACTTTAGTATGCAAATTCCGTTCCTCGGTGTCAGCATCACTAGAAGTTTGTTCCAAATGCTCAATATTTACCGTTTCATGGGCATTATTGAACTTGGTGTCTGGTGATACAGCAGTTGTAGATGATTCAGAGAGCCTCCCAACCAAAAATCTTATCAACTTATACATGTCTTCTTCAGATGGATACAGGAACTGCCGTAAGCAAGAGATATATTCTGTATAAGAACAATTTCAGAACCATAACTATATAGGTAGACCTAATATCATCAATAAAATTATCAAAACCTAGCCATGTCTACCACTAATCAAATTTAGTGCATTTCTATCTCTGTTAGTAACTACTACTTATTAAGTGATCATACAGATTGATGCTACATTCTGAGAGATTACTATTACATCTAAAATGCAATTTGACATGAACTTTTCACTTTCGTTACAACTTAATCAAGCAATTTCTGTCTTCATAGTAGGCGAACTGTTTCCATGAGTATAATTTCCACTTAAACAGGAGAAAATAAGATTAACTATCGTTTTTGTGCAATAAACCCCTTCGACCGAAGACTAGTGGTAGGTGGTCCCGCGGAGCTTTCGGAAAAGGGTAGCCTAGTGTGTAAGCACAGCTTTCCTGGGCGCACGCATAAAGGCATGATTAGTTCCACAAATCTCACTGCACTGACCATAGTAAACTCCGTCTCATTGTACCGAAATACAGGTAATCGCTTCATTTAGGCACCTATTGACACTAAACCCGTTCCACTCGTGCTTCTCTAATGAGAATAACTTCGTTCCACTCTCTCAACAGGCCAGCAAGCCATTCCTAGCGGCTTAGCCCTAGTTAAAGGCTAAAGAGCGTATTGAACACTCACCCTTTCTTGCCAACAAGCTACGCTCCTAGTCCTAGTCCTCTTAGCCGGCTTACCTTTAACCTAACTCTACAGTTTATGGCCTAAAAACACCAGAAAACACTACTTTTTGATTTAAAAAAAAAAAAAAAAAAAAAAAAAAAAAAAACGATTTCCGGACTTTAAACATAATAAAGGCAGTGCCAAGAAGTGGGCAAGGAACATAGTTTAGAATTTCTCTAAACAACAGATGTTCTCTGTTTCACAACAAAGATTATATCATCAGTGAAGCCAATTTCATCAATAAAATCACCAAAAATTAGCTATTTAGAGGGCATCTGGAATTGCTTACTGTTTTCTGTTTATTTGCTTATTTTTAAGCAGATTAGGTGTTTGATTATCCAAATTAGCTTGTGCTTATATGCTTATTCCACGGTAAAACCATCAGTTTTCAATAAGTAGGTTGAGACATGCTTATCTTCTTACTTTGAGATAAACCAGACTTTTTACCCTCATATCTAATCTAGACACGAGTATATAACTACCATACCGGTAAATCAAATCAGGTCATTTCGATCTCTACTATAAACAATTCCATTCATTCACATATACTTTCACAAAACTACAGGCGCGATCCAGCCAAATCAAGCCACAACACAATTCCACTTCGAGCTCAGCTCAAAGCTTAAAATCTCAAATTTAAAAACTAGATAGTAATACTAATCAAGTATAGCCTTTCCTATCTCCACTATAAACATCACTTATCAAATCAGAGTCCACACAATGCCAAAGCTCAAAAACACAAGTTCAAACCTCGCCACTTTGACTCGAGAATCACTACTAAAACACTAATAACAACAGTAACTGATCGATACTTTCGCGACAGTAACACCCCCTTATATAAGCCCACAAGTCTCCAAATAAGCCGGAAAATTGGAGCTTATGAAATATAAGCCGAAATCAGATAAGCTCATAAGCACATATATAAGCTTAAACAAACACTCCCTTACACTCACAATCATAGAATAACAATAAGTAACTAACAAAGACAATATACTACCTTATGAAAGCTAACATCACCGATAAACCCTAGGTTCTCAAAAGCCGATGAGAGATCCGTACACATTTTGAAACGATCAGCCATAGATTCCGGCAAAGTGACCGGAAATGAATCCGATTTGGTTATTATACGAAGAGAATGACCGCAGATTGATACTAGTGTTTCCGGTGATAGATCGTTGACGGAATGTATTTCCGGCGGGATTGCTACTCCGGCGGATGATAATGAGTTTAGTAATATCTCTTGTGATTCTTCCATTTTCTTTTTTATAAATTTACACACAGTGATTCACTAAAGATTACACACAGTTAGTTTGTTACTCTTGTTTCTATCATTACTATGTTAGATTCATCTGTTTATTGATAACGACGTCGTTTGGCGTTTAGATAAGCATGCCAAATCAAGTTTTCCCGACTTTACCATTTTGCACACCTATTTATTATTCTCTCGAAATTATTATCTATATATTACATTACCCGTGGTTGTGGGTGCTATTTTTTGTTGGCTCCTTTTTTGGGCCTCCAAGGCCTAAACCCGACGCTTTGGTAACATGGGCACTGCCTCTTCTATCTCACACCAAACACCACAATGTGAGTGCCACCGGTGCGATAAAACCCGGCTGGCCAACAAGAACCCGATCCGATCTCAGCCTGCTATAGTACCTTTGTGAGAGGGCTACAGTAAAATATGCTATTTTAATTGGTGTTAGGTTGATTTGTGATGTTGGGATTAGATTGCTGCCATCTGTTCTTATATACAGTGGTAGATATTATCTCACCCACACACTTATCACCAACTTATCTTTTTAGGCTCTCATTTGCATCATCTGGTTTTGCTCATTGTTGTTGGTAGGTTGCTGATGCCTTTTTTTTTTGGTGCCTTTTTCCTTATGGTACATTTTTTTCCCTGCTGGGGGTTGTTAGGATGTTGGAATAAATGGGGTATGAGTTTTTGGTTCTGAAATTTACGATTCGATAGTCAATGAGGTGATTAATAAGCCTGATGTCGGCTTAGGCTTCTTATGGGTTAGTGTTGGCCCTCATTTATGTATATGCCTCATTTATGGTTTGTGCTTCTTAGAAGTTACTGTTAGGGCTCATTTGTGTATGTGCCTCATTTATGAGGATTTATTTTTAAGGGTTTAGGTTTATCAGATAGATCAGTCGTTAGATGGAATATTAAATGCTATTAAAAGCTGTGGAGTCCTAGATGCCATGTTAAATGTCATTCAAAGACCTAGATTGACCTCTTCCTCTCTTATAAGGCTTTCTAACATTTTTTTTTTCCTTTTATTTTTTCCATGTTTGCTTTTTATTATTTTTGTATGATTATATTTTTTACTATATACTGCCTAAAAATACCTGAATATAGTGTTGCTGTTGTTTATCAATGCTGTTTAAAAATATTTATATACCATTACTTTGATGCAATGCCGCGCAAATCGAATCTTTGTTCTCACCATGGTCATGACAACTGTTGTCATAAACATGCGGAAAAGAATCCTGAGACCACATGCCTGTCCTTTTCTCCTGAAACACCCAATGCTAAAAATAACAGTCCGTCCATCACAACTCAGTCACCATTATCCAATTGTAATGCTGCTGTCCTTGATTTCTCAACACAAACTGTGGTGCCTACCCAAGGTGACATGCATTTTTTGCTGTTATATTTTATTTATTTTTCCCTGTTTATATTATTTTTTGCCTTTCTTTCTCTTAAGCATATGTGAAATGCCAAGCTTGACACACGATTTATATTTGTTGCCGATTTAGGCCAGGATTCTATAGTTGGCAAAAGTTTCTTGATTGAATCATCAGTGGTGTCACGACCAAACAATAGAAAGGACAAAGGAAAAGATGTGTTGCGCACGTGTCAATCGAATTTGATTAATGGTATTTCATTTTATACAGTATGTCTTATGCAAATATAAAGATTTTCTTTCATGAGTAATTTATGCCTGTGTTTTTGTCTTTGTTGTCTTGCATAGAGGCTCGAGAGCATGTCTTGAAAAATGCCGGCTCTTATACTCTAGATGACTCTTTGTATACCCTGCCGCGGATGTTGATGCAGCAGTATGGGCACACCATTTCACAGTATGCTGAAACTCCGGTCATGGATGTTGCACACCAGATGTATGGATTTGTTCAGCAGCCACACCTTTTGTCAAATGAAGGTAGGTGTGGCTCTTTGTTTGTTCCTATGTGTGTGTGTGCATTTTTTAAAACGAAAGGCTTTTTGTTTGTCCAACAATACTCATATGACACTTCTTTGTTTGCAGACCCATGTCTTTCATTAACCTCTCAAAATTCCTTTTTGCAATCAAGGAATGAGTGGCAAGAAAAGCAGTCAAGGCGCAAAAGGGGCGGAGATTCTTCATTGACTGAAGGTAATGCTTCATCCTTTTCTTCAGTACTTACACTTATAAGGCTGTGCAATATGCATCTTTTGAAAAAACTAATGTTAATAACTACTTTTTATTTCTTTACGCCCATGTACTCCAACCCAAAAGCAAAATGCAAGGAAAAAAACACGACATACTTGCCAGGCCTCAGATGCTGTTCCATATTGCACGGAACCACGTAACAATCACACGGCAACGCAAGGTAAAGGTTATTTTCTGTTGTTTGCTTTTACACTTTTAATCTCATACCATTTTATCGGTGTACATCTGTTGAAAAAACTTATATTAATACCCGCTTTTCATTTCTTTAGGTCCATCTGGTCAGAGCCGAAACCCGAATACACAAGGAGTTGGTCGTTGTGATTCTCAACCCTCACATGCTGCCGCCGATTGCACAGACGACCGAGGCAGAGGAGCACCTAACAATCAAACAAGACCTCAAGGTAAAGGTTATTTTCTATTGTTTGCTTTTGAACTTTTGGTCTCATGCCATTTTATCTCTTGAAAAAACTTATATTAATAGCCGCTTTTCATTTCTTTAGGTCCATCTGCTCAAGTCCGAAACCCGAATACACAAGGAGTTGGTCGTTGTGGTTCTCAGCCCTCACATGCTGCCACCCATTGCACACAGGCCCGAGGCAGAGGATCACGTAACAATCAAACAAGAGCCCAAGGTAAAGGTTATTTTTTATTGTTTGCTTTTGCACCTTTAATCTCATGCCATTCTATCTGTATACATCTATTTGAAAAACTTATGTTAATAACCACTTTTCATTTCTTTAGGTCCATCTGCTCAAGTGCGACCAGTTGGTCGTTGTGGTTCTCAATCCTTGCATGCTGCCACCCATACCACACAACCGCGAGATAATCAAAGCAGCAGCCAAGGTAAAAGTCATTTTCTGCTATTTTCCATCTTATATTACTACCAAATCATCATAGTTTCTTTTGCACATTGATGGTGGCACTGTGTTTTGACGTACAAATTTAATTTTTGCAGATGCACCACCTCTGTATCAAGATCTAGGTGATTGTAGCTATCGTTGCCGTTATTGTGGGGCAGCTTTTTGGTATGAAGAGCGCGTAAAAAGGGCTTCTACTAATGCCGCACCTGAATACCATTTATGCTGTGGAGATGGCAAAGTTATAATGGACCGTCAGCGAGGTCCACCTCAGTATATTAAAGATCACCTTTCAGATCATGTTTTCATGCAAAATATTCGAGCTTACAATCAGATGTTTGCGATGACGTCTTTCGGTGCTACCATTGACAAATCAGTCAACAATGGCCGTGGGCCATATGTCTTTAAAGTATCCGGTCAAATATATCATTGGATTGGATCAATGTGTCCACTTGGTAATGACACACCAGCATTCTTGCAACTATACATTTACGATACAGAAAACGAAGTTAGAAATAGACTTAGTCACTTTCGAGGTGCTGAACGCAACGATTTAGATCCACAGATTGTTCAAGGACTTATCGATTTATTCGATGCTCACAATGAATTGGTGCAGACATTAAGAACTGCAAGAGATTTGTATGGTCAAGGCGAGATACCAGATTTCAAGCTACGTCTTTATAATGGAGGGGGAGCACGCAGGTATGAGTTGCCGACATCTAACAATGTTGCAGCGATAGTTTTTGACAGCGGCCCTACAACTGAATCAGACTATGATGTCATTATTCAGTACAAGGATGGTGAGCCTGAGAGAATCAACAAGCTACATCAATCTTACATGTCACTACAGTTTCCACTCATCTTTGTATACGGTCAGCCTGGATTCCATACAAATTTAGCATTGAGATATGCAGATCCAACTCAGAAACCAAAACGTGTCACGATGAATGCATTCTACACGTATCAGCTGCACCCAAGGCCTAATTCGTATGATCTCCTTTTCCGAACAGGCCGACTGTTTCAGCAATATGTCATTGGTGTTTACTGCTGTATTGAGCAAAATAGAATGGACTTCTATAGAAAACACCAGAGTGACATTAGATGTGAATATTTATCAGGACTGTATGACGCTATTTTAAGAGGAGACTCTGATGGTTCAGAGGTCGGTACAAGAATTATCCTTCCTTCTTCTTTCACTGGCGGTCCACGCTACATGTATAGCCACTACCTAGATGCACTGGCACTTTGTAGAAAACTCGGTAATCCGCAGTTCTTCATAACATTTACCTGCAATGCCAGTTGGCCTGAAATCCAAAGATATATGGCAGACTACCCAAACGTAACTGCAGCAGATAGGGCTGATGTTGTGTGCCGAGTTTTTGAACAAAAGATTAGGGCCTTTACCACATTCCTTAAAAAAAATCCATTTGGAACTGTCACAGGCGGTATGTCGTTTGTTTTCCTTTTGTTTTATAATATTCTTTCCAAATTCCTCTTATAATATATGTTAAATTCGTTTCAACATTTTTAAGACTTTATTTCCTTACCCTTATAGAATCTATCAATAATAGTTTTCACATGCAAATAAAGAAACCACAAATAAATGCTTTTTATTGTTTTCAGTTACCATCATGATTGCTAACTATTCTTTCACATGTTTTTTAAACAGTCTTATACACGGTTGAGTTTCAAAAGCGTGGATTACCACATCTGCACTCATTACTTTGGGTTGCTTCAGCTGACAGAATACAGACCGCACAAGATGTCGATCGCTATATTTCTGCAGAATTACCCAACCCAAACGTTGATCCACATGGCTACAAAGTTGTCTCTGAAACGATGATGCATGGACCATGTGGGCCGGCTAATCTGAATGCACCATGCATGGAAGGTCCAGTTTGCACAAAAGATTTTCCCAAAAAATACAACAATAACACCTTTTTCGATACTAACGGTCACGTACACTATCGAAGAAGACAATCAAATGTGCATACAATGAAACGTCAGATGAAGCTAGACAATACTTATGTTGTGCCATACAATCGCACTCTCTTGCTTGCATTCCAGGCACACATAAATGTAGAGTATTGTGGTTGGAGCATGCTCATTAAATACCTCTTCAAATATATTTCAAAAGGAACAGATCGAGTCTTTGTACGAGTCACCAGATCTTTGGGAGAGGCATCTACTTCAGCATCAACTTCACAGCCACATATTGATGAAATTCAAGATTTTCTTGATGGAAGATTCATATGTCCTCCTGAAGCTTGCTGGAGAATCCTCAAATTTGAGATACACAGCAGAGAACCAGCAGTTCAGATACTATCAGTCCACCTAGAAAACATGCAAAACATTGCCTTTCGTGATTCTCATAGATTGGAATCAGTTGTCAATCGTGACGATCTAAAACTCACAACACTTACACAATGGTTAAAATACAATGCTGAGAATGAAGATGGTCGTCATTTAACATATTTAGAATTTCCTTCAGAATTTGTTTGGTATAGAGATAAAAAGGCTTGGCGGCGCAGAAAGATAAACCAATCATCTGTTGGCAGACTGACCTACGTACATCCAAGTTTAGGTGAGCTTTTCTATTTTCGCATGCTTCTTTCTCACCAGAAAGGCTGCAAAGATTTTTCAGAAGTTGCAAAAGTTAACAACATGTTTTATCCTACATACCGTGCTGCATGTCAGACGGTGGGTCTACTCGGTGATGATAAAGAATGGGACATAGCACTTGAAGAGGCATGCATCTCAGCATCATCATCAGAGCTAAGGTTCCTTTTTGCACATATTCTTACTAACTGTGAAGTTGCAAGTCCTGTTCAGCTATGGGAAAAATACTACAAAGAGATGAGCCATGATATTCCACGCAAAGTATCACAAACTCTAAGAATTCCACATTATCATGTTAATGATGATGACTTGAGAAGTTATGTTTTATACGAGCTTCAGGTGATACTAAGTGGATTAAATAAATCACTTCAAGGATTTGGCTTTCCCATGCCTCCACAAGAGCTGCTTAATCAGCTGGAAAATAGGTTCCTGATGGAAGAAAAGAATTATGATCGAGAAATGTTAAGGCAAGAAAAAGATCAAAACGTGCCTAGGCTAAATGCTGACCAAAAAAGAGTTTATGATCTTATAATAACAGCTTCTCAGACAAACAGGCAAGAATTAGTTTTTTTCTACGGCCATGGTGGAACTGGCAAAACTTTCCTATGGAAAACCATCATCAGCAGCCTCCGTTCTGAAGGTAAGATAGTGCTCGCAGTAGCATCTTCTGGCATTGCCTCTTTGCTTCTTCCAGCAGGCCGAACAGCGCATTCAAGGTTCAAGCTCCCTTTAGAGTTAACAGAAGAAACATTATGTAAAAAAAAAAAAAAAAAAAAAAACCCCATTTAGGAAAACTGTTGGCTGACGCAGACCTCATTATTTGGGATGAGGCACCAATGAATGATAGGCGATGTTTTGAAGCATTGGATTGAACTCTCAAAGACATTCTTGATAGACCAGATACTTTATTTGGTGGTAAAACAATTGTTTTGGGTGGTGACTTTCGTCAAACACTTCCAGTTAAAAAAGGAGCATCAAAAATGGAGATAATAGCATCTACAATTGCCCATTCATATCTATGGCCATCCTTTCAGATTATCACCCTTACACAAAATATGAGGCTGCTGCGATCTGACATGAATGAAAATGAGTGTGCTCTTGCTTCAGCCTTTGCTTCATGGCTTCTTGATCTTGGAGATGGTGTGATTGGAAATCCAGCTGGTGAAGACAATGATGACTCATCATGGGTTCAGGTTCCAACTGATTACTGTATTGAAGATGACGAAGATGGTCTTAAAAAGCTTATTGACTTTATCTACGATCAACCAACGTTGACTACACCTTCTGCAATAACCTTACAAGAAAAGGCAATTGTGTGCCCCAAGAATGAAACTGCTGACATGATCAACTCAAAAGTTCTTTCAATGGTTGAAGGTGAGACCACCACTTATGGAAGTCATGATGTAGCCATCCTATCTGCAACTGGAGCTGAAACTGAGATGTTATATCCTCCTGAGTATCTTAAAACATTTAAGTTATCAGGATTTCCTCCACATCAGCTTGAGCTGAAAGTTGGCGTTCCAATTATGCTTCTAACAAACATAAACATAGCTGGTGGCCTATGCAACGGTACACGAATGATAGTTACACATTTGATGTCTAAGCTTATTGAGGCGCAGATTATCACTGGTACAAGAGTCGGCAAAAAAATCTTTATACACAGGATAAATTTGCAGCATAAAGATCTAAACCTTCCTTTCATTTTCAAAAGAACCCAGTTCCTAGTCAAGGTTTGTTACGCCATGACGATCAACAAAAACCAAGGCCAATCTCTAAACAAGATTGGTGTATACCTCCCAGAACCGATTTTTGGTCATGGACAGCTATATGTCGCTCTTTCTAGAGCAACATCTCCACATGGTCTCAGGATTCTTATGAAACAACAAGAAAACCAAATGCCAAATATCACAAAAAACATAGTCTATAGAGACTTTCTTACAAGGATACGTCAAAACTAATTTGCTATATAATCTTTTTGTTTTATATGTACATACATTACTCACCACATGCCTTTTTACTTTTTGAGTATATATCTTTTTTACTTTATACTTAAAAAATTGCAACACAGGTATAGAAAATCCATGGTTACTGATGAGTGTCTAAATACTCATCATTTTATACTAATCTGAACTGCCAAAACATACAAAAACACTCAAATACATATCAAAATACTTAAAATATCTTAAAGGTGTGTTTTATATGTTTCAAATGCAAAATATGCAAAAACAGATGAAAAACGTACAAAGTTTGCATAATTGGCAGTTTCAGTCCCTCAAGTTTCATAAATTGGCAAAACTAGTCCCTGGTTATTCTAAAAACATGAAAATGTCATCAAAGGTCCTTTTTAATCATAAAGTTACATATTTAGTCCTTTGGTGCAAAGTTTCATAAAATTACAAGTTTAGTCCCTGTACTTTGGAAATTGACAGAAATGGTCCCTGGGATGTAAAAACTTAGAGAAAAGCAATTTTGGTCCTTATACTAATAATCTTTTGCAGGAATGGTCCTTGGTATGAAGTTTGGTGAATTTACATGATTGGTCCCTTAAGTTTGGCAGTTTGGCAAAACAGGTCCCTCAAACTTTCAAACTTGACAGTTTCAGTCCCTGGGTGTTCAAAATGAGAAATTATCATTTAAGGTCCCTATACTATTCAACTTTTACAAAACTGGACCTTTTGATAATATTTTGGAAAATTACATGTTTAGTCCCTCAAAAATCCGGAAATTACATAAATGGTCCTTTAATATTTAAAAATGGAAAATTATGTAATTTTAGCCTTTGTACTATTCACATGTGACAATTTAGACCCTTGTGATAAATTTGGAAAAATACCACAACCAGCCCCTAAACTTTATCCAAATTACATTTTTGGTCCTTGTTTAGTTACTTATGCAAACGGACCCTTTTGTTATTTCACTAAAACCAAACAAACAAAACCCAACAAACCTTCCAAGCCCACTCCCATGTTTTTGGCCCATGTGATATACTAGCCCACCCAGTGTTTATTAAACACTGGGTCAAACCTTCGGTCAACAAACCAAAACCACCACCCAGTCACCTTCCCTCCCAAAACCATACCACCATACCACCACCACTGCTCCACCATACCACCCTACACCTGGCCTGCCACCTCTCACCCACTATCATACCACCTCACCACAACCCTCCAAAACCATTTAAACCCTTAATTCCCTCTCCACGCAACAAACTGACACCCTTGACCCTTTGGCGCCAAGAAATTGTTTAAACGGCCTGGATGATTGGGACCTTATCAACGGTTCTAAATTGGTGGGAAAAGTCAAGTGGGTCCCACAAAACTCAGAAAAGGGCTATAAGGATGAAAAGAAGCCAGAAGGATAGATTATTAGTTTAGGAGTAGCTTAATTTAATCGTAGGTAAAGTAGAATAATATCTAGTTGTTAATTTCAGCTTCAAACACTTGTATTCATTCCCTTTTATGTAATTTAAACTTATTCTCAAGTTAATTTCAGATTTCAGTTACTATCTCACTTTATGCATTTTCAATATTTGATCAAAATCTCAATTAGTTGTATGTTGTTTGTTGTTGTTGTTTTATGAACTCATAAGTCCATTTAAGCTCTGATAAAGCTTTTGGAAGCCTTTAGATAACTCAGAATCTAGTTTGGTAGTTAAACTCAAAATTCCAAAGAAAATAGAAAAAATAGTGGAAAATAGAAAATCCAAAGAAGAAGAAGGAAAAGCTAGGAGCAGGGAGTATTTTGGATTGAATTTGGTATTAGAATCCTATGGGGGATACTAGGTATTGATTTGGTTCAATGGTTCTTGATTTCTCAGCCTATTTCATTTGTAAGCCTTTAAATCTATTTTTATTATTTTACTGCTTGATTGTTTAATTAGCTTTGATCTTGTTCCTTTTAAGTTTCTGTATTACTTATTAGTAGTAATATTGATTAAAATCAGTATTGTGTTTATTGAATTAAGCTTGTACTAAAAAAATCAAATCTCACAGTGAAACATTCATTTTTGACAAATCTGAGGTGTAATGCTTGTGTAGTAGTTGATTTAGGTTAATTTAATCTTATAATATCATAATTTAGTGTTAGGAATCAGTTTAGTGGATTAAAAATACCATTTCCTTTGAAAATCATCAAAACTGTCTTATTAGGGTGTGTTTGGATCAGTAGAATCCATGGTTCTCAAGGGTGTTGTAGTTGTTATTTTTGGCTCAGTCAAGTCATACTAAGCATAAGTTAGTTAGGTAAGTCATCAAATTGATATCCTATCAAGGTAAAAGTCAAAATCCATATCCTTATTCCTTGACAGTTAACTGTCAAGGATTTAAGATCCACAATCCCTCACATTAGCTTATATCTATTAATTATAGCTTAATTTAGATTAGTTATAGCTTAAAATAACTTATTGAATCAGTAGGGAGTGTTAGAAATTCATAATAGTCAACCTAGGTTATTTTCTTAAAAAGTCAAAATGTCCAATTCCAGAAAATCACAAAACTTCAAGGAATTTTGTTGATTTTTGTATTAAGATTCAAGCTTTGATTTTTTTAGGAATAGTAGCCTACCAGCTCTAGTTTAAGTTCTCAATAAGCTTATATTTTTAGCATTTTTCCTTTGGGCCCCACTCACCCTCAAACTTACCTGCAGGGCAAGGTATTGCCCTGCATCAGCAGCTCAGTTCTACACCACCAACTTTGGTGGTGTTTTGTGACCAACCCAGTGGGCCCCACCACCTCTAAATAGCTTTTCCCAACCCCCCTCCTAGTAAAGAACTTAGTTTGACTTTTTGTTTGACCTCTAACCCAGTGGACCCCACCTAGATTAGCCATTGAACCTTGTCCCCAGTCTGTGTAGATTTTAGGTTTTTGGATTAGCTTATTTAGCTTATTGGCTTATCTACTGAGCTTATTTAGTTAAATTAAGCTTTGACAAGTTCAAACAACTTATTAGAACCAGAATTATCCTTAGTGGGTCCCACATAAGCTCATATGAGCTTATTTGCTCATTAAGTCAACTAAAGTCAACTGTCTAGGATTATAGCTTATAACTAGCTTATTATTAAGTTCTAAAATAATTGTTTTCACAAAAGTTAGTTATATTTAGGTATAATATAGGTTGGAAAAAGAAAATTCAAGAAAAAAAACAATATAAAAATAAGTGATAGTTTCTATTTAATACAATTTAATTTTAATTTTCATTTTTATATTTTTATTAAGTAATCTGTATTTTTATATTTTTATTAATTTCCTTATATATTAAAGTAATTTAAATAATTTTCTTAGATTTTTATATTGTCATTTGATATTTATTAGATTTAAAAATAGTTTTATTAATAATTAACTAATAAATAAGTTATAATTAGCATAATTAGTTTTTATATAATAACATCTAGTTTTTATATTTTTCCTAGCTTATATAAGTCATAATATAATTTTAGTAATTTTTCTAGAATTTTTACTGTTCATTTAATAGTTTTCCTAATTTAAATAGTTTAATTAGATAATAATTAATAAATAGCATAATAATTAGTTAACTAGTTTAAAATTATATAAAATAAAGTTTTTATAATTTGTTAGGATTCCTATTATGGTTAATTAGATTTATAAAAATTTTCATAATTTTCTAAGTTGATTTAATATTATTTGTAATTTAGAATAGTTTAAATAGTTTAAATAATATAAATAGTATTTAATTAATAAAAAGTTTATAAAAAGACAAAAAGATTTATTTTTATTTTTTATACTTTCTTCAAGTTCTAATTTAAGTTTAGAAATTATTTTTGTAAGTTTTTAGTTTAATTTGTAGTGTTAATCATTTTTAGTTTTTATTTAAGTTAATTTTAATTAAATAGTTAAATAGTTTTTAATTAAATAATTAATAATAATTAATAAAATAATATTAAAAATAGTTTTCTTTTTAATTTAACTTTATTTTAAGTTTAAGTTTATAGGATTGTTAATTTTAACCCTTGTAGTTTATTTTTCTTAAAACTCACCTTTTTCTCAGTACGCAGTCGCGTCTGATTTTAATTTGGTGTACGTTTTAACTACCTAGGTTTCACGTAATCGTTTTAATAGTTAATTTAAGTTATAAAACCCTAGTTAATCACACACACACACTTTTATACCATTCCCTGTTCAGATTCACTAATCACAGATTCGTTTATAATAAAACATCGCACACCTCGTTGGGACATTACGACCCGGGAAAACACTGTATTTCTCGGAAGCATTTGTTTTAGACATTTGACTTGGTTGACCATCACCTGGTAAACTTATTTGACTGTTTGAGGCGAATCAAAATTTGGCGCCGCTGCCGGGGAGGTTGTGCGCTTATTCTAAACGATTTTGCGTATTTGTGACCTGAATACACGTTCATTGTACATTTATCCACCTTTGTTCATATTATTATCATATAAAACCAAAAACAGTTCCCGAAAACTTTTTAAAATCAGTTTTCAACGAACACAAAAAAACCAAAAATATTTTCCTTCTTATTAATATTACAAAATTTTTTCAAAAACACCAAAAATATTCACCTTTACATTCCTACCTATTTGATTCTTCATTTCTCACCCCCTAAACCCTTTGATTCTTTCGATGTCTTATTCTCACCCTCTTGTCTGTCAATGTTGTGGTTGTCCTTATAATGATGGTAATTGCCCCAGTTGTGGCATGGTAGAATCAGGAAACGGGTCTATCTATAACCAGAATCCCTATTCCTACCCTGACATGACTGATTCATTCCATCAGCTTCCACACCATGAGACTCAACAGTTTAACTGTTGTGAGTATTGTGGTGGTTCACACTACAGTTCTGATTGTCAAACTAGGAATCAGTTTGTCTATGAACAGGTTCCTAATAACAATTATTACTTAAACACATACGACTCACAACCACATCAGTTCAACTGTTGTGAGTACTGTGGAGGTCCACACTTTAGCTCTGATTGTCAAACAAGGAATCCATTTCCTTGTAACAATTACGACTATTCGTTTCAAGACCCACCTCCACAGTACCAAATGAACCAAGCAACTCCTCAAAACCAGCAAGACCTTTGTCTAGAGGTTCTTGAGAAACTTAAAGACCTTAAGGAGGAGTTGGCTAATATGTCGTTTCACAATGCACCAAGTTCTTCTTGTGTATATTGTGGGGGTCCTCATGATGATTTCAAATGTCAACCGTATTATAAACCTGAACATTGTTCTAGTTCTGATATATCCGGTTTTGACACATTCACACCCCCACAGTCTCCACTCACTCAATATTCTCGTGATAAATCTATCGCGGAATTACTTGCTGAAGAACATGCTGCTAGAGACGAAAGAAGCATGGAAGAATTACTAGTCTTAGAACAAGCAGCTATAACACGTACCAAATTTCAAAATGCTGCTTTTCTCGATGAGGATGATGAAAGTGATGATACCTCATCAAGTTCATCAGTTGAGACTCCTTCCATGGATATTCAGGGAGAAAAGAGTATGGGAGAATTACTAGCAGCTGAACAAACGGAAATTATAAAATCCATGTATGCTAGTCCTTCTCAACTCCCTGAGTCTACTGTTATCATACCCGAGGTTCCCACTCACTCTCTGAGCATGGGGGACGAGCATCTTGACACTATTCCTGCAAAGGAATCGGACGAATTCATAAAGTCTAGTGTTGAGAACCTTGTCTCAATCCCAAGTGAGTCACAGGGAATTCTTGATCATATGTGTGATATCCCTACCCCTCCCGATAATCCAAATTATCAAATTGAGAATGTCTCTAATTCCAGTGATGATTGTATATCTTATGGAGACATTGAGTATGTTGAGGCATCACTGCCTCATTCTGATGTTGATCATCCTCTTGAGGATGTCACAGAGGAACTCACTCACATCATTCCACTTCTATCTGTAAGTAATGATGATCTCTTTGACTTTGAAGCCGATCAGGAAGAGATAGAAAGTCTCTTACATAATGATCCTTCACTCAGTGCTTATCCCAACAGTCCAGTAGAGAATGTTAATCACATTGTTCCTGAAGCATTCAAAACTACTATCACCAATCCTCTATTTGAATTCGAATCCGAATTCACTTTGATTTCTGATAATCCACTCTTTGATATTCAGAATGAGGATTGTGTTGAGTTCACAACGGAACATGAGTTCACAGATTTACATCTTGTGAATGATTCTCTTTACGAGGAGTTCTCCTTTGAACTCACTCATATCATATCTCCACCGGAGTATGATACTTTCTATTTTGATCTAGACATACCCATAATATGTCTTGATCAAACGAGCTTAAAAGAGGAGATTCATGAAACAATGAATTCTCCTATTGAAGATGAGGAGTTAATCATGATTTTCATCATGACTTTCTTTCTTTTCTTCATATATTCTGTTCCCTATCCTGTTCTTCACTCTTTCGGGTGTGAGGATATAATCTTTGACCCCGGCATTCTCATTTATAAATTATGAGCCGGTTACTTATCTCATCGGTGTGGAACTTTCACGTACTTCAAATGTTTATCCGAACATCTTGAATGAAAGTCCGATTGAGATTGTCTCTTCCACTTGCTTCCCCATGGACAAATAAATTCGGGGTCGAGTCAAGTTAGTGACTCGGTAATCAAAAACATTAGCACAAACATGGGTTTTCACCCGTGTGTAACACCCTAGTGTGGGGGAGATGCCCCGCATGTTGTATATATATATATATCCAAAAAAAAAAAAAAAAAAAAATGTACATATAGTGATAGCTTCTATTTAAGAAGTTTTATCTAAAAAATATTTGTATGTATATACATTTTAAATAAAGGCTATAGAATATTTCCTTCTTACGTTCTAAGTTCGATTTAAACACCCGGTATTTTGAATATTGAGGACAATATTCAGTTCTAAGTGTGGGGGGAGATTCGTCTAACGAATTTAAACACATGTTCCATCAAGAACCCCCATTTTAGCCAAAATTCTAAAAATTTTTTCTCACTTAGAACGCAATAAATGGTATTAATCCTCCATGTCTAACCCACAACAGGATTGGCTAATCCAGGAGCAAACGGTTCTTGGTAAAGATAACTCAAACCCGTTTATGGCTTGCAATTTGCCAAAAATTGTATGGTTCCTCAACTCCCCATTATCCTCAAAAGCTAATGAGTTGGCTAGCCCGCAAGATTATGGCTTGTGGTAAAGGCCGTAGAAAATCCATAATTGGTAATCAGCTCACCAAGATGTTGACTATTCCATCAAGAGTTGGCTAGTCCAGAAGCAAACGGCTTTTGGTAAAGACTAATCAAATCCGTTGACAGCTGGTGATTTGCTCAAAATCACACGGTTATCAGGTGTGCCACAGTTCTTACACCTGGCTACTCCAGAAGTGATGGCTTTTGGTAAAGAGTTTTTCAAATCCATTAAGTTTTTCTCAAATAGATTGCTAGGGACTAGCAATAGTTTAGTATGGGGGATTGATGAGTGTCTAAATACTCATCATTTTATACTAATCTGAACTGCCAAAACATACAAAAATACTCAAATACATATCAAAATACTTAAAATATCTTAAAGGTGTGTTTTATATGTTTCAAATGCAAAATATGCAAAAACAGATGAAAAACGTACAAAGTTTGCATAATTGGCAGTTTCAGTCCCTCAAGTTTCATAAATTGGCAAAACTAGTCCCTGGTTATTCTAAAAACATGAAAATGTCATCAAAGGTCCTTTTTAATCATAAAGTTACATATTTAGTCCTTTGGTGCAAAGTTTCATAAAATTACAAGTTTAGTCCCTGTACTTTGGAAATTGACAGAAATGGTCCCTGGGATGTAAAAACTTAGAGAAAAGCAATTTTGGTCCTTATACTAATAATCTTTTGCAGGAATGGTCCTTGGTATGAAGTTTGGTGAATTTACATGATTGGTCCCTTAAGTTTGGCAGTTTGGCAAAACAGGTCCCTCAAACTTTCAAACTTGACAGTTTCAGTCCCTGGGTGTTCAAAATGAGAAATTATCATTTAAGGTCCCTATACTATTCAACTTTTACAAAACTGGACCTTTTGATAATATTTTGGAAAATTACATGTTTAGTCCCTCAAAAATCCGGAAATTACATAAATGGTCCTTTAATATTTAAAAATGGAAAATTATGTAATTTTAGCCTTTGTACTATTCACATGTGACAATTTAGACCCTTGTGATAAATTTGGAAAAATACCACAACCAGCCCCTAAACTTTATCCAAATTACATTTTTGGTCCTTGTTTAGTTACTTATGCAAACGGACCCTTTTGTTATTTCACTAAAACCAAACAAACAAAACCCAACAAACCTTCCAAGCCCACTCCCATGTTTTTGGCCCATGTGATATACTAGCCCACCCAGTGTTTATTAAACACTGGGTCAAACCTTCGGTCAACAAACCAAAACCACCACCCAGTCACCTTCCCTCCCAAAACCATACCACCATACCACCACCACTGCTCCACCATACCACCCTACACCTGGCCTGCCACCTCTCACCCACTATCATACCACCTCACCACAACCCTCCAAAACCATTTAAACCCTTAATTCCCTCTCCACGCAACAAACTGACACCCTTGACCCTTTGGCGCCAAGAAATTGTTTAAACGGCCTGGATGATTGGGACCTTATCAACGGTTCTAAATTGGTGGGAAAAGTCAAGTGGGTCCCACAAAACTCAGAAAAGGGCTATAAGGATGAAAAGAAGCCAGAAGGATAGATTATTAGTTTAGGAGTAGCTTAATTTAATCGTAGGTAAAGTAGAATAATATCTAGTTGTTAATTTCAGCTTCAAACACTTGTATTCATTCCCTTTTATGTAATTTAAACTTATTCTCAAGTTAATTTCAGATTTCAGTTACTATCTCACTTTATGCATTTTCAATATTTGATCAAAATCTCAATTAGTTGTATGTTGTTTGTTGTTGTTGTTTTATGAACTCATAAGTCCATTTAAGCTCTGATAAAGCTTTTGGAAGCCTTTAGATAACTCAGAATCTAGTTTGGTAGTTAAACTCAAAATTCCAAAGAAAATAGAAAAAATAGTGGAAAATAGAAAATCCAAAGAAGAAGAAGGAAAAGCTAGGAGCAGGGAGTATTTTGGATTGAATTTGGTATTAGAATCCTATGGGGGATACTAGGTATTGATTTGGTTCAATGGTTCTTGATTTCTCAGCCTATTTCATTTGTAAGCCTTTAAATCTATTTTTATTATTTTACTGCTTGATTGTTTAATTAGCTTTGATCTTGTTCCTTTTAAGTTTCTGTATTACTTATTAGTAGTAATATTGATTAAAATCAGTATTGTGTTTATTGAATTAAGCTTGTACTAAAAAAATCAAATCTCACAGTGAAACATTCATTTTTGACAAATCTGAGGTGTAATGCTTGTGTAGTAGTTGATTTAGGTTAATTTAATCTTATAATATCATAATTTAGTGTTAGGAATCAGTTTAGTGGATTAAAAATACCATTTCCTTTGAAAATCATCAAAACTGTCTTATTAGGGTGTGTTTGGATCAGTAGAATCCATGGTTCTCAAGGGTGTTGTAGTTGTTATTTTTGGCTCAGTCAAGTCATACTAAGCATAAGTTAGTTAGGTAAGTCATCAAATTGATATCCTATCAAGGTAAAAGTCAAAATCCATATCCTTATTCCTTGACAGTTAACTGTCAAGGATTTAAGATCCACAATCCCTCACATTAGCTTATATCTATTAATTATAGCTTAATTTAGATTAGTTATAGCTTAAAATAACTTATTGAATCAGTAGGGAGTGTTAGAAATTCATAATAGTCAACCTAGGTTATTTTCTTAAAAAGTCAAAATGTCCAATTCCAGAAAATCACAAAACTTCAAGGAATTTTGTTGATTTTTGTATTAAGATTCAAGCTTTGATTTTTTTAGGAATAGTAGCCTACCAGCTCTAGTTTAAGTTCTCAATAAGCTTATATTTTTAGCATTTTTCCTTTGGGCCCCACTCACCCTCAAACTTACCTGCAGGGCAAGGTATTGCCCTGCATCAGCAGCTCAGTTCTACACCACCAACTTTGGTGGTGTTTTGTGACCAACCCAGTGGGCCCCACCACCTCTAAATAGCTTTTCCCAACCCCCCTCCTAGTAAAGAACTTAGTTTGACTTTTTGTTTGACCTCTAACCCAGTGGACCCCACCTAGATTAGCCATTGAACCTTGTCCCCAGTCTGTGTAGATTTTAGGTTTTTGGATTAGCTTATTTAGCTTATTGGCTTATCTACTGAGCTTATTTAGTTAAATTAAGCTTTGACAAGTTCAAACAACTTATTAGAACCAGAATTATCCTTAGTGGGTCCCACATAAGCTCATATGAGCTTATTTGCTCATTAAGTCAACTAAAGTCAACTGTCTAGGATTATAGCTTATAACTAGCTTATTATTAAGTTCTAAAATAATTGTTTTCACAAAAGTTAGTTATATTTAGGTATAATATAGGTTGGAAAAAGAAAATTCAAGAAAAAAACAATATAAAAATAAGTGATAGTTTCTATTTAATACAATTTAATTTTAATTTTAATTTTTATATTTTTAGTAAGTAATCTGTATTTTTATATTTTTATTAATTTCCTTATATATTAAAGTAATTTAAATAATTTTCTTAGATTTTTATATTGTCATTTGATATTTATTAGATTTAAAAATAGTTTTATTAATAATTAACTAATAAATAAGTTATAATTAGCATAATTAGTTTTTATATAATAACATCTAGTTTTTATATTTTTCCTAGCTTATATAAGTCATAATATAATTTTAGTAATTTTTATAGAATTTTTACTGTTCATTTAATAGTTTTCCTAATTTAAATAGTTTAATTAGATAATAATTAATAAATAGCATAATAATTAGTTAACTAGTTTAAAATTATATAAAATAAAGTTTTTATAATTTGTTAGGATTCCTATTATGGTTAATTAGATTTATAAAAATTTTCATAATTTTCTAAGTTGATTTAATATTATTTGTAATTTAGAATAGTTTAAATAGTTTAAATAATATAAATAGTATTTAATTAATAAAAAGTTTATAAAAAGACAAAAAGATTTATTTTTATTTTTTATACTTTCTTCAAGTTCTAATTTAAGTTTAGAAATTATTTTTTTAAGTTTTTAGTTTAATTTGTAGTGTTAATCATTTTTAGTTTTTATTTAAGTTAATTTTAATTAAATAGTTAAATAGTTTTTAATTAAATAATTAATAATAATTAATAAAATAATATTAAAAATAGTTTTCTTTTTAATTTAACTTTATTTTAAGTTTAAGTTTATAGGATTGTTAATTTTAACCCTTGTAGTTTATTTTTCTTAAAACTCACCTTTTTCTCAGTACGCAGTCGCGTCTGATTTTAATTTGGTGTACGTTTTAACTACCTAGGTTTCACGTAATCGTTTTAATAGTTAACTTAAGTTATAAAACCCTAGTTAATCACACACACACACTTTTATACCATTCCCTGTTCAGATTCACTAATCACAGATTCGTTTATAATAAAACATCGCACACCTCGTTGGGACATTACGACCCGGGAAAACACTGTATTTCTCGGAAGCATTTGTTTTAGACATTTGACTTGGTTGACCATCACCTGGTAAACTTAGTTGACTGTTTGAGGCGAATCAGTTACTTTCATTACTTTGCATCTAACTTTTTTTGCCTGATTTTTTTTATTGTTTTCTTACAGTGAAATGGAAGAAGAAACAGTTACCGACATATGTTCTAGATCAGATGCAGAAATGACAGAGCCATCTGAAGTCACACCAATTGCAGAACTGCGACCCACATCGCATGAAAAGATAATTGAAGCTAGACTGTATCGAAAATGGGTTGCAAAAACTTATCCTCAAAAAGTTGAAACTGCATTATGCTGTATCCTAATAGATCGAGAGGTATGTAATATTTTCATATGTCTTAAAATTATTATATTGGATATCACATTTCTTTTAACCAACACTGACCATGAACAGGGTAATGCTATACAAGGGAATATGAATATCAAAGCTTTGACTACTTTAACCCCAAAATTCAAGTTGGGTCGATCTACAGAATCTCTGAATTCATATGTGAGCCCACACATCCATATCAACAAACAATTGACAACAACACAAGCTTGAAGTTTGGGAAAATCACAAAATTTGAACCTATAACAGCAACAGACTTTCCACACCACTACTTTAGGTTTGTTTCATACAACCAGCTTCAATACAAAATCCCTACACAAGATGCAACCGGAAGAATGCAACACCCAGTGCTTACAGGTCAGCTTTTATTCTTTACATTTTTAAATTGAGTAGCATAATGAAAGCCTAAAAAAAATTCAATGCAGATTACATAGGACGCTTAAGATCAAAAGGAAAACTCAAAACCAAAGGAAATGCTCAAGGCGATGAAACTATTTTTAGGAAGGTGGATATAGAGAACCTGAAGTAAGTGCGCTTCCTTTCAAAACTTCTTATCCAAAAATAAAAATTCCACGTGTTATCAGCTGTTTAATAACTTATTTATGTCTACAGCGGTAATATTGTTGAGCTTACTCTGTGGGATGAGTTAGCAAAATCATTGGACCATGCGAAAACCGAAACAATGGAAGAACCAATTATAATTGTAGTCAGCTCTTGCTGTGTATCAAGACGCAGAGGTATTACAATCATACTATTAAATTAACTTCTATGCACCAACAAGCACACCCTCACAGAATGTAATATAATTTCGACAGATTACCAGTTGACAGCCACATCTGCTACATACTACTACTTAAATCCAAAAATACCAGAGGCTGATGACACAATACCACAGTAAGAATCTTTACATTAGCCATTTAGCTTTGCAGTATTTTTTTTACACAATTTCATAGACACACTAACAATTTCAACCAGTGCGTTCAAAATAGATACAAAGGAAGGTTCCAAGCCACACCACCATTGCGCATCTCCGAGACTCCATACGAAGATGATGAAAAGGAGCAATTTAGAAATAGATTCCCTTTGAAGACTATATTAAAGCAGAGTCCAGAAAGCTACAGGGTAACCTTTTTCAACCACATAAAAAAACATCTGTGCTTTCAACAACATATTGCCACTTTATAAAAGCTTAATAGCTTATCTAAACACTGACAGGGAGTCAAGTTCACAACAGATGCAGAAATAACTGGCATCAATACACAAAGAAACTGGTATTATATATCTTGCAACGACTGTGCCAACAAAGTAACAGAACAAGGTGGTGCATACCATTGTCTTGATCATGGAAAACAGCCAAAACCATCCTACAGGTAAAACATCTTAACAAATAATTTCATATAAGACTAGAAAACATAACATACAAAACTGAATTTTTTCATATACTCAATGATAAACAGGTATAATTTCAAAGCCTTTATCACAGACCCATCTGCAACAGCTCTGGTGACTTTCTTCACACCAGTTGGGGACGAGATTATAGGCTATTCATGCCCACAGCTGATTGCCAAACATACCAAAACAGATACCCAAGAAATACCAGAAGAAATTTTTGCAATAGAAGGTCAGAAACATGTTTTCCAGATCCACTTCAATGAATCAGCAAAGACAACAGACTTCGTTGTTGATAAAGTCTTCAAGAAAAATAAGCTTATTGAAGGAGCAGCATCGGAACATCGCCAAATCCAAAGTAATAACATTTAACTTACTTTCCTTATTTTTAATTGTCATTTATAGCATCACCACTTAAGCAATTATAAAAAATGCGTGCAGAAGCACAGGTTCTTTCAATAATGAGCAAAGACGATGTTGAAGAGCTTCCAGCTCAAACAACCGATGAAATTAGCAAAACAAAGCAAGTGCAAATGGCTGAGCCACAACAAAAAACAGCCAAAGGTAATACTATCACCACTGATGATTATCCTTAAATAAGTGTATATATTTTAGATATGAAAATTAACAATTACATACAAAGTAGGAACGCCACCACCAACTCCTTAAATAACAAATGAGGAAGGATTGCAAGAGAAGGCAGCCATGGAAAGTAAGCCAAAGACAGTCAAACAAGCATTGTTTCATGAGCAGCCATCACACTCAAAGAAACAAAAAGGTACATACCACAGATTTACTTACACTAAAAACTCTTTTATTGAATAACATATCACACAATAAGCTGAAATACACCTACCACACACATTACATGACCACTCAACTCACACATAAACAAAAATACATAGTTACATATACAAATACACAGATGCATAGCATATGATACATGCGAATGTCACCTTTCCAAAATGATTCTACACTTAGAAATCCATCAGCCCTTTACGCTTCTGAATAAAAATATCATGATTACGAGCATTTAGTTCCAGTTCAGCCACCATCAACCTCATTTGTAGAACCTTCTGGTCATCTCTTGCTTGCACTTCTCTCAAATACTCAGCTGTTTTTTGCGCATAAGTGTTTCCAACAGTTTCAAGTTCATGTTTGAAATCAAGCCTTTCACGAGTCACACCAACCAATCTACGACAAACACTGCTCATTTCTCTAGCCATTTGAAGATCCTCAATTGCAGCTTTGCGACAGTAAAGAACAAACATCTCAGACCAATTATTGGAATTGGCCTCACCTCTGAGCTGATCACACTTGGGCCACCTTGACATCTTCTTTTCTTTCTTCTTATCAAAAATTTGACAAACCAATGGTGAAAATATGTCCACAGATGCACATTCTTAAATACCAGCACCGAAATAATTAAAAAAACACTTGCACTTATCTTTTACATGCATGCATACAAATCTACCACATGTGCACAGTTAAAATCACAGATAAAAGATGCTACACACAAAATCCAACCCACTAATGAGTAAAAAAATTGAATACTCTCCATAAAAACAACAAAGTCAAATACACTACTATATTGTAAGTTCAATTGAGATTTACTTTGACCACACACATTTTATTCGCATAAAGTACTACATAACGCTATCTTACAACCACGTCTGGCACACACGTACCACTTCATACACTACTATACACATACATGCATTTTACCACAGCACAATGCCATGTTTATTTTAACATCAAAACCTAGATTAGCACAAGCATCCCAGCCATTTCATACAGTACTTTACACATACATTTTACAGCAACACAAGCACATCTTTATTTTAAAAACAGAACATAAATTAACTTCTCCAACATCACTTAAAATTCCAGCAACCCTTGAAGCTTCAGAACAAAAACATCCTTACTACGAGCACTTAAATCCAGTTCATCCACTATTATCAACATGTGATTCAGCCTATCATCATCTTTTTGTTGCACCTCCATTAAATGATCTACCATTTTTCTAGCATAGAAATGATCAATAGTTTTAAGTTCTTCAATAAAACGACCCCTTTCAGTTATCAAACCAACCAATTTTGTGGACAGCTCACTGATTTTTCGCGCCATCTCATCATCTTCATGAGATGCTTTGCGACAGTAAAAAACTAACATGTCCACCCAATTACGAGAACCTGCTTCATCTCTAAGCTTGACACATTTCGGATGTCTTGGCATTCTCTTTATTAATTGTCTTAGACAGATATGTAGCTCAATTGTCAACAAAAAAAATCTACATGCATTCCTTTAAATACATAAACTAAAAACCTTTTCAAACCAGTATATCATGACACCTCCACAGTATTCCACCCTTCTACTTACACAAAGTCACAAGAATTACTATTGCCAATGCTACAATAATATACTCCATACACAGCAACTTTACATTGCATCCACACATCAAAAGTCAAATCAGCTACAATTTCTCAGCATGATTCACACAATAAAACGCATTTCTCCTTACACAAACTCACAAGATCACCTTTCACTCCCATCTCAAATTCAAAACTACCATCGCATACAGTTTATGGCTATAATTAGCATAACCAACATTTGCATTTACCGTTTAACATTTTTAAACATGGTTAACTACAAAACAAGTTACAAGATACATCAACATACGCTTTTAAAAATCATTTTTACAGCAGCACTTGCAAAACAAGACCTGATCACAAATGCCTTATACCAAACCTGCCTAAGCAAAATGTCAGCTAAATACATACTTTCATTATTCGCACTCTTTCTTAATCCACTGAATTTCTTGCTTTCACTATGTTTATGCAGGCCCAGCTGAACCTGCAGATGCACCAAAAGACAGCGCAGAATCCACTGCAAACAAGGAAAAAAACTGAAGAATATGTAACCAATGTAAATAGTTAAATGGTGTCTTGCCATTCTAGAAAACTAATATGTTTTGCAACATATTTATGCTACTGCTGCAAAAATATGTGCCAAAACATAACTTACCTTTTGTATGAAGCTGGCCTACAAATATGCAGCAAAACATAACTTATCTTTTGTATGACATGTATCAAAAAGCTATACCAGCTTTTCATGTGCAACTAAATGCAACTAAAACTTCCACCTTGACCTTGGATCAATACTTTTAGTCTGCAGCTTTGCATAAACACCAAAAAAAAACATACTTCCTACACACGATGCCCCGAAGCAACGCGCGGGCAAGCACCCTAGTTGTCCACATTTTCTTAAGATTTTTGTCTCTTAACAATAATTTTAATACAGAGAGAGTAACTATTTATCATTTTATTTGATAGCTCACTTCAACCTTAAGGTCACATAATCAACTATATCTTCTTGCACTCACCTCCGTTCTTCCTGAAAATTGCACCATCTTCACTGTCGTCTCATTTTGATCATAACGACACTCGGCTCGTATGTTTTTTTTCCTTGCACACGGATTTCAACTGGAACAAAATCAAAGAGTTGCGATCAACTTGCAAAGTAAGGGTCACGTTGTACACACCAGAGGTTGACTGACTTCGACATCCTACAAAGCGATTACGAATGTTTCAACAGAATTCATTGGGCCCCACGATATGACAAGGTTGGGCATATTTTTTCCATAAAAACATTAAACTTATAAGTAAAAATTTAAAAGTACACATCATGTATTTCCTATAAATATAAATTCATGTAAGGTCTCGAGTTTCAAATAATCTTTATAACCATATCGTGCCCTTTCAACATATCATCACAATTGATCAGATCTTACCACATCAATATCTTCAACAACCTTACAGTGTTGGATGTTTTATAAAAGGTTAACAACATAGTTCAATGGAGCCATGTGGTTTCCGATGAACAAGAATTATGTCCTATCATTTTTTACATGGGTTTCGCATCGATGCTTGTATTCACCAAGTTCTGATGGTATATGCAGCTGCACAAAAGTACTTTATTTTTGGCGCACCAATTTACAACCAAGAGTTAGTTGTTCACAAGTGAAGCAAGACCTCTTTTGAGTTCTGCCGCTTTTTTAACAGTTGTTTTGGAAAGATGTGAATGGGTTAGAATGTTAAAGATGGTGCTCAGTATGTTAGAGTAATTGTTATTATTTTAATTAATGTGTATTGTGAATGCATTGCGAACCCACTGCGAATGTATTGTTGAAGTATTTAATGTATGTGTATCGGGAAATCAGTTTGTCTTCTTGTAATTATTACCAATTATTAATATATTTTTTTTCTCCAATTAATTTAGAATGTGTCCAAAATGCTTTAAATTTATAAGAAAAGAATCACCGATCACATTTGGATAAGTATACACTTATCGTGTGTGGTTAGTGATTGGTAAGTAAAGGTCGTCTCACGAGACTTGGTTGCACTCAAGTATTGTTTGATTGTTAAGCAAGTAACATGGTTTGTGGTTTGATTGTCACTTATCATACCACCAAGAAAAGCAATATCATAAGCAAATTAGGATGATGCAAACACTAGTAACAAAAACATACTTGTTTGATTACAATGATATTATGATGTTTGTTTGAGAAACAAATTATCATTGGTAATTTGTGTGCATCGAGAAATCGGTCTGTCTTCTTGTAATTATTACCAATTACTAATATTTTTAATTTTGTTCTACAATTAATTTCGAATGTGTCCAAAATGCTTTAAATTTATAAGAAAAGAATCACCGGTTAACTAGGAACACATTTGGACAAGTATAAACTTATTGTGTGTAGTTAGGGATTGGTAAGTAAAGGTCATCCCATGAGACTTGGTTGCACTCAAGTGTCGTTTGATTGTTAAGCAAGTAACATGGTTTGTGGTTTGATTGTCACTTATCAAACCACCAAGAAAAGCAATATCATAAGCAAAACACTAGTAACAAAAACATACTTGTTTGATTACAAGGATATTATGATGTTTATTTGAGAAACAAATTATCATTGGTAATCATTTTGACCTATAAAACAAATAATAATAAGTCAAGTGTTCAAATCCACACAAGTCTCACTCGAATAGCCATCTAATGAGTGTTGTTTATACCAACAACAACAACAAAGAATCCTTTCGACCTAAAGACTTTGATATCATCAATTCATTAAGTTCCATTTACTTGAAAGATGATTAGAACACATATTTAAATGACTTATTTCGATCTATAATCCATATTAAACCATTACTTGTTTGCTTATATGCCCATGGCATCGAACCGGTATTATGACATTAATGTCTATGTTAGAACCATCATCCACTGTCATCACGGTGAGCAATGGCTACCACATCGCTATTTTCACATTTTTGTATGTAACACTGTCCAGAACATTGCAGAAGAAAAGAGTCTTTTCTCTTTGGACAAGATTACAGCTTTATCTATTTATTGTAAATATATAAATGATCTAATTACACGAAAACACATTAGGTTTGATTAGTTATACTAGTTAAGTGAGATTGGGCTTGGATCAAAGTTAAAAGGGGCGAACCCCTTTTGGGCTTAAGTTCGACCAAACCCATACCGTGTGAATTTCTTGCTCTATCATGGTATAATTGAAAATTTTTCTTATTGTGCAACTCAAAATATTATGTAATTTAATAGTCATTAAGATTGTTAAATGACTATTAAAATTTTTGTAACAATCCTCTTCGAAGAAAAAAATTATTACATCTCTTTCAATTTTCTATTACAAGTGTGTTCTGGTTAATGTAAGTGGTGTTTTGAACTTGGGTAAAAAATTTGGAGCAAAAAGTTCCACTCAACTCCAAGTTGCACACAGGTTTCAACCACAACTCACTTTTAATATTTTCTTCACACATTTATAAGCCCACAACCATTGTTGCAAAAATCGGCCTTAGCGGTCGATTAATCGGCGATTAATTGCTTGGCGGGGATTAACCGCCACAAATTTCACTAATCGGCCATATTATTCGGTTCGGTCAAAAATCGGTCAACATACCGATTAATCGGATAAAAATCGGCCAAATCGGCCATAAATCGGCCAAATCGGACAAAAATTAGATAAATCGACCAACTCGGTTACGGATAAAATCGGTCAAATCGGGAAAAAATTGGCTATATCGACCAAATCGGGCTTATGGTTTGAAATTTTTTTTAATTTTATATATAAAAAATCCAATCCGATTAATCCCCGCCTAACCAATTAATCGTTAGGCGGTACCCCGGCCGCCACGCTACCGCCTAGCGATTTTTGCAACCTTGCCCACAACCATTTTGTTCTACCAATGTGGGACAAGATTAACAAAATTTCTTTCTTTAAGTTCCATTATAAACACACCACTTTGAGAATCGATTTTTCATTGACACTAGCTCAATTTTGAACACTTATTATATGGCTCAGTTTTGGACACTTATTAATCATTTTGAAGCTCTCACCAAGAAGTATGTAACCCAATAATATGTTCTTCATTTAGACAACTCGAGTCTATAATTAATTGTGTCCATAATTGGCGAAAACCCATATTTCACCTAAATTTTCCATCAAAATATATTGGTGTCTAAGTTCACATGTTATCAATTTGGTTCGTGAGGAAGTCAATATTTTATTAGAACCAATACATGCTGAAAGATAGAAAGCCACCCAGTGTGAATTTTAAAGCAACACATTATGTGACACGTACATTATTGACCACATAGGATAACAACTTAAATCATTATCAAAAGTGATCTTTCCACTAATAAAAGAAGATCGTGTATGAATATAATCTTCAACTTTAATTCTTAATATTTACAATATTAAACTGATTCAAGATCTAAGCCAGAGTAGTTAAGAGTATCAACTGGACACGTCGCTCGCCTCACTTACGGGCGCCTCACTTATGTTGGCCTCACTTTCTGTTGCCCCATCTTCTGAATCTACATACGAATCAACACAATCGTAATGAAATGCAAACTCGCACTCCAAGCACCTAAAGATCATCGCATACTGCAAACTTCTACGACATTCAATGCATGACTTTCGATTCCTTGAACAAAGGCAAAACTTGACATTAATAAACACAAAGATAGGCACCTTGAAATTGGAATATGCAGCTTGCTCACGTTGAAGTATTAAGGGCGCACAAGCGGTGTGCATAGACTGGTCACATGTAGTGCAATGATAGAACCACTTCCAAGGGTCAAATTCATCCTCACAAATGTCACAAAAGTATTCACTAATATGGTTTTCAGCTAGTTCATATCTTAGGCTCAGTGGATGATGCTTATCATACTTGTGTCTAATCACTCTAGACCATAATAATGCACATGTTACATGAACGTAGATATTACAAGAGGGACAATGGTATCCGGGCCACTCAAACATAGAGATCATACATGCTTTGCAATACCTATCTCTTAGCTTAGCTGAAGGATTTGTTTTTTAGAGAAGATGTCATGGATGAGCTTCATGCGTGATTTCTTCAGGTATGAATGCACAATTGATACAAGCATAATACTCACACATCATGCATCCATACGCAAAACCATTGGAAGGAAAAATTCAAATTGAATAGATAAACACACCCAGTAACTTATGAGGGACTTTTGGCAGGGAAACAAGCTTATGATTAGGATGGCCCGCTGATGCGTGCTATGTGTCAGTGTAGTAAAGAGTGGTGATTAGCCTAATTCAAGTTTTACATTTATATTTAGCCGACTTATTACTAACACACACACTTAACGAGCAGTGTACCCGATCAATATGCATATAGTGGTAAGTAGAGTGTCGCACACTAAGAATGGAACTTAATATCTAGTTTATTTAATCAGTATTTTTATATCTAAGTTACTTTTAGGGATAATAGACAAAGATGTTACTAAAGTTTGCCAAAATGTTCACCTAAGTTACTAAAGTTTTTTCCGTTACAAATAAGTTACTCAAGTTTGGTAACCGGTTATAAAAGTTACTCTGCATGTTTTAACCTTCTACTACAGGTTTTTTTTTTTTTTTTTTTTTTTTTTTTTTTTTTTTTTTTTTTTTTTTAAGGGTAAAATACAAAAAAAGTCCTTGTGCTTTGCTAAGATTGCAAAAAGCTTCCCTATGGTTGGCTAATTACCATTGAAGCGTCCATCCTTTAAACTAACGACCACTTATATATATAAAATTTCAGTCTGTTTTTACGTTTTCATCTGTTTTTACGCGTTTTCGTCAATTTTTGCACGTTTTCGTCAGTTTTTTTACGTTTTCATCCGTTTTTTTTTTACAATTTACTCTGTTTTTTTTATGTTTTCATCCATTTTTTTACGTTATCATCTGTTTCCTTACGTTTTTGTCCTTACTTTTATGTTTTTGTCATTTTTTTACGTTTTTGTCAGTCTTCTTATGTTTTCATATGTTATTTTATGTTTTAATTAGTTTGGTTTATTGCGTTTTCGTCTGTTTTTTACCTTTTTGAATGTTTTTTACGCTTTCATTCATCTTTTAAGTTTTCGTTTGTTTTTTACTTTGTAAAAGAACGGACGAAAACGAAAAAAAGCGGTCAAAAACGTAAAAAAACGGGGCAAAAACGTTAAAAAATAGACGAAAACGTAAGAAAACAAACGAAAACGTAAAAAATATACGAAAACGTAAAAAAACAGATGTAAAGACGTACGGCAACATAGATACGTAAAAAGACGGACGAAAGTATACAAAAACGTACGAAAATGTAAAGAACGGACGAAAACGTTAAAAAAACTGACAAAAACGTTAAAAAACGGACGAAAACATTAGAAAACGAACGAAAACGTAAAAACATACGAAAACGTAAAAAAAATGAATGTAAAGACATACGACAACAGATGGATACGTAAAAAGACGGATGAAAGTATACCAAAATATATAAAAATGGACAAAAACGAAAAACAATGTAAAGAAAGTATGACAAGAAAAACGTACATAAACGTATAAAAACAGATAGAAACGTATGAAAATATACAAAGACGTACTAAGGAGAAAAACGCAAAAAAATAATAAAAAAAAAACGAATAGTAACTTTTTTTAAGGTTCAGTAACCTATTTAATAAACCCGTAAACTATAGTAACTTCTTTGTAACATTTTAAACTATGATGCTGATGTGGACAAGGGAACCGACATGTCATCCGGTTGCCCACCCTTGTAGTAACAAGAATGTCACTTTTTTAAACGTTAAGTAACCCATATAATAAACTCGTTAACTTGAGTAACCTCTTTGTAACGAAAAAAAACTTTAGTAACTTAGGTGAACATTTTGGCAAACTTTAGTAACATATTTGTCTAATAACCCTTACTTTTACAATCCTAATCTAATAAAACGGGGGTTTAGCCTAAGAGACTAACACAGATTTAGTAATTAATAAAAGTAAAACTAATATAATAAAGCTTACTAATACAATAAACAAAACTACTTAATGAATTATACACATGCAGGACCTTGTGATGCTTCTTTGACTGAATTCGTCTCCTTAGGGTTTCCTGTACATAAAACTCGTATCTGTCTTGGGGTATTTATAGGTTCTGTCTGAGGGGTCGATGTGGCGCATGTTGATGACAGATGCGACGCATCTAATTAACTGTGCGTGGAGTCCAAGATTATTAAATTTTGGAATATTCATACACCACCTTTAGATGCGGCGTAACTTCTTTCTCTATGTGGCGCATGTTCTTTAATGTCTTGGATAGTATCTGCTGAAGTCTTTCTCTATGTGGTGCATGTCCATAATTCGTCCAATATCATTAACTTTCACTTATTGCTTGTTTTTACCTGAGAATCACTAAAGTAAATATTAAAGCACCAATTCTCATACAAAATAATATAAAAAAAGCCAATTAAATAGGATAAATGATGCTAATAAAATGTACTTATTTGATCTCATCAAATATCCCCCCCCCCCCACTTGAACTTTACTTGTTCTCAAGTAAACCTTTAGAATAAACATAACGAAAATGTATCCTTGATGTTTTTACATTTAAGCACTTATTCATTTTATCATAATTGCACGGCCAAACACTTAACCAATTAGAAACAAAATATATTATTAATAAAAGCAAATCTAATCGTTTAACTGTCCGGACTTGACGAATATTCTATCATATGCTTGACAAGGATACACATCTCCCCCACTAAAGCTAAGGAGTAAAAAGTCTAAAGTGGTAAAAAGGGTTTATTTGGTTCATGGGTTAAACCTAGCTTTGCTTGAATATCTCCTGCATAAACTTAGTAGATCGCTGGCGCGAGTCCTTGACGCTTTAACTAACGAATGGTTACTAGTATGCTTCATGGATCGCTGGCGCGAGTCCTTGATCTTTTAAATGATGGATGGTCACTAATGTGTTCCTTGGATCGCTGGCGCGTTATTTTCATAACGGATGGTCACTAAGTTGCACACCAGATCGCTGGCGCATCATTTAATCAATTCTTAAACTTGGATGGTCACCAATTCATACACCAGATCGCTGGCGCGTTAGCTAATTAGTCTAATACTCGGATGGTCACTACCTTATTCATACATTTAATATTCTTACTTGGCCATCATCATATCCGGATGCTCGAAAGCTAACAACGAATATAACAATACGGTTGGGTATGGATAACATTTAGGATATAAATTGGTGTAAAAATAAAAATACATAACAAAAAAAGATAGATTGAAGTTCTAAATGTGGTTAGAATACTTCCCTACCATCCCATGAATAAGACTCGTATCATTGAATAACTCGTGCTTTGACTCTTTTGTAACTCACGCTTTAGGTAGACACGAATTATACTCAATAAGATCTTAGACAAAGAGTAAACAATCCTTAGTTGGCATTCCCATAACATCCAGCTCCCGTTCAATCCATAAATATAGTACAACAATAGTGGCGATATCAACGACTTAATACAAAACTTTACATTGTTGGTTTAAATAAACTACCAACTTCTTATTTCTTTTTCTTTTCTCATTTTTTCGATTTTTTTTATTTTTTATTTTTATAACTAAAGGTATAAATTTTCACCACAATACCATCACAATAAATCCGGATAATTTTTCCTTAATTTTCAGACTTTCAGATATAATGTAATAGTGAAAGTAGTAAACACACGAAAAATTGACTAAAAATATACAATATGTACTTTCACTCCATTGTATTGTGCAATTTCCCGACCTAACCAAAGATAATGAATTTACGCACACGAACACAGGTAACGCAAGGAAACACACTTTGCCAAAGCAACTAACCACGGACTTAAATCTACAGGGTAGGCTAAGGTGTAAGGTGTAACGAAACATAATATCAAGGTGTAAAAATCCTAAAGGAATGGCTCTACGTGTTTTTCTAGGGGTATCTTACTCTAAAAATGAGAGTAAACAAGGGTTTATATGGGCGTTAACTAACCAATGTAGTTAGTTAATATCACAAAACATATAAAGGCTTTTTGGTGTAATCCTAGAATTTTACCAATTTAGACAAGTCACTCCAATTATAAAAATGATACTTATTATGGTGGTCTCGAATAGTATACAAGTCAAGTTCTAAAGTTTATAAGTCACCGGCACACTCATAGATTTGTGAATTTTGAAATCACAATTTTAAAAATAAAGTCTTGTGTGCAGCTATGCAACTTAGATTAAACAAAAACATGCTAATTTTTTAATAAAAAAACTTTTGATATATTAAGCGCAAATTAAAGCATATTCTTGAAAAATAAGGACAAGTAATAGTTAAGTAAAAGTTCTAATTCTCCATTCCCCCACATAAGTTAAACAATGTCCTCATTGTTTATTAAAGTTAAAAACAGGAAATTAAAAAGAATTAGAACGAAAAACTCCCTTGAGATTTGCTCATTTTATCCTCCATTATGCATTTACGAGCAATAACTATAAATACCACCAATTATACACCTGAGTTTAAGAAGATCGATACATGTACAAAATTCATTAGTGGTTAGAAAATAAAAAATAAAAATAAAACTGTAAATCATCAGGTCAGTCGATACGCCGCATCTTATTGAGGAAGATACGCCGTATCGAGCCTGAAATTTGTACGGGTCAGAAAGATTATATACGTCGTATCCTTAACCAGGGATGCACCGTATTAAATAAACTGACAGAAAGTTCATAGTTCAGAAAATAAAATGTAGAAAAAATCAAAACAGATATGACCTGTGCAGTAGATACGTCGCATCTATTGATGGAGATGCGCCGCATCTGCTACAGGGCTGACAGACACGGCAACAAAAACAGTAAGAATACATTCGGGTTGTCTCCCAGTAAGCACTTCTCTTTATTCCAGAGTCTTCAAGTTAGACTCACGTTTAGCTTCTATTTTGTTCACGTAAGATCGTCCATCTCCATCTCTTTCTTAATTCCATTGTCAAGTAACCAAACATTATGTCCACTAATTAAAATATCTTTGACACTAATCCGCCTCTAGTAGTTATTCCATCCAGGTCGTGCCTTTGGAACAAAACTTCCCTTAATCACCTTCGACAATTGGTGCACTTCAATCGTCAATTCTTTAATCATATTATTTTGTTCTTTCAGCAACAGTTCATTGATGAAAGTTTCCACCTCATGATGCTCCTTATCACATTTGTGGTCGAACTTAGATACAATCTTATCGATTGTAAGTTTGATCCTTGGTTCTATGAACCAGTTGGGAAAATATCAAACATGATTCCTCGAACACAAAACAAATAGGCTTCGCAGTAAAATTTTTCTAAAAGACAGGAAAGATTGATTAGAGTTTTCTTCGTTCGGGAAAAATAAAAGTTTCCTGATGTCTACAGACGATGCGTCGTATCTTATTACGTTAAAGATTAAATCAGACTTTTATTCAGAAAAACGATACATCGTATCTGTGAAAACAGATGCGTCGTATCTCAGTTTATAAATTCGATTTTTTTTAATAAATAAATAGATGCGCCACAACTGTCGAAACAGATGCGTCGTATCTCGTTAGGGTTTTGAAAATTTTCTGATTAAAAACAGAATACGTTGTATCTAGGGGATAGATGCGCCGTACTTCGAATTTTAAGTTTACGCTGTATATAAAAATAAAAAACACGCAATGCGCCTTATCTGATAAATCAGATGCGTCGTATCGTTTAGATCAGCAAAATATAGCAGAGAGCAGTAACACAGAAAAATAAACATAAAATAAAAATTACAGAAAATGAAAACAAACAAACAATCAAACAAGAAAAATAAAATATGCAAAATATACAATGAATGCAATCTATACTAATATACAACAAAGTTAGTTGTTAGAATCTAATTAAATTACTAATAAAATAAACAGATATTAACAATTCATTCCCCGGCAGCGGCACCAAAAACTTGATGCGTGCTATGTGTCAGTGTAGCAAAGAGTGGTGATTAGTCTAGTTCAAGTTTTACATTTATATTTAGCCGACTTATTACTGACACACACACTTAACGAGCAGTGTACCCGATCAATATGCATATAGTGGTAAGTAGAGTGTCGAACACTAAGAATGAAACGTAATATCTAGTTTATTTAATCAGTATTTTAATATCTAAGTTACTTTTACAATCCTAATCTAATAAAACGGGGGTTTAGCCTGAGAGACTAACACAGATTTAGTAATTGATAAAAGTAAACTAATAAGAACGAATCAGTGAATAGCAATCACGTACACAGATAGATAATAGAAACACGTAAGAAGACCTGTCCTTATAATTAAGTAGCTTGTCACTTGTTATATTGCTAGTTTTATATGATGAGTATCGTAATCTAATCTGTCTCATTGGATCCTATATATCGGCGAGTAAACCCTTAATGATTAATTATGTTTATCCTACTTTCTAGACACTAGATAAGCAGGCGAGGAACAAGTATGGTAGCCCAGAAGACTCAACTAAACACAGAGGTTATCAAAGCACAAGTATAATTCACCAAAAACATCAATCATATAAACTTTAACCGATGGGAAGGCAATTTTAAGGGGAGCAGTATGGTGGCCACAAGCCCATCAATCCTGATGGATTAAAGCTTACTAATAAAATAAACAAAACTACCTAATGAATTATACATATGCAAGACCTTCTTACGGCTCTAAGATCTTCGTTTGGGGCGTGTCTTGTGATGCTTCTTCGACTGAATTTGTCTCCTTAGGGTTTTCTGTACACAAAACTCGTATCTGTCTTGGGGTATTTATAGGTTCTGTCTGAGAGGTCGATGCGGCGCATGTTGATGACAGATGCGGTGCATCTAGTTAACTTCGCGTGGGGTCCAAGATTATTAAATTCTGGAATATTCGTACACCGCCTTTAGATGCGGCAAAACTTCTTTCTCTATGCAGCGCATGTTCTTCAACGTCTTGGATAGTATCTGCTGAAGTCTTTAGGTGATACGCTGCATGTTGTAAATGAGATGCGGCGTATTTTGAAGTAGATCAAGTTGATTATTCTTCGTTGACCAAAGTTTCATATGCGGCGCATGTTGTAATTAGATGCGGCGCATTCTTCAAAGTCAGGCAATTGTCTTCGAATTCATCTAAGTATGATGTTTCGGCGTATCTGTTGAGAGAGATACGACATATCTTTTGAATTTCAGTAGACTTTTCAAATCTTGATCATTTAGCTTCATAATTCGTCCAATATCATTAACTTTCACCTATTGCTTGTTTTTACCTGAGAATCACTAAAGTAAACATTAAAGCACCAATTCTCATACAAAATAATATAAAACAAGTCAATTAGCTAGGATAAATGATGCTAATAAAATGTACTTATTTGATCTGATCACCCGCATAGTCTTGTACTTTAGGCGGTAGCTTGGCGCACCACTCATGAAGAATAAAATCACAATGTTGATTAGATTGGGAGCACTTTTAAAATGGTACTATTGTGATTGGTTTCACACAACCGTCACATAATAGTTGGATTTCTTCATCGCATCTTGAAGAGAGACCGCTTCGTTAGCCAATGTCTTTTGGGTGTTGAAAAGATTCACTAGGATGGTTAAGAATTTTGCCATTGTGCTTGACAATAACATCCTTTTGATTGAAAAAAGGTGCTTCAAAAGGTTGTCACCTTCATCAGAAAATGGACACTTGAGCAGATTAGGATGTTCATCATCTTTGTATTTTTTCAAAGTTTTGCCAAGGCCTAAGGAATGACATATTTAAGAGTAACATAATCAAGTTTATTTGCTCACAAACTAGTTAATAGAAAAAGAAGAATATTGAGATAGCTCACTTGTTTTCTGGAGGATGGACACAAATGCATCTCTCTTTGAAGTTGCGCAGTAAACATGAACATAATATAGACATTTATCGCATTTGTAAATCCGCAAATGTTCATTGAAGACGTCACCACACATTCTGCATAAAGGATGGTATCTAGCTTCTTTTTCAAGAAGGGGAAACGAATAGGCAAGGGTAAGTGGATAGGAATGAGTGAAAGTCTCATTAGTACAATGTTGGATAAGTAACTTGGCTGGGAGCAAAGCATAGTCCACGTGGATTCTATACCTAGGACAAATGATACACTTAAAGAAGTACCCATCCTGTTTTTCACCACAAGCATCACATACGGATACTATGCGGCCAAAAATATGTTCTAGTTGGTGATCAGGGTGACTAGGGTGGTTTATCTTTTGTTGAGAGATAGTAGCACATATTCTGTCCATGCTAATATTGGAGGTTTTACAATAGTAATTAAAGAAACTTTCCCACTTAGATTTACATACATGGCACATCCATTCATACTCAAACTTAAAAATCTTTTATGGATTTCTCTCCGATAAGGTAAGATTGTGGCCCGGATGTAAAGGGTGATTGTTTTGTATTTCGGGTAGTTCAACACAAAATTTGTGCAATGAGTAGTCACAAGACTTGCACTCGTAGTAACATAAATGAAATGAATAGATATGTTACTTACACATGTTGCATTAGCGACCATGCTTTTCTTCCTCGTAAAAATCATCTTCATCAGCATCTTCCTCTTCCTCCTCCTCTTCAATGTTTTCACTTTTACTGTCCGGGTTTAGATAGACAAGGCTGAGGGGATGACGGTGAGTAAAGTGCTTTAGCTCCTCCATTGCAACTAGATTGATGTAACAAATGTGTTTAGTTTTAAGTGAAAGAGATAAATATATGGAGGAGTATATTTACACATTGCAATGTGCATATATTTGTGATTTGCATGCTCAAATCATGCAAATCAGATATTAATCATAGGTATATTCACATTACAACTTATCAATGCATATCATCCAACCAAAAATATAAGATGCATAAAAAATTAAAGAAAATAGAGACATACCAGTTGGATACTCCTATAAAATTATAAACGGAATGATATCTGGTTGTAACGAAGATAAGAGCGGAGTGCACCTTAATTTATAGAGGAATGAAATAGAATATGTTTTTGGTTTCATGAAAGGAATTAACTATTCAATACAAAACGTCATTCCTTTAAAAGCCATACTTTGCTTCTCAAAAAGAGGTGTGTTTTATTCCATTCCTTTATTGCATTGAAAGCAAAATTAACATACATAAATGGTAAAGTACTTTTATTTATTCAATCTGTAACTAAAAAGTATGAAAGTACTAGTTCACCTAATAGAATAACATTTGTTTATGCATTTAATAGGGATATGTTTCCATATAATAATTGATGTTATTACATTTACGGTAACAATATGTGAATATGGTCCTATCCATGAACAGGAGATGTGAATATTGAAAGAAAAAGAAAAAAAACTGAAATATATAATTATTTCTAGATTCCATGGTCTTTATATATGATCTTGAGTTGAACAATAATTTTAAGTTATCGTTTATGGTATTTGGAAGTTATTTGCTCATGTTAAAAGCAATCATATATGTACATAGTAGAGTATGCAAAACAAGCCGGTATGATTAATTTGATAGCAATTTGGAATGAGTATTTTTTATAAAAGTTAGAACGGCCTGGTTGGATAACTTTTCTCAATATGAGGAATAGGAATTGTTAAACATAGCCTTAAGGGCTATGCTTAATTAACCGTAAAAAGATGTTAGGACATGCGTTGAACACTGTTAGAATTAAAAGTGACGATCATTATTGAGTCAAATAGTTAGTTAAATATATTCATGTAATAGTTAGTAAATGCTAGTCCATTATGTTAATGTAAAAGCATAAATGGCTTGACCTAAAAGAAGGCCCAAGAGGAAGCCCATTAAGGCCTAATGTAAAGACTATATAAACCCTCTTAGGCTTGTTAGGAGGGTGGAAGTTCATGTTAATCAAAGGTTTATTTTACACATAGTTCTCTCCACATTCTCTCTACTTTCTCTCTCTAGTTTCACACATATATCTCTCTCTAGCATCATAAAGCTTAGTGATTTAGTTAGATCTACGGTCCTACAAGTGGTATCAGAGCATCTTTAAAGATCCTACTATCAACTTAATCACTTATAACTTAATTAAATGACAACTCAGCAAGATATTCATGCAGCCGGTGCCGAAAACCGACCTCCCATGCTATCAAAGGGTGGTTACTCACAATGGGCTAGTCGTATGATGCGCTATCTTAAGAGCAAACCAAATGGCTTCTAATCAAAACAAATTAGGACCCGTACCAAACCAGCAGACTTCTGGACAAATTAGTTCAGGACTCGTACCTCAAGGAGCTCAATCAACAAACACCGAAAACCTTCAGAACAAGAACTGGAAAATTTCTTCGAGTTAATGTTTGATGAATACTATGGTGGAACTTCGACAAATGCATCTCAACAACATTCCGCTGCATCCGCTCAAAACCATCAACCACCACCATCACAAGATGCATCTACTACAATCGAAGCTGAAGCACCAACTCCTTCAGCATCATCAACATCTACTCCAGCAACTCCAGTTATTGAAATTGTTCTACCAAGAGTTGATGAGCTACACCAAAACACAAATTTTCAAGAAGAGCCAACAAATAATTCAAACGATGTTGCATTAGAAGAAGAAGAAGTATTTGAAAACCCATTTGCAACAGACTCTGCTGAATCTTCTTCAAGGTTACAAGAACCATCTAACACACATAGGTTAAACCCAAGGTACCCTTCTATACTACAATGGATAAAAGACCATCCAATTGAACACGTTATTGGTGAACCTTCAAGGCCAGTTCAAACGAGAAGACAACTTGCCCCAGATCCTGAAATGTGTATCTACATTTGCTCTATAAGCCTCAAAGAACCAAAGAACATTCGAGAAGCAATAGCAGAAAACCCATGGATAGAAGCGATGCAGGAGGAAATTATTCAATACCAGTTACATGATAGTTGGGAACTTGTTGAACGACTACTTGACAAACGTGTTCTTGATCTCAAGTGGTTGTGAAAGAACAAAATGGATGAGGAAATGACTATAATTCGCAACAAAGCCCGTCTCGTGGCTAAAGGATATCCACAAGAAGAAGGGATAGACTTCGAGGAATCATTCACGCCTGTAGCTAGACTTGAGGCAGTTCGGATTTTCTTAGCCTATGCAGCTCACAAAAACATCACAGTCTATCAGATGGACATTAAGACAAATTTCTTGAATGGAACTCTGAAAGAAGAGGTGTATGTGAGTCAACCAGAAGGATTCATCGACAAAGATCATCCATACTACGTCTGCAAGCTTAAGAAAGCCATTTATGGTTTAAAACAAGCTCTAAGAGCGTGGTATGACGAACTATCATCTTTCTTGCTCAAAAACAATTTCACCAAAGGAACGGTTGATGACACCTTGTTTACCAAAAAATTCAAAGATGTTCCAAAAAGGTCATGCTTAAAAGAAACTAATTCGGGAATAACAAACATCCGTTTCTCCCATAAGCTATCCAAACACAAAAGTTTTTAATCAATCGGTATCAAAAATACCATGGATATGCTATTTTTGAGGGGGAGAAATGTGATTAAATGTGATAAAAAATGCTTAAAGATTGTGACTGAATCTTAGAAGAGCTCGACTCAGAAAGTACCAATGAATTGACGAAGCTTAAAATGACAGTAATCGAAAAGACTTGTCCTGGACGGGTAATAATTTCAAGCTAGTATAACTAGTGATGTAAGCGTGTCTCGAATAGGACTTGTCTGAGTAGAATGTACCGTATCGAGAGACTTTCTTTGGACTTGACCAGGACGGGCAATAATTTCAAGCTAGTCTAACTAGTGATGTAAGCGTGTCTCGAATCGGTCATGTTCACTGAAAGTGGATCAATTCAAAAGTGCAAACTCCTCCCGCATGCGCAAATTTCTTAAAATATACATGAGCACATGTTAAAGGGGAGTCCTTCAAAAGAAATCGAAACTCTCAAAGTGTTAACAAAATATGTTTCATGATCATAAACACTTTGATAAGATTTTCAAAAATATTTGGTTCGATGGCAACAATAGGATAGTCATGAAGATATAAGGTGACTAAGGTTAGGAAAAACCGTCATATGATCCGCTAGAGCCGGATGGATCTACCCAAGGAGAATTCAAATAGAATAGAATTAGAAGTCCTTAGGTATGATTGAAAAAAGGAGTAAAAGAGAAAGGAGAAAGAAGGGGTTGAAGATTAAAAAGAAAAGCAAATGAAAGGGTGAAAAGAAATAGCCTTCCATATGTTCAACCTTAGGGCAGACACCGGGTTCAACTCATATGCTACTGGTTGTTATTTAGGTGACACCGGTATTGAAGACAAGACATCATGAACCCAGTGACGCACTGCATTTAACCTTCTAGCCACTCGAGTATCTCTCAAAAGGTACTTGTTTCATTCTCACGAGGAACCGGTGTAATCTATCAACCTGTCTCTTAGAGATGGTTGATATTGAAACAGGAGACCTCTCCCTAATCTCCGCATAGGAAACCAAATGTGCACTTATCGAGTCTAGAGCCCCGAGATTCATCAAAAGATCTCATAGGAACACATGATATTTCTACACTGGTTGTTCATCATTAAGGACGCTAGATTTAAACTTTAGAGTCCTACGCAGATCTTAGCAATCTGCCAGAACATTTATCAGAGGATTCACATTTGTGATTCTCAATGATTGAATGGAAACTCCTGCCAGGGTCAACATCAAGCAGCCCTGACAGCAGGTCACTTCGGTAACTTCTTGTGGGTTACGCTTAGTGTTCGCGGTGGTTCCAAAACGGTCTACAGTCGTAGGGTGATCTCCAGCGACTCACGCAATCGTTGATTTACTTAGGTAGATCTTGTAAGCCCTCTCAAGGGTATCCGATTTGGGAACGACCTTGGTAAGGGTTAGAAGGAGTCTTCACATTATGCTGTTGACGATCTCTAATTCCGAACCTGTAAGTACCGGATGTTTATTACTAACCGTTTTCATGCAACTACCCTTAACTCATTATTATCATCACCACCACACTAGTTTCCACATGCTCATACACACATCACAAAGTCAACGGAAAGCTCTCACAAAGATCAAAGGATAGCAACAGTCAAAGAAAGATTCTACGACAAAAAGAAGAATCTACAAAGTAAAGTGACAAAGATCAAAGTGAAAGAACGGGAACAACAATGTACGTATGACAAAGACTAAATACGTATTAGCATGTTAGAAAGGCGTTTAACCATCAAAGACAAAGAAGTGACAAAAGGCAGATGACACTGAATCATAACCATAACAAAGAACAAAGAACGATGAAAAGACATTCATCAAAGTTCACAAAGCATGATTGGAACAAAAGATCTAGCAAAGCTATTACACAAAGACTCAAAGTTCAAGAGAACAAGCTTTAAAGATGAAAGATCAAGGTCACAAAAGAGAGATCTCAATGATCACCCCTTAGAGGGAGATTGTTAGCATTAGAAGTGTTGATCATTTATGTAATCAAAGAGAGATCTCAATGATCGTCCCTTTGGGGGAGATTGTTAGAATTAAAAGTGACGATCATTATTGAGTCAAATAGTTAGTTAAATATATTCATGTAATAGTTAGTAAATGCTAGTCCATTATGTTAATGTAAAAGCCTAAATGGCTTGGCCCAAAAAAGGCCCAAAAGGAAGCCCATTGAGGCCTAATGTAAAGACTATATAAACCCTCTTAGGCTTGTTAGGAGGGTGGGAGTTCATGTTAATCAAAAGTTTATTTTACACATAGTTCTCTCCACATCTCTCTACTTTCTCTCTCTAGTTTCACACATATATCTCTCTCTAGCATCATAAATCTTAGTGATTTAGTTAGATCTACGGTCCTACAAATACCGTACATTATCACAATTTTTAATATGATTACAATTTTGTACTACTCGTATTACATTATTTTTTACATTTTGGTTGCATATGTACTGTGTTACAGATCTAGGCACAAGTTTAGCTTTCTGAATCATTTCTTTTATATAACAGTATTACAATTTACAGCTACTCGCTCAGTTATTCACATTGAGTTTGTTGGCACATCCTTGTGATGACCATATGCCAGTAAAATCTCACAAAATGCAATGGACATCCTTGTGATGACCGTACTATACAAGTTAAAATACCTCAAAGAAACGAGATAGATTCATTTGTTCAATGTGTGCATTTGAACCATGACAATAACAAAAGTAATGCATGGATCAATACAGCTACTGAATACACGAAAATCTCACCAAAAGCAATGGACAAGACCATATACTACTTAAACTATAGCAAAACATTAAAAAGATGACGGTGAGTCCATGACAGTACGTGGGCGACTATTTAACGAGATGTTTAGATGGAGACCAGGACTACAGTTTGCTAATTCGTGACAGAAATTGTGTTTCGTGTTTAAGCCTTTTTAAGTTGCAAATACTGTGGTGGTTAAGACATTTACAAAGTTGGTTCATGTTTGATTTTGGAAATTTAACATTACATCCATGTATACTATCTTATTTTTCATACATATTTGACAATCATGTAAATACAATTTTATATATTGTTTAATAAATTAACTTGTTATTCAAGTCTTGGCATCAAGTAGATTAACCTGAATTGTTGCATTAAAAAATTACATAAGTTCTTTGTAAAATTGTTAGTTGTTGTTACAAAAACATGTTCTTGACATGAACTTAAGGTAGTTTGTTCAGACAGTAGCATAAAGAGTGTGTCACAACTACAAATTCGCAAATCTTTTTGAATTAAAAAATCGTTGACATGTTGTTCAACCCTATAACAAAGAGACTATATAGGTTTGATCTTGGTGTGTGTTAGTTGCAAGAATCATTAAAAAATATTCATTCGTATGATCGTTTTGACTTCACAATGGAAACCGGAAGCCAAGATGAAATTGAGGACTTGTCGTCTAGGCCTCCTCTACCAACAGGCAATGACGGGCATGCTCTTAATTTTGAAATGAAGGGTCAGCCTTACCTTAGGAACAGATCAAGCTCACAGATTGATATCCAAGATGACGTGTTATACTCGATTAAAGATCGTCCACTTCCCATTTTTCTTAAGGTTTTTGAGCATGCCCCCGTGATCAGTGGCGAAGCTTGGATTTTTCGAGTGGGGGGTCGGGATCTAAATTTTTTTTTTCCTAACACTATGGGGGGTCGAAACCGAATTAAATTGGGGGGGGCGAAACCGAAAATACCGAAATTTTTCTACACGAAAACTATATACCCCTACATCGCAAAAAAAATTTCGGGGGGTCGGCCGCCCCCCCCCCCCCCCCCCCCCCCCCCCCCCCTATGAAGCTGCGCCACTGCCCGTGATTTTCTAAACATTGTATTTTGTTATGCTAACAGATATGAAGTTTAATTGTTATCTTTAATGCAGTTTGAAGATGTCGAGTTTAAGGTAAAAATGAGCAAAGCGACGCCTGGTAATCCAGTTAAGGCGGTTATGTCAAAGGTGGTTTCGCAAACAAGCACAGGGCAAGATAACTATAAGCAGATCTTGAAGGGCATAACAGGAAGCATTGGCCCGGGTGAGATCCTTGCTTTAATGGGTCCTTCTGGTAGTGGAAAAACGACTCTTTTGAAAGTCATAGGAGGGAGGTTACGTGATAACATCAAGGGAACTGTCACATATAACGACGTTCCATATAGTCCCATTCTTAAAAGAAGGTTAGCTATATGATCAAATAATTTAAGAAAAATATCTTTCATCACATGTTTTAGGGGGCGTTTATTAAAAGTGCTTTTCTTTCGGTTGGAATAGTTGTATCAAAACTGTTTATTGGAAACAACTTATTTCACTTGCAGATAATAAGTATTTTGGATAAGCAATACCAAACACCCTGGAATTTGTTTAATGATAAATCCCAAAAACTTCCCTTATTCTACTTATTGGCTTCATGTACAGGATTGGGTTTGTTACACAAGATGATGTGCTCTTACCACAACTAACAGTCGAGGAAACTTTGATTTTCGCTGCATTTTTAAGACTTTCGAGCAACATGAGTCAAAGACAGAAATTGGAAAGAGTTGAGACCATTCTTAAGGAATTAGGACTTGAAAGGTAAGTTTTTAATTCGTTTATGGAAAAAAGTAATATGGAACCAGTATCATGCATATTAACTTTTTCCTTACTAGTTCATTGTTCTTATAATTTGAAAACAAATAAGATGCCGTAAGACACGAGTAGGAGGAGGATTTGTTAGTGGAATATCCGGGGGTGAAAGAAAAAGAACAAGCATAGGATACGAGATCCTTGTTGATCCTTCATTGTTGTTGCTTGATGAACCAACTTCAGGGCTTGATTCCACAGCAGCGAACAAACTCATTCAGATTTTAAGAGAAAACGCCAAGGTACTAATAAACATATACCCATGTAGAACAACTGGACATGAAATCAAGTGTTGAAAATTTTGCTAATTGTGTCTGTTTTTTTTTAAGGCCGGCAGGACAATCATTACAACGATCCACCAACCATCGAGTAAAATGTTTCATATGTTTGATAAGATCTTACTGATATCAGAAGGCCATCCTATGTACTATGGAAAGGCAAGAGAAGCGATGGACTATTTCTCGTCCTTGAGGTTCATCCCCAACATAGCCATGAATCCTGCAGAGTTCTTGCTAGATTTAGCAACGGGTCAAGTAAATGACATTAGTTCCCCTGATGATATTGTTCCTCCTAAAGGCACCAGCGAATACGAAAGAGCTGTAATCAGGGTAAATACCATTTTGTTCCTGTCATTTACCAACTTAGATGGTGTTTGGGATTTCTTATTAAGTACTTATCTGTTTTATTTTTAAGGCAGATAAACACTTTTGAAGTGTCTGGTGTCACAGTTCATGTGCTTATGTTAAAGGGGTCATTTGGGTTTTGCTTATTTTAAAGTGTTTATAGACTTTAAAAAGAAGCAGATTGGTAACTGCTTATTTTAAGCTTCATTCCTTCTAAAATACGCAAATAAGCAGCTTTCAATAAAGCGTTTGGGATTGTTTATCTCATTTAAAACTATGTAATAAGAAAATAATCACTTTAAAATAAGCAGGTTGGTTACTATATATTTATTTCTAAAGCATGTAGTCCAGTTTAAATCAGAAAACCCTAGACAGTAGACACCCTTGTTATAGTTTTGATTCTTACCGCATCGTGTATGCAACCAGTATGTACAACAAAGGTATAAGACCAGACTGGAGAGCAATGAGAAAGAAGCTAATCATATAACAGGAAAGGCACCCGAACATCTTAGATTAGCGATTCAAGTGAAGAAAGATTGGACAATAAGCTGGTGGGATCAGTTTTTGATATTATTCAAGAGAACATACAGAGAGAGGTGGAGAGATTACTTTGATATACTAAGAATAGTCCAATCTCTCGGAGTTGCCCTCTTGTTAGGACTTCTGTGGTGGAAATCTAGCTACATTGACGAGGCTCACCTTAGAGATCAGGTAAGTTTCTACATATGTGAATTAGAGATGCCAAATGGATGGGTCTAGTAACTACAAATTAAGTTCAGGTTGACCAAAAAATCACTTTTTTTGGCCATTTCAAAAAATTATGCAGTGTTTAATTAACTGATTAAATAATAAATTTTAAACAAAATATCAATTGATTCGCTTATATGTAGTAGATATAAGCACTTTAGAGTTCCATCTTTTTTTATAAATAGTTTTACATTCTTCAAAATGCAGATCGGCTTGTTATTCTACGTGTGTATTTTTTGGACATCATCATCAATATTTGGAGCAGTATACGTGTTCCCATTTGAGAAGTTTTTTCTAGTTAAAGAAAGAAAAGCGGATATGTATAGGCTAAGCGCATACTATGTCTGCAGCACATTGTGTGACATGATCGCACACGTCACCTACCCAACTGTGTTCATGTCCATTCTGTACTTCATGGTCAATTTCAAGAAAACCTTACAATGCTTCTTCTTGACATTATCCACAGTCTTATTGATAGCTGTAACAAGCCAAGTAAGTCTATACTCTACATCCATCATATAAATTTCGGGAAGTAAGCTAACGAGTCAAGATTTATTGTCTAAATAGGGTGCTGGTGAAATGTTTGGGGCTGCAGTGATGAGCATTAGAAGGGCAGGGATGTTTGCTTCTTTGATACTAATGTTGTTTCTTCTTACCGGAGGCTACTATGTTCAGGTAATGACTCAAAAAAAGTTTCAACATTCGTAAACAATTACGGGAAAGAAACATTGTGAAAAAAGTGAGCGTTAAATTAGGTGTTTTACCATCTACCTGATCTAATTTCTTCAAATAGAATGATATAAAATTTGAGCCATTTGACGCATTGCCATATTAGCTAAATATCGACCCTTTTGATATAAAATACAATTAAAATCGGCTAATTTCTAAGTAAATGAGCAGAAACTGTCACATGCAAGCTCATGTTTCACAAACTGGTCTTTGTTTATCAACTTTTGCAGCATATACCGCAATTTATGCAATGGTTGAAGTATATATCGTTCATGTACCACGGATTCAGGCTGCTACTTAAAGTGCAATACACGGGTGATGAGTTGTACGATTGTGAAAGCAAAGGAGGATGCAGGCCATTGCAGAGTTCGCCATCATTTGATACTGTAAACTTAAATGGAGGTTGGAGAGAAGTTTGGATGCTGCTAGGAATGGGTTTGGTGTATCGTTTGTTGGCCTATATTTGTCTTCGTCGAAAGATTAGTCAAAGCAATATCTGATTAATACTCCTTAAAAATATTATTCAAGATCACCATCTTGTTGTATGATCACAAAGCTTACTTATGCATCTAATTGTTGAGAGAGTTTTTGCTTGAATAAGATCTCACCTTGTCTTAGTCTCGTAGACATCATAAAATGGATAAGCGGTAATTCCTTATAAACGTGTCCGGTTACAAATACAATTTTAATACAAGTAAACAGCCGTAAGTTCACTTAATCACTTGTATTCTCCTTAAGTAAAGTCTTAACAAAGTCAAACCCTTAATTACTATGACAAACACATAATAACAATGGCGCAATATATTTCCAGTCTTCTTCACTTGCCTCGTGAGTCAACTTCATCCTGACCACCATCACCACATCTGAAAAAAAACAATGACGAAAGTTTAAGGTCGAAAACAATAGATTAAAAATGTGATATATGCGCCTCCTGTTATGTCCTTAAGAAAAATTACTCACAAGATTTAATTAGTTTAAACTAACACATAGGGACCTAAAAAATCTAAGGCAACAAACATAAGGCTTTTTAGTGAAAGGTTTTGACTTGAAAAAACTCTTCTTTAGGCTAATTTAGTTAGACGGGGAGCTGCTCGCGAATGTTTCATATTTCGAAATCCATAGAACAATACTTCAAGTTGGTAATTTTGCTTACTTCATCTAGAAAAGTAGACAATTAGACATCTCACTGATTTCCATTCAGGTAAACAAATATCATAATATGACTAGCACGTTAGTAATAAACAGGTAAACAAATGCATGATCTTTCATTCTACTGTCACAGAAACTACTAATGATAAAATGATTAATGAAGCATCTTAAAAGTATGCATGCCACTAATTCATGCTCTTTGTATGTCTTATAAGAGTTACCATTGACGATGAAAATCTTGATTAACGCTATGAAAACAAACTCATAAGACAATTGACCTCAAGTTGTTTAACTGAGGTATGTTACAATTAGCTAGTAACCTTATAAAACATAGTCTAATAGCCAAATTTTATATGAGAATCATGTTATACAGAACATTAACAATTTTTATATCGTGTCCACATGGTTCAAAAACTAATGTATTAAGAAACAGCTAGACAATTTCATACTCAAATAAACAAAGACCAAACTTAATTGCATTGCACAATGTCAACTTAAAAATACTACTCGATCTACCTACCATTGTGCCGTTGCCACTCTCCACCGCAAATATTTAGTTAACCGGTCACATAGGACTTTTGGAGAAATGGGTTCCAATCCCAACTTCTGGAATAGGTGATCATTACCCGGGGCTAGGTCCTTGAGAAAGGGTTGGTCAACACCCAAAAAGAGTGCAGGGGGTCAGCGTTTGCTCGGCATTAAATCCTTTTGAAGAAAAATACTACTCTACCTAATTTTCACATGCATTGTGCTTATAAAATGACTTAACAAAGTCAAGCTTTTAACTACTACAATTAGATATTGTTAAATTACAAATATAAACATTTTCCCAGCTAATCTTCTGAACTTGTTTAATTAGTCAACTTTGTCATGATCACAACAATCATATAGTTTTTTATCAAACAATTCTATCACAAGTTTATAAAATGGAACTAGTCCCATATTTGGATCCCACTACAACTTCAAGTCTTCAACTTCAAGCTCCATCACACCACCTTGGCAAAACATGTTCCATTCAGCTTCCACCAGCAAACCACAATCCTCACCACCATCAACCACTGATGAATCACCGCCACCATCACGCTCTAGAAACCCTCAGGTACGTCTAGCACTTTACGTAGCAATGGCACAAGCAGGTTTAGGTTTTGCAATTTTTGTGATATATGGTTTATCCAGATTACTTGAAGAATATTTAAGACCAATATTATGGGCTGTGCTTTGTTCTATACCATTACGTGGTATCCAAGAAACCCTTGTGTCGTTTTGGTCTGAACCATTAGAAAAGGGTATAGTTGAAACTATATTAGCTATCCCTTTTTCTATATACAAGATTTTTGTTGGGACACTTGTCGAGATTAAAGATTTCTTGAATAAGCTAGTAACTCGTCGTAAGACTAATAAACCGGATAAGAAACAAAGTGGCTTTTCAGTTTTGGTGAAATGGTTGGTGTCTTTTTGGGTTTTTGTTATGGTTTATGAAATTTTTGGTTTGTTTGGTGGTGTCATCTTGTTGGGGTTAGGGTCAATGTTTACTTTTAGTAATGTGAAGTCTAAGATGTCGTGGTTATGGGGTCTTGAGTTAAAAAGTAACGTTTATTCAGTTCTTTTGACTAAAAGGATTTTGATAACGTTGGAAACTATTGTGGCGATCGGGTTGATTGTAGGAATGATTTTGGGATCTTTTGTTGGGATTGTGTTTTTTTCGTATAAGATTGGGGTTGAAGGGAAAGAGGTTGTTTTTTCAATTAAGTCACATGTTGAAGAGAATAATTACGCTGAGAAAATTGGATTAAAGCAATGGATGGATGATAATAATGTGCCAGAAATGGTGGATAGGTATACTACTAAGTTATATGAAACAGTAAACGAACACGTTGATAGTTTAGCAATGGAGTATAATGTGACGGAAATTGTTCAAGAAATGAAACAATTAATTACACCATTTTTTAACCAAGGCAACTATTCTGCACCTTCGACTGCATTAGCAACCTTAAACCCGTATACCGAAAAGATATTAAGTTTAAAGAAGGTGGTTATTAATCGTGAATGGTCATCAATTTATCCAGAAATCAGTGCTATTTTAAATGAGGTACAAGTGAGTAAAGAGGAGATGATTAAGAAAGCGAAAGCAATTGTTTTTCAAGGAACAGATGTGCTACAACGTGTGCTTGCAAGTAGTAAATCAGTAGTTGGTGGTAGTACTAAGCTTGTTGCTATAGTCATCAATTCAATAGTCTCTGGAGCAGCCGGAATTTTAGACTTTGTGTCTCAAGCGGTGGTATTCATTGGGGTTTTGTATGCTTTGATAACATCAGATTCTGGCGGTGTTACTGAACACGTAATGCATATGATACCATTGTCGACATCTGCTAGGACAAGATGTGTTGAGGTTCTTAATAAAGCTATTTCCGGGGTTCTTTTGGCATCAGCAGAGATTGCGGTTTTTCAAGGGTGTCTTACTTGGCTTTTGTTCAAACTATTTAATATTCATTTCTTATACATGTCAACGCTTCTTGCATTTATCAATCCCTTGCTTCCGATTTTTCCATTCTTTTTCTCCACGATCCCAGCAGCAATGCAGTTAGTACTTGAAGGGAGATATGTTCTTGCGGCTTGCTTGTCGATTCTTCATTTTTTGCTTACAGACTATGGTACTGCCGAGATCCAAGAGAGTATCCCTGGTTATAATGCGTATCTCACTGGTCTTGTTGCCCAGGTTTCAAACACACATAATAATTCTATAATAATCACTCGTATTTGTTCTTGATTAAAGTATATAATCACTGTAATTTTATTGATAAAATATATCTGAAAAGGGTTACCCTTGATGTTTACAGAAACCTAACTATATATACAAGATGAAATGGTGTCTTCAATCTACATACCGATTCATAATAACCGTTGCAACCCTTTAAACCTAAATAACCGTCTAAACTTAACTGCTGCATATTGGGCCGGTTTGGGTTAAGAAGTCTCGACCCATAAACAAACTTTTACATACTGACCCATACACTAAAATAATACATACGAATTACATATACTAACTTACATATATCTTTTGGCTATTACAGACATTACATGGTCTATATCTCCTCCCTAATGTCTTAATACCAACATCCATCTTCTTGTTGATATGCTTCACGCAATCTTTTCTTTAATCCAAATCTTCTCGACTTGTAACACGAACTTTGCTTGACACAAACTTGCTTCACACGAATTTGCTTTACACAACTTGCTTTGTAATCTATCACAGATCATCTTCACTTGTTTGTTTCACACAACTTGGCTTCACACCATCTTCACTTTGACCAGTCACTGATCTTGTTTTTCACGAACTATCCTTCACGGCAAACTTGGTTGTGAAACATAACCTTTAATCCTTTCACAGAATTTTGATACTTCACGGATTGAATTCAACTTTCACAGTTTTTTTTTTTTTTTTTTTTTTTTTTTTTTTTTTTTTTTTTTTTTTTTTTTTTTTTTCGCATCACACGGTCTTTGCCTTGATTGCGTCACACAATCAAATATCTTTGAACTTTCTAATTTTCATCAATAAGGCACATCAGAAGTGCCGGTTCATCATCATCATCATTCTCTATTAGTAGTGCCGCATCTTCCTTCTTTTTCTTGCTTGAACATTCATAAGCATAGTGCCCAAGTTTTCCACACTTGTAGCAATTAATTTGCGACTTATCATCATACCTTCGCGGTTTGTTGTTGTCTCCTTCCGACTCATTTGAGGTGTGTCCTTCACTTTTATATCTCCCTCTGCTTGGTCCTTTCGAAAACTCTTGTCCATGTTTTCCAAAACGCCTTCCTTGATTGTTGTGTCGTGTCAACAATAACTTGTTATGATCGTCACTTTCCTTATTCTTCTTAAACTTTATTCTTTCTTCGAAAGCCTTCAATCTTCCAATCGCATCATCTAAAGTCATTTTGTCTAGATCACAGTGTTGCTCTATGGATGCAACAATTTGTAAAAACCTATCTGGTACGGAATTCAGGAGTTTTTGTACTAGGCTTGGTTGATCAAATGTTGAACCCAAATTCGCTGCCTTGGTCACAATCCCATTTATCTTCGCGGTAAATGCATCAACTGTTTCTTCCTCATTCATTTGCAACATCTCAAACTCCGATTTGAGTGTTTGCAATCGTGCCTTTTGTACTCGATCTTCTCCCACATATCTTGTCTTGAGTGCATCCCACACTTCTTTTGCGGTCTTATAACTTGCAACTTGTAATACTAAATCTTCTGGCAACGCTTGGAATAAATATGCCATCGCGGCTTTGTTTTTCTTCACATCAGTGTTAGTGCCTGGTTCTATAAATTCCCATATACCATTTGCTTCCAAAAACGTTTTGAATCGAATAGCCCAAACAGGGTAATTTGTAGAATTTAAAACCGGACATTGAAAATGTACCAATGATCCCACAAGTGCGTTATTGTTGTTGTTACCGCTTGAATCCGACATGTTTCTATTTTTTCTTCCTGTAAACACTAAGAACCGCTGGTGTTTTTCTTTTCTTTTTCGTCCCACTAATCACGCACGAAAAATTCTGGATCCTCTTGATCTGCTTCTCTACAACGTTTCTCTTGTTGCTGTTTATCACAAACAAGCAGCCTCAAACGATTTCCTTCTTTGATTTCTAAACCTTCGCTCTGATGCCACTGTTGCCCAGGTTTCAAACACACATAATAATTCTATAATAATCACTCGTATTTGTTCTTGATTAAAGTATATAATCACTGTAATTTTATTGATAAAATATATCTGAAAAGGGTTACCCTTGATGTTTACAGAAACCTAACTATATATACAAGATGAAACGGTGTCTTCAATCTACATACCGATTCATAATAACCGTTGCAACCCTTTAAACCTAAATAACCGTCTAAACTTAACTGCTGCATATTGGGCCGGTTTGGGTTAAGAAGTCTCGACCCATAAACAAACTTTTACATACTGACCCATACACTAAAATAATACGTAGTACATACGAATTACATATACTAACTTACATATATCTTTTGGCTATTACAGACATTACATGGTCTATAGGTCTTAGCATCATTGGTGGAGTGGCATTGTTCCCATCTGCAATGGAGGTACATACCTGTTTTTTTTAATGATAGTTTTTTCACACTCTATACAACCCATCTCACAATATATCTCACAAATGTCTCCAACTAGACTTGAGCCCACAAGCTCTTGGTTAGTTGGCACACTCACATACCACTAGGCCAGATGCATTGGGGTACGTGGAGGTTCTATTACTAAATTTGCCACGATGGATAGGTCGGTTGGGTTTGGGTAATAGTCAAGGGCCTCATCGTTAATCCAATCTAGTGATTAGTATGATAACTAAAACACATATATATATATTTCCCCTTATATAAAAAATATGTTTTTGTACATCTGAGTCATTAAACAAACACTTTCTGTTCTGTTGTTGGCCGGGGTCTTTTTACACACAAAACTGTAAGGTACCAGTTTTATAGATGGTAGTTTTTATATTAAAAGGATATACTATGTAAGGAGCATTGCTTAACTCATGTATATGTTTTGTGCTCAACAAAGATACTGAGATATATGGTGACAAGATCAAATGTTAATGTTACGACTTACGAGTGAACACAAAACCTCTTTTAAAGTAGAAAATGAAAAAGTATGTTGCTATTTGATGACTTGATGTAAAAAGAATTGAAATAAGAACCTAAGAATGTGATTTAGCAGGTTTGTCTGTTTCTAATTAGTTTCCTCCTATTTACCTATTTGACCCGTTATAGTAAATGGGTTGAAGTTTCTAACTCTAACAATCAGCATCTTAAGAATGCGAGTTTCTTATTACTTCTTCATAAACCTGGCATTGTTGTTACCGTTGTTTATTGTTAAATTTACATAATGCAGGGAGCGATAATGGGGCCACTGATAACGACTCTTGTTATTGGCCTCAAAGATTTGTATGTAGAATTTGTTTTGGATGAACTAAAAGAAGAAATAGAGGAGTAAGGATGATGATCATGAACAGCAGCAATGTGTCAACTCTGGAAGCATATGGTTTAATTTACATTCTTCGTAAAGTTGGGTCACTTTACTTTTCTTTTCTTAGAAATTATACTATCTCTGTAACTTGTAAGCTTGTATTGTATGAAGAAATCAAGTGTTCGTGGTTTCTTTTTAGATGAATTTCATATATCGCCCTACGATTAATTTCATATATACCCAAAGTGCAAGTATTGAATGCATAATGTATAATTTTTTAATACATGTTTAAATATATATGAAATTTTTAACTAAAAGAGGAGAGGTATGAAATTGCCAATTTCTTTTTTAATTGTCTGTTTTTATATCAGACAAAAAAGTAAGAACATAATCTAAAAAGAGATACCGTAATTCATATCTAACGGGTAAATGAATGACGTTCCTTCGTGTTTAGTTTATCCGAGAAGGCGAGTTTTTGAGTCAGGTGTACGCGGTTTACTACAACCCTACGCCACTTTCACATGCATGTTATAGTAAAAAAGTACTCGTATCAACAAAGTCAAACCGTTAAAAGTACAGTTACAATTATCTTTACAAACAAACAAAATAAAAAATACAAATATCTTTACAACTCATCGTGTCCAAATTAGTCAACTTCATTATCGACATCATTCTTTTCATCAATCAAAACTTATAAAAATTTATATATAAAAAAATGGAACTAATCCCATATTCCGATCCCACAACCACCACAACACCACCGTGGCAAGACATGTTCCGAACAGCCTCCACCCGCAAACCACCACCACAAAACACCACATCAACCACCAATGACCCACCACCACAACCATCACTCTCCAGTGACCCACAAGTACGTTTAGCACTATGCATAGCAATGGCACATGCAGGTTTAGCTTTTGCTATCTTTATAGTATATGGTATATCTAGGGTTCTAGAACAATATTTGAGACCAATATTATGGGCTGTGCTTTGTAGTATTCCTTTACGTGGTATACAAGAAACCATTGTCTCTTTTTGGACTAAGCCTTTGGAAAGTGGTTTGTTTGATACTTTTTTAGCTATACCTGTTTATGTTTATGATGTTTTTCTTGGGACACTTGTTGAGGTTAAAGATTTTGTCTATAGGGTGATTCGAAGGAAGGGTAGGAAACCCGTTAGGAAACGAAGTGGCTTTTCGAGTTTGGTTAGATGGTTGGTGTCTTTTTGGGTTTTTGTTATGGTTTATGAACAATTTGGTGTGTTTGGTGGTGTGGCTTTGTTAGGGTTAGGGTTTATGTTTACTTCTAGTAAAGTTGAGTCTAAGATGTCGTCGTTTAAGGGTCGTGGTTTGAGAAGTAGTGGTTATACGGGCTTTTTGACTAAAGGGATTTTGATAAGGTTGGAGACTATTGTGGCGATGGGGTTGATTTTGGGTATGATTCTGGGGTCTTTTGTTGGGGTGATGTTTTTTTCGTATAAGATTGGGTTTGAAGGGAAAGATGTGGTTTATTCGATTAAGTCGCATGTGCAAGAGAATAATTATGCTGAAAAGATTGGGTTAAGGCAATGGATGGATGATAATAATGTTCCGGGAATGGTGGATAACTATACGACTCAGTTTTATGAAACGGTAAATGAACAGATTGATAGTTTGGCTATGCAGTATAATGTGACGGTAATAGTTCAAGAAATGAGACAGTTTATTACACCACGGTTAAATGGAGGTAACTATTCTGCACCTTCTACTGCATCATCAACACCAAACCCGTATGATGAAAAGATACTAAGTTTGAAGAAAATGGTTACTAATCGTGAATGGTCAGCAATTTATTCAGAAGTCAATGCTATGTTAAACGAAGCGCGTGTGAGTAAAGTGGATATGATTGAGAAAGCGAAAGCAATTGCTTTTCAAGGAAAAGATGTGTTACAACGTGTGCTTGCAAGTAGCAAATCGATTATGGGTGGTAGTACTAAGCTCGTGTTTATAGTCATCAATTCTATACTTTCTGGAGCAGTGGAGCTTTTTAACTTTGTATCTCAATCGATGGTTTTCATATGGGTTTTGTATTCTTTGATAACATCGGATTCTGGTGGGGTTACTGAACAAGTTATGTATCTGATTCCAATTTCAAGACCCGCTAGGACACGATGTGTTGAGGTTCTTGATAAAGCTATTTCCGGGGTACTTTTGGCCACAGCAGAGATTGCGGTTTTTCAAGGGTGTCTCACTTGGCTTTTGTTTAGATTATTTAACATTCATTTTTTGTACATGTCAACGCTGCTTGCGTTTATCAACCCTTTGCTCCCAATATTTCCGTACTTTTTCTCGAGTATTCCTGCAGTATTGCAATTGGTATTGGAAGGTAGATATGTTGTTGCGGTTTGCTTGTTCATTATTCATCTTGTGCTTATAGAGTATGGTATTGCTGAGATACAAGAGGGCATCCCTGGCCATAGTCCGTATCTCACTGGGCTTAGCATTATTGGTGGAGTAGCACTGTTCCCATCAGCATTGGAGGTAAATAGCTATTAATAGAGCTCGCAAAATGGTTGGGTTGGGCGGGTTGGGTAATGCGTCAAGACAGGTCATTTTAATACAGGTCGACATGGGCTGGTTTTGGTTGACCTGAACACTTCTGCATCCACTTTATAAATCTTATACAACTAATAAATTCTCTGATTGTGATTACTTAGGAGGTTGAATGTGTATAAAAGGCTTTGGGCGAATTTCAGCTTGTGTGACCCCACTGACCTGTTCCCCTTTTAGCTTGTTGATTTGACCCATATGACCCGTTTCAGGTTGAATACAACCCAAATCGACTCATTCATAAGTAAATGGGTTGAAACTGCTACATCTAACAATTAGAATTCTGACTCCTGTACCTCCCATCAATTATTTATTGTTGAATTTCCATTATGCAGGGAGCAATAATGGGGCCGCTGATAACAACTGTTGTTATTGCTCTTAAAGATTTGTATGCAGAATATGTTTTGGATGAACCAGAAGAACCTAAAGATGAAAAAAAGGATTAGGGATGTTTGGACTTGTTATAGCCTATTTACAGAAATGTGTGAGCAGAGCCTATTTGCAGAAATATTTGCAGGTACAGTGTGTCGACTCACTCGACTCTCTAAATATATTCTTACCGGACAGATTCTTTGTAAAGTTGATAGGCCGCTGCACCTATTTTTAATTGTATTCTTTGGAAGTTGGTGATTGTTTGAAGCGACTGTGTTAATAACTTAATATATACTTTATACTACTTTATAAAGAATTTGTTGTTATGTTATTACTATTCTACCAAGCTTTAGGGTCCAGATTTAATCCTCATAAGGTCATAGTTAGTGGGTCTGTCCTGATCATCAATTTCATAAAATGGGTTAGTTGCAGTCTTAAGTGGGCCCCACCTTAGTTCGGTTTTCATGTATTATGGTACTATAATCCCTTTTCGTTGATTCACATATCTAGATACTGTATCTAAAGTTAGGTACACTATATGATACGGAGTATATCAGAAGGCTTTGCAACTGATCAAGATCATAAGAGTAAAGCATCATACTGTAGTTACCAACTTAAAAGTTTGCATATTTAATTCTGATTATGGGTTTATACTTTATACCATATAAGGTTACGGAACTAGAATCGCTTTTAATGTCATTCTGAAAAATGTCCTATGCAAGTTGCAAAATAATAGTCTTGTTTGATCAAATACTTCATCTTTAAATACTTAAATCTCAGTTCAGGTGGGTTAGTGTTGGAGATTGTAGGAATAGAGAGTGTAAAATCAATGTCTAGATGCAAAAGTAACAAAACAGATTACACAGGTTTACCGTTTACTAACAGTGTTTGACCCCTCTCAACATCAATTGTGCCCCTAATGTTTGTATAGTTATGTTTATATACACTTCTATTGAGAAATATGTATCTGCACTGCATTTAGGCTTTCATTTTAAGCATCCATAAATAAGAGTTTTAACCTAGTACGTCCAAACATCCCCTAAGACAATGATTATATGAAGAAAGTGAGAGAGTATCTACTGCATAACGATGACATCCTATTAGATTGTCGTAGGATACATGTGCCCATGTCAACGGAAAGTTTTGAACATAGGCCGAACAACTTATCTATTCAAACAATCTTCTGCCTATCTATGAAATAACAAGTACACATGTCAAAATCTTGCACAGGTATTATTATGACTAATGACTTTGAATTTTCGTGAAATAACTTATGATTGGGAAAGTACATCTGTAAATGAATACACAATTTAATCCATAAGAATATTTTATTTTATGTATAATTAATTTTAGTTGTGGCATCAAAATCTTAGTAGTTTCTAAATTCTAATCTCAACAAACTCTACCCGGTTAGAAAAGTGATATTCCAACAAATGACAATAAAATTTCTAACATGTGTCAACACTCAACATAGCCGCTACAACTGCTTTAGCTATAACTGCTTTAGCAAAAACGGCTTTCACAACAATTATATAGTATAGCAACAACTGCCATTTGTGATTCCACAAAAATTGCATACATGGTAAATAGTTCGATAGCTGATAGCTGGATTCCGTGGTCCAACAATAAGCTTTTATTACCTCTTTTCACTTTTTTTTTTTTTTTTTTTTTTTTTTTTTTTTTTTTTTTTTTTTGCGGGCGCGCAGAGAAACATGTTTGTTTTTTTAGACAAAAGAGCTTATTTCCTCTTCTTTTATCTTCCAAAATTTTGACATCTCTTTCCTCTTATTACCTCTTCTTTCACTTCTTACTTCTTCATTCACGAACCCTACATCTCTTTCTCAATATCCGTTTTTTTACGTTTTCGTTTGTTTTTTTAAGTTCTCTTCCGTTTTTTATGTTTTCGTCAGTTTTTTTTACTTTTACGTTCATTTTTTACGTTTTCGCCTCTTTTTACGTTTTCGACCATTTTTTACGTTTACTTCTATATTTTTACGTTTTCATCTTTTTTTTATGTTTTCGTATGTCTTTTTTACCTTTTCGTCTGTTTTTTTTCGTTTTTATCCAATTTTTTACATTTTCATATGTTTTTTACGTTTTCGTCCGTTTTTTACGTTTTCGTATGTTTTTTTTAAGTTTTCGCTCGTTTTTTAGGTTTTCGTCCATTTTTTTACGTTTGCTTTTGTTTTTTTTACGTTTTCGTCATTTTTTTACGTTTTCATCTATTTTTTATGTTTTCATCTCTTTTTTTACGTTTTCGTCTGTTTTTGTTTGTTTTTATTTTTTTACGTTTTCAACGTTTTTTTTTTTTTACTTTTTTGTTTGTTTTTTTTACATTTTCGTGTGTTTTTTTAACATTTGCGACCGTTTTATTACATTTTTGTTTTTTTTTTAATTTACGTTTTAGTCTGTTTTTTAGGTTTTAGTCTATTTTTCTTACGAGCGAAAACATAAAAAAAACAGACGAAAATATAAAAAACGACCGAAAACGTAAAAAAATGCACGAAAACGTTAAAAAAACAGACGAAAACATAAAAAATGGGCAAAAACATAAAAAAGGGCAAAAACGTAAAAAGGTGGATGAAAACGTAAAAAAACAGACGAAAACGTAAAAAACGGATGAAAGCTTAAAAAAAACGGATAAAACGTAAAAAAAATAGACGAAACATAAAAAACGGTCGAAAATGTACCAAAACGGTAACAAGCGGACTAAAACGTAAAATAACTTGTGAAAAAGAAAAAGGAAAAGAAAAAAAACAAACGGTCTTCTTCTTGCAGATGAAGAGCTTATATGTACCTCTTCTTCTGCAGATATGGTTTGCAGATGAAGAGGTAAAAGATCTGAAAAAACAAACGACACTTAAGCGTCGTAACAGTTTTTACCAATTGGTTTCCAAATGCTATATATCGAATGCGCAAGTATTGATTTTCATAGAATGACTTTTACATAGATACAAACAAGGCGATTCTAAAGGCTACAATACTTTGAAGTGTTAACCATTTAATATGTTTAAAGTTTAGCTAGATTTATTAACTAAAAAGTTTAGCTAGATTTATTAACTAACACAAATAACCATTGACATACTTGTCACACGTTGTGGTACTTTGAAGTGTGTGACGTGTCACAATTGTTTTCCGAGGACATGTCCTCGAGGATGATTATTTACAGTTTTGAGCTTGTTTAGCCATTTGATTAGCCGTAATTTTGACCTTTATAATGTTTAAGATAAGTATAATAATTGTTATATCGTCAAAACATACGTAATTTTGACCTCTATCTTATAATTTTCAAGCCGATCGAGCTCAAGTCTTATCAAGCTCGAGCTCTGTTTAACTCGATTAGGACCCCACGTTGAAGATTAAACAAGTTTTTGGTATTTCTTGTTAAATTTAAAGATTAAATTATCTACCGTACATGTTTTTTTAGGGTGCTTCTTATCAAAAGGGTATGTTGTGCAATGTTGTTGCACTACGTTGCACGATGTTAAACCAACAAAGAAGTAAAATACATACAAAGTACGTTACAAATCAATAAACGTTCAAACATTAAAGCATACGAATTACATTACAGATCGATAAAAGTTCAAACATTAAAGTGTACGAATTACATTATAAAGCTCGTGAAGTAGTGCAGTTGAATCCAATTTTGTGTTTTCGGGATGCATATACATTTCTAGTGTTGCCTCATCAAGTACATTTATCTTTCCAGTCAAGAACTTGCAGTTTGAGCACTATGCTTTTCCATGACTCGATGTTGAAGGTCCTGCAGAATAACTTGTAGGTGTTGAAGGTCTGACTAGCAATGTAAGACATTGAGTCTTATGTGGGTAGGACGTAACCGACTAGCACCAACAGAACCTGAGTTAGTTGAAAGGATACCCGGGTACCCATTGAATCACACTTAGACAGATAGGCTTAGCGTTGGATAAAGGTTGCATTCATTAAACACACCTTCCAGATACACACTTTAGGATATCACTTGTCTGTTTTAAAGTCTTTGTCTCCTGATGGAATAACTTTGCTTTGTATCTAAAGTAGGGTTGGAGGGTCAGAAATCACATTTAAACAATTGTGGGATACGATTAAAGGTTGTTGTTTCAATTGAGCCTTTAGAACCAAAGCAATTAAGGCAATGGTAAAAGAACTCAGATCAGAATGAGGAGTTGGTTCAAATAGCAACCTTACAAAAACTATCAAGTATTAAGCTTGGGAGTCTAATCGACAAGTTTGGAATAACTATGGCGACTACAACATAAACCAAGAGTTATGCAAGTTTGGACTTCTCAATGTTTTACGAGTTTGTTCGTGTTCTATAATGTGTTTGGAGAGCAACATAAACCGTATACCTAAAGTGTTTCTATTTAATTAAACAACAATAACAACAATAATAACAATAACACATTAAACAACTACTATAACTACTACTACTACTACTACAACCACTACTACTCCATACGAAGGTTATACGACTAATTTGGAGCCAAAAGTTCCCGCCACTTTTTGGAAACCAGAACCTGGTTATACAACTAATTACTGCATACAAAGATTTTTCATGTCATCTAAGAACTCATATAGTATTGCACCCGATTGACATGCGTGATCATCAGGATTCCTTTCCAGTTAAAGTGTTGCCTCCAGCATCCTTACTCTTGTCTCTAGCATCTTTATTTTTTATTCCAGCATGTTTATCTTAAGATCTTTGTAATTGCAGTTTGAGCACTATGTTGGTTTAGATCCAAAGAACTTACATCGTGCCGGTCATCAAATTTACTCTTCCACATAAAATATCCACATCCAAATTCTCTTTTGCTTGGCTGTTACATAGTAAGAAATTATAAGTAATTTCTTTTTAACAACCTAATTGTTTGTAATTTGTATGTTTATGTAAATAAGAAATGTATTATTGTTCACCTTTGAAAGCGGACATGCATAATAAAGCATTCCATAGGTATCGGTTTGATGTGATGTTCTTTGCCTTATATATCCTTTTCCACAAGTACACCTAAATGGATTATTTCACTGCATCTCAGTTTGTAAAATTGGTGTGAAGATAAAAGGTTGTGAGGTTGAGAATAGGAGTTTGTGAAAATAATAGATTGTGAGGTTGTTTTTATAGTAAAAAATAAGAGCGGGAAAGTTTAGCGGAAAATTTTGAAGCCAAAAGATTAGAGGGGATTTTCAGCGAAAAATTTTGGAGCCATAAAATTAGCGGGAATTTTTAGCAGAAAATTTTGGAGACAAAAGATTAGTCAGAATTTTTAACCTAATTTTAATACTAATTATAGTATTAAATAAACTAATTTTAATACTAATTATATATTTTGTAACATAATTTTAAATAAAAGCTTTGTGTTTAAGTAAAATAACAGTACCGAGGACAAGTCCTCGGCAATAATATTTCATTCCCCCACCACCCCAAACAATTTTAGTTATCCCGCCAATACACTAAACGACAAAATTTTTTGGATTTGCCGAGGACTTGTCCTCGGCAAATGTCCATGAAAAAAACCGCAATAATACAGATCCACATATTTGAGTTACCAACACTTAAACAAAAATAAAACTTTTATCAATTAACATCAACACCACACCACCACTACACCACCGGCACCACCACACACAAGCACCACTGTGCACTTTCCTCAACCCCTCTCCTCGTTTATAATTCTTTCCTCAACCCTCTCCTTGTTTAATTCTCTTCTTCTCGAGGAGATAGGTTATAGGCCGGGTGATTTTAGAAAAATCTTGAATAAACCTACGATAGAAACCGGCATGACCCAAAAAGCTCCTAATACCTTTGACGGTAGTGGGATGAGGTAATTTCGTGATGACATCAACTTTGGCTTTGTCAACCTCAATCCCGTTCTTTGAAATTTTATGGCCGAGGACAATGCCCTCTTTGACCATAAAGTGACTCTTCTCCCAATTTAGACATAACCTTGTGTCTTCACAACGTTTGAGCATGTTGTCTAAATGGGAGAAACATGATTGAATGAATCCCCAATGACTGAGAAATCATCCATAAAGACCTCCATAGTTTTCCCGATCATGTCGGAAAATATGGCCATCATACATCTTTGAAACGTGCCCGGAGCATTACATAAACCAAATGGCATACGTTTATAGGCAAATGTTCCATAGGGGCACATGAAAGTGGTCTTTTCCTGATCCTGCGGATCAATGGGAATCTGAAAGTAACCCGAGAAACCATCGAGGAAGCAATAGTTCTCATTCCCCGCTAATCTCTCGAGCATCTGATCTTTAAAGGGCAGAGGAAAATGGTCTTTGCGGGTGGCGTCATTTAACTTGCGATAGTCAATGCAGACACGCCAACCCGTAATCAATCGAGTTGGAATCAACTCGTTTTCTTCGTTAGTGACAACGGTAATGCCACCCATTTTTGGAACGCAGTGTATTGGGCTAACCCAAGGACTGTCCAAGATAGGGTAAATCAATCTGGCATCAAGAAGTTTTAAAACTTCTTGTTTGATGACCTCATGAATTTTTGGATTTACCCTTCTTTATTGTTGGACTACTGGTTTGAAGTCATCCTCCATTAAAATTTTGTGGCTACAAAATTCGGGATCAATGCCCTTGATGTCGGAGAGTCTCCAAGCAATTGCTTGCTTGTGTGACTTCAAAACCTTTATTAGACTAGCCTTTTCCTCAACACTTAAATCTTTAGCAATTATGACGGATAATTTATCATCACCCTCTAGAAATGCATATTCAAGATGAGGCGGCAAGTCCTTAAAGTTCAACCACAGGAAAGTTATCACTTATCTCAACATTTTTGACTTCCTCTTTATGAAGTTGTTATGGTAGAACAGGAAGAGGAGAAGGATCTTCGTTTACTAATTTCTCAAGTAGGAGAATATCTCTCTCGGGGTCAATCTCTTGGTTATCGATTCCATCGGGAATCGAATCACTCTTGAGAAAGGCCTCAATTTCTTCTAAGACGAAGTCACTTCCCTCAAACGGAGTGAGGCAAGGAGAAGAATTAGCAATGATGGGATAAGAAGATGGAGTGAAGTTTTCACTCGTAGAAATCATCAATGAAACCTAAAACCTCTTGAGCGTACTCCTCAGCAGCAACATCAATGACATCTATTCGGTTTACCGATTCAGAGTCATAATTTGAGGAGTACCTCGAAGTTTGATCGAGGTTGAAGGTGATTGCTTCCGCTCCAACACGCAATGTGATCTCTTGCTCAAATACATCGATAAGAGCACGCCCAGTTCTAAGGAATCCCCTTCCAAGAATGAGAGGGACCCTTGAATAGGCATCAAAGTCAACAATCACAAAATCTGCCGGAAAATGGAACTTTCCCACTTTAACGAATACGTCCTCGGCGATGCCAAATGGACGAGAAATTGAACGATCGGCAAGCTCTAAAGTCATGCACGTGGGAGTGAGTTCGGGAAGAGAGAGTTTCTTCCACACAGAATATGGCATCAAGTTAATGCTAGCACCTAGATCGGCCAAGGCGAAGCATTCAACCATACCCGGAAAAATACAAGGAATGAGAAATTTTCCGGGGTCTCCAAGCTTCTCGGGAAGCTTTTTCAAAAGAACTGCTGAGCAGTTCTCATTCAACAGAGTTCTAGCCATCTTAAAGAGTTTTTCCTTATTACTTAACAGATTCTTGATTGTTGATGCAAATTTGGGCATCAAGAGAATAACATCCGCGAAGCTAATGTCAAAGTGCAAATCTTGAAAGATTTGGAAAAATTTATCCATTTGGTGACTAGCCTTTTCGCGGAGCTTTTGTTCATTGAGACGTGATGGGTAAGGAATAGAAGTTTTGGATTTAGGGTTGTCCACTAGAGTTTCTGGCGGTTCAAAGACAACTCCAGGCTTACATCTGGTTTTTAGAATAACTTGATGTTAGACTTAAGCGATACTTCGTGAACTAGGAGATTGCACCTTGTCCGTTGTCACCTAAGGTTCACGTTCCACTACCTTTGGAGGAGAGGAAGAAGAGGTAGTAGGAATCGCGGGTTCATCATAAGAAGCACCACTTCTAGTTGTGATCGCCTTAGCATCGCCCCTCGGGTTAGCGATCGTGTTGCTCGAAAGTGTTCCTGAGCCCGAGGGTCGATCATTTAAAGACTTCTTGATGTCAGAAATCTGGCTGACCAACAACTTGTTCAACTCTTCTTGGGATTTCATGAATTGCTTTAACAACTCGTCAGATGAAGGCCCAGTTGGAAAAATTGCTTGATTTTGGTTATTAAAATTTTGAGCACGGTTGTTCTGATTGGGGCCTTGATTTTGAAAATTACCCTGATTAGGGTTGTTGTTTCCATGAAAATATCCGGGGTTGAAATTACCCTGACCTTGGTTCCGATTAAAGTTTCCTTGATTTTGGAAACCTTGGTTTTGACTTTGAAAATCGTGACCTTGATTGAAGTTACCTTGGTTTTGAAAACCTTGGTTCACTCTATTTTGATTTTGGTTACGGTTTTGGATATTTTGGTTTTGATTAAAACCAGATGGTCCAGGGTAATGATTAGGACGATAGTTCGGGTCCATAGGAGGGCGATATTGATTGCCTCCTTGATTTTGGGACCCGGCAACAGCATGAGCTTCAAACGGGGAACCATCAGTAGCTGTGCAATTGTAGTAGGCATGCGGCCCACCACAAGTCACACAGACTTCCACTTTTTTAACCTCAGCAGGTGGAGGATGTTGTGGAAAGGAAACTTTCTTTTGTTGGGCAAGAACCAAAGCTTGAATAGCTTCAGTGAGCTTGTCAATCTTAGCATCCGTGCTAGACTGACCCACAGAAGATGAAGTAGAAGGACCCGCACTAATTTGGGAAACAACCGGCTTGCTTCGTGTAGAGCGGACCTTGGACTTGTTTTCTATGATTGCCAAAGCTTCTTTGGTGGTTCTACTCAAGAAATTACCTCCCACGGAGGCATTGAGAGAATCCTGATCAGCTTGGCTCACACCATTGTAGAAAGTATCGAGTTGCATCAACTATGAGAAACCATGATGTGGACACTTTCGAAGTAATTCTTTGAAACGATCCCACGCTTCACCAAATGATTCATCATATTTTTGAGTGAACTTGGTGATTTCGTTTTTAAGACTCGTGGTCTTTGAAGGTGGGAAGAATTCATTCTCAAACTTTTTTACCAAGTCTTCCCATGTCTCAATAGATCAAGGGATTTGTTTCTCAAGCTAAATCCGGGCTTGACCCTCGAGGGAGAACGGGAAGAGAAGAAGCTTGATTGATTCTGAAGGGACATTCTTGTACTTGATGGTTGACGTGATTTTGTTAAACCATCGAATATGAGCATGAGGATCATCCCTCTCAAAACCGTAGAATTGACTTGAGGTTACAAGATTAAGTAACCCGGTTTTGAGCTCAAAATTGTCAGCCACGATGGCTGGAACAACAATATTGTCTCTGTAACCCTCGATGGATGCTTGGAGAAGCTCACACATGGGGCGGTCTTCCGCCATGGTGACAGCTGAAGTGGAAACAGTACGGATCTCAAATCCGACTGTTGGTGTTGAGCGTCTTCGAGTCCTTCGAGGTTTAACAAGCTCACGTAATGGGCTCGTGGACCTAGAAGAACGAGTGCGCATGCACTAGGAACAAATCCAATCATAACAAAATCGAGGCAAAACCACAGTGAACTTAAACCAATAATCACAAGTAAGTGGCTTCTTTAAGAAAGGTACACCACTTACAAGGATACAAAGGCAAGTTTTAATCTTTTGTTTGGGAACTTATTATGTTCACACCCCCAGTTGGTAGGTGTTCTGTCTTAGTTTGCGACGGTTTATTTTTATGTAATTATTCATTTATTCACAAGAAAGAGACGAATATTTTTGGGTTTTTGTGTATGGGTGAAAAACTTTTGGAAAATATTTTTGGTATCGTTTCGTTAACCAAAATCGTATCTCTTTAAGAATCACCTTAAAAGAAACACGATATAGAAAGCGTAACGATTTGTTTTGTTTTTTGTTTTTTGTTTTTTGTTTTTTTGTTTTTTTTATTTTTTTGAATTTTTCTGGTGTTGTTAACACTTTAGGAAAAGTGTTAATGACATTTTTGTATTATGATTAAGATTTACAAAAGGTGGTGGTGTTTATACAATGGCGAATGAAAAATCACTAATCTCTAAAAAACGTTTTAGATACGCAGCAACCTCCCCGGCAGCGGCGCCAAATTTTGATTGATCCTGAATGGTCAACTAAATTAACCAATGTGAGTGGTTAACCAAGTCAAACGTCTCAGACCAACTAACCAAGGAGTACAGTGTATCCCCGGGTCGTTATGTCCCAGCGAGGTGTGCAATTGTATTTGAAAACGTTTAAAGTGATCGGGTGATTTAACAGAAGGGTAAGGAATTTGATTATTATGATTACACTACGGGATTATGATTGAGAATAGCTTAAAAACACTATATTAACAATTACTGATGATCAGATACACTAAAAACGTGAGCTAAGTCTAATAACGCGTACGTTTGATTTAAAGATATGTTAACGTACAAAATAAAACGCGGGTTTTAGAGAAATCAAATACCTACAAATATGAAAATTACATTTTTACAATCCTAATGATAAAAGAAAATTTTTGGAAAATTAAAATTATTTTTACAACTATTTAATTAATTACTAATTTCCTAATTACTTTTAATTATTTATATTACACTAAATTGTAACTAATTATGAAATTTAACTAGAAAAATGAAAATTAAATTTAGAAAAATCTAAAATGTTATAAAACTAATTTTCAAACAGAAATTATATTTTTCCTACTTTTTATCTATTTATTATTTATTATTTATTATTTTAAATACTTTTTAAACTAATTAAAATTCTAATAAATACTAAATGAGCTAAGAAAAATCTGAAACTTTTTACAAAATTATTAAATAAATACAGGAACCTAAGAAAAATATAAAAACACTAACTGCTCAAGGAAAATAAGCTAATAAGCAATAAGCTTCTTAAATAGAAGCTATCACTTTTTGTATTTTTGGTTTTTCTTAATTTTTCTTTTACAAAACTAAATATCTACTGAAATTGAACAACTTTTGTATAAACAACTAGTGTGGAACTTAAAAATAAGCTGTGTATGGGCTTATTAGCTTAACAGGTGGGTATTAAGCTTGGAAATGAGATTTTGAGCTCACAATAAGCCACAAAGTGCACACAAGCTAGAAAATAAAGTTTAAACAACTAAAAGGAACTTAAGTTAAGTTAAATCAACAAGAAAAACCAACAGAATAAGCCAACTTAAGCAAATAAGCAATCCCAAAACCAAATAGTCCACCTGAGCTATCTTGCAGGACAAGTTTAAGAGGGGGCAAGGGGGTTTGAGCTCAGATGAAGCCAAGAACAAGGTAGACAGCTGGGTGAGCTCTCAAGAGAACCAAGAGTTACCCTGTGGGGCCCAATGGTGAGGTCTGTAGGGCCCACAGAAGTTGGGTGTGTGAGACTGTTAAGCAATGAGCAGGGGAGTACTATCATATGCAAAATAAACTAACAAAAACTCAACAGGCTCACAACAAGCCACCCAATAAGCTCAAATCAACTTTTCTAATAGGCAATTTGAGTTCAGAAATAAGGGATCATAAGCAAGGACCAGGAATAAGCTCTTCAAAATTATTAGTTGGATTTAAATGAGCTAATACCTCTCAAAAGCTTCAACTGTTGGTTCAAGAAAAACTCAAATAAACACTTAAACTTAAACTAATGAGCTAAAGCCTAACTAATCCTAACCTAATGAGCTAAATAATACTGGCCAAAGCAGAAAAGAAAAGCAAATTAGAGCTTAACTACACTAATAAGCTCAAACAGACAAACACCCCTGAAGCAGGCCTAATGGAGGCAATTGTGATGGCTTTTGCAGCCCACTCACAAGCCACTAATAAGCTTCCAAGACCGAGATAAGTTGAGATTTATGAATACTAGACTACCACCTACTTGTAAAACTTAAAATGAAGTTCTTGTGATTATTTTAACTGCCCTAAAGGTTGGATAAAAAACTGCCCTATGAGACTGTCAAAATGCTTGTGCCATAGAGATCACTAAATGACCAAATTGCCTTGTAGAGAGTTAGACCTTTACTGAGATTCTTAAATCTACTCTAAATCACCACTTTGACTAAACTTTTAACAAGTAATGTGACCAATAACTGCTTATGCAAGTTTCAACTGCTCAAAACCTTTTAAGATGACAAAAGTTTCACAACTTGGCACAATATCCTAAAATCAAACTAAACTAACTAGATTATCACTATGATCCAATGGTTAAACTATTTTACGATAGATTAAAGCAACCACTATGGACCAAAACAACTTAGACAAAAAAAATATTCATGTTAACCCAAACACGTCTCAACCAGCTAAATAACAGGCAACAATAAGCTATTCCAAATAAGTTCAAAAGTGAGATCTAAGCACAAATATAAAAAGCTTATACAGTAAGCATTCCATAAAACCAATTATCATTCAAAAAGATCAAGTAAGTAGCCAGAGAGGTGCTTATGAATATGAGCAGATGAGACAATAGCAAAGGAGTAGGGCACTTAAACAGGTCACTCCAAGGCCAAATTTCAAGGAGCAAACGAATTGGAAAATGCAATTTTCTTGTTAAATCAGATAAACTAGCAACCAACTAACATAGAAAAACAATTCTTGTTTATTTCCAATTCATTTTGATTTCTATGCATTGGCTAGAAGAATGATCAATTTTGACAGTTATGAAACTATTGACTTTCACTCTTTTCACTAAAGTTGACTTAGGTGAGTTTTAATCTAACTGAATTGGCCTATTATGAGGTTACAAGTTATAATGAACCTATCCTAAACTAATTTTACAAATCCTATAGCAAATTTGAAGATTGTGACACCCTAGATCCTAACAGGTAACAATTAACTTGAGATTAAAGGCAACTTTGACTTTCTAACCAATAACCTACTGATTTCATGCGTTAACTGATCTACTATTACCTAGTGTGTTAAGTTTGCATAAAATTTCACCACTGGAATTCAAAAGTACACAGGTAAGTATGCACTTCCAAACACCCCCTTAAGTGAGACTGCCATAGGTTTTACAAAGCAAAAGGCTTACAAACTCTGAGAAACTAATAGCATACAACCGATTAAGCTATGTGAATGGTTACAGGGATAAATATCTCACACTAATAAGCAGTTTAACAGGCTAGATAAAATAAGCAAAAGTAAAGCTAATATAAACTGATTTTTACTAAGAATCAAGCCAGTGATAGCAAGACTAAAAACTAAGCATGAAAGGCAATATTAAGCCTAAATAAGCATGAAACAACAAAAAGTAAGCATTGAGATAAACTGCTAAGCAGTTGAACAGTAAATAAGAAAATAAATTGGAAATTTCTTACAATCTGTCCTTTGCATTTAAATAATGGTACCAAAACCAATCTCAACACAACCCTATGCTTCCCATGAAGCTCTAAACCATGCTATCCATCCTCCTCTTGCTTCTTTTGGATTTTATTATTATATTTTTGATATTTTCTTTATTATATTTATTTTTTATTTTTGATGAAACTGAAAATTGCACTAAAACTTGAACATTCAAACTGAAACTTATATTATTTAAGAGAAAACAAGTTACAACTAAAGTTTTACTGAAATCTAAAATTACAATAAATTCGACATAACATGAAAAATAAGCTAAAATCTACCAACCCTCTCTTCTGCCTCAAAGCTTCAATTTATAGAGTGGGATTAGGGTTTTGAGACCTTCTGAGCACTTCCCAGCTTCATTCTTGACCATAGGATCAATACAACTCAATCTTGTCCATTCATTTATTTTGGCGCCAAAGTCTTTTTGGCATCTTTCTTCTAATTGTTTGTGCCAGGAGGGGTAATTTGGACTGAGGTGTTTGGTTTGGAGTAGGTATGATGATGGAGGAGGGGGAAGTGGGGTGGTGATGATGAGGGTGAGAGGGGGTAGCAGGGGTCACGGGTGTATGGTTTTGGAGGGGGTGAAGGGTGTGTTTGACTGGTAGGATTATTAAACGGGGTGGGATTGGGCTTTTGTTATTTTGGGCTTGGCTAAAAAGGGTAGGGATTGGGCTAGGGTGTGTCGGGTTTGTTTGTTTAGTTTAAGTAAAAACCACAATGACTAAATATGTAATTGGCCGAAAGTTGAGGGGTAGCTCTGCCAATTTTCCCAATTTAGCAAAAGGACAATATTTGCCATAATTCAATAATCCAAGGGTCCTAAATGATTATTTTCCAAAAAATGATATTCAGGGACTAGTTTTGCCAGAATTCAAAGTTGAGGGACTATTATTGCCAAATTTCCAAACTTATAGCCCAAGGGTATTTCTTGCCAAGTTTTATTTACCAAAGGACCATACATGCTAATTTTCCCATTAAACACCTCCAGGGTATTTTTTGCCATTTTATGAAACTTGAGGGACCAATTTGCAAATTCTCCAAACTTTTCACCCAAGGACCCATTGTGACAACTTTTGATTTTTAAAAGCCTTGTGTTGACTTTTCTTGCAAAACAAATGTTCAGGGACTAGTTTTGTCACTTTTTGAAAGTTCAGGGACTGAAACTGCCAATTGTGCAAACTTTGTTTGTTTTTCATCTGTTTTTAAACATTTTGCAACTGAAACATATAAAACACAATTCCTGGAATATTTTCAGTATTTTGATGCACATTTGAGTGTTTTCAGATGTTTTGCAGTTCAGATTTGACCAAAAATGATGAGTGTTTGAGCACTCATCAATCCCCCACATTAAACTATTGTTAGTCTCTAGCAATCTTTTGAGAAAACTTAATGGATTTGAATCTCTTTACCAAAATCCATTACTTCTGGAGTAGCCAAATGTTTCAGTTCAAGTAAGAACTATGGTACACTGATAACCATGTGATTTTAAGTAAACCACCAGCTTTCAACGGTTTTGATTTGTGTTTACCAGAAGCCGTTTGCTTCTGGACTAGCCAACTCTTGATGGAATATAGTCATCATCTTGGTGAGTTGATTACCAATTATGGTTTTCCACTGCCTTTACCACAAGCCATAATCTTGCGGGCTAGCAAACTCTTTTACTTTTTAGGATATGGCGAGTTGAATATCATACAATTTTTGGCAAATTGTCAGCCATAAACGGATTTGAGGTATCTTTACCAAGAGCCGTTTGCTCCTGGATTAGCCAATCCCTTTGTCGGTTAGACATGGCGGACTGATAACCACAAAAATTTTGAAATAAAGTGATTTTTTTTTTTTTTTTAAATTTTAGGCAAAAAATGGGGGTACTAGAGGATATAATGTGATAAAATTTGCTAGAATTCCCCCCCCCCCCCCCCACACTTAGAATTGAATATTGTCCTTAATATTCAAAGTCCCGGCTATTATGCCGAGTTGCCGACTCTCTGAACGTAAAAAGATAATATTATAAGCTAACTGTGGGAACATCATTTTTCATTTTTCACTTTATTTATATATAGACATACAACACACATTTTTTTTTGACAAAGATATATACATTGCAAACAGCAGCAAGGGACGGCCACTCCCCCACACTAGGTTGTTAGAAAGTAGAAAGAAGTCAGAGACATGGGTGAAAACCCATGTTTATGCTATTGTTTTTGTTTATCGAGTCGCTAGCTTGACTCGATCCCCGAATTCAATTGTCCTTGGGGAAAGTTTGGAGATCCGGGACAACCATGGATGGTATGTCCTATCCAAAGTAATGTTTCACACGATGCCCATTCACTTTGAAATTTGTACCGTCATTGTACAGTCCAACGGGTTTTTAGTTTTCCCGAGAAGATCTTAAGTCTAGAGTTGAAAAGAAGGACTCGGTCACCAACGTTGAAAACATGGTTCTTGATTTTTGAGTCATGAATCTTCTTTGTCTTTTCCTTATAGATCAAAGAGTTCTCGTAAGCTTGATCACGAAGTTAATTTAATTCATTCAGTTGAACTTTTCGATGATCACCCGCAGTTTTGAGGTCAAAATTTGCATGCTTGAGGGCCCAATAGGCTTTATGCTCAAGCTCGATCGGAAGATGGCACGCTTTCCCATACACAAGCTTGTAAGGTGTACACCTGATGGGTGTTTTGTAAGCTGTACGGAAAGCCCAAAGTGCATCATCTAATTTATCCGACCACGATGCACGATTTTCACCTACAGTTCTTTCCAATATTCTCTTAATGCCTCGATTGGAAACTTCTACTTGTCCACTTGTTTGAGGGTGGTACGTAGTAGAAAGACGGTGGGTTACACCATACTTTTGCATGACTTTATCAAATTTGTCATTGCAAAAATGCGTACCACGATCACTAATTATAGCACGTGGAGTTCCAAATCGAGCAAAAAGAGCTTTCAAGAATTTTACAACAACTCGTGCATCTGTGGGTAAAGCTTTCGCTTCAACCTATTTTGACAAATAATCAACAGCCACGAGTATGTGCTTATTTCCATGAGATGACGAAAATGGCCCCATAAAATCAATACCCCATACGTCAAAGATTTCATAAACTTGAATTGCATTTTGTGGCATTTCATTCTTTTGTGAAATATTCCCGTGACGTTGACAAGCGTCACAAGATTTGACCAATTCTTGGGCATCCTTATAAATCGTGGGCCAATAGAATCCGGAATCAAACACCTTTTTGGCGGTGTAGTTAGGATTATGGTGTCCCCCCGTGGGTCCAGCATGGCAAGCCTTGAGAATGTCATTGGCTTCTTGTCCATAAACACACCACCGGATGACTTGATCCACACAGATTTGGAACAGGTAGGGGTCATCCCAGAAATAGTGTTTCACATCTTTAAAGAACTTATTTTTCTGTTGGGACGACATCCCTTTCACAACAAAGTTACTCGCATGGTACTTTGCAAAATCGGCAAACCATGGGGTAATAGAGTCTCCACGAAAGGTAACTGCATTGAGTGTCTCGAGAGGGAAGGTTTCATTAATTTATTTCCTCTCGAAGACATCTTGGTGGGGGTTTTCCAAACGGGAGAGATGATCAGCAGCTAGGTTCTCAGCTCATTTTTTATCACAAATTATGATATCAAATTCTTGTAGGAGGAGAACCCAACGGAGTAGTTTCGGCTTTGCATCTTGTTTTGCAAAGAGGTACTTCAAAGCCGAATGATCCGTATACACTATGCATTTGGTCAATATCAAATATGGCCGAAATTTTTCAAAGGCATACACCACTGCTAATAGTTCTTTTTCAGTGGTGGTGTAATGACTTTGAGCCTCGGTCATCATTTTGCTCGCATAGTGTATCGGCTGAAAATGTCTAGATTTGCGTTGTCCCAAGACTACCCCTATTGCATAATCACTAGCATCACACATGAGTTCGAAATACAATTATGACGGATAATTTATCATCACCCTCCAGAAATGCATATTCAAGATGAGGCGGCAAGTCCTTAAGTTCAACCACAGGAAAGTCATCAGTTTTCTCAACATTTTTGACTTCCTCTTTATGAAGTTGTTGTGGTAGAACAGGAAGAGGAGATGGATCTTCGTTTAATAATTTCTCAAGTAGGAGAATATCCCTCTACAGGTCAATCTCTTGGTTATCGATTCCATCGGGAATCGAATCACTCTTGAGAAAGGCCTCAATTTCTTCTAAGACGAAGTCACTTCCCTTAAACGGAGTGAGGGAAGGAGAAGAATCGGCAATGATGGGATAAGAAGATGGAGTGAAGTTTTCACTCGTAGAATCATCAATGAAACCTAAAACCTCTTGAGCGTACTCCTCAGCAGCAACATCAATGACATCTATTTGGTTTACCGATTCAGAGTCATAACTGGAGGAGTACCTCGAAGTTTGATCGAGGTTGAAGGTGATGGCTTCCGTTCCAACACACAATGTGATCTCTTGCTCAAATACATCGATAAGAGCACGCCCAGTTCTAAGGAATCCCCTTCCAAGAATGAGAGGGACCCTTGAATCGGCATCAAAGTCAACAATCACAAAATTTGCCGGAAAATGGAACTTTCCCACTTTAACGAATACGTCCTCGGCGATGCCAAGTGGACGAGAAATTGAACGATCGGCAAGCTCTAAAGTCATGCACGTGGGAGTGAGTTCTGGAAGAGAGAGTTTCTTCCACACAGAATATGGCATTAGGTTAATGCTAGCACCTAGATCGGCCAAGGTGAAGCATTCAACCATAACCGGAAAAATACAAGGAATGAGAAATTTTCCGGGGTCTCCAAGCTTCTCGGGAAGCTTTTTCAAAAGAATTGCTGCAGTTCTCATTCAACGGAGTTCTAGCCATCTCAAAGAGTTTTCCTTATTTCTTAACAGATTCTTGACTGTTGATGCAAATTTGGGCATCAAGAGAAAAGCATCCGCGAAGCTAATGTCAAAGTGCAAATCTTGAAAGATTTGGAAAAATTTATCCATTTGGTGACTAGCCTTTTCGCGGAGCTTTTGTTCATTGAGACGTGATGGGTATGGAATAGAAGTTTTGGATTTAGGGTTGTCCACTGGAGTTTTTGGTGGTTCAAAGACAACTCCAGGCTTACATCTGGTTTCTGGAATAACTTGAGGTTGGACTTGTGCGGTACTTCGTGAACTAGGAGATTGCACCTTGTCCGTTGTCACCTCAGTTTCACGTTCCACTACCTTTGGAGGAGAGGAAGAATAGGTAGTAGGAATCGCGGGTTCATCATAAGAAGTACCACTTCTAGTTGTGATCGCCTTAGCATTGGCCCTCGGGTTAGCGATTGTGTTGCTCGAAATTGTTCCTGAGCCCGAGGGTCGATCATTTAAAGACTTATTGATGTCAGAAATCTGGCTGACCAACAACTTGTTCAACTCTTATTGGGATTTTATGAATTGCTTTAACAACTCATCAGATGAAGGCCCAGTTGGAACAATGGCTTGATTTTGGTTATTAGAATTTTGAGCACGGTTGTTCTAATTGGGGCCTTTATTTTGAAAATTACACTGATTAGGGTTGTTGTTTCCATGAAAATATCCGGGGTTGAAATTACCCTGACCTTGGTTCCGATTAAAGTTTCCTTGATTTTGGAAACCTTGGTTTTGACTTTGAAAACCGTGACCTTGATTGAAGTTACCTTGGTTTTAAAAACCTTGGTTCACTCTATTTTAATTTTGGTTACGGTTTTGGACATTTTGGTTTTGATTAAAACCAGATGGTCCAGGGTAATGATTAGGACGATAGTTCGGGTCCATAGGAGGGCGGTATTGATTGCCTCCTTGATTTTGGGACCCGGCAACAGCGTGAGCTTCAAACGGGGAACCATCAGTAGCTGTGCAATTGTAGTAGGCATGCGGCCCACCACAAGTCACACAGAATTCCACTTTTTTAACCTCAGCAGGTGGAGGATGTTGTGGAAAGGAAACTTTCTTTTTTTGGGCGAGAACCAAAGCTTGAATAGCTTCAGTGAGCTTGTCAATCTTAGCATCCGTGCTAGACTGACCCACAGAATATGAAGTAGAAGAACCCGCACTAATTTGGGAAACAACCGGCTTGCTTCGTGTAGAGTGGACCTTGGACTTGTTTTCTATGATTGCCAAAGCTTCTTTGGTGGTTTTACTCAAGAAATTACCTCCCGCGGAGGCATTGAGAGAATCCTGATCAGCTTGGCTCACACCATTGTAGAAAGTATCGAGTTGCATCAACTCTGAGAAACCATGATGTGGACACTTGCGAAGTAATTCTTTGAAACGATCCCACGCTTCACCAAATGATTCATCATATTTTTGAGTGAACTTGGTGATTTCGTTTTTAAGACTCGTGGTCTTTGAAGCTGGGAAGAATTCATTCACAAACTTTTTTACCTAGTCTTCCCATGTCTCAATAGATCGAGGGGGTTGTTTCTCAAGCCAAATCCGGGCTTGACCCTCAAGGGAGAACGGGAAGAGAAGAAGCTTGATTGCTTCTGAAGGGACATTCTTGTACTTGATGGTTGACTTGATTTTGTTATACCATCGAATATGAGCATGAGGATCATCCCTCTCAAAACCGTAGAATTGACTTGAGGTTACAAGATTAAGTAACCCGGTTTTGAGCTCAAAATTGTCAGCCACGATGGCTGGAACAATGATTGGTCCCAAACGGTCAACCTAAATTGACCAGGTGAATGGTCAACTAAGTCAAACGTCTCAGACCAAATCTCCGTGGAAGTATAGTGCTTCCCCGGGTCGTTATGTCCCGACGAGGTGTGGATTGTATTCAAACGGCTTTGTGATCGGGTGAATTTGGATGGAAAGGGGTTTGTGATTGATCTGACTAAGGAATCTACAATGAAATAGCTTAAATAAGCTATATGAATAAGACAAGGAAGTAGGAAAAACCAGAAACGTTTACGTACAAAATTAAAAGTGAAAACGGAAATCTGAAAACACCCAGGGGGTGAAATTGACTTTTTTACAAACTAAAAGTTAAAAGAAAATTTTTATAAAAATAAAATAAATTTTAACACTAATTAATTATGTAATATTAATTAAATACTAATTAATACTTAATTATTAATATTTAAAAAACTTAAATATAATACAATATTAATTAAATGCTAGAAAAATGAAAATAAAATTTCTAAAATTATAAAATGACTAAAAATAAGTTTTAAAATTAAAATAAGTATTTTTGTCTTTTTGTGGTTTTTCTATTAATTAATTACTAATTAATTATTAATTACCTACAAAAACTATTTTAAATTAAGAAAAATAGAAAATGAACAGTAAAAATCACAAGAAAATTTCTAAAATTATTTTACAACATATAAAAGCTAGGAAAAATATAAAAACTAGGTTTCACTTAATAAAAACTAATTATGCTATTTAAAACTAATTATTACTTAATTATTAATAAAACTAAGATTAATTCTAATAAATACTAAATGATAAAATAAAAATCTGAAAAAATTGTTATAAATACTTTAATATAAGAGGAATTTAAGAAAAAAATAAAATAGCTAAGTACTTAATAAAAATTTAAAAATGAAAATTAAAATTAAATTACATTAAATAGAAACTATCACTTAAATTAAAACTTGGATTTTTGTTAATTTTCTTTTTGAAACTTGTTACACTATTGAAAATAAGAAACTTTTAAAAAAACAACTTTTACAAAGCTTGAAATTGAACAATTTGGACACTAAAAGGTCCAACAGTTGACTTTTGTTGACTGTGGTGGGCAAAAGCTTAAAATAAGCTCATGTGGGGCCCACAAAAGGTGAATCTGATTCAATTGAGTGTATTGGACAAGTATAAGCCAGAAAAAGCAGAAGTGAACCACAAAATAAGCAATTAAGCTCAAATGAGCACTTGGCTTATTTGTTTCAACACTGAAAATGGGACAGAGTTTGTGGAGTTGATTCAGGTGGGTCCCAGTGGTTCCAAGGTCAAATAAATGGTCCCAAACCCAAGCCTACCAGGGGGGGGGGGGTTGGGAGAAACCAAGTTTTGGATGTGGGGTCCACTATGGAGGCCAGAAACCACCACCAAAGGTGGTGGTGTGGCCACTAATCTGATGCAGCAGGGGAAACAGCCACGCTGCAGCCCACTTTGGGCAATGGTGGGGGCCCACACAAAATTCACAAAAATATAAACAAGCTAGGACTTAAAAGTTGAGGTGGTAGACAACCAAATTAAACAAGTTTCATACTCTGAATCATACCACAAAATTCTATTTAATTCATGCTATATTGAGAAAAATCTGAGAAAGTGCAATTTGACTTTTGAAACAAACTTGATATTTTGACTTTATCGAGCTTTGATCATACTAAACTAACTAGAAATGATATATTAAGCTATTCTAACATGATATTAAGCTACAACAACAATTAGTGAAAGGATTTGGGTGGTTTGGAACCCAACTGTTCCAACAGTTGGATTCTTATGGGGCTTGTTTGATGATTTTGACTTTCTACTTAACAAGTGCAAAAGTTGTGACTTGCAAGACCATTTTGGACCTATAGTAACATGTTACAACTGAAAACACTAACAAAAAACTCCCTGAGCACATTGAATAGGCCTGAGCCAAATACTCCTTTTGACAACTGAATTGGAGATTTTCAAAAACAAATGCATGACCTAAGGTGTCTTACTGATTCAAGCTACCTATATAAACTATGTGGAAGATCTACAAGCTAAATGGAGTAATGATAAGCAGAATACTAAGCTAACACCTATGTGCAATGGTGAGCTAATTAGGACAGTTAAATGGGAAATCTCAGCAATACTACAACAATTAAACTAAGAACACCCTAATAAGCTTTTAATGAGCAAAAGTAAGCAGACAATTTCATCAAAATAACACAAAGAAGTAGAAATAAAGCTCAGCTATAGTGACTGCTAAAATTTAGGGAAGAAATTCTTACAAAGGTCATATGCTCAGCCAATGGTTTCAAAACATTTCACCACCAAATCCTACAATCCCCCAGGAGTTTTAATACCTAATGGACATCCAAACTCAGCCCTGATCAGCTTTCCTCCTCTTCTTCCTTTATTTCTGAATTTCCAAGTATTTATTGGGTATTTTTGATAATTTGAGTAAACTGAATTACAAACCTTCTAAATGCTTATCAAAGCTTTTGAAAGCTTGCAAGTAACTGAATGGAGCTCAAAATAGCATTCAACAACAATGTTTAACTTTCTATGAACCAAATTAAGATTTCAAGTAAAATTGACATAAACTTAATTGGTAACTAAAGCTTGCAATGGATGATAGAAATAAAAATTCAATTATACTGGAAATGTCAATATTACAATTTAAAAACTGAAACTTACAATTAAAATTAGTTTTACCCTAAAAACAACATTATCTAAACTAAACTAAAAACCAATTAACTACTCACTACTACCCAACACTGTCTTCTCTCTTTTTCTCTTCTTTTATAAGCTTCCAGGGGTCTGTGGGACTTTTCCCACTTTGATTTAGGTCCGTTGGATGAGTATTAAGTGATCTGAGCCATTCACTTCATTTTCGCGGGAAAGTGATTTTTTTTGCAAATGGGGTAGTTTTCTTGTAGCAGAGAACAACTCTTGGACATATGTGGAGGAAAGGGTGAAAATGGTTGAGTGTGGCAGGGAAAGGGTGAATAGGGGTGATGATGGTGTTTTTAGCTATGGAGGAGGAGTAGCAGGCTATGGAGTCACGGGGTGGGAGATGAGGTGGAGGTCAAAGGCCAGGGTTGACCACACGTTTTTATTAAAGGTGGTGTTGGGCTGGGTGTTTGTGGATCAGGGAGATGGGATGGGCTTGTGGAGATATAAGGGTGAGTTATTTAAGTTGGGTTGGTTTGGTTTTGGTTTAAGTTAAATATGGTCCATTTGGTTTATTAGTGAACAAGTAAGCATAGGGACCATTTGTGTAATTGACTGAAAGTTAGGGGTAGGTTCTGCCAAATGTTCAAAGTTAATCACAAGGGTTAAACATGCCACATATTAAATTCCCAAAGTTCCTTAATGGTTATTTTTTCCAAAATGAATTGTCCGGGGACCATTTTTGCCATTTTCCAAAATTGAAGGACCAAAATTGTAATTTCTTCAATCTTTCATTCCAAGGACTAATATTGACTTTTTTTAAAATTCCCAAGGACTCAAGTTGACTTTATTTTCAAAAATATCCCACCAGGGACCAAATCTGCCAAAGTTTGAAACTCCAGGGACTAAAATTGTAAATTTCCAAAACTTTTCCAATTTTTCACCAAAGGACAAAATATGACAACTTATGATTGTAAAAGGACCTTTGGTGATAATTTTCCATATTTTGAATGACCAGGGACTAGTTTTGTCATTTTATGAAAGTTGGGGGACTGAAATTGCCAATTTTGCAAACTTTGTAGGTTTTTCATCTGTTTTTGCTCATTTTGCATCTAAAACATATAAAACACAATTTTGAAATATTTTCAGTATTTTGATGCATTATTGAGTGTTTTTGTATGTTTTGCAGTTCAGATTTGACCAAAAATGATGAGTGTGTGAGCACTCATCAATCCCCCACACTTAACTATTGCTAGTCCCTAGCAATCTTTTGAGAAAAACTTAATGGATTTTAAACTCTTTACCAAAAGCCATCACTTCTGGAGTAGCCAGGTGTGAGAACTGTGGTACACCTGATAACCGTGTGATTTTGAGCAAATCACCAGCTGTCAACAGATTTGATTAGTCTTTACCAAAAGCCGTTTGCTTCTGGACTAGCCAACTCTTGATGGAATAGTCAACATCTTGGTGAGCTGATTACCAATTATGGATTTTCCACTGCCTTTACCACAAGCCATAATCTTGTGGGCTAGCCAACTCATTTGCTTTTGGGGAGTTGAGGAACCATACAATTTTGGGCAAATTACAAGCCGTCAACGGATTTGAGATGTCTTTACCAAGAGCCATTTGCTCCTGGACTAGCCAATCTCTTTTGTCGGTTAGACAAGGCGGACTGATTACCACAAAAATTTTGAAGCATCAGTGAAAAATTTTTAAAATTTTTGAGATTTTGGCTAAAAACGGGGGTATTATATAGTAAAATGTGATAAAATTTGCTAGGATAGCGAATACCCCCCCCCCCCCCCCCCACACACACTTAGGATGAATATTGTCCTCAATATTCAAAGTCCCGGCTATTATATAGTAAAATGTGATAAAATTCGCTAGAATAGCGAATACCCCCCCCCCCCCCCCCCCCACACGTAACGATTTGTTTTGTTTGGTTTTTTTTTTTTTTTTTTTTTTTTTTTTTTTTTTTTTTTTTCTGGTGTTGTTAACACTTTAGGAAAAGTGTTAATGACGTTTTTGTATTATGATTAAGAATTACAAAAGGTGGTGGTGTTTATACAATGGCGAATGAAAAATCACTAATCTCTAAAAAACGTTTTAGATACGCAACAACCCCCCCGGCAGCGGCGCTAAATTTTGATTGATCCTGAACGGTCAACTAAATTAACTAATGTAAGTGGTCAACCAAGTTAAACGTCTCAGACCAACTAACCAAGGAGTACAGTGTATCCCCGGGTCATTATGTCCCAGCGAGGTGCGCAATTGTATTTGAAAACGTTTAAAGTGATCGGGTGATTTAACAGAAGGGTAAGGAATTTGATTATTATGATTACACTACGGGATTATGATTGAGAATAGCTTAAAAACACTATATTAACAATTACTGATGATCAGATACACTAAAAACGTGAGCTAAGTCTAATAACGCGTACGTTTGATTTAAAGATATGTTAACGTACGAAATAAAACGCGAGTTTTAGAGAAATAAAATACCTACGAATATGAAAATTACATTTTTACAATCCTAATGATAAAAGAAAATTTTTGGAAAATTAAAATTATTTTTACAACTATTTATTTAATTACTATTAATTAATTACTAATTTCCTAATTACTTTTAATTATTTAAATTACACTAAATTGTAACTAATTATGAAATTTAACTAGAAAAATGAAAATTAAATTTAGAAAAATCTAAAATATTATAAAACTAATTTTCAAACAGAAATTATATTTTTCCTACTTTTTATCTATTTATTATTAATTATTTATTATTTTAAATACTTTTTAAACTAATTAAAATTATAATAAATACTAAATGAGCTAAGAAAAATCTGAAACTTTTTACAAAATTATTAAATAAATACAGGAACCTAAGAAAAATATAAAAACACTAAGTGCTCAAGGAAAATAAGCTAATAAGCAATAAGCTTCTTAAATAGAAGCTATCACTTTTTGTATTTTTGGTTTTTCTTAATTTTTCTTTTACAAAACTAAATATCTACTGAAATTGAACAACTTTTGTAAAAACAACTAGTGGGGAACTTAAAAATAAGCTGTGTATGGGCTTATTAGCTTAACAGGTGGGTATTAAGCTTGGAAATGAGATTTTGAGCTCACAATAAGCCACAAAGTGCACACAAGCTAGAAAATAAAGTTTAAACAACTAAAAGGAACTTAAGTTAAATCAACAAGAAAAACCAACAGAATAAACCAACTTAAGCAAACAAGCAATCCCAAAACCTGTCCCAAACAGTCCACCTGAGCTATCTTGCAGGCCAAGTTTAAGAGGGGCAAGGGGGTTTGAGCTCAGATGAAGCCAAGAACAAGGTAGACAGCTGGGTGAGCTCTCAAGAGAACCAAGAGTTACGCTGTGGGGCCCACTGGTGAGGTCTGTGGGGCCCACAGAAGTTGGGTGTGTGAGACTGTTAAGCAATGAGCAGGGGAGTACTATCATATGCAAAATAAACTAACAAAAACTCAACAAGCTAACAACAAGCCACCCAATAAGCTCAAATCAACTTTTCTAATAGGCAATTTGAGTTCAGAAATAAGGGATCATAAGCAAGGACCAGGAATAAGCTCTTCAAAATTATTAGTTGGATTTAAATGAGCTAATACCTCTCAAAAGCTTCAACTGTTGGTTCAAGAAAAACTCAAATAAGCACTTAAACTTAAACTAATGAGCTAAAGACTAACTAATCCTAACCTAATGAGCTAAATAATACTGGCCAAAGCAGAAAAGAAAAGCAAATTAGAGCTTAACTACACTAATAAGCTCAAACAGACAAACACCCCTGAAGCAGGCCTAATGGAGGCAATTGTGATGGCTTTTGCAGCCCACTCACAAGCCACAAATAAGCTTCCAAGACTAAGATAAGCTGAGATTTATGAATACTAGACTACCACCTACTTGTAAAACTTAAAATGAAGTTCTTGTGATTATTTTAACTGCCCTAAAGGTTGAATAAAAAACTGCCCTATGAGACTGTCAAAATTCTTGTGCCACAGATATCACTAAATGACCAAATTGCCTTGTAGAGAGTTAGACCTTTACTGAAATTCTTAAATCTACTCCAAATCACCACTTTGACTAAACTTTTAACAAGTAATGTGACCAATAACTACTTATGCAAGTTTCAACTGCTCAAAACCTTTTAAGATGACAAAACTTTCACAACTTGGCACAATATCCTAAAATCAAACTAAACTAACTAGATTATCACTCTAATCCACTGGTTAAACTATTTTATGCCAGATTAAAGCAACCAATATGGACCAAAACAACTTAGACAAAAAAAGGATTCATGTTAACCCAAACAGGTCTCAACCAGGTAACTAACAGGCAACAATAAGCTATTCCAAATAAGTTCAAAAGTAAGATCCAAGCACAAATATAAAAAGCTTATACAGTAAGCTTTCTAGAAATCCAATTATCATTCAAAAAGATCAAGTAAGTAGCTAGAGAGGTGCTTATGAACATGAGCAGATGGGACAATAGCAAAGGAGCATGGCACTTAAACACTCAAACAGGTCACTCCAAGACCAAATTTCAAGGAGCAAATGAATTGGAAAATGCAATTTTCCTGTTGAATCAGATAAACTAGCAACCAACTAACATAGAAAAACAATTCTTGTTTATTTCCAATTCATTTTCATTCCTATGCATTGGCTAGAAGAATGATCAATTTTGACAGTTATGAAATTATTGACTTTCACTCTTTTCACTAAAGTTGACTTAGGTGAGTTTTAATCTAACTGAGTTGGCCTATTATGAGCTTACAAGTTATAATGAACCTATTCTAAACTAATTTGAGAAATCCTATAGCTAATTTGAAGATTGTGACACCCTAAATCCTAACAGTTAACAATTAACTTGAGATTAAAGGCAACTTTAACTTTCTAACCAATAACCTATTGATTTCATGCATTAACTGGTCTACTGTTACCTAGTGTGTTAAGTTTGCATAAAATTTCACCACTGGAATTCACAAGTACACAGGTAAGTATACACTTCCAAACACCCCCTTAAGTGAGACTGCAATAGGTTTTACAAAGCAAAAGGCTTCCAAACTCAGAGAAACTAATAGCATACAACTGATTAAGCTATGTGAATGGTTACAGGGATAAATATCTCACAATAATAAGCAGTTTAACAGGCTAGATAAAATAAGCAAAAGTAAAGCTAATTTAAAATGATTTTTACTAAGAATCAAGCTAGTGATAGCAAGACTAAAAACTAAGCATGAAAAGCAATATTAAGCCTAAATAAGCATGAAACAACAAAAAGTAAGCATTGAGATAAACTGCTAAGCAGTTGAACAGTAAATAAGAGAAAAAATTGGAAATTTCTTACAATCTGTCCTTTGCATTTAAATAATGGCACCAAAACCAATCTCAACACAACCCTATGCTTCCCATGAAGCTCTAAACCATGCTATCCATCCTCCTCTTGCTTCTTCTGGATTTTATTATTATATTTTTTGATATTTTCTTTATTATATTTATTTTTTATTTTTGATGAAACTGAAAATTGCACTAAAACTTGAACATTCAAACTGAAACTTATATTATTTAAGAGAAAACAAGTTACAACTAAAGTTTTACTTAAATCTAAAATTACAATAAATTCGACATAACATGAAAAATAAGCTAAAATCTACCAACTCTCTCTTCTGCCTCAAAGCTTCAATTTATAGAGTGGGATTAGGATTTTGAGACCTTCTGAGCACTTCCCAGCTTCATTCTTGACCATAGGATCAATACAACTCAATCTTGTCCCTTCATTTATTTTGGCGCCAAAGTCTTTTTGGCATCTTTCTTCTAATTGCTTGTACTAGGAGGGGTAATTTGGACTGAGGTGTTTGGTTTGGAGTAGGTATGATGATGGAGGAGGGGGAAGTGGGGTGGTGATGATGAGGGTGACAGGGGGTAGCAGGGGTCACGGGTGTATGGTTTTGGAGGGGATGAAGGGTGTGTTTGACTTTTGGTTTGACTGGTAGGATTATTAAACAGGGTGGGATTGGGCTTTTGTTATTTTGGGCTTGGCTAAAAAGGGTAGGGATTGGGCTAGGGCGTGTTGGGTTTGTTTGTTTAGTTTAAGTAAAAACCACAAGGACTAAATATGTAATTGGCCGAAAGTTGAGGGGTAGTTCTGCCAATTTTCCCAAGTTATCAAAAGGACAATATTTGCCATAATTCAATAATCCAAGGGTCCTAAATGATTATTTTCCAAAAAATGATATTCAGGGACTAGTTTTGCTAGAATTTAAAGTTGAGGGACTATTATTGCCAAATTTCCAAACTTATAGCCTAAGGGTATTTCTTGCCAAGTTTTATTTACCAAAGGACCATACATGCTATTTTTCCCATTAAACACCTCCAGGGTATTTTCTGCCATTTTATGAAACTTGAGGGACCAATTTGCAAATTCTCCAAACTTTTCACCCAAGGACCCGTTGTTACAACTTTTGATTTTTAAAAGCCTTGGGTTGATTTTCTTGCAAAACAAATGTTCAGGGACTAGTTTTGTCACTTTTTGAAAGTTCGGGGACTAAAACTGCCAATTATGCAAACTTTGTTCGTTTTTCATCTGTTTTTAAATATTTTGCATCTGAAACATATAAAACACAATTCCTGGAATATTTTCAGTATTTTGATGCACATTTGAGTGTTTTGATATGTTTTGCAGTTCATATTTGACTAAAAATGATGAGTGTTTGAGCAATCATCAGGTTTTCTGTGGCCCAATAATGGCAAGGAGGGCCCATTAATATTTAACGTATTTATATAGAAGACTAAGAAAAATATGGCCCTCTTTAAGTGAAGGCACGATGCGATGGTATCACTTGCACACCCCTTGAGCCTCCTTTTTTTATGTGAGACAAAACATCCCAATTTTCAATAACGAGTATAACTTAGGTTTGGTTAAAATATATTTGTTTTAACGTTTATGTGTGTTTACTTGACAATTCGACAATGATCATACTATGTGTGTTTGACTTTCATGCATGTATTTCATCTATATTTGTGTATGTGTAAAATTTAGGATAATATTATTAGGCTTAGATTAACAAAAATAAATAAATAAATAAATAAAAATAAAAATAATAAATAAAGAAAAATAGCAAAAAGAAAAGTTACGTAAAAAAAGTTTATAGTACAAATTGGCCACGACAAAATATAAACGGTTAAAAACCAAAATAACTGAAAATCCGAACTAAAGCTGATGAAAAATTGATCTAATAAAACAGAAAAAAATGATCGATTTCAATTTTAGGTTTTATAAAAACCAGATGCTTTGGTTCGGTTTCAGTTTTAGCAAAAAAGCAACCTAAATCGAAAATGATTTGTGGGCATAATTAATGGACATAAAGATAGACTTACAAATGTGCTTGCTGGAAATGAGAGATTGATTTAGTGAGTAATGATGAGAGATAATGTATGTATAACACTTACCAATTTATTTATTATTTATTATTTTTTTTATTTTTTTAAATATAACTTCATTTCAATTATTATTATTATTATTATTATTATTTTTTTTTTTTATTATTTTTTTTATTTTTTTTTTTTGAACTTATCATTTCAATTAAATAACCAACCAGATTTTAACGACCACGTGGTGTCTTATAGTGTACATAACACTCGGAACAAACTAGGTTTAATGACCATCAATATTTGACATTTGTTTTTGATTAGTTGTACCAAAACTAGATCGTATTCTTTTATTTTCCTTCTTTTACTTTTGGAAAAGTAAAAACGGAGTCGTAGTCATGGTGTTTGCATTTGTTAGTTTGGTATGTCACAAAACAACTATGATCAAGGGAGTAAGATTAACTCAAAGTTTAACGTCAAATTATCAAAATCAATAAGAATGTCTTAAACCATACCTTATTTCAATCTTAATCCAAAAATAAGATTCCGTAGTTTGCATTTGAAGTTGCTTTAATTTGCTTAATATACACAACAAAACATCAACTAAGTTAGGCCAACGGTTGCGACATACTTGTAGTTGTTGTTATCTTCTTCTATATTTCATATCATTGCCTTGGAATCAAAGCAAAGCAGTTGTTATAGTTATTGGCTACCATCTCCAACCATCCTTTATTTCCCTACCTTATATCTCTTTCTTTTATTTTCATTTTGTCTTCATATCCTCTGCCCAAATTCTAGCTCAATAACTCTCGTCTTTCGGTTTTAAAACAACGTTTTTTCTTGAACCTTGTATGATCGGTATCTTGAAGTTATTATAGTTTTATTGAGGTTCTGGTCACCATATTATTTCTTGAAGTTATTAGCCTGGCCAAAATGGATTCTTGAAGTTTTGATACACCCATAATATTTTCTTGAAGCTCAAGTCTTGTACTAATGATCAAAATTTTAAATTTTTAATCTTGTCCACATAAACTTTTGAGGTTCAATTCTCATCCATATAAGGAGTTTTGATCATGCCAATATCTCTGTCTTGAAATCTTGATCCTACCCTATATCGTTTTCTTGTTGGATTCACAAAGTTATATTTCTGCCCATATCAGTTTCTTGAATTGTCAAGCCTAGGCACATTGGTTTTCTAACTTATTTTGTTATCTACATGAAACAATAAAGAAAAACAAGTTCTTTAAGTTTCTTGAAAGCAAAGTTTCATGTGTGTAGGTTAGTCTAAAGGTATATATTCATACCAAAGCCAAAAGTTGCAGCTTTCTATATTTCAATGAATACGAGATACTTTTTTACACCAGAATCATTATGCAACTCAGCCGTGGCAATATCATTTGCATTGGTTCCAGCGGCTAGAGAAGAGGGGACGACGACCGAAGACATGGGCCCAAGAAATCGGGCTACAACGCGGGCCACAACTAGTATCCCTTCTTCTTTGTTGGTAAGAATGGCAATTAGGATATCAAGGGCAAGGTGGTATAGTTTTGCAAGAAGGGTGTTTCTTTACCAAAATGGGTCAAGGTCGGATATTGCGTCGAACCCATTTAATACGGGTTCTTGGATGTTTATGGAGTTAATTGGTTTGGTTTTTCAGATTGTGATGATAGCATATACTCTATCAGTTTCCAAAGAAGAGAAACCAGTTTGGCCCATGAGAACATGGGTTTCCGGGTATGGAACCGGGTGTGTGCTTAGTTTGGCCATATTGTTATGGCGATATCGGGTTTTTTGTTGGTCCCAAGTTGGAGTAGAACATAACGGTAACATTGAAGATTCAAGGTAACCAAAAGTTCATATATCTTATGTTCCAAAATTGTAATACTTTCTACTTTTTGTCATCTAAAAATTTAATCATATTTTTTATTTATTTATTTATTTATTTTTTTGAGTAACATAAAGATTACTCCATTAAAGGTGGTTTAGCGAAAACTAAAGACTTTTATTTATAATATTTCATGCTTTAAAATACTCGTATACAATTTTCCTAATGCTGTAAATATTAACAACATTTGATTATTTTTATTGATTATTTTCTAATATTACTTCACAAATTGAACATTTGATTAATTTAGAAGTTTAAATGCTAATAGCAAATAATACTATGGGCCAAGGGTATAGCCCAGAAAATAGCCATGCCCAACTCAACACCTATAACCAAAAGTTGTAGCCCAAATGACTATGCAGTCTAGAGTAATTTTGTGGTTACTAATATACTATTACATGCAGGAACATGCAAATAATGAACAAATCTCGAACAATTCTGGAGCTATTCTTTGCAATATGGTTCGTGATGGGGAACGTTTGGGTATTTGATTCACGCTTTGGAACGTTTAGGAAAGCTCCAAAACTCGACGTGCTTTGCATCTCTTTACTTGCTTGGAACGCAATTACCTACTCATTCCCGTTCATATTATTTTTATTTCTTTGTTGTTTTGTGCCACTTATTAGTAATATCCTTGGCTACAATATGAATTCTGGCTCGACCAATCGTGGTGCATCTGAAGATCAGATATCTAAGCTACCTGTATTGAAATACAAAGAAAGTGAATTACCTGATTTAGAACATGGAAAAGCCATCGTGGATAGCTCAACCACTGTAAGTATATAACACACAAATGTCCTACTATGGTACAATTTGAACTCAAAATGTCATAATGTTATTATACGTAATGTTAACAAGATATGTATTTACAGGAATGTTGTATATGCTTAGCGAAATACAAGGAGAAGGATGAAATGAGACGATTGGGATGCTCACATATATTCCATATGAAATGTGTGGATCAATGGCTCAAAATAGTATCATGTTGTCCTCTTTGCAAGCAAGAGTTGGAACGATAACATGATATACGGGTATCCATGTTACCAGTGTATAGTATCATGCATGACACATGAATGGGCAGCATAAATATTGATCTAATTTTTCTTTCAAGATATATACAGAACTTGTAAAAAGATTTGGTTATTAGGGTGAAAGGTGCATGGGTATAAATTGTTGTTCACCAACGTTATCGATTTGTTTGTTTATATCATTTTTGTTTCTTGTTTTCTGTTTTTGTGTAAATCATTTGAATGCACAGCCTTTTTATGAATTAAGAGCGTCGTTTTATATGTTTATACGATTTTGGATTAATGCATCATATGGGTTATTGAACTTGTAGAAACGTTTCAAATAATCTATTGATCAGATCGATCTTTGTGTTCTAATACAATAATAAAAATCCACCATTAATTTATTTTTTTCCCAATGATAATGCATGCGGCGGGTTGGGTCAGGTCCAAAGACAGATCCATACATCTCAAGAAGTTTCACTCGTTATTTAATCCAATATATAGTCAGGTATTTGTTCGGTATTTTTCTTTCTGCGGTGACAATCCGATTAAAAGATTTGTATACGAAAAATTGAATCAGCGAGTTGTGAAAGTAAAAACACGACTTAATTAAGTCGGTAATTTAGTAATTTATTTCGAGATTTGTGTAGAGATGATTGTGTTGGTGATAAGGTGATGAAGGAGACTCTAGGGAAGAAGACGGAGGTCAATAAAAAGTGAATGTAAGAGGAATGATGCGGGAAAATTAAGATGATCCACTGACACGTTAAATCTAGTTTTAATATTTATATATGGACTGACTTAACAAGTAGACTAAAACACTTACAGGCATTGTAGTCGACGATGTATACACAGACTTTGTAAGAGCAGGTCGTTTGCAGAGTGATGAATGAAATTGAAATAAGACAAAAATAGGTCCCTGAACTTTCTCTAAAACATCGCATGGGGCCCAAGTTCAAGAAAATCATCGTAGGGAGTCCAAAACACTAGTTTTAGTGTCCGATTGCGTCCCTTGACCCGTAATGATGAGGTCAACGCTCCTTTTGTGTTATATTTTCAAGGGCATAATAGTCAAAAACATATTTTTAACCATATGTATTTAAATCTAACCCAAAGTTGTATCATATTAATGTTTCCCTCTTGCTTAAATACTCTAAAAACCCTAAATTAGTAGCAACACACATGCAACCCAAATCACTAACAATGGCACGAAAAGATAATGGGAAGCCTTTGTACAATGGGCCGAGGAAATAGCATCGCTCCAATGAAGACTGCTTGGATTTTAAGAAGGAGAAGGAAGAGGTTGTCGACTATGTGTTATTACCAAAGTTTGATGATTTGGAAACAAGGATTAAAAATCTTGAAGCTATATTTAAATATCTAAAGCAAAGGAAGGAAATGAAGGAAAATGGTGATAGGGAAAGTTGTGGCTCTCTAGCTAAGTGTATGTTTAGATGATAGGGAAGTTTGTAATGATTATCAACATGAAACCGATAAATAAAAATTTGGGTTTTTTACTAAATGATAGTGTTCGGCAATCAAAAGGTTGCTTCTTGTTGTTAATTGGTTAGTTTGACTTTTATAAGTCAATTTGGCAATTTGACTATTCGATGTCAAAGTAACTAAACGATTTGCCTTTTTCAATATAGTGGGTGTTTGGATTAGCATTTGCATTTTGGAATTACATGTTATAATATGTAAAGCATTTGCATTCGAACACATGTAACAATTTACAATTACTGGGTATGGTTTGAAGATAGGTTCCATGCATCAGATGTTAAGTGGCCAGTGTGTTTGGTTTTGGTGATACAAAGGTGTGATGGATTTTGTTGGAACACATCTTGCATTTGTTTAGTTTGACTTTTTAAAGGTCAACCGACAAAGTAATATTTACACACAGAATATAACCTATAAGAGAAACAAACACATATTGTAAGATAATCAACCATTTAGCAAGTTGACTTATAGTAGTCAACTGGGGGATCATTTTTTGCTACAACATGAAAGTGACTTACACTAGTGAACTGGGGAAACATATGCTGATACACATGAAAATTACTTAGAACATTGTCTGATACAAGGTTCTGCTTATACAAAAATGGAAAAGATGATGCAACTCCCACTAAACAACCTTCACCTGATGAACCTTCTAACGATGTGCATACTGGAACTAGATGATCAATAAACAAAACATTCAACCTTACACTGATGATTAAACTGCTAAAGTGCCTGCAAAAACAAGTATAAAAACACCAAATATTCAAATTAGATAAGGTATAATTGATGTAACAAAATATGAAACACAAGCCATGCAACTCAACATTGAAACCTTACCTAGGATTGCTTGTTGGCAAAATGGGCAAGTACGTAGTTGGTAACCCTTTCACAGCACCTAAAAGGTTTTTTTAACTCCACTAGGCAGAAGACCACCATCACTAGTAGCTCTTTTTGCAACACTATCAACAGTAGCCATGTTTGTAGCATCAAAACTAGTATACTCAATAGTAGCCATGTTTGCACCATCAAAACCAGTATCACTGGTACAAAAAGTTGTATTGGTTACGCAAAAAATGTGTGACGATATTCCTATAGTCTCACACATTTTTTTCGTTGTGTGTCACCATAGGTCCCGCCACCGTAGGTGGCATATGGTCACATTGTTGAGTTCGTGGCCTTTTTCATCGAAAAAGAGTGACCAAAACCCCGAATATGTGTGATAAATTAGGCACAAGTTTTGTTGGATTAGTCATTATCAGTGATCGTAAACACTTTATAGTCATGCGAATGTTTTTTGAGAGTAACTATTTTTCAACCTTTGGCCACATAAATAAATAATATATGTGACATTTGAGATGATATATTCAAGTAAATGTGTATTTTATGTGACTATTTCCTGTCCTGTGGCCACATGAATATACAATAAATGTGACGTTTGTGATGATTTAGTCACACAATGGGTGTTGTTTTTTTGGAGTTACTTACATACAATTTAACACAAAGTGGCCAAAAGTGTAAATAAGTGTGACCATATGCTGTTTAAAGTGAAGAAATGTGTATTTTGTGTAACTATTGATCATCCAATGGCTACGTGAATTTTATGTTTGTGTGGCCTTTTGTAATATTTAGTCACACAAAGCATGTTTGTTTTGGGTATTTAGTCACATACCATTAACCAAACAGTGGCCAAAAGTGTAAATAAGTGTGACCATATGCTGTTTAAAGTGAAGAAATGTGTATTTTGTGTGACTATTGATCATCCAATGGCCACATGAATTTTATGTTTGTGTGGCCTTTTGTAATATTTAGTCATACAAAGCATGTTTGTTTTGGGTATTTAGTCACATACCATTAAGCAAACAGTGGCCAAAAGTGTTAATAAATGTGACCATATGCTGTTTAAAGTAAAGAAATGTGTATTTTGTGTGACTATTGATCATCCAATGGCCACGTGAATTTTATGTTTGTATGGCCTTTTGTAATATTTAGTCACATAAATCATGTTTGTTTTGGGTATTTAATCACATACCATTTAGGAAACAGTGGCCAAAAGTGTTAATAAGTGTGGCCGTATGCTGTTTAAAGTGAAGAAATGTGTATTTTGTGTGACTATAGATCATCCAATGGCCATGTGAATTTTATGTTTGTGTGGCCTTCGGTAATATTTAGTCACACAACGACTAAAGCAAACAGTGACCAAAAGTGTTAATAAGTGTGACTATATGCATCTTTTAGTCACATTTAAAAAATCAATATATATCAAAACAATTCAAATATATATCAGAAAAAATTCAAATACAATAAAATTGGAATGTATATAACTGAACAAAATATAAAATTGGACATCCTGTTATACACCAAGGAGTCCTAGTCGGCTTACAATAGTTTCTTTATAAGTATCTATAATCTTTTCCATAAGCAAGTAGTAACTTCGAGCGGTCTTAATCTGTGAGCAGTACCAACTTTAACTAGCAGTAGTAACTTTTGTACTAGCAGTAGTAAATACTTGGCACATTTTATTTGAAGTTCATGAGCTGCACTAAATCCATCTAAGTAATATTAACACAAACATGATCAGCAGTAATTCAAACAACATCATGAAGACTTTTAATACAAAACAATGAACATACTAATAAAATTTGCAGTTAAACTTACAAGTTTTTCTCCCATTGATCTAATCTCATCATCTGGATATAAAAGCCTTGAAAATGTAGGCTGCTGCATATCAACACATCAGGATGAGAGCAGAACTATAACATGTCAAAGCTCACAACATAACAAAACTAGATGAGCCACTGGTTCAACTATCTGCACAAATATGATAGGAGAGTTAATACTAGTACCACGTTAGTACTGCTGGAGAAGAGTTACTACTGCTAGTGTATATATATATATATATATATATATATATATATATATATATATATATATATATATATATATATATATATATATATATATAACCATTTTAACTGCAAGAACTACGAAAATCACTTTTTTACTACTAATAATGCATAATGTATATCATGTCAATGCATAATGGCATTTTTGAAATTATTTGTAACTTAAATTAATAGATAAAATTAAATTAAGGGCAAAATGGGAATGAATTTTTCCATAAAAAAAGGGATTGAATATCAAAAACCATTTCATATATTTCTTTCACTATTCAGATTTATCTCTCCATATAAATCTCACCTTCACTTTTTATCTCTTCCCTCAAGAACCCTAGCCACCCCCTCTTTCAGATCTAGTCGACCATCAACAACGAGTAAGTTTTTTTCACCATAAGTTCTAAGCCTTTCCGTATTTAATTTATTAAGATCACATAAATAATTATCTTGATTTGCATATATGTTTACTGTAAGCCGAATTAAAAAAAGATTTTCTGCTAGTTGGATAGCTTATGATCGAATAACTCAATAACATAAATAGTGATCCATCTATTGATTAGTCTTTTAAATTGTAAGTAATAGTATTTGTATTTATGCTTTTAGAAATTTGTATTTTAATTGTATTTAATCGATATCGACAAGTTTGTATATAATATTTATGTTCTTGGTTTGTTATAAATTTTATTATATTAAAAAACTTATATGCACCTTGAAAGGGAAAAAGAACATGTATGCACTTTCACTAATAGAAAACATGTATGCACTTTGACTATTTGGGGAAAAAAAACATTCATGCACCTTGAGATTTCAAAAAAATAATGATTAGGCTTAAAAAACATGTATGCACCGTAACTATCTGAAAACATGTTAGCATTACCAAAAAAAAAAAAAAAAAAAAAAAAAAAAAAAAAAAAAAAAAAAAAACGAATTTTAAGATAAAAATCATAAAAACAGGAATTATAAAAAAAACAAAAACAATATGAAAATGTCTTTTACTATTATACCCTTTTGAATTAAATAAAAAAAACAAAATGCTATGGAGCATTAGATGATGTACATTGTGTATTATTAGTTGTAAAAGAGTGGTTCTCGCAGTTCTTGCAGATAAGGTGGTTCTCGTAAGAAAGGGACCCTATATATATATATATATATATATATATATATATATATATATATATATATATATATATATATATATATATATATATATAACAGAATGTATATAAATAAAGCAAATATATATACAATTGTATTTCAAATTCAATAAAAAATCGAATGTATATAAATGAAGTAAATATATATAAAATTGTAATGTCGTATATAATCAAATTCCCAACTATCATAAGTTAAAACCTGTTGACTCTTCGCCGCCTTAGCTTGCTTTTGCAAGGTTTCACTAGAGACCAAATGTTTTCGCTTCGTTGGTACTAATTTTAGTCCAGTATTTTGTTCACTAATATTAGGTATCATAGTTGGTCGTATGTCCGATAGTTTTAACAGGTTCCTATATGTATATATAAAACACGGTACATTAGTCATGTTCGTAAAACTAAAAAAATCAAAGGTGGATGTTTTATTACTTACCACCACTGTTTCCATTACTGGTACGTTTTCCAAAGTTTCAATTGCCATTGGAGTGGTCACCTGCAATGTAAATTAAGAAATACAATGGTGTTATCATTAGAAAATGAAATTGTTAACAACATAAAAATGGCTTACATCTGAGTCTAATGGCAGTTTCTTTCTGCAAAAAAATATGAGAAATGTAAGAAATCAAGACACTAATAACGCTGCATAATATAAGATCTGCCAACCATGAAACAATAAAAATATATATGGGTTGGCTTTGGTGACTAAGATGGAGCATACCCACGCCTCGAAAATGAAGTGTGCCAGAAAATCCAGCTGAGGGAATTTTTAGCCAGGCATCCCATGTATCATCCTCACCCGTGAAAATAACATGTAGCCCTTGCAAGAAACAAGTAACGTGATTAATGCTAACATAAAAGACGACAACATTAGATGTTCCAAATATAAGTTTAACCTAAAAAACAAACATACGGGTTGCATATCAACTCGGGCGACAAATAATATACAATTGGTTGCAATTTTATGCAGTGCCAAACGTGGAACGAATAAATGTCAAACACATTACCAAGCAAGCAAATCACTAACATTTGGTACAAATGAAACAGTTTGACAAAAAGCAACTATATTTGAGTTAATTTCCTATGTAACAGATGTTATGTTAATCTTTTGATATATCACTTACGCGACTGCGATAAGCAAACTCCAACTGTTCAGCAACATCCTCCCGGAGTGGAAACCAATCAAGACTCCCTTTACGAGCAAAATAGTGGCCTCTTAGAACACGTCGATTGTCTCCATTCCAATAAACAGGAAAATTGTGTCGTCTTAATAAGTCTACCTGCAACGATTACCACCACACGAATTTATAATCAAAAACATGTTTTAGGCTAGTTTAATACACGAAAATCAATGTAAATCGTTTTATATTCGATTACACATTTAAGAAAATATAAATTAAATATATGTTTGAGCATACCCATGAACAAAGTAGGATAGGTGAGATGAGGGTGATGGTGGCTCGACTGTGATGGTGGTGGATGTGGTGGTTATCTCGAACCAAACAACCGAAGCAAAAAAAAGTCTCCCATACAGTTCCCTTGTCTTGATGACGGTGATGGCGTGGAGGAGCGATGGTTGGTGAAACCACGGAGAGATAAGGCGGTGAAGTTTGGCGGTGGTGTGAGTCGGTTCTAGAGAGAAGGAGAATAGATGAATAGATAGAAGATAGATCTGACTAAGCTAGTAGTGTTATTGTTTTGATTTTGGGTGAAGAAGGGGCGCCATATGAGCGGAGCGGGAGATTGAAATTTTGGGGAAAATTAAGGGGCGGGATCATTAAAGCACTATATTAAAATTTTTGAGATTGAAAGGCTATCAAATGAGCTCGAAATGTTTAATGAGTTGAGCTCAACCTTATATAAGTTCGAATCGAGTTATTGTTGAGTTCTCAAGCTTGTAAGTGATATAAAATATGTGCTTTTTTTAATATGTAAGTGTACTAAGTGTAAATACTTATTTATGAATGTATCAAGCTTTTCGAGCTGAAGTCGAACCAAATTCAATTCTTAGGTTATATTTCAAATTTAATTTTTGTAATAAAACACATCTTTACAGATAAATCGAGTTTTTCGAGTCAAGCTCAATCCGAGTTCAAACTTTCTCGATCCCGGATAACATATGATCGGGAGGTCCCTGGATACTTGCTTCTTAGTGTCTGTGACAAATGGTATACACCTACCAAGCCGGTGCAACCCATGCATGACCAGTGATAATGGCTAATTCACATGGGTCATGGGTCATGTGCATTAGGTTATCACTAGTCACATTCATTAATTAATGGGTATTTGACATCGATCATATGGGTCATATGCATTGGGTGGATAGTTGCTTAGAGTGTCATGTTACGATACATCCATGATTGTTGACAATTGGTAATTAACATGCATGGTTCATGGGTCATGTGCATTGGGTTATAGTGGCTTTTAGTGTAATGGAAACCATGCATGACCGGTGATAATGGCTAATTCACATGGGTCATGTGCATTAGGTTATCACTGGTCACATTAATTAATTAATGGGTATTTGATCGACATCGATCATATGGGTCATATGCATTGGGTGGATAGTTGGTTAGAGTGTCATGTTACAACACAGCCATGACTGTTGACAATTGGTAATTAACATGGGTAATGGGTCATGTGTATTGGGTTTTAGTGGCTTTTAGAGCAGTTACATTAGTAACGCATAGGGTGCGTTATTTGGCTTTTAACGTGCGTTATTCGTACGTGATTGTTGTGTATGGTCGCGTTAATGGTGCGTTAACATGCCGGGTTATTCCATTAACCCAGCGTTAAAGTGATTTTCTTAAAAAAAAAACTTTTTTTTGTCATTTTTGGCCCCTCAAAGGGAAACAGGATCAAAAGAATTGATGAGCAAAATGGCAATGGGCTCAGGGAAATGTAAAGAAGATCAACCCCCCCCCCCCCCCCAATTTATTGGGTAATGATCCATTACCCACTATTAGGTAATGGGTTATTGCATTATGCTTTGCCAAGCATATTTTTTCACTACCTTTCCCATTCTTCACCCCCTATAACCCCCTACTAAGCATTAGGGGTGTTCAAAAAACCCGAGAAACTGACAAACCAAGCATTCGGTTTCGGTTTTTACTTTTAGATATCCATGGTTAACCGAACCGAACCGTATATAATATAAATAAATTACCTGCCCCACGATGGATAGTTAAAATTTTCCAACTAACCGAACCGAACCGAACCGAACCGAACCGCCCCGTGAACACCCCTAGCAAGAGTATCAGACACACTTCATTTACACTTCTACAGTAATATATATATATATATATATATATATATATATATATATATATATATATATATATATATATATATATATATATACACAAACTTATCAAACACACTTCACACATTTTCATAATCCTCTATTTCTCTCTCACACTCACAGTTACAACTCACTCGGATCTAGGTTTTGATCCCAAATCTCAAAAAGCTGATAAGATCACAAATGAATATAATCCAAATACCCCTTTAGAGCTATTTATTCTTAGGCTTAGGTTGATTATCTGTTATAAGAGTTTCATTGCATTTGTGTTGATAGAATAAGGAAGAACATGCTGTGTTGTTTTTGTGAATAATTAGAGCAAAAGAGATATTAAGGTTTGCTTGGATTAGCTTATTTTATCTTAGGATTAGGTTGACTATCTGTTATAAGAATTATGTTGCATTTGTATTGAGAGAATAAGGAAGAAAAGTGGCGGATGTATGTGCGAATATTTAGGTTTATTTTATCTTAGGATTAGGTTGAAGTACAATAAACATATCAAGAACTTAAACATTTTTTTTCATGTATTTAGTTGCAATGAAAATATTTTTATTGCATCGTTAATATAAATTTAATATGATTTCATTGATTCATTATTAGCTCTCTAATGTCGTAGGACCTACATAACTAATATGTATGTTCGTCACATTTAAGTGAGCAATATAAATATTAGTAAGAATTGGTTGCTAAGAACTTAAAGCTCAATTATCAGGGCAGATCTATCTAACGATGTTGATGGGTTCCATCGCTTTAACTGGACCCCATTTTCTAACAATGTTTAATGGTTCTTTCAATAATCATGATTAAAAATCGTTAGAAAACGGGGTCCAATTAAAGCGATGGAACCCATCTACATCGTTAGATAGATATGGCCTGATCATTGAGACGTCTTCAATGCGATAATGATATAGTGTGTATTGTTCATGACAGGCCACACTCCTTCATTATCGCATTCAAGATGAGTGATGTTACTTAGACTCTATTCTTTACTCAACATTTGAAGATTGTTTGTATCACTCTGTTTGCTTTATATATATGTATTGTGTATTTTTGATATAAGAATTATGTTGCATTTGTATTAAGAGAATAAGGAAGAAAAGTGGCGGATGTGTGTGCGAATATTTAGGCTAAAACATCCAAGTATCAAAGATGGAAGAAGTATCAACATGGGTGAATAGACACCACTTTCAAGTATGAACATAAACTTGTTTTGGTGTTGTTCATCCATGTTGATTCATCTTTGCTCTTTGTCAAAATACATAAACAATTATCAAGTATAATTTGTAGGTTTGATGCTTGAATTTAGCGTCTTCGTCTTCCAGCATGTTGGTAGGTTAAAGATTCAAGGCTGAATAATATGTTGTTGTTGGCTAGGGTAGAAAGGATGGTAGTTCATTTCATTGTTAATATAAATTTTATATGATTTCATCCATGCACAATTAGCTCTCTAATGTCGTAGAATCTACATAATTAACATGTATGTTCGTCACATCTAAGGGAGCAATATAAATGATAGTAAGAATCTGTTTTCTAATAACTTAAAGCTCAATGATTAGGGCGCTCTATCTAGCGTTGTAGATGGTTCCATTGCTTAATTTGGAAAACGTCTACTACCGTTTGTGTGGTTATTAGACGGTACTGCAACGTTAGATAGATCGATCTGGCCTGATCATTGAGACGTCTTCAATGCAATAATGATATAGTGTGTACTGTTCATGACATGCCACACTCCATTATCGCATTCAAGATGAGTGATGTTACTTAGACTCTATTCTTTACTTAACATTTGTAGATTGTTTGTATTACTTTGAGTCTGGAATTTCAACATACCTTTCCATTCTAAATTCCCATACTGTTTCTTTTGTTTTTTCAACAATCTAGCAATGCGGCTGGTGCAGTCCTTTGCTCAAAGGGAGTTAAAACGACAAAAGGAGCAGTAGTGGGAAGTTAGAAGGGTTACTTATGTTAGTTTATTGCATTCCATTCTTTTTTATGATCTAAAACCAACCATCCACCAAGTAATGTGGCCATTGGAGTTCCAAGAACAAATGTTGTTTCAGACACACCCTGAATTGTAACATTATCTTTTATTTCATTTACACTATATTTTTTAAAATTTTAATATATTTTTTAATTTTTTTGCAGCAAATCCATGGTCAGACTACTTTCCAAAGGGATATTTGGATCAGGTCAATCATGAAATTTTGCATATTTCTTCAAGTCAATCATGTTCCATTGTGGCTAGTCTTTGTTGGTGACTAATATGTATATAGTTCTGATGAGCGCTCAAACACTAATCATTTTTGATCAAATCTGAACTACAAAACATACAAAACAATTAAAAAGTCATCAAAATACTGAAATTATCACAGGGATTGTGTTTTATGTGTTTTAAATGCAAAATGAGCAAAAACCAAATGAAAAATGATCAAAGTTTGCAATATTGGCAGTTTCAGTCCCCCAAGTTTCAAAACTTGTTAAAAATAGTCCCTATGCATTTATGTTTGAAAGAAAAGTCAACCCAAGTCTTTTGAAAGTTAAAAATCACAAAATATGATACTTGGATCATAAGTTTCAAAAATTACATGTTTGGTCCCTAAGATATCAAATCTGGCGGAAAAGGTCCCTGGGAATTTTGGAAAAATGGAAAAATGCAAATGTGGTTCTTGGAATATTGGTACTTGGCATAATTGGTCCTTTGTATAACTTTGGGAAATGTACTACTTTAGTCCCTAAACTTTTGCAAAATTACAAAAAATGGTCCTTGTGATAATGCTAAAACGAAACCGGACCCTTAATATCTTAAAATCCATAACCAAACCAAATCCAAGCCCATCACAAACACCCGAGGCCCATTCCACTTTGCCCCGACCCACTCCCAAAATAATACAACTACAGGGTCAAACGGTCAAACCCTAGGTCAAACATGTCAACATCATCACCCTCACCCCCATTTTCCCCCGTTTTCCTGGTATTATGTCTCCCCCACCCCCTCCACCTTTTTACCAACAATAACCTCCCACAATTAATGATCCTAAACTACCAAACCAACCTCCACCACCCACAGTTAATACCTACACCAAACTCCACTAATTCTTGCTCGTTTGATTTTGGCGGGAAAAACACAATCAAAGGCTCAGATGCATCAAAGCTTAATTGGATGGTGGGGATTCAGTCAAGAGTCAAAGAAGAACCCATTGGGAGTGCAAATTATCAACAGGAATGCATGTGGAGAGATAATGGTTTAGTTTTCAGTCTCGTTATATAAGTAGAAGTTTATGTAAGCCTAGAAGAGTAGTAGAAATTGTAACTTAGTTAATTTTAGTGTTAATTTTATCTTTGTACTCTGTTTTCAATCAATGCAAGTTCTATTTTAAGTTTACCTCTTATTTTCAAATTTCAAGTTTTCTATAAAAGTTCCAAGTGTTAATTCAAAGTTTGTTGATGATCAATAGTTGTTTGTAAACTCTCATAAGCTCACACAGGAAGCTTATAGAAGCTCATTGAACCTATATATCAATCAGGAACCAAGTTTCAGAAAATTATAAAAAATAAAAGAAAAATAAAAATAAATTATAAAAAACATGTTGCAGAGTGAAGAAAGCATGGAGCACAGTACATTAGGGTGGCTGTGGGTTAGAGACCTCATGGGAGGTCAATAGGTGTGGTTCTTGGTCCTATTTCTTTTGTAAGCTTATATTTTTGATTTTTACTCTCTTAAATGTATTGGTAGTATTTGTTGCTTATTATTGTTTAAATTACTTGTTTATCACTTATTAGATTAATTGTGATCAGTAGGTTGTACTTTGGTTCCATTTAAATCAATTTTCATTGTCATCTGTATTTTAAGGTGTGTTTGGATTAGGTAATATCACTGTGGTACAGGGAGTTTCATGGTGTAATATTGGTTGAAACATGTCACAGGTAGTCCATTAGTTGCATTTTAGTCTTAATAACCATAGGTCATAAGTAGAAAAGTCAAAATCAACTCTAATTTGGGTTGGGATTAATCTGTGTTGGAATGTGAGTAGCACAAGCTTCATTTTAAGTCACAATTTGATAAACTTGCTTAATTTTGTCTTTTTACCCCTTAACTAACAACAATCAGTGATTAAATCAAGGTTTAAAGTTCATAAAAGTCAAATTTCAAGTTTTCATAAAAAAGTCAAAAAGTGCCCTTTGGCAGAAAACCAATTCTTGGGTGAATTTTGTAGATTTTTGTGTTAAGTTTGAAGGTCTGAAAATTCTTGGGTGTATAATATCACAGCTAAACTTCAAAGCCTCATTGTTAGCTTATTTTTGTGATTTTTTGACAAGCCTGTGCACAAGCTCAAAGTGAGCTGCAGGGGAAGGTGCTCCCCTGTGCACTGCTATCAGTCTGACTCACCCAACTTTAGTAGACCCCACAGGGCTAACTAGTGGGCCCCATACCCTGCTTTTTGGCTTAATAGAAATCCAATAAGCCAGACTTCTAGGTTTTGAGCTTATTTTGTGGATTAGAACTTTTTATCTAGGGCTGCAAGTCCCTTATAGGTTGACCATTTCCTGACTTAAGTTGAGTTCTCAGCTTTTACACAATAGTTCCAACCCTCCCCCTGACCTCATCTGTGAGACCCATGTCCATACCTGGGCTTTTTACAAAGCCAATAAGCTCAGCTTATTGGCTTAACTTTTGTTTGGACTTCCAAGGTCCCTAGTGGACCCCACAGGCCCTCAAAGGTGCCCCTTGAGACCTGATTTGAACTGTTTGGTGTTTGGAGTGCTTATTGCTTATTGCTTATTTACTGCTTATTTCTTATGATTTTTGATTTCATTTGGCTAGTTATGAGTATTTCTCAATCTGTTTGAAGCTTATTTGTGGTTACAATATCATCCAGTAGCTTTTTGATCACAATCAAAGTCCTAATAAGCTAAATAGCTTAACTGTCATTACAATAAGCTCACCAAATAGCTTATTTCTGAGTTCCAAGCACACTTGCTTCACAAAAGTTGTTCATAATCAGTCAATAAGCATTTGTGAAAAAGAAAATTCCAAAAAATCCAAATTTAATAGAAGTGATAGCTTCTATTTAAGCCAATTGGCTTATTTCCTCAGCTTATTTATAAGCAAATCTCATTTTTAAATTTTTCCTAGGCTTCTGATAGTTAAAAATAATTTTAGTAATTTTATCAGATTTTTCTTTCCTCATTTGGTATTTTTCCTAATTTAAATTAGTTTTTAATAGTTAATAAATAGTTAATAATTAATATTAATCAATTAGAAAATCAGAAAAATACAAATTCAGTTTTAAAATTAGTTTTTAGTTATTTTAAATTTTTCCAAATTTTATTTTCAATTTTCTAGTGTAATTTCATAATTAATTAGAATTTAGGGTAATAATTAAAAAGTAATTAATAATTAGTTAATAGTTAATAATAATTAATTAAAAAGTCTTAAAAATATATTTTCTGTTTTAAAATTATTTTTATAATATTTTTGATTTTTCTAAGTTTAAATTTTATTTTTCTAGGCTAATTTCATAATTATTTGTATTTTAGGTTAAGTTAATTAATTAAAATAAAATAGGAAATTAGTATTTAATTAATAATAATTATATAAATAGTGTAAAAATTAGTTTTTTTTTTCTAAAAATTTTCTTTAATCATTAGGTTTGTAAAAATATCATTTTTGTACCCGTAGCCTTTTTAGATAATCAAATTCACTTCTTATTACGTACGTTTGTTCCCGTTTTCAGTAAGCGTACGTTTTTTAGGTTTTAGCTTAATTCTTCTCTATCTAAATTCACGTAATCAATCATATAGCTTTCCTAAGCTATTTTATTTCATAATTCTCAAACAATTCACATTATAACCCTTTCCTGTGAATATCACCCGATCACAAGCACGCTGAAGCACAATTCACACCTTGTCGGGACTTAACGACCTGGTGATACCCTATATTACCCGGAGATTGACTCGAGGCTATTTGTCAAGAGTTATATATAAGCATTGATCTCTGGCAAACGCTCGTCCCAATGGATCATGATTGGCCCGAAGATGTTGAAAAGATTCAAGCCACCTGTGGGAAACATCAATCCTTTCCTGCATTAAACATAGGTATTTTGGTTTTCCCATATCCCCTTTTTATACTCGTTTCCATGTGTATGTCAAATCAAAAATCCTAGTTTATCAAATCTCTAAACAAAAACCTGCAGGAAGTATTCATAAACAATGTCTGCAAACAACAAGAGATCAGCACAATGGGTTGAAGGAGAAGGTTCAAGCAGGTCTGCTTCAAAAAAGAAAGCGGTAAAGAGTGTAAAAAAATTTAAATTAGATGGAAATGCGTGGTACAATTGGTGGGCTGCTGAAAGAAAGAAAGCAGGAAAAATACAATCTATCAAACAACATGCTGAGGATGAAAAGGAGTACAAAGCAACAAAAAAACCATCTCTCAAACAACATCCTAAGGCGTACAAGACATTGGATGATGATGATTTTTCTGATGTGGAGTTTGATGGGTTGGATTACGAAGATGCACATGTGGCATTTGACCCGGAGAAATCTCCAAAATTAGATTAGTAGATTTTTAGAATGTGTAACTTTTATTTCCAGTATTTTGTAATTTTTCATTTCAAGTTTTAATGGAAAATGTTTAATCTTAATTCCAGTACTTTTGTCATTGCTCAATTTTCTCATTACTTGTTGATATTAATATAATGATTCACCATTTACAGTATAAAAAGATTCTGCTGCTAAGAAAACGTTACTGCAGCTGGTTTTGTACATTATTTTGTAATTTTTCATTTCAAGTTTTAATGGAAAATGTTTAATCTTAATTCCCGTACTTTTCTCATTGCTCAATTTTTCTCATTACTTGTTGATATTAATATAATGATTCACCCTTTGCACTAAAAATAAAAATAAAAAATAAAAATTTCTACTGCTAAGAAAACGTTATTTTAGCTGGGTTTGTACTGCTAGAACTGAGAGTGCAGGGGTGGATTGGTAACATTTACACTTAACGGTTTAAATCCCCAATCAACTCGATAATTCAGTTTCACGCACACATAATTTCTCTATAATCACAAACACTAACATCTTTTATCAATCGTTTTCAAAATCCCCAAATCACAAAACCCTAATTCAAGATGGTGTGGCCAATTGAATCAAAACGCACATTTGTTGACAGACACAACATGGTCGCTTTTTTGAAGAAATAAGATGGTTCTGAAGGATTCACACAGATAATCAATTTCTTGAATGCTACCCCTATTAGGTATGCATTAACTGTGAATCCTCCTATATGCATTTATTTTATTAAGCAGTTTTGGGCTACTGCTAAGGTCATAACTTTTAATGAAGAAAAACAGATTAAGGCTAAGGTAGATGGCCAAGATATACTCATAACTGAGTCATCTATTAGGGAATCTCTTAACCTACCAGATAATGAAGTGATTGTGTGTCTTGAAAATGTCGCCATTTTCAAAGGTTTGAAAAAAATGGGGTATGAGAAGAATAATAATAGATTAAAATTTTACAAAGGTCTCTTCTCATCTCAGTGGAAATTCTTGATTCATACTCTCTTACATTGTTTGAGTCCTAAAACAACAGGTTGGAATGAGTTTGGTACCACCATGGCATCAGCAGTGATATGCCTTGCTAAAGGAAAACCTTTCAATTTTTCAAAAATGATTTTGGAGGGTATGATCAAGACCTTGGCTGATGATGGTACTTCTTTATTATATCCAAGGTTTTTGCAACTTATTATTAAAAAACAGTTGACTACCTTTAAAAGACATAAAGGAACTTATGCTGCCCCTCACTACAAAAGAAAGTATTTTCAAATCTGAAAAATAATGGCAAGGATTTTTCAGGAAAGGTTACACCGCTTTTTCCTCTCCTCCCCATGGCGATTTTTTTTTTCTAAAAAACCCTAATCTCTTCAATTTCGTCCTTGATCTTTAATCTTGTTCTAATCTGTATAACGATCGTGTTATTGATTGCTTAGCATTGTCTACTGCTTCCTTAACATTATTTTTATGTGGATCAAGACCTGGTTTTGATTAGGGTTCGTATTTTCTAAGGGTTTTTTTTAATCGCTTTTTAGGGTTATTAAGGTTTCGACTTCTGATTCCTTTTCATTAATCGTATCCAATTCATTATGGAAGTCGGTTAGTCTATTGTTTGTGCTATAAATCATGCCTTAATCCTTTTTAAGGCTCTCGTTTCTGAAGTTGGACGTGGTACTTCTTTGTTTCTGTTGTGATTTCTCTTTTTGAATTGTTTTAGCGTTTCGTTTTTTTGTCTTTTGCTGTTCCTCATTATGGTGAATCCTGGTGATATTAATGTTGCTTTGGAGAAAGGTGGTTTTGTTGAGGTTGATGTTGATGAATTGTGTATGGGAGAGGAGCATACGAATCCATTGTCGTATGTGACTATGAGAAAATCGCAGCAGCCACGTATAGCTGCTAGGGTTTTGCGTACTAATGAAGCTGATGTGAATTCTACAAACACTAAGGGTGGGACCGGAATTGATGATTTCACTGGTATGGGACCATCAGGTCTGTATACGAATACGACTGACTCTAATTTTCCTGAGGGTGAGGGAATATGTGTTGATCCAAATGCTGATAAGTTTCAGTCGTCTACTACTAATGATCATGTGGTTACTATCACTAGTAAGCATGATTTTATTGATGGGGTGATTAGGGTTTCGCTTAAATCAGCCTCGGACATAGATTTATTCCTTAAGGAGCTTGAAGCGGGCAAACATCCGATATGGCCTAATTTGGATAGTGAAACTCGCTCACAAGTGTATGATGCTATGTGTTATTTATGTGAGGTTTATGGGATTGACATAAAGGCTGCTGCAACAAACTCTGCTGAGTCTGTTTGTAAAGGAGTTAACGTGTCTATTCCACGAAGAGTAGTAGAGAAGGTTAGTGCACGTCTTGAACACACTCTATATGGCTACTTTATTGGTAATAGAATGGAGTTTCCAGTGGTTGAATACTTTGTTAGAAATAATTGGGCTAAGTATGGTTTGAAAAAGATCATGATGAATGCTAAAGGTTTTTTCTTTTTTAAATTCGATACTCAAGCCGGTTTAGAATCTGTTTTGGAAGATGGACCTTGGATGATACGTAAATCTCCAATCATTCTCAAGCAATGGTCTATTGATACTAGCTTATGTAAGGAAGAGCTGACTCGTATTCCGATATGGGTTAAATTGCATGATGTGCCTATCCAAGTTTTTGAAGATGATGGTATTAATTTGATTGCTTCATTTATTGGCAAGCCTATTATGTTGGATTCGTATACAAGCTCCATGTGTAAGGATTCTTGGGGTAGAAGTAGTTTTGCTCGGTGTTTAATTGAAGTGGGTTCAGAGGATGAGCTCGTGGAAGTTATTACTATTGGTATCCCCTCTCTTACAGGGGATGGGTTTACTAAAGAATCTATCCGAGTAGAGTATGAGTGGAGGCCTCCTAGGTGCACATCATGTAAGATTTTTGGGCACATATATGAGCATTGTACTAAAAAAGAGATTACTCCTCCTGTGGTTACTACTGCAAATGTGGTTACTCCTGCTACTATGCATGCTAATGATGGTTTCCAAAAGGTGAGTCGTAAGAAGAAAAAAGGTAAAGCCCAGTCTGGTATTGGGAGTCAGGGTGGCACTTCTGTCAAACAGTCTATCAGGTATGTGCCAAAGAAGACTACTAGTGAACCCAAAAAGGGAGCTACTAGTAATGTGCCTACGTTGTCATCTATGTTGAAGTCTAAAGGTCCCCAAGTGTCTACATCTAATCCTTATGATGTTCTAGCAACTAAAGAAGATGGTGATGATGATGAGTGTGTTGATAACAGGTTTAATGAATCGGCCAATTTATTTCCTAACGTTGATAAAGGTGGAAGTTCTTCTTTCACGGATGCTGCTGGTTAGCTTGTTTTGGTTTGTTTCTTGTTCTAGGTTCTTTTTGATTCTAGATTTGTTAAGAGCTTTTGGCATGTCATAAGCTCTAGGTTAGTTGTCTATCAAGCTGTGTTAGCTTGAGGTTAATGTGGTATTTCAGCCACATTCCATTTGTACTCAAACGTTTTGGTTTTAATTTATTTACCAGGGTGCAGGATTACTCCCCTTTATCCAAAAAAAAGGGTGAGGATGTCATGGGTGTGGAGCAGGCCAGTGGTAACATACATGAGAGTGAGTATACACCCGTTGATTCACCTCTCGGGGAAGGTAACACATCCAGAAGTGATGAGGGTAGTTCTGAAACAAATGAATTGATGGATACTGGTGAAATAGAATGAAACTTATACAGGATTTGAAGGCCTGTTGTACCCAATTAGAAGAGGATGTTCTTGGCCTCCAAAAGCACTTAACAAAAAATGGTGCAAAGATCAAAAGGTTGAAGCTGAGTGTTCAATATTTGGAAGGTCGAAAGAGGTCAAGAAAAGCTCAGTTCAGAAGGTTGAAGAAGGTGGGCACATCACACAGGGTGAGTTCTTCTAAGGCTACTAGTTTGGAGGATGCTCCCAAACAGGTGAGGAATGAAAGCAGAGTCTCAGGGGAGGAAACAACAAATGCTGAAGGTGCTTGTGCTGATATGCCTGTGGATATGGATATTGGGATTGATAGTGATGATAATGTGGATGATGATTATTTAGTTGCTGACAAGGGGGGTTATGAGGCGGTTTTGGAAGATGTAAATAAAGAGCAGGTAGTGGAAACTAATACTAGTTTGGGAGAAATTGCTACTAATAGTAATGTTGAAGAAATGGCTAAGGTGGTACAACAAGATGTTTCTGCTGCTACAACAAATCAAGTTTCTACTGCTGAAGTTGCTGCAGATGAAGAGGATGCAAAGAGAGTTGATGAAGCTGAAATAGCTAACTTTATGGATGAAAAGAGGAGAATAAAGTGTCTGAATTTGAAACAGATGAGCAAGTAAAATTCAGACTTGAAGAAGAGGAGAAAAAAAAGAGCTCATGGAGAGCAAATGCAAGCTTTTATTGATGCAGATGAAGTTCTACAGGCTAGAATTAAAGAACTTTACACAGATGAGACTGTAAATGGGGAAGACAAAGTACAAAGACTTGCTGATTTGATAAAGGAAAGATATGAAGAATTAGTTTTGAAGTACCTAATTAAGTCAATGAATCAACGTCAAAGTCAGAAGAGGAAAAGAAATCCCACAAGGTCTCAGCTCATCAGTGAAAAGAAGATATACATACAACATCAAGGTGAGTATAAAGCTTCTGACCTTAGGGGAATGATATATGAACAAATTGAACGTCTATACTACCGACTCAAGAAATATGTTGAAAACTTTATCCCCATGGGTACAGAAGAAACACCATCAAAGAAACAAAAGATCATTGAAGACAAACCTGCTGAGAAGAAGAATGACTCATAAAGAAAAGAAGACAGCTCTTCTCATGATCAGATGATGGTGATTGTTCCTGAAACATTATATGTTGACCCTATTCAAGCTAGACATCCAATCATGGACTGGGAGATTTACCGAGATAAATTTAGAAAAGCTTAGAAGATAATCAGGGCTGGTGGAGGATCAGCAGTGTACAAAAGGTTTGAGGATTTGATAAGAACAATTGACAGAGTAGACTTAGACAGATTATGGGAGTTGGTTCAAGAAAGAATCAAAACAGTCAAGAAGCTAGATGCAAAAAAGCAAGATTTGTGGGTTGAATTACATAGGTTATATAAAGTTCAAGAAAGAATCAAAACAGTAGATGCAAAAAAGCAAGATTTGTGGGTTGAATTACATAGGTTATATAAACCTGATCCAGCTGATATCTATTGGAACTTCCCATGCCATCATTTCTCAACTTCATGGAAGTTTTATGATAGCTGCAATGTACATCACTTACCAACACAAGGTGGAATTGATGTTTTTATGCTTATAGAAAAAGAATATCCTTTGCCTGCTAGTTTACTTGCTGTGATGACATCTACAAAGATCATATGTGAAGAACGTAGAGAGGTAGTTAAAGATCTCATTGAAAGAATTCATGCTCAGTATAAGAGAGCATTGTATGATGTGAAGAAAACAAGCTAATAATTAGGTGTTTGGAGGTAGCAGGGGTACGTACTTTAGCTTCTCTGTTTTCATTATGTTGTAAAAAACCTTTTGGTAAGTACTATATAATTCACCTTTTGTGAGATTACAACTCTGTTGTTTGTACAAAAGTTACTACTGCTATTACAATAGTTGCTACTGCTATTACAATAGTTACTACTGCTATTACAACTCTGTTGTTTGTGTAACTCAATGTGACTAATATCAAGGTTAATGATAACTGAGTTCACATTTTGCTATAAATAATTGTCACATGAAATTCACAATGTGACTATTTTGAATGTATTGGTCACATATAATACCCTTATAACGTGGCGATAATCATGATTTAGATACACATTTGTGATATGGTGTGACTATTGTAATGCCTATAGTCACATGATCATGCTACAATTAAATGTGACTATACACATTAGGTTGTGGCAAGCAAACACGCACTAGACTTTAGACACACATATTACCTTACGTGACCATATGTATCGAATTTTCGTTACACTAAAAAAATGTTTCTATGGTTTAGTGTGACCATATATGACATTTGGTCACACTCGTCAAGTGTGTGACATATATTTGTCACTATTAAATGCATATCGTGACTAACGCTTCAAACTTACTTTTCCGTTGTCACACATTTCAAACGCTATGTGGCTAAATATTCAGCAAAGAATAGCAGTCACATTTAAATAATGTGTGACAAACTTGACTATATAATTTAGCCACATACACAATTACCTCATGTGACCATATATCTATTTTGGTCACACTTTTAAATTGTGTGACATATATTTCTCACATATGTATATCTATAGTGTGACTAATGTTTCAATCTCATTTGTATCTGTCACACGTCCTGAATTAAAAGTGACTAAATAATCCAATTTTTTTTTCCAGTTACCTCTAGTCACATAAATATTAAAATGTGTGATAATAGAATTCCGAAATGGTCACACAAGTCGGATCAAGTGTGGCTGTTTATTTTATTCTGGTACATTTAGTCACGTATAAATGTTACAGTGTGACATTTCAAAATCGACCATGCGTGACCAATAGAACTTTTTGTACTAGTGTATACTCAACCAGTATACCCTTCCCCTTGAAATCAATTTCCTCACCTTTTTCCTGTTGCAAAACATCATCTTCCTTAAGCACCTTACCTTTTCCCTTATTGTTTTCCCTTTTGTCTTGAAAACTATATTTTTCCTCTTTAATAACAAAACCACTTTCACATATTTTTATTTTCATAACACTCGCATGTATTTTGAACTTATCTATCCCCTTCCATTTACATCGAGTCTTAAAAGGTCTTCCACTTGACATTCTAAATTTAGCATCTTCCTCTAGCCAACCCACAACCACAAAACCAATGTTTTTCAAGTAAAATGCTGCTAACATTTAGGGCCTATGAATAACAAAGATATCAACTGACTCATGAGTTTCCGCAAACTCATATAGCTTAAGAACATCCTGCTCCCAATAAACCAAATGCAAACCATTTTCTAGGGATTTTGTTGGATCACAAAAAAACACCGCCATTTTGGTTCCTTAATATCTGAAATTAGATTATCAAGGGTTGAACTAAAAATATCCCTATCATAGCTAAAAGCACTAACATTGATAATGGATCATCCTTCATACCTGAGTGGGGTATAATCAAATCTTCCGTTTATGTGAATCCGGAACAACACTTCTCCTTCTTCTTCTGATTCTATATCCTTGAACGTTGTCACAAATATGCTCCTTTCCATTTTTCGAATGAGTTGCGCAATGAGTTGGTGTGTGTGTTAATGACAATGTGGAATGACAGATGTTTCCTATCAATCGGGTATTATGATATTTTGAGGGTTTAGTGCGTCGGGTTATTGGGTCGCGCCCAAAATAAAAAGGTTACGCGTATTGGTTATATTTTCAAAATTTCGTAGTTGGTCCCCAACCTTGCCAATTTTGCCGTTTTTATACTTAAAACTCCTGCCATATAATAACTTTACTCTTTATGAGCGGCTTAAGTCACATTTGGTCCTTGAATTTGTAACGTCATCGGTTCGATGCCTATTTAAGGGACCATACCCCACAGGTTTTGCATATTCAAAACACATTTACCTTAATTCCCCTACCTAAAACTCTAGAAAATGTCAGATTCCCCATGCCTACAGGAACTAGCATCCACCGCTGCTTGTTACTCATTGTTTGATATCATTGCTATTTACTATCAACGCGAGAACGACAAAGATATACAGCTTGCCAAAGGGCTCCTAAAGTGTTATGTTGAGTTGGTTCTTGTGACCAAAGAAACCCAAGAGTTTATGGCTGAAGTAGAAGGATATCACACTTCCATTATGTCGTGGAGGCTTCTACAGGATCTTAAAAAGATTCAAAAGAAAAATGTGCTCAAGGCTATAGAGATTAACAGGATGATTAATGAAACCCATGCTCAGGTGTTGGTCCTTGCTGACACAGTGTATCCACACAAGACTACACTTTTCGTCCCATATCATTTTATAAGTACCATTGATTTTTCACCACTATTATCCCCAAATTCAAACTCAAATTTAAAAACACTCTAGTCTTTATTCACTGCAATTGAAAGAGAATGGGTAAATCTAGATATCGTAAACAGATCAGATGCTCAAATTGTCATGCGATTGGACATAATAAAAGTAAGTGTCATAAGGAACAAGTTCCAAAACCAATAATTGAAACTAACATACGAGGAAGGAAAAGACATTCTGATGGCAGAAGGCAGCAAGTATGCATATATTACTTTTATTAATGACTGAGGATCTAGTGTGTTTACATTGGAGTTTATGTATCCATCTATTACTATTTTTTTCAGTGGATGGATGAAGAAGAGATAAGGCAGATTATGGAACAAGAGTTTCTTGAATCTTTTTTTATTGAAGAAGAAGAACATAAATGGTTGGATCAAGAAGAAGAGCAGAGAAGGATGGATGAAGAAGCATTCCAGCTGTTATTGGAAGAGGAGAGAATGTACAAAAAACTTGAACATGAAAGAGCAAGAAAAGAAGCAATTGATGAAGCAACGGAAGAGGCAAATTTTTGGAGAGACAATGGACTGGTTATATTGAATAGGGGGAAAATCACCAAAGGTAATAAATTGTCAAAGATCATGATCTTTTGATTTCACATAAGTTTCGAATCTACTTTTCCAATAAAGAAAACAATCACTTTCAAATAATGGTGGTCTTTGCATAGATTGCCCTTCTAAATATTTTTCAGATTCCATAGATTGTTACAAGTTTTAAAATACAATATATTTAAAAAAAATCTTGTTTGACGTAGCTCTGATACCAATTGTGGAAAACTAGAAGGGGGGTCGAATAATTTTACGTCTTTTTAATTTATTATGAAAACCTTTGTTTTAAAAACTTTGTTTACTTTTAAAAACTTTTGATTCGATATTATGTGAATTCAAGTCTTGCACAATATAAGCAATTATATAACTAAGTACTAAAGTAATAATAATGTAAGTAAATAATAAGGAAGTGAGAGATGGAAAGATCTAACCAAGACACGAGGGATTTATAGTGCTTCGGCTACAAGGGCACCTTCCTTGCCCTACTCCACTCTCCGAGCACCTAGCTCGAGAGTTTTCTTCACTATGTCAACAAACTCCCTTATGGCGGAGTAAACCTTACACAACTTTCGCTTACACCAATTAACGACACTAAGCTAAATGTCGAGTTCTAATCCTAGCTAGAACCAATCTCACACCACTAATCACTACACACCTTCTTCCAAACTTCTTCTTCGTGACTTCAATCTCTTCACTACTTCATGACTTCTATTGCTTCAAGACTTCAACTTCTTCACACCTTCTTCACAACTAATTCATAAATTGTTCACACCACTATCTTCTTCACACCAACACTACTTATTCACACCACTATCTTCTTCACAACTTCTTTACTTACACACCTTACTAGCCTAACTCTTTATATCTACAAATATCTAATTAATATTCACAACTTATATATAAATGAATGAATAATATACAAATGGTGATGTAGAAACAACTTAGATGAAGGGATCACACTAAGTTGTAATACTTCTTGTCTTGATGGATAGAAGTATTCTTCTCTTGCACTAGAATGGTAGAAACTTGAATCACTTGGAAACAAAAGCTTATGATTATATGATCAAAGGATTAGAAAGAATAGAAGAGAGGATTTAGATAAGAAAGTTTGAGGTGCAAAAGGTGGGGAAAAATGCCAGATTTGAACTGGCATTTATAGAGGAAAAATATTGTTTGGGAGCGTGGCCGGTCCCCTTAATTAGGGTGCCGGTCCCTTTAATTACTAGCCAGTCCCCTTAATAATTAAGGGGGCCGCCTAGTAAAAAAAATTCTTCAGAATTTTTTTGTCCTTTTGTGGGGAATGTTTTATCTGAAGAATCTAGCCATTTTTTGGGTAGAAATTTGAATTCAAAATATTTATTTTGAATAAAACATTTCTTATAAATATAAAAATATTTTGTATATGTTAAAAATGTTTGTCCCATTTTATAAAAATTGTAAGGTTTGTAAAAATAAAAATTCCTTTGATCATAGAATACATTAGACATTTTGTTTATTAATACCTTAAGTGATTTGGATATTAAAGTGAATATTTACGACTAAATACTTGTTTACTTCGTAATTTGTAGTTCAATGAGTTTACGTTTTGTGATTATCAAAACATAGAAATATCGATATATGTTAATAACATTTTTTGGCATTATTTTTATCAACAATCTCCCCCTTTTTGATGATTACAAAACCTAAAGTCATCAAGTCTAAAAATTAATTTTTAGACATGTATTTAGTGAGTTTATATTCACTTCTCCCCCTTTTTGTAGAATCAAAAAGGTTATGTCGACTACCTTCATAAATGAAGTTAGACGGGATGAAAGCTCCCCCTTGATGTGTGCTCCACCTCGTTCGAGGGCACCAAGGAATCGAGCAATGGGAATCTTGGCTGCAAAAATATTAGAAGCACAAACATACATAGAAAAATATGTAATATACAAATAACAAGCATAGCAAACAAGTATTAAGGATACATAACAATTAATTCAAAGTGATTATGTTAAAGATCCTAATTTGCCAAAGAGAGACATCAGACTTGCTTGTAACAAAAGGTTGGTTGATTCTTATCTGAAAGTGAAAATCATAAGCATATATTATGCTTAGATGGTTGATGATTGAATGTTTGTAATGAAAATGGTTAAGTTAGGGTAAGATTGTTGGATTAATGGAGGTATATGTTTGGGTGCATGAGTATTGGAGGGTTTGGTGGTGGACAGTTTAGAGGTGTAGAGTTAGGAGCGGAAGAGGTTGATTGAGAGTTTGGATGTTGCTCAAGCGAGGGTTTTGGATGAGATCTAGTGAGAAGATACTCAATCCAATTGAAGTGTTCATTCAATGAAATGGTTTGTTTTTGGAGAAAGATGCAACAAGTAAAATTGTTGACAAGTTTTGCAACTTGTTTCAAGTTGTGTGATGATAAACAAGAGCTAGAGGAAAGTTGTTCCAAGTTGCATTGAGCAAGGTGTAAGGCAAGAAGAGCACAAAGCTCATGGGCTTCCTTGAGTTCTTCGATGAACTTCAAGTATTCGTAGGAAGGTTATGATGGTGGAGTGTGGTTGTTATTAGGGATGGATGATTGGATATAAAGCATAGGGATAGCATGTGTGTTGGTAGGAGGTGGTGGTGATACTTTTGGTGGTGGAGATGTTTGTGAGTTTGGGTAATCATGAATGGATGAGAATGAAGTTGTGGAAGAAGAGGATGTTTCATGAGTGGAGGATGTTTTGGATGGTGGATTGGAAGGTTGAACAAAATGTGAGGTGTTGGGAATGAGCTTGGGATTGTTGTTTTGAGATTGAGCATGCTCTTCATATGACTTATGTGGGTGAGATAAAGGTGTATTTTTAGGAGCAAGGATGGATGTTTGGTTATTATGATGAGGTTTATGAAAGGGTTCATTTGAGTGAACATGAGGTTTGTGTATCATGAAATATGGTTTGACCTTCATGGGTTAAGCTTTAGTAGTGATGACACACTTTGTAGAGTGTAGGGAATGATTATGAGGTTTGAGTGTAAGGTAGAAGGATATGGGTGAGTAAAGGTTGTTGATATGTAATGTTGGTGGGAAGTAGAGTGAGGTGTTAGGTATGTAATTTTGAAGACATAGGAGGATTTTCGTGTTGGATGTTTGACAATATCTTTTGGTTTGATGGGTTTTTAATGGAAGTTAGGCTTTCTTCTCCAAACGGGTTTCTTGGTGATTTTGGTTTGATGAAGAGATGAATGGATATTATGAGGAATGAGAGTGTTTATAGTGTAGGATAGGTGGGATTAAGGATGGATAAACTTTGATAGAAGGTTTAGAATAAAATAGGTTTGTGAATTTTGGGAAGTGTAGGATGAAATGGGCTAAATAGTAGAAAAAGGAAACAGCACCTTCGACCATCAGATGGCCGGTCCCCTTAATTGGAGGCCGGTCCCCTTAATAATTAAGGGGGCGGCCCATCTGGTGAATCCCAGATTGCTAGAAAAGGGTTTTTGGTAGTGAATTGCAGAAAGGTTGTGTTTTTGGTTTCAAACAAGTCCAACTCTTTGAGGCAATTAAGCATATACTAATTATGTAGGCAATTATGTAGCCAAAGCATGTTAACCAAAGGGATTAAGTAAACAAGCAATTTCATCTAGCATGTAAACATACTCATCAAGCAATTAAAATATAAGTGCTAGGAAACAATAAGCAACATCAAGTATTTTATAACTACATAACAAGGAGGATTAATCCTAATGTGTATCAATGTGCAAAAAGTGGGTAGTTATGATAGCATGAATTTCTAGACTTGTTACAAACAAAGTCTTAATAAACAAACCATGGTCCTCTTGATTTGATTTATTTCATTTATAAGTGTCATTAATATAAATGTAGGTGACAAATATGAGATTACCATGCATGATTTAAAGAGACATTTTTAGCATTATTCAACAATGTTTGAAAGTAGGTTTTCACGTAGATGTGAGAGTTATTTTGAATAAAATAGATTGAGTTTTACTTCAAAATGTGTTAATGAAAGGTAAAGAAAATTTTCCCAATCTTTGGTTTTGATCAAAAAAAAAATTGTGAATATTGATAGTGAAAACATATTATTGAACAGTGGGATAGTCATTTGAAAAACTATTTTCCAAAATGTGAGGTTTTTGCATATTTTTAGAGATATTAGATTTTTGACAACAAATATCATTAATCGTAGATTTTAAAAGATGTCTATTAACGATCTCATGCTCAAGAGGATTGGTTAAGCCTATTGTCCTATGCTATCCTTTTCTACATAACCTATGATCTTAAGTGAGTGATGACGTAATTCTGCATGTTTGATGTGAGGGTGTTGAATGGAGCATATCCTAACATCTATAGCTCTTTTGTTATTGCACACTTATCTAACTTAATGCCATAGTCTACGTGAGCTTGTTTCATCCATAGTTTTCTTACGCACGGGATCTAATCCTACTTCTGTATTAATGATTAATCCACTTAACTCATTTTACTTCATCACCATGAGTTTGCTATAAGTGGATATAGAAGATTTCCATTTTCTATTTTGTTCAACAATGAACAATTTCATTTTATTCTAGGAAAGTCAACTAATGATGTTTCTAGGTTATAAGTATATAAGCTATTATGTACGTATATATGTATAAGAGTTACAAACAATATATATGTATAGCTAAGCATTAATCTAACTAATCATTTATCTAAGCATGTAAATTATAGCGATGAACTTAAAAGAAACGCGTACCTTTTAGTCTTCAATAGATTATCATCAAGCACTTCAAGTGACCATGTTGACTTATAGAAGTCATTTGTAGATGAGATTTCAACTTCTTCAAAGAGTGACAACTTAGCCACTTGGTCCCCATTGTCTCATTGGTCCAAAGTTGTTTGGTCCAAACATATTTAACATTTGGCTAGGATACATGTATGGTGGTAATATTCCCCAATGGTTGTAATTTGGTTGATACTTCCACATTTGATGACTATTGTTATTGTAGTTTTGTCTATTTTGGTTTCTTTTAGGTTGAGGTGTTTTAGATATAGGGTGATGATTATTTAGTTTTCTTGGTGGTAGAGTTTTAGATCTTAATTTAGGTTTAGAGGATCCTACTTCGGTATTTAAGAATGGTTTACAAAAAGTTTTTACTTCTTCATCACTAATAAGAGGTATTTTTCTATCATTTAGGATTATATATTTAGGATTTGCTTCTAAAGGTTTTAGTTTACTAGGTTCGCTTTCAAACATAACATTTTTTGTTTTACTAGTTGAAGCTTCGGTTGAGTTAAATCCTAAGTCGGTTTTATTTCCGGATATTCTTTGAATGCTTATTGTTTTCTTAAGTGAATTACTACTATTTTCAAATTTGTCAAGTTTGCAAATTTCTTCCTTAAGTATTTCATTTTCATTTTTAAAGTCTTGACATGATTTAGATTCTTCAAATATTTCTTTACCTTTTTCTAAATGGTGTATTTTATTTTTTAGTTCTAGTATTTCATTTTCTGATTGGTTGTTTATGCGTTTTAGTGATTTATTTTTAATCATTACTTTTTGACCTAGTTTGCATAGTCTATTACACTCACTATCTAAATCTTTTTCATCTAACGATAGATTTTCATCACTAAAATATTTGGTTTCAGAACGTACCTCGCTTGATGTCCTAGCCATAAGATACTTCTCATCTTTTGTGATTTCTTTCTCATCGTCATCGCTATCACTCCAAGCTCCTCCAACAAATGCCTTTTGATTTTGATCTCTTGACATCATTGGACATTTTCCGATGAGATGATTTGGATCACCACATTTGAAGCACTTCCTTTCACTTTTGCCATTTTTGTCATCTTTATTTCTTTGGTATGCTTTCCTTTCATCATGCGGCTGTCTAACGAATCTTCCTCGCCTTTTGAAGAATTTCTTGAAGTCTCTTACGGCCATCGCATATTCTTCGTCATTACTTTCGGAGGTTGAACTATCCTCGTTACTAGATTCCTTCCTAGCTTTCAACGCAATTGACTTGCTTTGCTCTCTTTTTCCTTTAACCATCTCGGAGTCTTTCTTTATTATTGCTTCGTATACTTTCAGGTTGTCGATCAACTCATCAAGTTGAAGAGTTGACAAGTTCTTCGATTATTCAATCACCGTAACTTTAGCTCGCCATTTTGGATGAAGAGCCCTAAGAAATTAGAAAAATTATCATCAAGTGCTTTTAAATTTGTGATGATAGTGTTAAACCAAGCAAAAGCATTATCTATTGATTCCTCCCCCGGAATCGTAAATTGTTCATATTGTTGAAAAAAAAAGATCTATTTTGTTATCTTTAACTTGACTATTACCTTGGTGAGTGATTAGTAAAGAATCCCAAATTTCTTTTGCAGTTTTACACATGAAAATTCTTTCATATTCTTTGCGTGGTAACGCATTATAAATAACCATTTTAGCCTCATTATATTTTGCTAGTTTCTTTTTCAAATCATCATTTTGTTTTTCAAAAGATACAATTTCATCCTTTTTAGTTTCAAAATTATATTGAATAGGGGGAAAATCACCAAAGGTAATAAATTGTCAAAGATCAAGATCTTTTGATTTCACATAAGTTTCGAATCTACTTTTCCAATAAAGAAAACAATCACTTTCAAATAATGGTGGTCTTTGCATAGATTGCCCTTCTAAATATTTTTCAGATTCCATAGATTGTTACAAGTTTTAAAATACAATATATTTAAAAAAAAATCTTGTTTGACGTGGCTCTGATACCAATTGTGAAAAACTAGAAGGGGGGTCGAACAATTTTACGTCTTTTTAATTTATTATGAAAACCTTTGTTTTAAAAACTTTGTTTACTTTTAAAAACTTTTGATTCGATATTATGTGAATTCAAGTCTTGCACAATATAAGCAATTATATAACTAAGTACTAAAGTAATAATAATGTAAGTAAATAATAAGAAAGTAAGAGATGGAAAGTTCTAACCGAGGCACGAGGGATTTATAGTGGTTCGGCTACAAGGACACCTTCCTTGCCCTACTCCACTCCCCGAGCATCAAGCTCGAGAGTTTTCTTCACTATGTCAACAAGCTCCCTTATGGCAGAGAAAACCTTACACAACTTTCGCTTACACCAATTAACGACACTAAGCTAAATGTCGAGTTCTAATCCTAGATAGAACCAATCTCACACCACTAATGACTACACACCATCTTCACAACTTCTTCTTCACGACTTCAATCTCTTCACTACTTCATGACTTCTATTGCTTCAAGACTTCAACTTCTTCACACCTTATTCACAACTAATTCACAAATTATTCACACCTAAGCACACCACTATCTTCTTCACACCAACACTGCTTATTCACATCACTATCTTCTTCAAAACTTCTTTACTTACACACCTTACTAGCCTTACTCTTTATATCTACATCTATTTAATTAATATTCACAACTTATACACAAATGAATGAATAATATACAAATGGTGATGTAGAAACAAATCAGATAAATGGATCACACTAAGTTGTAATATTTCTTGTCTTGATAGATAGAAGTATTCTTCTCTTGCAGTTGAATGGTAGAAGCTTGAATCACTTGGAAACAAAAGCTTATGATTATATGATCAAAGGATTAGAAATAATAGAAGAGAGGATTTAGATCAGAAAGTTTGAGGTGCAAAAGGTGGGAAAAATGCCAGATTTGAGCCAGCATTTTTATGGAAAAAATACTGTTTGGGAGCGTGGCCGGTCCCCTTAATTAGGGTGCCGGTCCCCTTAATTACTAGCCGGTCCCCTTAATAATTAAGCGGGCCACCTAGTAAAAAAAAATTCTTTAGAATTTTTTTGTCCTTTTGTGGGGAATGTTTTATCTGAAGAGTCTAGTCGTTTTTTGAGTAGAATTTTGAATTCAAAATATTTATTTTGAATAAAATATTTCTTATAAATATAAAACATTTTGTATAAGTTTAAAAATGTTTGTCTCATTTTATAAAAAATGTAAGGTTTGTAAAAATAAAAATTCCTTTGATCATAGAATGCATTAGACATTTTGTTTATTCATACCTTAAGTGATTTGGATGTTAAAGTGAATATTTATGACTAAATACTTGTTTACGTCATAATTTGTAGTTCAATGAGTTTACGTTTTGTGATTATCAAAATATAGAGATATCGATATATGTTAATAATGTTTTTAGGCATTATTTATATCAACACCATCTTATAACAGAAGAGGTGATGTTACAAGGGAAAACACAACTACAACTGATAGTGGTGGGTATGTGAGTTGCTTAGGTATTAATTATTCTACAAGTGGAGTATGCCCAAGTGAAGCAGCTAGTGAAGAACCTACAACTAATAATGCGAATGAAGAATCTGCAAGTGAAACACCTACTAAAAACCATAACTTATAAACCAAGTGATTCACATGCTAGTCATTTACCCAAGTGAATCACCAGCAAGAAAGGCTATGTTGTCTTTCAGTTTAAATGTAACTTAATTGATATGTTGTAATTTATATGTTCATAACAATGCGGTTTGGTTACTATTTTGTTTTTGGTATATGTTGACTTTAATAGTCAAAATTAAGGTATTCCAAACACTACACCATACTACGTATGCAATTGCAAACTAAAAACTGTAAAGAGGTAAAGCAAAACTGTAAATTATAACAACAATTTGAGTAGCCATCATCATCCCAAAAATATACATCTTATTAATAAACGTTTTGAGTAGCCCTCATCATCCCAAAAAATTAACGTCTTCGTTACATAAACCACTAAAAATAACAAGTGAACTTTTTGATGGGAGATTTGATATTCATGGGGGGACACTTGAGGTCCTTAGGGGGAGGCACATACCAATGTTTCCTCTTTTTGCTGGTGCTTTCCGTAGCCGCAACAAGACCATGTACAACATTTGTAACGATTTTCCTTGGTTTTGAACTTTTATGAACAGGGGTGCTAACATGTTAGGAATATAAATATTTATCTGAAAGACTCGGTCACCCTGAGTATCATTTAGCATTAGTTAGCTTGTAGACATAATTGTTTAGGTTTTGTGTTTGTTTAGATATCGTAACATTGTGTAGTCGGGTCGGGTCTTTACCCACTGTCAGCTCGATCCACAGCCTGTTTTATGGGGCGTTTTCTTTCTATGTATAAATACCCCTCTCTACTAGTGGAGAGGGTTGGACCTTCATTTGCAATACATCAACTCTCTAGTTTCTCTCAAGGCTCCCATTACTTTCTCTCTCTAATCTCTCTCTAGAATACATAACATTTAATCTACTTAAACACAATACCATACATGTTTACACATTAGAGTATTTTACAATTGGTATCAAGAGCCATGGTTCTATCCTAGGATTCGTGGTATGCTCGGATTATAGCTTGGTATTGTGTTTTTTTTTGTTTGGTTCGACTAGGTTAGTGGTTTTCACACTAGTTTGATCTCGTTAGGTGTTGTTATTGGTATTTTACTTATTCTTTCGTATCTAGAAGTGTTGTAGGCATCGTGTGTAGCTTTTGGTTAAGTCACTTCATCATTTTCGTGGACATTGGAGGAATTTCGTGTTGTTTTTCTTACTAGCGAGTTGTCATTTTGTTGTAGAGGGTTGACAGATTTACTAGCGAGTTGGGTGCAGCGAGTTGGTAGTTTGCTATTTTGGGATAAAAGGACAAAACCCTAGAAAGTGACCCCTTTGTCTTATTAAGTAGCGAGTTGAACTTCCAGCGAGTTGATCAGTTCCAGCGAGTTTATCAGTTTCAGCGAGTTGTATAGTTTTAACGAGTTGATCAGGTTCAGTGAGTTGGCTTGTTTTCAGCGAGTTAGTCCTTCAGCGACTTGGTTTGATTAGCGAGTTGCTAAGTCCAGCGAGTTGGTGTGTTTAGAGAGTTGGTATCTTAGTGAGTTGATTGTTTCAGCAACTTGATTTGTCTAGTGAGTTGTTACACCAATGAGTTGCTCAGATCTATTTTAGCGAGTTGGTTTGTTATCTGTGGTTTGGTGAATTCAGCGAGTTAGTTGTTTAGTGACTTGGGATTTTAGCTTGTTGCTTGTCTATTTAGTGTGTTATTGTGTAGTGTAAGTAATTTGGTTCAGTGTCAATTGTGCAAATTGCGTGTTTTTACGACTTAAGTTTTTACGATTTGTTCAACTATAATTTGACGTTGTGAGATAATACTTACGACTTGACTTATTACTTGTTGAGCGGTTATAACTTGACTTGTTGCGACCATATACAGATTACATTTTTTATCAAAACCTTGTACTAAGACTTAATCATTAACCACATCATGGCAAGCACTTCTTCAGAAGACATTCAAGCTGCAGGGTCAGATACCCATCCTCCTATGTTGGACAGAACCGACTATGAATCATGGGCCCAAAGGATTCGTCTCTATTGCTTGGGAAAGGAGAATGGTGTCAACATTCTGAAATCCATTGATGAAGAGGCACTGCTCTTTCTGGCTGGTGATGAAGGGAATACGTTTGATGCTAATGTGGATGATCAACCGGTTCAAGACCTGGCATGTAATGACCCAAACATCTTCCAAGTTGATGACTGTGATGCTTTTGACTCAGATGTTGATGATGAACCTATAGCCAAAACCATCTTCATGGCAAATCTGTACTCCACTGCATCCTCATCACAACAACCGGGTTCTGCCATCACACATACTATTTCTAAGGTACCAAACTCTTATGACTTATGAAACACTGACAAACTACAGGGGGTTCATGACACGGTACAACTCACGAATGTTGGTAATTTGGATATCATTGATATGGGGAATAGCAATATTATCCCATATGAAAGATATGTGAATGACAATGGCTTGTCTGTTACACCAAGTGGTGCACCCTCTGATGATGAAAGTAAATGTGAGTCATTGAAAAAGGAGTTACAATCTTTGCAAAAACAATTGGATCGAACTGCTAAACAAAAACAGGAGATTCAAAAAGGGTTAACCACAGTTAAACACGATTTCAAAGATAAAGAAATAAACTTCTAAATGATTTCTCTAATCTTAAAACACTGAAAAATAAACTGGAAGAAAAATTGTACACGCAAGGCCAAACCATTCAAACTGCTCAAATGATGCAAAGACATAGGAAACTAAGTGATGAACACAGTGATAAGGACATAGATAAACCTAAGACCAACTTCCTTAGAAATGGTATAGGTGCTCAGCCTACGTTATATGATGCAAACATTATGCTTGAGCCTTATCATGCCCCTCCTAATGTGAGATCCTATGATGAGATTGAAGATAGAACTAGGGAAAAACTTGTTGAGAAATTAAAGGATCCCCTGTGCACTGCTAATAATATCGTGTTTCACTATGACTACGCTGATGATAATCATTCAACCATCTTTGTACCTGATGAGTACTTAAACACTCATCATTTTTGGTCAAATCTGAACTGCAAAACATACAAAAACACTCAGAAATGCATCAAAATACTGAAAATATTTCAAAATTATGTTTTATATGTTTTAGATGCAAAATGAGTAAAAACAAATGAAAAACGTACAAAGTTTGCAAAATTGGCAGTTTCAATCCCTCAACTTTCATAAAATGTCAAAACTAGTCCCTGGTCATTCAAAATATGGAAAATTATCACCAAAGGTCCTTTTAAAATCATAAATTGTCATAATTAGTCCTTTGGTGAAAAATCTCAAAAGTTTTGGAAATTTACAGTTTTGGTCCCTGGAGTTTCAAATATTTACAGATTTGGTCCCTGGTGGGATATTTTTGAAAGAAAAATCAATTTTGGTCTTTGGAAATTCAAAAGTTGGCAAAAATAGTCCTTGGGTGAAAAGTTTGTTGAAATTGCAAGTTTGGTCCTTTAACTTTGGAAAATTACATAATTAGTCCCCGGGTGTGTTATTTTGGAAAAGAAAATTAATATTGGTCCTTGTATTATTCTTATATTTCAAGATTGATCCATTGAGGATACTTTGGAAGATTTACAATAAGATCGTCAACTTTTCAAAAATTACACATTAGGTCCTTGTGATTTACAAATACAAAACCAAAACAAAACCAAACCAAACTAATCCTAATCCTAATCCAATACGCAAGCCTGATCCACCCCAAAGCCCACCACAAGCCCAAAACCTAAAACTAATACCCACCCAGGTCAACAAGTCAAACACCATGGTCAAACAAACAGTCAAACTCACCACTGTTCAACCCTACCTTTTACCCCCTAAAACCTGCTACTGTGTCCCTTTCCTTTCCACCAACCTGTCCCCTCTTCTACACTCTACTAACCACCCTACACCCCATTCCATGTGCTAATTACAACCCCCTCCTCCAGGTCATAATTCCACTAAATATGGTTTTCCCGCCAAAACCTTTTTGACGGCCAAGATCAAAACCAAGGATCCAATGGCTGAAATTATGAGTGGGAAAGACAAAGGCATGCTCAAGGACTTATATAAGAAAAGAAAAAATGAAGAAGGAGGCAGTAGTTGATAGTTTTAGTTTTAGATTAGTTTTTTAATGTCGTTCAAGTAATTTATAAATTCTTAGTTGTAATCAGTAGTTTAAAAAGATTCTAGTAAGTGTTTTTAATTATAATTCAACCTTCCTTAGTGATAATTTAAAAAGTTCTTTGTTTATTTAAGCATTTATCTTATTTTCAGCTCAAATTTCATTTTGAACTCCATATTGTTAAAGACTATCAATCAGTGATCATGAAGTTCATATAAGATGTCAAAAAACTTTTATAAGCTTCATTTAACTATTTAATCAGTCTCCAGGCATCTATCAAAAAATCCTCAAAATTCTAAATAAATAAGTAAGAAAATAAAAAAAAAAAGAAAAAAGAAAAAGAACCAGAGAAGCAATCTGAGTATGGTTTAGAGTCTCTGGGAGGCAGTAGGTCAGGGTTGGGTGAGCATTCTTGATTTTGAGCACAAGGGGTATTGTAAGTTTCATTTTGGCCTTTATTATTATTGTTCATATTTTGTAATGATTAGTTCTGGTAGTTCTTTGTTGTTGATTGCAGTTTATTTAAGTTTATCCTTGGTCAGAGTAAGCTTAATGATAGATTTTATGGATTAAATCTTTACTTTGCTTCATTAGTTGTGCCTTAACAGTCCATTAAGGGGTGTTTGGATTAGAACTGTCCCTGGTGATCTTGTGGTTGTATGGTTGTTGTTTTGGTTTTAGAAGATTGTGTTAGGTTACTTTAGGTCAGGTGAAGGTTTAAAATCACCCTTATTTGACAGAAAGTCAAAATCTAGCATAATCCTTCCATATATACTCACTATGTAGGCTTTAGATCACATAAGCCCTTATTTCAATTTAAAAGTTGTAGGTTTAGATTAATTTAGCTTTATTTTACCTTATTACACCATAATCATTCATTTAAGGTCATTAGAAACTCACAATAGTCAACTTGTGCCAATTTCTTAAAAAGTCAAAACACCCAATTGTGTAGAAAACTCAAAATGGTAAGATTTTTTATGATTTATGTGTGAGGTCTCAGGCCTTGATCTTTTGATATGTTATAATATGCCAGCTGAGCTCTTGATTCATACACTTTTTTGATTTTTGTGATTTTTTCTTGAAGACCTTTTTACCCCTTAAAGTAGGTTGCAGGGCAAGGTTATGCCCTGCTACACAGATCCTTGATCAGATCCCCCAACTTCCAGCGTCTCTCCTGAGCACACTTGTGGGCCCCACACCATAACTCTTGGCTTATTGGAAAGCCTATAAGCCAGGATTCAAGGTCCATAGCTTATTTTATGGTTTAGGGTTCAATCACTAGGGCTGCACTTCCCATCAATCTTGTCCCTTTTCTGAATGAGTTTTGGTTTTTGGATTTGCTTATTTTGTCTCATAAGCTTATTTCATTGTGTTAATTCAGTCATCTCAGCTTATTTTTGGTCACTCTCATTAGCTTGAAGCTTATTTTCACCTTTGTGGTCATTGTTCAGCTTATTTCAAGCTTTTGCCCACCACAGTTGACTAAATTCAACTGTCTAGCAAATAAGCACTCAAAGTGCTTATCTTTGAGTTACAAGCTTGTTTTTTTTTGTAAAAGTTTCTCAAATTTAGTTATAAAATAGGCTTGTAAAAGAAAAAGATCCAGAAAAACAATTTTAATTTCAAGTGATATTTTCTATTTAATTTTATTTATATTTTTTATTTTCCTTTTTAAGATTTTTTTTTTAAGGATTTAACATTTTTATATTTTTCTTAAATCTCTGTTAGGTTAAAGTATTTTTAGTAATTTTATCAGATTTTTATATTATCATTTGGTATTTATTAGATTTAATATTAGTTTTATTAGTAATTAATTAACATTTAAGTTTTAAATAGCAAAATTAGTTTTTATAAAGTAAACCCTAGTTTTTATATTTTTCCTAGCTTTTATAAGTTGTAAAATAGTTTTAGGAATTTTCTTGTAATTTTTACTGTTCATATTCTATTTTTCTTAATTTAAAATAGTTTAAATTAATTAATAATTAGTTTTTAATTAATAGTAATTATTAAAAAAGTAGGAAAAATATATTTTAAGTTTGAAAATTAGTTTTATAATATTTTAGATTTTTCCAAATTTATTTTTCATATTTTTTGTGTAATTTCATAATTAGTTATAATTTAGGTTAATTTAAATAATTAATATGTATTTAATAAATAGTATTTATTTAATAATAATTATATATATAGTATAAAAATTAATTTTAATTTTCTAAAAAGTTCAGTTTATTATTAGGATTGTAAAAATGTGATTTTCATCTTTGTAAGTATTTTATTTTACCAAAACTCGCGTTTTATTTTGTACGTTCACGTAACTTTAAACTGAACGTACGCGTTTTTAGATTTCAATCGTTTCTAAGTATCTAGTCTTCACGTAATCGCTCATATAGCTTATTTAAGCTATTTCTTCGTATATTCTTTGGTTTAATTACTCACAAACCCTTTCCTGTCCAAATTCACCCGATCTCAAACCCGTTTGTTAACCATCACACCTCGTCGGGACATAACGACCCAGGGAAACACTATACTTCCGCGGAGTATTGAGCCTAAGGAGTTTGACTATATTGACCACATCCATGGTTGACTTTAGTTGACTGCTTCTGAGCCAATCAGTACCTTAAAAGAAAATTTTCCCTGAACAAATCTGTTGGAATATTGACTTAGAAAAGATGAAAGCAGAAAGAATAGTGGGAGAAACATGTACTGTTTTTAGAATTGCTAATCCCACTTGGTACCCTCAAAATACTCCCATGCATCTAGTACCGTTAACTCTTCCTACACACTGTAATACTCTAATTGGTTTATATGTTCTCTGTCAACTATTCACTGATTTTGAGAAAACGTGTAAAAAGAGAATCACACCAACAGGGATTACTGAAGGGGAAAAGGGCTTTGAACAAACAAAAGAATGATATCTAACAGAGGTCATGCCATTTTTTAAACTTCTCAAAGAAAATTTTGTGGGTCTTAAAAAATCCCTAAACAAAGATGTAAATGATATGAAAGAAGTTTTCAAAACCGTGGCAAATGAGGGTGAACAATTAGCAATTGATCATAAACACAGTGAAGTTGACAGAAAGCATATTCTCATCATGAATGAAAACTTGATTGCTCATTGCATTGCACAAGATGTATTTTATACTGTCACTGGTTCTGCACTTTCTGCTAGTCAATTTCATGAGATGTCGGTTGCACTGAATACCTTTCAAAATCGTGTTGTTGAGCTTGAGGGGGAGAATTGTAAATTACATCAAAAAATTCAAAACGACGACCATGATAACATGGTTAGGCATTTTTCAAAATTGGAAATTGATTATCTTAACTTACAGTTAAAGTATCAACATCTAGAAGAAAGAATCAAAATCTCAAATGCCAAGACATCTTCGGATGCTCCGGAATTTCACACATGTTTTGAATTTGCCAAACGGGATGAAATAATTCAAGCTCACACGAACACGATTCGAAAGTTGAGGGCCCAAATTGCAAAACTAAAGTCTTACATGGGCGAAGTGAGCAATACCAATTACCAAAAGTCATTAGATTCTCAAAACTTTTAGAAACAAGGCATCATTAATGAATTATAACATGAAAATGTGTGGCTTCGTGCTGAAATGTCAAACGCTAAACAACGTTACAAAGAGTTATTTGAGTCAATTAAAATAACACGTGACCAAAACAATGAAAAAGTAACTTCTTTGTTGAACGAAATTCAGAATCTAAAGACTAAGGTGAAAGGTAAAATGCCTGTTACTTCATGTGATTATGTGTCCTCTAAGGTCTGTGCTTGTAAGAAATATGCATGTGATGCTGTGCTTATCCCTCTTCCACTTTGGAATAACAAGTTAGTTCATAGTGACTATCTTAGACATCTTAAGGATTGCCTTGATATGCTTCGGGAAATTGTTGAAGAGAATAAGTTAGTAAAACTTCATGATGATGCTATAATAAATGCCTACTTCCTCACCAATAGATCTCAGGAAATCTTGGAATTTGCAATTGGTACATGCCCTAAGATTGATAGCATCCAAGTAAGATCATCTGCATTATCCTCTAAGTATATGCATAAACATGTCACTTCTGTTAAATCTTTGAGAACATCTGAACCCAACACATCACCTTCAAAAAACCGATTGGCAGCCAAGCAAACTAATGTTCCCATCATTGCTTCTATAGGAGTAAAAAGTGTCACTAGAGCTAGCGGGTCACAGCTTAGGTGCAATACAAAGAATGATAGGATTTCACCAGCTAAGAGTACACCTGTGAAGAAAGTAGAAGACCACCTTAGGAACAACAAATCTGATTTGAATGAAATGAATCATGTTGATTCTAGTATTTGCTATAAGCGTACTGTAATTAATTCGTATTCTGATGCTAATTGTATGAATTGTAATGACTGCTTAATTTCTGGTAATCATGATGATTGTGTTGTGTTATATTTGAAATCTCTTAATCAATCCCCTGTGACAAGTGTTATGAAATCTGGTGTAAAAGACCGTGTTTGGAAAGCGAGTGGCAAGTTGTTCGCAAATGTTGGATACCAATGGAAGCCTACTGGAAGAAAATTCACCCTAGGAGAAAAGTGCCCCATGACTAGGATCACTAACTCTAAAGTAGTGCCAATTAAGGAATGCAGACATACTGGTAGAATGTTCCCACTAGAAGCACAACGTACAACTTCTAGGTCTAGTGCATCATCTAGTAAAAATACCAACAGTATCTCTGTGACTTATGATAATCCAATGTTTGTATGTGCTAACCAAACGGACCCCAATTTTTTGTGGGGATCCAGCTTTTTCAGTTATCCACCGTTGTCCGGTTTCAAATGCAGGACGTACAAATCGTTCTTTGGTATTTGGACTCAGGCTGCTCAAAACATATGACCGAGGATCGCTCACAGCTCAAGAATTTCATGGAAAAGTTCATTGGTACTGTCAGATTTGGAAATGATCACTTTGGGGCAATAATGGGTTATGGAGATTACGTCTTTAGAGACAGTGTGATTTCCAGGGTGTACTACGTGAAAGGACTTGGGCATAATCTATTTTCTGTTGGTCAATTTTGTGATTCAGATCTTGAAGTTGCTTTCAGAAAACACACATGTTTTGTTCGTGAATTAGATGGTATAGATATACTTAAAGGCAGTCGCGGCACCAATCTATATACCATCTCAATTGAAGACATGATGCGGTCTTCTCCCATTTGCTCGCTCTCAAAACCCTCTAAGAACAAATCATGGTTGTGGCATCGTCATTTGAACCACTTGAACTTCGATACCATCAATGAACTCACTCGTAAGGATCTTGTTCTAGGCATGCCCAGACTAAAGTATGAAAAAGACCATCTATGTTCCGCATGTCAAATGGGCATGAACAAAAAGCACACTCATAAACCCAAAGCTGTCAACACCATTATGGAAGTTTTACACACCCTCCACATGGATCTTTGTGGACCAATGAGAGTTCAAAGTATCAATGGAAAGAAACATGTGTTAATTATTGTTGATGACTACTCTCGCTTCACATGGGTAAAGTTTTTGCGATCAAAGGACGAGACTTCGGAGATAATCATAAGACTCATTAAGACATTGCAAGTTCGACTTAATAAAACTGTCAGGTTCATTCGCACTGACAATGGAACAGAGTTCGTGAACAAACAACTTACTCAATTTTATGAAAGTGTCGGCATTAGTCATCAAAAGAGCATTCCACGTTCCCCTCAACAAATGGGGTTGTTGAAAGACGTAACCACACCCTTGTTGAAGCTGCTAGGACTATGCTCATCTTTTCTAAAGCTCCCATGTTCCTTTGGGCAAAAGCTATTGCAACCGCCCGCTACACACAGAATCGATCCTTGATACATCCTCTCCACTACAAGACTCCATATGAACTGGTTCATGGCAGAAAACCAGACCTTTTGTTTCTACAAGTATTTGGTGCACTTTGTTATCCGAAAAACGACAGTGAAGACCTTGGGAAACTTAAAGCCAAGGCTGACATTGGTTTCTTTGTTGGATATGCTCCAGATCGAAAGGGGTACCGAATCTACAACAAACGTACCAGAGATATAATGGAAACAATTCACGTGACATTCGATGAGCTGAATGAGCAATAGGCTCCTGGACAAGCAAGTTCTGGACCCATACCAAATCTTTTGTCTCCTGGACCCATTAGTTCAGGTCTTGTACAGAATCACGTGAAGTTGCTTTCAGAAAACACACATGTTTTGTTCGTGAATTAGATGGTATAGATATACTTAAAGGCAGTCGTGGCACCAATCTATATACCATCTCAATTGAAGACATGATGCGGTCTTCTCCCATTTGCTTGCTCTCAAAAGCCTCTAAGAACAAATCATGGTTGTGGCATCGTCGTTTGAACCACTTGAACTTCGATACCATCAATGAACTCACTCGTAAGGATCTTGTTCGAGGCATGCCCAGACTAAAGTATGAAAAAGACCATCTATGTTCCGCATGTCAAATGGGCATGAGCAAAAAGCACACTCATAAACCCAAAGATGTCAATACCATTATGGAAGTTTTACACACCCTCCACATGGATCTTTGTGGACCAATGAGAGTTGAAAGTATCAATGGAAAGAAACATGTGTTAGTTATTGTTAATGACTACTCTCGCTTCACATGGGTAAAGTTTTTGCGATCAAAGGACGAGACTCCGGAGATAATCATAAGAATCATTAAGACATTGCAAGTTCGACTTAATAAAACTGTCAGGTTCATTCGCACTGACAATGGAACAGAGTTCGTGAACAAACAACTTACTCAATTTTATGAAAGTGTCGGCATTAGTCATCAAAAGAGCATTCCACGTTCCCCTCAACAAATGGGGTTGTTGAAAGACGTAACACACCCTTGTTGAAGCTGCTAGGACTATGCTCATCTTTTCTAAAGCTCCCATGTTCCTTTGGGCAAAAGCTATTGCAACCGCCCGCTACACACAGAATCGATCCTTGATACATCCTCTCCACTACAAGACTCCATATGAACTGGTTCATGGCAGAAAACCAGACCTTTTGTTTCTACAAGTATTTGGTGCACTTTGTTATCCGAAAAACGACAGTGAAGACCTTGGGAAACTTAAAGCCAAGGCTGACATTGGTTTCTTTGTTGGATATGCTCCAGATCAAAAGGGGTACCGAATCTACAACAAACATACCAGAGATATAATGGAAACAATTCACGTGACATTCGATGAGCTGACTGAGCAATAGGCTCCTGGACAAGAAAGTTCTGGACCTATACCAAATCTTTTGTCTCCTGGACCCATTAGTTCAGGTCTTGTACAGAATCACGTGAAGTTGCTTTCAGAAAACACACATGTTTTGTTCATGAATTAGATGGTATAGATATACTTAAAGGCAGTCGTGGCACCAATCTATATACCATCTCAATTGAAGACATGATGCGGTCTTCTCCCATTTGCTTGCTCTCAAAAGCCTCTAAGAACAAATCATGGTTGTGGCATCGTCGTTTGAACCACTTGAACTTCGATACCATCAATGAACTCACTCGTAAGGATCTTGTTCGAGGCATGCCCAGACTAAAGTATGAAAAAGACCGTCTATGTTCCGCATGTCAAATGGGCATGAGCAAAAAGCACACTCATAAACCCAAAGCTGTCAACACCATTATGGAAGTTTTACACACCCTCCACATGGATCTTTGTGGACCAATGAGAGTTGAAAGTATCAATGGAAAGAAACATGTGTTAGTTATTGTTGATGACTACTCTCGCTTCACATGGGTAAAGTTTTCGCGATCAAAGGACGAGACTCCGGAGATAATCATAAGACTCATTAAGACATTGCAAGTTCGACTTAATAAAACTGTCAGGTTCATTCGCACTGACAATGGAACAGAGTTCGTGAACAAACAACTTACTCAATTTTATGAAAGTGTCGGCATTAGTCATCAAAAGAGCATTCCACGTTCCCCTCAACAAATGGGGTTGTTGAAAGACGTAACCACACCCTTGTTGAAGCTGCTAGGACTATGCTCATCTTTTCTAAAGCTCCCATGTTCCTTTGGGCAAAAGCTATTGCAACCGCCCGCTACACACAGAATCGATCCTTGATACATCCTCTCCACTACAAGGCTCCATATGAACTTGTTCATGGGAGAAAACCAGACCTTTTGTTTCTACAAGTATTTGGTGCACTTTGTTATCCGAAAAACGACAGTGAAGACCTTGGGAAACTTAAATCCAAGCCTGACATTGGTTTCTTTGTTGGATATGCTCCAGATCGAAAGGGGTACCGAATCTACAACAAACGTACCAGAGATATAATGGAAACAATTCACGTGACATTCGATGAGCTAACTGAGCAATAGGCTCCTGGACAAGCAAGTTCTGGACCCATACCAAATCTTTTGTCTCCTGGACCCATTAGTTCAGGTCTTGTACAGAATCACGTGAAGTTGCTTTCAGAAAATACACATGTTTTGTTCGTGAATTAGATGGTATAGATATACTTAAAGGCAGTCGTGGCACCAATCTATATACCATCTCAATTGAAGACATGATGCGGTCTTCTCCCATTTGCTTGCTCTCAAAAGCCTCTAAGAACAAATCATGGTTGTGGCATCGTCGTTTGAACCACTTGAACTTCGATACCATCAATGAACTCACTCGTAAGGATCTTGTTCGAGGCATGCCCAGACTAAAGTATGAAAAAGACCATCTATGTTCCGCATGTCAAATGGGCATGAACAAAAAGCACACTCATAAACCCAAAGCTGTCAACACCATTATGGAAGTTTTACACACCCTCCACATGGATCTTTGTGGACCAATGAGAGTTCAAAGTATCAATGAAAAGAAACATGTGTTAGTTATTGTTGATGACTACTCTCGCTTCACATGGGTAAAGTTTTTGCGATCAAAGGACGAGACTCCAGAGATAATCATAAGACTTATTAAGACATTGCAAGTTCGACTTAATAAAACTGTCAGGTTCATTCGCACTGACAATGGAACAGAGTTCGTGAACAAACAACTTACTCAATTTTATGAAAGTGTCGGCATTAGTCATCAAAAGAGCATTCCACGTTCCCCTCAACAAATGGGGTTGTTGAAAGACGTAACCACACCCTTGTTGAAGCTGCTAGGACTATGCTCATCTTTTCTAAAGCTCCCATGTTCCTTTGGGCAAAAGCTATTGCAACCGCCCACTACACACATAATCGATCCTTGATACATCCTCTCCACTACAAGACTCCATATGAACTGGTTCATGGCAGAAAACCAGACCTTTCATTTCTACAAGTATTTGGCGCACTTTGTTATCCAAAAAATGACAGTGAAGACCTTGGGAAACTTAAAGCCAAGGCTGACATTGGTTTCTTTGTTGGATATGCTCCAGATCGAAAGGGGTACCGAATCTACAACAAACGTACCAGAGATATAATGGAAACAATTCACGTCACATTCGATGAGCTGACTGAGCAATAGGCTCCTGGACAAGCAAGTTCTGGACCCATACCAAATCTTTTGTCTCCTGGACCCATTAGTTCAGGTCTTGTACAAAATCACACTCCTGCTACTCCTTTTGTACCCCCTACAAGTGATGATTGGAAGAAATTCTTTGATCCGATGTTTAATGAATACTTCGAACCTCAACAGGTGGCTATACCTGAAGCTCATGTCGTCCCACAACCAGCAGTGGTTACAAATGTTCCACATAATGATGCAGGGCCATCTACTTCACTGACTTTGGATCCTGAAGCCCCCACTGTTAGTCATTCAGTTACAACATCAAATGTTCAATCCTCATCCATGCAACAAGGAGCAGCAACTGATAATTCTTTTGAAGTAAATCCTTTTGCTCCACCTGATGATGAGCCGTTTGAAAACATCTTCGCTCCTGAATCCTCTAATGATGCAACATCCTCAGAAGAATCAACCACGGCAACCTCAATTCATTATCCTCAACCCCATGAGTATCTCAGAAAATGGACAAATGATCACCCAATTGACAACATAATTGGAAACCCTTCTCATCTGGTATCAACCCGTAAACAGCTTGCAACCGACGCCTTGTGGTGCTTCTTCAATTCCATCCTCTCTAAAGCTAAGCCCAAGGATTTCAAAGATGCAATGTCTAAAGAATCATGGTTTACCACTATGTAAGAAGAAATTCATGAGTTTGATCGACTTGAAGTGTGGGAATTAGTACCGCTTCCCGATTTTGCTATGATCATTGCTCTCAAGTGGATATTTAAGGTAAAGCTTGATGAGCAGGAGATGTATTGAAGAACAAGGCAAGGCTTGTTGTAAAAGGATACTGTCAAGAAGAAGGAATAGACTTTGAAGAATCCTTCGCACATGTTGCTAGAATTGAAGACATAAGAATATTTCTTGCTAATGCTGCCAGTCAGAATATGGTAGTATATCAAATGGACGTTAAGACTGCATTCTTAACTGGCGATCTAAAGGAGGTGGTGTATGTTAGTCAACCTGAAGGATTCGTGGATCAGGAACGTCCTAATTATGTCTATCATTTGAAGAAGGCTATTTATGGACTTAAGCAAGCTCCTAGGGCATGGTATGATACTTTGTCCAAGTTTCTTCTTGCTAACAAGTTCACCAAGGGTGTTGTTGATCCTATACTCTTTACCAGAAAAACGGGCAAAAACTACCTTCATGTTCAAATCTATGTTGATGATATCATATTTTCCTCCTCTGATCCTAAGGAGTATGATTGTTTTTCACAAGAGATGAGCTCTGAGTTTCGGATGTCCATGACGGGTCAAATGTCATTCTTTTTGGGCTTACAAGTCTCTCAAAATCCCAATGGCGTATTCATCAGTCAATCCAAGTATGCTAATGAAATCTTGAAGAAATTTAGATTCGAATCCTGTGACTCAGTTGATACTCCCATGATCGAAAGATCAAAACTTGATGAAGACAATGTTGGGATCCCTATCGACCAAACCAAGTATCGGAGTATGATTGGTTCCTTGATGTATCTCACTGCTAGTAGACCGGATCTTTTTTTTTGCTGTGTGCATGTGTGCTCGATATCAATCCAAGCCAACCAAGAAGCACTTGGAAGCAGTCAAGAGGGTCTTTCGGTATCTTAAAGGAACAATCCACATGGGTCTCTGGTATCCCAAGGATACCGCTATGGCACTCACGGCCTATTCCGACGCAAACCATGTAGGATGTCAAGATACACGTCGAAGTACGTCAGGTGGTGCACAATTTCTGGGTGATAAGCTGGTTAATTGGTCTTTAAAGAAACAAATGAGTACATCGATCTCCTCCATAGAGGCTGAATACATTGCTATGTCCTCATGTTGTGCTCAGATCCTATGGATGAGATCTCAACTTTCGGACTATGGCCTTGTGTATAACAAGGTTCCCATGTACTGCGACAACAAAAGTTTCATAGCTCTTTGCTGCAACAATGTCCAGCACTCCAGATCAAAGCACATTGATATTCGACATCACTTCATCAGGGAACAAGTTGAGAAGGGAATTGTGGAACTTTACTTCGTGATGACTGAGTTCCAGCTAGCTGATATCTTCACCAAAGCACTTCCTAGGGAACGATTTCAATTCATTCTCCCTCGTCTTGGAATGAAGAGTCTCATGCCTGAAGCTCTCAAAAGTCTTCATGAAGAACAGGAGGAGTAAAGGAGATGCTTCACATATCCTTTGTACATAGTTTTACAACAAAAAGAAAATAGAAAAATATAAAACCTACAAAAACCATAAAAATCAAAAAATCTAAAAACATTCTTCTCTCGGCATGTCTCTTGTGTAATCAATATTATGTACGATTCTAGAAATGCCATTCAATAATGGCATGGAATCATACATATGTTTGGGCAAGAGTTTTTCCTTTATGTCAAATAATGTTTCTCTCTAAAACCTGTCGTTTCTCTAAACTTTCTTTCAAAATGGTTTGCTATTACTTCAGATAGCAACCCATTCTTCAAATTGAGGAATACATGTCGCAAAAAAGACGGTAGTTCCTTTTACTGGGTTATGTTCACCCGGGCATGGATTACGTTATATCCATGTTTCTTCGAAATGATGTACGTTTCAGTGCATCATTTCTTGTATAAGAAGAGAAGTCTTCTTTACATCACAAATACTTTTCCTTCAATGATTCTTCGGGAAAGTATTTGTTCTAAACTTGGTGGTACCATAATTTTTAAAAATCAATCAAACTTGAAATTTTGTATAAAATTTGCCACTCAATCGATGCAAAATGTTTCATCTTTTGAGTAAGATAATAAAAATTTAAAATGGGTCATCAATTGAGGGGGAGAATGATTTCAAAAATTCTATATCATCAAAACAAGATCTTTGTACATAAAAAGGCAGTGAACAAAATGTGGCTGTTATGTGTTAGTATATGAATTTTTCATGAGTTTCTCGTTAAACTCTAAATCATTTATAAACTCATCATTTCTAACACATAACGCGCTCCCTCAAGTATTGAGGGGGAGCAAATGTAACATCCCATAATCAGTCATTCTTAAAAGTGACCACATTTTTCTCCTAAAATCTTTGAACCTATTTAAATCACTTGGGATCACAAATCTCAAATGGTTTGAAATTTTTGATCGGGGGAGAAAATGTGATTTAAATATGAAATCTGATTAAAAATGTGATGTTTTGGACTTAATTGTAAGCTCTCCCATATGTGCTAAACTCTTTTGTATATCAATGCACATATTGAGGGGGAGCAAATAATTTGTGGTGAAAAAGGATCGTAGCATCTCACTTGAGCGAGACTCAGACTCTTACCAATGAATTGACGAAACAAGTATTGTCATCAATCAAAAGGACTAGTCCTGGACAGGTAATAACTTCAAGCTGGTCTAACCAGTGATGTAAGCGTGTCTCGAAAAGGACCTGTCTGAGTAGAGTGTACCGTTTCGAGAAACCTTTTGTGAACTTGATCGGGCTGGGTAATAACTTCAAGCTAGTCCAACTAGTGATGTAAGCGTGTCTCGAATGCCTGCCCATGTTCACTGAAGGTGGATCAATTCAAGAAGTGCAACTCACCCCGACATGTGCAAATTTCTATCAAAAACCTATGAGCACATGTTAAGGGGGAGCATTTGAAAATCCTAAAACTCTCAAAGTGTTAGCAAAATGTGTTTCTTCAATCTTAAACACTTCGAGAGAATTTTCAATTATTTGGTTAAATGGAAACATAGGATAGTCATGAAGTTATAAGGTGGCTAACGTTAGGAAAACCGTCCTATGATCCGCTAGAGCCGGAGGGATCTACCCATAGACAACACCCAATAGATAGTATTAGAAAGTCCGTAGGTATAATTATGAAAAAAGGAGAAATGTGAGAATGGAGAAAGAAGGGGTTGAAGAATTAAAAAGAAATGAAATGAGAAAGGGTGAAAAGAAATAGCCCTCCAATTATTCAACCTTAGGGCAGAAACCGGGTTCAATTCATATTGTCACACCCCCTAAATTGGGTCCAGCGGAAGCTTACATGTCGCTGGGGTGCAACTCAATTGGTATCACAACATAAGTGCAAAAAATGGTTTTCACTTCAATCATTTAGAAATAAATCGTTTAACAAAAGTGTTGTATTTACATTGTTAAAAGTAGTGCAGAATTAGGCCCTTAAAATAGTTTAAAACGGTCCAAAAATGAATATTAGAGTCTTCTATGACCATGCCATGCCCTGCCAAAAGCCTCTAGTAGCATGCCATTACTTAATACCTGAAAATACATGCTAAAGCGTCAACACGATGTTGGTGAGTTCATAGAGTTTAGTGAAAAAGTATGTAATGTAAAACATTTGAATGAAGATTTTCCAGCAAAGGCATCGTAAATCCACTAAGTTCCAAGTCCCGCCCATACAAGACTTACAACCTGTGTGTTTACAACCCACTGCCAAATATGTTTTGGTTTGTGCAAATAAAAGTAATATGTGGACCAAGATTCAAAGATAAGTGTAGCAATGTCGCTATATAAAGGTAAGAGTGATAATGTAGCCATGGCGATGTCGCCATAAAAATGAATCTGATCATAAGTAAAACGCATAAATAGTTTATCGAACAAAGTTTCATAGCACCCGTTTAGAAAAGAATATTGATTGCACTAAGTTCAAGGCACCGAAAAGGTTTTCTAGCTATATGTAGGAGGTTACGCTCCCAAGTAATGTAGGTAATCACATACCTATGAAATGTAGGTAATCACACATACCTATGAAATGTAGGTAATCACACATACCTATGAAATGTAGGTAATAAAACATACCTATGAATTGTAGGTAATCACACATACCTATGAATGTATGTAATCAAACATACCTATGAATTGTAGGTAATCAAACATACCTATGAATTGTAGCTACCGGTTCTTAACTTAGGCAATCTTAGGCAATCTGTAAATAGTTTAAATCTATGCACTCATATCCATGAGTAAATAGTAGGTAACAAGTGAATAGTATTATACTCGGATAATTAAACAAGTATTTAGATAAAGCTGAAAAATATTTGAGTAATCAACCATGTAAAGCGAGTAATGCGTTTAAGTAAAACGAGCATGCATTCTCCCCCAAAGAGTTTAAAAAATAATTAAAAGAATAGGGGCTATGACTCACCTGGTGCAATAGCTACGATGACAAAAGTGGATACACTGAAATGAGGCACGATCTCTAATTGAAACTTGAAGATTTGAAGAGTTTTGGAGATGATTATGTAAGAAGCCTTGGGATTTTTATTTCAAAATCCTAGCAAGGAGTATAAATGAGACTTGATTATAACTTGTTCTTGAAAAATTGATGGATCTTTGCTTGTTCTTTGTTGTTGGGCGATCATGTGAAGAAGAAAAAGAGATGAGAGATTTTGATATTAGCTAGTTTATTTCTAGTGTTATGTATGTGTAATTAATATTTAAGTATGGAAGGATTGGTCAACAAAATCAAGTGTATCAAGACTTTAGGGAGGCATGTTGGCTTGAAATGGGGTGAAAAAGAAAGAGTATGGGCCAATTAATAATCTTGTCTCCAAAGTGTATGATTTAAGTAGTTATTGATGTGTATTAGGTGTTACCGGGTACCGAGTTAGCTAGAAATAAAGTTTAACTGTACCAAATAAAATGTGACGACATTGGAAAAATTATAAAATTACATTCCTGATGAGAATAGGGTGTTAAAATAATTTTCGTGTTGAGACATCGTGATCCGACGTAATTATAGACTTTAAACGATACGTATACCAAATAAATTCAAAATGTCGGGTAAATTAATAATATAATTTTTATAATGGGTATGTGATTGATGCTAAACCACCTAACTTATATTGACCAAATAATGGTCAACAAAGTCAAATAGCCTAGGTCAATGCTCCGGGTAATATAAGGTATCACCAGGTCGTTAAGTCCCGTTGAAGTGTGAATTGTAACTTTAGCGTATTCGTGATCGGGTGATTATTCACAGAAAAGGGTTATGAACAGAATTATTTGGAAATTATTAACAAATATAGCTTAGGAAAGCTACGTGAGTGATTACGAGAATTTAGATTACGAAGATTTGAGCTAAAATCTAAAAACGTACGTTTTAATTAAAAAACGTATACAGACGAACAGAACAAAAAGTACAACTGATGAACGGGAAGGGTTAAAAGTGTAAAATTAATATTTTTACAATTCTAATAGTTATAGAAAATTTTAAGAAAAATAAAAACTATTTTTACACTATTTAATTATTTATTATTAATTAATTACTAATTATCTATTTAATACTAATTAAAACTAATTAGAATTATTAAAAATACTAAAATGGCTTAGAAAATTAAGAAAAATTTTACAAATCTAATTAACCATTACAGGAATCCTAAAAAATTATAAAAAGTTAATTTTATGTATTTCTAAGCTAATTAATTAATTATTATTCTAATTACTTATTAATTACTAATTAAACTAATTATATTATAAAAAAATAGAAAATGAACAGTAAAAATTCTAGAAAAATTTATAAAAATGTTTTAACTAAATTAAAAGCTAGAAAAATTATAAAAACTAGGTTATACTATATAAAATCTAATTATGCTATTTAATTGATTAATATTAATTAAAACTAAATTAAACTAAAATTAATTAGAAAAACCACTAAAAGACAAAATAAAAATCTGGAAAAATTTATAAAATTATTTTAACCTAAAATGGAATTTGTAAAAATATAAAAATGATATATTACTTAGAAATAAATTAAAGAGAAAAATAAATTGATAAATCCTATTAAATAGAAGCTATCACTATTTTTAAAATTGGTTTTTTTGATTTTTTTCTTTTTCTAAACTAATTATAAACTAAAAACAGCTACTTTTAATAAAGACACTTTTATTTTAACCCAAGGAATAAGCAATTGAAGTGCTTATTACACCCACAGTTGACTTTTGTTGACTGTGGATTATTTTTAGCTCAAATGGTGAGGTGTGGGGTCCACAATGGTTGATTTTGGTTTCTCTGAGTATGATGAACAATAATAAGCAAGTTTCAAGTAATAAATAAGCTTCAATAAACCAGAAAGCCAAGATAAGCACTTAATTATTGTTTATCTGAAGCAGAAGTGGGACAAAGATTAGGGCCAAAAACAGGTGGGGTCCACTGTCCTAGGGGTCAAACAAAGAGTCAAAAACCCAAGCCTACAAGGAGGGGGGTTGAGGGGATCCAAAAACAATGGCTTTGGACCACTGTAGTGATCACAAACCACCACAAAAGGTGGTGGTGTGCAGCTGAACTGCTGAGACAGGGCAAGTATCTTGCCCTGCAGGTCTCTTTGAGGCTTGGTGGGACCCAGTACAAAAAATCCTAAAAATCTAGGAAAAATCTCAAAAATCAACAAGGTGGTAAAGATTAAGCTTGCAAAATATCAAGTCCTAAATCCTAGTATCCATCAGTTTAAAAGCTTCCAAAGTTTGATCAAAATCTGCGATGGCACAATTGACTTTTATGAAAAACTTGAATTCTTGACCTTTTTGAGTTTTGATCACACTTAACTGATTAAGGATGAAGTTATGAGCTATATTAAGACTAAATTACACTAGATTAACAAGCATAGCAGCCAAAGTGATGGATTTGAGATCCCAAAACCCTCACAGTTGACTGTGAGGGTACAAAACCTAAGATTTTGACTTTGGTTTGGAAAATGACCAAAATGGTAGTCAAACTGAGCTTAAATGGACATAAGTGACTTACTAAAACCAAGGATTGCAATCATAGACAACAAGAGCACAACAAAATACCTTCAACCAAACACCCCTATAAACCTGTTTTAAGAAACTTTTCACAACTTTAGGCTACTTAACTAATTAAACTGAGCTTTGATGTAGGTTTTACTACTTATTAACATGAAAAAAGTACATCTAAACAACAAATAAGTACATGAACTGCATAAAATAGGTAATGAGATAAAACATGAGAAATCCTTACAAATGCCATCCACAGCTTAATACCAATGAGAATCAGACCTCAAATCATCATCCTATTGCTCCCATGAGCACTAAACCACTGCCATCCAGTACTTACAGTGCTCCATGCTTCTTCTTCTTGTTTGTGATTTTTGATTTTTCAAGTTCAATACTCCTATTTTTTTTTATTTTTGTTTTCTGCTTTTCACTACCAACTGAATGTAAGTATTTCTAGCAGCTTAAATAAGCTTAGATAAGCTTTTGTGAACCTAGATAATCTAAGTTATCAGCTACAACAACAATCAAGCATTTAAGAATTTTGAAGTTGATCAAACTTGAAATTTAACTTAAAACTGGAATGGTGTTGATTAATAAAGTTCAAAAGATACAACTGAGATTACATTACTTGCTAATTAAAACTAAAGCTTGAATTTAAAAATACATTGAAAAATAAAAACTAAATTTTTCTACTCTTTTGCTCCACAGCTTATCTCCACCTTTTATGCCTTCGAATTAGGGTTTGGGAGGGCATTTTTGTCTCTTTCCCAGCTACAATTGGAGCCATAGGATGAGTAGAATCAATCTTGGCCTTTGAATGGATTTGGCGCCAAAATTTATCTTGGCGTTTTCTTTGAAGATAATTGATGCCAGTGGGTGTTTTGGAAGCTTATGTTTGTTTGAGGTGCAAGGGGGGGGGGGGGGAAGGTGGAGTATGCAGGTGGTGAAGGGTAGGGGTGATGATGGTGTTTGCTTGGAGTGTAGCAGGCGTAGGGTGAGGTGGAAGGGATGGTCAACGCGGGTCAAAGAGGGGAGGATTATTTAAAACGGTTAAGGGTTTTGGGTGGGCTAAAGTGAGGATGGGCCTGGAGTGGGGATGGGTATTTGTTGTGTTTGGGTAGATATAATAAACAAGGGTCCGTTTGGTTTGTAGAAATTTGAATACAAGGACCATTTTTGTTATTTGCCGAATCATAAGGGGCCAAAACTGCCATTCTCCAAATTATAATCCCAAGGGCCATTTTTGCCATACTTCAATGATACAAGGCTTTTTTTTTTTGAATTTTATTTTTCACTTTTAAAATTCCCGGGGGGCAAATGTGACAAGTTACCAAACTTCGGGGACCAAACATGTAATTTCCACAATATTTTACCCAAGGACCATTTGTGATACATTTTGATTTTCCAAGGGCAAAAAATGATTTTTCTTTCAAAAATACCCCACCAGGGACCAATTCTGCCATTTTCTGAAATTCCAGGGACCATTTATGTCAATTTTGGATTTTGAGGGGTAAAAGTGTAATTTTCTCAAACTTTTTCACCCAAGGACTTATTTTGATAAATTTTGACTTTTCTTTGCCTTGGGTTGACTTTTCTTTCATTTTAAACTTCCAGGGACTAGTTTTGCCAAATTTTGAAACTTGAGGGACTGAAACTGCCAATTGTGTAAACTTTGTTCGTTTTTCATTTGTTTTTAAACATTTTGCATCTAAAACATATAAAACACACTTTTGGGATAAATTGTGTATTTTGATGCGTTTTTGGGTGTTTTTGGATGTTTTGGCAGTCCAGATACGATAAAAATGATGAGTGTTTGAGCACTCATCAGTATGAAAATATGTTATGATCATAGTCGGGAGTTTCGGGTATATGTTAGTAGTAAAAACTGAGTTGTAACATTTATTAAATATATAAACATACGTAAATTGAAATAATGCATATCCGTGCATGGCCTAATATACAGATGATGTTACTGATCATATGTAGACTACTCTAGTCTATATGATGTGTCCTTACTGATGATGCATGAATACGCAGCTAAACCTCACTGGTTACGCGAATTTGAAAACCCGAAACTTAGTTTACAAGAAGATGCATGATGATCATGAATAGTGATTTCCCTCTGGGAATGAATAGTGTTTTTTAAATAGTGAAATTTTGAACGCTTCTCAAAATCACAAACTGGCTCTAAAAATGATGAATAGTAAAATGATGAATAGTAATCGGTGAATAGTAACTTGTGAATAGTAAATTGTCGAGGTTTGGAAATGGCCTGAAATTTTGATTTGTGACATTCGCCCACCCAAAAAGGAATTTAGTCACTGAATTCAGCTGATGTTGGTCTCTGGAGTGGACTTGGTGAAAAGATGATGATATTTTAGTCGCATCCGGTCTTCCCACTCTGAAGTGAACTTGGGATTTCTTCGGGAATTCAGGGGGCTTTCATGATAGTAATCCGACTTTGATTTCATTTGCTTGACCTCTCGGTCCATGATTTCAGTTGGTTGTTCCACAAAAATGAAGTTTGTTATCTAGTTGGGTTCCCTCTATTGGAACGACGAGTGGATCATCTGACAAGCCATACTTGTGAATTGGAATGTGAAATTTATTGTGTAAGCTATTGAGCTCTAATGGGAGCTCAAGTCTGTAGGCCACTAGGCCCATACTGTCTGAAATATTGAATGGTCCAATGTATCTCGAGCTTATCTCTCCATACTTGTGAATTGTGTCTCAATGGTGTTGTCCTTGGGATCGTGTGATATCTATTGTTGTAAGTGAATCCGTCTTATAGCAAATGGTCAGCCCAACTACCTCCAGAATCCATCACACCCGAGTTGGGCATAAAACTCTTAACAAGTCACATTAGTAAATTTCAAGCTTAAACAAAAATAAAAACAAATAAATACGTATCTTACGGTTATCACCTTGAAAATGAATATAAAGAAAAAAGTACATAATTTTTCCTCGAACCCATTTGAAAATTATAATAACAAATCTGTAAATAAACTATAAATTCAACAAAATTGTTACATTTACTTAAACATTAACAAATTCTTTTTAACAATCAACAAAGATCTCCCGCAGCAGTTTTAGTTATAAATTGTTGTATATTCAACAATTTACACAAACGTTAGACGATGAATACTTAGATACAAACTTTGTACGCAGGACGAGTTCTCAATGTTTGGTACACATTATTATTGTAATCAATTATGATTAAGTCAAATAATACAAGTTGTTATGTTGGGCCATTAATACCACATTAATTGTTACGCATATTTTGAAAAACGGATTTGTAAGGCTAGTCATAGAAGGACCAAACGATCGAGTATAGTGATCGATTTATTCGATCGTCCTTATTGGAGTGATTCGATTGTCATACGAAAAAAACCCGAATGGGTCGTGTAGCAGATCGACAATCGTGTCCCTTTTTTTTTTGTTTGTGTGTATATTAATTAATTAAAAGAGGTATTTTTGTGGGGTATTATTTTTGTAGTGTAGGTCGTCTTACTTGAGCACTCAACCGCCTGTAGATCGCTGGAGAGAGAAAGCTGACGTGGCAGAGGAAAAGAGAGGGATTGAATCCCCTTACTGTGTCCAGCCTTATAACCACCCACTTGTCTGATATAAAAGAGGGTAAATGTCAAAAGATTATTTTTGCCCTTCTGGTTTTTAGTACATTACATTTTTTTTAGTTTCTGTTCTGTATTTCTGTCAATTTTAAATGTTTGACATATTAAATTTTATATTTTTTGTTCCGTACTTTCAGGTTTATAATTTTTTGATATAAACAAAATTTGAAAGAAAAAAATAATAAATAAACAAATAGAGGTGGGGGTTGCCGTTTGCTTTTTCGGGAGGGTGGTATAACTTGCCTCATAAATTTATAACAAAGCCCACATTTTATGACTTTTCCTTCTTTTCTTTAAAGGTGTAGTATTAGTTGTGAAATTTATGATAAAAGTTACATCTAAAAAATTAAAACACAATTTTCATCACGAAATCAAATAGAAACCGATAAGCTACTTGAGGTTAGTAAAACTAATTAATTTTAATTGTATTGCTTTTCTATTTAAAAGACAAACAATTAGGACATCCGCAATGTATTACACCTTTTTGAGTTTAATACACTGCCACCTCACTGCCACGTCAATAACTCATCATTTCATGTCATACATCTACAATGCATTAAACTTTCTAGTGTTCAATATTTACCTATCATCATTTTATTTTTTATAGTAGTTGTCACAAAATACGACTTTTGCTCATATGAATAGGTGAAAGACACCCATTGGATTATACTTTCCATGAGGTGGCAACTTTTGAACGTATGCCACATACTCCGAGTGTGGATGCTCTTAGACCGGGTGTAATGGGATAAGTGGCGGTATAAAAGATGACGATTTATTATTATTATTATTATTGTTATTATTATTATTATTATTATTATTATTATTATTATTATTGTTTATTTATTTATTTTATTTATTTATTATTTTTTTAATTACAAGTGACATAAAATATTAATATTATTTTTTTTATTTTTATTTTTTTGTAACATGGGTTTCCGACTCGACATTGCGAGCCGACTAATCCCACGGCGACTACCTTTTTGGATAGCCCGGAGTCGGCGCAGGTGAACCTCCGTGGCCACAAAGGGATTAATTTTCTCCCCGTTAATATTATTTTGTTAGCTACTTACATAATAATATTTATTATTTATTGCTAACATGACTTCCCTCGATCAGTCGGAAGACGGAGCTTCTTTCTATAAAGAGAACGATGCAAATATTTATACTCATATATAACTTTCGACCATGAAGAAGGTTTTTAACATTATGTTCATATATAGCTTATTAAAAATCATAGTGCTTATGTAACTGCTGTTATTTTACTATTATGACATAAAAAACTGTATTTTTGTTCATCAAAGATATATGAAAAATATAATTAACGAATATTAGAAAAAACCTATAGATGATTTAGTTTTTAAAAAAAACATATGAGAGAAAAATTGTGGTTACAGTTGGAATTTGGAAAAGACATGTTGCGAATAATGCAGTCATGTAGCTATAAATACCCATCATTTCGACCCCAACTTAACTCATCTTTAACTACACACACGCTTTTTTGAAGATTACGAATTTGTTGCTAACTGATGGCATTCTGTAATAGGTGATCAAAACATAAACTACTACGGAGTATTATTTTGAAAAATAGATTTATTTCCTAAAATATACATCTTTGTAATTTTTGCATGCATGAATTTGCCACTACTAATGATCAGATATAAATGTTTCAGTCTCGCAGGTGGTCTTTCATCCAAATGGGCTTCTTGGAATGGTTTTTCTCATTTACAAACATCAACTAGACCCCTTGTGGCTGCTGGGAAGTATGTTGTACGATATCAGACACCGGCTACCGATTCCATCTATTCTACTCTCACTGCGACAATGAGCAGTGAGTTAAACAGTGAATTCATGCATGTTTATGATACTTTGAAATCCGAGCTGGTTCATGATCCAGCATTTGTGTCTGACGATAATTCTTGTCAGTGGGTTGAGCGGGTGAGATAATTAAAGATCAATTTCATTTCATATACATAGACATGATTGATTAAATAATTTTTCACCACTTAATTAAAAATCTCATTGTTTGATTTATGCAGATGATTGACTACAATGTACCCGGAGGTAATATAATTTGAACAATAGTTGTGGGTTCAAGTCCTGCTTAGCATACTGTGAGATTGATTTGTTGAGGAAATATTGTGAGATAGTTAGATGTCGTTAAAAAAAATGATAACATAATGACAATTGGATACTTCGGTAACTAAAGAATTTATTTGCTCCGTTTGCATTGAAATTACGAAATTACCCTCCTTTAAAAGGTTTACAATGCGGAAAAAAAAAAAAAAAAAAAAAAAAAAAAAAAAAAAAAAAAAAAAAAAAACGATGATGGAGGAAAAAATTGGCCACATCTTGTTTCGTGTTCATGCTTTTATGCTAGGACGATAATAATTTTCTCTAACTATTCATATATAATAAACATTGTCTTTCTGGTTCATTTGAGCTAAATTATCACCATATATATAACTAAGAGGAAGGTTTACTAAATTATCACCATATATACAAAAGGAATATTAATTCTCAGTTGGTCTGGATTACCAACGTTCATTATTCTTATGCCCACCAAACTTTTAATGAATGTGCTATATTGAACAAATTCAATTGAAGCCCCCTTTTATTTATGCGCGCTGATCTTCTCACTGGCCCATAGAGATGAGTGTTTTATTTATTTAGGTAAAAATCTGATGTATGCAGGAAAAATGGTTCGTGCATTTTCTGTTGTTGACAGCTGCCAGTTGCTGAAAGGAGAAAAAATGACAGAAAATGAAGTTTTTCTTGCGTGTGCTCTTGGTTGGTGCACTGAATGGGTATGTAATACATGTATAAACACTCTAAATTAAAGATACTCACGTCTGTGAAATAATATATTTACCGCTTATATAACTAGTAGTCTAGTATCATCTTAGTCTACGTTGCTTAAGAGCCTAGCTTAAAGGTCAAAACCGTTTTGCTTGCAGCTTCAAGCATCTTTAGTTGTATTTGATGACATAATGGATGACTCCCATACACGTAGAGGTCGCTCCTGTTGGTTCAGACTACCCGAGGTGCAACTCTAGATCCAAAGAAAATCTATCTTTCTATTAGTTGTATATCATTTCAGTCGATGATAAGAATTTAGTTTAATTATAGGTTTGTATGACTGCTGTAAATGATGGTCATATGCTTCGCAACCATGTCCATAGAATCCTGAAGAAACATTTTCATGAAAAGGCTTATTATGTGCATCTAGTGGACCTATTCAACGAGGTACATAAAATTGCGCACATGTTTAGTGCATAGACGATTTAATATAACCTTGTGTTATAGCAAGGCTAGGCTCAATCATACACAACTTCTTTGAGTAGGCGGAATTTCAAACAGTCTGTGGACAAATGATTGATGTTATCGCTACACTTGATGGAAAAAAAGATCTTTCAAAGTATACCATGTCTCTGTAAGTGACATCTTGATCGTTATGTTCAGCACTCCATGCAATTCATTTTTACCACACAGTACATTTAACTTCTTGAACACACTACCCATGGTTGTCGGACCTTTTGTACCACTAGAGAAAACTTAATTTTGTACCACTAGAGAAAATGCCTGTAGGTTTGAGTCACTTTTCGACGTATGTGTTGCATCTCTCAAGTTCACAATGTCTTTCTGTTTAATTTGCAGTAATCGTCGGATTTTTGAGTACAAAAGTTCTTATTATTCATTTTACCTTCCGGTAAGTGCATCGATGTATGTGCTTTTTATTGTATCCTAAGTTTGTTATTATGATAGTTGTATACATTTACAAATAATTTTGATTGATTCTATCATATACTCTTTTCTTCAAGATTGCATGCGCACTCCTTATGTTTGGAGAGAATCTGGATGATCTTGTTCTAGCTAAAGATGTCCTTATTGAAATGGGTATCTATTATCAAGTGCAGGTAATGCTTGCAACTATATAAATCATTTTGGTCTTCCATGAATCATCTTGGCCATAAATTGTAACAACTATCTTTAATTTTTGATTGTTCTAAATCTAAATTTTTTGAAATGAATTACTTGTAGAATGATTTTCTCGACACCTTTGGCGAACCTAATGTGTTTGGCAAGGTCAGCCCATCTATATCACTTGTCTTGGTCTTAAATTCCTTGTTAAATAACAAAGCTCATGGATCAATATGTTCTATATATTATAACAGACTGGAACGGATATTGAAGAATGCAAGTGTTCATGGTTGATTGTTAAAGCAATGGAACTGGCCAACGAGGAACAAAAGAAAATTCTAAATGTAAGCATCATGTTTAATCAACTTGTGTATTTTCACTTTCCACCATTTCGAATATTGGTTTGCTTAATCGATTACCCATTAAATTTATAGGAAAACTATGGGATGACGGATCCAGAGAAGGTAGCAAAAGTGAAGGAACTATACCATACACTGAACCTTGAGGTTTCTTATTTATTCTTATGTAATTGTATATTGTAAGACCCCCATACGTTGCATATAATGTAATTGTTGAACATTTTTTAGGGTGCTTACGAAGATTATGAGAGCAACATCTACGAGGAGTTGATCAAATCAATTGAAGCTCATCCAAACAAGGCAGTACAAGCAGTCTTGAAATCTTGTCTGGGAAAGATATACAAGGGACATAAGTAACTTAGGTTGAGTGATTCTTAGTCTCATAAGAGCGCATGTCGTCTATACGTGTTTTAGCCTTGCATGTTGGAGATGTATATTCACAATTTTAAGTGTCAAATGTATACTAATTGAATGTATATGTTATTAAGAAAAAAGGAATAATAGCTAAGTTTATTTGAAATTAACTCTCCATAAAGAGCACACTATTGATGTGAGCAAAATTATTAGATTAGGTTAATTCCCATGATGATTTCATTAGCATTCCTGTGTATAAATAACAATAAAAAGCGTATGCCACAAAACCCTTAATGGGCTGGGCTAGGTACAAGAAACATAATAACAACTAGGCTAATGATAATGCAATAATAATACTCGGCTAATACTCCCCCGCAGTTTGAGCGGGAGGCCTTCGAACGTTCAAACTGGACCTGAAATCAAGAAACAATGCAGCAGGAAGACCTTTAGTAAATATATCAGCATACTGAAAACGAGACGGAATATGAAGCACGCGAACTTGTCCTGAAGCAACATAATCACGGACGAAATGAATGTCGATCTCAATGTGTTTCGTATGTTGATGTTGAACAGGATTAGTAGATAGGTACACAGCACTAACATTATCACAATACATAAAAGTAGCAGTAGACAAAGGGGTGTTAAGCTCACGTAGCAGATTTCGAATCCAAGCAGTCTCAGCTACCACATTAGCAACACCCCAATATTCGGCCTCAGCACTAGACCGAGATAATGTCACATGTCGTTTAGCCGACCAAGATAACAAATTGTCACCAAGAAAAACACAGCAACCGGAAGTAGACCGGGCAACCCGCCCAATCCGCATCTGTTTAAGCAATAAGCTGAGCAGTAGAAGAAACATGCAACTGAAGCCTATGATCAAGAGTACCATGAAGATAGCGTAATATACGCTTCAAAGCGTGAAAATGTGTATCACGAGGGTCATGCATATACAGACAGACCTGCTGAACCGCGTATGAAATATCCGGGCACGTAAAGGTAAGATACTGAAGGGCACCAGCTAAACTCCGATATAAAGTGGGATCATCAAAGGGTGTACCATCAAGTCCAAGCTTGGACTCGGTATCAACAGAAGTGCGGCACGGATTACATTTCTGCATATGAGCTCTCTCAAGAATTTCCTTAGCAAACTTGGACTGCGATAAAAACATACCAGATGTTGTGCGCTTAGCAGAAACACCAAGAAAATAATTAAGAGAGCCAAGATCCGTCATTGTAAACTCACCATGAAGAGCAGTGATAACACGCTATAAAAATATAGTAGAAGAAGCAGTCAATATAATATCATCCACATACAGTAATAAGTAGGCCGTGTCAGATCCACGATGAAACACTAAAAGCAACGCATCAGTTTTGCTCTGCTGAACACCAATGCGAGTAACAAATCCTGCAAATCGCTGAAACCAAGCTCTAGGGGCTTGCTTAAGCCCATACAATGAGCGCTGCAAATGACAAACATAATCTGGGTGAGCAAGATCGACAAACCCAGGTGGCTGATGCATATAAACTGTCTCCGATAAGTGACCGTGAAGAAAAGCATTCTTCACGTCAAGCTGATGAATAGGCCAATCACGAGACACTGCTAGACTAAGTACAGTGCGAATAGTATCTGGTTTGACCACGGGACTAAAAGTCTCATCACAATCAACCTCCTGCTCCTGACTACGACCATTTGCAACAAGTCACGCCTTATACCTGCTTAAAGTACCATATGCATGAAACTTATGCCTGAAAAGCCACATAAAACGAACAATATTCACATTAGCTGGACGGGGCACAAGTACCCACGTACCGTTAGTAATTAAAGCATTGTATTCATCTAACATAGCTTGTTTCCACTGAGGATCACGAAGAGCATGAACATGAGACCGAGGAAGCGGAGAAACGGTTGTGACATGATAATTCATACGCTCAAGAGGTTTAGATATGCCGGATTTAGCACGTGTGACCATAGGATGAGTATTGACGGTGGAAGCGAGTACATTTGCTTTTACGGGTGGTGTATTTGATTGCGGAGGGGTATTGGGCTGTTCATTGTTGGGCAACGCGTTATCAAGCTGGTCATGGGCTGGTGTGGAGGAACGTATGGAGAAGGAGTGGGTTGGTTGATGTGAACTAGCGGTGTAGGATATATAGGTTGGGCAGCGTGTGGTAGTGGGTCTACTTGGGCGGCTAAAGGTACAGGGCTAGAGGGTGGAATAGCGGGTGTATGTTCAAAAGGGATATGTGGAGTTAAAAACTCAAAGGCATTGTTGGTAAGCTTGTGGAAATTTTGAAAAGGAAAAATATCTTCGTCAAATCTAACATGCTGTGAGAGTATTATTTTATTCGAAGATAAGTCAAGGCATCTATATCCTCGGTGGTTGACGGGGTAGCCAAGAAACACGCAAGGATTAGAGCGAGGTTTGAGTTTATGTGTGACATGTATATAAGGATAGCATAGGTAACTAAAAACACGCAAGTTGTCGTAAGTGGGTGGTTTGTGGTAAAGTTTGGTAAATGGTATTTCATTTTGTATAGCGGTTGATGGAAGAATATTCAAAATATAAGCATCCATGTTGAGAGCCTCTACCTAGTAAGAGGGTGGCATGTGTGCTTGAAAAAGAAAAGTGCGAATGAGATTGTTAAGGGTATGCAACATACGCACTGATACCATATTAGATTAGGTTAATTCCCATGATGATTTCATTACCATTCCTCTGTATAAATAACAATACAAAGCGTATGCCACAAAACCCTTAATGGGCTGGGCTAAGTACAAGAAACATAATAACAACTAGGCTAATGATAATGCAATAATAATACTCGGCTAATAAAAATAGCTGAAGTCAAGCTTGTGGTCAAAGTCAACTACAAAAGTTAAGTTTGTTTGTAACTGTTTTTTGCCGGTAAAAACAGTTACTCATCTCCTACAATATAAATACCAATCATTTTATCATTTTCATTCATTTAGAAATGTAACAAACTTTCATCTTCTCTCATTTTTCTCTTCTTTAATTGTCTCAATTCTCATATCATTGTAATTCATCATTTCTATAATAAATCATATTTAACCAGTTAATCTTATCTTTCTCCATAAGATTCTCTGATTAATTGTATTTGGATCCTATCAAGTGGTATCAGAGCATTTTGGATCATCTTTTCGGCCTATTCTATTAGTTTTTCGGTAGCTCTGTTCAAATTCCGATGAATCTGTTACTTTTTCCAGGGAACTTATCAAGAATCAATTATACTACACTGGTACATTGATCATTTGTATGCTATCCGTTCAAAAACAAGACCAAGTGTCAAGTAATCATCGCGATCACGAGAACAACAAGTTAGTGTTTAAATCCTCTGTTTCGAACCAATGACCAGTTTTGATTGACTTAAATTTGGCCAAGAAACTGCTAAAGTTGTTAAGTTGTTACTCATTAGTAGATGAAGGAGAGATAACTAATAACTAACTCATAATTATACAAGAAATAGCATTGAAGAATCAAAAATTAACCACAATCATGGTTAATACTAGAGTTGGAATATTACCACTACCAGAAATGACTCTTGTTATCATTATCAGTAGCTGTGGAAGCCTTACAAACAGCTATGAAGGATCTAATGGCAAAAAATCAAGCTCTGAATCAAGTTGTACAGAGTTTGATGAGTAGTGAGGGAACAAGTCATCACAGAAGCAATCAATATCATAGGATGGCTAAGATAGAGTTCCCAAAGTTTAATGGAGAGGATGTAAAAGGCTGGCTTTTTAGGTGTAAACAGTTTTTCAAGATTGATGGATTCTTGGATGACATGAAGGTTGAATTAGCATCAATACACCTTTATGAGAAAGCACTGACTTGACATGAATAGTGTGTTAAAAAGGCATGGTGGAAGGCACTTTTTGGGAGCTGTATGAAGAAGAAGTTTTGAAGAGGTTCGGATCATTTTATGATGATCCAATGGTGGATTTGAAAATTATGAAGCAAGAAGCTGTACAGCAATATCAGGAGTTGTTTGAAGCACTCTCGAATAGGGTGGATTTGCCTGAATCATATGTTGTTAGCTTGTTCATTGGAGGTTTGAAAAAAGAAATTAGTTTGCCTCTAAGGATGTTTAAACTCATCACTTTGTCTAAAGTGTACGCAATGGCCAAATTACAAGAGGCTACTAATGCTGCTCTCAAGCCAAGGTATACTTCAGCTGCCTTACCTACTTCTAAGTATGTTCCTAATGCTAGTTATGCAAATAAGAATGTGTATGTGCCATCAAAGCCTGTTAGTGTAGTTGGAAGTAATACACTAATGCCAAAAGCTGTTGGAAATAGGCCTTATAGATTAAATCACAAAGAAATGGAGGAAAAAAGGGGCTAAAAATCAATGTTTTTATTGTGATAGTAAATATATGCCTGGCCATTAGTGTAGTGGATAGTTATTTTCCTAGAAATTGTAGTGGATAGGGAAGAAGTGGTGAATGTGGAAGAAGAGGCTGAGTTATAATGTGTTGAAGGAGTGTTTGGGAATGAGAATATTGAGGCTGCAATTATGCATGGGGAGCAGTTTAAGTGTTGAAATGAGTTTGTTGCACCTGCATAGCCTCAAATATCCCTTAGTAGCTTGTTTACAGTCAATACTTTTCACACTATGGGGGTCACAGGGTAACTTAATAAACAACCACTTAGCATTTTGATTGATAGTGGAAGCACTCACAATTTTTTTGGATATCACTACTGCTAAACAGATGGGTTGTCAATTGAAACAGGCATACTCATTGCAAGTTTCAATAGCTCGGGGTAGTAGTCTTACGAGTAATTAGGAGTGTAAAGGGCTTGTTTGGAAAATACGAAGTTAAACCTTCCAGACTAAAATCATGCTTCTCCCATTAGGTGGGTGTCAGATGGTTTTAGGAGTGCAATGGCTGTCTACTTTAAGGGATATTCTGTGTACTTTTTTGAAACTTAGAATGGTATTCATGCATAAATGAGGAAGGTGATTATCAAAGGTACTTCTCAACCTATGATTAAATGGATGGATTGTGAGAACCGTCATTAAATCAGGGTAGCCAACTATGACCATTGACCCAACATCTGATAAAGGCCTAAAATCTGGAATAACATTTTGAATATTTATTTGAATTTAACTTAAGTTTGATTAATAACTAAATGACATTTAGTTTAATAGATTCCAAACAAAATATACATTAAATATAAACCTAAGTCTAAATTACTTTATAATCTAAAGTTCCTAAATCTAATCATAAGATGATGCTAAATGACCCATGTATTTATTTTACAAGTCTCACACGTTTAATTATTTGTGAAACAAGTCCGATTTCTTTTCTCATTGTATCACATGTATATAAGTTAAAGGGCTAAATGGTTAGTAAAGTTTGTACAAAAAATTATAAATGTATATACCCCAATAATATCTTGAAAATTTTAGAAGGGAATAAGTCCCCTTAATTCCCCAATAATCTCGGCTAAACTCTCCCATGATTTTCCCGTTTTTCTTTCACATCATAACCATATTCCCCAATATCACACGCTCCCTAAAATCTTTAACTCATACGACCAAGTATCCCCTCTCCTCTCATTGAAAACATCGGCCTCCTCCTATAATCGAGCCCTAATTCAGCCCTAGATCCTTTGTTTCTCTCCATTACTAAGAGGGACAAAGGTGGTAAATAGCTTGGCAATCTGTGGTATTGTTGGTGGTTGGTTGTGGTGCTTCATCCTCGTTCATCTGAGCTCTCTATTTTACCCACATTCGGTCTCTATTTTCTGTTATGTAGCAGTTGGTAATCAATGCCATATGACATTAGGGCATGCAACGTTTCTTTTGATCTCTCTTGCGTCGACCTAAAGGTATCCGTGGATTCCCCTTGTTTTTCATTTGTGTACAACACACGCGCACACACACACACACACAAACACACACACACACACATACATACATATATATATATATATATATATATATATATATATATATATATCTTTACTACCTTATAATGTATTTAGGACATCTAAATTTAGAAGTCTTAAAAAAATAAGTCCAAAAACATTTTCACAAAAAGAAAGTTACATATGAAGAGGTTTCAACCCAAAGTTAAATGTATTAATTTTGCTATTAAAATTTCAGACTTGTAACATCATGAAAATTAAATGTATTTAAGTGTCGACTTGTAACTGCCTTCGAATATTTATAATGTTTTTAAATGTATTTTGAATTATTATGTAATGGTTGAAAAAAAAATGGTGTATTTCGGCATAAAATTGTTACAGGGTACTCGCCGCCGCATTGCGCGGGTACCCTTCTATATATATATATATATATATATATATATATATATATATATATATATATATATATATATATATATATATATATATATATATATATAGGATTAAACCGAATTCATTAACATGTTAATAATTTCGTATGATCTAGTTGTTTGATTTCGGTTCGTAATATATTGTCACACTTGAAATCTACACTAGAAATCATAAGAATAACACGCTTAATTGATTCATGGTTTTCTGTTTTGATAGATGTAATATATTAAACCTTAAATTTGATATATACACCCTAATAAGCTATTAAATACATGATCAAAAAACCTAGTATAAACCTTAAAGAATTAATGTGAAGCGTATTAAATTTAATGAGACGATCAGGGTTTTATTTGTGATTTTATGTGGACTGTTGGTCGTTGGATCATGTGTATACGCATGGGGTGTTTTTGTGTGACCAAGTGAATATGTTAAAATTTTGTTTAAAATAGGTCTTGTAATATATGAAGGTCTCGGGTGCGTTTGTGTAAGTAAACATGTGATGTAATGGTCTTAAACGGATTTATGATTTTAGACAGTTTTGTAAGCTGAAATTGTATGTATTATAGCTCGAATTGAATAAGGATTTAATTCTGTATTTTTGCATGAAAACTTGGTTTAAGGTCTTATTTAAGTTTTAGAGTGAATTGGAGTTGTATTGTTCATGTTTTTGAATTTTATGGGATCATGTGTCAAATCTGAGTTTTGAGAACTTAAATTTAGTCAGGTTCCACGATTTTTAATCAAAAGACTATAAGGAGTTATGACTTGCCAATTTACAGGAGTTATGTTTCATATGTTTACTAGGTTCTGGAATTTTTATAGATTTTTCTGAAGTGTTAAAATGGGTCTAGTAAATGTAAACTTTTAGGGTGTACTTGCAGTTCACTTTCTGGACATGTTTGGGTAAACTAATTTTGGAATGACACTTACACTTGATAATAAATTCTGGGAAAATTCATGTGAGCTCACAAGACATATAGGTACATGTAAAAATTATTATCGCCTCTGAGTATGGGTAAAGGTGTGGTTTTAAAATTTGTAAAGTGAAGTCTAAAGTATACTAAAATCAGAATTGTGTTTGAAGTTAAGGTTTTTGTGAAATAAATACCAATTAATGTGTATGAATCCTATAATTCTTTTAAACCTTAATAATGATATAATTAGTCATATGTTAACCTGACTTTGATGACGAAACACTAATTCATTAATCGTGAACCCTAAACCTAACTTAATGCATTAGCAACCCTAATTATGTAAGCAGGATAACAACGAGTACCAAACCGGTAAACAACTTATAAATAATATATTATCATAACTTGTGTAGATCTGTTGAAGAAGGAGTAGCTTGTGATTTTCCTTTGATTATTCGCTTGCACTTGTTTCATTATCTCATCCGCCTTAAGGTGAGTTTTCGTGGCCTTATTAAGATGATTACCAGAGTTTAACGATGCCTTAATTCTGTCATGCTTTGTCTGGTTGTTGTTGTACATACTTCTTAGGATGCCTTTATATCATTTGTGCTAATCGAACACTATTTTGTAGGATCGGTATTGGATATGTTGTGTAACAACCGTGGTTTTAGCAAGTCAGTTTGACTGATAGTCTTGACTCGGTTGACGTTTGTTTGGTGTGTATTAGGTGTTTGAAGTGATATATGAGTGATATGGGTGAGTTTTAGCACTAAATCCCTTTGCGTAAGTGGTTTTATTGTGATTTGGAGAGTTTGTAATTTGGGAAAGTTCATTTTGATCACCTTTGTGGTGTAGAAATGACTTGCGTAGTTTTGGTGTTTTTGTGTTTTTGTGTAACGAGTCTTCGTTCAAGTTATTGAGCGTTAGTAAGTTACGGGAATGTTGTTTTTGTAAAGAAATGCTTATGGAGTGTGTGAAAATCTATTTTTGGAAACTTTATTTTGAAAATGATTATTTTCCGGTTTGTCGTAAAGTTGAGGTTTATCGCGTAAGACGTTAGGTTTCGATATGGGAATATATAAAATATTAAAAGTATAAGGTTTTAAGTGTAATAATTAAATTTAATAAAAAAAATAAAAATATATATTTTATATATGTAAAATTCGAATTTTAGGGATAAGGGGGAAAAAGGAAACCCAATTTGAGTCCAAATATGACTCTTAGGCCCAAGGATTATCCATAATTAATATATATACCAAACCAAACACCCCTAAAACGTTTTTACTGCAATTTTAGTCGATCCAAGGAGCAAGAGAAGGGAGAAAAAAATTAGGGTTTATAATTGTGAAGCAATAATCAAGAATCAAGGTAAAATTCTTAAAATACATGTTCAATTGTTTAATTAATTAATATAATTCATGTAATAATTATATGATGGATTAGGGTTTGGGTTAACTTCTGTAAATTAATGTTATAAAACAAGTTAGGATGATTAGATGTTAATATTATGGGTAATGGTTGATGAGTGTGTAAATACTCATCATTTCTGTTACATTTAAACTGCAAAAACATATGAAAACACACAGGAATGCCTTGAAATACATAAAATTATCCCTGGATTGTGTTTTTATGCAAAAGGATTGAAAACTGATGAAAAACAAAACATTTCACATAATTTACAGTTTCAGTCCCTGAACTTTGGAAAATTGGCAAAACTAGTCCCTGGTAAATCAAAACATGAAAAATATCATCAAAGGTCCTTAGGGATTCATAACTTGTCAAGAAAAGTCCTTTAAAGTTTAAAAATTACAAAATGACAACTTTAGTCCCTCAAGTTTGAAAATTGTCAAATATAGTCCCTAAGGTTTTGTAAATGGAAAATAATCAAAATAAGCCTTGCACTATTCTAAATTGACAAAATTGGTCCTTATGATAACTTTTGAGAAGTTACAAATTAAACCCTTCAAAAATCAGAAAATTACAGGTTTGGTCCCTGGAGTTTGTGGGATTGGCAGAAAAGGTCCCCGAAAATAAAAAATGGAAAATATTACATCTTTGGTCCTTGGAATATTCATAAAAGGAAAAATTGGTCCTTATAAGTAGTTTGGGAAAATTGCAAAATCAGTCCTCAATCTTTGCTCAAATTACAAATTTGGTCCTTGTATCTAAAAAACCAAACCGGACCCTTGTGTTTATTATAAGCCCCAAAACCAAAACCTGGTCCAAACACAACTAGCCTAGCCCACCCTTTTTATATTTTTTTGGGCCTGTTTTGTTTCCCAGCCCACCAAGATAACCCAACGAACCCTTTTATAATAAAACGGGCGTTGACCCCCGTTTGACCCTCATCCCTCCCAAAACCACCCTTACTGCTCACCTCTCTCACCCCCCTCTGCAACCCAAAACCACCATGGTTTTTTACCACCACCTCATCACACAGCTCACCACCTACCCTCCACAACTCATCACATCAACCCACTCTTTCATTTAATGCAATCTCCACCCAAATTTCCCTCCAAACTAGTTCCACTCCTCTGTTTTCCATCCTACTCCCCAACTTGGCTCAAAATCCTTCCAATCATGTTCCCTCCACCTCCACAAGCTTCCACAAATCTTTAATTGCAATGAAACTACCCAAAGACACGTGGGAGCATTTTGGCGCCAAAACAGAATTTAAAGGCTAGGATGACTTTGACTAATCCAATGGCTGAGGTTAATGATGGGAAATGCTCGTAAAGTGTTTTCATATTGTAATCAAGCTATTTCAAGTACTCAATTACATTATAAATCTCAATATCAGTTTATGCTAGTTTTGAGTTTCAAAAATTCTCATGTATCTTGATATTGTGTTCTTAGCTGATGATATAGACATAATAAGCTCATATAAGCTCCCAGGAAGTTCATAAATGCTTCTAGATACCTTAAAACTTAGTTTAATTACCTAAACTCACAAATCACAAATTGGTCAATGAAAGTCAAACTGTGCAAGTTTTGAGTTTGGATTCTGATTCAGAGTGATTTGAAAAGGGAACCAGCTTGGATTATGGTTTAGAGACTCATGGGAGTCACATAATTGATCTTGGTTCATGGTTTGGTTCTCACAGTCCCAAAGTTGTAAGTTTAAATTTCATTTTCAAGTTCAATTTTCTACAATAATAGTGTAATTGATTACTTCTGTGTTATTGTTGTTTAAATAGAGTTATTTAGTGATAAAATAGATAAAAATATAATAGTTGTTCATTAGTTCTTATGGTTGTTAAATATCTCATATTTAAAGTATTATATGACTTGATTTAGATTTCTGAGTTATTGTTATCATTTCTGAGAAATTAAGGTCTTAACAGATTCATATAAGTATAATAATGGTTTTGTGTTATTAGGTTGGTCCAAATCAGTTGTTTTCTTGGAAAACTATCAAATCAGTGCAATATAGGGGTGTTTGGATTAGTGAATTACCCTGTGACCTTGTGGTTGTTTTGGTATTCTTCTATTGTGGATAGGTTGCATCAGTCACAAGTAGGATATTAGAAGCATAAAATCAGGTCTTACACACCAATTAGTCAAAATTACACACAACTCACCCACACAGTTAACTGTGTGGGATTTGGAGTCCAAAAAGTATTCAAGTTGGTTTAGAAGTTGTTAATTTGCACTAAGATAACTTTATTTAAGCTAATAATTGCATTTACAGTCACTAAATTAGGATCAAAATTCATATTAGTCAACTGAGTGTACAATTAGAAAAAGTCAAAAGTTGCTTGTGCAGAAAATCACCAAATTAGCAAGAATTTTAGTGAATTTTGTGTTGTGATTTAGAACCTGAAACTTGTTTTGTGAAAACTCTACTAGCTGAAATTGTGATTTTCATTGTTTTCATATTTTTAAGATTTTATTTTGTAGACAAAAATGCCCCTTGAACTGAGCTGCAGGGCAAGGTGATTGCCCTGTCTCAGCAGACCTAAGTCACCCAACCAACTTTGGTGGTGTTTTGTGACCACCACAGTGGGCCCTACACCTCCAAATTAGGTTCTTACAACCCCCCTCCTACCCAGGTTCAATACTTGACCCTTGGTTTGACCTGTGCACCACTGGGACCCACCTTAAATCAACTTGGAAATCTGTCCCATTTCTGTCTCAGTCACCATATAAGCAATTGCTTATTTTAGCTTTTTAGCTTATCCATTGAGCTTATATCAGCAAATCTAGCTTATTTAAGTTAAAATAACTTAGGTGAACCAGGTTTTACCTTGTGGACCCCACACAAGCTCAGTTGAGCTTATTTCTTAGCAAAGTCAATAAAAGTCAACTGTTTTGAGTAATAAGCACTCTTAGTGCTTATTCTGTGTCTATAAATTATTTTCCTTTATTAAAGTTTCTTATTTTAAGTATTTAATTAGTTTTGTAAAAGAAAAACAAGAAAAAACCAAACTTAATTATAGTGATAGCTTCTATTTAATAGAAATTATCTATTTCATTTTCCTTTTAGCTTATTTATAAGCACTTCTGCTATTTTATATTTTTATTAAATATCTTATATATTAAAGTAGTTTTATAAATTTTTCCAGATTTTTCTTTTGTCATTTGGTATTATTTAGAATTAATATTAGTTAAATTAATAATTAAATAATAAATAAGAATTAAATAGCATAATTATATTTTATAAAGTACTACATAATTTTTATAGCTTTTATATAAGGTAAAGTAATTTTATAAATTTTGCTAGAATTTGTACTGTTCATTTTCTATTTTTAATAATATAATTAGTTTAATTGATAAATAATTAAATAATAGAATAATAATTAGTAAATTAAATTAAAAATACATAAAATAAAGTTTTTATAATTTTTTAGGATTCCCAAGATGGTTAATTAGATATATAAAATTTTTCATAATTATCTAAGTCCTTTTAGTATTTATAATAATTTAAATCAATATAATTAGTTAATTATTAAATAATTAATAATAGTTATTAAATAAAAATAATTAATTAAATAGTTTTTAATTATAAAATAAAGATTTTAAATTTATTTAATTTGCATTTAAGCCCCTAAGGCTTACAAAATCCTACTATTGTTAAATTTGTTTTTGTTTACGTTTAATTAGTAAACGTTTACGTTTTTCAGTCCCTTTTTCACTTGTACGTATCTGATTTCACGTATTGATTGATATAGCTTTTTAAAGCTATTCACTCTTATTTTTCAGTAGTACAATCACTTAAACCCTTTTCCTGTTCAATTCACCTGATCTCGAAGTCGTTTTATTTCAGATTTCACATCTCGTTGGGATCTAACGATCCGGGGAAACACTAAACTCACCGGAGTATTGGTTTAGGCTGTTTGACTTGTTGACCATTACTTGGTTGATACTATCTGACTGTCTGAGGCCAATCAAAATTTGGCGCCGCTGCCGGGGAGGTGTGCTGCGTATTACGACTTTCTGAAATATCTGTGAGTTTGAATTATCACACTTTGTTATATATCATCTTTTTGTCTATATTTCTTTTCTATTTCTATTTTTAGTTTCCCGTCACTCTAAGGATTCTTAGAGTCGTCTCTAGTGCATGAACACTCGTTCTTCTAGGTCATCAAGCCCTTTACGTGAGCTTGTCAGAATTCCTCGAAAACGCCGTAGACGTTTTGCCCCAACAGCCGTATCTGAGGAACGTGTTGTTTCACCAAAGAAAGTTATCATGGCGGATGACCGTCCGATGAATAAGCTTCTCCAAGCACCCATTGAGGGTTACAGAGATGCTATTGTAGTCCCAGCCATTGTGGCTGAATACTTTGAGCTCAAAACCGGGTTACTAAATCTAGTAACTTCAAGCCAATTTTATGGTTTTGAGAGGGATGATCCCCATGCTCATATTCGATGGTTTAATAAAATTACTTCTACCATCAAATACAAGAACGTCCCTTCCGAAGCAGTCAAACTTCTTCTTTTCCCATTTTCTCTTGAGGGAGCAGCCCGGATTTGGCTGGAAAAACAACCTCCTCGTTCAATAAACTCATGGGAAGATTTAGTTACCAAATTTGTAAACGAATTTTTTCCCCCGTCCAGAACGACAAGTCTTAAAAATGAAATCATCAAATTTACTCAAAGGTTTGATGAATCGTTTGGTGACGCATGGGATCGTTTCAAAGAATTGCTTCGTCGATGTCCTCATCATGGTTTCACTGAATTGATGCAAATTGACACGTTTTATAATGGTGTGAGTCAATCTGACCAAGATTCTCTCAATGCCTCCGCGGGAGGTAATTTTTTGAGCAAAACCACAAAAGAAGCTTTAGAAATCATTGAAAATAAGTCCAAGGTCCGCACTACACGCACAAAACCATATCACTCCCAAGTGAGTGCTGGTCCTTCTTCTTCATCGCCCGTGAGTACTTTTAGCACCGATGCTAAGATAGACAAACTCACGGACGCCATTCAAGCTTTGGTTCTCTCAAACCAGAAAAAAGTCACTTTCACACAAAACCCTTCACATGCTGAAGTTAAAAAAGTGGAAGTTTGTGTCACTTGTGGTGGCCCACATGCTTATTACAATTGTACTGCCACCGATGGTAGTCCTTTTGAAGCCAATGCCTTAGCCGGTACTACAAATCAGGGGGTAATCAATACCGTCCTCAAATGGAACCAAGTTACCGTGCTAACACACATATGGGACCACCCGGGTTTAACCAAAACCCAAATTTGCAAAACAGAAACCAGAACCAACCCCGAATGAACCAAGGTTATCAAAACCAAGGGAATTTCAATCCTGGATAGAATCAAGGTTTCCACAATCAAGGAAACTTTAACAGAAACAATTTCAACCCCGGAAATCATTTTTAGGGAAATGGTAACCCAAATCAGGGAAATTTTCAGCCACAGCAAGGTTATAATCAAAATAACCGTGTCCAAAATTTTCCCAACCAAACACAAGCCATTCTCCCAGCTCCACAACCATCATCAGATGAGTTGTTAAAGCAGTTCATGAAAACTCAAGAAGAGACAAACAGGTTGTTGGTCAGCCAGATTTCTGAAATTAAGAAATCTTTAAATGAACAACCCTCGGGCTCTGGAAAACTTCCGAGCAACACGATCGCAAACCCGAGGGGCGATGCAAAGGCGATCACAACCAGGAGCGGAGTTTCATATGATGGACCTACTGTTCCCACTACCCCTTCTTCTTCTTTTCCCAAGGTAGTGGAAAATAACGCCGAGGTAAATAAGGACGAAGTACTTCCTACTCATAAGGGAGGTACCCAAGACGTCCCACCTCATGTTGTCCCGAAACCCAAACCAAAACCTAGAGTTGTTTTTGAACCAAATGATATTCCAGTTGAAACACCTCAGTCCAAACCTTCTACCTCTTCTATTCCTTACCCCTCACGCTTGAGTGAACAAAAGCTCCGTGAAAAAGCTAGTCACCAGATGGATAAATTCTTTCAAATCTTCCAAGATTTGCATTTTGACATTAGCTTTGCGGATGCTATTATTCTGATGCCCAAATTTGCATCGACAATCAAACACTTGTTAAGCAACAAGGAGAAACTGTTTGAAATGGCAAAGACTCCCTTGAATGAGAACTGTTCAGCAGTTCTTTTAAAGAAGCTTCCCGAGAAGCTGGGAGATCCTGGAAAATTTCTAATACCATGTGTATTTCCGGGAATGGTTGATTGCTATGCCTTGGCCGATCTTGGTGCAAGTATCAACCTAATGCCATACTCAGTTTGGAAGAAACTTTCTCTTCCTGATCTTACTCCTACCTGCATGACTTTAGAGCTTGCAGACCGATCGATATCTCGTCCTCTCGGCATTGCCGAGGACGTGTTTGTGAAGGTAGGAGAATTTCATCTCCCCGCTGACTTTGTAGTGGTTGATTTCGATGCCGATCAAAGGGTCCCTCTCATTGTTGGGAGGGGTTTCCTTAGAACGGGTCATGCTCTTATCGATGTATTTGAGCAAGAAATCACTCTTCGTGTGGGTAATGAAGCTGTTACATTTAACCTCGATCAAACCTCGAGGTACTCCTCCAATTATGATTCTGAAGCAGTTAATCAAATAGATATCATAGACATTGCTTCGGAGGAGTATTCTCAAGAGTTTCTTGGTTATTCTCATAATTCTGTGAGTGGGGATGCCACTCCATCATCTGAACCTATCATTTCCGAATCTTCCCCTTCTCTCACTCCGTTTGAGGGAAGTGATTTTCTTTTGGAAGAGGTCGAGGCTTTTCTAAAAAGTGATTCAGTTCCATTGGGAATTGATAACATTGAGATTGATCTGGAGGGAGATATTCTTCTCCTTGAGAGATTGCTAAACCAAGACAATTCTCCTCCACTCCCTCCCGTACAACTTCATAATCAGGAAATCAAATATGTTGAGGAAATTGATGATTTTCCTGAGGTCGAACTCAAGGACTTACCTCCTCATCTTGAATACGCATTCTTGGAGGGTGATGATAAATTACCCGTCATTATTACTAAAGGTTTAAGTGTTGAGGAGAAGATTTCTCTCATAAAGGTCTTGAAGTCAAACAAGCAAGCAATTGCTTGGAAACTCTCCGATATTAAGGGTATTAACCCAGATTTTTGTACACACAAAATCTTGATGGAGGATGACTTCAAGCCTACGGTGCAACATCAAAGAAGGGTGAATCCAAAAATCCATGATGTGATTAAACAAGAGGTCCTTAAACTTCTTGATGCAGGATTGATTTACCCTATCTCTGATAGTCCATGGGTTAGTCCCATTCATTGTGTCCCAAAAAAGGGTGGCATTACTGTTGTCACTAATGAGGAAAATGAGTTGATTCCAACTCGGCTGGTTACCGAATGGCGTGTTTGCATTGACTATCGTAAGTTAAATGACGCCACCCGCAAAGACCACTTTCCGCTGCCCTTTATGGACCAGATGCTTGAGAGATTAGCTGGAAACGAGTACTATTGTTTCCTTGATGGTTTCTCAGGATACTTCCAAATCCCCATTGATCCATCAGATCAAGAAAAGACTACCTTTACATGCCCTTATGGAACCTTTGCTTATAAACGTATGCCTTTTGGCTTATGTAATGCTCCAGGTACGTTCCAGAGGTGCATGATGGCCATATTTACCGACATGATCGGTAAAACCATGGAGGTCTTTATGGATGACTTCTCGGTCATTGGGGATTCATTCCAAACATGTCTCACCAATTTAGAAACGATGTTGAAAAGGTGTAAAGACACCAATCTATGTCTATATTCGGAAAAGAGTCACTTTATGGTCAAAGAGGGCATTGTCCTCGGCCATAAGATTTCCAAGAATGGGATTGAGGTTGACAGAGCTAAGGTTGATGTCATTGCAAAACTGCCTCACCCTACTACCGTCAAAGGTATTAGGAGTTTCTTGGGTCATGCCGGTTTCTATCGTAGATTCATACAAGATTTTTCTAAAATCTCACGGCCTATGACTCATCTCCTTGAAAAGGATACTCCTTTTATCTTCTCACCAGAGTGCATCGAAGCTTTTGAAACATTGAAGAAAAAGCTTACTGAGGCACCCATTCTTGTTGCCCTCGACTGGGATTTACCCTTCGAGCTTATGTACGATGCAAGTGATTTTGCTATCGGTGCAGTCTTGGGGCAACGCAAAACGAAACACTTTCAGCCTATCCACTACGCAAGCAAAACTATGAACAAAGCTCAAACTCATTACACCACTACAGAAAAAGAATTATTAGCTGTGGTGTATGCTTTTGAGAAATTTCGGACATACTTAATCTTGACTAAAAGCGTAGTGTATACGGATCACTCGGCTCTTAAATATCTATTTGCAAAACAAGATGCAAAGCCGAGATTGCTCCGTTGGGTTCTCCTCCTCCAAGAATTTAATATCACTATTCGTGATAAAAAAGGAGCTGAGAACCTGGCTGCTGATCATTTGTCCCGATTAGAGAACCCTCATCAAGATGTGTATAAGAAAAAGGAAATAAATGAAACATTTCCTCTCGAAACACTCAATGCGGTTGCTTTTCGCGGAGATTCTACTACCCCATGGTTTGCCGATTTCGCAAACTACCATGCGGGTAACTTTGTTGTGAAAGGGATGTCAACCCAACAGAAAAATAAATTCTTTAAGGATGTTAAACATTACTTCTGGAATGACCCCTACTTATTCAAAATCTGTACGGATCAAGTCATCCGACGGTGTGTATATGGACAGGAAGCCACTGAAATTCTCAAGGCTTGCCATGCTGGACCCACTGGGGGACATCATAGTCCTAATTACACCGCCAAAAAGGTGTTTGATTCCGGATTCTTCTGGCCCACAATTTATAAAGATGCCCAGGATCTCATTAAAACCTGTGACGCTTGTCAGCGTCATGGAAACATTTCACAAAGAAATGAGATGCCACAAAATGCTATTCAAGTATGTGAAATATTTGATATCTGGGGCATTGACTTTATGGGGCCATTTTCATCATCCAGAGGAAACAAGTACATACTTGTGGCAGTTGATTATTTATCAAAGTGGGTTGAAGCAAAAGCTTTACCCACAAATGATGCCTGAGTTGTAGTGAAATTCCTGAAATCTCTTTTTGCCCGTTTTGGAACCCCACGTGCTATTATAAGTGATCGTGGTATGCATTTCTGCAATGACAAATTTGATAAAGTCATGCAAAAGTATGGTGTAACCCACCGTCTTTCTACCGCGTATCACCCACAAACAAGTGGGCAAGTGGAGGTTTCAAATCGTGGTATCAAAAGGATACTTGAGAGGACTGTTGCTGAAAACCGTGCTGCCTGGTCGGATAAATTAGATGACGCACTATGGGCCTTTCGTACAGCTTATAAAACACCCATTGGGTGTACACCTTACAAGCTTGTGTACGGAAAGACATGTCATCTACCGATGGAACTTGAGCACAAAGCCTACTGTGCATTGAAACATGCCTTCGACCTCAAAACTGCAGGTGATCACAGAAAAGTTCAAATGAATGAATTAAATGAACTACGTGATCAGGCTTACGAGAACTCTTTAATCTATAAAGAAAAAACAAAGAGAATACATGACTCAAAAATAAAGAACCGCATTTTTAACGTTGGTGATCGAGTACATCTCTTTAATTCTAGATTAAAGATCTTCTCGGGTAAATTAAAAACCCGTTGGACTGGTCCATTTACTATCACTAAGGTTTATCCATATGGTACCGTTGAGTTATCTCAAAATGACGGTCCATGTTTTAAAGTAAATGGCCATCGTGTGAAACATTACTTTGGAGAGGACTTACCAAACATGGTTGTCCCGGATCTCCAAACTTTCCTCAAGGACAATTAAATTCGGGGTCGAGTCAAGCTAGTGACTCGGGAATCAAAAACAAGCTACCTCATGGACAAATCAATTCGAGGTCGAGTCAAGCTAGTGACTCGGTAATCAAAAGCGTAGAAATATGGGTTTTCACTCATATTTCTGATTTCTTTCTCTTTTCTACCACCTAGTGTGGGGGAGATGCCCCACATGTTGTATATATGTATATATCTTGAAAAAAAAAAAGAAAAAAAAAAAAGTTCAAAACAAAAGAAAAAAGTGAGTTTGTATGTAAATAGCCTAAAATAAAGGTTATTAATATTTCCTTCTTACGTTCTAAGTATCGGTTTAACACCCGGTGTTTTGAATATTGAGGGCAATATTCATTTCTAAGTGTGGGGGGGATTCTCACGAATTCAAACACATGTTCCATCAAGCACCCTCATTTGATCAAAATTTAAAGTTTTTTCACACTTAGAAATGCAATAAATGGTATCAATCCTCCATGTCTAACCCACAACAGGATTGGCTAGTCCAGGAGCAAACGGCTCTTGGTAAAGACATCTCAAAACTGTTGATGGCTTGCAATTTGCCAAAAATTGTATGGTTCCTCAACTCCCCATTATCCTCAAAAGCTAATGAGTTGGCTAGCCCGCAAGATTATGGCTTGTGGTAAAGGCCGTAGAAAATCCATAATTGGTAATCAGCTCACCAAGATGTTGACTATTCCATCAAGAGTTGGCTAGTCCAGAAGCAAACGGCTTCTGGTAAAGACAAATCAAATCCGTTGACAGCTGGTGGTTTGCTAAAAATCACACGGTTATCAGGTGTGCCACAGTTCTTACACCTAGCTACTCCAGATGTGATGACTTTTGGTAAAGAGTAAAAAAAATCCATTAAATTTTCTCAAATAGATTGCTAGGGACTAGCAATAGTTTAGTGTGGGGGATTGATGAGTGTGTAAATACTCATCATTTCTGTTACATTTAAACTGCAAAAACATATGAAAACACACAGGAATGCCTTGAAATACATAAAATTATCCCTGGATTGTGTTTTTATGCAAAAGGATTGAAAACTGATGAAAAACAAAACATTTCACATAATTTACAGTTTCAATCCCTGAACTTTGGAAAATTGGCAAAACTAGTCCCTGGTAAATCAAAACATGAAAAATATCATCAAAGGTCCTTAGGGATTCATAACTTGTCAAGAAAAGTCCTTTAAAGTTTAAAAATTGCAAAATGACAACTTTTGTCCCTCAAGTTTGAAAATTGTCAAATATAGTCCCTAGGTTTTGTAAATGGAAAATAATCAAAATAAGCCTTGCACTATTCTAAATTGACAAAATTGGTCCTTATGATAACTTTTGAGAAGTTACAAATTAAACCCTTCAAAAATCAGAAAATTACAGGTTTGGTCCCTGGAGTTTGTGGGATTGGCAGAAAAGGTCCCCGAAAATAATAAAATGGAAAATATTACATCTTTGGTCCTTGGAATATTCATAAAAGGCAAAATTGGTCCTTATAAGTAGTTTGGGAAAATTGCAAAATCAGTCCTCAATCTTTGCTCAAATTACAAATTTGGTCCTTGTATCTAAAAAACCAAACCGGACCCTTGTGTTTATTATAAGCCCCAAAACCAAAACCTGGTCCAAACACAACTAGCCTAGCCCACCCTTTTTATATTTTTTTGGGCCTGTTTTGTTTCCCAGCCCACCAAGATAACCCAACGCACCCTTTTATAATAAAACGGGCGTTGACCCCCGTTTGACCCTCATCCCTCCCAAAACCACCCTTACTGCTCACCTCTCTCACCCCCCTCTGCAACCCAAAACCACCATGGTTTTTTACCACCACCTCATCACACAGCTCACCACCTACCCTCCACAACTCATCACATCAACCCACTCTTTCATTTAATGCAATCTCCACCCAAATTTCCCTCCAAACTAGTTCCACTCCTCTGTTTTCCATCCTACTCCCCAACTTGGCTCAAAATCCTTCCAATCATGTTCCCTCCACCTCCACAAGCTTCCACAAATCTTTAATTGCAATGAAACTGCCCAAAGACACGAGGGAGCATTTTGGCGCCAAAACAGAATTTAAAGGCTAGGATGACTTTGACTAATCCAATGGCTGAGGTTAATGATGGGAAATGCTCAGGATCACATGGGGAGTCCAAAAAGTCTATAAAGTGGAAGAAAGAAGCATTGTGAAGAGATATCTAGTTTAATTTTAAATTATGTATGTCGACTTTTTAATCTTTGTATTTCCAGTGTTGTATTAAGCTCTAAGTTACTTTGTAAAGTGTTTTCATATTGTAATCAAGCTATTTCAAGTACTCAATTACATTATAAATCTCAATATCAGTTTATGCTAGTTTTGAGTTTCAAAAATTCTCATGTGTCTTGATATTGTGTTCTTAGCTGATGATATAGACATAATAAGCTCATATAAGCTCCCAGGAAGTTCATAAATGCTTCTAGATACCTTAAAACTTAGTTTAATTACCTAAACTCACAAATCACAAATTGGTCAATGAAATTCAAACTGTGCAAGTTTTGAGTTTGGATTCTGATTCAGAGTGATTTGAAAAGGGAAGCAGCTTGGATTATGGTTTAGAGACTCATGGGAGTCACATAATTGATCTTGGTTCATGGTTTGGTTCTCACAGTCCCAAAGTTGTAAGTTTAAATTTCATTTTCAAGTTCAATTTTCTACAATAATAGTGTAATTGATTACTTCTATGTTATTGTTGTTTAAATAGAGTTATTTAGTGATAAAATAGATAAAAATATAATAGTTGTTCATTAGTTCTTATGGTTGTTAAATATCTCATATTTAAAGTATTATATGACTTGATTTAGATTTCTGAGTTATTGTTATCATTTCTGAGAAATTAAGGTCTTAACAGATTCATATAAGTATAATAATGGTTTTGTGTTATTAGGTTGGTCCAAATCAGTTGTTTTCTTGGAAAACTATCAAATCAATGCAATATAGGGGTGTTTGGATTAGTGAGTTACCCTGTGACCTTGTGGTTGTTTTGGTATTCTTCTATTGTGGATAGGTTGCATCAGTCACAAGTAGGATATTAGAAGCATAAAATCAGGTCTTACACACCAATTAGTCAAAATTACGCACAACTCACCCACACAGTTAACTGTGTGGGATTTGGAGTCCAAAAAGTATTCAAGTTGGTTTAGAAGTTGTTAATTTGCACTAAGATAACTTTATTTAAGCTAATAATTGCATTTACAGTCACTAAATTAGGATCAAACTTCATATTAGTCAACTGAGTGTACAATTAGAAAAAGTCAAAAGTTGCTTGTGCAGAAAATCACCAAATTAGCAAGAATTTTAGTGAATTTTGTGTTGTGATTTAGAACCTGAAACTTGTTTTGTGAAAACTCTACTAGCTGAAATTGTGATTTTCATTGTTGTCATATTTTTAAGATTTTATTTTGTGGACAAAAATGCCCCTTGAACTGAGCTGCAGGGCAAGGTGATTGCCCTGTCTCAGCAGACCTAAGTCACCCAACCAACTTTGGTGGTGTTTTGTGACCACCACAGTGGGCCCCACACCTCCAAATTAGGTTCTTACAACCCCCCTCCTACCCAGGTTCAATACTTGACCCTTGGTTTGACCTGTGCACCACTGGGACCCACCTTAAATCAACTTGGAAATCTGTCCCATTTCTGTCTCAGTCACCATATAAGCAATTGCTTATTTCAGCTTTTTAGCTTATCCATTGAGCTTATATCAGCAAATCTAGCTTATTTAAGTTAAAATAACTTAGGTGAACCAGGTTTTACCTTGTGGACCCCACACAAGCTCAGTTGAGCTTATTTCTTAGCAAAGTCAATAAAAGTCAACTGTTTTGAGTAATAAGCACTCTTAGTGCTTATTCTGTGTCTATAAATTATTTTCCTTTATTAAAGTTTCTTATTTTAAGTATTTAATTAGTTTTGTAAAAGAAAAACAAGAAAAAACCAAACTTAATTATAGTGATAGCTTCTATTTAATTTTCCTTTTAGCTTATTTATAAGCACTTCTGCTATTTTATATTTTTATTAAATATCTTATATATTAAAGTAGTTTTATAAAATTTTCCAGATTTTTCTTTTGTCATTTGGTATTATTTAGAATTAATATTAGTTAAATTAATAATTAAATAATAAATAAGAATTAAATAGCATAATTATATTTTATAAAGTACTACATAATTTTTATAATTTTTATAGCTTTTATATAAGGTAAAGTAATTTTATAAATTTTTCTAGAATTTATACTATTCATTTTCTATTTTTAATAATATAATTAGTTTAATTGATAAATAATTAAATAATAGAATAATAATTAGTAAATTAAATTAAAAATACATAAAATAAAGTTTTTATAATTTTTTAGGATTCCCAAGATGGTTAATTAGATATATAAAATTTTTCATAATTATCTAAGTCCTTTTAGTATTTATAATAATTTAAATCAATATAATTAGTTAATTATTAAATAATTAATAATAGTTATTAAATAAAAATAATTAATTAAATAGTTTTTAATTATAAAATAAATATTTTAAATTTATTTAATTTGCATTTAAGCCCCTAAGGCTTACAAAATCCTACTATTGTTAAATTTGTTTTTGTTTACGTTTAATTAGTAAACGTTTACGTTTTTCTGTCCCTTTTTCACTTGTACGTATCTGATTTCACATATTGATTGATATAGCTTATTAAAGCTATTCACTCTTATTTTTCAGTAGTACAATCACTTAAACCCTTTTCCTGTTCAATTCACCTGATCTCGAAGTCGTTTTATTTCAGATTTCACATCTCGTTGGGATCTAACGATCCGGGGAAACACTAAACTCACCGGAGTATTGGTTTAGGCTGTTTGACTTGTTGACCATTACTTGGTTGATATTATCTGACTGTCTGAGGCCAATCAATGGTTAAGGGAATTGAGTGTTAAACGCGTTAGATTATGTGTTAGGGTTTGGACAGATTTGTAAGGCTGTAAAGATGTGAGTGTATATAACAGATGGGGATGAGTTAAGTCACGAATTTTAAGTCTAAATTGAAGTATAATGAAAGAGCTTTCCAAAAATTCCAGCCACGATCAATTTTGAGGTCGGGAAGTCGGTCTTTTGATTTTTTTTTGATAAGGTGTCAAAGCTGTCAAACCGGGACAGATTTTTGGTAAAAGTTTGAGGGTGACATGTGGTTGTAAAAGTGGTATTTTGACTTGGTATTCTGGAATAGTTAAGTTTTAGGTTATATTAGACTACCACGAAGAGGATTCGCGATAAAAACTTGTGTAAGTAATTATTAAAAATCAAAACTTTTTGGTGTGTGTTCAGATCCGAATTTGAGTAGTTGACAAGTTTGAATTTTCTATGAGTACTTGTGTGTGTTATTGGTCCATGGCCTTCTAGGATTAGCTTCTATGTTTATGAGAGACCATGGTAAATTTTTGGTGTGAGTTGTTGAGCTTTATTTGTCGTGATTTCATGTGAGTGAATGTACTCAAAAATTCTGCGTTTTCTGAGTTTTAGAGTGCAAGGGATTTAGTGAGTATTAAGTTATGGTAGTGGTTAGTGTGGTGTCTAGGATATCCATGGTAGGTCATATGAGTCTTAGACATCCATCATATGTGTATTATATGGGTTGTAGCTTTTAGCTTGACCATGTGTAATGTGGATTATTTTTGTGTGCTATAGATTGTGTATTGCTTTTGTGGAAGCTGCGGAGTTTAAGGTGAGTTCATAGTCCCATATTTTTACTTTTTTTTTAAACTTGGGATGGGAATGATGCTTGTCTTAAATGATTTGATTTACTGTGATTATGTGTGTGGTATTAAAGAGCTTGGACTTATAATGTTATCGTATGCATGCTATGTGTGATAATTTGCTTGTGTGGATGTATATGGGATCCAATTAGGAGGATGTTATCCTATTACTCGCACATGCGACCTAATTGATGTTTGATATGTTGATGGGATCCAATTAGGAGGGTGTTATCCTGTTACTCACGTATGAGTCCTAATTGATGATTATGGGGTCGGAGGACACGAGCCGTCCTAATGGTTGCTTTATGAGTGTTGTTGCCTTTGCGTGTGGATATGGATTTGCGAATGCATGTAGCTATATGATAACTATAATTATTTGTCCAGCTATATTTTATAATCATAGTGAATTTGGTTGCCTTGTGTTTGAGTCTTAAACCTATGAATCTCACCAACGTTATGTTAACGTTTTAAGCATCATTGTCAGGTGAGCTTTCTAAGGATAAGATAGAAGGATGTGGATAGACGAGACCTTAGTTGCATTGGAAGTGATTTATTCTCTATGTTTGGATTTATGTTTTGTTTTGGTTATTTTATTTTGGGGTATTGTTACAACACTTTGTGTTTGTACTTTGCTCTATATTGTGCATGTAGTTGTTCTCTATGTAGACACCAGGTGTTGTGATGGTATCCATGAAGTTACACCCGCGCGTTTCTGCCGTAGCGGGGTGTGACCGATTGGTATCAGAGCCTTGGTTATATAGAATTAGGTGGTTTAACCTAGACTATAGCCTAGGAGTCCTTCATATAGTTGCATTTAGGATCTATGTGTAAGTATAGTATTTTATATGTCTATTTTTCCTATATTTATGAGATGTTTTATTGAGTTTCGGACGTCTATTCTATTCCCTATACGTAGTATTGTATATATCGACTTTATTATATCGTCTTCCACGCGTAAGATGCCTCGTTAGACTACCATTGTCGATATCGAATGCAAGAGAAGTGGTTGGATGAAACGGACTAACCGCAGAATCCGAGTTCCCGATAGCATGTATCTATGTTCGGACAAGGAGAGGACGTTTATGGGAAGCATTGGTGGAGAAGAAGTCGAGAGGTTTGGAACCACGATGACTTCTGGAGATGGAGCCATTACCAAATACCCTTGGTAGTGTCCTCACTTCACCTAGGAAGGAGATGTGGTTTAGTCTAAACCTCGTGATTTGTATGCGCTTGTGAATTATGTAAAATTGGAAGAAAGGAATAGAGATGGTTTTGCATGTTGTCGACTACCTCAACATGTAGGAAACATAAATGGGTGGTTGAGTAAAGATGAAAGGGAGTTAGGATAGAATGGTGTGGATTCGGATCTAGAGTCCACAGCGAGTAGTAAGTTGAATTGATCTGAGTAGGGAGATAAGTGCGAGAGTGGAATTTGAGCCATTATGCAACGTCTCTTGTTTTGTGTTATGTTTTGGAATTCGTATATTGTCTTTTGCCATCTGGAGCCATGTTGGAGCGTAATTACTCTTGGAAATTGGATCGACCTTATCCAAGTGATTCTGATTATAGAGTTTACGTTATCGTTGGAATTGTTCCATGTGGGATGATTGTTGTGATGCCTTTTATTTTTTTGTTTGCGTGATGGTTTGCATGATGTGTTGTCATAGGAGAGAGTACATTTGTGAAAGGGGGCATAGATAATTATGGTGGCCAACATAATTATACATGCGTCACGACACAAGTGGACTTTCAAGTATGATAGCATGAATTGCATGGTGTATTAGGTGTTATGTGGTATATGTGTGTTATCATTGAGATGTGTGGTTTTAGAAGTAAGTATGCGTGTGGAATAGGCTTATAACTATGGTCGCGAACATAACTATAAGGGTATCACACACATGGACTTGTGACCATTATTGCATTGATTGATGTTTGTTGTTATATGTTGTGTTAGATGGTATGTGATATCATGTTGGTGATGGCTGTATGGTTAGAGAAGTATTCTCTTAACCGTTTGGGCAGTCGTTATATGTTGGGGAGTGTAGGTGGTAAGATTCCATCCTACCTATCATATGTTGATACCTCAATTTTCGGTGGGTACTTATGTTGTGGTATTTGAGTTGATTCGTTTGCTAGACACTCCGTTTGTATACCTAGTTCTTTGGTTGGCATTCCTATTCGTACCATGATGGTACAGATGCCATATTCTTTTTATTTAACGTCGTGATAAGTGTTGGGTAATCGAATTCGTTTTTGTTGGATACTGTTTCGTTTCTTTGGGTATTCTATACATTCATTCCTCGGATGAATGTTATACTATTCTTCAAGTATTATTGGTTCGTGACGAGTTGGTGTGGATATTTAATCCCTCATTTACACACACCAATTGGATTTCGTGACATGTTTTTGTGACCTGTTAGTATCGGTGTTTTTCTATGATATTGGTTTGATTGTTGTACGAATGAGTCTTTGCGTTCTTCACTTGGTTTGCAATGTATTTGCATGAGTGTTCACTGGTATGAGTTCATTTGATGATTATTTTGATTACGTGATTTCTCCATGTCTTTCGCATTCGTATAAGAGGATTGAGTTAAAGTCCTTATAGTATTTTAAAATTCATTTTGGGTATTTCAAGGTCATTTGTGGGAAACTATTATTTTTATGGTGAAAATGAAGTGTGGAGAAAAAAAATGGTTATGTTAATGTCTTACATAAAATGGTTTATATATATTTCATAAAAAAAATGTATAAGTTTAAGATATGTCTTGTAAAGAAAAAACGGTGTTTATTTGTTTTTGGGAAGGTCGAGTACGGGAATAAGAACTGTCTATGGTTCTCATTTACCAAACTTGTCATGTATTTGATTCATCGAGTGTTTCTTTCGTTGAGGTACGTTTGTGGATGTTTTATAGTTACGTGTATTTTATATTTTCTTTGTATGGATGTTCATGAACATTTTATCCGTGTCTACTTTTATTGGGGGAAAATTTCTCATTGTGTTTTCTAGCTTTGATTTTGATGTTCGTTACTTCGCTAGTCGGTAATTCGTACCCCTTTTGAGTTCGTTGATATGCGTTTTAGTTCGACCGGTTTCATGGTTCGTGTCGTTTACTTAGGATAGATTGTCGTTTTGATTATCGATTTGTTTGTTGAAGAGGAAGAGGGTGTTTGCCAAGTTGTTTAAGTAAGAGGTTTAGCTTCAAGATGTACGTTCTATAGATTGCGTAGACATCGCGGAGGTGGAAGATCCATGAGGGGAACTATGTGATACATGATTTAAAGTTGTGAAGTATAATTTGGAGATGATATTTTATGGAGCAAAGAGTGTGGTCTACCCTGATCATGAGAATCTTTAGCATATATTTGACAAGAGGTTAATATATGTTGAAGATAAGTTGGGTGTGGAGTTTCTCAGTGACTACGATTGTCTGATTCGCTATCTTCAAGGAAGGGAGGACATCGTGGTAAGAGCGTTGAGCGGGAGTGAACGAGTGAAACTTGGATGTTTGTGAGCAATGATTATGATAAATTCAGTTCAGAGTTAAGAGGATGATATTGACAGCCTAGAGAGAGAGGTTCAAGGATGAGAACATGTAAGAAGAATGATTGTTTGGTTTAGACCAGTAAATGGAAAGGAACAAAGATGGAGGAATGTACTTTGCATTCCAGCTATTGGTTCCATTGAGAGGAAGCGTAAGGACATCAATCATGAAAGGTATTTGATACATCCGAGAATGGATAAGACGTATTATTACCTTAGCAAGAGATGTATGGTAGAGTAGGCGAGACTTTTCGCTCGGTGAGTTGGTAATGAGCCATGGGGTGTCGCGTTGATCATCAAGAAACATGATGAAATACTTACTTCGCGATAGTGGTAAATGTGTTATGGAGTCTTGAGAACGCGTATGAAGATGAGTACGACTTATCGTTCTTAAATGAGTGAACTAAGTGAGCGTACAAATCAGGAGATGGATGGTGAGCTGAGAGCATGAGTGTGTTTGATTTTGGAGAAAGCCGAGGTATACATTTATCCTTAGCTGAGTTCTCCTATATCAACAATTATCATTCTAGTATTAAGAATGTGCCGTTTGAAGTATTATATGGAAGGAAATGTAGATTACCTGTTCGATGGGCAGAAGTTGGGATGAGCCAACTAATTGGTCCTGAACTGGTACAAGGGACTACGGATATGGTCTTTCAAGTCAAGGAAAGACTTAAGGCAGTGAGAGATTGCCAAAAGAGTTACGCGGATAATCGTCGTAAGTCTTTAGAGTTTGGTGTTGGTGATATCATGAGGATAAAAGTATCTCCTTGGAAGGGTGTTGTGCGTTTCGGTAAGAAAGGCAAGCTAGCACCAAGATACGTAAGACTGTTTGAGATTTATGGAAAGGATTGGAATTGAGACATATCGGTTGAATTTGTCTGAGGAGTGAAGTAGAGTGCATGATACGTTTCACTTATCTAATGGAAAGAAGTGGTTGGCGGATGCTAGTCTGCATGTGCCATTAGATGAATGTAAGGTTGACAAGATTCTTTGTTTTGTCGAGAAACCTGTTGAGATTATGGATCGAGATGTTAAGGGTGTTGAAGTATGGTGAGATAGCGTTGTTAAAGGTATGGTGGGATTCTAAGCGTGGTCCTAAGTTTACTTGGGAACGTGAGGATCAGATGAAATTTAAGTACCCAAATTTGTTTGCTGTTGTGGTTGGTGAAGTAGAACGTTTGTAGTTGGATTTTAGATCGTGGAAGTTAGATGCGAGGTATTCATAAATGTTTGTTTTATGGGTATCTGTCATTTGTGAGTGCGTCTTGCGGTTACCATTTGGCTTTTCATTTGGTTCGGGGGTATCATACCTACCTGTGAGAAGTCGTTTTGATTGTTGGTGTTATTGATCGGGGAGTGTATCTATTTGCGTGTATCGTTGGAGTGACGGGATGTTTCTATCGTGTGAATTCGAGTATTTAGTCGGTTCACATTTTTGCGATTTTTCCCTCTGTGATTTTATGGGGTGGTATTTATCCGCTTAAAAATCCATAAATTTCCTTTTGTTGTGAGTGGTGACTATAGTAGTTGAAAATCTCCGGACGCGATTTTCCAAAGTGGGGGATGATGTAACAACCGTGGTTTTAGCAGGTCAGTTTGACTGATAGTATTGACTCGGTTGATGTTTGTTTGGTGTATATTAGGTGTTTGAAGTGATATATGAGTGATATGGGTGAGTTTTAGCACTAAATCCCTTTGCGTAAGTGGTTTTATTGTGATTTGGAGAGTTTGTAATTTGGGAAAGTTCATTTTGATCACCTTTGTGGTGTAGAAATGACTTGCGTAGTTTTGGTGTTTTTGTGTTTTTGTGTAACGAGTCTTCGTTCAAGTTATTGAGCTTTAGTAAGTTACGGGAATGTTGTTTTTGTAAAGAAATGCTTATGGAGTGTGTGAAAATCTATTTTTGGAAACTTTATTTTGAAAATGATTATTTTCCGGTTTGTCGTAAAGTTGAGGTTTATCGCGTAAGACGTTAGGTTTCGATATGGGAATATATAAAATATGAAAAGTATGAGGTTTTAAGTGTAATAAATAAATTTAATAAAAATAAATAAAAATATATATTTTATATATGTAAAATTCGGATTTTAGGGATAAGGGGAAAAAGGAAACCCAATTTGAGTCCAAATATGACTCTTAGGCCCAAGGATTATCCATAATTAATATATATACCAAACAAAACACCCCTAAAACGTTTTTACTGCAATTTTAGTCGATCCAAGGAGCAAGAGAAGGGAGAAAAAAATTAGGGTTTATAATTATGAAGCAATAATCGAGAATCAAGGTAAAATTCTTAAAATACATGTTCAATTGTTTGATTAATTAATATAATTCATGTAATAATTATATGATGGATTAGGGTTTGGGTTAACTTCTGTAAACTAATGTTATAAAACATGTTAGGATGATTAGATGTTAATATTATGGGTAATGGTTAAGGGAATTGAGTGTTAAACGCGTTAGATTATGTGTTAGGGTTTGGACAGATTTGTAAGGCTGTAAAGATGTGAGTGTATATAACAGATGGGGATGAGTTAAGTCACGAATTTTAAGTCTAAATTGAAGTATAATGAAAGATCTTTGCAAAAAGTCCATCCACGATCAATTTTGAGGTCGGTAAGTCGGTCTTTTGATTTTTTTTTGATAAGGTGTCAAAGCTGTCAAACCGGGACAGATTTTGGGTAAAAGTTTAAGGGTGACATGTGGTTGTAAAGTGGAATTTTGACTTGGTCTTCTGGAATAGTTAATTTTTAGGTTATATTAGACTACCACGAAGATGATTCGCGATAAAAACTTGTGGAAGTAATTATTAAAAATCAAAACTTTTTGGTGTGCGTTCAGATCCGAATTTGAGTAGTTGACAAGTTTGAATTTTCTATGAGTACTTGTGTGTGTTTTTGGTCCATGGCCTTCTGGGATTAGCTTCTATGCTTATGAGAGACCATGGTAAATTTTTGGTGTGAGTTTTTGACCTTTTTTTGTTGTGATTTCATGTGAGTGAATGTACTTAAAAATTTTGCGTTTTCTGAGTTTTAGAGTGCAAGGGATTTAGTGAGTATTAAGTTATGGTAGTGGTTAGTGTGGTGTCTAGGAGATCCATGGTGGGTCATATGAGTCTTAGACATCCATCATATGTGTATTACATGGGTTGTAGATTTTAGCTTGACCATGTGTAATGTGGATTATTTTTGTGTGCTATAGATTGTGTATTGATCTTGTGGAAGCTGCGGAGTTTAAGGTGAGTTCATAGTCCCATATTTTTACTTTTTTTAAACTTGGGATGGGAATGATGCTTGTCTTAAATGATTTGATTTACTGTGATTATGTGTGTGGTATTAAAGAACTTGGACTTATAATGTTATCGTATGCATGTTATGTGTGATAATTTGCTTGTGTGGATGTATATGGGATCCAATTAGGAGGATGTTATCCTATTACTCGCACATGCGACCTAATTGATGTTTGATATGTTGATGGGATCCAATTAGGAGGATGTTATCCTGTTACTCGCGTATGAGTCCTAATTGATGATTATGGGGTCGGAGGACACGAGCCATCCTAATGGTTGCTTTATGAGTGTTGTTGCCTTTGCGTGTGGATATGGATTTGCGAATGCATGTAGCTATATGATAACTATAATTGTTTGTCCAGCTATATTTTGTAATCACAGTGAATTTGGTTGCCTTGTGTTTGAGTCTTAAACCTATGAATCTTACCAACATTATGTAGACGTTTTAAGCATCATTTTCAGGTGAGCTTTCTAAGGATAAGATAGAAGGATGTGGATAGACGAGACCTTAGTTGCATTGGAAGTGATTTATTCTCTATGTTTGGATTTATGTTTTATTTTGGTTATTTTATTTTGGGGTATTGTTACAACACTTTGTGTTTGTACTTTGCTCTATATTGTGCATGTAGTTGTTCTCTATGTGGACACCAGGTGTTGTGATGATATCCATGAAGTTACGCCCGCGCGTTTCCGCCGTGGCGGGGTGTGACATGTTGGTTCTTGCTAATGGTCTTAACTCTAGCTTAGGTTGAGCTCCAGTCAGTAGATGACTAAATGAGAGGTCATTATTGGCCACACCATTGAGATACTATATTGGTTATGCTATTATGGATACACTGTAGTGGATATATTATTTTGGAGTATTAGTATGAATACTAGTATGGATACATGACCGCATAATTATTTCCTTATGCCTTGCCTATCCATACTCCACTTATAGCATGCATCATAGGTACATCCATCTATGAGATTTCTTATGTTGCCCTCATTGTTCTCATTTTGAGAATTTACCTTTCATAAGGGACAAACACGGGAAGGTACATTCACATCTAAAATGTTACAACCTATCTCATAATGTTTTTATTGATAACATCAAATAATGCCGAAATTTTAGTGTTAATTTCCCCCTAGATTACTCATCTTTTGTGTTAATATGTTAGGATATATACTCTTATTTATTTATATTCTGTTTTCAGGACAAAGATGAGCATAGGAACGAAAAGACGTAGTTTTGGAAGGACTAATGTGAAAATTATTGAAGTATGTGGATTCTGCACTAACTACGGCATAGAGGTACCATCTACCTGCGCCGTAGCACTCATTTACGAAGACTACGACGTAGTCCACAAACAAAACTACGGCGTAGTGGCCCATTAGAGGATTCTACGGTGTAGCAAATACTCCACCTACGCCGTAGATCACAATTTCAGGCAGTATAGAACTTTTGAGGCCAAAGATGAAGTTACAGCATAGTTTCCAACAAAACTACGTCGTAGAAGTGATAAATGAAGAACTACGACCGTAACACTTGATCCAAGCTACGGCGTAGACACTATTTACAAAGGCTAGAACATAGCTAAAGCTAGAGCTACATCGTAGTAGAGTCATGCCTATAAATACCAGCCCTAATTCCAAGTTTATACAATCACTTTTCACCACACAGAAGTCAGGAGGAATTCAGGGAGCAAGGGGAACGAAGTTCTTCCAGCATACAAGTCATCTCCAAGGGAGAATTCACGCCATAGTCATAAGTTTATTCATTCATTCGATTTGTATTAATTCAATATTTACATTTGTTATGTTAAATACTTGTCTTTCTGCATTTATGAACAAGAGTGGCTAAACACCTTTTGGTTTTAGTCTTATTATGAAATTGTCATTAATATGATTTAGTTTTCTTGCATCTATTGTCATTTTATTTGCATACTTTCTTAGCATGTCTTAGGACACTTTAGTTTCGGTAGTGATGATGTTTGGTAGTTCCATTGAGGCTAGGAGAATTGACCATAGGACCCATAGCGGATAAGGGTGTGTCTTGGTGGTAGAAATATCACCATCCATGTGGAAATTTCAACAAACGACCATCTACCAAACAGACTTGCTAAAGGAATTAGAGGGGATGTAAGTTCCGACCGGCCACATCCTATTAGACTATCTAAGTTAGTAGAGGCCCTTAATGACTCTTACATTTCGTACCAGCGAATTCTTTCAATCACAAGTTGGGAGATTAGGGCGAGGTGTAAGATAGGATTAGGCGATTTAACCATCTAAGTCTATCGAATTAAACCCCTAGATAAAACGATAGGATGCACATTTAAAAAACTTGTCATGTTAATAACAAGAGTAGTAATTAGGTTAACACTATTCTCTCTATTTGATTTCCCTTTGCTCATTTGTTTGCTTTATTTATTTGTTTTGTTATTTCGTTTCTTTAGTTTACTTAACTAATCATTAAAACCCCCTTTTTAAACTAGTGACATTAAACTTAGATAATTTCTGCACCTTAGCTCTTAGGACGACCTCAGCTTTACCATCTAGCTATACCTCATACGACTGAGTACACTGCCCGTAAGTGCATTAGGTAGACCTTAGGTAGACGAGACTATTATAAATATAAAACATGGTCGGTAAATCCTGCATCAAGTTTTTGGCGCCGTTGCCGGGGAGCTATTAGGATTTTATTTAAGTTTTGCATTTTAAATTTTATTTTCAGTACTCATGATTTCTATTCAAGTTTCAGGTACCATGGGTGATGTTGATATCGATACCCTCACTCTCGAGGAGTACCTAGCTCTTGTACGTGAAGAACAAGGGCCTGGTTTGGTTAGGCCAGCTATTGGAGCGGATGTTTACTTCGAGATAAAGAACCAATTCATAAGGGAGTTGCGGAAAGACCCCTTTTCAGGAACAAAGACCGAAGATGCTCATGAGCACATTGAGAATGTCCTTTACATTGTCAGTTTATTCAATATTCCTAGAGTGTCTCATGATGCGGTCATGCTTAGAGTCTTTCCTATGACTCTTACTGGTGCAGCCAAGAGATGGATAGATAGGTTGCCTGCATAAACCAGTAATACGTGGGCTCTATTGAAGAAGAAGTTCACCCAAAGGTATTGCCCTCTTTCAAGGACGACACAACAGCTCGAAGAAATCCATAATTTCAAACAGGATGGTGACAAATCATTGTACCAAGCTCGGGATAGGTACAACGACCTTCTCTTCAAGTGTCCAACTTATGATCTCAACAAGCAATAAATGGTGAATATCTTCTACAAGGGGAAATATTTCTACCCGACAAATGCTTGATTCTCAGGGGCTGATCCCTAGAATGAAACCTATTCAAGCCCTCAAGGCGATTGAGGATATGGCTGACCACTCTCAAAAGTGGCACGATGAAATTTCCCTAATCACTAACAAACTCGAAATCTTGGGGCGAGATATGAAGAAGCTTAAGGAGAATGTGCATACCATTCAAGTGGGATGTGAAATTTGTGAAGGAGCTCACTTAGCTAAAAATTGCCCCTTGAAAGAAGATGATGAAAGAACCGACGAGGTTAAATATAGAGAAGGAAGACCATTTCAAGGCCGTAATAGAGGAACAAGATATCGTACATGGCCTCCAAACTATTACTCTAGAGGTGATAACCGACCTTCTTACGGGAAAACTAGCCTTGAAGATTCCATTCAAAAATACCTTGATGAGTCGGCTAAAAAGCAAAAGGTTCGAGAAGAATGGCTTAAGAGCTTTCAAGAGGGAACCGAGCTAAACCTAAAGAGTCATGACTATACCATTAAAAGCCTCGAAACCAAAATTGGGCTTTTGACTAACCAAGTGCAAAAGCGAGCTACCGACACTAATGGCAACTGTTCTAAGGATTCCGGAGCATGCAAAGCAATATTTTCTAACAGTGGCCAACCACTTTATACTCCTTTCAGGTACTCATGCAAAGAACTAGAATTTTTTCCTAAACAGGAGGAGCATGACTTCGACGATGAAAGAGACTTTGTGGATGAAATGGAGCTTCTACCCCTTGGATAATGAACAAGGAGAAGAAGTAAAGCTAAATGCCAGATGCTCAGCCATCATTCAACACCAATTGCCTCCAAAGGAAAAAGACCCAAGAAGTTTTATTCTCCCTTGTTCAATTGGTAGTTTTTTTATTAGTAACACTTTAGCCTACTTAGGGGCAAGTATAAGTATAAGGCCATTTTCTATGTATAAACGGTTAGGTCTAGGTCCTATTAAACCTGTTTGCATGACTATTGAAATGGCCGACAGAACAGTTAGCATACCTAAAGAGGTTGTAAAAAACGTGTTAGTTAAAATCGATGAATTCAGTTTTCCTGTTGATTTTGTAATTCTTGACATGGAAGAGGATAGTGAATTGCCAATAATTTTAGGTCGACCACTCCTTGCCACGGCCCATGCTATGATTGATGTGTTTAGTAAACTAATTTCTTTAAGGGTCAACGATAAGAAAGTAGTTTTTAATATGGATGAAGGAGGAAAATGTCATAAGGTCGAATCAGTTTGTGTGGTTAATAATGGGGACACTAGGTATAATATGGAAAACATTGTTACTTCTAATCCCACTACACACAAGCACCTTACTACTAATCATGAATGTTTGCAAAGAAAATTTTTGCAGGAAAAATAATAGCAGAGAGGAACTACGCTGTAGCTTGCTTGATAAGCTACGGCGTAGCAAAAATGCTGAATTAGAATCAAGGATGGAAGACGTAGTAGACTGCTGGAATGAACTCGAAGATACCCTGATAAAAGATAGTGAGACTAAGAATCTTATGGGGACACTTGCCCAACATCATAAGAAAATAGAGAATAGCACCAATGTAATTGTGAAAAAGTACCATTGGTGTGAGGCAATTCCCGTCGACAAGGAAAAATGCTACGATTTATGGGCATCCTGCGACCCCAATGCCGATCATTGCGATGGAAGGGGAAACGAAGAAAGAACACGAAGCAACAAACATTATAGAGCTCCACAAATGATAGAGATAGAAAAAATCTTGAATGGAAAGGAACTATACCCTTTGATGATTGGGCTCGAATCACTCACGGTAAGATTGAAAGAGATGAAAAGTTGAAGCTTTGGGATGTCCTAAACAGTACAAAAAAAGAAGAAGAGCCTACCACCATTAACGACAGAATTCCGCGAGAATGGAGCATTGATCATTTGACTAAAGAATGCTCTACTCATGAGGTGGAGGATGACTCTTTGGAAAAGAAACAATTGTGTAAGCAAATCAAGACCCGTCACAACCATGGAGATGAATTATGGGCTTCTTACGACCCATACGATGATGATTGCAATGGAGGAAGCAGCATGGCAAGAGTTGGTGACGATGAGTACTTTTGGACATCGACAAATGACAACCAAAGAAGTGATTTTCCATGGATTGATAGGTTAAGTTTCGAAGATTGGGTAAAAATAAAATATGGAAGAATAGATGCTACCACTAAAAAAATATTTGGAAAGGTTGTATGAGCAAGTTTGATCCAAGTGAATGCGAAATTGACAACGAACCAGTTGTTGTAAAGGAGGAAGAATACAAGACCAAATGGGGAGAAGAGAAGAACCGTTGCAAAAAGGAGCTTATTGAGGATAAGCTTGATGACGATTGGTTTAATGGAACAGAATCCGATGACGATGATGTTGATGGAATTATGGATTACCTTGAATTACAAGGACATGACGGGTTCACGGATCCGGATGATGAGGCATATGTGCAACGACGGTGTAAATTACTAGGATTAAATTATGAAAAACCTCCCCCCAATCATTGCGGAAGCTTATGAGGTGACAAGGTAGAATTTAGGACCGAATGAAAGATTCTCTAAAATACAGAAGATTGGAAAAAAGGGAATATAGGTGCACCTCCACGAATGTTGCTTGGATAAGGCACAACCTTACGAAGGAGATGGACGAGCTTGGGCAAGTCCGAAAGCAACACTAAGTAACGTGGCAGCGAGTCTAACTTAAAGACTCGATAATAAACAAAAGTGCTCTTTCGGAAGACAACCCGAAGTATCCTTTGTTCTTTTTATTAGCATAGTTTGGTTTTGTATGTTGTTCTAATCATTTTTGCAGGTAAAAGAGAAAGGGGTAGACTATTGGATGATCTAACATTGGAGTTTTTACTCCAAAAATTTGTCCCAGGAAAAGACTACGGCGTAGCCCACACTATGACTACGCCTTAGCACCCTCCATGTGTCAGTCTGTAAGATTTTTCCAACTACGGCGTAGCACCCATCTTGCGCTACGCCGTAGTTTTCTCCTGTACCATCTAAATTAAAAAGATTTTTATTACAAACATACTTTAACCTTGTATTAGTTATAAATGAACTTTATGGGTGTGGTCACTGTAAACCCTCATGAGACTTCACTCGTCCACTTGGGACACCATGTGGTTTAAAAGGCTTGTTGTATACGCTAAATGCAACCGTGATTCCTACGAAAGTGAGTTAGAATTTCTATTTTTCATTTATTTTTCTTTTTTAGGTTTTATGCTTGTGGTTGTTGCGTGATTTTAGGGATATGAAGTTTGCTCATTAGGCAAAGCGAAGGCACATTTTCTTAAACATGATCCTTCTATCATTTTCAATAGCAAGTTTTAGGGAAGTTCTCATTCCAAATTCTACTTATATCCTATATTCTCATTGTTATTTGGGTACAAAAGGGACTTTGTAAATTTCAAGTGGAGGGACGGGAGTAGAATTTAACTTGAACTTTTATTTGCCCCATTTTTCTAGTTTACTTTGAAAATTATGTCATTTTTAAACTTTTTGACATGTTTTTCTGACCTAACTAGAATAGACCTTAGCCGAGCACATTTAACCCTTATTTCCATGGTGAGGTTTAACTAATGCGTGGGATTGCACCCTCACAAAAGGTTTTACCTCTCAAGGGATCTTGAGAAGCTTACAACCCCCACTAGGCAGTGTACCTGATTGTTGTAGTATAGTATAGTGACAAGTACCGGGGGATTGATCGTTCAACTCAGGAATAGTGTCGCTAGGATTAGAAAGCCTCCTAAATTAAGTCTAGAGGTGAGGGATGATTCTTTTTGTATTTTTATATTTTTATAAAAGCAAGTAAAATCTCGAGTTTTGAAGGAATGGGCGGAATTAGTTGCTAACCAACTAACCCAATTTATCTAAAGATGCAATCAAAATAAAATAAAAGAAATGAAAACAAAACTAATTATACTAATGTGGTGAAACAATAATGAGAAAAGTTGTGTTTACTTAGGTTTCATTACTCCCTATATATCTTTTACAGGTTGATAGCTTGTTACAATTGCTTGGATGACGGGTCATATTCCTTAATACTAGTCGTAGGGCCGTGTACAATATTCCCTAACTCAATAGGATCCTACTTCAATCCTATGTCGAGCCATTAGAAGTTCCTAACATGGGATCATTAGAATTCTCCTACGCATTAAATACATCCAAAAATTGTAGTACACCTCCGATCATGTTTCTTAAGACGTTCAAGCAAGTAACCAATGGAAGTCTGCCAGTTTTCTTATGCCTAACATCGAATACAATCATCCATAACAATTATAAACAAACAATCAACCCATAATTAACATCTAGGTTTCACTACATCTAAGCAAACACAAAAGAAATCTAGCCTAGCATGTTAAATAGAAGAAAAGCGTAAGATATAATTAAACAACACATAGACATATTGAATGATTTGGAAGAATACTTATCTTTAATTGAACATGAAAGATTCAAGGGGTTGGAACCCTTGAAAAAGCTGTACAATTCGGCCTAGGGTTTTTCCCTCAAAGTTGCACGCTAATGAATGAAATTTGGAAAACTATATATAGATTTTACAGGGTGGCGGCGTCATGTATTAAGTTGTGACGCCGTCAACTCGCCGCCATAATGAAATCGTATTGCCTAGATCTACTTGTGACGCCGTCATGTAGGATTTTCTTCTGGGCCGTCACTAATACTTGGACTATGACGGCCTTGGGTGACGCTGTCATCTCCTATGCACAAAAACTCTCTGGATCGTCACGTGTATTTTCCACATCCACCTCTTTTGTAACTCTTGACGCCATCATGTGGAGAGCCTTGACGCCGTCAGGTACTGTTCCAGCAAGGAATTTGAGACTTTGTCGTTTTCTTCACTTTTATGCTCCAAAAATGTCCAAAATGCTTCCTTTTCCAGATTTCTCTCCAAAACTAGCTAAAATGAAAAAAGAGATGATTTAGGGCAATATTTGATCAAATAATCATGAATTCGGGCTTAAATGACCCCTTAAAAGCAGTTCACTTTTCGCCTCATCATTAACCTTTTTAGTTTCCCCTGATTTACCTAAATCCACCAAATTATGAGTGTGCCAGTAGTTTGTAGACTTTAGAACTTGGCCTTTACATCATTTTGAGACCATAGATGAGTAGTGTGTTGAGATTACTTGTAAGAAACTTTTTGAGAAGGCAATATTTTAGGATTATCACCCAAATATGAGTGTGTTTATCAATTAGTCACATCGACTCTTCGACCTCCGTGTTTAAACCCTTTTGTTGTAGTCACTTTTAGTGCAAGATACCCCTTGTCAAACCCTTTTGAGCCTATCCTTTCATTTCTTACCCATATATATAAATTTTTCGATACACCTATTCGCCTTAGCCTATCGTGTAGTCTTGGTTTGTGATTAAGAAGTTTCCACTTGCTTTAGTCTGATGTCCGAGTTAAGAGATTCAGAAATCACGCCTATTCAGAAATCAAGCGGGTGTGTATTTTCTCTTGATTATTAAAAAAATGTGGAATTCAGTATGTAGATAGTTTATCTTTCCGGTGCAAAATGTATAGCTCCATATTTTGAGCTTACGAAGATTTAGCATCGAGGAGGCCACCTCGATCACTTATGAAGATTTGAAGACCAATTGTTGTGCCCATATTGACGTCCTCTAATTGTACATTTACTTTGTTATGATCCAATTTTTTCGTCTTGGAGCTTTGACTTTGGATGAATGACAAGTGGTAGCAACTCGGTACTAGGTTAAGACTATTTGTTTCTATTTTTCATTCTACACCATTATTGTGAATCCCATGTCTTATCACCCTTTAGTTGTTAATCATGCTTAGGTGAGGGAATCGAGCAGTCATTGGTGTCTTGTCTGGCGTTCTGGTCATGTACCATTGCCTTTGTCGCCTTCGCCATAGTATGTTAGTAACAACACTACACAAATAGCCTTATATATGTTTACCCAATATTGCCTTTAAAAATTGTTTTGACCTTAGCTCTAGTGGTGGAGATTTGTGTAACCGCCAAGCCTATGATAGAATACTTACTATGACTATGCATTGAGTGATCACCCCGAAATTAACACTTAGATTAGTGAGTGAGGATGAGTGTTTGTTCCCATTTTTGTGAGGTGTTCGACTTTGATATATTCTAGCATAGGAAATTTTTAGATTCATATCTTCCAGTTTCTCAGGAGATATCTTTCTAAGAATTATTCTAATAAGGTCTACTTGGGGGCAAGTAGAGTTCAACTAGGGGAATATTTGATAACATCAAATAATGCCGATATTTTATTGTTAATTTCCCCCTAGATTACTCATCTTTTGTGTTAATATGCTAGCATATATACTCTTGTTTGTTTATATTCTGTTTTCAGGAAAAAGATGAGCATAGGAATGAAAAGACGCGGATTTGGAAGGATTAATGTGAAAATTATTGAAGTATGCGGATTCTGCATTAACTATTGCGTAGAGGTACCATCTACCTGCGCCGTAGCACTCATTTACGAAGACTACGGCGTAGTCCACAAACAAAACTACGACCTAGTGGCCCGTTAAAGGATTCTATGGTGTAGCAAACACTCCACCTATGTCGTAGATCTCAATTTCAGGCAGTAAAGAACTTTCGAGGCCAAAGATGAAGTTACGGCGTAGTTTCCAACAAAACTACGCCGTAGAAGTGATAAATGAAGAACTACGACCATAGCAGTTGATCAAGCTACGGCGTAGCTAAAGCTAGAGCTATGCCATAGTAGAGTCGGGCCTATAAATACCATCCCTAATTCCGAGTTTATTCATTCACTTTTCACCACACAGAAGTCAAGAGGAATTCAGGGAGTAAGGGGAACGAAGTTCTACCAGCATACAAGTCATTTCCAAGGGAGAATTCACGCCATAATCATAAGTTTATGCATTCATTCAATTTGTATTAATTCAATGTTTACATTTGTTAGGTTAAATACTTGTCCTTCTACATTTATGAACATGCGTGGCTAAACACCTTTTGGTGTTAGCCATATTATGAAATTGTTATTAATATAATTTAGTTTTCTCGCATCTATTGTCGTTTTATTTGTATACTTTCTTAGCATGTCTTAGGACACTTTAGTTTCGGTAGTGATGATGTTTGGTAGTTCCATTGAGGCTAAGAGAATTGACCATATGACCCATAGCGGATAAGGGTGTGTCTTAGTGGTAGAAATATCACCATCCATGTGGAAATTTCAACAAACGACCACCTACCAAACATACTTGCTTAAGGAATTAGAGGGGATGTAAGTTCCGACCGGCCACATCCCGTTAGACTATCTAAGTTAGTAGAGGCACTTAATGACTCTTACATTTCTTACCAATGAATTCTTTCAATCGCAAGTTGGGAGATTAGGGCGAGGTGTAAGATAGGAGTAGGCGATTTGACCATCTGAGTCTATTGAATTAGACCCCCAGATAAAATGATAGGATGCACCTTTAGAAAACTTGTCATGTTAATAACAAGAGTAGTAATTTGGTTAACACTATTCTCTCTATCTGATTTCCCTTTGCTCATTTGTTTGCTTTATTTATTTTTTTTGTTATTTCATTTCTTTAGTTTACTTAATTAGTCATTAAAACCCCCTTTTTAAACTAGTGATATTAAACTTAGATAATTTCCACACCTTAGCTCTTGGGACAACCTCGGCTTTACCATCTAGCTATACCTCACATGACCAGGTACACTGCCCGTAAGTGCATTAGGTAGACCTTAGGTAGACGAGACTATTATAAATATAAAACATGGTCGGTAAATCCTGTATCATTTTTATAAACCATCTGAACTAACTATGTGTTTCATTCTACCAAGGAATTGGAATCACAGACGGATGACAACACCACTCCTACAAATACAAACAAAACTGGTGTCAACAACAAGCGTCCAGTAGACGATGAAGCTGATGGAAGCATGTCTTCTAATGGTAGAAAGGCAGTTGTTCAGATCAAGTTGGAGAAAGGGCAATGAATGAGTTCGATGCATTGTTGATGTCTTTTGGGCAATTTTGGTTTTAAATAAATCTCTTTGGACAAGTTTTGTTATCTCATTATGGTTGGGGAGTCCCAACCACTTTTACGTTGTTATTTGGTATGAACAAATACTCTTGGACTATATGCTTGAATGGGGAGTCCCTTCATTTTGTATGTTCATCCAGTTAATTGGATGTTTATTATTTCTGTGTTTTAGGGAATGTTTATGCCATCTTTTACCAGTTTTTTTTTTTTTCTTTTTTTTCTTTTTTTTTTCTAGGTGGTATGTAAACTTATTGTTTGCAACATATACTTGACTTTTTATCTAAACAATGCATGTTTGCATGTGTGTTTTTCATTTTGCAGATTTCATGTGCCATCATTGGTCCTACAAGCAAATAAACGGATCGCGATGAATGACTGCAACTGCATGATCAACTGTGCCTGCATAGAATGTACTTTTAGAAGGATGAAAGGGATGATCAACTGTAACAGTATAGAATATACTTTTAGATTATACTTTTAGAAATATCGATTTTGTATAAAAGTTGTTAAAAACAATGTTTACTTTTACAAATTTGTAAATATATTGAAGGAATTATGAAAGTTTATTATGTCATTTGTCTTTCAAACAATCATACACAACTTGCAACTATACTTAATTTATTTTTTGTAATTACATTTATCAATTGTACACCACCTGCAACTCTACTTACTTTTTAAGTTTTAATTATCCTTTTAAAAATTTGCCAACTTGCCATATATGTGAAATCGTAAATATTTATTATCCTCCATCATTTATAAAATTATAAACAATCATATAATTGTCTAAAATAGAGGCCCTTCAATGTTTTTATATCCTTTCTAAAATTATAGTATTGCAAATATTTATTATCATCAATCACTTCTAAATAAATACCTAAACAATCAAATAATTTTCTAAAATTAAGACCCTTTAATGTTTTTAAATCCTTTCTAAAATGATAATAGTCTGTATATGCTATAGATATGTTCAACATCACACATTTACCACATTATTCACTACAATGCCTCTACAATTCAACAATGGTAATTGATGCGTGGGATTGCGCCATCGCAAAAGGTTTTACCTCTCAAGGGATCTCAAGAGGCTTGCAATCCCCACCAGGCAGTGTACCTGACCGTTGTAGTATAGTATAGTGGCAAGTACCGGAGGATTGATCGTTCAACTCAAAGAATAGTGTTCGCTAGGGTTAAAACTCAATTAAAATAGGTCTAGAGGTGAGGGATGATTCTTTTTGTATTTTTATATTTTATGGAAAGCAAGTAAAAATCTCGGGTTTTGGAAGGATGGGCGGAATTAGTTTCTAGTCAACTAACCCAAATAACTACAAATGCAAAACAAAAAAATAAAATGACACTAAAGTAAATGTGGTAAAAAACAATAATAAGAGAAAATGTGTTTACTTATATTTCACTACTCCCTAGCTATTTTTTACTTGTTGATTAGTTTGTTACAATTTCATGGATGACGGGTTATATTCCTTAATACCATTCGTAGGGCCGTGTACGATCTTCCCTAACTCTATAAGCTTATACCTCTTCCTATGTCGAGCCGACTACTAGCTCCTAACATGGCCTCCTTAGTAGTTACTTATGCATTAAATACAACCAATTTATCGTAGTACACATCCGATCTTGTTTCTTAAAATGTTCAAGCATGTTACCAATTGAAAGTCTGCCAGTTTTCTTAAGCCTAACATCGAAATCAATCATCCAAAAAAAATATAAACAAACAACAAACCAATAATCAATAACTAAGTTTCATTACATCTAAGCAAACACAAAGAAAACCTAGCCTAGCATGTTAAAGTAAAGACAAGCATAAGATAGAATCAAACAGCACATAGACATATTGAATGATTATTGGAAAACTTATCTTCAATCAAACATGGATGAAATAAGGGTTTGGAACCCTTAAAAGTAAGGTAAAAATCGTGCTAGGGTTTCTCCAAAACTATCCCAAAGTTCTCCTCTCTAACAAATGAAAAATAGAAAACTATATATAGATTTTGGGTCTGACAGCGTCACATGTAAATCCTGACGCCGTCAACTAGCCGCCATAAAAACTCTCGTATTGCCTAGATCCAGATCTGCCGCCGTCATGTGTAACTTGTCTCTTGGCCGTCTCTTGTATTCTGTACGTGACGGCCTTGGTGACGCCGCCACGTTGTAAATCCTCCAAAACATTCTGGTGCGTCACATATATTTAATTTATCCACCTCTTTGTCCATCAGTGACGGTGTCACATGCAATTCCTGACGCTGTTAGGTACCAAATTCAGCATGATTTTAGGACTTTGTTGTTTTCTTCACTTTTTCGCTCCAAAAACGTCCAAAATGCTTCCTTTTCCAAATTTCCTCTCAAAAGTACCTAAAATGACAAAAGAAACGATTTAGGGCAATATTTGATCAAATAATCTCGACTTTTGGCTTAAATGACCCCCTAAAAGTGGTACACTTTTCGTCTCATCAAATACCCTTACGTTTGAGATTTGCTTGTCCTCAAGCAAATGCGCTTTTATTCTAATCAAAGGACAAGCTAGGGGTCATTTAACACTAATATAAAAGTAATTACAATAAATAATCGTTCCACTTCAACCAAAATAAGCACGAAAATTATATACCAGCACATCACAAATAGTGTTTAGATACTCACATCTCTCGGGTGTAATAAAAGTATATATCACAATATGAAAATGGAAAATATCTCTCACTACCTGTCATAGCAAATAGATTACCAAAGGCTTGGAAAAGGATCAAACCTCCACCACTTGGCGTAAGCACATAGGATAAACTATCAAAGAGGTCTTTTAAAAGAGTTATAACGTAAGGTGTAGGGATATGATAAACACAGTTTTGTTGGATAAATGCAATCTTTACTGGTGGCGAGTTAATCATCTTGGTCAATTACATGTACAATGTGGCGTTGCTAAGCCAAGAATTGACTTGACTTAAGCTAATCAAAAACTAATCAAAAACATAAAATAAACATAAAAGGAAACGGGATGGTAGTCCGTATGTTTTTTCTCTTTTTCTTTTTTCTAATTTTTTTTTCTTTTTCTTGATTTTTCGATTTTTTTTCTCTTTTTTTGCATACACTCTTGCCCTACCATCCAAAATAATACATCATAGAGAATTTGCATTCCCCTTACACTTGAACTTTTACATACTTTACAATCAACTATTCTAATGACTCGAATCAAGATAATCAAAACACTTGGAGTACTCTTTAAATATTAACGCACATATCGGGGTAATAAATGATGTTCTTCCCCATTACTCCATAACAATAGTACTTTACCCATGAGTCCCAATCATCCCAAAATAATATGTACAAGATATCACTCGACTTAGCAACCATGTAATCAATTAGACAATTAACTAAGGGTTTAAACATATAACAATAATGCACTAAAGATGAGTGCATACAAGGAAGGCTAAGGCGATTTGGTTGCACATTTAGGGTGGATTGTAAACAAATTTTATCTTTAAGTAAGATGCTTAAAGTTAGAAACGAAAAAGATAGGCTCAGAGAGGTTATACTAGGGGTATCGTGTACTAAAAATGAGTACATCGCAAAGGTGTGGAAAAAATTAATTGACTTTATTAGTCAACTAATTATGACTTCATTGGTCAGGTAATTATGATACGGGTTTAAACACAAGGGTGATCCTAATGCCTCTTATCATGTAGTAAATCCTACTACACGAATGTAGTCTCACATAGCGATCTCGGGATGCATCACTAAAGCAAGTTCTAGAATCTAAGTACTACGGTACACTCATAAGCATCTTTTTCTAACAAACTAGAGGCGAACTCACATATTTGGGGTGGAAAATATTGAGTGGTACGGTTTTTCGTGCTAGTCATACAACTCCTATCCATGAGACGCTCATTAAGACTAAACCTTCACTCCTAAATTTTGTAAAAAATTTTAAATTTGGCACTAAAATAGCCCTAACAAGTGTTTCTCTTAGTTTTATTACACAACTACTTTTAAACAAACAAACTCAAGTGCAATTGCATTCTCTAAGGTATCATCATTTACCCTCCCCTTACACTTAGGCTGAACATTGTCCCCAATGTTCAATAAAAAGGATGTAAAAGTAATGAAGGTAAAAGAATGAAACAAATACTCCCCTGATTCATCGGTATGGATAATGTGATAACATGGTTAGATCCTCCTCCAAGAAAATGAACGTTGAAAACTTCCCTCCAGAAATATAAATCATCTTCTTGTCCAATATAACCTGTTAAACCTGAGAAAACAATCAAGGCAAATCTCGCGTAAAATCGGCGACAATCTATATATATAAAGATGAGTAAATTACATAGATGGTCCCTGTGGTTTGCTCAAAGTTTCACCCACAGTCCCTGAAAGTTAAAAGTTGCACGAATAGTCCCTATCTTTGAAAAGAATAACACTCATGGTCCCTCCACTTAACTGGTGTTAGTGGCTTCCGTTATCTTTTGCATCGTTAGTCCTTTTTTGTTAAATATCATTGCATCGTTAGTCCTTTATAAAAAAAATTAGAAAAAAATAAAAAAAATATATAAAAAAATCAAAAAAAATTATTTTTGATTGTTTTTTCAATTTTTTCAAAAAAAAAAATATTTTTGTTCGAAAATTTTTCTAAAAAAAAAATTTCTAAATTTTTTTTTTCAATTTTTTTTGTTCGAAATTTCTAAAAAAAATCAAATTTCAAAAAAAAAATATTTTTTTTGTTCGAAAATAATCAATTTTTTTTCTAAAAAATAAAAAAAAAATAGAAAAAATTGAAAAAAATTTTGAAAAAATAATTTTCTAACAATTTTTTTTTTAAATTTGATTTTTTTAGAAATTTCGAACAAAAAAAGATTTTCGAACAAAATTTTTTTTTTGAAAAAATTGAAAAAAAATCAAAAATAAATTTTTTTTTTTTAATTTTTGTGATTTTTTTTCTAATTTTTGTTTTTTTTTTTTTGGAAAAAAAATTTGAAAATATTGAAAAAAAATTTTCGAACAAAAAAATATATTTTTTTTTTAAATTTGATTTTTTTTAGAAATTTCGAACAAATATTTTTTTTTGAAAAAATTGAAAAAAAAAAAATCAAAAATAATTTTTTATTTTTTTTATAAATTTTTTTGATTTTTTTTCTAATTTTATTTTTTTTAGAAAAAAAAATTTGAAAATATTGAAAAAAAATATTTCGAACAAAAAAAATATTTGTTTTTTTGAAATTTGATTTTTTTTTTTAGAAATTTCGAACAAAAAAAAAATTTTGAACAAATTTTTTTTTTTTGAAAAAATTGAAAAAACAATCAAAAAAAAATTTTTTTAATAAATTTTTTTGATTTATTTTTAGAAAAAAAAATTGAAAATATTGAAAAAAAAATTTCGAACAAAAAAATATATTTTTTTTTGAAATTTGATTTTTTTTAGAAATTTCGAACAAAAAAAAATTTCGAACAAAAATATTTTTTTTTTATTTTTTTTTATAAAGGACTAACGTTGCAATGATATTTAACAAGAAAGGACTAACGATGCAAAAGATAACGGAAACCACTAACATCAGTTAAGTGGAGGGACTATGAGTGTTATTCTTTTCAAAGATAGGGACTATCCGTGCAACTTTTAACTTTTCGGGACTGTGGGTGAAACTTTGGGCAAACCACAGGGACCATCTATGTAATTTACTCTATAAAGAAATAATGCTTGTGGACTGAATGTTTGCAGATTTCCTGGAGTTTATAATACTAAAGAATTAACAAAAACTTTAAGATTCCGGTAGAAAAACAAAACTTGCAAAAAGTTTCAGATTTTTACACCTGACGCCGTCTGTAACAATTCGCATTTTCGGTTACTATTCATTTTTACTATTCACTTTTACTATTCACTTTCACTATTCACTCCCGAAATTTTTATTTCATATTCTCGTAAGTTAAACTATTTTAATGATAATCCAAGAATTTGACACTCGTCGGATCATTTCTGCAAATATCGCGAAACCGTGTCCGAGATTTACTTTTAGGTTTAAACGTCATTCCAGCATCCCGATATGTCCACAAAACATTATAAACAATAGAAATATGATTTTCTCTCATTTTAGGACAATTCCAAAACTTTTGGAATTTTACGTTTTCCAGTTCAGCGTTTTACGCGAATTACGCGTTTTAGACCCGCGTTTCCAGTTTTAGCAGCGTTTAAGCAACCCGATAGAACTTGTCACTCATTAAATAGGCTAAGATAGGTTATAGTAATAAGTTCTAACATATTTATAAATTTCATATTTTTAGGATACCCGATTTTAAGTTTCATGACTTAACGACTTACTGTTAGCGATTACCGGGACCAAAACTCACTCCGTAACTTAGATAAGACCATGACTACTCATCTAGTCACCCCTTATCCCATATGAACGTGTATCACAAGCCTTGTTGGCTTGTGATAAGTCTTGAGGACTTTAGGTATCAAACATGTGCAAAAACTTCCTAAGTAAACCTCCTAAATATCCTAAAAACTAACCTCCTTAAGGCACCTTCCTAGGCACCTTCCTTGCACCTCCTCTTCATGCTATAAATACAAGGCTCATTTCCTTTCTTTCTTCTTCATAATAAAAATGCCACATATAAATCCCTAGCACCATGATCCTTTGATCTTCAAACTACAAGTTACACTACAAAGTTCAAGGTCTTAGTATTCCCTACCTAGTTCTTAAGTTTGTTTGGTGATTCCATGGTTGAATTAGGAGCTACACAAGGTGATTAGGGGCTGAAGTTAAATGGTTTTCACAAGGTCTATATCAAGGCTAGCAAGGGTTACAAGAGTTGTGGTGAAGGGTTTGCAAGCATAGGTTTAGTGTCCTAGTTTCATACTTGACTTCCTTTCTTTAGAAAGCCAAAAGTTGTAAGCAAACCCTTATACACTTTCTTGCTCAATATCATTTTCATGCTTATTATGTTTCTTTCATGCTATATATGGTCTTTGTATTGTGTTCATGATGTATAAAAACTAGTAAAACAAGTTATGTATATATATATGTTAACTTATGATATTTAAACAAGTAAACTAGTGACTTTTATGGAAGAACCACGACCAAAATAGTACAACTATGATATTTGACACTTACTTACTGTTATAAAGGACTTCAAAAGGAAAACATAGCAATTTGAATCACCCAAAACGAGTACACGAGTCAAAAGTTATGGCCATAAGAAGTTAGCGAAACCAAAACGCCGAAACTGCCAATACCCTACTGTTTGCATTCTGCCATTTTGAAAGTCACCCTTCTGGTCTGATTCATCAAAAAGTTAAAACACGAAAGTTGTCCGGAATAACGTTTTCGTTTAGGTATAAAGAAGCTCGAGCCCTGAAAACGCTTTCTGAGTGATAATTTTCTTCAAATTCTTAACAGCCCATTTTTAGACCAAAGTTACTATATAATGATTATATTTAGATGAGACCAAGAGGTCTAATGACCTAAAGCCAAGACCACAACCATGGCTAAAGCCAAGGTTGAGTCTCAAGACCATGGTAACAATGACCAAGGTCACGGCAAAGCCACGGCTAAAGACCATATAACTTTTAAAGATCAAAAACTTATATATATGTTATCAAATACTACAATAGTAGGGAGCCTCATGTGAGGAGTTCATTAAGTAAGCCGTCGAGATGAGTTGTGGATTTACGAATTAAAGTGTCCTGGCTCCTCGAACGTTTACTCCATGACTTCTGAATTATGTCGGCCCGAACGGTAGTAAGAGATATACAACCTATACATGTTGCATAAACCATTTATATTCAAAGACTTACACTATATAAGTACTATATCATGAACATTATGCAAGACATATATAGGCAATTCTTCATATTCTTAGACTTTACTCCAAACCTAAGTCGCAACGTTCTATTATAGGCTGCTCTTAGAGACTTTCGCGATTCGACTACCACTTTCATTTCTCATTACATAAGCTTAAGGTGAGTCATAGCCCCTACTTTTTCATACTTGTTTTAACTCTTTGGGGGAGATACATGCTCAACTACTTGCTTACTTGTACAAATACTCAAAACATTTATACTTGATTGTTTTATACTTGATTCTCTTATACTTGATTGCATTATACTTGATTTCATACATACATGATTGTGTTATACTTAACTGCGTTATACTTGATTGTGAGACTTCCAGTGGCTCCAGATTAAGTTGCTGGATGACCATTGAGACTGCCAGTGGCTCCAGATTAAGTTGCTGGATAACCATTGAGACATACAACAAACGTGAGGTCTTCGGAGATGAAGTGTAGACTCACGACTAATTGCTTAACTGTTTTGATGAACTTATACATGTCTTTATTATACTATATGTTAGCAGTGGGTTGTGAACACACAGGTTACAAGTCTCTTATGGCGGGACTTGCAACTGAGTGGATTCACGATGCCTTTGCTGTGTGATCATTTTTATAGGCTTTATTTGTTAGACAAACTCTATGAACTCACCAACCATTGTGTTGACACTTTAGCATGTTTATCTCAGGTTAGTAAGGCGATAGCTAGTGCGTGGAACTTAGAGTCAAGCTGCATATTCTGAAGACTTACGATTTTATCATTTACCATTCAAAACATTTTGTATACATTTATGTATCATACTTTGGAATCTCATGTTTGTAACTTTGAATTCATTAATCGAATGGTAACTATTCAAAACGTCTCATTTAGAGTTCGTTTTCTATAACTTGTACTTTGTATTATGAAGTAGCACCCCTGTGACACAGTCTTCTGCTGCGGTATTTTGGGGGTGTGACACCGTCAAAGTGTTCTGACATAAATCTTATGTTAAGTTTTTGAAAAATTTCTGGAAAAACTCACGCCTTAATTCCTGGAAATCCTGCAAAACATCATTATGACTCGATACAAGCATTTGACTCAAACAAATACTAATATGCATGTTCATTTAGTATTGTTGTGGTTCATGTCCAATTCCGTTCTTAGGAACAAATTTAGATTTCCCTTACACTTATCTTTTGCGAAATACCTTTTTATGAAGTTAAGACGAAGTTAAACAAAAAGGTAAAGCATTTTCACAATTTATTTTGGAACATGATCCACAAACAATAAAAATAAAAGCATGCATACGAAAACAAATAAAATCAAACAAACAAACAATCAAACAAATAAAACTTGGGTTGACTCCCAAGAAGTGCTTTTCTTTATTTACGAGTCTTGTAGCTAGACTCAAGGTCACGGGCTATCCTATATGAGTGAGTTCCTCATCGAGGACATCTTTGGGATCAAACTTAGGTTTCAATTTCCTATCGGTTCTCTTAGTTCGGTATGACTCGTAAATTTTTCTCCATCCGAATCATATAGAATCATCTTCATATGCCATGATCCGTCACCTTCCTTAATTGGCTTGCCCCAATTCCATTTACACTTATCACCTTCCCTTTTCCACTTGTTCATTCCTAAGTTGATAGCCATCACTCCTAGGAATTCAATCATTTTCCTAAATACTAAGGGATCCTCAAAGGGGTTTAGTTCTTCATCCCTAGCTATGAGTTGCTCCACTGAATGCGTTTTGTTTATAAACACTTTCTCTAAATAAAATGGGCGTTGAGGTCCTATGAAGTCTCTATTAACCCAAGGTCCGTATCTAGATGGTCTCCTATTCAAATCTACCCAATGAGGCGTTGGTTCCTCATTAGTATCGTATGCATGTTTCTTAACATCATAGACCGACCAAGTTTCTCCTTCTCCTACCACTATTATCGACTCTTTACAATCAATCATCGCACTTGCGGTAGCTAAAAATCTTCTTCCTATAAATAAAGGGCATGTAGTGTCACTAACCATATCAAGGACGTGGAAATCGGCTAACATTATCAACCTTCCTATATGCACTAACACATCCTTCACTACCCTAACCGGATACGATACACTTCCATTCGCAAGCCCTATGATTACCTCTGTTTCATCTAATTTTCACGGCTTAAGAGTGGTGTACAGAGATAATGGAAGCAAATTTAGGCTTGAACCAAGATCGGCTAATGTTTCAAAAGCCTCAAAATTACCGATCTTACAGGGTAAAACAAATATGCCCGGATCATCTAATTTTTTAGGCAGCTTGTTTTGAATGAAGGCGGTCCCATTCTTACCTAACTTAAGTTTCTCTTCATATTTCTCTAGAAGGGCATTGTAGTAGGGAGCACGATCTAAGACATCAATGACGGGGCGCTCAAGGTGAAGTTCCTTTAATTCATCGCCAAGGTCTTGTGTAGGAGGTGTTTCAACTATGCTATTGACCGGTTTGATGTTGGGCATTTTATTCAATTGGTCCTTTTGAAAAATTTGGGTTTGCTTGAAACACGAGCTCACGGCATTGATCGAATAGTATTGTGGACAAGAAGTGGGAGATGAAACAGATGATATAGCGTTAACATTTAGTTTCAGATTCTTGACCGTGTTACTTGGGAGTGCTCCCATTTCTCGGTCATTGAGAACTTTCAACAATGTGTTAATCTTATTGGTCATCTCACTTTGTTTTTGTTTGAAATCGGCTTCAAACTTTGCTAAACGAGTTTCTTGAGATGCCATAAATTTTGACATCAATCCTTCAAAATTATTGGTACTACCATAGTTGTTGGAAGGATTGTTGTTGAAAGTACGGTTAGGGGTGGACCGTTTGATTGGTAACGATTAGGCGGAGTGGAAGAATTGTTTTGGGGTGCGTTTTGGCTTTGTTTCCACCTAAAGTTTGGGTGATTTTTCCAAGAGGGGTTATATGAATCACCGTAAGGGTTTGGCTCAGGTTTGAAAGTGTACCACTTGTCTCCCGCTCTGTTAGTACGGGAGGATGCGTAATCCGCAAAAGCTTGTTCGGGGAGTTCCATGCAATCACGAGTGTCGTGAGGACCACTATATAATTCGCATAAAGAAGTGATTTTGTTCACTTGGCTTGAAGGTTTAGGAGCTCCGTAGGATTTCATAAGAAACTTGACTTGGTCTTCAAGTTCCATGATCCTACGGTCGGGAGTGCTTGAGTTGTTTGAAGGCAAAGATATTGCCTTGACCATTTTGTTCAAGTCATGGGGATCATTCCAACTTTCGTTGTCATAGAGAGCAAGATCTTCTATGAGTTCCCATGATTCTTCCGCACTTTAATCACGTAGCTTGCCACTGACCGCTTAGTCAATGGTCCGCCTCGTGGAGAGATCGACATGGTCATAGAAAATTTGGACTTGGAGCCAACGATCTATGCCATGATGAGGGACTTTTTGGAGTAAGTCCTTGAAACGAGTCCATGCTTCATAGAGAGTTTCACCTTGACGTTGTTGGAACATCAAGATTTCATTTCTAAGCTTGGTAGTTCTCCCCGGTGGGAAAAATTGAGCAAGGAAACGAGTGGTTAGACCATCCCAAGAGGTGATGGATCCCACGGGTAAACACTCAAGCCATTAACTAGCTTGGTCACGTAGAGAGAATTGGAAGAGACGCAATCGGTTCGTCTCTCGAGTTTCAACATCAAGATCTATGGAGTCTACGATTTTTAGGAAATTCTTGAGATGTTGATTAGAATCTTCAGAACGAAGTCCATGGAATGCACATCCGCTTTGCACCAATCGGATGGTGTCGGATTGCAAGGGAGACACATTGGCTCCTTGAGTGAGCTTAATGGTGTTTCGATAGCCTTGGTGGCTAGGACGGGAGTACTATCCTAAAGTTCAGGGTCTAGGAGGTTGGATTGGTTGTGGGTGGTTTTGTTGTGGTGGGTTGATGGGGTCAAAGAGATTACCACCTTCCATGATGGTGGATGGTAATGGTTACGAACAAAGGAATGAAGAAAAAGATAGACTAAAGAAGACCTATAACAATAAAAATAAAAATCTTACTAGAAAAGAATCTAGCAAGTAGACCTAATAAAAAGAAATTTCAACCTAGACAATAATTATTCCCCGGGCTGCGGCGCCAAAAACTTGATGCGTGGGATTGCGCCCTCGTAAAAGGTTTTACCTCTCAAGGGATCTCAAGAGGCTTGCAATGCCCACCAGGCACTGTACCTGACCGTTGTAGTATAGTATAGTGGCAAGTACCGGGGGATTGATCGTTCAACTCAAAGAATAGTGTTCACTATGGTTAAAACTCAATTAAACTAGGTCTAGAGGTGAGGGATGATTCTTTTTGTATTTTTATATTTTATGGAAAGCAAGTAAAAATCTCGGGTTTTAGAAGGATGGGCGGAATTAGTTGCTAGTTAACTAACCCAAATAACTACAAATGCAATAACAATAAAATAAAATGACACGAAAGTAAATATGGAGAAATACAATAATAAGAGAAAATGTGTTTACTTAGATTTCACTACTCCCTAGCCATCTTTTACTAGTTGATTAGTTTGTTACAATTGCATGGATGACGGGTTATATTCCTTAATGCCATTCGTAGGGCCGTGTACGATCTTTCCTAACTCTATAAGCTTCTACCTCTTCCTATGTCGAGCCGACTACTAGCTCCTAACATGGCTTCCTTAGTAGTTACTTATGCATTAAATATAGCCAATTTATCATAGTACACATCCGATCATGTTTCTTAAGACGTTTAAGCATATTACCAATTAGAAGTCTGCCAGTTTTCTTAAGCCTAACATCGAAATCAATCATCTACAACAATTATAAATAAACAACCAACCAATAATCAATAACTAAGTTTCATTACATCTAAGTGGTGAGTGCTTATTCACTCACTATTATTTGACCAAAAACCGGACTAATGAGACCAAAAACTAACCAATTATGCCAAATACACGTTGTTTTTGTGTTTTTGAATGTGCAAGTACGGATATGAAAGAAATGGATAAAAATCACGAGAAAACAACGAAACCGAGCACGAGATATGGAAAAGAGTATTGAGAGCCGAAGCTGGGAGAAGATTACCAATATGGATCACTCTTATGCTCAACTTGTCAAAAATAGCCCTTGGAAGATATTATTGGAAGTTGGCAGAATCAGTCCTTGGAGTTTCACTAATTGCACAAATGGTCCTTGTATATTTTTAAACAATGAAATCTGAAATTACAAGTATCAAAAGCCTAGTCCAAATAATCAATCCAAGTTTAATAAAAGCCCAAATTTAATACCACAAGCCCATATTCATACCAATACCTTACGGGTCAAACTTTTAAAATACCCACCCACGGTCAACGAAGTTAAAAGGTAATAAAATAATACCTTTTATCCTTTACCCGCCCCCTTTTCCCCCAATTAACCCAGAAAACTACATTCACCCAAGAACCCTAAATATACCGATTCACTTAATTACAGAGAGTAAGGGTAATATAGTACAATCAATGGGTGTCAGGAGTGTCAGAACGTGTCAGAAGCCAAGAAACACACAAGGGGCTAACGTGGCATTATCCTATTTGTTGAGACGCGTCACAAATTCTAATCCAAGGGTGTACAAATGAAGCAATGTTTGGAGGAATGATCATAGGACTCAGATTGCTTGTCAGGAAGCACACCGCACGGATTGCCAAGCTGGCAATCCGTGGCCTCTCTCCTCTAGAACTCTCTTATCAGTTGTATAAACAGAGGCTTAAGATGTTTGTATTAGGTGTGGAGTTTCGAATAGCGAAGCTCTGCCATTTTTAAAACTCAGATTGTAGTTTACTTTCAAATTGTAATACTTCTATTTTCAATGAATGCATTTCCTTTTTAATTCAATTTAGTTAATTGTTATTTGAAATTTATTGTTTAGATCTTATCTCTATCTTTTCTTTCAATCTCAGTTAATTTTAGTTTACATTTGAATTCAGTTTTTAATATTGTTCAAAGTTTTCATTTAAGATAGAAATTAGAAAAATATAAAAAATAGATTTGATTTGATTCACCTTTCATTGAAGTTTTTCAGAAGCTTATATACAGATTATCATTAGTTATTTTATCTTTGGAGAGTTGGTTGTTTTAGTCCATGATAATCTTTGTTATTATTTCATTTGGTCAAACATTGGTCAACTGTTGAGATTTGTGGTGAATTGTGGTGAATTGGACAAGTTTGAGTGAGAATTGGAAGCACTCAGCCTGTCAAAAGACAGGCAAGCAAAGGGAACTCCCTCTGTTCATGCTGAGGGAGAAGTTTTGGTAAATTCTGTTTCATTCAAAGTTCATTAGTAGTGATTAATTGAATTTCTATATTGTTATAGCAGTTGTAGGTTAATTGTAGTGTTTGACTGTTGCATTTTTAGTAATTAGTGTTGTATGTTTACTTGATCTTTTGCTGTTTCATTTAGCATTGTTACTTTGTTGCATAGTTTTTATTGCTTAACTGTCATAACTGTGGATCTACTTCATTCCTTATCTGTTCGATTTCTTGGTTAATTGCTGTCATTTATCTGTTTCATTAGTGATATAAGATAGTCATTGGTAGTTGTAGTGGTAATTAGTAGATCATATCAGATAGGTGTAGTGATAAGCAGTAGTTTAGGGGGTGTTTGGATCTTGTAGTAACTGAGTATTATTTTGATTCTCCTGCTGTTTTTCTATTTTAAGTAGGTTCATCTTAGTTAGTAATAGCTATATAGAACATAAAAACAGCAGTACTTATTAATAAAAGTCAAAGTAAGATTTTCATTAGCTTAACTAATTTTGTAGCTGAATTCAGTTAAGTAATATTGTAGGAGTAGTTACACAATAAGATATTCTAGCTTAATATAGAGTATTTGTAGTTTATCATTACATTTAGGAGTAGATTAGATTAAAAGAAACTGGATTAAGTCAATTGGTCTAAGTTGCATTTAGTCAACTGTTTCATTGGTTCAGTCCCACAGGGTGCTGATTTTGAGCATAATCAGAGGTCAATTAGTTTGTTTCTCATAGGGCTTTTCATAATTTTGAGTTGTCTGCTAGGTAGTGTAACAATTGCCCAATTAATATTCTTAGTCTTAAGCTGTTTAGGTGTAGTTTTTTGTATCTGCTTATTAGAGTCTGGCCTATCCCGGTTCCATTCTGCTTTTTATAGTAGCTTATCTCAACTGCTTATTGCTTGCATTTTAAGATTCTGTGTAATATTTCTTCATATCTGAGCTTGTCTGAGTCTATTATTGGTTATTACAACTGAATTCTAAGTTTGGTTAAGTTTGTGGCAAGTGCTTATAAATAAGCACTTGCCATAAGCTGTTTTTGCTATAATAAGCACTTCTGCACATCTTTTTCTTTTCAAAATTTTTCTGCAAGCTCATTATAATATTCTAGATTTTCTGTGAATTTTTCATAATTTTCTGAGTTGATTTGATATTTTTAATCATTTTTAAATAAAAAAAATCCAATAAAAATCAGAAAAAGCTTTTAAAAATACAAAAATAGTTTAGAAAATTCTTTTATAATATTTTAAATTTTTCAAATTAATTTTCATAATTTTTCCATTATTTTCACCTTTTCTTTTATTTTTAATTACTTTTAAATTCAATAAATAGAAAATAAATTCTAGAAAATAAATAAAAACTCAAAAAAATATTTTTCTTTTTATTAAAATTCTTTTTATTAGTTTAAGATTTTTTTAAAATTGTTTCACATTTGTAGGATCATTTTTGGAATAAAAGTTGCGTTTAATTTCGTACGTTACGTTTTATAATTACGTTTGCATTTCCGTTTTCACGTTTTTGACTTTTGTGCATATATAACTCGTACCTTGTGCATATTTTATCATTTTATTTCATATTTTGATTTCACAATCACTTTTTCACTATTCACATACACTACACGATTCCCAAATTGATAATTCGAATATTCCATTCGAGCCTTCGTTGGGAGAACGACCCGGGAAATACTTTCACAAGTATTTCTTCGGAAAATAATTATATACTATAATTTGACACACGTACCAAATTTTTGGCGCCGCTGCCGGAGAAGGTCGAAGTGAATTTTTGAATAACGTTTTTGAAAAATCGTGTTTTGTTAAGTCTTCCTTTATTTTGTATATATATTTCTATAAAAATTGAAAAATTGAAAACACTTTTCCTAAAGTGTTTACAAAATACCAAAAAAATAATAAAATTTACAGCCTCGACTCGACCGAAAGGAAGGGCGTTGTAAACCAAAAAAGTCTCACAATATAACGAAAACGTAAAATTAGTTGTTTATCGGATTATTTCAATTACTACAACCGAATAAGCGGGAAATACGGATAGCTAAGACATTAAATTGCTAGCTGAAGAGAGATCCATTCTTCTCTCCCGTCCCGTCGCGCGTGGTTTTGAAAGAAACGGTTTTCAATTAACATTACGTTTTAAGAAAAGAAAAAAAAAACAAAAGAAATAAAAAGTTTTTGTGATAAAACTATAAAAAACAAAAAGATTTTCTTTTCTCTTTTCTTTTTCATTTTCTTTTTGATTTTGCTTGTGGTGTATGCACACCCGATCTTCTTTTGAGAGTCTTACGTCTCCGTTCTCTAACCCCGAGCGGGTTTTACGACATACGAGTCGGGTTCATTTCCTTGACGACGAGGAGATGAACGAAAACGAACACAACGGACCCCCGCCGATGGGTGGCCTGCAGCACAATGATATCCCGCCGACGGGATAACAACCGGCATTTGATCCACGTCTGATGGAAGAACAACTCCTATCACCATTCAATGGTGTGAGGAGAGCTATTGTGATTCCGGACATAAATGCCAATTTTGAGATCAATCACGGATTACTCAATTTGATCACGGGTATATCCTTTCACGGGTTCTATCACGAAGACCCCTATGCTCACATCAGAAATTTCACCGACATCGTTGAGACCATAAGAATGAACCAAGTTCCTCACGATGTGGTGAAATTGAAGTTATTTCCTTTCTCCTTAAAAGGAGCAGCCCGGACTTGGCTGGAAAAGGAACCGCCAAATTCAATTTACACTTGGAATGATCTCGCTTCCAAGTTTGTGAATTATTTCTATCCTCCCTCTAAAACTTCTAACCTACGTTCTCAAATCTTTCGGTTCCAACAAGCTTTTGATGAGTCGTTTATTGAAGCTTAGGACCGATTCAAAGATTTGAAAGAAAAATGTCCAAAGCATGGGTTCACCGACCTTCAGCAGATTGATACTTATTATAATGGGTTATGTCATGCTGACCAAGACTCACTCAACTCTGCTGCGGGCGGTAACTTGTTGGCTAGGAACACGAATGATGCTTTCATGATAATCGAGAATAAAGCTCGTGTGAGAATGTCTAGGAATAAACCTCAAGTGTCTAATAAAGGTAAAAATAATGATGAATTGGTAAATATGATTGTGGCTTTAACAAAGAAAGTTGATGCAATGTCTATTGAAAAACCAAACCATCAAGTCAATGTGGTTAGTCACGGTTGTGAGACTTGTGGTGGTCCACATTTGTATTATGAATGTCCGGCCACCGGTGCCTTTTCTCATGAAAACGCGTATGCTGCAAACACGGGTAACAACGGTTACTCACAACCTCAAGGAGACCGTAATCTCCTCAGCTACCGTTCTCCTCATTATCTTGGACCACCTGTTCTCGAACAACAAAACTAAGTCAATCAAGTCAACCAGAATCATAATGTTGTGAATCGTAATAATCAAGGAAATCAAAATCAGAGTCGAGCTAATAACGGTTTTCAAAATCATAATCAAGGGTTTAATCAAAACCGGGGTTTTCAAGGTAATTACAATCAAGGCCCGCCTCAAGGGAATTTTCAAAACCAACAAAACTTTGGAAACCCTGGGAATTTTCAGAACGCTAATCATGGAAATCAGAATAATGGTAATTACCAAAACCGTAGGCAGAATTTAAACAATAATCAAAATCAAGGTGTTATTCAAAATCCGTCACCCACGGAAGATTTGATTAAGCAATTGATTCAAAACCAACAATCTTTTATGGCAAAATATGAAGAGTCAACACGGTTGTTTGCAAATCAAATCAGTGATATTAACAAACGTTTAAATGATCGATCCTCGGGTTCGGGTATTACTTCTTTGCCAAGCAACACGATTGCAAACCCGAGGGGCGAAGTTAAGGCGATCACGACTCGCAGTGGTGCTAAATATGAGGGACCCACAGCTCCTACTACCTCTTCTTCTTCGTCTCCGCCTAAGGTAGTGGACTGTGAGACCGAGGCGATAAAGGGCCCGGTTCCTCCTATTAACAATGGAGGAGCTGAAAACGTCCAACCTCCGGTTATCCAAAAGTCGAAAGATAAAGAAAAATTCGTTTTTGAGAATAATGTGAAATACAAGTCTAACTTGCCTTATCCGTCACGATTTAATGATGAAGAGCTCCGTGCAAAGTCTAAAAAACAAAGGGAAAAATTTCTGGATATTTTTCAAAAATTGCACTTTGATATAAGTTTTATGGATGCTCTAGTGTATATGCCAAAATTTGCTTCCACGTTCAAAAACCTCATAAGTAATAAAGAGAAATTGCTTGAATTAGCCGAAACGCCAATAAATGCTCAATGTTCCGCGATTCTTCTCAAGAAGCTTCCTGAAAAGCTTGGTGACTCGAGAAAGTTTCTCATTCCTTGTTCATTGAAAGATCAAGAAGTTTGTAACGCCCTAGCCGATTCAGGTGCGAGTATTAACCTCATGCCATTATTGATCTATGAACAACTTGGCATGGGGGCTCTTAAACCGACGAGAATGACTTTAGAGCTTGCTAATCGATCGATAACTCATCCAGTTGGAATTGCTGAAGACGTTTTTGTTCATGTGAATTCGTGTACTTTTCCGGCAGATTTCGTTGTTGTCAATTTTGAAGCTGATCCGAGAGATCCTCTAATACTAGGGCGACCATTTTTACGAACCGCTAAAGCCCTAGTAGATCATTTTGAGGATACTCTAACTTTACGACATGATGACGATATAATGATTTTTAAAGCCGATGCTTCGAAATTGAAGAAGTACTCCGTCAAAAGCGTCGATGTTTGCGATTATTCTTTTGATGATTTTGTAAAAACTTTCGTCTCCAACTCTTCCCCATCATTTCCTCCAACTAAGGATTATGATTCTTTTTGGGAAGAGGTCGATGAATTTCTTGCTACTGAAACGATTCCGATTTCTGAGACTGGCGAATCTTACTTTGATTCGGAGGGGGGTATTATTTTTCTTGACAATTTGTTGAACGATGAACCGTCAATCCCTCCGAATAAAGTTAAGACGAAGATTGAGCTTATAATTGACGATCCTCTGGAGCCCGAGCTCGAGGAATTTTTACCAGACTTTGAGAGTTTTACCTTTGATACGATTGAGGAGATGAGTGGCAATCCCACTTATCGTCCTGATTTTTCTGATACGACTTATGAAGCTTTTCATTTCGATCACACGGAAGAGACGAGTCGTGGCAGTACCACTTCTCATGCTTTTATCTCTCTTCCGGAGTATGAATCATTTCGTTTTGATGAATTTGAATGTGAAATTGAAAAGTTTTCTAAACCTGAATATGAAAGTTTCAGTTTTGATCTTGAAGTTGATCATGATCCGGGTGGTGTTCATAAGAATGATCCCTCCCACCCGAAAAAGTTTGTAAAATAAGCTTGAATGATAAATTTCATAATTTTACAATTATGAAGTTTTCTTTTGATGATGATGAGTTTTTCAAGATTGTTATCATGACTTTCTTGCCTTTTGTAACATTTGGTGTGGTTTCTCTTATCCTTCACTCCGTAGGGAGTGAGGATGTTGTTTTTGACCCTGGTATCGTTTTTAAAAGTTTTCATCATTAACATACCATTAGTTATCTCTTCGGGATGGAACTTTCAAATAAATCATATGTTTTTCCAAATATTTTGAATGGAAGCCCGAGTGAGATTATTTTTCCACGGATTTTTCACCAAGGACGAATTAATTCGGGGATCGAGTCAAGCTACGTGACTTGAAAATAAAAAACAAAGCGCTTCGTGGGTGGCAACCCATGCTTTCCAATTTCATCTTCTTATTTTCTATTTTCTAACAAATAACGTGAGGAGGGGGTGCCTCTTCTACTCTTGTGTTCCGTGGTTGTTTGTGATGTTTGTTCAGGATTGTCCGCGATTTATGATGACTCTCGTGCTCGTTATCTTCTCTTCGCTCGAGTCTCATTCATCGGTGCTTATTGGAAATCCTATATCCGTGAATCTTATCGACTAACGTTTTCTTTGGCATAATTAATAAACGGCCTAGAATTTTGTTAGGATTACCTTAACCCGTAAAACATTGAGGACAATGTTTCATTCTAGTCTGGGGGAGGGTGAATCTTCGATTCGATTTTAACCTTGCATTTTTCAAATGTCGTGCACTCTTGCAACTCCGTTTTTCCACCAAAAATAAAAAAATTGAAAAAATTGAAAATTTCAAAAATTTTGATGAAAAAGCAATGAAAAAGCACAAAAAGATGTGAAAAAGTTGAAAAAGTTGTGCAAAAATATAATAAAGTTTGAATAAGTGTTTTGACACCTTGTTGACTTTCTTGCTGGCGAGGGTAGGAATAAATATTTTGATTTGACCGGGCGTGTTGAGCCCTAGCTTGTTCTCTTAACCAATGATAGTCACATAAGCTTGTGCTAGTTTTGTACACCAGGAGCTATAAAATGCGAATTCTTTCTTAAGAATCTGCAAGTTCCCGTACTTGACTTTATACATGCGCAGCTTTAAAAGCTTTCGCTAGTCTTTTACATAATGAGCTAGAAAACGCGAATTCTTCTTTTAGAATTTGCAAGTTTCCGTAACTGACTTTATATATGCATGGCCGATTATCGGCTAAGTATTCGCGGGTTTCATTATTTGGAATCTTGAATTGCGAAGAGCGAGAAATGATAGAGTTTATTTAGAAGTTAGATTCTAAACGTGGAGTAGTGGTTCTCTTTAGAGCTCATAAGAGGTACTTGTGGCTTTTTACTCCCATCAGATACGTCACCCATATATAATAGATGTTCTAGGTTAATTAGTGGTATTTCGGTTTGAATAATATTTAGTTCTTTATTTTCTTAAGAGAATTTTTGCTTTAGAAGTTGGGTACATATCAAGGAACATCAAAAATAAGAGCAAAAAGTGAAAAATTAAAAGTCAAAAGTTGATTATCTATGTGGTTTTGGAGCTACCCGATAAGCTTCCATTGATGTTATGAAAAAAAAAATCAAGAAAGAAAAAAGTGAAAAGTATGAAAAATATGAGAAAAGAGAAAAAAAAAAAGTGAAAAATGAAAAAAGTGAAAGTTGAAAGTTATGTTGAATAAGAGTTTGAATGTAAAATAAGTTGTTGGCGCGTGAGGTGCATGTGTGTAATTCTGAATTGGACACATGAGGTGCACGTGTAGTACTCCGCAACTTATACGTATGATATTGTATGTACCAAAATTCCTTGATGTGGACCGAATTTCTATTGCAATGGTTCTTAAGAGAAAATGAATAACTACTTATCGTTTAAACTTAGGTGTCACTATCGGACTAAAAATTATTGAAACTAGAATATATGAAGCAATTTATTTCTCAACAAAATAAAATATTGAGATACAAAACCTAGGACATGGGAGTAAGAAGTTTCTACAAGTAACTATTATGAGTAGTGTTAGCATCTAACTTGTAGATAAGCTGTGATCTCGTTTGCACGCTTAGTTTGGGAGCTTGTGAAAAATCAAGGATGACGATTTTTATCCGTATGGTCACTTTTCTATGAAAAGTGTTTCTACTCGTTGACCCTAAAAATTATTGCAAAATAACGAAAGTTCAACAAATCGTCACAAGAATAAAATATGAAAAATCCAAAAATAGAAAGTATAAGTGGAACAAAAGGAATAAAAGAAAAATTTTGGAAAACAGAGCGTTTTCGGGAATAAATGATTTTATTACTTCTTTCGAACCTCCTTGCTACTTTTCAAAGTTAGTAAAAAGAGTTCTGAAATTATTTATCCCAAAAGCGTGAATTGATCACATTACGTGAGGACACGACAATACTTTAGTCGGGGGGATTTTTGTGAGTGCTTATTCACTCTCAATTATTTGACCAAAAACCGGACTAATGAGACAAAAAACTAACCAATTATGCCAAATACACGTTGTTTTTGTGTTTTTGAATGTGCAGGTACGGATATGAAAGAAATGGATAAAAATCACGAGAAAACAACGAAACCGAGCACGAGATATGGAAAAGAGTATTGAGAGCCGAAGCTGGGAGAAAATTACCAATATGGATCACTCTTATGCTCAACTTGTCAAAAATAGCCCTTGGAAGATATTATTGGAAGTTGGCAGAATCAGTCCTTGGAGTTTCACTAATTGTACAAATAGTCCTTGTATATTTTTAAACAATGAAATCTGAAATTACAAGTATCAAAAGCCTAGTCCATATAATCAATCCAAGTTTAATAAAAGCCCAAATTTAATACCACAAGCCCATATTCATACCAATACCTCACGGGTCAAACTTTTAAAATACCCACCCACGGTCAACGAAGTCAAAAGGTAATAAAATAATACCTTTTATCCTTTACCCGCCCCCTTTTCCCTCAATTAACCCAGAAAACTACATTCACCCAAGAACCCTAAATATACCGATTCACCTAATTATAGAGAGTAAGGGTAATATAGTACAACCAATGGGTGTCAGGAGTGTCAGAACGTGTCAGAAGCCAAGAAACACACAAGGGGCTAACGTGGCATTATCCTATTTGTTGAGACGCATCACAAATTCTAATCCAAGGATAGATAAATGAAGCAATGATTGGAGGAATGATCATAGGACTCAAATTGCTTGCCAGGAAGCACACCACACGGATTGCCAAGCTGGCAATCCGTGGCCTCTCTCCTCTAGAACTCTCTTATCAGTTGTATAAATAGAGGCTTAAGATGTTTGTATTAGGTGTGGAGTTTCGAATAGCGAAGCTCTACCATTTTTAAAACTCAGCTTGTAGTTTACTTTCAAATTGTAATACTTCTATTTTCAATGAATGCATTTCCTTTTTAATTCAATTTAGTTAATTGTTATTTGAAATTTATTGTTTAGATCTTATCTCTATCTTTTCATTCAATCTCAGTTCATTTTAGTTTACATTTGAATTCAGTTTTTAATATTGTTCAAAGTTTTCATTTAAGATAGAAATTAGAAAAATATAAAAAATAGATTTGATTTGATTCACCTTTCATTAAAGTTTTTCAGAAGCTTATATACAGCTTATCATTAGTTATTTTATCTTTGGAGAGTTGGTTGTTTTAGTCCATGATAATCTTTGTTTTTATTTCATTTGATCAAAATTGGTCAACTGTTGAGATTTGTGGTGAATTGGACAAGTTTGAGTGAGAATTGGAAGCACTCAGCTTGTCAAAAGACAGGCAAGCAAAGGGAACTCCCTCTGTTCATGCTGAGGGAGAAGTTTTGGTAAATTCTGTTTCATTCAAAGTTCATTAGTAGTGATTAATTGAATTTCTATATTGTTATAGCAGTTGTAGGTTAATTGTAGTGTTTAACTGTTGCATTTTTAGTAATTAGTGTTGTATGTTTACTTGATCTTTTGCTGTTTCATTTAGCATTGTTACTTTGTTGCATAGTTTTTATTACTTAACTGTCATAACTGTGGATCTACTTCATTCCTTATATGTTCGATTTCTGAGTTAATTTCTGTCATTTATCTGTTTCATTAGTGATATAAGATAGTCATTGGTAGTTGTAGTGGTAATTAGTAGATCATATCAGATAGGTGTAGTGATAAGCAGTAGTTTAGGGGGTGTTTGGATCTTGTAGTAACTGAGTATTATTTTGATTCTCCTGCTGTTTTTCTATTTTAAGTAGGTTCATCTTAGTTAGTAATAGCTATATAGAACATAAAAACAGCAGTACTTATTAATAAAAGTCAAAGTAAGATTTTCATTAGCTTAACTAATTTTGTAGCTGAATTCAGTTAAGAAATATTGTAGGAGTAGTTACACAATAAGATATTCTAGCTTAATATAGAGTATTTGTAGTTTATCATTACATTTAGGAGTAGATTAGATTAAAATAAATTGGATTAAGTCAATTGGTCTAAGTTGCATTTAGTCAACTGTTTCATTGGTTCAGTCCCACAGGGTGCTAATTTTGAGCATAATCAGAGGTCAATTAGTTTGTTTCTCATAGGGCTTTTCATAATTTTGACTTGTCTGCTAGGTAGTGTAACAATTGCCCAATTAATATTCTTAGTCTTAAGCTGTTTAGGTGTAGTTTTTTGTATCTGCTTATTAGAGTTTGAGCTTGAATTATGTTTAGAACATGTAACCTGCTAATGTCAATCTGAGTTTGTGATTGAATTTAAGTGACTTTTCTAAGTATAATAGAGCTTGTTTAAGTGACTTACATTGTTTCTGAGCTTCTGGCCTATCCTGGTTCCATTCTGCTTTTTATAGTAGCTTATCTCAACTGCTTATTGCTTGCATTTTAAGATTCTGTGTAATATTTCTTCATATCTGAGCTTGTCTGAGTCTATTATTGGTTATTACAACTGAATTCTAAGTTTGGTTAAGTTTTGTGGCAAGTGCTTATAAATAAGCACTTGCCATAAGCTGTTTTTGCTATAATAAGCACTTCTGCACATCTTTTTCTTTTCAAAATTTTTCTGCAAGCTCATTATAATATTCTAGATTTTCTGTGAATTTTTCATAATTTTCTGAGTTGATTTGATATTTTTATTAATTTTTTTTTTATTTTTAATCATTTTTAAATAACAAAATTCCAATAAAAATCAGAAAAAGCTCTTAAAAATACAAAAGTAGTTTAGAAAATTCTTTTATAATATTTTAGATTTTTCAAATTAATTATCAGAATTTTTCCATTATTTTTCACCTTTTCTTTTATTTTTAATTACTTTTAAATTCAATAAATAGAAAATAAATTCTAGAAAATAAATAAAAACTCAAAAAAATATTTTTCTTTTTCTTAAAATTCTTTTTATTAGTTTAAGATTTTTAAAAAATTGTTTCACATTTGTAGGATCATTTTTGGAATAAAAGTTGCGTTTAATTTCGTACGTTACGTTTTATAATTACGTTTGCATTTCCGTTTTCACGTTTTTGACTTTTGTGCATATATAACTCGTACCTTGTGCATATTTTATCATTTTATTTCATATTTTGATTTCACAATCACTTTTTCACTATTCACTTACACTACACGATTCCCAAATCGATAATTCGGATATTCCATTCGAGCCTTCGTTGGGAGAATGACCCAGGAAATACTTTCACAAGTATTTCTTCGGAAAATAATTATATACTATAATTTGACACGCGTACCACTAAGCAAACACAAAGAAAACCTAGCTGATGTGTGCTTTTTCACACATCCTGTTTAGCCTTAAATCAGACCAAATACTAACCAAATATGCCAAGAGAATGTGTGTTTTTGTATTTGTATATGTGCAGGTATGATATGTGAAAAATGAACAAAAACGAAGCCAAAACCGACAAAAATGAGCACGAGATTGGAAAAAGGTCAAAAGCCGGAGCCGGGGAAGCAAAATGATCAAAAGAAGCTCAAAATTACATAAGAAGTCCTCAGAGAATCATAAAGTTTCAATATTAGTCCCTGGCCAAAGTTTGAAGTGATTGGCAATTTTAGTCCCTCATCTTTCAGAAAATGACAAAAGTGATCCTTTGAAGAATTTTAGGATAATAAATCAAAAATGGTCCCTCATGAATCAGAAGATGACAACATTAGCCCTTGGAAGAAAGTTTGGATGATTTACAGATTTGGTCCCTGAAGTTTGCAGATTTACATTTTTGATCCTTGATAAATTTAAATCCTAAATCCTAAAACATTACATGGATCCATATTATTAAACCAAAACCAAACTAATCCAAATCCATTCTTAAAATCCCAAAAGCCCACAACAAGTAAAAGCCCAATCTCTTATAACCTTAATATTACTACCCGGCCTATAATACCCGATCCAAACCCACCCCGGTCAACAGTCAACACCCAACTAATAAAATACCCAAAATCCCAATTTACCGCCCCCCAATTCCACACCCTACCCAGATTTTACTGTAGTGATGAACCCTAACTCCCCAACACCCAAAATTACCCCCTTTTTAGTAATAATTATCTATGATTGGATGTTCTAGAAGGTGTCAGATAGGTCAGGGAAACGTGGACCAATGGAGAAGGACACACGGGATTCACAACCTCATCACACTTGATCCAAAGGTTGATAATCATGCATTTGAGTGAAGCAAAAATCAAGGGACCTGATTAAATGAGAGAAAGTACATCTAGAGACTTATCAAAGGCTCTCCTCAGCAGCTATATATAACCCTCCTCACCAACGAATTAAGGTGTTAGATTTTTAGGGTTAGCTTAGGAATAGGAGTAGATTAGCTTTGCTTATTTTAATGTAATCAGTTTTAGCTTAATTAGTTTATGCTTTTAAAACCTTGTACTCATTTCAAGTTATAATAGAATTCAAAGTTTTTTTTTTTTTTTTTTTTTTTTTTTTTTTTTTTTTTTTATAATAATTGTCAATTTAATTTTAAATAAATTTACTGTTTCTTAATTTTTTTCTAGTTTATATTTACTAATCTCAGTATCTTATCCAAAGCTTGTTGTGAGTTCTTTCATAATATTTTTTTTACTTGAAATCTGTTTTTTGGAAGTTAGTCAACATAAGTCAAGTTTGTTCAAGGTATTGATTCTTGGGTTCATGGTGTTAAGTTGATGGTAAATGGTATGATTGGAGCCTATCTAAAGATAGGCTGAGTCAAATGAACCTCTGTTCAACTGAGGTATTTTGAGTAAGTTTCCTGTTTAAATTTCCATTCTCTACTCTGCATTTTTATATTATTATAATATAGATCTAATGTTTACTCGTCAGTCACTGTTTCATTTGAGTTAATTATCACTTTGTAGATTTATAGTAGTGGCTGATATTAGTTGTTATTTGATTTTGCTTCATCATTGCCTAGTTTAGCTTAGACTGCATAATTGTGTTCTAGTTGTTTTTATTGAGATTTAGTTGATCATTTAGTAGCAAACATAGGATAAGTGTCTAATTTAATCATTAGAACAGTCGGATTAAGTCAAAAACTCAAAGTTGCAGTGAAAACTAGTTGATACAGGGGTGTTTGGATTGGTTTCATTCTATTGGATTTCGATTGTTATTTGCTGAATTTGCTACTTCATTAGTTCCTTTTAGGTTTAAAGTCAGTAAATCAGTCAATACTTTTGCACTTATAAAGTAAAAAGTCAAAAACTAATTTGGCAGTCCATTTGTATAAGCATTACTTGAGTTTGAAGTTTGTGATTGTAAGGTCTGTGAGATTTAGTGAACATCTAGGTAAGACAACTTTTAAATTTGGTTATCATATCAAGTAGGTTTAGATTTGAACATTCAATATTCATTTTAGTCAAAATAATTTTGTAAACAAAAAGTTAAAATTTAGGAAAATCTCTCTTAAAACCAACTGATCTCAAGCACTTTTAGGTGAACAAATCAGTTTTTGAGTTTGATTTTATGATGTTTTTAGAAACTCAGTAGGACTGTTTTGGATTTTCCCCCATAAGTTCAATATCCTCAGCTCATTTACACTGCTTATTTGGATTGTCATTTAGTGGAATTGAACATAGTTACTGTCTTCACTATTAGGGCTGCAAGTGTATTTTAGTTGTTCATAAGCTGAGTATTGTTGTTCTTTCTATCTCATTTGTGATGGTTATTGCTTATTTCACCTTTGGGATACCATTTGCTTATCTCTGACTGCTTATTGCTTATCTTGAATTGCTTATTTGAGCTGTTTGTTGCCCATACCTATGCTTCTATATTCATTTGGGCATTTCACTATTTAATTGAGCTTTATTTAGTCAAAATATCATTTGTTCAAAATGTCAATCAGTTTGGGTCTAGTTTGCTTATAATTAAGCACTTCCAATAAGCAGTTTTAAAGCCATAAGCAATTCCAGTGCTTATTTTTCTATTTTCAAATTTTTTCTAAGTTTAGAATAATATTCTGGAATTTACCTGAATTTTTCATATTTTTCTGAATCCATTTGCTATTTTTCTCATTTAATTTTCATTTTTATTCCATTTTTAATACTTTTTAATTACCAAAAATTCCAAAAAAATCAGAAAAAGACTAGAAAAATCCAAAAATATTTTAGAAATTTATTTTCAGTTATTTTAGATTTTTAGAAATTTATTTTGCGTTTTTCATATTTTATTTGAATTTTATTTGAATTTTTATTACTTTTTAATTAGATTTAATAGTTTTTAATTCCCCAAAATTACATAAAAAGCCAAAAAAAAATAGTTTTCAGCTTTAAAATTACTTTTTAGTTATTTTATAATTTTCAAATTTTATTTTGTATTTTTCTTACCTTATTTGCATTTTCTTTTAATTTTTAATTAGTTAATTAGTTTTTAATTCATAAAAATTAAATAAAAAGTAAAAAAAAATATTTTTCTTTTTCTCAATTTTTTTTTTATTATTTATAACTTTTTAAAATTATTTTCAAGTCCGTAGGAGTAGTGTAGCTTAAATTTAACTTTTTATTTCGAAGGTTTATGTTTATTTCGCGTATTAGCTTACGTTTTTAATTCTACGTTACGTTTTTTGTTTAATTACTTGAAATACGTGCTTAATTGGTTAATTGTGCTTCATTTACTTATTCATTAGTGTAATCTCATCAAAAAGCACTTTTTCTTACTTTCACGACACGTTTCACAAACTGGGAATTCAAAATTCCATTCACCCCTTCATTGGGACACGACCTGGGGAAATACTTTCCTAAGCATTTCTTCGGAAAAATAAACCTATACTTAAAACGATAACATCAAAATTTTAGCGTCGCTGCTGGGGAAGGTTGAAGTGAATTTTTCGTTTTCGTTTTTGAAATTGTGTTTTGAATACCTTCCTTTGTATATATTTTCTATAAAAACCAAAAAAATTGAAAAATCAAAAACATTTTTCCTAAAGTGTTTTCAAAAATACCAAAAAGAAAGTTACAGCCTCGACTCTCCCGTGGAAGGGAGGGCGTTGTAAACCAAATAAGCTTACCAACATAAGAAAGCGAGAAATTAGGTTCCAATCGGATTACTTTAAATTCTACAACCAAATAAGCAGATAATACGGAAAGCTTTGACATTAAATTGCAAGCTGAAGAGAGAAACACTCTTCTCTCTCGTTCCGTCGCGAGTAGTTTTAAAGGAAACGGTTACGATTAACGTAACGTTTGAAAAACAAAAGAGAATAAAAGTTTAAGTTTTTGAATTTTGTTTTCCAATATATTAAAAATACAAAAAGATTTTCCTTTTCTATTTTGATTTTCTTTTTCGATAATTAAAAACAAAAAATAATCTTCTTCTCCTCTTATTATTTGATTCATTTTTTTTAACCCTCTAAACCGATAATTCTTATGGATCCGACTTGTTTTAAATGTGGAAAACCGTTCTTTGAAGGTTCATGTGTTTGGTGTACATGCGAACGGTGTGGTAATGATATTCGAGATGAAAATTGTTTGTTTTGCATTTCAAATGCGTACAACAACTTTCCAAATTTTTCTGACTACCCACCTCAGCCCGATTCATTCAATCAACAATATTGCGAGAGATGTGGAAGAAATATAATCGATGGAATTTGTTTGTTTTGTGCTTCAGAAGATGAAAGTTCTTATACTTATGGTTTTAATCCGAACATTTCCAATTATCCTCACAACGATTTCAATTCATATGAGCAAGATCGGTACTTCAATGATGAATCGTTTCAAAATGCACCGACCTCACAACTACAAAAAGGTTGTGAAAATTGTGAAGGTCCACACTTTAGTACCGATTGTCAAACAAGGAAACTGTTTCCTTATGACAATAATTATCACGACCAACCTCCACAATATGACACGATTCTTGCGGTTCAGAATGAGATTCTTAAAATGATGACTGCTCAAAATGACTTTAATGAGCAATGTCTAACTGCAATAAACCTTTTTAAAGAGGAAATTCGTAGAAGAGAACAAGAGCAAACCATTAAGAGTGGTGAAGATGAGCCTTGTAAAGAAAAAAATTCTACGATTAATCCCACTCCGTCTTGTGAACCTTTAAATGATGAAAATTGTTCTATGGCATCTCTCGACGACAATTTCTTTAAACATAGGGCTTTTAAAATCAAAATTGAACAACTTTACGCCTTGACGAAAATTTTGAAATGTCGTGTTGATTATGATGGACCATCGGCACCTACTCCCTCTCCGGTGAGGGAAATGGAATGAGAAACCGAGGTGACAAAGGACTCGGTACTTTCCACTGACAATGGAAGTGCTAAATACGTCAAACCTACAGTTGTCCAAGAATCAATTGCTCCTCCTAAACTGTCAAAATTTGATCCAAACCTTTTACGATTTACGGTTAAGAGTTTGTCAAGCAAATGTGTTGAGCTTAAAATGGTGTTTAGAAGAAACGATTTGCCTAATCTTCACGTTTATCAAGAACAAGAACCGGAGACTATAACAGAAGTGGTGGAAATTCCTAGCTCTCAGAGCACACCATTTGTCCCACCTCCGGATTCTTCAAGATGTTTTTCAAGACTTGAATATATCATTCCTGATTCTTCTCATCCTTCTCTCACACCGGATGAGGGAAGTGGTCCTATTTTAGAAGAAGTTGATACTTTTCTTGATAACAACAATTCTATTTCGACTGAGATTGTTACGCCGTCAGATCCTTTTGAGCCTGAGCTCAAGGATTCTTTACCCGATTTTGTTAAACATGATTTTGTTACGACTGAAGAATGTGACGTATCTCTGATTGACAATTCGAATGATCGTGTTGAGATGTTCTCCGATTCTGACGATGATGATACTTTATCTTGTGGAGACATCGATTACGTGGATGAGTTACCTTCTGAGCTCGTCAGCTTAGAAGAAGAGAATTATGTAGAAAACGAAGTTGAAATTGATCATCCTAAAGATATTGATGACCTTGTTCCAAGGGTTTCCGAAACATTCAATATGACTTTCACAAATCCGTTATTTGATTTCGATTTGGAATTGACTCATGATAATCCAATTTTCGATATTCCTTGTGATGAGTCCGAAATAAAACCCGAGGTCCAGGATTCGCAGAACATGATTGATTCTCCTCACGAGAAGTTATCCGATGAACTTACTCATACCATTTCTCCACCGGATATTGAAAACGACGAGAATGGCTTTCTAAGAAACGTGCTTACTGAAGAAATACGTAATGATGATTTACTTCCTAATACCGACTCAATTCTCATTGATTTACCATCTTCTCGTCCACCGGTGAAACCACCCGATGTAGATTTTGGATCAGATACGAGTGAAGAAATTTTGGTGGACGAGATTTCTGAACAAGATATTCCTGTGCTTGATATTTTACCCACCCAACCCACCCGTGATTCTGAACTTGACTTTGCTTTTATCATCTGAGTGTTTAAACCATTCTTTGCTTATCCCATCATTTCTTCACTTTTCCACTCCACCGGGAGTGAGGATACCGTCTTTGACCCAGTCACATCTCCGTTTATCTTGTCGGGTGTCCATTCCATCTGCTCTCCCCAAGGACGAATTAATTAGGGGATTGAGTCAAGCTCATGTGACTCGGTGAACAAAAACAAGCGCTTCGTGGGAGGCACCCCATGCTTATCCATTTTCATTTTCTTTATTTTCTATTTTTCTAAGTAAAGTGACGTGAGGGGGGCGACCCTTTCCAAACTCGTGTTTTCGTGGTTGTTTGTGAATGTTCAGGAATTTCCTCGAAGATTAAGGACTCTCGTGCTCATACTTTGTCGTTCTCTCCACTCGAGTCTCATTCTTCACTACTCTTTCGGAAATTCACCATATCCAAAATCTTATCGACTAACATTTATCTCTTGGCATACTTAATAAACTGCCTTAGATATTACGTGGACTACTCGTACCCTTAAAACATTGAGGACAATGTTTCACTTTAGTCTTGGGGGGGGGGGTGAATCTTCAATTCGATTTGACCTTGCACCTTCGTCTGAGCTGTTAACTTACGCAACTCCGTTTTTCCACGAAAATTTAAAATTTTTGTCACCTCTTTATTAAAAAAATGATGATATATGGTATAATAATAAGATTTGACACCTTGTTTTGACTTTCCTACCGGCGAGAGTAGAAATAAATGTTCCGACTTGACCGGGCATGCTGAGCCCTAGCTCGTCTCCCTTAACCAATATAATCAAAAGATTATCGGCTAAGCATCCGCGGATCTCATTACTTGGGATTTTAAATTTGCGGAGATCGAGGAATGATAGAGTTTATTTAGAAGTTTCATGCTAAACGTGGAGTAGTTGGATCTCTTTAGAGCCCACGAAAAGTACTTGTGGCCTCCTTGTTCACACAAGATTGCACACCAATAATAATAGATCTATAGGATTAATTAAGTGTATGGGGTTTGGGCAATACTTAGTTTTTTCTCGTTCCCAACAAAATCTCTGCATATGGGGGTTTGGTACACATACGGGTACTGCCAGTGTTACGGTGAAATAGACTATTGCATCTTGCCGGTTCGCAGCCGATGTTGTGATCTTAGTAAAGGCCTTAGGATTTGGGGTTTGGCATATGATTATGAATATCAATAATAATAATCCAAAGCCAAATAAAAAGGCAGAGGAATCCAAAGCTATAAAAAGCAGCGGATATAAATCTAAATTCATAATAAAGCTCTTACACCTTGGCGGCTCTTAAACCGTTGTTGTAATTGAAATAAAGGACTAAGGACCAAATATTATTAAAGTTCTTATAATTATGAAAAAATGCCAAGCTTCGACTCTAGGGGGTTCCCTAATAAAAAGCTTCCGTCTCGGGTCTCAAACATGGGATGTCTCGGCTGTAAATAAAAAGGGGCCCCCCCACATATCGTGTTAAATCAGAGACCTTCATGTGAACCCGATTTCTGTATGCAGGGGTTTTCGAGGGAAAGTTTGGAAACTACTTAGCGTTCAAATTTTGTGCTCTTATCGGACTAACAAATATCAAAACGAGAAAATATGAAGCAATTCATTTATCACAAATTAAAATCTTGAGATACAAAACTTAGGAACTGGGAACAAGCGGTAATTAGACAAGTAACTTTTGCGAGTAGTGTTAGCATCTAACTTGTGGATAAACAATGATCTCGATTTTACGCTTAGTTTGGGAGCTTGTGAAAAATCAAGGATGACGATTTTTATCCCTATGGTCTCTTCTCTGTGAGAAGTGTTTCTACTCGTAGACCCTGAAAATTATCAACAGATAAGAATTGATAATGAAAGTCAAGGCAAACCGTCACATATATAAATGAAAAAGTACAAAAAGAGTAGTAGTAGTTGTTATTCATGAAAATCGGAAAACGGAGCATTTTTAAGAATAAATGATTTTAATATCTCTTTTGAACATCATTGCTACTTTACAACGTCAGTAAAGAGCGGTTTTGAAATTATTTATCTCTTAAGCGTGAGGTGATGACATTGCGTGAGGACACGGCAATACCTTAGTCTGGGGGATTTTGATGTGTGCTTTTTCACACATCCTTTTTAGCCTTAAATCAGACCAAATACACCAAATACAAACCAAATATGCCAAGAGAATGTGTGTTTTTGTATTTTTATATGTGCAGGTACGGATATGTGAAAAATGAACAAAAACGAAGCTACAATCGACAAAAACGAGCACGAGATTGGAAAAAGGTCAAAAGCCGGAGCCGGGGAAGCAAAATGATCAAAAGAAGCTCAAAATTACATAAGAAGTCCTGAGAGAATCATAAAGTTTCAATATTAGTCCCTGGTCAAAGTTCGAAGTGATTGGCAATTTCGGTCCCTCATCTTTCAGAAAATGACAAAAGTGATCCTTTGAAGAATTTTAGGACAATAAATCAAAAATGGTCCCTCATGAATTAGAAGATGACAACATTAGCCCTTGGAAGAAAGTTTGGATGATTTACAGATTTGGTCCCTGAAGTTTGCAGATTTACATTTTTGATCCTTGATAAACTTCAATCCTAAATCCTAAAACATTACACGGATCCATATTATTAAACCAAAACCAAACTAATCCAAATCCATTCTTAAAATCCCAAAAGCCCACATCAAGTAAAAGCCCAATCTCTTATAACCTTACTATTACTACCCGGCCTATAATACCCGATCCAAACCCACCCCGGTCAACAGTCAACACCCAACTAATAAAATACCCAAAATCCCAATTTACCGCCCCCCCAATTCCACACCCTACCCAGATTTTACTGTAGCGATGAACCTTAACTCCCCAACACCCAAAATTACCCCCTTTTAGTAATAATTACCTATGATTGGATGTTCTAGAAGGTGTCAGGGAGGTCAGGGACACGTGGACCAATGGAGAAGGACACACGGGATTCACAACCTCATCACACTTGATCCAAAGGTTGATAATCATGCGTTTGAGTGAAGCAAAAATCAAGGGACCTAATTAAATGAGAGAAAGCACATCTAGAGACTTCTCAAAGGCTCTCCTCAGCAGCTATATATAGCCCTCCTCACCAACGAATTAAGGTGTTAGATTTTTAGGGTTAGCTTAAGAATAGGTGTAGATTATCTTAGCTTATTTTAATGTAATCTGTTTTAGCTTAATTAGTTTATGCTTTTAAAACCTTGTACTCATTTCAAGTTATAATAGAATTCAAGTTTTATTTTTTATTAATTGTCAATTTAATTTTAAAGAAATTTACTATTTCTTAATTTGTTTCTAGTTTACATTTACTAATCTCTGTATCTTATCCAAAGCTTGTTGTGAGTTCTTTCATAATATTTTTTTTACTTGAATTCTGTTTTTTGGAAGTTAGTCAACATAAGTCAAGTTTGTTCAAGGTATTGATTCCTGGGTTCATGGGGTTAAGTTGATGGTAAATGGTATGATTGGAGCCTATCTTTGAGTCAAATGAACCTCTGTTCAGCTGAGGTATTTTGAGTAAGTTTCATGTTTAAATTTCCATTCTCTACTCTGCATTTTTTTATTATCATAATATAGATCTAATGTTTACTCGTCAGTCACTGTTTCATTTGAGTTAATTATCACTTTGTAGATTTATAGTAGTGACTGATATTAGTTGTTATTTGATTTTGCTTCATCATTGCCCAGTTTAGCTTAGACTGCATAATTGTGTTCTAGTTGTTTTTATTGAGATTTAGTTGATCATTTAGTAGCAAACATAGGATAAATATCAGTAAATCAGTCAATACTTTTGCACTTATAAAGTAAAAAGTCAAAAACTAATTTGACAATCCATTTGTATAAGCGTTACTTGAGTTTCATGTTTGTGATTGTAAGGTCTGTGAGATTTAGTGAACATCTAGGTAAGACAGCTTTTAAATTTGGTTATCATATCAAGCAGGTTTAGATTTGAACATTCAAAATTCATTTTAGTCAAAATAATTTTGAAAACAAAAAGTCAAAATTCAGGAAAATCTGTCTTAAAACCAACTGATCTCAAGCACTTTTAGGTTAACAAATCAGTTTTTTAGTTTGAATTTATGATGTTTTTAGAAACTCAGTAGGATTGTTTTGGATTTTCCCCCATAAGTTCAGTATCCTCAGCTCATTTACACTGCTTATATGGATTGTCATTTAGTGGAATTGAACATAGTTACTGTCTTCACTATTAGGGCTGCAAGTGTAGTTTAGTTGTTCATAAGCTGAGTATTGTTGTTCATTCTAGCTCATTTGTGCTGGTCATTGCTTATTTCACCTTTGGGATACCATTTGCTTATCTCTGACTGCTTATTGCTTATCTTGAATTGCTTATTTGAGCTGTTTGTTGCCCATACCTGTGTTTCTGTATTCATTTGGGCATTTCACTGTTTAACTGAGCCTTATTTAGTCAAAATATCATTTGTTCAAAGTGTCAATCAGTTTGGGTCTAGTTTGCTTATAATTAAGCACTTCCAATAAGCAGTTTCAAAGCCATAAGCAATTCCAGTGCTTATTTTTCTATTTTCAAATTTTTCCTAAGTTTAGAATAATATTTTAGAATCTCCTTGAATTTTTCATATTTTTCTGAGTCCAATTGCTATTTTTCTCATTTAATTTTTATTTTTATTCCATTTTTAATACTTTTTAATTACCAAAAATTCCAAAAAATTCAAAAAAAGACTAGAAAAATCCAAAAATATTTTAGAAATTTATTTTCAGTTATTTTAGATTTTTAGAAATTTATTTTGCATTTTTCCCATTTAATTTGAATTTTATTTGAATTTTTATTACTTTTTAATTAGATTTAATAGTTTTTAATTCCCAAAAATTACATAAAAAGCCAAAAAAAATAGTTTTCAGCTTTAAAATTACTTTTTAGTTATTTTATAATTTTCAAAATTTATTTTGTATTTTTCTCACCTTATTTGCATTTTCTTTTAATTTTTAATTAGTTAATTAGTTTTTAATTCATAAAAATTAAATAAAAAGTCAAAAAAAATACTTTTCTTTTTCTCAAAATTTTCTTTTATCATTTTTAACTTTTTAAAATTATTTTCAAGTCCGTAGGAGTAGTGTAGCTTAAATTTAACTTTTTATTTCGTACGTTTATGTTTATTTCGCGTATTAGCTTACGTTTTTAATTCTACGTTACGTTTTTTGTTTAATTACTTGAAATACGTGCTTAATTGGTTAATTGTGCTTCATTTACTTATTCATTAGTGTAATCTCATCAGAAAGCACTTTTTCTTACTTTCACGACACATTTCACAAACTGGGAATTCAAAATTCCATTCACACCTTCGTTGGGACACAAGCCGGGGAAATACTTTCCTAAGCATTTCTTCAGAAAAATAAACCTATACTTAAAACGATAACATCACTAGCCTAGCATGTTAAAGTAAAGACAAGCATAAGATAGAATCAAACAACACATAGACATGTTGAATGATTATTGGAAAACTTATCTTCAATCAAACATGGATGAAATAAGGGTTTGGAACCCTTAAACGTAACGTAAAAATCGTGCTAGGATTTCTCCAAAACTATCCCAAAGTTCTCCTCTCTAACAAATGAAAAATAGAAAACTATATATACATTTTTGGGTCTGACGGCGTCACGTGTAAATCCTGACGCCGTCAAATCGCCGCCATAAAAACTCTCGTATTGCCTAGATCCAGATCTGACGCCGTCATGTGTAACTAGTCTTTTGGCCGTCTTTTGTATTTTGTACGTGACGGACTTGGTGACGCCGTCACGTTGTAACTCCTCCAAACATTCTGGCGCGTCACGTGTATTTAATTTATCCACCTCTTTGTCCCTGACGCCGTCAGGTACCAAATTCTGCATGATTTGGGGACTTTGTCATTTTCTTCACTTTTTCGCTCCAAAAATGTCCAAAATGCTTCTTTTTCCAAATTTTTCTCAAAAGTACCTAAAATGATAAAAGGAACGATTTAGGGCAATATTTGATCAAATAATCTCAACTTTTGGCTTAAATGACCCCCTAAAAGCGCTACACTTTTCATCTCATCAGTAATCGTAGGATTAGGGCTTACAAGTAAGTTATATAGTTTGCTTGTTATTTAAAAGTCACATATTTCATGTTATCTAATTGTGTAATTTTTCTTTATAACAGTGAATGGGGTGTCGCTCCTCCTACCATTGACATATGCATTCATCATGGTGGTAGAGTTGTAACTACAATGTACTTTACGCTTATTGCGGCGGTGATGAACTTATGATATGCAATGTTTCAACAGACAATTTAACCCCCACCACCATTAGACGATTAGTTGCCCAACATCTAAGTCAATACACTGATGTATTTGCTTACTACTTGCGTGTTCCGACTGTCCACAAGGAAGAAGAAGATAGTCTTCGTAAGATAGAACATGATTTCTATTTCGTGGCGTGGCTATCCGATATTCAAACTAAATTTGGATATAAGGTAGCATATAACTTTTTTATAATACTTCCTTTGACAGCCCGAACATGCTGTTGTGTTGGTAACTATCGTATGTTTGGAGACTGATAATTCTTGGTTCTACTTTAGCTGCTCTGAATGTAACCTGAATGTTACATATTTGAATAATGCCATTGAACTTGAAAGTAGAATTTCTTATGACATACCAAGAAAAGATGATATGTGGTGTAGGATTTGCAAAAGCAAACCAGAAATTGTTATCCCTAGGTATTTTATTTACCATTCACTTATTATTTATCCAATTTATATTAATGTTAGTTCATGGTATAAAACATTTACTAAACTTACTATATGTTTAAGGTCTCTGTCAGAGTGATTAATAAGAGTGGAAATACTTCATTCATAATATTTGACAGCGAAATCTCTAGGATTATCAACAACAGTGCTCTGGAATTGCTAAAAATACAATAACATGTTTAACTAACATATTTTACATTATTTTGTGTTATAAATAAATTAGTTTCTGAATTTCTAACTTTGTATATTTTGTTGCACAGTCTGTTGATGTAAACTCTTTCCTGCCAGCTTTACAACAATTCGTGGGGAGTAAGTTTGCTTTTAAAGTCGATATTTCTCACTATAACATTGAGAATGAGTTGTATGTCTACAATGTTGCCAAAATGACCAATGATGAACGTGTTATATCTTGCCTTCTTAATACGATTAAGGAAATCGTATGTTCTTTTTTTTAAACATACTTGCAAGTACACATTCTCCTTTTATAGTTTCCTCATAACTAATGATATTTTTCTTCATTCTTTAGGAATCCTTATTTCAGTCAAGCATTGTATTTTATATATTCAGTCACTTATAACTTATCGTTCCGTTTCAAGAAAATTTCATAACGTTTATGTTCGTTGTTCTATCTTACTTTATTCACCTACTTACCTTTTCTTAATAAAAAAACTCTCTAAAATCCCGTGGATGCCACGGGTCTATAAGCTAGTAAGTTAATAAATCGATCAAAAGAATTATTTTTTCTGATAAGGTATTGAATGTTTTTATTGACGAGTAATTCAGACCCGTGCGCTGCACAAGGGCTTTATCTAATTGTCATAGTTTTTTTTTTTTTTTTTTTTTTTTTTTTTTTTTTTTTTTTTTAATTAGACTTTTGTAAGTATGTCCTTAGTTGATCGGTAAATTTTATATTTAAACTTTTTATGGCGTATTAATAGTTATTTATAAAGTTTATATTTTATATTTATTCTCAAGATTGTAACATTATATTTAAACTTTTTATGACATATTAATAGTTATTTATAAATTTATTATGACCTAAATTTTGATATAAAACTTATATGTAATCTCCGGCATATATTTTCGTCATTATATATCTAAGTTGTGATTGTATCACACCTTTTCTAAGCATGGCACATATTTAAAATAGTTTATTGACATGTAAGCTTCGACACTTATTTTCATCATTATATATCTAAATTGTGATGGTATCGCACCTTTTCTAAGCATGACACACATTTAAAATAGTTTATTGACAATAAATTCCTAAGTTGTGATGTTACCACAACTTTTGTTGATCAATAAGTTCCTAAGTTGTGATGTTACCACAACTTTTGTTAGCACGGCATGAAAAATGTTGGTGCCTTTATTTCTGTTAGTTTTAATTGAGGTCGAGTCAAAAACTATGTTTGCCACTAATTTTTGACATAAATAACTTGGTTTGCCTCTGGAGCCGTGCGAAAATGATTGTGTAAATTGTCAGGTTATTAGTATGATTGTGAAGCCCAAATAAACAATAGTTTATTGACATTAAAAGAGTATATGTGAAGAGACTTTTTTCAAAATGTTACATTGAAAAGAGTCTCTTCACATATAATTTTTTTAATATGTATAAGTTACATAAATTATTTTAAATATGAAGCGATGACATTAATATTGGAGACCTTTTATATTAATCCCCGTGCAAAGCACATAGGTTTGGAATGCCTCAGGACCCATGCAATGCACACATGTTGGATCTAATTGTTTTTTTCGTAATGTTCGGGACTAATTTTCGGTTCATGTTTGAAACTCTCATTTTTGTGAAAGACGGACTTCATTGATCAAATAAATGACATTATTAAAAGCGAACTATAAAAAAATTTCCATTTTAACAAAACTATAAAAACATAAAACATTAAAGTAATTAGTATATTCAAGAGTATAAATTATAACTCGTATAAAAAAAATCAGATCCAATGACCCAAGTTCGACTCATAAACCCGCTCCAATCAATCAATAGACCCGACATTTAACTAAACACAATTTTCTTCTCCTTTATATACTTCTTCGATTTAGAAGATTCTCATTGTTAAGATGATAGTGTGAAGATATTTTTAATATATACTACCCCATTTTCAATATGTAGCATCGACATAATTTACACAGTCATATCAAATATCAAAGTCACGCAATATTCCAAGACGTTTAATTAAGAAAGTGACATTAATACACCGCAAGACAAAAAACTATACTAAGAGCAAAAATATTAAAATGCACCAACAAAGTGTAGTAATAATCATTGGCTAAAAATTGAATGCTCGACACATTATTTTCAATAAACTTACTTGCTAACGAATCAATAGTATTAACCCGTTTATCGGTATTACATGGAGTAAAATATTGCATATTTAATTTGTAACGTACTATTAATATGAATGCTAAGTATTCATTCCACCGGTGGCCGTGGCGTTGTTGTTGTTGTCGTCGTCTTTGTCGTTGTTGTTCATTGGCATTTTGCATGTTTTGTTCTTGATACAATTTTTGTGACTTCTCGATCTCTTTCTTTAATGCTTCTTGACGCGTTGCAAAAAAACAATTAGATATAGTTGATCGTAAGTAACTTAATTGCATTTTCGATCAAATTGAAAATGTTCGTGCATGTTCCACTTAATTGATAAGACAACGATGTATAGGATCTCTTAAACCATTAGACAAGATGATGTTACTACCAAACCTCCTAAGCACCATCTTTATGCCCTACATTGTTACACACACAAAACACACGTGAAATTTATATAAAATAATATAAATCAATATGCTAAATAAGTAAGACGATATGATGCTTACTTTACCACTATAATAAGTTGTAGCCCAATGTGCACGCGGTGTGGAGGAAGTTGTGGTTTGTTGTGTGATTTTTGACACATTATATAGTTGATAAAATATTTGTAACTCATGGAGGGGAAGGTAAAAAGACTAACCACTATTAATTGAGACGTTTGAGTTGCTTGAAATCAATGTACACATACTAGTTGAGATGTTTGAGTTTGTTGGAATCAATGTTGAAGGCTTCATATGATAGAATCAATTCTTGGGACTTTTATTATAACTCCTTTACATTTATAAGGCTACTTAAGCTTTATATAATATAAGATATAAGATAAGATTTGTTCTTTCATTAATGATAACAATTACTTATCCGCTTCTTATTTATCATTAACATAACGTTTGTGTTTTAATATCTTAAATATATTTATTTTTTGCATGTTAGTTCGTGAGACAAAGGATTTGAAGATGGTGATACGAAGTTGAGGAAAACTTGTTGAGCTATAGACTTTATTTGGTCAAATGCTCCCCTTAATGTTCTAGGTACTGTTACATCTATAGCCTTCACATATGACACTTTTTGGCAATCAAGAATCATAAGTTAACTACAGAAGAGGCATTGTATTTTTTATTAGTAGTAAGAAGGCCAAAGCTAATCGCTAAGTTGTTAGTGGTCATTGAAATTCTACCAAGATTGATTAAGGCATTGTATTAGTGTAAAACACGTGTTTCTTTAATTTATTAGACATTTGGCTCTTCGTTTACTTCTTCACATTTTTATGCTTTGATATATTGGTTAAAATTATATTGTTATCATTCTAAAATTTTATATGGGGAAATTATCTAAAAAATCATCATATTTGACACTTTTTACCGTTGTGTGTACTCAACTTTTTTTTTTCTCTAAAGTATCACTAAACTTTGTAATTTGGTACATTGTGTGTACCCGGTGACCTGATAATCGGGCTCGTCCTACGTGGAGCCGGTTGCTTGCCAACTCAGCTTGTCCTACGTACACACAATGGTAAAAAATGTCAAATATGATGCATTTTTAGATAATTTTCCCTTTAAAATTCCAAAAAACATATTTAATTTAAAAATTCAAAAAATTTTCTATTTTTTTTTGAATTTCTTAAAATTTCTAAAAATATTTTTTAGAAAAAAAAAATTCTAAAAAATATTTTATAAAATAAATCGAATAAAATTTTTTTAAAAAAATATTTGAATAAAAATATTTTTTTTCTCTAAAATATTGTTTAGAAAAAATGAATAAAAATAATTTTCTAAAAAAATATTTAGATTTTTTTTTAATTTTTTTTAAAAAAAAATTAGGAAATTTTTCGAATTTTTAAATTTTTTTTCGAAAATATGTTTTTGGAATTTTAAAATTAAAAAACATTTTTGCATTTTTTCTAAAAAATATTTTAGAGAAAAAAAAATTTTTAGAAAAAAAAATTCTAAAAAATATTTTAGAAAAAAAAAATATTTTTAGAAAAAAAATAAAAAAAATTTAGAAAAATATTTGAATAAAAATATTTTTTAAAAAACATTTTTTCTAAAAAAATATTTTTATTCAATATTTTTTTTAATAAAGATGAGGTATAGTTATTGTCGAGGGTTTTGGCGGCGCAGTCATACTTGACCCTCCAGTTGGCGGCGCAGTTGTTTCAGAAGCAATGGTGGTAGAAATCTCCTCCCATGATTCTTCTTCATGATCTTCAACTGTAGCTGACCTTGTTGAAAATGGCATAAAAGGGTCCCAGAAATCCCATGTGAGCCACATCAACATGAAGGAAATGATGAATAGTTTATAGTGGTGGTGGTGTATTTGGCCGGAATTTGGCCAGAAATGATGAGTGTGGGTGAGGTGTGGGTGTCGGCCGAGAAGAAGAGAGAAATGATGAGTGTGGGTTTTGGGAATAATATATTAAGTTGGGGAAAAAGGAAAAAAAATATAGGGAAAATTATCTAAAAATGCATCATATTTGACACTTTTTACCATTGTGTGTACGTAGGACGAGCTGATTTGGCAAGCAACCGGCTCCACGTAGGACGAGCCCGGTTATTAGGTCACCGGGTACACACAATGTACCAAATTACAAAGTTTAGTGATACTTTAGGAAAAAAAAAAGTTGAGTACACACAACGGTAAAAAGTGTCAAATATGATGCTATTTTAGAGAATTTTCCCATTTTATATCGGCCTCCCTTAAATTGAAATCTTAGCTCCACCGTTCTTTGTGGTATATGTATTTGTTTTGTCTATCCATGTGTGGCATGAAAATTCAACAGAAGACAACCTCTTCTATCATACTTCGTTTAAACTAGTGTAATTATAGTTGTTTAAAATACCTTTTTTTGTCTCAATAATATAGAATCCCACGTTTTGTCTCAATGTATTAATAGTTCCACGTTTTGTTTTGATTGATATTTCTTGAAACAAGAATAAAATTATATGTATGTAACAACTACTTAAAACATATAATATATTGCAGCACATATTTGACAAAATCGAACTGGGCCAATGGATTTGGTATCCACATTTTAGATAAAGAAGTTACGCAAAACTCATTAACCTAATGATCAAACAAGAAGTGTAATATTGGACACCCGAAATTATATATTCCTTTTGAAATACTTAATATTTTCCTTTTTTTATAATGTTTAATTAAATTTCTAGAAATTGTGCGTTTCTACTCGTTATCAAGAAAAATATGTACTGTTACATCTATAGCCTTCACATATGACACTTTTTGGCAATCAAGAATCATAAATTAACTACAGAAGAGGCGTTGTATTTTTTATTAGTAGTAAGAAGGCCAAATGCTAATCGCTAAGTTGTTAGTGGTCATTGAAATTCTACCAAGATTGATTAAGGCATTGTATTAGTGTAAAACACGCGTTTCTTTAATTTATTAGACATTTGGCTCTTCGTTTACTTTTTCACATTTTTATGCTTTGATATATTGGTTAAAATTATATTGTTATCATTCTAAAATTTTATATCAGCCTCCCTTAACTTGAAATCTTAGCTCCGCCCTTCTTTGTGGTATATGTATTTGTTTTGTCTATACATTTGTGGCATGAAAATTCAACAGAAGACAACCTCTTCTATCATACTTCGTTTAAACTAGTGTAATTATAGTTGTTTAAAATACCTTTTTTTGTCTCAATAATATAGAATCCCACGTTTTGTCTCAATGTATTATTAGTTCCACGTTTTGTTTTGATTGATATTTCTTGAAACAAGAATAAAATTATATGTATGTAACAACTACTTAAAACATATAATATATTGCAGCACATATTTGACAAAATCGAACTGGGCCAATGGATTTGGTATCCACATTTTAGATAAAGAAGTTATGCAAAACTCATTAACCTAATGGTCAAATAAGAAATATCATGAAGAAAAGAAAAATATGTATGGTATACTAGTTATAATACCCGCGCACGCGCGGGGTTTTTCATAAATTTTTGAATAAAGTATTTTTATTTATTAAAAAAATAAATAATTTAATTTTTGTTTTGTTTTATTTATGGTTTTTTATTTTGCATTATACGATGAAAAGAGCGACTATGTGTAAGTATAATGTCCGTAAATGCATGAGGTTTTTTTTTAATATTCTTGAATAATGTATTTTTGTATATTAAAAAATCAAAATGTTGATTTTCTTGACTTAGACTTGAATAAGCTTATGCCACCTGACTTGAGTTATGTATATATAATTTAAAATATATAATATAATAAAGTATTAAAACACATGAAGAATTATCAAAAATCTTCATATAACTTTATTTTGAATAAGATTTAAAACAGTTTGGCGATGGTCAGGTTTTGGTGGAATAGTTGGAATGTGTGAAAATATAGAAACGCAGTCCAAATATGATTTTCAATGCATATATACAATAAATGTATTGTTATTTATTGCACAATTTTGTGAAATGACATGTAACTTATGAGCTTGAAATAAACTAATGTCGCTTGATGCACGATAATCATTTTTCAGTTTTCGATATGCAATCGAAGTTGATGAGTGTTTCGCTTACCAACGGCTTTTGTTACTTCAATACATACATTAATATATACACTAACAAAGCGATTAACAAATCTGAAAAATTATTTAATAATAGCTATTCTATTTAGTTAGTTCATACCATCATCAAATGCGAGCAAATTGTATCTATACTACTTATAAAGGAAAGAAGTCAAAGTGAAAAGTTAAGTTTTCAACACTTGCTCATATGAGAGAGAAAAATAATGTAATTAATATTTTTATTAAAACACCTCATTCTTAAAATTACAATAATTTATTCACATTGTACAATCAATTAAAACATATCTATCAAATTAAATACAACCAATTAAAACACAAACCAGGTTGACCCGGGACACTTCAAACCCGACGGGTTGACCCGGTTTAATTTGACCCGTTTTCGACCCAACCTAGCAAGTTGAACCGGTTTAAATCGACCCATATTTCGACCAGAACGGTTCAACCGGTTGAACCACCCGGGTCGAACCGGATTTCAAAACATTATGTTTATTTCCCAAATTTTCAAACTTTTATTATTTTTCGTTTATAACCTATAAACTTTTTTTTTTTATCAATAAACTATCTGTTGTTATAAAATCTCGTTGCTATGCACGGGCACTCGTTTAGTCTTTTATAATTACTTCATGTTTACTAAAAGATAAATATTGAATATTTTATATTAATGCATCTCTAATATACAAACGCATCCCATATTGATGCCCACTGTTTTGATATCACGTCATTATCAAAAGACTATTTAGAAGCTTATATTTATTATGCATAAGCAAGTCTAAGGAGGTGTTTGTTATGGGGTACTGGGGATTAGGATTGGATGTTAAAGTAAAATTGGTTATTTGGTTGGTAGGTGTAGGATTTTGGATTGACCATGATGCCCAAATATGTTACTTTGTGCAAATCCTCACCCAATAGCTAGGTTTAAAAAAAAAGAACTATTGTCTATTAAAAATGGCCCCACTTATTTAAATATCATTTCTTTTTTAAATTTAAAGTTGTGGGCTCATTGCATGTATTTTGTCTTTCTATCATTTAAAATTAATATTATGTAATACAACATCTTATTTTTTTTTATAACAAACAATTTATTAAAAACTTTTGCTTTCCCTTTGACTACATTCTCTTTCATCCCTATATCTATTGCCAAATCCACTAATACACCAAACGGCTCCTAAGTCTAACTACTATGTTAATTTTGCCACTGTTTTTGAAGATAATCCGTACATATTAAATATAAAAATCCAAATAAATTTAGGATACCTTACAAAACGGGAAAAAAAACACAAACATGTTACAGAAGTCCAAGAGAATGGCCAGCAGGATTAACCAAAGTATGAAACTTTTGCGTTCATGTAACACCCCCAAAATTTGGTACAGCGGAAGACTCAACAAGCTTTCGGGGTGCTACGGGGATTGGTATCCAACACAAGACATAAAAGAATGAGATAAAGTAAACAAGAGAAAAATACAACCACGCGGGGTTTTAAAGTTTACATTTATCCCAAATTCAATCAGAGTTAGGCCCAAAAGAAATAAATATAGGTCCACAATTATTTATCAGAGTTTCAGAAAATAGATCCATAACCAGGTGCCATAGCCAAGCCTCCAATCCAAGCATCCAATGGCATCACTTAATTACCTGAGAAAACGCGCTAAAAGTCAGCTTTCGCTGGTGAGGTCATAGGTTTAAATTCATAACTAAATAGAATGGACATATACGCAAAAACGCTTGCTAGCTAGACTAGGCCTCAATCATCCAACCAAAACGAACCAACCCTATAGGTGCACGATATAGCTCACATCAATTCAATCAATAGCTTACCTAGCTTATGTCTAGGCCTCGCTCTATAATCAATCCAATAGCTTACCTAGTTCGGGACTAGGCCTCGCTCAACAACCAATCAATAGTTTACCTAGTTCGGGACTAGGCCTCGCTCTATTACCAAATCAATAGCTTACTTAGTTCGGGACTAAGTCTCGCTCTATAACCTACCTGGTTATATAAGCATAGCAAGTTTTAAAATAAACAAAGCGATAATAGTCCACATAAAACATTTGCACGTTTCTCACCCCAAGTATTGAAAACAAAGTTCAAGAGTAAAAGTGGGGCTATGACTCACCTCAAGTCCAGCAATCCACAAAAGAAATCGATAGATGAAAGACGTAAAGCAAACTCAAGTAACGACAACTACAGACTCGGCACTTCCTAACATTATCAAACCCGTTCAGAAATCATTCCTTAAAATCAAATATTCCCAATCTCGAACGTATTCCATTTAACTTTCCAAAAATATCCATTTCTCGAATTATCTTCATATTAATTTGAAGTTTGACGTTTGGTATCCATATGGGTGGAGGGTCGACACAACTCAAACCAAGAAGACACAACGAAAGAAATAATAAACCATCTATAGGTCTAATATTAGCCCAATATATTATTTAAATAAATCATCGAAGTTTATCAAATCCGTCGATTTGGTAATCCCCCATATTTATTTACGTGATATATCGCTCCAAGATTATACCCAACCTAAATCACATAGCACATAAAATACCATATGGTAAATATCGTAGTCCAATAAATTCCCTAGATATATCGTCAAATTTTCCGAATTCGTCAATTTAGCCAACTCCACGAGATATTTAGTAATTTATTATCCTAATACGCGTACCATAACCTATGGGCGTCGTAGGATACGATGCCCATTAATATACTTATTTTATATAGCTAGATAAACTCGATTTAACCCGTCGATTAAATAAGTTACGTAGTTATAGAAAATGGATATATTAATCGTCATATATCCGTGACAATACAAAAGTCACATAATATAAAGTCCACTTGGACTTAAGTAACCACAACTCGTATAACTCGATAAGTTTTTCCAAATTTATAAAAAGTCATGTTTTTATTTATTAATTATCCAACGTATTAGATATCGTCATCATATATATATATATATATATATATATATATATATATATATATATATATATATATATATATATATATATATATATATATATATATATATATATATATATATATATACGTTTATCACGTCTACATACGTATATAAATGATTATATTATCAATAATATTATTACGGGTTTAATTATTAATGTTTGATTTTGAATATTTATCGAATCAAATGAGTTGGTTACATGTCTGAGTCATCACTCTCGGCTCATTGTCCAAGTCCAAAAATAACATAATCAAGTCGTAAATAAATAATCCAACTCCGTCCAAAATCAATCCCAATCCACGTGCTACAACAATAGGGTCCGACTACGGCACCCGACTAATCTACCTCCGTCAATCTAGTTCGACCGTCTCACAATCGGTCCCCAATATCATACTCGTCAACACAACTCCATAATAACCAAAGTATACCATTGTCGAGACCACAAAAGGTCTCGACCCATCCAAAAGCTTCAGCCAAGGAACAAGCATCACAACAACAATAACAATAATGATATAAACACAACATGAAACATCAAGTTATACCAATACCGGGTTGGTTTACCAAGTCAACCCGGGTCAAATGAAACCATATGAATTATAATCTCACCCGAGACCTCTTGGGTCTCGGATAGCTCCATACGAGCCAAACCAAATGGACCTTAGTGGTCGAATAACATCACAAGCAACAAAGATATTCGGCCGGACCCAAAGGGTCGCGGTCTTGCTCCCATCGAGCCACAAACAAGCCAACCGGACCCTTACGGGTCGTCGGCCAAAACCAACAACAACAACAAGATATCAATAAGAACCAAAAGGGGCTTGACATGGCTAGAAAGCCATCTAAGACTCATCTTCGAGACCACATGGGTCTCAGCCAAGCTCACATCGAGCACCAACTCCACAATCGACAACCAAATAACCAAATCCTTCCACAAATCTTTATCAAATCGACCCACCCGGATACCAAACTCGAAATTTAACTCATTTTATCCAAAACCCAATTGAGTTCTCACGTTTTTAACTATAAACCCGAAAGAAAACCATAAATTCGTGACCCTTGGTCACGATTTCCACCAAAATACGAGTTGAAACTCGTCTTACCTTCGAAATCTAAGACAAAAATGATAAATACTTCGAAAACAAGAAAGATGGTGACGATTTTTGTGGTTTGACGAGGTGAAATAGGGAGTATTTAGGTGCGTGGTGTAGTAGATCTTGAAGAGGATGAGATGGGGAGTCGTTTGGTGGTGGCGGTGTGGTGTTGTGACCGGCGGTGGGGCAGTGGTGGTCGGATTTTGATGGGGCGACTAGGGTTTTAGGATGGTGGTGTTGATATGTTAAAGAGAGAGAGAGAGATAGAGGTGAGAATGATGGTTGTGTTTGTTTGTGTGCCAACCGACCCACAAGGACGATTTTTATTACTTAATCAAAAATTTTTTTTTAATAATAATAATAATAATAATAATAATAATAATAATAATAATAATAATAATAATAATAATAATAATAATAATAATAATAATAATAATAATAATAATAATAATAATAATGGTAGAGTGGGTGAAGTAACTCAGTGTAAAATACACGGACCAAACCCGAACTCTTTTAAAACAATTCAACTCTCTCGAACCGAATTCATTCCAAATATTCAAAAATCTCGCGATACATTCCAAAAATATAAAATTCTCGAACCATCATTTAAAACAAATAAAATTGTTAGGTTATCCTAGTGCCGGAGTCAATGTAGTGGCAAATAATCATCTCAAAAATAGATCACCGAGAATAAACCAAACCAAATCAATAATTAAAATTCAAATTCCATAAATAACGTACGGTTAAAAATCACATTCCAACGTTTACAAAATCTCATCACAAATAAACTTTTCCGATATTCCAAAAATCATAAATTTTAAAGTAATGCGGGTTTTCAAAATGGCTCCCTAATTTTCCAGTTGTCATATCCTCCCAGCCTCAGAAGAAACCCGTCCCGGGTTTCACTCGGAATAAACCATCTACGAAGTAAAAAGCTTCGGATATCTCTTTCGAAACTCATCCTCACGTTCCCACGTGAATTCCGGTCCATGCCGCGAATTCCAACGAACTTTGATGAGTGAAATACGACTTCTCTTAAGTCGTTTAATCTCTCTATCCAATATCTCAATCGGCTCTTCCACAAAGTTCAAACTCTCATCCACACGAATATCCTTAATTGGTATAACCGGTGTTTCATCCGAAAGACATTTCTTCAAATTGCTAACATGAGACACGTCATGAACTTTACTCAGTTCCTGTGGTAATTTCAACCAATAAGCCACGGGCCCAATTCTTTCTAAGATGAGAAATGGTCCAATGTAGCGGGGGTTGAGTTTCCCACGTTTCCCAAAACGTATCACACCCTTCCAAGGCGAGACTTTCAGCATCACTTTGTCTCCAACCTGGAACTCTAGGGGTTTACGTCTCAGATCGGCGTAACTTTTCTGTCCATCCCTAGCTGCTTGTAATCGATCTCGAATTTGCGTCACTTTCTCAGTAGTCTCCAAAATAAGCTCAGGGCCTGTGAGTTGGCTATCTCCAACTTCAGCCCAACCAATAGGCGAACGACATTTTCTGCCATATAAAGCTTCAAACGGTGCAGCTTTAAGACTTGTGTGGTAGCTATTATTATAAGAAAACTCCGCAAGGGGTAGATACTTCTCCCAGCCTTTACCAAAGTCTATTATGCATGCACGAAGCATATCCTCCAAAGTCTAAATAGTTCTCTCGCTTTGACCATCGGTTTGGGGATGATATGCAGTACTCATATCAAGTCTCGTCCCCAAAGCGGTTTGAAGTGATCGCCACAACGCTGACATAAAGCGGCTGTCGCGATCAGAAATAATCGATATCGAAACTCCATGACGAGAAACAATCTCCTTCACATGCAACCTCGCAAGTTTATCAACACTATCATCTTCACTAATCGCCAGGAAATAAGCAGACTTAGGCAAACGATCCACACTTACCCAGATAGCGTCACAACCGCTAGCTGTCTTCGGTAATTTGGTAATAAAGTCCATCGTAATCCGCTCCCACTTCTAAACCGGGAGTTCTGGCTGCGTCAATAATCCTGACGGTCTTTGATGTTTGGCCTTAACCTTAGAGCAAGTCAAACACTTACTAACGTACAATGCTATATCTGCCTTCATATTTGGCCACCAATATAATTTCTTAAGATCCTAGTACATCTTGTCAGATCCAGGATGAATAGAGTATCTTGACTTATGCGACTCGTGCATAATCAACTCTCGAATTCCTCCATACAAAGGTACCCAACTTCGGTCTCCAAAACACAATACTCCATCAGAACGCTTAACAAATCCTTTCTCATTTTCTGCCATCCCAAATATGTTCTCAGCAGGTCGATTTTATGCTTTCAACGCTTCCGTTTAAGCTTCTAATATTTGAGACGGTAACGGCGATACGATAGTCAATCCCAATGACCTAACTCGTAACAGTGGTATTCTCTCCTTTCGACTAAGAGCATCAGCAACGACGTTTGCTTTACCAGGATGATAACAAATTTCACAATCATAATCGCTTAACAATTCAATCCAATGTCGTTGTCTCATGTTGAGCTCTTTTTGATTTAAGATGTGTTGCATGCTTTTGTGGTCAGTAAACACAACACACTTGGTTCCATACAAATAGTGTCTCCATATCCTTAAGGCAAAAACCACAGCACCTAACTCCAAATTATGAGTGGTGTAGTTCTTCTCGTACTTCTTGAGCTGTCGGGAAGCATAAGCTATTAGTTTCTCTCGTTGCATTAACACAGCTCCCAAACCTTTATGAGAAGCGACACAATAGACGACAAAGTCCTCATTACCCTCAGGTAACGCCAAGATAGGAGCACTACACAACATCTCCTTAAGTAATTGAAATGCTTCTTCTTCCTTATCTCCCCATTCGTATTTAACACTCTTTTGAGTCAATTTGGTTAACGGTTTTGCTATCTTCGAAAATCCCTCAATGAATCTTCGGTAATAACCGGCTAAACCCAAAAATTGACGAACTTCTGTTGGGGTCGTCGGTGCAGCCCAATCTTTAATCGCTTCAATCTTAGCAGGATCTACATGAACTCCTTGCCTATCAATCACATGACCCAAAAATTGTACCATCAGAATCCAAAATTCACATTTGGAGAACTTGGCATACAGTTTCTCTTTCCTGAGCAATTCTAAGATAAGCCTTAGATGCTCCTCATGCTCCTTCTCACCCTTCGAATAAATTAGAATGTCATCGATGAACATAATCACGAACTTATCTAAGTAAGGCTTACACACCCGATTCATGAGATCCATGAATACCGCCGGTGCATTAGTCAACCCAAACGGCATCACCTGAAACTCGTAATGCCCGTAACGGGTTCTGAAAGCCGTTTTCGAAATATCTTCCTCACAAACTCAAAGCTGATGATATCCCGATCTCAAATCGATCTTCGAATACACACTCGATCCTTGAAGCTGATCGAACAAATCGTCGATCCTCGGTAACGGGTATCTATTCTTCACCATTTACTTGTTCAACTCTCGATAATCAATACACATACGAAATGATCCATCCTTCTTCTTCACGAATAAGACCGGGGCTCCCCAAGGTGAAGAACTTGGTCTTATAAATCCCTTTTCGGCTAACTCCGCTAATTGTTTCTACAACTCTTCCAGTTCAGTAGGTGCAAGACGATAAGGCGCTCGTGCCACAGGTGCAGCACCAAGTATCAACTCAATCTGAAACTCTACTTGTCTAGTAGGCGGGATTCCCGGCAAATCATCAGGAAATACATCCGGAAAATCACGAACTATAGACACATCTCCAATGCATCTTCCCTTCTTCTCATTTCCTCCTTTCTCAGAGATTTGAGCTAAGAAAATGCAACATCCTTTTTCCATTAGCTTCGGTAGTTTAGTGCAAGATATGACCGCTAATCTAGATGGGCCTCTCAATTCCTTTCGATCTCCTGGTATATTTAGAATCTCCCTGCCGTAAGGCACACGCACGATATTCTCATCGCAAAGTATATGAGCACGATACTTTGACAACCAATCCATACCAATAATGACATCAAAACTTCCTAACGTGACGGGTAAAAGATCTATGTTGAAAGGACGATTCAGAAAATTTAACGTGCAACCGCGAATGATAGTCCTAATCCTTTCTATGTTCCCATTAGCTAACTGTACATCATAACCAATTCCTAAGGCCATCGGGGGTTTCTCTAGTAAGGGTGCAAACGTAGTGGACACAAAACTCTTATCGGCACCAGTATCAAATAGTATGGAAGCATAACGATTATTGAGAAGGAACGTACCAGTAACGACGTTCGGATCTTCTTCTCTCTCGTTCCCAAGTGCATACACTCTTCCATGAGCAGCTCTAGCTTCCACACGTTGGTCCCCATTATCTTGTCGTCCACAGATTCCTCCAGCTCCATGGTTTCCATTATTGTACCCAATACCACCCGATCCTTGATTTCCTCAGTTCCACGATTCCCTACACTCATTCCTATAGTGTCCCTTCTTTCCACATCCATAACAAGTAACATTTGCCTTACTCATAGTTTCAGGAGTAGCTTGAACCATCACAAGTGGTCGAGCTCTACAATCCTTAGCTATGTGTCCCATCTTAGAGCAATTCTTGCACATCACAGTACATCGTCCAGAATGATTCTTATAACATCGGCTACACTTGGGTGCATCTCCATTGTAGTTCTTCTTATCTCCATCTCCCATAGCATAAGCTCTAGTAGTTGTTTGTCTCTTGTTTCGATGATCATTACTCTTAGAGTGGTTATCCCTCTTCCTCTTTCCATTCTTGTCTTTTTCAGCTTCCTCCAATATCAACGAGTCCATCAATTGTTGAGCGATTATGATAGCCTCATGAATATTTGCAGGCTTAGCAGAAATCACATCGTTCCTTGTAGCTACCGGCAACCCATCGGCATACCGCTCAATCCTTTGAGTTTCAGTCCTAACCATATCAGGGCAAAGCAAGGCTAACTCTCGATAACGGCGATTGTAAGTTGCCATATTGGTACCTTTCACCTTATGATTCCAGAATTCAATCTCTAGCTTCCTAACCTCATTCCTTGGGCAGTAAGTTTGAATCAGCAAAGACTTAAATTGCTCCCAAGTCATAGCATAAGCCACATCACTCCCAACCGAATTACGGTAATTGTTCCACCAAGTTAAAGCTTCATCCTTGAAAGTAAAAGAAGCAAACTTCACCTTCGCATTCTCCGCACAACCGCTGACATTAAACACTGACTCAGTTTTCTCTATCCACCTGACCAAATAGACCACTCCTTCAGTTCCACCAAACTCAATAGGTCCACAAATTCGAAACTCCTTGTAGTTACATCCATTAGCACAAACAGGTGGAAATGTTCCAGCAGAATTGTTGGAATGATTTGACTCAGCTAGTAGCTCAGCAACTCGTTGCTCCACAAGTTGATTGATCATTGCTTGATCCACAGTAGGTGCATTAGGTGGAACATGATCATTGTCTCCCTGAACATCAATATTTTGAGTCATGTTGTTGCGGTTAGTAGTGTCCAGGTTATCAGGAGTAGGGGTTTCAACATTTCGAGTAGGACGGCGTCCTCGGCGACTAGGGGTAGTCACTGCAGGACCAGTTCTGGTAGCTCTAACAGGGTTTCGTCGTGGGGCCATTGATCTGAAACGTCATACAAGGTTCATGAGTCTCCGATAGAACTTATCATATGCTCAACAAGAATTAAGTCAATGAAGCCAAGTCATGGAAAGAATATCAACAATACACCACAAGACATCAATAAGGCGAATAGGGACTCAATTTTCATAATATCCAAAAACCACATAATACCATATAATAATAACCATCAACCATACAATAGAGATCCAACATCGTTCCAACTACTGAAAAACACCAAAGATAATAATCATTCCAAACGAGACGAATACTTAACGGAAAATACATCAAAATACGATAACTAGCTTTTCTAACCGAACACTCCTCGGTGTAGAAAGCAACAAGACAACATAGTCCAAACATCTAGCCACGCTGCTGGCGGAGGCTCCTCAACTCCTGCCTCAAGCCATCAAGCTCTCTCCATAATGATCCTAACTCCACACTATGGGTGTCGCTGTCTCTCTTGAGGTCTGCCACCTCCTTCTCTAGCTCGGTATTCCTCTGCCATAACTTGCGGTCGGCCTCTCGAGCTATGATAAAACCTCGCTGTAAGCCCTCAATATGCTCATGAATCTCCATCAAACCTCTCCTCATTGCTGTCGTCCTGCCTACGACAACGGTCATATCAACTCTCAGCTCAGCGATAAACTCCCCAATAACCATCTCAAGTCGGTCAGACAACCGCGAGATCCTCTCGCCTTGTGCAGTAATCTGAGCCCACATCCTACTAGTCTCACCTAACTCTGTATGCTCAGCAGAAACCTCAGAAGGTGCATCCGACTCAATGGGACTACCAGGTGGTAACTCAAACAGAAATGGATGATCAGGTGAAACAGGCTCTATCGGATGTATAGGTGAATCAGGCTCCTCAGCCTGAGCTGGCGGCACTAACAAACCATCATCATCAGGCACCTCCTCCTCCTGAGGGTCATCCTCCTCCTCAGGGTCATCATCACCCTGCTCAGCCTCCTGAGGGTCATCAGCCTCATCCTCACCCTTGTACTCCTCCTCCTCCTCCTCCTCCTCATCGGAAGAGTACACCATCAATCGTCGTCTCCTAATAGGTGAACCACGTGGAGATGTGGTAGGTGATCTAGGATGACGACGCAATGATGTAGGTGGTGCATCTGATAGGAGAGAGTGAGCATCCAAATGTAAAGGTGGTGAAGTAGGGCGTACCGACATACGTGCTGTAGCTCGATGGGCAAAACGTAGAGCCACACGAGCCAAAATCTGATGAAGAGTAAGCTGCCTCGAAGTACCAGGGAGCCCTAGAGAAGATGAGGGTCCCTACGTAGGTGCAGCAGGCGGTGCAGAAGTAGAAGCTGTCGGTGACACAATAGCTGAATGCATGGCAACCCTATAAGGATCCTCAGGAGCCATGGTGATCTGTGCTGGGCGTACAGGTGTAGTAAGAATATCCTCAACAACGTCAAACGTACGGGAGGCCATAGTCTATGACAACGGCGTAGGGTAGGTGTAAGTGTTTCAAAACGACTAAATCGCGAACTCAAAATACCGTATCAAAAATCATCATATAATTCCAAATCATATATATCAAGAAAGATTTAAAATATCGCATTACTAAAATCATTCATAAAATAATTAAGCCATATAATTCCTCAAAACGCCATCATATCACCAAATCAATAAATCTCAAATCCTCAAATCATCTCAAGAATCCCATATTTAATAATCATCTCAATGTACCTCTATATAAACAATGATGCTTCAGCTTGGCGGGCTGGCGGGCATGGTCGAGGATCGTTTTCTATAAAAATCGGTTATAGTTTAGGTGTCTATTTACCTAGTTCTCTATAACCTTGGCTCTGATACCAATCTATAACACCCCCAAAATTTGGTACAGCGGAAGACTCAACAAGCTTTCGGGGTGCTACGGGGATTGGTATCCAACACAAGACATAAAAGAACGAGATAAAGTAAACAAGAGAAAAATACAACCACGCGGGGTTTTAAAGTCTACATTTATCCCAAATTCAATCAGAGTTAGGCCCAAAAGAAATAAATATAGGTCCACAATTATTTATCAGAGTTTCAGAAAATAGATCCATAACCAGGTACCATAGCCAAGCCTCCAATCCAAGCATCCAAGGGCATCACTTAATTACCTGTGAAAACACGCTAAAAGTCAGCTTTCGCTGGTGAGATCATAGGTTTAAATTCATAACTAAATAGAGTGGACATATACGCAAAAACGCTTGCTAGCTAGACTAGGCATCAATCATCCAACCAAAACAAACCAACTAAAACTAACCAACCCTATAGGTGCACGCTATAGCTCACATCAATCCAATCAATAGCTTACCAAGCTCATGTCTAGGCCTCGCTCTATAATCAATCCAATAGCTTACCTAGTTCGGGACTAGGCCTCCCTCAACAACCAATCAATAGCTTACCTAGTTAGGGACTAGGCCTCGCTCTATAACCAAATCAAGAGCTTACTTAGTTCGGGACTAAGTCTCGCTCTATAACCTACCCAGTTCTATAAGCATAACAAGTTTTAAAATAAACAAAGCGATAATAGTCCACATAAAACATTTGCACGTTTCTCACCCCAAGTATTGAAAACAAAGTTCAAGAGTAAAAGTGGGGCTACGTCTCACCTCAAGTCCAGCAATCCGCAAAAGAAATCGATAGATGAAAGACGTAAAGCAAACTCAAGTAATGGCAACTGCAGACTCGGCACTTCCTAACAATATCAAACCCGTTCAGAAATCATTCCTCAAAATTAAATATTCCCATTCCCGAACGTATTCCATTTAACTTTCCAAAAATATCCATTTCTCGAATTATCTTCATATTAATTTGAAGTTTGACGTTTGGTATCCATATGGGTGGAGGGTCGACACAACTCAAACCAAGAAGACACAACGAAAGAAATCATAAACCATCTATAGGTCTAATATTAGCCCAGTATATTATTTAAAAAAATCATCGAAGTTTATCAAATCCGTCGATTTGGTAATCCCCCATATTTATTTACGTGATATATCGCTCCAAGATTATACCCAACCTAAATCACATAGCACATAAAATACTATATGGTAAATATCGTAGTCCAATAAATTCCCTAGATATATCGTCAAATTTGCCAAATTCGTCAATTTAGCCAACTCCACGAGATATTAAGTAATTTATTATCCTAATACACGTACCATAACCTATGGGCGTCGTAGGATACGATGCCCATTAATATACTCATTTTATATAGGTAAATAAACTCGATTTAACCCGTCGATTAAATAAGTTACGTAATTATAGAAAATGAATATATTAATCGTCTATATCCGTGACAACACAAAAGTCACATAATATAAAGTCCACTTGGACTTAAGTAACCACAACTCGTATAACTCGATAAGTTTTTCCAAATTTATAAAAAGTCATGTTTTTATTTATTAATTATCCAACGTATTAGATCTCATCATCATTTATAGTTATTTATTTATAATAACACTCCCGACATTTATTGCACTATTCGCATAGTACAATACTTATCGTTATATTATTATAACGTCTACTCGTGATCGTTTTATTATTAATATACGCATATATATATATATATATATATATATATATATATATATATATATATATATATATATATATATATATATATATATATATATATATACACGTTTATCACGTCTATATACGTATATAAATGATTATATTATCAATAATATTATTACGAGTTTTATTATTAATGTTTGATTTTGAATAATTATCGAGTCATATGAGTTGGTCACATGTCCGAGTCATCACTCTCGGCTCATTGTCCAAGTCCAAAAATAACATAATCAAGTCGTAAATAAATAATCCAACTCCGTCCAAAATCAATCCCAATCCACGTGCTACAACAATAGGGTCCGACTACGGCACCCGACTAACCTACCTCCGTCAATCTAGTTCGACCGTCTCACAATCGGTCCCCAATATCATACTCGTCAACACAACTCCATAATAACCAAAGTATACCATTGTCGAGACAACAAAGGGTCTCGACCCATCCAAAAGCTTCGGCCAAGGAACAAGCATCACAACAACAATAACAATAATGATATAAACACAACATGAAACATCAAGTTATACCAATACGGGGTTGGTTTACCAAGTCAACCCGGGTCAAATGAAACCATATGAATTATAATCTCACCCGAGACCTCTTGGGTCTCGGATAGCTCCATACGAGCCAAACCAAACGGACCTTAGTTGTCGAATAACATCTCAAGCAACAAAGATATTCGACCGGACCCAAAGGGTCGCGGTCTTGCTCTCATCGAGCCACAAACAAGCCAAACGGACCCTTACGGGTCGTCGGCCAAAACCAACAACAACAACAAGATATCAATAAGAACCACAAGGGGCTCGACATGGCTAAAAAGCCATCCAAGACTCATCTTCGAGACCACATGGGTCTCGGCCAAGCTAACATCGAGCACCAACTCCACAATCGACAACCAAATAACCAAATCCTTCCACAAATCTTTATCAAATCGACCCACCCGGATACCAAACTCGAAATTTAACTCATTTTATCCAAAACCCATTTGAGTTCTCACGTTTTTAACTATAAACCCAGAAGAAAACCATAAAGTCGTGACCCTTGGTCACGATTTCCACCAAAATACGAGTTGAAACTCGTGTTACCTTCGAAATCCAAGACAAAAATGATAAATACTTCGAAAACAAGAAAGATGGTGAAGATTTTTGTGGTTTAACGAGGTGAAATAGGGTGTATTTAGGCGCGTGGTGTAGTAGATCTTGAAGAGGATGAGATGGGGAGTCGTTTAGTGGTGGCGGTGTGGTGTGGTGACCGGCGGTGGGGCAGTGGTGGCCGGATTTTGATGGGGCGGCTAGGGTTTTGGGATGGTGGTGTTGATATGTTAAAAAGAGAGAGAGAGAGAGATGAGAGGTGAGAATGGTGGTTGTGTTTGTTTGTGTGCCAACCGACCCACAAGGACGATTTTTATTACTTACTCAAAAAAAATATTTTTAATAATAATAATAATAATAATAATAATAATAATAATAATAATAATAATAATAATAATAATAATAATAATAATAATAATAATAATATTTTTAATGGTAGAGTGGGTGAAGTAACTCGGTGTAAAATACACGGACCAAACCCGAACTCTTTTAAAACAATTCAACTCTCTCGAACCGAATTCATTCCAAATATTCAAAAATCTCGCGACACGTTCCAAAAATATAAAATTCTCGAACCAACATTTAAAATAAATAAAATTGTTAGGTTATCCTAGTGCCGGAGTCAATGTAGTGCAAAATAATCATCTCAAAAATAAATCACCGAGAATAAACCAAACCAAACCAATAATTAAAATTCAAATTCCATAAATAACGTACGGTTAAAAATCACATTCCAACGTTTACAAAATCTCATTACAAATAAACTTTTCCGATATTCCAAAAATCATAAATTTTAAAGTAATGCGGGTTTTAAAAATGGCTCCCTAATTTGCCAGTTGTCACAGTTCACCTTCTTCATCTGTTACAATAAGCAAAGAAAATTCATCAAAAATCATGTCTTAATTTACCATCATGTCTATAAAAAAATGAACTAAAAAGACATGTGCAGGTAATTACCTGCAATACATTTGTCACACTTCTTTATCCATTCACTAAATCGTGCAAAGTTTGAGGTTTTATGTTTGGACAACTTTTGCCCCATTTTCTTTATAAATTCTAAGAATTTCATCATTTACTCATTAGAGATAAAATCCAAGCCTAATTGACCTATTCATGATGATAAGTAACTGAGTAAAATCTTCCGTGTCCGATGAATAACTTTATGAGACCGAGCAATAAGACCATGACCTTCAATGCTTATGTCCACATCACTAAACTCACCCGTCATATATAATTGTTCAAGTCTTTGAACATTAGCAGGAAGCCCGGAGGGAAAGGCAGGACCACTACAATGTGGCTGAGAATTCGGGTAATAAATTTCTACGTTCTTTCAAGAGTCAAGCAACTTCTTAGTGAGTTAAATCTTTTGATAGCTTCTTCACATTGCTTCAGCAATGAAGTTGCTCCAAATCATAAGCTTACTTCATGCTGGGAACCCAATAGTGACTCTCGAATCTACATATAGACACATGAATTATTAGAATCTAAGGGAGTGTTCGGATGCGTGTTTATATCACATAATTAAAACTAAATAAAAAAAGGTCGAATCACATGAGCATGTAAAAACTAAACAAAAAAGGTATCCAAACTCATCGAAGATAAAATCCCATTGGTTTATAACCTCAAAAGCGGCTTTGGTATACACAAAATTTGAAGTGACTGCTTGCAATTTATTATTATAAGCATCAATACGTACTCAAGGAATGGTTAATCAAATATGAACATGTCTACGCAATCATTATAATCTAAATTCTAGAAGTGAATAATGAATCATTTCAATTTACCATTAAATAGTCCGAATCAAATGTTTAAACGTGATCTGGTTTGCTTTTGTTTAAAATAACATGTCTTGGTTCTTAAATAGCCAACGTTTGAATTTTCGCTCCTTCCACGGACCGTGGCACAAGACCAGCTACAACTTCACCTCATTCCTACGCCTTCAACATTGATGGCTTATCATTAAACTCATTAAGATATAAACTATGTGTTCAAGAAATATTTTAATCCTCACTTTGATGGTAATGGAATTACCTGAATTACAACCTTGTGCTTTAGTTGATTAGCATCTTTAGTATTGGGTTAGTTGATTAGCAACTAATTCCCCCCCAAATCCTTCAAAATCCGAGATTTTAATTTGCTTTCTTAAAAATATAAAAATACAAAAAGAATCATCCCTCATCTCTAGATCTAGTATTTAGGTTTTCTAATCCTAGCGACACTATTCCTAGCTGAACGATCAATCCCCCGGTACTTGTCATTATACTATACTACATCGATCAGGTACACTGCCTGGTGGGGGTTGTAAGCTTCTCAAGATCCCTTGAGAGGTAAATCCTGGTGCAATCCCTACGCATCATGCAGCTTCCCCTAAATCTTTCATAAAAAACACTTTCCAAGATATGCCTTAACCTTTTGCAAACTTGGAATGTCTTTCCCCATGATCAATATGTCATCAACATATAAAATAAGGAAAATTGTATCACTCGTACTAGCTTTGTGATATACACATGGCTCATCAAGATTTTGAGTGAATCCATACTTTTTAATCTCACTGTCAAATATTTTATTCCATTATCGTGATGCTTGCTTCAATCCATAAATGGATCTTTAAAGTTTGCATACACGATTTAGGAATTCTGGATTCACAAACCCCTCAGGCAGCGCTATATAGATGTCTTCATCTAGGCAACCATTTAAGAAGGCGGTTTTGACATCCATTTTCCAAATCTCATAGTCATAGTAAGCAGCTACAGCTATGAGAATCCTAATAGCCCTAATTTCAGCTACAGGAGAAAAGGTCTCCTCATAGTCAACACCAAACAAATGTTTGAGTATAGCCTTTAGCTACCAAACGGGCTTTATAGGTGACAATGCCATCCATATCAGTCTTTTTCTTGTAGAGCCATGTACTTCCAACTAGCTTGGCACCAGGAGGAAGGTCTACTTCTATCCATACTTCATTATCTTTCATGGATCGCATTTCCTCATTCATAGCAACCTGCCATTTTTCCTTTTCAGGACCATTAATGGCAGCCCTATAACTAGCAGGTTCATCAAGATCCCCTAGTATAGTTTCCTCACATTCTACATTAAGACATAGACGTTCAGGAGCTCTCACAGTTCTTACAGATCTGCGAATGGGAACCACTTCAACTTCTGGTGGAGGATCTAAACTTTCAGGTTCCACAAGAAGTTGACTAGTGTTTTTAGAAGGTAATACATCTTCATGATCGTATTCGAGATCATATACTCTCCCACTGAATTCTTGAGATATGAGTTCCTTCTCCAAGAAGTCTACATACCTTGCAACAAAAACTTTGTTTTCAGGTGGGTAATAAAAGTAGTAACCCATTTTTTCCTTTGGGTATCCTACGAAGATGCACTTTACAGATCTCTGTTGGAGTTTATCTGCTGAGTCACATTTAACATACGCCTCGCAACCCCAGACCTTTAGATAAGACAAGTTAGGAGCTTTTCCAGTCCATAACTCATATGGTGTCTTATCCACATTCTTTGTTGGAACCATATTTAGAATGTGAACCGCAAATTCTAATGCATAATCCCTAAACGAAAAAGGAAGAGTTGTTAGATTAAACATAAATCGTATCATGTCTTGCAATGTACGATTCCTTCTCTCAGATACACCATTTTGTTGTGGAGTATATGGAGAAGTAAGGTGCTGGACAATTCCTTCCTTAGCTAAGTAATCTATAAACTCTTGACTCAGGTATTCACCACCTCTATCGGATCGAAGAGCTTTAATCTTCTTTCCAAGTTGCAACTCTACTTCTGCTTTAAATACTTTGAATGTTTCAAATACCTCATGCTTATGTTTAAGTAAATAAACATAACTATAATGGCTGTAATCATCCATAAATGTTAAGAAGTAGCTAGCACCTCTCCTTCACACATGTCTAAGTGGTCCACACACATCTGTGTGAATTAGACCAAGTAGATCATAAGCCCTTTCAATCCTATTTTTAAAGGGTTTCTTTGTCATCTTCCCAGCAATACAAGATTTGCACTTATCAAATGATGCGTCATTGATCTTTTCTAAAAGCCCATCATGTTGCAGCTTTTCCATGCGAGCCTTGCTAATGTGAGCAAGTCGACAATGCTAAAGATAAGACGAATCCAGACCTTTCTTGATTCTCTTATGATTGTAGTTATACATTGAATTATTTTTAACAAAAGCATTATCATTATCATTCATATCTATCTCAAAAATACCTTTCACAGCAATAGCATTAAAATAAAAAACATCATTTAAAGAAACTGAAATTCCATTGCTAGTAATAGTATGATTAAAACCAAGGTTCAACAAACATGAAAATGAAGTAACACCTCTAACAATTGACGGTGCATAATGACAATTATTTAAAGATAGTACTAGGCCCTAAGGCAACACTAAATTAAAAACGCCTATAGCTTCAACTTCTGCATGTGCTCCGTTACCCATGTGCAAGAATTGTTCTCCATAGGTCAGCTTTCTCTTAACTCTAAACCCCTGCATATTATTGCAAATATGAATGCCAAATTCCGTATCATATACCCATGAAATCAATTTAGGAGTAAGAGTTAATAATTCAATCATAAAGAACGCACCTAAAGTACTGGGGTTACCAGCCTCATTATTCTGCTTCTTCTGTCGCAAGTCATGAATGTAGAGTGGACAATTGGATTTCCAATGGCCCTTCTCATGACAGTGGTGACAAGCCTGATCCTTCTTGTTTAGAGGATTCACCTTGTTCTGCTTAGGCTGATGTTGTTTCATCTTGGGTTGTGGTTGATAGGCCATGACCTGCTTGTCTTTATCACCTTTCCCTTTGCCTTTGTTCACATGCGATTTCTTTTGGATTCTCCCCCCATGAATCGCCAACACTTGCGGGGTAGGAGCCTTTGTCACAACTCGTAAATTCTGGTCTTTTCCCGAACTTTCACATTTACTATTCATCGGTTACTATTCATCGATCACTATTCATCTTTTTCGGAGTCAGTTTGTGATTCTGAGAAGCGTCCAAAATTTTTACTATTCATAAAACACTATTCACCTCCGGAGAAAATTTGTCATTTATACGTGGGTTGCGTCATTTTTGTAAACGTACGATTTTCAACCTAATAAACGTTATCTTATGAGCTATTATTTTAAATAATTGATCCGTCAATCCCAACTATGGTCCTAACACATTTTTATACTCATAATAATAATATAAAAATTATATTATTAATTTGCCCGGTATTCTGGAAATTTATTTAATTTATATCGTACGCCTAATTTATTTACGACGGTTTACGTAAAAACTAAACAACGATCACCCGAACACCCAATATTTATACCCAACATATTTTCATAATTTCTACAACTTTATTTTATCCCGGTTAACTCCGTTAACATTTATTTTTAGTTAACCCGGTACCCGGTACACCTTAAAATTAATAATAACTACATAATATCTACAAAATCTAACCAATCTTGGACAAAATCTTCCATTTTTTTCTTCCTACCTTTTCATTGCCGCCCCCCCCCTCCTCATGTTCCTTAAAATGGGGATCTTGTCTTACATTATTAATTGTACAAGTCTTATTATAATAGATATACATTCTTTTCATCCCATTTTCTCATTTTCATCAAATAATACAACTAGTAAACTTTCTCTCTTGCTTTCTCTCCTCTTGGGTGGATCGGCCAAGAACAAACCAACAAGAAGAAACCATTAATTTTTGAAGATCAAGTCACAATCAAGCTCTATTTTCCATCCTAGTTAGGGTTTTGTGATAAAACTCTAGTTTTCTTTACATCATCATCTTCAAAACTCATCCAATCATCAAGTAAGCTTCAAGATCACTTGTAGATCTTTCCATACTTTCATTTTTCTAGTTTCATGTTGTTTATTCAAGATCTACATGCATATGTTAGTTATACCACTCATTTATATATATATCTAACTTTTGAACTCTAGAAATGGATTATAGTTAGATCCACTTGATTTATGATGTTTAGGAACCCATAACACCCTAAGAAGGTGTATGGTAAGATTAGACTAGATTTGTGGTGATTGAAAGTGGTTTGGTTGGATTAGAAACTAGTTTGGAACACTAGAAATGGATCTTTAAACATATAAATATACCTACTGTCTCAAATCGACCAATCCAGAAAACTCAGGGGTTTCCGGGTAACATTGGGCTAGAGATTTAGAAAATACTTTAAAAAACGAAACTTTTGGCGAAAGAACGGATTAAAACGAGTTAATAACGAAGGAGATATGATTTTCCGAATATTAACGACGAAAACTATTTTCTGAAAAACTGCATGCTGTTGGACGATTTTCGTTGAACAAATAGAGGCGTTAGATGTAACCTAGAGGAGCCGAGCTATCGAAAATATATTAGTATATACTAAAACGAATCCGTGGATATAAAGAACGAGTAAAATGAGCTTAAAACGACCAAGTTATACATGTTTTAAAATCGTCAAAACTATATATATATTTAGTCACTACTAGAAATAATAACTTACGTACTAAATGGTATATTTTTCTAGAAACGTTACTAAGGACTATATTTTTAACAAACGAATACGTACGACCCAAGGGTTATTTATGCGACTACTAGACGATATCTTAAGGTTTTCAAAACGAGGAATATAACACTAACGTTTTTATATACGATATATTACGACAAGTTTTTATAAACCTAGTCAGACTTATTTTTTCTAAGTATGGAAAATACTTCACTTTGACAATAACGAGTATTTTCAAGTTACGAGTGGTATAGGTATCATGTGCATGTGCATTCATTACATCCTTTCATGATCTAAGTAGATCACTATCATTCATATTAGGTTGCGGTTAGAGATCGAACCTCATTTCTGTGTATCCACTTTTGTCATCGTAGCTATTCGCACCAGGTGAGTCATAGCCCCACTTTTACTCTTTACACTTGTTTTAACTCTTTGGGGGAGATACATGCTCAACTACTTGTTTTTACTTGTACAAATATTTAAAACATTTATACTTGATTACTTTTATACTTGATAACACTTATACTTGATTTTATGCATACGTGATTGTGTTATACTTAACTGTGTTATACTTACTTGATACTTGAAACGTTTAAACTTTTATGCTTTGGGAAACGACACCCAGTAATCTGTCAAAGGAGAGGTATTGATAGTACTATTATGGGGAAACACCCCCCACCCAAGTCCAAAACAGATGCGACGTTGGGTGACAGGTACTATTTGGGATGGTGGTTCCCCGCCTTTGTGTCTATTCTTGACCTTGGGTGAATATAATCCTGAGAAACTATATATTGTAGCAGTGGGTTGTAAACACACAGGTTACAAGGCTCTTATGGCGGGACTTGTAACTGAGTGGATTTACGATGCCTTTGCTGGGAAACCTTCATACATATGCATAAACTTTATTTGTTAAACAAACTCTATGAACTCACCAACCTTGTGTTGACACTTTAGCATGTATTTTCAGGTTTTAACCTATGGCACGCTACAGGAGGTTTTGGCAGGGCATGGCATGGTCATAGAAGACTCTGATTATTTATATGGGGACCGTTTTAAACTATTTTAAGGGCCTACTTCCGCACTACTTTTAACAATGTAAATACAATATTTTTGACTTAACTATTTTATTCTAAATGATTGAAGTGAAAACCATTTTTGAACTTGTGTTGTAATACCAATTGAGTTACACCCCAGCTACATGTATGCTTCCGCTGGACCCGATTTTGGGGGTGTGACAGCCTTGCCCTTGGCTGGTAGACCTTTCTCATATTCAACAAGCAATGCGAGTAATTCTGACACTGTCTTCCCCGAGCAATGCATGTTGAAGTTCTGAACAAAACCAGTAAAGTCCTTGTTAATGGACCTGTTGATCAAATTCAGTTGCACATTCTCAGGGTAACCAAATCCGATTCTGTGAAGTTGATCGAAGTAATCTTGCATCTCATTCACATAATCTTCAACTAGTTTACCATCACCATGTCTGCAGCTGTGTAGTTTGTCAAGAGACTCATACAATTCAACTGCATGAGTCTTTTCATAAGACTTCTGAAGTTCTTGGAGCATATCGTATGGAAAGTAGTACTCAAACTTCTTTTGTAACTAAGCATCCATACTAGTGAGCATTAAGCAAGCAATTTCATTGTGCTTAGCATGCTCAAGCCTCCAAGCTGCCTTAACTGGTTCTGGTTCAGTTGCAGCAGGCTCCTTAGGGCAAGGAGTATTCAAGTAATTGAATTTACCAGTCGCCCTCAAGACAATTCTGAGCGATCGAAACCAATCATTGAAATTCTTTCCAGTCAGTTTTTCCCTCTCAAGATGGCTCTTGAAAGCAGAAATCACAGTTGGGTTATCGGGTTGAGCCATATATACAGATAAAAGATCAAATATTAGTATTTTCGATAATAAATATTTCCAAGAAAATATAATACCCAAGGCTATATTCATATAACCAACTAATTTTCTTGAAAATCTAGGATCCAACTTTACATAGATTCCACCACATTAGTTGATCTTCTAGTGGTGAAAGTATAAAAGATGGTAATCTGTCGAACAATAATTGGCAAACAAGATTTCCAATTCCTAGATCATTTTGGGATTTCCATCAAATTGATTCATCAATTTGCAATGTAAGCATGTTTCATCCCATCTCATGCCTTAAGTTCTAGCTCTCACGCACAACTTATTAAGTCGTCTACCTTAGAAACATGTAAAATTACTATCTATGATCTCACGCATTAACAGAATTTTACCTTGTTATTAAAATTTAGCCTAGATCTCACGTTTACTAAATTATAACTTCAAGTGTTCCTTATAGATAGATGGCATGTAACTTAAATTTTAGGGTATTTAGTTTGATGTGACAATCATAACATGTATAAAGATGCATGCACTCACCTTTATAGCATAAGTTTTCAAAACCTTTTTAATACTAATTCTTAAGATTAATACAAAAAGTTTTACTTGAGGTATCGGGTTCACCAATTAAAAAAGAACCTACAATTATCGCCCACAAAAGTGAAATTCAGGTAAATCACCCTTAAGATGATATTGTACAAGAATGGAGATAAAAGAAAATCGTTTAAGACGTATTTGTAAGTATGATAACCAAGGCAAACTCTAAGGCTCTTTCCAAGCCTTCTTACCATCACTATGAATTTGTCTTAAAGGAGTTACTTTTAAAAAACATGTGTACAAAAACATCAATCAAGCAAAAGTTAATGGATTAAATCTTAAAACTTGTAATAAAGTATGAATCTTGCTAGTCTCGTCAGGGAGACAATTACCGTGCGAAGCGAACCACTATTGGTACATAAGACACCGCAAGAATCAATCTTTATCACTTAAAATTTCACCATTATTAGTCCAATTTATTTTCTTTATAAAAATTACCCTTTTATTGCTTACAATCATGTCCAACAAATAAAACAAGTAATCAAAGACAAATCAAACAACTAATAAACATAACAATTATAAAGGTGAAACAAATAGCCACATGCAATCTTGATTAGAAAAGATCCTAACAAAATCAATTCTAGGTTTTAATATGCATATAATCAACTAAGGCCTTCCCTTCTTGAAGGAAGTGAGCTACATACATTGACAAGCCAATTGCGTGGGCCAAAGTCAATCACATACAACATAGCACATAAATTGATTTAATAGATATATTGAGGTCTTCCCCAATTTTAGATCTATCTAAACATGTGACATAAATAATAAAACAATTAACAATCCATGACTAACATGCATGTTTTGTCACGGATTAAAGCATAACAATTACCAATTAGGTCACAAAGATACGTTCAAATAACCGGTTAATGACCAAGGGTTTCTAATTAATTACAAGTTAATTAATATAAACCACAAACCCCAATTAGGGTTCATGGAAAAATCGACCCCCCCCAAAATTAGGGTTAGGGTTTCGAAAAAATTAAAAAAAAAATAAAAGAAAAACCCTAGATCAAAAACATGTATCTAAAACTATTAAAGATACGATTTTTATTATGTTTTAGTAATCAATTACATGTTATACATGGCTCGTGATGCCACTATTAGAATTTAAATACCATAATCAAAGTACACGTACGCGGAAGCTAGGAACAAGTATAACACATAAAGAATTAACCAAAACATAAATAGAACGTACCGTAGTGATTCTAGCCCGAACAAGAATCAATAAAGCAAATCTTGGACTTGTGTAAAATAGATCAATGATAAACCCCTTACCTATTTGGTTATCGATCTCTTGATAACAACTATAGTAAGTTATTACCTCGTTCTTGTACACACAAATTAAACCGTAATAAGGTTATGCAAGTAACTAAACAAGAATTAATTTTTGATGAACAACAATTCGATCCACAAACCCTAGGGGCTGTACGATCAGTTTTGGAGAGCAAGGAGGAAAGAAAAAACACTTTAGGGATAATGTGTGTGTAAAGAGTACCCAAACAGTGACCCTATGTGTTTGTTTATATACTAATTAGAAAACTTGGAGCAAAAGCTAGGGCTTGGGTTGCCCCATTACCCATGGCCGGTCGAACTAGAGCCCAAGGAGGGTCTCTAGAACCTTCTCTTGTGTCCAAATTGTATACAAACACTTCTTTCCTAATTTGCGTCTAACGGTCGTTAGTCCCTTTATTGTTAAGTACTAACGGTCGTTAAATTCTCGTGTCTAATAATAAATATATAAATACATTTATTATTTTTCCTTAATACTCATTTGTAATGTGTACAATCCCGAGGCCTCGGGTTCGATACTAGACATTTAACTTATTAATATTTATCCATAATTTAACACTATTTACATATAAGATTGGGTGTGCTTGGTTTGTAAGTGGGATCGGAATTGAATTCGGATTTGGGTAAGGTTTGAAAGAAATAAAGAGAGAGAAAATGTGTAATATATATAATTTATAAATTAATTTATTGTATAAAATTATTATTTGTTAAAATAAAAGAGGGAAAAAAGATACTCCCTCCATATAATTATTGTTCACTTTTGACTTTTTTGGTCTTTATCTTTCAACTTTGACCATAAGTATTTTTATTTATATTACATAATACTTGATGCAAAATATATAAACGGATTGAGTTTTAAATGTATTTTCATTAGTATAATTTTCATCAGGTATTATACAACACAAACAAAAATATTTGTAGTCAAAATAAAGAAAGAAATACTAAAAGAGCCAAAGTGGGACAATAATTTTAGGACGGAGGGAGTATTAAAAAGAAAATAATTGAAACTAGTGGTTGATATTAATATTGGGACTGTAACACCACCTAAAACCGATTAATGACAGCGGAAGACTTAACGGGGTATTACGTAGTGGATCTTTGTCACAATCATAGGAAACATTTCGAAAACACATTTTATCATTCATTTAAAATATTTGAGTACAGTAATAGTTTTAGAAAGACCAGTCATATCTTCATAAATATGTTTTATTTAGGTGAATGATAAAGAAAACGTTTATTTAAAAACCCGTGTCCGGGTTGATGCCCTTCTCCGTGCCTTGAACATCCATGCCTTAATTACCTGAGATAACATGCTAAAAGTCAACAAAAGTTGAGTGATGTCCATAGGTTTAAGTTTAAATTTTAAACACAAGTAAGGATGTTAATTGTATCGATAATCAATTAACAAGTTTAAAATCAAGTTTGTTATTACATTAAGCTCATGACACGCAACGATTAGACAGGCATCAATGTGTGATGTAAACTAATATAAAGGGGTGCCCTCAGGATATGTCTTTGCCAGTAACCTATGAGTTGTTAAATATTGTGCGCCTAGTCGCTCATCCTAGATAAACTAAATGGGAATTACTCGCAAGTGATTAAGGTTCATGATCGAGGGGCTTTTGGCAATAGCTACTTAAGCAATAAAAACATCAGGCATAGCATACTAAAAAGCTTGCGTTCGAGTTTGTAGCATGTATCTCCCCACAAAAGAGTTTAAAAGTTTAAAGAGTGGGCTATGAACACACACCTGGTTTGATCGGTAGTACTAGTATCGTAATTCAAACGATAGGTGGAAACGGCTTCAACACACAACCTAAGTAAAATATGGCAAGTTTTCAGAGTTTGATAGTCTAAGTTCAGTTTATCACGAAAGTTGTTTATTATAGCGTATTGTTTTGTAAGTTGACTCGTAGCAATTTAAACGTGCGTGTTTAAATGCCTGAAGTTCAAGAACAAAAGTTATATTTCATAATATAACTCGTGAGCATGTTCTTGTTGACAAAGTATAGAGATCGTTGAAAATGAACGAGGTCGGTGGTTGGTAAAACCAAATTCGGGTTTAAGTTTTGGTTAGTCATTTTAATTATATTCTTATCGTAGTATTATATATATATATATATATATATATATATATATATATATATATATATATATATATATATATATATATATATATATATATATATATAAGAAAATACGAAGTGTGACGATATACGTTGAAAGGTTACGAAGGTCGGTGTGATTAACAAACGGTGGGCAGGTGTCGAATAGTGAATTGGTTTGAGAGAATGTGTTAATTGTTAAAAGACTTATATTTATTATTATCGATATTACGTTATATATGAACTATATATATATATATATATATATATATACATTATATATAACAGGAGGCGTTACACGTAGATAATTCAAGAAAACGCCACCTCATTGCCCAGTAATTGTTATTAGCATCCATGTCATCACATTCTGTCCATGTAAGCAATTTTATAATTTATTTTTTATTTTTATTATCCATGTCATGACATTCTGTCCATGTAAGCAATTTTATAATTTATTTTTTATTTTTATTATAATTTCCACCTAAGCAATTATGAATCCTATCAAAATTTTGAAATAAAATTTTTAAAAATAATATTGGCATGGTTCGAACTTAGGGTCTGTTAGTCCACAGAGAAACACTTCAACCATTGGAGCAAACCACAAGTTGTGATAGCCAATTCAAAACCAAAATAATAACATCTAACTAAATAAAACCACATATATACGCTCCAAAATAAATTTAACGATGCATACAAACCCTAATTGAATAATTGTAATATATTTGCCGCATATCAGGAGAGAAAGATCATGGGTTTTTTTTTAGTACAATATATGAACACATATTATGGGTTTTTGATGCAGGATGTTAGTTATAAGTTGTTTAAAGCCACAACATAGAAGAAAGAAAGAAACACCCCACGTAGTGAAGGTATTTAAATCGAACCTTGATCATATTTAGTACAATATATGAACACATGCTATGAGTTCTTGATGAGTTTTTTATGCCATATGTTCCAAACCCTAATCTCATCTTTTCCTCAGCCATCTCCGATCACATCAAGGTTCGCTTGCTTATATAGATGAGATTAATGTTTATGTTTCATGTGTTTTAAAGATTAGGTTTTTAAAACCCAACTTCAGGTTAGTTGTCCTGTACGATATAAGTATTTTACTTGCAACGATTACATCAGTTGTACCAATATACTTTATCTTGCAGTTTTTTTGGTTGTATTGGTTTGATAATGGGTGCCCTTTGATTATCAGCACCGCTGGAATGGAGGCAAGTGGAACAAGCAACATGAGTTTTTCAATGAATGGCTACATTAAAATGCATGGACCGATGGAGATATAACTGAACTGGCATCTAACAAGGCACAGTGGATACTGATTTATTAATATTCTGTCTTTACAAGGCTTTGCGATATGATCATATTTAAGAACATAAGTAGTCATTCCATGATAATTGAGTTTCAACAACTTTTCTTTATGGTGCATGTGATCATGTGACTGATTAATATGTATGTAGGATGAGTCTTGATTCAGAAAGCAACTATGAATCACTGTTCGAATTTCAATGACCTCATGATCTTGCAACAACTTAAAGGGCACAAAGGATAAGGTAAAATCTGCATATTGCCATTGCTATCTATATAATTTGCACGCTATACATGTTTAATTTGCACAAATAAACATACTTGTGCTTGATTTTACTATTTATTGAAAGGTAATGAACCAGGAAAGAAAGATAAATGTGATATTAAGTGGTGCCAATGACTGAATCTGTAAATTATGGTGGTTGATTTCTAATGTCTTATTGCTATTGATTCATGCAATGAATGATGTCCATTTGATTGAAATTAATGGAAACTGTCACTGAATACATTTATCTTTTTTCTGTTTGTAGAGTATAAATGGAATTGCAAAGATGCCGAGTGAGTATAATCATGCTAATTGGATGCTTGAAATGTCTACGCCTGCTATTGAAGAAAGAATTGGACAAGACCTTTGCAGTGATTTACAACAACACTCTAAGTAGTGCATGTAAGCTCCTACAATATATTGTGAACGAATCTCTTATACAACATTTTGACGATTATTTATTTATATAATATATTCCAGAGATATTGAAGTTGTGATTGAGCAAACGAATTTTATATCAATGTTTATATCAATGGTTAGCTTAACTATAGCCCATAGGAAAGATTTCGAGCATCGAATCTGCCAAGGCTTTGCATTACTTGGATGTAAGCCTGGGAATCAATATTGATGAAGATCAAGGTCGGTGATTCTTATTACGCACGCTACTTCTCATTCACTTCATTTAAGGATATGTAAAGACTCTATATAATTCCGAGCATCGAATCTAATAAGGCTCTGCTTTACTTAGATGTAAGCCTGGGAATCAAAAATCCTTAAAACAATCCTTGGCTACGACGGTGCTACTCTTTCTTCTGGCGACAATATGTGTACGCGTTAATATTCTTTTTTATTCTGATTTTTGAACAAAAATTATATATGTATGTTTATTTGTTTATAACGAATGCTTTATATATGTTGTAGCCCGGTCTAGCTCGATCTACCAAAGGTGTAACAGTCATAGTTGCTTTGTTGCAAGCATTGCCACATCCTCGACTAACAAATCATGCAGCGATGGTGATGATGTATTGGTGCCGTCACCCAATGTTATTGAACATAAACCAAGTATAAGGAACACCTCTGAAAGGACTCCGGCCGCTGCTGATACCAGCTATAGATGTAGAGATCAAATAACGATCGATAATGTTTATTATTTATTTCTATAGTTTACATTTGTTATGTATGTGGTGCAGCCGGGTATTCATAACAGCTTCATGCTTCATATTTTCTTAACTCCATAGGTGTAAATATACTAGGAAGTATGGTATGCTGCAGTTCTTCCGTCGATAATAATCATACACACCCGTTGCTTACAGGCAAGAGAGTCGTCTCAAGTTCACAACAAAAAGTTTTATAATATAAAAGATGAGAAATCAAATAACGGATATGTAAGTCTTCTATTTTCTTATATTTGGAACATGAATTTAAGATATTTACATTACTTAATTCATTATTGTAATATGCTATTGGGTTATTATAGAGGTTATTATATTAGCACTTGATTGCTGAACTTGGTACTTGGGTCATGCCAAAGTAAAAATGAATACATAAATTCAACAGCACAAGGTTTAGATAGTTTAGCCTATCAGTGTGATCGACGTAGGCAGTAGTTGTTAGCCTATACATGATTGTACACTTACGTTTTCGATTTATTACCTTTTTTGCAGTCAGTGGCAACCTTTTTTAGTCATGCTATGTCTGCAATTGGTGGAAATACTGCTGGTCCAGGTTAGTTAGTTGCATGTTTTTGATGATGAAGCGCTTTATTTTTTTCATTCTAACAAAATCATGGTCAGGTGATGTTGTTGTCAATGTTTACATTAATCATGACATATATTGGCATGGTTCACCTCCATTGCTATTGTCTTCTGCTCATCCCATAAGGTAATTCCTAAGTATCCGTTGCCACCTATTTGCTATGATCTTATTTTTCTCATAAGGCACTTTTGATAAATTTACTTAGAAATGTTTGGTTATTTCAAATGCAACAAAACCTTACAACCTTTTATGTAAAGAGTCCAATATACCAATCATATATAACCAAACTTCCACTAAAAGCCAATCTAAACGGCCGTTTAATATGACCCAATTGACCCCATTACTGCTACTGTTTCACAGTAGCCCCGAACACCCATTAAAAACACCCAAAACCGCATAATACCACACACAAAAACCACATAAGAATTATAATAGTAATTTACCAGCGGTCACGGAGGTCCATCTCTGATCCTGATGTTCTTTCATTATTAGCTTCCAGCATTTCCCGCAACTCCATTGTTGCTACATGGTTCGTAAGATCATCTTTAAGAGACTTAAGAGCAAAAGTTTAAATTTAAAAGTAAAGCACTAACTGCTTTAACTGATGGTGCATCAATCATTCCCACATTAGCCTGCACAAAACTGGAATTAAGCCTTGGCAACCACAACATAGAAAGCATAAACACTGTAATTAAGAACTAAATAACTTACATTTTTCTTTGCGGTCTTTGGCTCTTCTTCCTCATCAGAACTCTCCTCTTCATCAGATGATTCTTCCTCACCTGAGCTGCTATCTTTCTTGACAACAGCCTTCTTTACAGCCTCTGGCTTAGCTGGCTCGTCATCAGAGATTTCTTCTTCGGATCTTTCATCCCTGCGTGTTCTACCAGATCCTGTTGTGGTCTGATGGCCGTTTGTCCGTAGAATAAACATATACAAAAGTTCTAAATGCATTGCAACAAACTGCCAGCAAACAAAACAAAAATCTATTAAATGTACTCAAAATGTACGTTAAAAATGTTAAATCACTCATTTCTTTTGAATAAGCACTTTCATCCTACTTATTCAAAGTCAGATAAGCAATCCCATAATGATTAAATATATCAAAATGAAAGAACCCAGCCAGAGGTTTTAATAAGTAGTTCCTAATGGGGGTGATTGCAATAGTTAATTTTAAAAGTGTTTAAGATGAAATAATCTCTTTCAAAAACCCCTCCAACTAAATTAGCTAACTCAAACACACTCTAAATCACAATAAGCACATTATATCAAACTACTATTATAAAAATGTACAATTCTAATAATGTTAATTATGAGTAGGCCTGCTCCCTGATTTGAAATGTCTTTCTGATGTAATACCACTTGGCACTCGCCTCAAAAATCCTTCTTGATCCAATAACACGCAGACCTTTTAAGTGAAAAATGATGTGACGGAGTTGATTTATTCCTGCATCTTTTATATCTAACTCTTTTATACATTCTAAACATCTGATTTCGGCAGGCAGTTTCTTTGTCATGACTGTAACATCGGTTGTGGATTCCCATTGTATAATTCAACCGGCGTATGAGAGCTTTGAAAGATTTAGTAATAACGGAAAAGTGTATGTTAACAGAAATCTAAAGTTTTATTTGATGACCAAGTTTTGTCTTTGTGACTGCAGCAATGAACTTCACGGGGTGTACAGCTGTAGCAGTTGGCTATTTTAATTAACAGAAGTTCGGCTCAAGAGAGGATGATGGTGAGTCAATGACATCACTGCTTAAAGTTATGTTCTTGATTGGTATGTTAAATAATACGAGTAGTAGCTTAGGTTTACAGCATGAGGTACGAATTTTGCAAAAGAAAATGGCAAGTTTCGATTCTGTTGCTACCTTCTTTTTTTTTGGTTATTTTTCCTTCGGTGATATATTGTCAGTAAATTATTACAAAAATGAGAGAAAAATGAGTTTTTTTAGAGGAATGGGACTGATTTTTTCGTGTTATATGCAGGTTTCATTCGGGTTACAGGTGCGATCAGATTAAATTTGTTGTTTTGGATTGTACTTTATACTTCTTGAATGATGAAAAACAACCAATTATAGTTTTGTATCTATGGTTTTTATTTGTTCGATTTTAGTATTGACTTTGGTTCATGTTCATTTTAGATTTTGCATTCACTTATTGATCAGGAATCATGCTTTTAAGATCTGAAAGTATCCCTCCATTGTAGCATGATGGATGCATCAAGTTAAGGTCGTGGATTGATAAGTCATTGGAGTATGGGCGGATAAATATTGTTTAAGTTAGTTTGGTGCCTGGGTTGCAGGCCAGAGTGTGAAGACGTGTGGTTGGGTCGTCGGCATTGCCTAAGTTTGCATCGTTTGCTTTAAATGTTCAGGTCACCAAGTGTCCGACTTTTGCCACCTCTATGTGTCATTGATGGAAAACTTTATTAAATCTTAACTTTTTCAGGTGATAGGTAACCACATGAGGGCGATCGTTTATCTAATATCAGATGTTGTTTTCCCGTCAAATATCGGTAGAGGTTATGTGGTGCGGCGACTCATTAGGCGGGCTGTACATATGTGAAGATTATTTGATATAAGAGGAGACGAAACCTGTAACCTTGAAGGAACATTTTTGCCAATCATTGCTGAAACAGTTATAGATGTAAGTACCGAAATTGATCATGCCTGAAAAAGTATGGAAAATCAATGATTGCGAAGCTCTGATATTCAAAAAGTGTATCATGAATTGCTTTATCCCCTTCTTTCAGTGAAACTAAAGTATCTTATATCTCACTTATAAAACAGGAAGGCTAAATGTTCATTTCTATAAAGTATTAGGTGCATGCTAACTGACTTACAAAGAATCTGGTCTCATAGCAATCTGTTATTATCTATATGTTGGTATCCGGCTTCTGTTTGAAACCATTTACACTGTTGCATTATTCATGTAATAACTGACTAGCTTATCCATCTGTTGATAGCCTTTCAGAAGGAAAAGGAAGAGTGTATAATGTGCATTTTCAGAAGGAAAAGTAAGAGTGTATGTACATTGCACTGCAGGTTTTCTGATATGGAAGTAAGTTACCAGAAACGCACAGCAATAAGACCGTGTGGACCAAATAATAACGCAATTAGAGGGGCTACTTATGATTTGGCTAAAAACAACCCATGAAAAGAATCTTTTGAGAGTCTATCTGAACGCACGTTTGGGAATGTGGTCAAGAAAAAGACGTTGTTGATGGTGCAAAGCACAAAGCTGTGACCGTAGATGGAAAATGGATTAAACATTTGGTCCTTCAGTGGGAAGCTACTCTACCGAATTTTAAAGGATCATTTTTTCCAGGTAATCTTGCAAGTTTTGCAACAGTTTAATAGTTATTTTTTAGGTCACTGTGTTATAACTATCAACAAACAAGTTTTTATAGCTACAAACCACTTATTATTTAAAAAAGAGACTCAACTCAACTCAACTTCAAGTTAAAAATGAACCAAGAAACACAAACCGTTCATACTTGAGACTCGGTAGTGGTTCTTGGAATCCTGCAATTCTTTTCATTGTTTAGTAAAAGTGTATATATTTCTTTGATGTCATGTAGGCCTCTAGGCAGATCACACAATTCACTTGGTGATACACGGAATGGACATGCCATCTATTCAAAAAAGGCGAAACTTGGTCAGGAGAACGCGTGAAGTACGGTATAGGAAGGATATGAATAGGCTTAAGGACATTCTGGAAGCAGCCCCGAACCCATTTGCTGGGAATCAGGCGACTGAAAAAACTTCACCTTCTAATTCTAACCCACTTCCTAACACTACTACAGGTACAGGTAAAGATCTAAGAGCATGCTTTGTTCGCATAATTTAATTGCTCTCTTATGGTTTCCCTACCACTTTTGCTTCAATTTTGTTACATATTAATTTTTAACAGCAATAAATATAATATTGCAGGCATACAGTCAACCACCAACAGTTTAAGTTTTTATATTTATGTTATATAATATTGTGTGATGGGAATCTACAACTACAAGCAAGGAGTCAGAAATATGCAAAATGGGTGGGTAAGGAAGGTTTGTAAAACACAATATCGCATGAATTTTACAAGTTTAAAATATCAGACCCGGTTAATTTTGTAATACTCAACGTTGTTGTATTCATTGACAGACTGGTATAAATTGAACCAAGAGTAACTACTGCTATTGTCGCCACAGAAAACTTCCAACTTTCTAAAAAGAAATAGAAACCAAGCACAGCACTTCATTGTTTTTTGGTTTGTTTTTAATACTTTTTTTTAAGTGTTGCTGATCAATTTCTTCTTGCAGCCCAGAAAGGTTAGAGAATAAAGTGAGCGAAGTTCAAGCTGATAGATGTAATGCTTAATTTTAGGACATTTGTGGCGAGTCCCCTGGCAGAGGAACTAACAAGCCATGGTATTATCCAATGCGCCGCGTATGCAATTTTTTTTCTTATATTTTATATTTATATGATGTCCCATTTTTTAAAATGGGCAAATT